>CM067325.1:38916875-40388750 GCA_034376525.1 Nicotiana benthamiana
TAATATTTTTAAAACGCTATTCACCCCCCCCTCTAGCGTAAAGCGTATTGTCCAACACTTCTAGAGTTAAAGGATACCGCTTATGGTGTCCAGAGACGAGAAAAATTATATTCAGCAGAGATGTTACCTTTGATAAATCTGCCATAACAGATAAGGTGACAGTTGAAGATGTCAAACAATCTGATGGTGCTTCAAAGCAGGTGGAGTTTGAGGGAAATTAATTTTCCCAACACAGGGAGAAAATAAGGAAACAACATAAGATTTTCCTCTGGAAGTAGAGCCAGTAGAGGAGGATATTCCAACTCAGGAACCTCAACAACAACAACTTGATATATAGCAATGTGCAACCCAAAAAGAACAACAATGAAACCTGTTCGACTCATAGAGACGGTGGCTTGTGCGGCCTCAATTGTAGCTGATGGTATTCCTACCACTTATAAAGACGCAGTCCAAAGTTCAAAAGAAGAAAAGTGAAGGATTTCTGTGAATGAAGAAATGCAATCCCTTCATCAGAATCGCATATGGAAATTGGCCAATCTCCCGAAGGAAAAGGAAGCAATTGGGTGGAAATGGGTATTTGCAAAGAAAGAAGCATTTCCTAACCAAGAAGATCTTCACTACAAAGCAAGATTGGTGGCCAAAGGATATGCTCAAAAGGAGGGAATCAATTATAATGAGGTATTTTTCCAGCATGAAACACTCATCCATTAGAGTTTTGTTGGCTTTGGTAGCACCGTTGAATTTGGAACTAGTTCAGTTAGATGTAAAAACTACATTTTTACATAGAGACTTGGTTCACACCTCCTTTTTTATCACACCCCGCAAAGGGCATAGAAGGGAGTTTTTCCAATTAAAGGACAATCAAAATGAGATTATTTGTTTATTTAAAAATTCAGAGTCACCACTTGGGAGATTTATGGTGTCCCAAGTCACCGGTTTAAATCCCGAATTGAGGAAATGGTTGACTCTGTATAACAGCCCGCGAACCAGAAATCCAGATAAAGAATTCTGATAACCTGGGAGAAGGTGTTACGCATTTCCGAGTTGAAAACTTAGATTTTCGGCAACCCATTTACTAATGATTGCATTTTTATCATTTCTAAATCCTCTATTTAAAATTCCAGTAACAATCTCAAAATTTTAAACGAGGCTAATTCACATGCTGGATACTGGTTCATGCTTAGCCAAAACAAACTATGTGACTTTTACTTGCATGTGAAAATCTAATGTAACAAGGCAATTGAGCTTTGAGAATTCTATGGGACAAACCCTGGTTTCATTCAAGATCTGATTAAACTCCAAGGTATTCGTGTATGAAGAAGAACAGGATTGTGAGAGAAACTTAAAACATTAAGTTATACCTCAAATCAAGGAAAGCAAAACTATAGAGCAAGTTAAAGAGTGAAAACTAAAATTAAACTAACAAAACTCCATCATGAATGAACCAAACTAGTAAGAATATAACCTGTAGCTACAAATACTTTAAAAAAACTAGCCAACCTCATCAAAGACCTTAATAACCACCACATTCACTCATACATGCCAAAATAGAATGGAGCATCCAGTTTCAGTCATAGTCGAGTAAAGCCTCAGTTTCAGAACAGGCAGAAGCCACAAATGATTGTGCTTAAGTAATTATGCTAGCATGGCCATAAACCAAGATACAATAAGATAGTATAACTAATAAACAACAATGGATCAATCCTTTACAATTTCCACAACTCAAATTACACACTCAAGCCAGGCTTAGCTCAAAACCTCATTTATATTCATAGTGTGAAGAGATGTACCTGGATAAAGCAAAATAAGAGTGGAGTGAGAGGAGCAGCAGCAAAAAGCAGCAAGCAACCCCAGATTTAACAAAATACCCAATGAATTCAACTTGGAAACCAATGGAACAGTAACTCTATTGCAAAATTCAAACCAAACTCTCCAAAAGGAAGCAAGCTCAAACAAGTTCAAACCCTAAATGCATCAAAAGTTATTTCAGCCAACTCGAGATTGAAAACCACAAGAAGAAATTAATGAAACAGTAAATTGCAGCTATTTTTTATTTTTGGATCTTTTTTTCTAAATCTAATTTTAACCTTAGGTTCAATGCCTTTATAGGAAAGCAATTAGCGCAAACCTTCATATTTTGATTTTATATTTTAGTCTCTTTTTAATTCCCTTTTTTGTTACTTTTTATGACTTGTTGCCAAGTCATAGTCTGAAATTTTAATACAAACCCCTACTAGAAGCTTCTAAGTCCGTTATCAAAAGATTCTCTACTTCATTACATAAATTACCCTTAACTACCATGAAATTTACCCTTGAGTCATCAGGTGAGTTATGGGTCAAGTTGACCCTGGGCTGACCCATTGGACAACCAGCCCAATACTGAACCTCAAACTCAAACACCAACAGTCCAAATTTTGTGAATAAAAAATGAAACAGGGAAAAAACAGAAATGATTCGAGTAGTTTTGGAAATTCAACTACTGAACAAACAACTGAAAATGAAACTAAAATAATAATAGATTGTTTATGCTAATCAAATAAAAGAAATTTTTTTACAAACTAACATGCATACAAATGACATTCCAAAATTGGGAAGGCAAGAGAGTTCGAAAGAAGGGGTACGAAGAAGATACGTAGAAGAAAAATATGAACAAATAGACACAAATGAAAAAATAAAACCTAAAAATTAAGCTAAGAGCTGATTTGACCAACTCTTCAGGGCTTCCAAATTCTGGACAGAATAACCTTTAACCGTGTGTTTTCATATGAAAACACACGAATAAGGGTCACTACAGTCTAAAATCCTCCACAGACTCGTTGACTTGGACTTGTGGATTTCTAGGGTTCTCTTTCAAAATAGATTCGAGGAGCTTTGTTGAGTTTTGAGGGTAACGGGTTGGGTATTTGGGATGAGGGAAACATGGGGGTTTGGGGGTGTTAATTTAGGAATATTTGGGTAGTGGCACTGCCGGCTGCGGTGGTGGATTCAAGGGCGGTGCCCTATTGTTTGGAGATTTTGCCGGTTTCCAATGAGATTTAAGGGGAGCGGGTGGTGGCATGGGTATGAGGGGGAGCAGGTGAAGCTCTGGTGCGATTTTGGTGGTCATCAGAGACCTGCCGCCTTCGTGGGGCGATTTTCAGCGATGGCGGACGGTGGCGCTTCAGGGATCAGGGGAGGGTTTAGAGACGAGGGGGTGAGGGGGTAGGACGTTAGGACATTATTATATTAAAAGATCTTGGCTTCTAAGCGTTTGATCATCTAATCCTAGATGGCTAGAATTTATTTCAAGTGAAAACAGTATCGTTTTGTGAGGGGGGCTTGGACCGGGTCTTGGGAAAATTGGGTCGGGTAAGGGGTGGTTTGGACGGGTATTTGAGGTTTTTGGTTTAGGCTGGCCCAAATTCAGGGTCTTCAGCCTTTTTATTTTATTAAATAAAAAATTTGTTTTCCTTTTCTTTTTTTTCATTTCTTTTTAATTTTATTTAAATCCTAGATCAACTTTTACACTGGATTAATTAACTAATTATTCATCAAAGTATTTATAACGAATAATTAATTTCCAAATTAAAAGAAACTACAAAATTCAAAATTAAAAAGTTAAAAATGCAAAGTGAGTCATTTTTTTATTTTTACTTTACAAATAACCTAATTATTAATTAATTCTTAAATTGCACAACTAACTCCTAAATGCTCATGCAACACATTTTTTATATTTTTCATTAATTAAAATAAAATTAACATGCACAAACAAATACAAACAATTAACAGAAAATGCCACAAAAATCTATAAAATTGCAAATAATGAAAAGAAATTTTTGTTTTGTAACTATGGGAGGAATTCGTATATGACAAAAATTACGTGCTCACAACTTGGAAGAGGAAATCTATATGACTCAGCTAGAAGTATTCAAAGCTGTTGGAAAGGAAAATATAGTGTGGAAACTTGAAAAAGTGTTGTACGGATTGAAACAATCTTCTAGACAATGGTACAAATGATTTGACAAGATTATGTTGCGGCAGAAGTACAAAAGAAACAAATATGATCATTGTGTGTATTTGCACAAGATTCAAGATGGATCCTTCATATATCTTCTCCTATACGTTGATGATATGTTAATAGCTTCCAAAAGTCAAGAAGGAATTGAGAAGTTGAAGATTCAACTATGAAAAGAGTTTGAGATGAAGGATTTGGGTGAGGCGAAGAACATTTTTGGCGTGGAGATAAAAAGAGATAGACATTAAAAGAAGCTCTATCTAACTCAGAAAGAATACTTGAAGAGAGTAATCGCTTGATTTGGCATGAATGACAACACAAGTCGGTTAGCACTTCACTTGCCCTCACTTTAAGCTTAGTGTTGCTATGTCGCTGAAGAATGAAGTTGAATGAGAGTATATGTCAAGAGTGCCATATGCGAATGCCGTTGGTAGCTTGATGTATACAATGGTTTGCACAAGACCTGAAATTTCACATGCTATCAGAATTGTAAGTAAGTATATACATGATCCAGGAAAGGAGCATTGGCAAGTTATGAAATGGATTCTACTGTATATTCCTAATACTGTCGATGTTGGATTGATTTTTTTGCAGGAAGATAGTCAGTATCTAGTTGGATATTGTGACTCGGATTATGAGGGTGATCGGGACAAATGAAGATCAACTACTGGTTATGTGTTTACCTTTGCAAAGGCACCATTTAGTTGGAAGTCTACTTTGCAGACAACAGTTGTTTTGACTACAACATTTCAACGCCCCCTTTTCCTCGCGAAATCGGGTTTGCAACATTTGGGCGAACAACCTATTCTCTTTTGGGCTTTGATTTTTTGGATTTGAAGAGTCACCACCTAATAATTAAGTGCATTAGGAAACCAAGAGTCTTTGAGTTGGAAAACCAAAGTTTGGGTAAGGGCTTGAAATTATCTCGAGGGAAGGTGTTAGGCACCCCTCAAGATCCACTTGTGTGGTTCCTGGCAATGTTACAATTGTGAATCTAAACAAGAAGTAAGTAAATAAATGTCTCAAATAGAAGGGATTTTCAGATAACGTTGCAAGTGGATTGAGGATTTGAAGAAAATAGAGAAAGCAGAAATTTTAAAAAATAAATAAATAATTTGAACAAATATATACAAGTAAAGGGGAAGGGGGTCCTAGGTTTATGAAAAATATGGATCACCCCACACAACACTCGGTAATCATTTATACACGTGGTGTTATCGCATGATCATCATATCCATATCTACCCTTCTTACCCCTTTAAGGTATTAAAGCGCGGAATGGTGTCGTTACCTATCACATGCTATTACTGTCCCAATCCTATCAATCCCGGAGGCATATGGGATTATTAATCCTAAAAGGCAGGGAGTGGAGGCTTTTGAGAGTTTTCAAATGATAATATGCTAAGCCGACAATCAAAACATATACAACAAGTATTGGGAAATCAATTAAGCAGATACGGCTCAAATAGACCTCATTGAATCAAAGGAAAGCATATAGTTTAGCATGTCTTACATGTACAGTTTATGGTCTGAATTAAAACTTAAACGTTAAGGCAAAGTGATTTATCACATATTTTCATATAAGAAGTCGGAATTAGGCATGCTTGTTGGTTGTTATCAAAACTGATGCAATTATAGTTTTTACCCTAAAGCTTGCCTAGGTGATAAATGGAACCTATAGGCATAATGTCTATTAGTTCAGAAAGAAGTAAACTGATTGTAGAAAAGAATTGTCGATTGCAAGAACATTATTGCAACTGATTTTTTAGACTTGACGATTCAGGTTTGGTAGATAGCTCCTATAGACATGCTTTCTAGGTGTCACTAATTTTAAGCGCTATTATCATGCAGAAATCCTTTAGGCAGGTCATCTATATGCAATTGGTTATTCAAATCCTATAACAGGTTTTCCTAGAGATAGATGAATTTGCAAAAAATGTGGAAGTTCTATAGGCATGTCATCCATATGCAGAATTTCAAAGATGACTTATAGACATGATATCTATATGAAGTGCAGAAAAAACTATAGCCATAATATCTATATGAGATGCAATATTTCAGATGTAGTAATTCCCATGAACATGGTATTTATATAAAATGCAGAATTTTAGAAGTAGTGAATCCCTATGAATATGGTATCTATATGAAATGCAGAATTTCAGAAGTAGCAATTCTCTATGAATATGGTATCTACATGAAATGCAGAATTTCAGAAGTAGTGATTCCCTATGAACATGGTATCTAAATGAAATACAGAATTTTAGAAGTAGCAATTCCCTATGAACATGGTATCTACATGAAATGTAGAATTTCAGAAGTAGCATTTCCCTATGAACATGGTATCTACCCCTTTTGTATGCATGATTGACACCCCCTTTTTCATTAATGCCCCAGCGGTTTATTACAAGATTATTACAGACCAGAATGAATAACAAAAGATAAAAAAAATAAATCAAAAATTAAAGATTCCAACACCGGAGATCCTAATTCAGACTTCCGTCTGAAGCATGACGTAAACCAACTCCCAAGAGCCAAATTTCAAAGATTTTCTCTTATTTGGGATGTGTCAGAGTTCTCTAAGAATCTCAAACGGATTCCGGCCAGTGCTTACACCCAAATATATTACAGAATTGGATTATGGTGCAGTGTGGAAGGGTCAGCCCTCAAATGTCCAAGTTCAGAGGGAAACTCAAGGTTCCCAAGGCAGGGCTCATAGGGGGGGTGGCAGAACTTAGGATCTAAGAGTAAGTGCAAGTGCAGTAGAAGGGGAAAGGGAAAGCTGGTGGTCATGCCTAGCAATTTGGGGTGCTGGCACACCCCTGACCATCTTGTCAGTTCAAATTGAGGAGTTAAGACCTTTTGAAGGTCAGGTTCAACCATGCACAACAATTTGGATGCTGCCAGGCTATACCTAAACTCAGCACACATAGGGGAATGGGGTATACGGATTCATATAAAATCAGGATGCAATGAAAGAGCATGCAAAGGGGCATACCCAGTAATGAGACATACTGGCGTACCTTCCAGCCAACTTAGAGGTTAGGTGGGGGTCAAAAACTTAGGTCATGAACAACAATTCTTATTGACACGCCCCAAATCCCAATTCTCAAGCATATAGGGGATAATGGGATAAGGAGCAATTGTTCACAAAGAAGAGAAGCAGGCAATATCATATAGGCACTTTAAGTTAAATTTTAAACTTTACAGGCAAGGAAAGTAGACACAGGTATTAAGACTAGTAAATAAACACATTTGGGTGATACCGAAAATTAAGTTAGGACATACCAATTTCAAAGAGACAAGTGAAGAGAAGCAGTAGTCTTGTAAAAGCCAAAGTGCAGACAAGAAGCAAGAATACTCTAAGTATAAGTTAAGAAGAGAATTGGGATTGGTAGTTTGAAGTTTGTTTTATCGTGCGTGATTGTTATAAATCCGTGTGACTTGTGTTAAAGAGTCATGTATTTATAGTGTGAAAGCCATGAGAAAATAAGGTAAGAAAATAATAGAAGGCTTATTGTCAATCAATTACATAAGCCTCCCCTTAATTAAAAGATTCAGATTCAAATGGTACAAACTAATTAAGGAAAGAAATTAAACAAAGCTTTTGTGAAAAGTAGCAAATTAGAGGCAAGTACATGGAAGTTATTTAAGGATAGGGTCTTGACAGTACACTGTTTATGAAAATAAGGCAAGAGAATCAGTTGACAACTAGTAAATCAGAAAGGTCTGAAATTTGGTATGAATGAACCAAGTCACAAAAATAAAGGAGGATTTTACCTTAGCCAACTCATCTATGGAATTAGTAAAAGACGGAAGGAAAATCAATCAAGCTATCTTCAGAAGGAGGTTTACGCTAATTGCAAATTTGAAAACCAATTAGAGGGAAATTCATCATATATAAGGAGCATGTGAGTATGAAAGAAGATTGTCGTGTAAATCAGCATAAAAATCCAATAGCAAAGTTTAGAAGAGTTTATCAAAAGTCAGAATCATTTGAAACCCCAAAGTTATATTAAAAGAGTTGGGGTTTTGAAATAAGAATCCTAGTTCAGGAAAATCACAAAAGAGAGCAAGCAATTGGATCAAAACATGTATAGCAAAGTAACATCCAATCACGGTAGAAAGTTTCAAAGTACACACTAGCAAATACTGATAAGAACAATAGGAGAAACATGCTTAGCAGAACCCTAAACAAGTCTCAACAGAAGGCAAGCAAAGAACCATAAGAACTTAGCAAGAAAAATATAGTTAAAACACAAGAGTCGTCGGGAAAGGTATAGCTGGAAAGCATATAGGAAAACAAAGTACGATAAACATATAAGAACATGATAAAATACAGTAGAAAAAACTACAAGACCATATTATTGAAAACACAGTAAGGGAAGCATACAAAAGATGATACGAGAACACAACAGAGGACAACACAAAGAAGAAAAATCATAAAACTCCTAAACATTTTCCAGAAAACCCTAAATCGGGAAAGAAGGGTTTTGAAAGTAATTTTCAAAGGAAGATTTAGGGATATCATTTGAAATTTCACGCATGGGATAGATGCACAACAGATCTAAAATGAATAAAAAAAATCTCAAATAGCTAGAGTTTCAGAGGAACCCTAGAGTGAGAAAGGCTTTGGGAAAGGTCCGATCTAAGTCAAATAAGGTCAGAATCAGACTTAGGAGGCTAGGATATGCTGGAGAAAAGCCAGAGATGGCTGGAAACCTTGAGTCAGCGAAGGTATGGTCTCGAACCTTCAAGCATTAGGCACGCATGAGTAATAAGAGGTGAGTATATGTCATCTATGGTCTGAGAACCCATGGATTTCAGTGAGGTTGTGGTCGGATACGGTGGAAGGCGGCTAGGGTTAGGGAGTATTCATAAGAGTTTGAGAGAGAGTAGAATATTCAAAAGCTGCTGGCGAAACGAATAAAAGGGATTAGGGTATGGTGGGGAATTAAAAATGGCAAGGGAGAATCCTAGCCGTTGATCAAAATGATAAACGGCTTGGATTAAAAGCAAGAGCCAGGCGGGTTTTTTTGATTGGGTTGGGGCCGTATTAAAATTGGAATTGGGCTGGTCCAAGAAGGGATAGAATTGGGTCAAATAAAGGTTAGAATTGAAATGCAAATGAGGCTGCAATTGAAATAAAGTGAGGCTAAATGTTAAATAGCCAGTTTTACCCTTTTTATTTATAAAAATAGTAAAACAATTTTAAAAGTAAATTAAAAGCACTAATGTAATTAAGAATATATAGATATTAATTTAAAAATGATGGGACCAATTTATAGTTATAAAATACTATTAATTGTAAAATAGGCTATAATCGCGATTATATGCAATTCAGCTGTTAGAATCCCGAATAAATTTGTAAAAATGTACGAAAATCACCCTAATTACATTTTGGGGTAAATGTGAGAATAAAAATAGGTTATTCACCAAAATAATAATCTTGGGGATAATTATTGGATTTTTGTACTGCTAAAACGGACAATAAATTGATTTTAAAAACTTTAAAATTAGGAAAAAATATTAAAATACTTGGGTATGCTTATATGTGTTATTTTTAAAGAATTTTGTATACAAAAAATACATAGGAAAAAATGGGGTATCAACAGCTGCTATCTTTATCCGGGGAGGATGAAAGAGTTGTCGGGTAAAGATATGATGACCACTTTTAACCGAAAGAAAAGATCTAAAAAGGTTTTGGCCAATCTCTGGCTCCTGAGCTACCTACATATCCCTGGTCTTATAGGAATCAGGCCACATGTAGTTCGGGTAACCGATCAGCGGAACATGCCGATAGAGACTTCGAATGACGGATGCGATATTCGGGTTGGGAAGGACGGTCATGGACCGATGGGCTCCAGCAACCAGAGCGAGATCGCTCTTGCTGTGATGGTGGAAATAAGAAATACGAGCATATATTGTGCATAAATTTGAACGTGATGCAAGTTCTCGTTGGATCATGAATGTTGTCTTCGGACGGCTAGGATGATGTCCTCAGACCATGATGTCCTGGGCCATGAAGCGTAAAATAAAGGATTCACAGGCTATGAAATGGTGTTTTCGGGCTATAAAGATGATGCCTCCGAACCATGATGCCTTTGAATAATGATATGAAAAAGAAAATGGGGTCCTCAGGCCATGGCATGGCGTTCCGGGCTATGAAAATGGCGCCTTTGGATAATTTGGCGATCTTTTAGCCCATGAGATGTATAAGGTGGGGATCTTTCAGCCGATACAAGATTTAAATAAAATGGCGATATTTCTGCCGAGGTTGGGTGTAAATATAAATGGCGATCTTTCAGCCGATGCGAGATTTAAATGAAGCGACAATATTTCTGCCGATTGCAATTATGGAGGTAGAGCTTAACCTCGAAAGGCAGAAGAGTAGCCTTATGTAATTATGGAGATAGAGCTTAGTCCCAAAAGGTAGAATAGTAGCTTTATACAATGCAGATAAATACAGATGCAGGTAGAGCTTAACCTCGGAAGGCAGAAAGATAGCCTTATGCAAATGCAGAGAAATGCAGATGGAGACAATGCATCGTCTCGGAAGGCAGAAAAGTAGCCTTATGCAATGCAAGAAAAATGCAAATGGAGGCAATGCTCGGCCTCGAAAGGCAGAAAAGTAGCCTTATGCAATGCAAGGAAAATGCAAGATGGAGGTAGATCTTAATCTCGGAAGGCAGAAAGGTAGCCTTATGCAATGCAAGGAAAATGCACAATGCTTAGTCTCGGAACCAGAATAGTAGCCTTATGCAATGAAGAGAAATGCAGATAGAGGTGGAGCTTAACCTTGAAGGCAGAAAGGTAGCCTTATGCAGTGCAAGAAAAATGCAAATGGAGGTAGAGCTTAAGCTCGTAAGGCAGAATAGTAGCCTTATGCAATGCAGAGAAATGCAGATGGAGACAATGCTTAGTCTCAGAAGGCAGAAAAGTAGCCTTATGCAAGGAAAATGCAGATAGAGACAATGCTTAGTCTTAGAAGGCAGAAAAGTAGCCTTATGCAATGCAAGGAAAATGCAGATGGAGACAACGCTTAGTCTCGGAAGGCAGAATAGTAGCCTTATACAATGCAAGGAAACTGCAAATGGAGGTAGAACTTAACCTCGGAAGGCAGAATAGTAGCCTTATGCAATGCAAAGAAAAATGCAGATGGAGGTAGAGCTTAATCTCGAAAGGCAGAATAGTAGCCTTACGCAATGCAGAAAGTAAAGGCGAATAGTAATGAAGTCTCTTAGCTGATATAGGAGAACCAATAGCTGATTGCTGTATTGTGGCTGCTGGCGACGTCGCGTACGGATAGCAATTGCAAATAGGTGATGATTTCGAAAGTCGCATTCCTGAAAAGTGTGAGTATGTAATCGTGTCTGATGATTTTATGTCGTGGGTGCCTGCATCGAAAGAAAAATCGTGAGCTTTGTAAAAGGGGGGAAGGTTAGTTTGTCCTCCCGTGGACTTCGCTTTTTCTGCTCGACTCTTGCTTTCATTGGGGGTAGCGTCGCTAAATAAAGCAGTTTTGATAGTAGCCATGCATGATATTGTATAATTTAAAAAACAATTTTCTTTTAGATGAACCGACAACTGCAACGCGGTTCAAGACATTGTGACCCTTTTTGCTCCGAAATTTTGAGGGTCCAACTCAAAATTCTGCCCCAGTTTACTGTGCTGGTGCATCTGACGGCTATGTGCGATAAATGGCTAAAAGCTGACTTCGAAATTTTGAGGGTCCTCCCTAAAATTCTATCCTAGTTTCCAATATCGGGGAAATAAATTTTTTATTGAATTGTGACCAAACCCATAGGGCTGCCTACATATCCCCTCTTAAACGGGAATCAGGTCGGGCGTAGTTCATATTACACCATAAACAAATCATAATGATTACACATAATAACGTTTGACTGCGACTGAATTAATTGGCTTTGGCCAGACTTCTCCATCCATTTCAGCGAGTATGAGGGCTCCTACTGTTAGGACCGTGTGAACCCTGTACGGGCCTTTCCAGTTAGGAGATAACTTTCCTTTGGCCTCGTCCTAATACGGGAAACTTTTCTTCAACACTAGCTGCCCCGGTGTGAATTGTCTTAGCTTGAATCTTTTGTTGAATGCTCTGAACATCCTGTTCTGATACAATTGACCATGGCAAACTGCATTCATTCTTTTCCTGTCTATTAGGGCTAACTACTTATAGCAACTCCTTACCCATTCTGCATCTTCAAGTTCCACCTCCTGTATAATCCTCAGGGAGGGAATCTCTATCTCGGTCGGGATGACTGCCTCGGTACCGTAAGCCAACATATAGGGAGTCACCACGATTGATGTGCGAACTATGGTACGGTATCCCAATAGAGCAAATGGTAGCTTCTCGTGCCATTTCTTGTGCTTCTCTATCATCTTCCTCAGTATCTTTTTGATGTTCTTGTTGGCCGCTTCTACGGATCCATTCATCTGAGGTCTGTAGGCTGTAGAATTCTTGTGTTTGATTTTGAATGTTTCACACATGTCTTTCATCAAGTCACTGTTGAGTTGGAACCATTATCAGTAATGACTGATTCTGGGATGCCGAACCGGCAAACGATGCGGTCACGGACAAAGTCTGTCACGACTTTCTTGGTCACCGCTTTATATGATGCTGCTTACACCCATTTGGTGAAATAATCATATGCTACTAGAATAAACATGTGTTCGTTTGATGCGGTAGTCCAATACTACAAGATAGAGCAATATAGGGTCTACCTGGTTCAGGCGGAACCAAAATGGGTGACGTTGACAGGTATTCCTTGATTCTGTCGAAAGCTTTCTGAAAATCATCAGTCCATTTGGTAGCAGCATCCTTCTTCAACATCTTAAAGATACGTTCGCAAATGACAATAGACTAAGTTATAAAACGGCTTATGTAGTTGAGTCTTCCCAGGAAGCTCATCACATCCTTCTTGTTCTTTGGCGGTGGCAATTCTTTAATGGCCTTAACTTTTGACAGATCTAGCTCTATTCCTCGACTACTCACAATGAACCCCAGTAGTTTTCCGGCAGGAACCCCGAATTCACACTTGGCGGGATTTAGCTTTTGATTGTACCTTCTTAGTCTGTTGAAAAACTTCCTCAGATCCTCCATATGGTCAGGGGCTTTCTTGGATTTGATGATGACATCATCTACGTATACCTTGATCTCTTTGTGTATCATGTCTTCTAAAATAGTAGTCATGGCCCTCATGTAGGTGGACCATGCATTTTTCAACCCAAACAGCATCATTTTGTAATAATACATCCCTCATGGCGTAATAAAAGTCGTTTTCTCAGCATCTTCCTCATCCATCCATATCTGATGATACCCAGCAAAACAATTGACGGATGACTGCAATTTATGCTTGGCAGAGTTGTCAATTAGAATGTGTATGTTCGGTAGGGGGAAGTCGTCTTTTGGACTGGTCAGTTGAGATCCCAATAGTCGACATAGACCCTAACCTTCCCATCCTTCTTTGGCACTATCAAAATGTTGGCTAACCATGTTGGATATTCTACTACCCTTGGAACCTTGGCTTTGACTTGCTTGGTAACCTCTTCCTTGATTTTAAAACTCATGTCAGGTTTGAACTTCCTAAGCTTCTGTTTTACCGGCGGACATGCTGGATCCGTTGGCAGTTTATGTGCTACAATAGATATGCTGAGACCAGTCATATCATCATACGACCAGGCGAATATGTCCTCATATTCCCTTTGAAACTCTATGTACTCTTCCTTTTCCGATGGTGACAGATGAACACTGATGCACGTTTCCTTGGCATTCTCTTTGTCACCCAAGTTGACAACCTCAGATTTGTCTAAGTTAGACTTAGGCATATTCTCAAAGTTCTCAACTTCTTTAACAACCTCTTCTGGTATATCATCCTCTTCTGAGTCTATATCCATTTGTCACATTGCCTCGTTCAAGTCACAATCATCGGTTCATCAAGACAAGTAATAGTAATGCTGTGTAAATAAAATAAACGGTAAAAAGGTAATGAGAGCGAAATTTATAAGAAACTGAAATTCTTTGATAATTTCACAAGTGTTTTGAACATTGGAGATCTTATTTCGAAATTAAAATGCGGAAAGAAAATCAACTGGAAAAAAGTAAAAAGGTGATGTATGGTGCTTTGTTCAGCTTTTCTACCCCAAAGCCTTCCGGGCCCTGGTGGTTCTGATAGACCAATTATTGAGGCATGCTCCTTGACTCACGGCTTATACGGAAGGGCCTTTCTCCACTTCCACCTCGAAAGTGACACAACAGTCCATATTATTATCCTCCAGGAACAAGTTCCTCATTACTACTAATACTTCATCTTCTTCTAACCCATAAATGACTTCAACTGGTTAGGAAGTCTGCTCTAGATGGGATATTGGATGCTCCAGTGGATAGTAAGGACCGCGCTAGGGTGGCGCCATTCTTTGAATTCCTTCCAAGTGTACTCGTATCTCAAACCAAAAGTGGTACTGTAGTTTTTAGCTTGATAGGTTCGGTGATTCCCTAGAGGTTCCTGCCGAATTCCTTGACAGGTTCATATCTATGCCAATTCAGTATATTTTCGATCTTATTATTCCACCATTTATATTTTTCCACGGCATTGACTCGCTCAATATGGTAGTAGGTTTCCCCACCTATCTTTCTCCTTCCTCCAATCGTTGGAATGGTTTGGCGACTGTATATGGGATTGCTATTGTTTCCCATTTCTCCTCCAATACTTGCCCTACCATGTTTTTCATTTCTCCTCCAGTTATGTTGCTGGGTATATATGCTTTACTCAATGTCTTCAACAAGGCATTTTTATGCGCATCGGAGCTTTGCAGCAGAGCTAGGATGGAGATCTATGCCGGTGTTTTATTCAGTTGATCAATGACTGAGTATTCTTTTGCTTGTATCCTCCTCCAGAGATCATCTGGCCCAGTTTCAACAGGCCGTCAAAAGGTCTGCTTGATCGACTCAGCTGAATACTCCGGAGTATAAACCCTGCCAGTACAGGTCATACCATGTGCTTCAATTGTTTCTCTAGATCTGGTTTTCCTTTTCCTTCTTGCCTCAGCTGTGTATTTCCAGGGAGTGGCATGTGTATGGAACGGTGTTATGGCTATCATTGCTACAGAAATGGGTACCTTCGCTTTGGGAGGTAACACAACAACTTCAAATGGTTCCTTTGCGGACCCAAACTCAACCTCAATTGGTCCTGGCGCCTTTACGAGATATGGTGCTTCAAAATCGAGTGGTATGGACATGTTTACTTCACTATCTTCAGAAGGCTAAATCTGGACAATGATCGGGTTAAGTGTGACTGTTGGTTTCTTTGGCTTGTCACCTTCAGTAATCAACCTGATAGACCCTTCGGGGTCCCAATCATCTTCTATCTCTATCATGTGAATGCTTCCACCTTTGGGGTCAGGCAGAGGGTTGTTGTAGATATTAGGAGTAGGATCCTTTGCCACGATGATCTTATTGTCAATCAAAGCCTGAATCTTGTCCTTCAGGGAATGACACTCCTCGATGGTATGACCCTTCATATTGGAATGGTATGCACATGTTTTGTTTGGGTTGACCCATTAGGAAGGATCTTCTAGGGTTATGGCAGGGATAGGGGTGATGTAACCATCATCTTTAAGCCTTTCATATAGCTGGTTGATTGGTTCGGCAATGGAGGTGTACTTTTTGGGAGGTCTGCGTTCGAAGTTTGGTCGGGGTCTAGGGAAATATTGGTGAGGTGATTGATAGTGAGCTTGTTGGGTATTTTAGGCTTGGTATACATGTGCTGGTTGGGAGTGTTTGGGGGAAGTAGGCTGATATATGGGAGGTGGAGATGATTGGTAAGTAGGCGGTGGAGCTATGTAGGAAGGTGAGGGTGTTTGGTAACTTGGGATAGGTTGATGTGTGAGTGGAGGTAATGGGTAGGTTTAGTATCTCACTGCAAATGTTTTCCTATGCGCAACCATTATGGCACTAACATCCCTTTTCTTGGATGTGCCGCCAGACTATAAAGCCTTGTTGGTGGCTTGCAATGTTTTAAAAGTTAGTTACCATACCACTTTTAATACCTTCTTCGATTCTCTCCCCTAACTTAATGATGTCAGAAAATTTCTGGCCCTCGATCAGCATCAGCCTCTCATAATATTGGGGGTCTTGAGCCCGAACAAAAAATATGTTCATATGTTCTTCTTCTAAGGCCGACCTGACCTTAGCAGCCTCTGACCTCCAATGAGTAGCATACTCGCGGAAATTTTCTGTAGGTTTCTTCTTCAAATTCTGGATATAGAATACATCTGGTGCTTTCTTGGTATTGAATCTGAACCTGTCCATGAAATCAGACGCCATATCGACCCAATTTGTCCACTTCTTGGGGTCTTGGCTAATGTACCTAGATAGAGCATCCCCTTTTAGGATTCTCATAAAGAGCTTCATGAAGATCTTTTCATCTCTCCCGAATCCGACTAACTTGTCACAGTATGTCCTCAAATGGACTCTGGGATCTCCTATGCCATCAAACATTTCGAATTTGGGAGGTTTGTACCCCTCCGGGAGTTCAACATCTGTTTGGATGCAAAGGTCCTCGTAATTCATCCCCTCGATACCTTTGTTTCCTTCGATTCCCTGGACTCGGCTGGTAAGTTTCTTGTCTTCCGCAGCCAGGTTCTTGATGAGAGAGTGTTTGTCATCATACTCAGGTGTGTATGAAATGGGTTGAATGGGATGTGGCATGGTTTCCACATAAATGGGGTTGTTGTGATGGTAGGAATGGTCATTTGTTGATGTTAGTGGTTTAGGGACAGGTAACGGGGTGTTACTTGAAGTATGGAATGTGTTGCAGTGGTGATTGGGAGCGGATTGATTTTGTGGTCTTGGGATATTGTTTGGCGGTACGGGGTTTTGAGGGTTGGAGAAGATGACACCTGGGGTAGTGAGGGAAAATGACAAGCTGGCCAAATTCTGGACTTGGTCTAGTTCTTCCTGAAATTTCAATAACTTTTGTTCAAGTTGGGAGGCACTTTCCTTCCTTGAAGACCTGCATACCCTAGGAGGTCTCTACCCTTTCAACCGAATTCTCTTTCGTGATGTTACCTAAGTCTTCCATTTTTCCTTTGTTTCTGCTTCTAATTGGACTTGGAGGAGGAGGAGGTGGAGGACCCTTGGATCTCGTAGAGTATGATGATGCCAGAGTGCAACGGACTACCTTTGGGGAAGGGGAGTAAAAAAAAGTAAAAACAAAAGGCAACAAGTTAGTAAGGATTATGAGGAAAAAACCGTTGCAGTATTTAAACACATAGTGCAAGAATATAAATATTGTCCTAATTTGGGTGCCTCGTTGTGCCCGAGGTAAGCCTAGATACAAGTTAATTTGGAGAACTTATAATGCTAAATGCCTCACTTTATTAATAAAAAGTAACACGATTCCCAAAACAACACTAAAATTGTAAAAATAATGCCACTAATGGCCATTGGCCTTATTACATTTTAAGTGAAAGAAAAGACTCCTAACTACTTGGTCCCAGAAGAACCTTCCCCAGACTTGACATTTTTAGCTTCGTCGAACAACTTCACCAGATTACGCAGTCCCAGCATCAAGTAGGTTCTCGCCAAGCGTCCTCCTTTATTTCTCTCAGCATTCTGGTAGTTTTCGATCCTCTGGATGAACTTCCTTTCCAATTCTACCAAATCTCGCTCCAAATACCCTAGTCGTTTGTTGGCGCTGACATCTATATCCTTCCATTCTTCATTCAGTTTTTGATGGGCCTCTTGAATTCCCTGGTGTTCGCTTTCGCATTCCCGAATCCTCTTGCGTAATTGATTGTACTTACCCTGTATTTCAGCCCTTTCATCGATGACTATGTGGCCTCGAACAAACCCGGGTTGTCCTAACCTGCCATGGTCGTCTTCCAACCAACTTGGGTAGTATGGAGTATAGCTAGCATGGTACCTGTCTGGTTCTATGGTATCCTTTCCCAAGATGATTTTGCAGTGCCACATATGTTGAGCATAACACTTGTATAGGCTATCGTCTTCTTGGAAATCGGCCCTGAAGTGACTCATTTTGTCGACCCTTGGTATAACCTGCTTTCTTCCTGTATGTCTCATGACTCGGAGAGGGACATAGAGATAAGAACCTCTCAGGCCAATGAGTATAAGAAATGGTGCATCTCAATAACATACGATGAACTCTTCAGTAGGGAACCATTCAAACATCCATTATACCTGGTCCTATTTCAGATTCTCAAACAACTTTACCCACCCCCCTAGCGTCTTCTAGTTGAGCAAACATGTTAGGCATATAATTCATTCGTCTTGGCTGATGGAAGGCGATATGATCATCCCAGTCTCTGCGTAGAATCTTTTGTCGATATTCACCCTTTTGGAGGTGCTCCACGAGCCAGATTTGGAGTAATAAGTTACAACCCTCGAAGTGTTTGGCACCTTGTTAACATTTCTCCAGGGCTCGGTATATCTGTGCAACGATCATAGGTACTATACTAAAAGGCTACGCGCCAATTCCTTCCTTTAAAGTCTTAGTGACTATAGCCAGTCTGGTATGGATTCTAGCCTTCTTCATGGGGAATACTATCATCCCCAAGAAGAAGAATATGAAGATGAAGATGAAGACTCTTCTGTGAATATGTCCCAACGACGTAAGGGAAAATTTGTCTAGATAGGTGCGGTAGGACTTGCTATGGTCGTACCTCTCATATAGATAATCGAAAGGGATGTAAGAGTCCTTCAAACAAGCCAAGCTTGGGTTTTTCTTTAGTCCCATCATCTTGAGGAAACCCCTACCTTTGCAATTTTCTAGCATAAGAAAACCCAGAGTCTCCCAAGGAATACCAGCTAACCCTCCTATCTCTTCAAGCAAAGGGGTCATTTCTAGATCCCTGAAGTGAAACACTGATCTATCACTGTCCCAGAATAAAGTTACAGCCTCTACGATTTGTTTTCGGGCTGGATTTCCAAAAGAGAAGGTAAATTCCCCAAATATTTGTGGACAAGAGTCTGATCGTTGGAGTGAAGGTCTTCCCACCAGCTTAGCAACCTTGGGTGAATGTTGCTAACCATGCCGAATCTGGGGACCTCGTGCCTTATTTTATGCAAAACAAATTGTTAGACCCCCACCCCGTCGGACTCGACTATTTAACCAATTTAGCATTTTAGTTCTCCAAATAATTGCACAGAACGTGGTAATGTCCGTTTTGGGTTCCAAGGAAACCCGGTGGACTTTGGAGATGGCTATCTTAAAGAGTCATTATGTGGACAGCATAACTGACTCGGCTAGGTTTGATAGTGATACATGCATAATTAAATAGAATAGGGTTTCTATGGGGTACTAGATCGGTACCCTTTAGCGGACAACTCAAGAGGGAAAGGCACGGAACCTCGAATACACTGTTGATCGACCGGGTTTACCACAAATACGCCTTTACCAAATTTAGGGGGTGATAATATAGGAAGAGCGCAACCACTCATTATAAGTGTGGATATGGTATTTTGTTTGACACGAGTGGAATATGATGTTGAAGATGCAATTACATAAATGAAAAAAATTGTCACGTATTTTCACGTTCATAAAACAATAATTACAATAATTTCTCGTATTTACATCAGTATTGAAGGAAAGCGGTAAAAGCAAGAAAAGAAAACAAAAGGTAAGTCTGTTGCGAAGTAGAAGAGAGATAGAGACATTAAAGGAAAGCAATAAAGAAGCAATAAAGTCAAAAATAACATATAATGGTAAAAGCCTAAAGAAAATATCCCCAGCAGAGTCGCCATGCTGTCGACGCCCCATTTTCCTTGCGAAATCGGGTTTGCGACATTTGGGCGAACAACTCTATTCCTTTTTGGGATTTGGGTTTTTGAATTTGAAGAGTCGCCATCTAATGATTAAGTGCATTAGGACACTAAGAGTTTTTGAGTTGGAAAACCAAAGTTTGGATAATTGCTAGAAATTGTCTCGAGGGGAAGGTGTTAGGCACCCTCAAGATCCACTAGTGTGGTTCCCCGTCATGTTAAAATTGTGACTTTTAACAACAAGTAAGTAAAAAAAGGTCTCAAATAGAAGGGATTTTCACATAATGTTGCAAGTGGATTGAGGGTTTGAATAAAATAGAGAGAGAAGAAATTTAGAAAAAAAAAATAATCTGAACAAATATAAACAAGTAAAGGGGAAGGGGGTCCTAGGTTTATGAACAATATGGATCACCCCACACAACACTCGGTAACCATTTATACATGTGGTGCTATCGCGTGGTCATCATATCCATATCTACCCTTCCCACCCCATTAAGGTATTAAAGCGCGGTATGGTATTGTTATCTATCGCATGATATTACATGTCTCAATCCTATCAATCCCGAAGGCATATGGGATTAATAATCCTAAAAGGGGGGGGGGGGGGGGAGTGGAGGTTTTTGAGAGTTTTCAAAGGATAAAATGAAAAGGCGACAATAAAAACATATACAACAAGTATTGGGAAAACAATTAAGCAGATACGCTCAAATATACCTCCTTGAATCAAAGGAAAGCATATAGTTTAGCATGTCTTACACATACTGGTTATGGTCTGAATTAAAACTTAAATGTTAAGACACGCTGATTTATCACATATTTTTAGAAAAGAAGTTGTAATTAGGCTTGCCTGTTGGTTGTTATCAAAACTAATGCAGTTATAGTTTTTACCCTAAAGCTTGCCTAGGTGTTAAACGGAACCTATAGGCATGGTGTCTATTAGTTCAGAAAGAAGTAAACTGGTTGCAGAAAAGAATTGTTGATTGTAGGAACGTTATTGATACCGAATTTTTTAGACTTGACGATTCAGGTTTGGTAGATAGCTCCTATAGGCATGCTTTCAGGTGACACTAATTTTAAGTGCTATTATCATGCAGAAATCCTATAGGTAGGCCATATATATGCAATTAGTTATTCAAATCCTATAAAAGGATTTCCTAGATGTAGATGCATATGCAAAAAATGTGGAAGTTTTATAGGCATGTCATCTATATGCAGAATTTCGGAGATGACTTATAGACATGATATCTATATGAAGTGCAGAAAAACCTATAGCTATGCTATTTATATGACATGTAATGTTTTAGAAGTAGTGATTCCCTATCAACATTGCATCTATATGAAATGCAAAATTTTAGAAGTAGCGATACATGGTATCTACATGAAATGCAGGGCTCATAGGAGGGGGCAGAACTTAGGGTCTAAGAGTAAGTGCAAGTGTAGTAGAAGGGGAAATGGCAAGCTAGTGGTCATCCCTAGTAATTTGGGGTGCTGACACACCCCTGACCAGCTTGTTAGTTCAAATTGAGGAGTTAAGACCTGTTGAAGGTCAGGTTCAGCCATGGACAACAATTTGGATGCTGCCAGGCTATACATTAACTCGGCACACATAAGGGAATAGGGTAACGGGATTCATATAAAAACAGGATGCAATGAAAGAGTATGCAAAGGGGCATACCCAATAATGAGACATACTGGCATACCTTCCAACCTATTTAGAGGTTAGGTGGGTGTCAAAAACTTAGGTCATGAACAACAATTCTTATTTCCATGACCCAAGTCCCCATTCTAATGCATATAGGGGATAATGGGATAGGGAGCAATTGTTCACAAAGAAGAGAAGCAGGCAATATTATATAGGCACTTTAAGTCAAGTTTTAAACTTTACAGGCAAGAAAAGTAGACATAGATATTAAGACTTGTAAATAAACATATTGGGTGATGTTGAAAATTAAGTTAAGACATACTTGATTCAAAGAGACAAGTGAAGAGAAGCAGTAGCCTTGTAAAAGCCAAAGTGTAGACAAGAAGCAAGAATACTCTAAGTATAAGTTCAGAAGAGAATTGTGATTGTGTAGTTTGAAGTGTGTTTTATCGTGTGTCATTGTTAAAAATCAGTGTGTCGTGTGTTAAATAGTCATGTATTTATAGTGTGAAATCCATGAGAAAATAATGTAAGAAAATAATAGAAGCCTTATTATCAATCAATTACATAAGACTCTTCTTAATTAAGGGTTTCAGATTCAATCGGTACAAACTAATTAAGGAAAGAAAACAAACCTTTTGTGCAAAGTAGCAAATTAGAGGCAAGTACATGGAAGTTATTTAAGGACAGGGTCTTGGCAGTATACGGTTTATGTAAATAAGGCAAGAGAATCAGTTGAGAGCCTGTCAATCAGAAAAGTCTGAAATTTGGTATGAATGAACAAAGTCACAAAGATAAAAGAGGGTTTTACCTAAGCCAACTCATCTAGTGAATCAGTAAAAGACGGAAGAAAATCAAGCTATATTCAGGAGTTTTACGCAAATTGCAAATTTGAAAATCAATTAGAGGGAAATTCTTCATATATAAGGAGCAAGTGAGTATGAAAGAAGACTGTCGCGTAAATCAACATAATAGTCCAATAGCAGAGTTTAGAAGAGTTTATCAAAAGTCATAATCATATGAAACTACAAAATTATACTAAAAGAGTTGGGGTTTTGAAATAAGAATCCTAGTTCATGCAAATCAAAAAAGAGAGCAAGAAATTGGATCAAAACATGTATAGCAAAGCAACATGCAATCACAGTAGAAAGATTCAATGTACACACTGGCAAATACTGATAAGAACAACAGCAGAAACATGCTTAGCATAACCTAAACAAGGCTCAATAGAAGGCAGACAAAGAACCATAAGAACTTAGCAAGAACAATACAGTAGAAAACATAAGAGTCGCCGGGAAAGGTATAGCAGGAAAGAATATAGGAAAACACAGTACGATAAACGTATAAGAACATGATAAAACACTGTTGAAAAATATACAAGACCATATTATAGAAAACACACAAAGGGAAGCAGCATACAAAAGATGATACGAGAACACAACAGAGGACAACACAAAGAAGAAAAATCATAAAACTCCTAAATATTTTCCAGAAAACCCTAAATCGGCAAAAAGGGTTTTGAAAGTAATTTTCAAAGGAAAATTTAGGAAAATCATATGAAAATTCACGCATGACATAGATACACGACGGATCTAAAAAGAATTGGAAAAACCTTGAATATCTAGGGTTTCAGAGGAACCCTAGAGTGAGAAATGCTTTGGAAAAGGTTTGATCTAAGTCAGATAAAGTCAGAATCAGACTTAGGAGGCTAGGATATGCGGGAGAAAAGCCGGAGATGGCCGAAAACCTTCAGTCCGCGAAGGTCTGGTCTCGAACCTTCAATCATCAGGCATATAGGAGTAATAGGAGGTGAGTATATGTCATCTATGGCCTGAGAAGCCATGGATTCTGGTGAGGTTGTGGTCGGAGACGGTAGAAAGTGGCTAGGGTTAGGGAGTATTCGAGAGAGTTTGAGAGAGAGTGGAGTATTCAAAGGTGGCTGGCTAAAAGAATAATTGGGATTAGGGTATGGTGGGGAATTAAAAATGGCAAGGGAGATCCTAGCTGTTGATCAAAATGATCAACAACTTGGATTAAAAGCAAGAGCCGGCCAGGTTTTTTGGATTAGGTTGGGGACGCGTTAAAATTGGAACTAGGCTGGTCAAGTAGGGATAGAATTGGGCCAAATAAAGGTTAGAATTGAATTGCAAAAGATGCTACAATTGAAATAAAGGGAGGCTAAATGTTAAATAGCCAGTTTTACCCTTTTATTTATAAAAAAATAGAAAAATAATTTTAAAAGTAAATTAAAAGCACTGAACTAATTAATAATATATAGATATTAATTTAAAACTGTTGGGACAAATTTAATAGCTATAAAATACTATTAATTGTAAAATAGGCTATAATCGCGATTATATGTAATTTAGCTGTTAGAATGTCGAATAAATTTGTAAAAATATACGAAAATCACCCTAATTACATTTTTGGTTAAGTATGATAATAAAAATAGGTTATTCACCAAAATAATAATCTTGGGGATAATTGTTGGATTTTTGTAATGCTAAACGGACAATAAATTAATTTTAAAAACTTTAAAATTGGAAACAAATACTAAAACACTTGGGTATGCTTATATATGTTATTTTAGAAGTATTTTGTACACAAAAAAATATTAAAAAAAACTGGGTATCAAAACAACAAAGGCAGAGTACATGGCTGTTTCAGAGGCTGTAAAAGAGGCAATTTGGCTTAAAGGATTTCTTATAGAGCTTGGTATTGGTCAAGAAAACATCACACTATTTTGTGATAGTCAGAGTGTTATCCAGCTTCCAAAGAACCAAGTTTATCATGCAAGGACGAAGCACATTGATATTCGATATCACTTTGTACGAGATATTATAGAAGAAAGCGGAGTCATGGTGCAGAAAATTTGGACAAGAGATAAGCCTGCCGATATGCTAACAAAAATAGTGACTGCGATCAAGTTTCAATATTATTTGAACTTAATCAATATTGTTGAACTTTGAAAATTGAAGTTGAAGACACAATCAAAATTTATCAATAAGAGAAAATTGAAAAGTGGAATCTTGCCAAGGTGGAGATTTGTTGAATTTGTCAAGATTGATGTGAACAAGTGTGATATTTGAAGCATATTTTTTGAAGAAATTGGTAGATATATTTTTAATGAATTTACATTTTATGTTCATACTTAATGTGATGTCATGGATGTCATTATTAGGACAATTTCCTTTTTATAAATAGCAAGGGTTTTGTTCATTTATAAACATCTCTCACTTGCCTTCTTATCTCCTAAGGCATTTGAATCTTCTTTTTCTCTTGTAGTATGTCACTTCTATTTTTGGAGTGAAATAAAGTTTGAGTTGATTATATCCTAGGATTAGGCAAAAATCAAAGTTTGCCGAACCTAATTAATTTTCGGTGTTCCTTTTATTATCATCTTATTTACTATTTATTAGATACCTTTAGATATAGCAGTTATAATTTGATCACTCTCTATATATTCTGCTTCCGTAACACGCTGCACCATGAGCTGCCAAAACTTTCAACTCAGAATGACAAAGTGGAAGACCTGGCATTTAATTAAGGTATCTATAGATTGGACCAAGCCATCAACAATCACCACATGACAACTGGCATGATTACCCTCTTTTAGCCTATTCTCTTAGGCGAATAGATCTGGTCATGGTTACGTCGCAGAAGATTTGAGGATCGGGTATTTGTTAGCCTCTATTTTTAGTTTTAATAAAATGTGTACAGTATTTTGGTTGGTCAGTAATGTCACGACCCAGATTTACCCACCATCGGGAGTCGTGATGGAGCCTACTGTCGAAGCTAGGCAAGCCAACCGTTATAATCATTTTCACAAAACTTAATCTAAAGCAAGTTAAATACTAGAATAATTACTAAAAGCATGCGGAAGTCTTTTAATAACAATAACGAATACAAGGTGCGAAAAACTAACAACCTGTCTCTACCCAGTATCTGGTGTCACTGCTCACGGACGACTAAAAGAGTACTAAAAACAACAGTCTGAAAGAAATACATAATATGTCTGTTTGATACAATTAAACAAACTGAAAGAAATAGATAGAGGAGACTCAGAGCCCGCGAACGACAGCGAACTACCTCAGAGCCTCTGGACTGAAGGATCACTCCCGAACTATAGCTGCGGTTTGTAGGCTGGGTCTTGACCTGTGCACAAAAGGCACAGAAGCGTAGTATCAGCACAAGCGACCCCATGTGATGGTAAGTGCCCGGCCTAACTCCGGCGAGGTTGTGACGATGCTAAACTGGACCTACCACAATCAACCTGTACGGATGTATCTGCTGTAACAGAAAATAACAAATTCTAAACAGATAGTAGGAAGGGGACATGCTGGGTGTGTAGCAGTTCAATTATCTAATCATCAAAAACATGGAAGTGGAAACTGTATAACAAACACCAATATGAGAAAGACCCGTAAAACAAACGTTGCACAACACCACCCATCGTGCTCTTACTCTCGTCCTCACTAAGATAATCCATCACAGTGTACGACATCACCCATCGTACTTTATCACTCATCCTCACCCAATCAATAGTATGGAGTAGCTCTATGATTACACGCATCTACAGTGGACGGCGTGCCACACGCTCCCGTATTCTTTGTGCACAATGTCACAGGCATCTCAGGCCAATAACAATAGGTGGACGACGTGCCACACGTTCCCATAATAAATATCTCGTAGTCGGTGTGCCACACGATCCCACTATGTAATGCAATTGAATAATTCGAACAATCTCTTCACAAAAGATCCCGATAGGGAAGCACATCGATATAACAGTCTAACCCGGCAAGGGTAGAGCAAACAGCCCAAAATATTCTGGCAAGGGGAGAACAACTCCACAATAAGTCCCGGCATGGGAAAACGATTAAACAACAAATCCCGGCAAGGGAAAATACCATAATTCCTTCCTTAACTCATTTGCTTCTCAACTATCATTTCACAATTCGTTTAGCAAGTAATTATCACAATTTTTCACTTCTTTCGATAATTTAATAGCAATTATGACTCACGGTCATGCTAGACTCGGGCACATAGGTAACCATCACCATACATATACACCGACTCCACATAGCACATAGAAAATATTATCCTAATCTTATTCCCTCAAGCCAAAGTTAGATCGAACACTTACCTCGAAAGCTTCCAAATCAACTCACGCTTCTAGAATAGCTTTACCCCTCGAATTCGCTTCAAAACCGATCGAATCTAACCACAATTTACTCAAACGTATCAACAAATTCTAGTTAAATCAATTTAAATGCATAAGAATGAAATTCCCAAAGTTTTATCCAAAAATTCCCAAAACGCCCTCGGGCCCATGTTGTCAAAACCCGAGGTTCGAACAAAACCGGGTTGCCCATTTCCCACGAGTTCATATATGTAATTTGTTTTGAAATCGGACCCCTAATTAAGGTCCAAACCCCAATTTATTAAAACCTAGGTTCTACCCAAAATCCCCCATTTTTAACCATGAAAGTTTTGATTTAAGGATGAAATCATGTTAGAAGATGATAAAGATTGAAGAAAACTAGTAAAAAATGACTTACATTTGGTTTGGGGATGAAAGGGTTCGAGAGGAATCGCCTATGGTGGTTTTGGATTTTGAAAGATATGAAAAGTGAGGCTTAAATTCGTTTAAGAATGAGTTGCAGGGGTGCAGATGTCGCAAATGCGATATTAACTTCGCATTTGCGAGCTGGGCAGAAGTAAGAGGGACTTCGCATTTGCGAGAAACTGTTCGCAATTGCGAACTAGGCAAAAATTAAAGGGATCTCGCATTTGCGAGAAAATGTTCGCAACTGCGGAAATAGGTTTAGGCTAGGGAAGCTCGCAATTGCGAGATTGACTTTGCATTTGCGAAGTCTGGCTGCCAAAGGGGGTAAATCCCATTTGCGAGATAAACATCGCATTTGCGAAGAAAGGCCAAACAAGGGAGGTTCGCATTTGCGAACAAGTCTTCGTAATTGCGACGACTGCAGACACCAGCAAATTCAAATGCAACAAAATGAGCCTAACACCTATCCGAAACTCACCCGAGCCCTCGGGGCTTTAACCAAAACATGCACCCAACCTCGAAAACATCTACAAACTTACTCGTGGGATAAAATCGCCAAAATAACGTCTAAATCAAAGAATCAACCTCCAAAACTCATGATTTTCATTTCAAGTTAAATACTTTCAAAACTTTTCCATTCTTAGTCAGAAACACGTCAAACGACGTCCGTTTTCAACCAAACTTTATAGATAGCGCTTAACACCCATTTAAGACTTGTACCGGGCGTCGGAACCAAAATACGAGCCCAATACAATCACTTTTGATCAAATGTTCATTTCCATTTTACCTTAAGCATTTTCAAAAAAAATTTCACAAAAAAGCTCCGTACTTGGGCCTGGGACCTCGGATTTCGATTCTGGGAATACGCCCGGGTCCCAAATTTCCTTACGGACCCTACGGGACCATCATTACGGGTCTAGGTCCGTTTACCCAAGACATAGACCAAAGTCAACTATAGCAATATTAGTATCAAAATTCATAGTTTTTAACACAAAATTCAAATATTTTCACATAAAAATGTTTCGGCTTCGCGCCCGGACTGCGCACGCAAATCGAGGCAACCCAATAAGAGGTTTTCACTCTGAAGAGCAAGGAAAGGGAGAATTACGGTGATGACCCCTTTGGGTCGTCACATCCTCCACCTCTAAAACAATCGTTCGTCCTCGAACGGACAAAAGAAAGAAGTACCTGAGTCGGGGAATAGATGGGGATACGGCTCCGCATATCAGACTCGGACTCCCAGGTCGATGCCTCAGGAGGCTGACCTCTCCATTAAACACGCACTGAAGGAAAACTCCGCAATCTCAACTGTCAAACCTGCCGGTCTAAAATAGCTACTGGCTCTTCCTCATATGATAGAACCTTATCCAATTGGACAGTGCTGAAATCTAACACGTGGGTGGGATCACCGTGATACTTCCGAAGCATGGATACATGGAAAACCGGATGCACAACTGACAAGCTAGGTGGCAACGCAAGCCTATAAGCCACCTTCCCCACACGGTCCAGAATCTCAAAAGGGACAATATACCTAGGGCTAAGCTTGCCCTTCTTCCCAAACCTCATCATGCCCTTCATAGGTGATACACGGAGGAACACTCGCTCACCAAGCATGAAAGCAACATCCCTGACCTTACGATCTGCAACACTCTTCTGCCTAGACTGAGCTGACCGAAGTCTGTCCTGAATGATCTTGACCTTATCCAAGGCCTCCTATACCAAGTCTGTACCTAATAACCCAGCCTCTCTCGGCTCAAACCATCCGACTGGGACCGACACCGCCTACCATACAACGCCTCATACGGGGCCCTCTGAATACTGAACTGGTAGCGGTTGTTGTAGGCAAACTCCGCTAGCGGCAAGAGCTGGTCCCACGAGCCTCCAAAATCATAACGCAGGCTCGGAGCATATCCTCAAGAATCTGAATGGTCCTCTCGGATTGACCGTCCGTCTGGGGGTGAAATGTTATACTCAATTGGACCTGGGTACCCAACTGATGGTGCACCGCTCTCCAGATCCAAATTAATAGATATGGGCACCCCATGAAGGCAAACGATCTCTCTGATATAAATCTCTGCATACCTATCGGATGAATAGGTGGTGGCAACTGGGATGAAATGCGCTGACTTAGTCAGCCTATCAACAATAACCCATATAGCATCAAACTTCTTCCGAGTCATTGGAAGGCCAGTATCAAAATCCATGGTGATTCTCTCCCACTTCCACTCAGGAAGCTCAATCCTCTGAAATATTCCACCGAGCCTCTGATGCTCGTACTTGACCTGCTGACAATTTAGACAACGAGCCACATATGCAACAATGTCTTTATTCATTCTACGCCACCAATAATGCGGTCTCAACCCTGATACATCTTCGTGGCACCCGGATGAATAGAATACTGAGAACTGTGGGCCTCCGCTAAGATCGACTCTCGAATACCATCAACATTGGCCGCACAAACTCGCCCCTGCAACCTTAATATGCCATCATCTCCAAAAGTCATCTCCTTGGCACCTCCCCTCTGCACCGGGTCTCTTAGGACACACAAATGGAGGTCATCAAACTACCGCTCCCGGATACGCTCCATCAGTGACGAGCGAGCAAATGTGCAAGCTAACACCCTGATGGGCTCAGATATATCCAATCTCACCAATATATTGGCCAAGGCCTGAATATCCAAGGCAAGCAATCTCTGGCTGACCGGAATATATGCAAGACTACCCTTGCTGGCGGACTTTCTACTCAAGGTATCGGCCACCACATTGGCCTTCCCTGGGTGGTATAAAATAGAAACATCATAATCTTTTAGAAACTCCAACCACCTCCGCTATCTCAAATTAAACTCCTTCTACTTGAACAAGTACTTAAGGCTCTTGTGATCCGCGTACACCTCACACGTCACACCATACAAATAATGCCTCCAGATCTTCAAGGCATGAACAATGGCTGCCAACTCTAGGTCATGAACTAGATAATTCTTCTTGTGGACCTTCACCTGCCTCAAAGAATATGCTATGACCCTACTACTCTACATCGACACTGCGCCAAGCCCAACCAAATTATCAAGCAAATCCTGAAACTCTTCCTTGAACTCTCTCTCAACTATGGCGGGGCCATGCGTTACAAAGAAATGGAAATAGGCTGGGTGCCAAGCGCCAGATCAATGCGAAGATAGATATCCCTGTCAGGAGGAATACCCGGCAGGTCTGATGAAAAAAAAACATCGGGGAAGCTCCCGAACAATAGGAACAGAACAAACGGAAGGAACCTTTGCGCTGGAGTCGCAATCATACGCCATTTGAGCTAAGCACTCCTCTCTTAACCATGTGTCGAGCCTTCGCATACAATATCGCACTGCGGGTCGGAGGATCTAAAATCCCTCTTCATTCTAAATGGGGCAATCCTGGTAAAACCAAGGTCAGGGGGACAACTAATCCATCCTCAATATAACGTCAAAGTCCACCATCTCTAAGAGAAATAAGTTGAAAGGGGTCTCAAGACCCTCAAAAACCACCATAGAAGAACGATACACTCGGTTGACCACTATGGAAATCACCAACTGGCATGGACACATATACAAGAACACCCAAAGCCTCTCTAGGCATGATCAAATGCGGTGCGAAATAGAATGACAGATAAGAATACATAGATCCACGGCCGAATAGCACTGAAACACCTCTAATACAAATTAGAATGGTACCTGTGATCACAACATATGCTGACTCGACCTCTGGCCTGGCCGGCAAAGCATAGCAATGGGGCTGACCCTTACTCCTTAAACTATATCTCTGGGATGATTTGCTGCGAGCTGACCTCTGACTCTGGCGGTCTGAGCTCCACCTCTACGCTCCCTACCTCCACCTCTACGGCCTCTACCCCTGCCTCTAGCTGGCTGGGCAGCCTGTGGATTGTCTGCTGCCTGAACCATGGGATGAGGACCCTGCTGCTGCGAACTGCTGGAAGCTCGAGGGCAATACTTGGCAATGTGCCTCAGGTCGCCGCAAGTGAAGCAAGCCCTCGGCTGCTGAGAATATCGAAGCGGTTGCTGGGCGGGAAACTGCAACTGAAAACTGCGACCGCCTGGAGTACCATGAGAATCCTGAAGGGCTGACTGGAAAGACCTTGGGAGATGGCCTATGTCATGTGAATCCCTACCTCCCGTTGAGGTACCACTGAATCTACCAAAATGACGAGGCCTCTTATCAAACCCGTGAACACGGATCTGCTGAACCAACCCATTCACAAACCTCTGCACCCTCTCCCTCTCGGTGGAGAGTATCACAATAGCATGATGTGCAAGATCAATAAACTGCATCTCATACTGCGTAACTGACTAAGAGCGCTGTTGGAGGCACTCAAACTGCCTGTGAAGTGCCTCCCGCTGAGTGACGGGGAGAAACTTCTCCAAAAATAACCTCGTGAACTGATCCCATGTCAAAGCTGGAGACCCTGCTGGTCTAGATAGATAAAAATCTCTCCACCAAGTCTTGGCGGACCCCACAAGCCTGAAAGTGCATAAATCAACCACATTGGTCTCCACTATCCCCATAGTTCTGAGGATATCATGACAACTGTGTAGAAAGTCCTGGGGATTCTCCGATGAAGCACCGCCGAAAGTAGTAGTGAAAAGCTTGGAGAACCGATCAAGTCTCCACAAAGCATCCAAAGACATGGTCGTCCCATCTACGGTCTGAGCTGTAGTGCCTATCTGAGCTGCCATTGCGGGCTGAACCAACGGGACCTGAGACTGGGGAGCTACCTGCTCCAAAGTACGTGTAGCAGGAGTTTAAAGTCCTCCTCCAACCTGAGAAGTGGCTGGTGCTACTGGCAACAATCCTTCTCTGGATACACTGTCCATAAAGCCTGCTATGCGGACAAGAGCATCCTGAAGATCCGAAGAAAGCATCACTCCTCCTGGGACCTGAGCTAGGCCCACTGAAGCTGGTGGATCTGGAACCTCCCCATCGAAGTCAATATGAGGCTCCGTCTTTGGAACTACTGCCTGGGGCTGAGCTCTGCCCCTACCACGGCCTCTGACATGGCCTCGGCCTCTGCCCCTTGCGGGAGCTGCTGCTGGGGGCTCGGGCTGCTGCACGGAAGAAGAAGACGCACGTGTTCTCTCCATCTGTGAAAGAATAGAGTAGAACGAAAATCAATATTTGGGGACAGAATCGCACGACAAGAATGAACAAAGTGAACCTTTTCCTAACTCCGTAACCTCTGGGAGATAAATACAGACGTCTCCGTATCGATCCCTCAGACTCTACCGATCTTGTCCGTGAGTTGTGAAACCCAAGTAACCTAGTGCTCTGATACCAACTTTGTCACGACCCGGATATACCCACCATCGGTAGTCGTGATGGCGCCTACTGTTAAAGCTAGGCAAGCCAACCCTTATAATCATTTTCACAAAACTAAATCTAACACAAGTTAAATACGAGAATAATTAATTAAAGCATGCGGAAGTCTTTCAATAAAAATAACGAATACAAGGTGCGGAAAACCTGTCTCTACCCAGTATCTGGTGTCACTGCTTACGGACGACTAAAAGAGTAACTAAATCAACAGTCTGAAAGAAATACATAATATGTCTGTTTGATACAATTAAACAAACTGAAAGAAATAGATAGAGGAGACTCGGGGCCCGCGAACGCCAGCAAACTACCTCAGAGCCTCTGGACTGAAGGATCACTCCCGAACTATAGCTGCGGTCCGTAGGCTGGGTCCTGACCTTTGCACAAAAGGCACAGAAGTGTAGTATCAGAACAACCAACCTCATGTGCTGGTAAGTGCCCAGCCTAACCCCGGCGAGGTAGTGACGAGGCTAAATCGGACCTACCACAATCAACATGTACTGATGTATGTGTAGTAACAGAAAATAACAAATTCTAAACAGATAGTAGGAAGGGGACATGTTGGGGGTGTATCAGTTCAATTATCTAATCATCAAAAACAAGGAAGCGGAAACTGTATAACAAACACCAATATGAGAAAGACTCGTAAAACAAATGTTGCACGGTACCAACCATCGTGCTCTTACTCTCGTCCTCACCAAGATAATCCATCAGAGTGTACGGCATCACCCATCGTACTTTATCACTCATCCTCACCCAATCAATAGTATGGAGTAGCTCAATGATTACACACATTTACAGTGGACGGCGCGCCACACGCTCCTGTATTGTCTGTGCACAATGTCACCGGCATCTCAGGCCAATAACAATAGGTGGACGGCGTGCCGCACGATCCCATAATAAATGTCACTGGCATCTCAGGCCAATAACAATAGGTGGACGGCGTGCCACACGTTCCCATAATAAATATCTCGTGGTCGGCGTGCCACACGATCCCAATATGTAATGCAATTGAATAATTCGAACAATATCTTCACAGAAGATCCTGATAGGGAAACACATCAATATAACAGTCTAACCCGGCAAGGGTACAGCTAACAGCCCAAAATATCCTGGCAAGGGGAGAACAACTCCACAATAAGTCCCGACAAGGGAAAACGATTAAACAACAAATCTCGGAAAGGGAAAATACCATAATTCCTTCCTTAACTCATTTGCTTCTCAACTATCATTTCACAGTTCGTTTAACAAGTAATTATCACAATTGTTCACTTCTTTCGATAATTTAATAGCAATTATGACTCACGGTCATGCTAGACTCGGGCACATAGGTAACCATCACCATACATATACACCGACTCCACATAGCACATAGCAAATATTATCCTAATCCTATTCCCTCAAGCCAAAGTTAGATCAAATACTTACCTCGAAAGCTTCCAACTCAACTCACGCTTCTAGAATAGCTTTACCCCTCGAATTCGCTTCAAAAACGATCGAATCTAACCACAATTTACTCAAATGTATCAACAAATGCTAGTTAAATCAATTTGAATGCATAAGAATGAAATTACAAAAGTTTTATCCAAAAATTTCCAAAACGCCCCCGAGCCCATGTGTTTAATACCCGAGGTTCGAACCAAAACCGGGTTACCCATTCCCCTACGAGTTCATATATGCAATTTGTTTTGAAATGGGACCCCAAATTGAGGTCCAAATCAACAATTTTATGGAACCTAGGTTCTACCCCAAATCCCCCATTTTTAACCATGAAAGCTTTGATTTAAGCATGAAATCATATTTGAAGATGATAAAGATTGAAGAAAACTAGTAAAAGTTGACATACATTTGGTTTGGGGATGAAAGGGTTCGAGAGGAATCACCTATGGTGGTTTTGGGTTTTGAAAGATATGAAAAGTGAGGTATAAATTCGTTTAAGAATCAGTTGCAGGGGTGCAGATGTCGCAAAAAGCGATATTAACTTCACATTTGCGAGAAACTGTTCGCAAGTGCGAACGGCAAAAATGAAGGGGATCTTGCATTTGCGAGAAAATATTCGCAAATGCGGAAACAGTTTAGGCCTGGGAAGCTAGCAATTGCGAGATTGACTTCGCATTTGCGAAGTCTGGCTACCAAAAGGGGGATATCGCATTTGCGAGATAAACGTCGCATTTGCGAAGAAAGGCCAAACAAGGGAGGTTCGCATTTTCGAACAGGTCTTCGCAATTGCGAAGACATCAGACACCAGCAGATTCAAATGCAACAAAATGAGCCTAACACCTATCCGAAACTCACCCGAGCCCTCGGGGCTCCAACCAAAACATGCACCCAACCTCTAAGACATCCTACGGACTTACTCGTGCGATCAAATCGCTAAAATAACATCTAAATCAAAGAATCAACCTCCAAAACTCATGATTTTCATTTCAAGTTAAATACTTTCAAACTTTTCCACTTTTAGTCCGAAACACATTAAACGACGTCCGTTTTCAACCAAACTTTACAGATAGTGCTTAACGCCCATTTAAGGATTGTACCGGGCGTCAGAACCAAAATATGAGCCCAATACCATCACTTTTGATCAATTTTTCATTTTTATTTTACCTTAAGCATTTTCAAAAACAGTTTCACAGAAAAGCTCCGTGCTCGGGTCTGGGACCTTGGATTTCGATTCTGGGAATACGTCCGGGTCCCAAATTTCCTTACGGACCTCCGGGATCATCACATTACGGGTCCGGGTCCGTTTACCCAAAACGTTGACCAAAGTCAACTATAGCAATATTAGTATAAAAATTCATAGTTTTTAACACAGAATTTAAATATTTTCACATAAAAATGTTCCGGCTTCGCGCCCGGACTGTACACGCAAATTGAGGTAACCCAATAAGAGATTTTCAATGCCTCAGAAGAGCAAGAAAAGGGAGAATTACGGTAATGACCCCTTTGGGTCGTCACAAGTAAACACATCTCCGGCGAACTTTATTCTCTTCTTTGCTATTTAGTCACATACAATGATACAAATATATTATTTTCCGTACAAATACACTCAAATACATTGTATTTTTGTATAGATCCATTTTTTAATTGTATTTATGTATTCTGAAGGTCTGTATCTTTTGGATACAGCCGAATATCATTGTGTTTTGTGATTTTTTTGTTGTTTCAATACAGTCGCATTGAATACGGTAAATTGAATATAATGTGTAATAGTGAATAATGAATATAATGTATACAATCGAATTGATAGAATAGTATGCACCATATTTCTTGATTATTTCACTGCATTTGTAAATACAGTCGCGCGAATACATGGAATACAATAAAGTAGAACCAAAAATTTATGTAGAATCGATTTTGTTGAGTTAAATTAGGTGTGATACATGCTAAATTGATCCTCTTTCCGTTATTAAACAGCTGAATTTCTCTATTTTTAGGCGAATTCTGTTACTATATTAATAAATATAGTAGTGCGAATACAGCGAATACAATCGCATAACAACTAAATAGTAGCAATAGAAAGCAATTATGTATATGATAGCTATAGAAAATTAATAGCAACTAAACAATAGTAATTTCTAAAAATTCCTCAAATTAAACCCACCTCATTTTTAAATTTTGACGTCTTTAGTCGTCCTTTCCCACCCCTATTAGGATAGGCTATTCCATTGGTACAGAGTCACCCTTGTTTGACAAAAGGCAAAAATTCTCCATCTTTTCTTTCCTATAAGGCCTCCTACTTTTCTTTCTTAAAACCAAACTATTAACATCCTTACAACTCAAACCTAAGAAATAGTCATGGTAGAATAAGCATATTTTTTTTTTCCCGATTTTTGTTGAAACCATTAATCATTGTCTTCAACATTGAGCCTCAATAGAGGAAGGGCTTTGTTACACAATCATCTTACTATGGCTCTGTGATGATATTATTTTCTATCATTTATTTTTCAATTAAATTTCTTTCTTGTAATGTCATTTTGAGACTGTTCAATTGGCTTTTCAACCTCTCTCATTTACCTCGTTATTACGGATAAACAAGACCATTCCAAAGTTGTTATAACTAAGGAACCGTTTGGATTGGCTTTAAAAAGTAATTTTTTAGCATAAATAGTTTTTAAGCCAAAAGACAATACGTTAGGTTGCTCAGCTTATTGCTTTTGGCTTGTTTTAAGCAATTTTTTTACTTATTTTAAGCACTTTATAACTTTGCCAAATACTGAAAAAAATCTACAAAGAGCTTAAAAGCTAATTTGACCAACTTAAAAGTGAGGGAAGTACACAGTTAACCACTAATAAGAATGTATTTACTTCTAAGACATTGTCTAAAATATTTTTAGTTTTTAGCCACTGCTTTAATAAACTTTATCCGCCCGGACGAAAATACCCTTCTGCTCATAAAGATTAGGGCCAAGTGTCTTTAACTTATGAGCTTGTTATTGTAAGTTCAGGACTAGTGGTCCTTAATTATGATCTTGTAATTCTAAGTTTAGGACTACTTGTCCATAACCTTTGAATTTGTAACTCTAAATTCAGGACTATATGTCAGTAGCTTTTGAACTTGGAACTCGAAGTTCAGGACTACCCGTCCTTAATTTTTGTACTTATAACTCTAAGCAAGGACTACATGTCCTTAATTTCTTTGCTTGTAACTCTAAGTTAAGGACTACCTGTCCTTAATTTCAGTGCTTGTAACCCTAAGTTAAGGACCAAGTGTCCTTATTTTGAACTTCTAACTCTAAATTTAGGACTAAGTGTCCTTAATTTATGACCTTGCTGTTGTGAATTTAGGATTAACAATCCTTAATTTATGATCTTGTAAGTCAAAGTTAAGGACTACATGTCTTTCGTTTTTGAGCTTGTAACTCTAAGTTTCCGACTATATGTCCTTAACTTTTGAACTTGTAACTCTAAGTTCAAGACTATCTGTCCTTAATTTCTGTGCTTGTAACTGTCACAACCTAAAATCCATCCTATCTTTATGGCACCTATCGTCGAACTAGGTCAACCTCAACTCAACACAACCCAAAACCTCAATACAAAAACCAAAACATTTGCGGAATTTTTTTAATCATTTTTAATAAATATTTTAAGACATAGAATAAAGATTCATATTACGATGCAACCATCCCAAAACCAGGGTGTCATGGAGTACATGAGCATTTAAGGTGAATACATTATCTATTAAAGTGTCTAAAGAGGCTACTGTAATAACACTGGAAAATGAGAAGGAGAGCCAAGTCCTGTGAACGCCATGCAGGTACCTCAACAAACTCTACAACCTGCAACCTCAATCAGCGACTGCCATTGGGGCCAAAAGTGTATGGATCTGCACACAAGGTGTATGAGGTAACGTGAGCACACCAACTCAGTAAGTAAATATCCAATCTTTGGACTGATAGGTAGTGACGAACTCAACCTCCTCAAGGATTATAGAAATAATGTACAGAAACATAAGCATGCTTTCAGTTAAATAAATAGCTTAAACAGTAAAACATAGCAAGTATGAACATGGTAAAGAAGTGTAACTCAGCTACATCTACATGCCGATGCACATGCTATATGAAATGCACCATGCTGAGATCCGTCATATGCCCACAATCTCAATTACTCGTCCACCCAGTACTGTATATCGCTCATATATATATATATATATATATATATATATATATATATGACAACAGTCACTCAGTACTTAGGAAGGCCACTCCAGCCAATTGAGAAGATCCATCTCCAGATAATAATAATAATAATAATAATAATAATAATAATAATAATAATAATAATAATAATAATAATAATAATAATAACAACAACAACCTCACAACCACAAGGCCCAAAAAAGATCCATCATGGAATATATACATGTCACGATCCGGATTTACCCACCATCGGGAGTCGTGATGGCGCCTACTGTCGAAGCTAGGCAAGCCAACCCTTATAACCATTTTAAGGAAATTTAAGTCTAATACAGGTTAAATTCCAAAATAATTAATTAAACATGCGGAAGACGTTAAATATCAGTAACGAAAAATCAATATGCGGAAATCTAACAACCAATCTCTACCCAGTATCTGGTGTCACTGCTCACGGACTACTAATAGAGTACTAAAAATAATAGTCTAAACGAAATTACATAACATGTCTATTCGGTACAATTAAACAAACTGAAAGAAGTAGATAAAGGAGACTCGGGGCTTCGAATGCCAGCGAACTACCTCAAGCCTCTGGACTGAAGGATCACTCCCGGTCTAAAGCTGCGGTCCATAGCCTGGGTCCTAACCTGTGCACAAAAGGCACAGAAGCGTAGTATCAGCACAACCGACCCCATGTGCTGGTAAGTGCCCGGCCTAGCCTCAGCGAGGTACTGACGAGACTAAACCGGACCTATCACAACCAACATGTACAAATATATGTAATAACAGGAAGAAAACAAGAATTTAAACAAGTAAGAGGGGAAGGGGACATGCTGGGGGAATAACAATTCAATTATATCTTCGACAATCAAGAGATGAAACTGAATGGATGATAATTAAGCAAGAAAGCCAATGAATCAACGGCCGCACGGCATTACCCTTCATGCTTTTACTCTCATTCCTTACCAAAATAGTCAAATATAATGCACGACATCACCCTTCGTGCTTTTACTCTCATTTCTCACCAATAATATCAAATACAAGGCACGGCATCACCCTTCGTGCTTTTACTCTCGATAAATAGTGCACGGCATCACCCTTCGTGCTTTTACTCTCATTAGACAGGGCACGGCATCACCCTTCGTTCTTTTACTCTCACTTCCTCTCCCAATCGATGGTCACAACCAAACGGGAACAAGGAAATATATATATATTTCAGGGCAAAATGTCTTGGCAAGGGAAATACAACTCAACAATATGTCCCGGCAAGGGAATACAACTCAACAAATGGTCCCGGCAAGGGAAAAGTACCAAAAATTCCTTCTTAGTTTATTTAATTCTCAACTTTCACTTCATAGTGCTTGAAATAAATATTTATCACAATTGTTCACTTGCTTCACAATTTAATGGCAAATATGACATCACGGTCATGCTTGACTAGGGCGCATAGGTAACCGTCACCATACATATACACCGACCCACATAGCATATGACAAATAACAACCTAATCCTATTCCCTCAAGCCAAAGTTAGATCGAACACTTACCTCGAAGCCGAAAATAGCAACTCAAAGCTCAACAATCGCCTTTCCTCTATAATTTGACTCCGAACCAACGATATCTAACATGATTCGATTCAATATTATCAATAAGAATCCAAAAACACAATCCCATATACTAGAAATGCATTTTCTAGCATACTTCCAAAAATACAAAAATCCGACATCGGGCCCACGTGGTCCAAACTCAAGGCTCGGACCAAAACCCAATCCCCCATAACCCCACGAGTTCAAATATATGATTAGATTTTAAATTCGACCTCAAATTGAGGTTGAAATACCCAAGATCCCATAAACCCTAACTAAACCCAAAAACCCCTAAATCCTTCTTGATTTCATGTCTTAGGGCTAGGAATTTGATGATTAAATGAAGGAATAATAGCCATTTGCATCAAGCTCAAACTTCCTTCCTACATGCGCGCCCCCAGAAGCACACACTATAATAAGGGGTATTTCGCATTCAATCGGAGTTGCCTTAGTTGGTTTCCGAAGGGAAGGCACTCATGACTCTATATAGTGGAATGATTAGATGAAGTAGGAATCACATACCCAAAGAGTGGTGATGAATTGGGAGCTTGAATTTCGTCAATGGAGGTTTTTAGAGAGAGAGCTCGTGTGAACAATGGGGAGAAGTATGCTGCCACTGGTTTGTTTTTAATTAAAAATCGCTGAAGGCTTTTAGCCTATGCGATCGCAGGGCGGCGGATGCGATCACATAGAGGAGTCGTGAGATTGGCTTGTGCGATTGCTGGATAAGTATCGCGATCGCGTAGAAGAGAGGAGATTTAGAACTGAGGTGGGGTCTAACGCTATGTGATCGCGTTCAAAGGTATGCGATTGCGTAGAAGAATTTGGTTGACTTATGCGATCGCGTATGAAACAGTGCGATCGCATTGAGCAAAAATGGGATGGCTACGAAGGAACTCTACGCGATCGCAGACCAACCTATGCGATCGCATAGAAGAAAAGGTCTGTGCAGAAAGTGCAGCAAAATCTGCTAAGTTTTAAAACCCAAAAACACCCTGAACCACCCTCGAAAACACTCCCGAGCCCTTGGGGTTCCCTACCAAACATACACACTAACTCAATATCATCCTACGAACTTGCTCGAGCGATAAAATCGCCAAAATAACATCAAAATCACAAAATCAACCCCCAAAACTCATGATTTTCTTTTCTAAGTTCAAAATTTTCAAACTTTCCACTTTTAGACCGAAAGACGTCAAACAACGTCCGTTTTCAACCAAACTTCACATATAGCGCTTAACACCCATTTATGACTTGTATCGGGCGTTGGAACCAAATACGAGCCCGGTACCATTATTTTTGATCAAATTTCCATTTTCATTTTTCCTTAAGCATACTTAAGCATATTTATAAAACAATTTCACAGAAAAGCTCCGAATTCGGGCCTGGGACCTCAGATTTCGATTCCGGTAATACGCTCGGGTCCCAAATTTCGTTACGGACCCTCCGGGACCGTCAAATCACGGGTCCGAGTCTGTTTACCTAAAACGTTGACCAAAGTCTACTATAGCAATATTAGTACCAAATTTCATAGTTTTTAACATAGAATTCATATTTTGACATAAAAATGTTCTGGCTTCACGCCTGAACTGCGCACACAAATCGGGGAAACCCAATAAGGGGTTTTAAAGGCCTCAGAAGTGCAAGGAAAGGGATAATTACAGTGATGACCCTTTGGGTGACATAAAAATGTTCTGGCTTCGCGCCTGAACTGCGCACACAAATCGAGGAAACCCAATAAGGGGTTTTTAAGGCCTCAGAAGTGCAAGGAAAGGGATAATTACAGTGATGACCCTTTGGGTCGTCACAGACCTATAGTCTCAAGTACAGAGGAACAGGCCAATCCAGCCTCATGGAGATGATCCATCTCCATGCCAAGGGAAAATCCATCCTTGACTATAATCAACTGCCGCTCACTAGGATTGTGTATAGACTCCGGAGGGGTTCCTTCAGCCCAAGCACTATAACAAGCCAACGAAAGCATAATCAATAATCTGTTGCCGCGTGCAGCCCAATCCCATAACTGCCACTCGCAATCAGGCTCTCAGCCTCACTCAACCACCACTCTCTAGTCTCTCCCACGGGCTCACAATACCAAGAAAACTAACCTGAAAATATGATATAATGTGCAAATAAATTACAACTGAGATTTTGATATGATATGATATGCATGAACAAGACTAAGTATTGAATATCAATGAAACTAATGAGATGACAGCAAGAAACGACCACTCGAGTCGCAATAGTATTGGCATGAAACCCTAACATGATAACTAGCATGATTTATATTTAATTTCCTAAATCATATAATTCTTACAGTGCACGTCCAATTGTCCGTCACTTGGCACTTGCGTCACCTCAATACAAATCATATAGCACAACGTTCGGGGTTTCGGACACTCATAACCAAGTTTGGAAGCTTTACTTACCTCAAACCAAGCCAAAACTCTAACCTGCAATGCTCTTGCCTCTCGATTCGGCCTCCAAATGCTTTGAAACTAACCAAAACCAGAACAATACCATCAACATGTGCTAGTGGAATAAATTCCACTAGAAAAACTATCAAATTAAGCACAAATCCCAAAATTCACTCAAAACTAGCCCCCAGGCCCACGTCTTAGAGTCTGACAAAAGTTACAAAACTAAAAAGCTCATTCACTTATGAGTCTACCCACACCAAATTCATTAGAATCTGACATCAAATGTCCATTCAAATCCCCGAATAAATTACAGCTGAGATTGAGATGTGATATAATATGCATGAACAAGACTAAGTACAGAATATCAATGAAACTAACGAGGTGACAGCAAGAAACGACCACTCGGGTCTCAACAGTATTGGCCTGAAGCCCTAACATGATAATTAGCATGATTTACAGTTCATTTCCTAAATCATATAATCACAACACATATATCAATAAGAAAGATTCACTAAGCGGTGCGGTGGAATAAAACATGCCACATATCTTAAGGTGCAAGTCCACTCGCCCATCAGGCACTTGCATCACCTGGCACTTGCATCACCTCAATACAAATCATATAGCACAACGTTTGGGGTTTCAAACACACATAACCAAGTTTGGAAGCGTTACTTACCTCAAACCAACCCAAAACTCTAACCTACAATGCCCTTGCCTCTTGATTCGGCCTCCAAATGCTCCGAAACTAACCAAAATCAAAGCAATACCATCAGCATGCGCTAATGGAATGAATTCCACAAGAAAAACTATCAAATTAAGCACAAATCCCGAAATTCACTCAAAATCGACCCTCGGAACCACGTCTTAGATTCTTACAAAAGTCACAAAACTAGGAAGCACATTCACTCATGAGTTTACCCATACCAAATTTATCAAAATCCGACATCAAATGTCCATTCAAATCCCCAAAATCATCTCTCCAATCTCTTCCTCCACCCCTTCCCCCCTAATTTTCTCCATACCAAGGGAAAATCCATCCTTGACTATAATCAACTGCGCTCACTGGGATTGTGTATAGACTCCGGAGGGGCTCAGCCCAAGAGCTATAACAAGCCAACGGAGGCATAATCAATTATCTAATGCAGCGTGCAGCCCGATCCCATAACTGTCACTCACAATCATGCTCTCGACCTCACTCAGCCACCACTGTCTAGTCTCTCCCAAGGGCTCACAATGCCAGGAAAACTAACCCGTAACAATGATATGATGTGCAAATAAATTATAGCTGAGATTGAGATATGATATGATATGCACTAACAAGACTAAGTACGAAATATCAATGAAACTAATGAGGTGACAGTCTCAACAGTATTGGCATGAATCCCTAATATGATAATTAGCATGATTTACAGTTCATTTTCTACATCATATAATCACAACACATATATCAATAAGAAAGAGTCACTAAGTAGTACCGTGGAATGAACCGTCCATAATTCTTACGGTGCACGCCCACTCGTCCATCACTTGGGACTTGCGTCACCTCAATGCAAATCGTATAGCACAATATTTGGGGTTTCGAACCCTCATAACCAAGTTTGGGAGCGTTACTTACGTCAAACCAAGCCAAAACTCTAACCTGCAATGTCGTTACCTCTCGATTCAGCCTCCAAATGCTCCGAAACTAACCAAAATCAAAACAATACCATTAGCATGTGTTAGTGGAATGAATTCCACAAGAAAAACTATCAAATTAAGCACAAATCTCAAAATTCACTCAAAACCGCCCCCAGGACCACATCTCAGAGTCTGACAAAAGTCATAAAGCTAGAAAGAACATTCACTCACGAGTCTACCAATACCAAATTTATCAAAATTTGACATCAAATGTCCATTCAAATCCCCAAAATCATCTCTCCCATCTCTTCCTCCCCCTCACCCCCCCCCCCCCCCAAACCAATTTTCACGCCAAATTCTCAATTTAGATGATAAAAATCAAGATACAATCATGGAATTTAACCCAAAAAAAAGGTGAATAATACTTATCCCAATCACCTCTCTAAAAATCCCTTCAAAAATCACCTCAATCCGAGCTTCATAGCTCCAAAAATGCAAAAATAGTTGAAACCCTCGAAATAGAGTACTTTATAATCGGCCCAAGTATTTACCATGTGCTATCGCGCACAAACGAATGTGATAGCACAACACAAAAATTTTCACCCCTTCTTTTACCCTATGCGATAGCGGCCATTCACCTGTGATCGCGTAAAATAAATTTTTCCAATAGTCTTCTCAAACTTTTCGATCCAGCCTCTAGCATAATAGTCATAACTTTTGCACAAAACTCCATATTACATTTGGTTTAACTTTATTTAATACTAGAAATCAAGGGTTACAACTTTCATATTTGGATCATCTTCAAATTCATTATAGATTGTGAGGTACAAGCTTCCAAAGTCAGGTTAGTGCATCAGAAATTTACTCAATGCGATCTCGGGAAGACTTATGCAATAGCATAGCACAACTCCATTTTTCAAAATTTTCTCTATGCTAACATGGTCAGATCTATGCTAACGCACTGTACGCCCCTGAAGCTAAAAATCATCAACTAGAAATGGCCCAGAAATAATCCAAAACCATCCCGAAAGTCACCCGAGCCCCTCGGAACCCCGCCCGAACATACTAACAAGTCTCAAAATTTATCACGGACTTAGTGGAGGGCTCAAATCAAATCAAACAATGCTAAAACATGAATTATTCATCAATTTAATTAATGAACTTTGAACTTTAACTTTCACGACCGATGCCGTAACCTATCAAATCACATTTGATTGACCTTAAATTTTATCACAACTCACATTTGACATTACGGACCTGCCCTATATAAAAAATACAGACTTTATTTTATTAGCCATATGATTAGTGTCTTAGCTGTTAGCTGTCTAAAAACTACGGTAAATAAAATCCCTTTTAAAAATAAACCACTAATCCGCCTTAGGTACTCTTTTAAGTCCATGTAAGGTGGAGATAATGAAGAGACTTGCAGGAGGCTGAAAAGATGTAGTACGCTAGCACTAGCGAGTTATCCACTCCCGGTCAAACTTTTCAAAATTCTCGCTTTCGCCATTTCAAGCCAAATTCTACTACGGACCAACAAATCACAATTCGGACGCTCTCCTAAGTCCAAAATCACCCAACGAAGCTAACCAAATAATAAAAATTCAAATCCGAGATCGAAGACTATAAAGTCAAAACTTGGTCAAACATTTCAAATTTAAAACTTCCAATTAAGAATCATTCTTCCACATTTGTTCCGACTAACTTGAAAGCCAAAACCGATGATTTATATAAGTCATAATACATCATACGGGGCTATTCATGCTCGAGAACTGGCAAGCAAAGTGCAAATGCTCAAAACAATTGGTCGGGTCGGATAGTAACTCTAAGTTAATGACTAACTGTCCTTAATTTTTATGCTTATAATTATAAGTTAAGGACCAAATTCTTTCACAACACATGCATCAACAAGAATCAGAAACAACATTGAATCCTTACATAAAATTGAAGGCAAAAACCTAATAAAGGTGGAAATCACATGAAACAAGACAAAGCTGACCCTCATTGTAAAAACAACAAGATATCATTTTTCATCTTCGTAACTGTTCAAAGTCATCAAATTCACAAGAAACAAAAAACCCAATTCGGCATTTTTATCACAAACAACATGCATCCATAAAACATGTCTTTGCATTGAACTAGAGAGAGAAGCGAGGGTTTGGGAAGAAAAGCAATGAAAAAAAGGGTAAATATTTTTTCATATTAATTTTAAATAGAGTAGTGATTATTTTTGCTCAATATTAGAATTGCTGGGAAAAAAATATCACCTTAAATAAAGGCTACCCCACGCCATCTTTGCCTTATAAATCAATCCAAATACCCTCTAAGTTATACAGAAGAATTTGAGTTGATAATAGAATATCTAGAAATATCTAATTTATAATTATTTCTATCCTTATCTATGACCGTACGATTAATAGTATTTAATTACTACATTTGTGTTTACGCTTATTAGGATCGTAAAGCCTACAATCCCGTCCTAGTGTGTGTGGTGTGTGTGCTTTTCTTTATGGGGGAAGAGGTGTAGAGAAATGACACCGAAAAGTAATAATAATAATAATAATAATAATAATAATAATAATAATAATAATAATAATAATAATAATAATAATAATAATAATAATAATAATAATAATAATAATAATAATAATAATAATAATAATAATAATAATAATACTGCAATAATATTATTTGTGACTAGAAATATACCAACTGTCATGAGTCGTGCTTGGCACTATCCTAAGAAACTATTCAGTTGTGTGAAATATTTTTTCATGATTAAACAAGCTTAACTCTATTTTATTTAGAGGATACATGAATCTGCAAAATATTGAATTATAAACTCAACTATTTAAAAGGGGGAACAAACAAAGTAGACTACAAATGTTTAAAGGGGGAAAGAAAAGGAAGTTGAGAGGAACGGAAGAGTCAAAGCAAAATGTGTTGATATTTGATTGCTATTTTGAAGGCCTATTCATTGGTAAAAAGAGAAGCCTAGAGTATACAAGCGTACAACACTTGTCTTCAATTTCTGAATGCCACATTTTGGTAGTAGGACCACTTGTCTTTTACCTTTCCATGAAAAGACATTTTTCAACTGCTAATTATATAAATTCTTTTAAAATACTAATATACTTTGGCTAATAATCCCCCATAGTATTTCAAAAGAAATTTTGGGAATAAAAGTAAAACTTGCAGAATTTGTATGATCTAAATGTAATAGGTTTGGTGTCTTTTGGACTATGAACCAAACTTAGATCAATAAAACTAAACATATAGAATTACTGGTGAAATATAGTATTTCTATGAACCAATAATTCTTATTGTAAGTCAGAGATTTTATCAATCACATTTTGGCCCCCAGTAATTTTGTTGTTCAACGCGATTTTGCGCCCAATAGGCCATGCACATGCTTGGTTATTCATGAGAGCTCTAGAGATTAGGCCAAAATCTCATAGGAGAGGCTCACTCCACTCTCATATAGGTGAATTCATCAAGTGTATACTGCTTTTAAATACAACATCCATAAGGTCTATAAATTTCATCAAGAGTTATAATTCAGCCTCACAATTAGCAGCAGTCAAGCACTCTCTTTTGGTACATCAGTGCCAATATTGACTTTTTCTTACCCATATGAACATACTTCATGGAATCTCCAATCACATAGGTTGGGTTACCATCTCTATTAACAACATATCGGCCTTAACCCCATCTCTTTTGAGGTTTGAAGAATTAATTTTTTTCCCACAGGTTTAGTCAGAGGATCGTCAAATTTATTTCTGACTTCACATAATCAATGAAAATTATTTCATATCTCAACAGTTGCTTATGATATCATATCTCAATTTTATGTATCTACTTTTACAATTATAAAATTTATTTTTTGCAATAGATATTGCCGCTTGACAATCACAATGCATAGTTACAGGAGGCAAAACGTCCTTTATTAAATGGATATTAACTAAGAAGTTTCTTAGCCACTCAGACTCAGAACTGGTTAACTCCAGAGTTACAAACTCAGATTCCATAGTTGATCTAGCAATGATCGTCTGTTTAGTTGATTTTCACGATATTGCACCACCACCAAGGGTGAATACATAACCACTAGTGGATTTTGTCTCATCTAAATTAGAGATCCAATTTGCATGACTGTACCCTTCTAAAGTAGAAGAAAATCCATTGCATAGGATATCATAATTCATGGTTCCTCTCAACTATTTCATTACTCTCGCTAATGCAGACCAATGCTCTCTGCTGGGATTATGAGTATATCTACTCAGTCTGTACATTACACATGCTATATCAAGCCTTGTGAAATTTATTAAATGCATTAGACACCCAATAATCCGTGCATATTTAGATCGAGCAACTGGGTCACCGTTATTCTTTTTCAATTTAGAGTTAGCATCAAAAGGAGTACTCACATATGTGATATTAAAATATTCGAACTTCTTAAGAAGTCTCCCAATATAATGTTCTTGTGACAACATTATCCATCTTCACTCCTTATAACTTTAACTCTCAATATTGTTTTTATTTCACCCAGATCTTTCATACCAAAATTAGCGGACAAAAATAATTTTGTATTTTGCACAAAATTTAAATTTGTACCAAATATAAGCATGTCATCAATATACAGATATATTATTACATAATCACTATCTACCACTTTAGAATAAACACATTTATCCACTTCAACTGAAGAAAAGCCGTCTCTCAGTAAGACTTGTTCAAATTTCTCATACCACTGCTTAGGAGTTTGTTTAAGGCCATAAAGAGATTTAATTAATTTACAAACTTTATTTGTTTGTCCATAAATGACACAGCCTTGGGGTTGAACCATATAAATCTATTCTTCTAAATTACCATTTAGAAAATTAGTTTTCATATCCATTTGGTGGACAAAAGCTTACGGATTGAAGCCAAGGCAATTAAAATTTGAATAGAAGAAATCTAGTCACTGGTGCAAATGCATCAAAATAATCTATATTTTATTTTTGAGAAAAACCTTTTGCTACTAACCGAGCTTTATATTTATCTAAAGATCCATCAGGATTAAATTTCTTTTTGAAAATCCATTTAAAACCAATAGGCTTTGCACCATGAGGTAAATCAGTTAGAATTCATGTATTATTTTTCTTAATAGAATCAATTTCAACTTTTATTGTCTCTTTTCAATATTTAGCATCTGAAGAAGATATAGCTTCAAAATAGTTTGATCGTTCATTATCGACAAGAAAAGTATGAAAATAATTTTCCATATGAAAAATATTCTTTCCTAGGCCTTTTATTTCTTCTCAATTCCTCATTGGAGGTAATTTCACTATTAGTTAAAAACATGTATATGAGAAATTTTATCAGATAATGGAAAAATACGTTCAAAGAATTCTGTATTCTTTGTCTCAATTATATTGCAAATAAGCACATCACTTTTTAAAACAAGAAATCTATATGCAGCTCTATGTTCAGCATATCCAATAAGCATGCAATCAGCAGTTTTAGAACCTAATTTTCTCTTTTTAGGTTCAGGAAAAAGTACTTTAGCAAGCCGCCCCCACACTTTTAAATATTTCAATTTAGGTTTATAGCCCCTTCATAATTCATACGGAGTTTTGCCAATTCTTCTATGTGGTATTCTATTTTGTAAGTGACTTGCAGATAAAATTACTTCACCCCACAAGTTATCAGGAGCATTAGAACTAACTAACATAGAGTTCATCATCTCTTTCAATGTTCTATTTTTCCTTTCAGCTACTCCATTTGACTAAGGTGAATAAAGCGGAGTTACGCCATGAATTATTCCATTCTTTTCACAAAAATCATTTAAAGATAAATATTCTTCACCTCTATCTAATCTAACTCCCTTGATTTTTCTACTAAGTTGATTTTCAACCTCATTTTTATAAGAAATAAAAACATTAAATGCATCATCTTTATTTCTAATCAAATACAACTTAGTATATCTAGAAAAATTATCAATAAAAGTCACATAGTATCTTTTATCACCTCTAGTCATAGTTTGCTTCAAGTCGCCTAAATCAGTGTGAATTAAAGATAATAATTCAGTTTCTCTATTTACGAAAAAATAGTTTTTTCTAGTATTTTTGCTTCAGCACATATTTCACACTTGCCAATATTATTTGAGTCTAAATTAGATATTAATTTGAGTGACTACATTTTCTTAATATATGAAATATTAATGTGTATTGAGCCGAGGATCTCCCGGAAACAGCCTCTCTACCCTTTCGAGGTAGGGGTAAGGTCTGCGTACATCCTATCCTCCCTAGATCCCCACTAGTGGAATTTTACTTGGTATGTTGTTGTTGTTGTTGTTGTTGTTGTTGTTGTATGTGATATTAATATGTCCTAATCTAGCATGCCATAAAAAGACAAACTCAACGATATAAGCAGAAACAGATTCATTTCCATTTATAACATTAGAAACATTAAGTACAAAGAGTCTTGGTTACAATAGCCTTTCTCCATAAACACAATATTTTTTTGTCATTATGATCTTATTAGATTCAAATGACACTTTGACTCCGGCTCTTCCTAATAAGGATACAAACATCAAGTTTTCCCTCATAGTAGGAACATGCAGTACATCAACAAGGGCTAAAGGCTTTCCCGAAGTGAGTTTTAGGAGAACTTTACCCTTACCCAAGACTTTGGTAGTACTTGAGTCACCAACGTAGACTTCTTCTCTATCATCCTCTACACGAGTATAAGAGGAAAATGCTTCTCGATTTGCACAAATGTTCCGAGTAGCCCAGAGTCTATCACCCATTCTTTTGCATATGCTACAATGTTTACTTGAGAAATGACAACTGCAATAATATCACGTCCAAGTTAGCTTTAGGAGTATTAGTTTTTTCTTTGTCATTAATTTCTTGCTCTATACTTGCACTATGAGGCATGATAGCATAATTTTCCACAAACAAAACAAGAGCTCTTTTTCCTTTTAAGGTTAGGATTTTTAAGCTTGAAACCTTGATACTTATTCTTGTACCTTTTGCGGTTGTTGTTGTTGCTTTTTACTAATGTCACAACTTGAATTTTTCACCCTCAGAAGTCGTAATGGCGCCTACTAATGTGATCTAGGAGAGCCAATCATTTGAACAATTTAAATTTTTACCTATTTTATACTCTTTAACAGTTACAGAGATATAACATTTAAACAGCATAATTTAACATAAGCAGAAGAAAAAATAATAATTATCTGAACATAAACACCTAGTACAATTGTTTGAGTCTCGACTACCTAGACCCGGTGTCATAGTTTCACAGAAGGCCTAAAAATTCTACAAATAAAGGCCCTAAAGAGTTAAATACAACACTATCTTTGGAAACACTTATAAGAAACAGGAAAGCAAATAGAAGGAGACGTCAGGGCCTGTGAACGCCTGCAGGGCTACCTCGGGTTGCCTGATGAACAAGATCCAACAATATCACTGCGGTCCAAAATCTACAACACTGTGGTCTGCACAAAAGAGTGCAGAGTGTAATATCAACACAACCGACCCCATGTGTTGGTAAGTGTCTAGCCTAACCTCGGCGAAGTAGAAACGAGGCTAGGACCAGACCACTAAATAAACATGTGCAGTTGTATAATATACAACATGGAGTAAAGTAGAAATAAAAAATAAAGATGGGAGGGAGAAACATGCTTCGGGAAATAGCAGATAAAACAGAATCTCAAGAGAATTATTAGGAAACAAAAATTCAACTTCTAACAAGGATAAGGAAAACAAAGGCAGATTTCACTCTCGGCTCACAACTCGTTGCATGCGTGCAACCCAATTCCATTTCTCATATCTTGTGGTAGGCTTACCACCCGCCCCCAATTTATTATATCTTGTGGTAGGCGTATCACCCGCTCCCATTTCATATATTAACAGTTCTTACAAATGAAGTTACTCCAACAACCGCAAAAATTAATATAAATTCATAAGAGAACAAAGTACGCAATAATTATGATTCACTGAGGAAAACTATCACACCTTTTTTTTGTCACACAACCCTATTACGAGGTTGAGTTAAAAGAGTTTTTCCAATTCATGTGACGTTTTGAAAGGGATTATTTATTATTTAGAGTCGCCATTTGAAATTGAGTTTTGGTGTTCCAAGTCACCTTTTATTTGAATCCCTTTTCAAAAGTAAGGTTTGACTCTAATTTATGGTCTACGAAAACAAAATACTGAGTAAGGAATTCTGTTGACCGAGGGGAAGGTGTAAGGTACCCCTCGAGTCCCGTGGTTCTAGCATGGTCGCATCTATTGATTAGTGTAGGCATTAATCAATTTTTAGCTATTCTTATATTTTATTGATTATGGCTTATTTATTACCGCTTCACTTAATTTATTATATTTTTTATTAATTATTTTGACCAAGATGTGATACGCACACAAGGTACTTCCTTGAAATTAAATATTAAACCAAGATACGGAATGTACACATGGTTATAACATAATTATTTTAAAGTGAAAATGTATCAAGACGCGGAATGCGTACATGATCCTTTTATTATTTATGTGTATCAATCTAAGGTACGGGTATGAACACATGAGCTAATATTTTAAAGTGCATCTAAAAAATTTCTAGCATTTTTAGAGTATTCTATTTATTTTTCTATTTTATTATTGTTATTTTTTAACTGTTATAATAAATCTTAAGGTTTCAAAGTAAAATATAACTAAGAGATGACCATTGGCCTAGAGGATAGAACCAAATTAACGAAGCTTTATATTGATGCGTTATAATTTAAACAAACCTACATAATATTGGATTTATTATTATCTGGAGATATTTACCAATAGAACTTAATATGAAATAATAATCTTAATTAACCATCATATAGTTCTGTGTAACTAACTTGCCGTAATTTGATATACACATCTATATGAACATGAATTTGATTTAACTATTAAAGAACTAAAATTTTAGCAACTCAAATAATAAACCAATATATGTTCCAACAAAATTTTGTCTAAGAAAAATAAATAAAACTATAACGAATTAAAAAAAAATCTTTTGGCACTGCTCCTAATTCATGAATTAGTATAAAAGTTGCTCACCCGTATTAAATATTACATACAAAGAAAGATAACAGTATATATATATATATATATATATATATATATATATATATATATATATATATATATATATATATATATATGAAAAAAAGTTTAAACACACACACAAAGCTAATTAAAATAGCTACTTAACGTACGTATATAAAAGAAAACCACATAAGGTAGAGACTTAGAAAATGTAGTGGTTCAACATTTGTATTGTACTACTGCATGGTTCTATATATATATATATATATATGCTTCTAACAAAATTAAGAAAAACTAATTAAAATTCAAACTTGCGAAGAAATAGATCTCATATATCATGTTTAAACTGTACCAAAAGATTAAGTGTTACCTTTTGTAAAGTTTCACAATAAAGAGAATATATACGATACTGGTTTCCAAAGCTAGCAACATTAACTTTTCTAAAACCTTGAATTCATAACCGCGAACGAAATCTCCAACTCCGTTTTCAAACTGTTTTTCTCTTTCACGTTCAATTTTTCTCTTTCTTTTTTTATTTCTCTTTTTTTATTCCTTTGTCTTCTAACTTCTATTCCTTCTTTGCTTTTATTTCTGTTTTTTTCAACATTTCTTTTTTTGTTTTCTTTTCTCTCTCTTTTTTTTTAGTTTATAATATGTCTCCTTTTTATAAAGGGAATGTGGGTGGTATGTAATGGAGTTAGAGTTAGAGTTGGAGTGGGAGAAGGAGGTTGAGAAGATCATGATAAGTAGTTAGGATAATTTTTGTTTGAATCTTTTAAGATTTATCCCTTTTTGTTATATTATTACTTATTATTATTATTATTTTGCCTTTTTTCATTTTTTGTTAGTTAGTTTTTTTTTTTGTTTAATACTTTTTACTTATTCTTTATTAATGTAGAAATTAGAAAGTAAAATACATAGTCAAAAATATTAGTTAGCTACTTTATACTTAAATATTACATACATAAGAAAACTTAAATATTTACATGTAGTTTAAATTATACTAAGAAAAAATACTATAGCTTATATTTAAAATTCTAATTAGATTTTTTTTAATTTTTCTTTTATTTAAAACTTGGAGTAAAACTTATACTCTAAGAATGTGAATATATAGTTAGTGTGTGTGTGCGTGTATATATATATATATATATATATATATATATATATATATATAATTTTTTAAATAAAACCTACTAAGAATATGACAAAAATTTTAAAATATTAAGATTAGACGTAAAAGAAATATTTACACTAAACTAGTTATACCTTGTGTTAACAGGAAGGAGGCAACCAGGGGGTGCAGTACCCTGTGTTGACGATAAGATAAGGCCCATGGCATCTACTAGGGGATGTCGTACCCTATGTAGGTAGAAATTAATGCAACCAAGGGATGTAGTACCATGTGTCGGCAATAAGATGAGGCTCGTGGCACTCTAACATGCAACTACGGGATGTCGTACCCTATATTTGCAACAAGAAGTGAGGCAACCAGGGGATATAGTACACTGTGTTGGCAATAAAATGAAGCTCCTGGCACTCTGAAATGCTACTAGGGGTATGTCATACCCTATGTAGAAAATAATACATCCAGGGGATGTAGTACCCTGTGTTGGCAATGAAATGAGGCTCGTGGCACTCTAAAATGCTACTAGCGGATGTCGTACCCTATGTAGAAATTAATACAACCAGGGGATATAGTACCCTGTGTTGGCAATAAAATAAGGCTCGTGGCACTCTGAAATGCTACTAGGGGATGTCGTGCCCTATGTAGAAAATAATGCAACTAAGGGATGTAGTACCATGTGTTAAAAATAAAATGAGGCTCGTGGCACTCTGAAATGCTACTAGGGGATGTCGTGCCCTATGTAGAAAATAATGCAACCAGAGGATGCAATACCTTTTGTTGAAGATAGGGTGTCGATCCCCTATAATAAAACTAAAATAACATGCTTACATGTATATTGGAAGGAAATCATGGATCTGAGAACTTCACTTGGTGGTGTTTGTCTTTCCACGAACTGTTTCACTAAACGAATTTGTTCTTGTTCTAAACAAAGAAAGATTCATTAGTTTTTTTTAAAATGGTGGTGAGTTTTTGGCCTTGACTTCTTGGGCGACTTGACCTTGCGTCCATTTCACTTTTTATGACCCTGTCGATGATCGTACAAATTGCCGGGAGATTCTGACTTTATTTTCTGAAGATCTTTTTATTCAACATCAACACCTGACTATTTTGTGCCTATCACCATTTGTGTCTATGGTGCAAAAAACTTTGTTCCCCAAAATAACTTTTAATGAGTAACTTTTGTTGCCCTTGAAACATTGCTAAGTCCTTCAAGCCTTTTGCTTGACAACGAATATCAAAGTCAACTTTATGGCTTTGCCCATACTGTTTATGCCCAGAAATTTTTGCTTCATCTAACGAGGAAACTGTAACTAATTTTATGGCCTTTTCTTTGCTTTTCTTTGACAAAATTAAACTGAAAGGGACAAATAATAGTACGAAAGAAAACAAGTAGGTGAACTAATAATTACAACTTAATCAAGAAGTGTCCCTTTCAGGGGAAGAATAAGAAAAGACGTATCTGGAGGAACATGCTGACTTCAATGAACATGACATGCACTTTGGGGAAATGTGGATTTTTGTTTGGTGTGACTGAACATCGGAGAGAGGCTAACTACGTATCCCTTCAGAATCAAGTCGAACGTAGTTCAGGATGGCATGAACTTGTTTTGATGATGACTTTTTTTTAAGTGCATTGGTTCCAAAAGAGGGTAAACACAAAGAAATATAAACAAGGCTTTAAAGGGCTAACTAGGGTTGACCAGTGTTTGGGTAGCGAGAATGATAGCCTTTCGTCATCCCAACCTGAGAATGCTAAGTATAAACCAAATGCCCCAAAAGAAGCATGTCAGACATCGTATCTCTTGACTGTATCTGCATTGACGGATATGTCTGTCACCTTTCCTTCTATATCTGCCAAGTGTAGAGATCCTTTCGACAATACTTTCTTGATGAGGTAAGGACCTTGCCAATTCGGGGCGAACTTTTATTTTGCTACTTCCTGGTGTGGAAAGATGTGTTTCAAAACAAGCTGTCCTACCTTAAATTTTCTTGGGCGCACTTTCTTATTCTAAGCGTGTGCCATTCTTTGTTGGAATAACTGACCAAAATAAACAGCCGCCAAACACTTTTTATCAATCAAACTCAATTGTTCCAATCGTGACTTCGCCCATTTAGTGTCTTCAATCCCAGCTTCAACAATTATCCGGAAAGAGGGAATCTCAACTTCAACAGGTATGACCGCTTCAGGTCCATAAACTAACAAGTAGGGTGTTGCACCAACTGATGTACGGACAGTTGTTTGGTATCCTAATAGAGCAAAAGGAAATTTCTCATGCCATTGCCTAGACCTTTGAACCATCTTCCTAAGAATCTTCTTGATGTTCTTATTTGCAGCTTCAACAGCTCTATTAGCTTTGGTTCGGTAAGGAGTAGAATGGCGATGCTCAATATTAAATTGTTCACATACCTCCTTCATCAGATGACTATTCAAATTAGTAGTATTATCTGTAATAATGGTTTTTGGAATACCGAAACGACAGATGATGTTGGACTGAACAAAGTCTACTACTTCTCTCTTGGTAACTGCTTTCAATGTAATAGCCTCCACCCATTTGGTGAAGTAATCAATTACAACCAAGAAGAATCTGTGCCCATTTAAAGCTTTTGGCTCGATTGGGCCAATGACGTCCATTCTCCAAGAAACAAAAGTCCAAGGAGCTGACATAGGATACAGCTCTGAAGGAGGCGAGCGAATCAAATCACTGTGAATCTGACACTGGTCGCACTTACGAACAAAATGAAAGCAATCTCGATCCATAGTAAGCCAATAATATCCTACCCGAAGGATCTTCTTTTCTAGAACATATCCGTTTATGTGCGAACCACAAACTCCCGAATGCACCTCGTTCATAATCATTTAAGCTTCTTTGGCATCCACGCATCTCAATAAATTTAAATCTGGGGTTCTTTTGTATAGGATTTCCCCACTCAAAAAGAAACCATTAGAGAGTCGCCCAATAGTTCTCTTTTGATCCTTATTAGCATGTTCCGGATATTCTCTTATTTTCAAAAACTGTTTAATATCACGGTACCATGGTTCACCATCTAGTTTCGCTTCAATCGTATTGCAATAACCATGTTGATCTCGAATTTGAATTTCCAATGGGTCAATGTGAGTATTACCCTGATATGGAAGCATTGAGGCCAAAGTGTCCAAGGCATCAGCTAATTCATTGTGAAATCTGGGAATGTATCTGAACTCGAGGGACTTGAATCTCTTTCTAAGATCTTCCACACATTGTTTATATGGAATGAGCTTGATGTTTCGAGTCTCCCAATCACCTTGAGCCTGCTGTATAAGCATATATGAATCTCCCATCACCAAAAGTTGATGCACGTTTAGGTTTATTGCCATGTACAAACCCATGATGCAAGCTTCATATTCTGCCGTGTTGTTTGTACAGAAGAAGCAAAGTGTTGTGGCAGGGTAATGTTGCCCATTAGGTGATATGAGAATTTCCCCAATCCCTATGCCTTTGATGTTGATAGCCCCATCAAAGTATAGTTTCCAAACTTGACTGTCCTCTTGGACTTCTTCTTCAACTAAATTAATCTCTTCATCTGGGAAGTATGTGTTCAAAGATTCATACTCTTCATCTATCGGATTTTCTGCCAGATGATAAGCCAAATCTTGTGCCTTCATGGCAGTGCGAGTGACATAAACAATGTCAAACTCTGTGAGCAAGATTTGCCACTTTGCTAGTCTGCCAATTGGCATCGGCTTCTGAAAAATGTACTTCAAAGGATCCATTCGGGATATGAGGTAAGTTGTATAGGGCAAAAGATAATGCCTAAGCTTCTGAGCGACCCAGGTTAAGGCACAACATGTCCTTTCTAAAAGAGTGTATTTGGCCTCATAAGTGGTAAACTTTTTGCTCAAATAATATATTGCTTGTTCCTTTTTTCCTGTGGCATCATGTTGACCCAGAACACAACCAAAAGAACTATCTGTTACTAACAGATATAAAAACAGAGGCCTACCGGGTTCTGGAGGGACCAAAATAAGAGGATTTGAAAAATATTCCTTGATCTTATCAAAAGCTTCTTGGCACTCATCTGTCCACTTGATAGCGGCGTTCTTTTTCAACAACTTGAAAATAGGCTCGCATGTAGTTGTAAGTTGTGCAAAGAACCTGCTGATGTAGTTCAACCTCCCGAGAAAACTCAAGACATCTTTTTTATTCTTCGGGGGAGGCAGCTCTCGAATGGTCTTTATCTTGGAGGGATCTAACTTAATGCCTCTTCGACTAACTGTAAAACCCAAAAGCTACCCGGAAGGAACTCCAAATGCACATTTGGCCGAATTGAGTTTGAGATTGTACCGTCATAGCCTTTCAACGAACTTTTTCAAGTCTTGCACATGATCATATCGTGTTCTAGACTTAATGTTCACATCATCAACATACACCTCAATCTCTTTGTGCATCATGTCATGGAATATGGTAGTCATGCCCCTCATGTAAGTTGCTCCTACATTCCTCAAACCAAATGGCATGACCTTATAACAATAGGTTCCCCATGGAGTGAAGGCGGTCTTTTCTGCATCTTCTTCATCCATCAGAATTTGGTGATACCGGCATAACAATTCACAAAAAATTGGATCTAATGTTTAACACAATTGTCAACAAGGATATGAATGTTGAGTAAGGGAAAGTTGTCTTTGGACTTGCTTTGTTTAAATCCCTATAGTTAACACAAACTCTAATTTTCCCATCCTTGTTTGGCACTGGCACAACATTTTCTAACCATGTAGTATATCGGACGACCCTGATCACATTTGCACTTAGTTGCTTCGTGACTTCTTCCTTAATCTTATCACTTATATTTGTCTAAACTTCCTTTGTTTTTGTTGGATTGGTGGAAAATTAGGATATTTGGGAAGCTTATGGACCACTAAATCAGCACTCAAACCCGGCATGTCATCATACGACCAAGAAAATACATCTCTATACTCGAACAAAACTTGAATTATGGTATCTCTCGTCCTTTGTTCAATATGAATGCTTATTTTTGTTTCTTTGATTTCTTCAGGACTTCCAGGGTTAATTGCCTCAGTTTCATTTAAGTTAGGCTTAGGATTATTCTCAAATTGATCCAATTCTCTTTTTATTTCCTTAAAGGCTTCATCTTTATCACACTCAACTTCTTGATCCATTATTTTGAGATTAGACAACTTTTTAAGATCTGGGCATGAATTCTGTGTGCATGTCATGTTTTTAAAGCCAACATTAACGAAATTGAAAATGATGAGAAATTAAAAAGAATTAGGGAAAGGAAAGACAGAATTCTGCTATGAAACTGGAACTTCATTTCATTGAATTTGAAAGGATAGAAGGGTTAACATCAAAGAAAAGCAATTAAACTAAATTATATGGATTATAACCCTGAAAATAATCCAAATACAGAAAAAGCAACAAAACAGACTACCATGACTCCTTCCTGATGGGAAGAGGAGTTATTTCCCAGTTGTTGAGCGAGGTATCTGGGCAAATCAGCTGAACACTTGCACGGCTAGGGCCTTCACCAACTTGAAACATGTTGATTCCATCAAACATCTCCTTGAGACCCTGGCAAACTTCATCAATGTCATCTTGAGTAGAAAGATTTTGGACTTCTTCAAATTGTGGCTTGACAAAAGAGTAGGCAATGTTAGGGATTGGTTTTGACAAATTCCAACCATTCTTTATGCGAACCTTGGCTCTATTTATGTCAGCTGATGTTGGTTTAAAACCCAAGCCAAAGGTATCTTTCTTTGAAAAGGGAACAATGGGGTTCACAATTCCTTGCAGAAATGATCCTAATCCTTTTCCTGGTTCATAGCCGTTCCTCAACATCAGTGAAGCTACCATCATAGATGTGGCTGAAAGATGGGGATGCAGAATAGTTTTTCCTTTTTCCACTTGGTCTACCTCAATCACCTCAGATGTTTGATATATGAGGGATTCAAATCCTTCCTTGGCCTCGATGCATGGAATGGACGGGTCATTATAGACGAACGATTCGTCCTCTGAACAACAATTTCTTGCCTGTCATATTCGAATTTGACCATTTGATGTAGGGTGGATGGTATAGCTCTGGCCATATGTATCCACGGCCTTCCCAGAAGAAAATTATAGGAGGTTTTCATATCCAACTCCTGAAAGACAATGTTAAAATCAACCGGGCCAATTGTCATGGTGAGTTCAATTTCCCCAATAATGTCTCTTTTTGAACCATCAAAAGCTCTGATGCTGACGCAACTAGTTCGAATTCTGTTAGTGTCAATGTTCAGTTGTTGTAGAATGGAAAGAGGGAATACATCTACACTTGAGCCTCCGTCAATCATGACTCCTTTTACGTAATGCCCTTCACATTAGACCATAAAATTCAAAGCTTTATTGTGCCCATCCCCTTCCTTAGGCAAATCATCATCGGTGAAAGAAATTTTGTTCGCCTCAAAGAATCTTTCAGCCATCTTTTCTAGTTGATTCACCGTTGTCTTTTCTGAGACATATGCCTCGTTCAAAGTTTTGATCAACACACGGCGATTTTCTTTAGAGTGCAAAAGCAGATATAACAAAGATATCTGAGCAGGGGTTTTCCTTAGTTGATCAATGATTGACTAGTCTTGCATTTTAATCTTCTTAAGGAATTCCTCCATTTTTTTTCTGAAATAGTTTCTTTCACTGGAAAGTGATTTTCCTTGGCTTGCATAGCCTTTCTCAACTCCTCTGGCGAGTAGCACCTTCCAGAGTGGGCCAAGCCTCCCATTTCATTTGTTTCTTACACTATCTCTTTTCCTTTGTATGTCATGACAGTCTTGTTATAATTCCAGGGAATAGCTTTTGGGTTGGAAGTTGTGCCACAGTTCGGATCACAACTGGCTCTGTTATATTTCTCAAAGCATTATTCGAAATAATCTTTTAAATACCCACATGGATATAAAGTTTTGGCCCACCCAATTGAACCTCAATCTTTTTTGTTCTTCCAAGGACATAGAGAACCGTTTTTTTAGAACCTGCGTTTGAACTAGAACTCGCACCTTTCACAATCAGCAATGCCAATTGCGGCAGGATTACTATCACTTTTGGCTCCGGACCTATGGTTCCAACAATCATCTCTGTCTTTCCATATTGCTTGTAATCACGATCATTACAAATCATCCCAATAAAATGTGTATTATCATAAGCTGGGAGCGGATTGTTTGTGATATTAGGAATATCTTCATTGTTTGTCACCACAATTGCCTTTGCTTCAATCAAATTTTCAATGGTTTTCTTCAATGTCCAACAATTTTCGGTACTATGACCTTGGGTGTTAGAATGATGCTCACATTTCACATTGGAGTCAAAACCTTTTGAATTTGGATTCAAATAATGTGGCATGATAGGTTCAATCAATTTCAGTTGCATTAACTTGTGAAATAGGCTTCTATACGATTCTCCAATTGGGGATCACTCTTTCTTTAGATCTTGTTCTCTCACATATTCCTATCTGGGACGAGGATTATATTGTGCCTAAAAAAATTTTCGAAGTTGACGGGAGCCTTGTGGAATCGATGCTTGTCATTGTTAGTGATTGGGAGGCCTAACATAAGCCTGAGCATTATACACTGTGTATTGTTGCGAGGGAAATGAGTATCGGGGACCCTGAGGCGGATAATAATATTGAGGAGAATTGTATTATCCTTGTTGGAATTGCACGTATGAAGGAACTATTCCTCTTTGAACTCCCCCGAATCCAGACGCCATCATGGATCCTTCCTCCTTCTTTTTTTGATTTCTGAAACTACCTGACCCGCTTTGAATTGCTTGCGTGGTCGCCTTAAGGGCTTCCTGACTCACCATTTTGCCCGACTTCATGCCATTCTTAACTATTTCCCCAATCTTGATCGCCTCGACAAAAGGGTTACCAATGGCGGTCAACATATAATGGAGGTAATCGGGATCCTGAGCTTGGAGAAAGTAGTCAATCATTTCTGCCTCCTTCATTGGTGGTTTGACCCTAGTAGCCTGCTCTCTCCAGTTGATTGCATATTCTCTGAAGCTTTCTGTAGATTTTTTCTTTATGTTGACAAGAGAGGAGCGGTCTAGCACTATATCAATATCATACTGAAATTGTTGGACAAAATCTTGAGACACGTCGTTCCAAACGTGCCAGTGAGATATGTCTTGATCTATGAACCACTCTAAAGTAATTCCTGTCAAACTTTCCCCAAAATAAGCCATGAGTTATTCTTCTTTGCCCCCTGCTCCCCTCAATTGGTTACAATATCTCTTCAAGTGGGCCACAGGATCACTGTGACTATCATACTTGTCAAACTTAGGGGTCTTGAATCCAGGTGGCAAATGAACATGGGGAAACATACATAAATTATTGAACGAATACTCTTGTGGCCTCTCAAACCCTGTATGTTTCTTATGGTTTGTTCCAAACCCTTCACTTTTCTGGTCATTTCCTCTTGTTCCATATTATTGTCGGGCTTTTCGACCTCGACTGGGAACATGTTCTGAGGAGTATACTTGTATAAATCTGGAACTTTGAAAATCAGTTCTGGAGAGTAATGTTGGGTATCATGGGCATTCAATTGTGGATCATTGTTGAGCTTTTAAGCGAGAGCCGATTGAGGAATGGGTATAGTATGTGGGTCATTTTTGAAGGGTGCGGCTGGAGGACGTGCAATGGAGGTACTGGGAATAGTGGGGAAGTTAATGCTCAGACCGAATCCAGGTTGGTACAATGGGTTACTTATTATGGAGATAGGCACTTGATTTGCAACTGACATCTTATGAAGATTATCCGAAGGCCCCAGGGGTAGTGAGGACGGTGCCTGTCCATTCACCCGGGCTTGGTACATATCTACCAATTGTTGTTTTAACACTCTTACTTCGTCAACCAGTCCCGAACCTTGTTCGACCAATTGTTCATGGACATCATCATTATCTGACTCATTCTCACTGTTGTTTCCCATTTTACTTTTTCCTTTTGACATCGTGTTGTAAGGGTGAGTCGCCAATTTAAACCACAAACCAACCACCTCTGTTTAACCTTATCTCTTTAGAAATAATAAACAACAAACATGTTAGAGTCAGGCATTTTTCAGATTAATCACACATTGTATGCCATGCACCTAATGCCATTTTCATTTTTAAAATGATTTTGGAAGGCTTCATGCTTCATCCCGGCTTGTTGGTTTATTTCCTTTTGAACTTATTGCTCTTTTATTTTATTTTATTTTCATTTTCATTTTTTTTAGATTAATTATGGCTGTGATCACATCCGATGGGAATTGCCTACGTATCATGACGCCGAATGAATCATACCACCACGTAGTTCAGGAGAAATAATAACAATTCTAATGATTTCTTCTTTTTTTTATATATAAAACAAACTAAAATATTTTTCAATTATATTTTTTTATATAGAATGAGAGAAAACGAAATATATACAAACTGACTCTACTGACTCTAAAGACATAAATATGACTGGAATAAAACAAACTTTGATAATAATAATAATAATAATAATAAAAAAAGTCTCCAAAATTAAAAATGCGACAAATAAATGAAAGTAAGAACTAATAATGGAGTGCACTAAAAATTTAATTTTCAATAGTCTTCTCGCTTAAACTGATATCATCAATTGTCTGCATCTCTTGGCCTCCACTGTACCCCTAAAGTCTCGTAAAAATTCTGAAACACCGTCGGCAACTGTGGAATGAGAACACGTGCTTGTTGACCAACTTCCTCATTGTTTAGACGACGATGATCATCATGAACATATGTTGCTTTTTCTGCCAATCGAAGTACCTGTTCTCTAGATTGCCCCATTCTCATGTGACAATTCTGCAACCACATCTGGGTAGTGTTGAGGGCGTTCCCCGTATGAGCCTCACGTCCCTCGTATTCTTCAATGTGACGGTTTAACACACCTTTCTCAATCATCCACTAACGTTGCTCTTCCTCAAAATCTGTGTGCTGATGACCCCTCTTTTGCCTTTTTATTTCTTCTAATTGTGCATAAGCTGACTCTTTGAGCGTATTCAGTGGGCCCTTTCTATTTCAAACTGCTCTTTCTGCTGATCAAACTCCAGTTTTTGCTGGGCGCATCTTCTTCAATGATACTCAAGTCTTCTTGCAACTTATGTATTTCAGCATTTTTGTTCTCCTCCACTCTTCTGACTGAACCAATCGTTTTTGCCAGTTCTTCTTCTAAGCGGGCTGCCTCATTTTTTGCATGCATTTAAATATTTATCCATGACCTGCCAAGAAGATTGATAATCCTTCTCAATGTTTAAACGAATATGAGCAACTCCGGCCTGATGTTGGGCTTGTTGTTTGGCTATAATCATCTGAGCATGCTCCAATTCCTCTTTCAGCTTTTCTATAGTTCTTTGAACATTTCTCCTCCTGTTCGGCCCCTCAGGTTTATCTTTAAATGACGAAGGATCATGAAACCAAGTAATATATTCAGGGATCACCTCTTCACGATCTCAGTCCTCTACCATCTCATTGAACTCCGAAACTTTGCTTGCATACCAAATTTTCATAATTTCCCCTTCGTCATGAGGTTGATCTTTACCAAAATCATAACAGAACTTGCTCATATCTCGTGTTTGTGGCACCTCCTATCATCGTGAAAGCTGGCCCATTACCCGAAGTGGAGCATAAGGCTGAACTTAAATCCAATCCTATAAGTACCAAATAAGAATGGTATGCAGATTCACAAATGACCTCTTTTGAGGAAAACCAATCGTAATTCCATGTGATCTTTTTGGCAGACAAAGTAAGAAGTAGTTCTTTCCAGGCGTTAATCCCTTCAGGTAAGTCCCATTTTTCAATTCTCTTCTGCTGATCAAAAGTGTGATTGGGCCAGAGCTCACTAAATTAGAGATCGTAGGATGACGATAAAAATTCTCCAAAAACCACATTTGTAGCAAAATGTTGCAGCCATCAAAGTTCGTGCGCCCAATTTTCTTCCAGTTAAAGCACGAAAAATGGAAGAAAGAATCATAGGGACCAATGTATAATCATCCCCTTTTAAGGTCAGCGCCTCAACTACACCTGCCAACCGGATGTCAATGTGTCCTTCCCTTTTCGGAAAAACTACACTCCCCGAAAAAGCAACTATAAATGCAAACCTTCTATGTATCTTCCATGTTTCCTTGTCTTCCTTTGATTTTAGTTTTCCAACATTCCTTCTGAAATTGCATTCGAGGCCGTACAAATGAAACAGAAATCCCAACTTAACCCAATTGCCTCCTAAACTTTCATATTGTCCATAGTTTATGTTCAAGAGCTTCAGAAACTTACTCTTATTCATATTTTTTGGCACTATGGGTCTCTAGCGGTGAATACTACCTCACCCCTATAAATGGGCGATTTCCTCCAAGGTCGGAAGCATCTCACAGTTAGTAAAATAGAACACATTATTTTCAGGATCCCAATGCGGAATCAACGCTTCGATCACATCCCTCTTAGGCTTGATCGTCATCATGTGAACCAAATATCCTAAGTATTTCTTTATCTGGTTTCGCTCATATTGATTAAGATCTCTACACCAATCCCACAATAATAGTGGTATCTGATCAATAATGAGAAAATATGGTATTCCTTCTAACCTGGGCCTCTTTCCAGACTTACCTCTTTCCTCACTCATGGTGCACCTGTTTATCCAGACACGGGGTTAGGTTTTAGTTAAATATACTATTGACACAAAAATTCTAATTTCTCGGGTTTGAAAGAAAAAAATAAATAAATAAAAACCAAACTGTGGGACAAAAAAAAAATTAAATTAGTAATAGTCATTAAAAAACAAAAGGCCCAAATAACTTTTTTTTGTTTGTTTTGTGAAAAAAAACTAATAAAAAATAAAACTGGCCTCCCATTTCGCATTTTCGATGCAGGTTTCAAGGCTATTTCGACAAAAAGACCAGATGCATGAGCAAAACTGGTTAAAAATTTGACAAAGTGGCTATATTATCATTATTTGGAAAAATTAAATAATAACAAATAATCCACAAAAACCCCCTTTTTTTACTCTTTTTTTATGTTTATTTAAAATAAGGTTGAACCTGATGAAGGTTGCCTACGTATCTCATATCCGGTGAGAATCAAACCTGTATAGTTCGGTTAAAATAACTAAAAAGAAAATTATTTTAAAAATTAGTTTATATACCAAAACCTTTCAAAGTTTTATTTTTAAAAAAGATATTTATGAAAACTTGGAAATTTCCTCTTTCTTAACCCTTGTTTAATTCTATCCTAAAGCCGTCAACATTTGAGTGAAGCCTACCAAATAACGTTACATATAGCACATAGATATGAACATGTTGGTCCAAAATATTGTTTCCTATCCTAGACGGGCCCGGCCCCTGTGCCGAGCCCCGCTAAGTTCAATGCATATGATGCAAATTAAGCGTAACCTACTAGGGATATTTATTGCTTGTGGCTTGTTCCTCTAAGTTTTCAAATCCTAAAGGAGATGGTATCTAGACCTGGCTTCCCCGGTGGACAACCCGGCCGAGGAGCGTCAAGCATCACCAGTAGTAGAACAACACTAGCTAGCTAACGACTCTCCTGCCTAAACATGTGTGACTAAATCTTTCACCAGAAGCTGGTAGGCTAACTAGCTTTATCTCAAGACAGAAGTTTTGTGATGCTGGTAGACAAACACAACATAAATACCTATCATATGACTCAGAGGGGTGCGAGAGATGATACAATTTACATCACAGTTCAAATAAATATTAAAGCGGTAAACAAGCGACAAATAGCACATTAGGCTTTCAAATACAATAATATCCAAAACATGATAAAAGCCAAACAAGAATCAATATACAAAGCTCGAATTATTATTAATTGTCCCCAACAGAGTCGCCATGGCTGTCACATCTCTTTTTTGTCACACAACCCCATTACGAGGTTGAGTTAAAAGAGTTTTTCCAATTAAAGTGACGTTTTGAAAATGGATTATTTATTATTTAGAGTCGTCACTTAGAATTGAGTTTTGGTGTTTCAAGTCACCTTTTATTTGAATCTCTTTTCAAAAGGAAGGTTTGACTCTTAATTTATGGTCTACGAAAATAAAAGACTGAGTAAGGAATTCTGTTGACCAAGGGAGAGGTGTAAGGCACCCCTCGAGTCCCGTGGTTCTAGCACGGTCACTTCTATTGATTAATGTAAGGCTTAAATCAATTTTTAGCTATTCTTGTATTTTATTGATTATGGCTTATTTATTACCGCTTCACTTAATTTATTATATTTTTTATTAATTATTTTGACCAAGATGTGATACGCACACAAGGTACTTCCTTGAAATTAAATATTAAACCAAGGTACGGAATGTACACATGGTTACAACATAATTATTTTAAATTGAAAAGGTATCAAGATGCGGAATGCGCACATGATCCTTTTATTATTTAAGCGTATCAATCCAAGGTTCGGGTATGAACACATGAGCTAGTATTTTAAAGTGCATCTAAAAATTTTCTAGCATTTTTAGAGTATTCTATTTATTTTTTTATTTTTTTATTGTTATTTTTTAACTATTATAATAAATCTTAAGGTTTTAAAGTAAAATATAACTAAGAGATGATCATTGGCCTAGAGGATATAATCAAATTAACGAAGTTTTCTATTGATGCGTTATAATTTAAACAAACCTACATAACATTAGATTTATCATTATCTGGAGATATTTATACAAAATAAAATGCAAATTCCATCCATATTTACCAATAGAACTTAATATAAAATAATAATCTTAATTAACCATCATATTGTTCTGTGTGACTAACTTGCCGTAATTTGATATACACATCTATATGAACATGAATTTGATTTATCTATTAAAGAACCAAAAATTAAACAACTCAAATAATAAACCAACACATATTCTAATAAAATTCTGTCAATCACGTTATTTTATACCAAAAATATAAATAAAACTTCTAAGAAAAATAAATAAAACTATAACGAAGTAAAAACAAATTCTTTAGTCACTCCTCTTAATTCATGAAGTAGTATGAGAGTTGCTCACCCGTATTAAATACTACATATAAAGAAAGATAACAGCATATATATATATATATATATATATATATATATATATATATATATATATATATATATATATATATATATATATATATATATATATATATATATATATATATATATATATATATATATGAAAAAAATTAAACACACACACACAAAGCTAATTAAAACAGCTACTTAACGTATATATAAAAGAAAACGACATAAGGTAGAGACTTAGAAAATGTAGTGGTTCATACATTTGCATTGTACTACTGCATGGTTCATTCATTCATATATATATATATATATATATATGTGGGGGGGGGGGCGTGTGTGTGTGTGACGACCCGACCCGTCTTGTTCTATATTTCAGCCCCATTATCCTAGTATTATGCTTCCTCGTGTGTTGATATATGTATTTGGTGAGTTTGAAGTGTGTTGGGTTGAATTTGGTTAGAAATGAGACCAATAGTCTCTCTAAGGAAAGCTTAAGTTGGCAAAGTTAACCGGATATTGACTTATGAGTTAGAGGGCTCGGAATGAATTTCCGGCTATTCGACTAGTTCGGATGGTGACTTGTGACTTGGGAGAGAAGGCGGAATTGAATTTGGGGGCCCGGTGTAGAATTAGGCTTGAATTGGCTAAGTTGAATTTCGGCGAATTCCGGTTGATATGTGAGATTTTTATCCGGCGGTCAGAATGAAATTCCGAGAGTTGCAATAGCTTCGTTAGGTGATTCTAGATATGTCTGCAAATTTTCAGGTCATTCAGGCTTCGTTTGGTTGGTTTCGGCATCGAATGAGATTTTGAGAAGTTCATGTTTATCTTAGGCTTTGATTTGATGATTTTGGTAATTTTTTGTGTTTAAGCTAGTGTTTTTATGGCTCGAGCAAGTTCGAATGAGGTATTTGGTCATAATTGTGTTTTTGGTTTGGACCCCGGGGGCCTCGGGGTGATATCGGATGGTTAAACGAGGAATTTTTGGAGTTAAGCTTGGAAAATGGTTGCTTCTTCTGGTATCTTTGCGGAAGCGGCGGAGAGACTGATTAAGCGGTGTCCGCAGAAGCGGCGAAGGGGGAAGCCAGAGACCGCAGAAGCGGTCAATGGGACCGCGTATGCGGGAGTCGCGGAAGCGGTATATCGACCGCAGAAGCGATCGCTGAAGAAATGGTCAGACCGCGAAAGAGGTCAACTGGACGCGGAAGCGAGGACCGCTGAAGCGGAAAAATACCGCGGAAGCGGAAATCGCCCAGTTTTAGAGAATCAGTGGGTTTAATATTTTGAGAAGAGGAAGAACATTTTAGACTTCGGGCTTAGGCGATTAAGGGCGACTTTGGAGAGATTTTCGAGGGGATTCTTCAGGTATGATCTCTTAGACCTTGAATATGTAATTATGGTGCTAAATCATAGATTAAACACTTAGAAATCAAGGTTTTAAATGTCAAATATGGATGTCAGGGCTTGAAACCCAAGTGAGCTTTAAGTGTCGATTTGAGAGGTCAAATGAACTCCGATTCTAATAAATTTGATATGTATGGACTCGTGGCGAGTCGAGAATTCTGAAAATGTGAATTTCGTAATTTTTCGAGAAGTGAACCCGGGGCTCGGGTTTTGCCAACTTCGTATTTTTTGGTGTATTTCGAGTCATGTCGATTGAGTTATGTTCCATTTGCCTATTTTGACAGATTCCTATGGGTTTTGATCAGATTTGGCATCCGCGGAGGTTGATTCTCGAGGGAAAGGCATTGCGAGCTAGTTTGCGGCCGACTTGAGGTGAGTAATGGGTGTAGATAATGACCCGAGGCTTCGAAACCCGGCATATCACCTTGTGACGCTATGTTGAGGTGAGACACGTACTTTACTGGGAGTGTGGGGTCGATTATGATTGGGGTTTATGGCGTAATCCTACCGTGTGGCTTTGTACTATTTTGTGGGCTATAGTTGAGCCGGTAAACCTCCTACTTGGATGGTTATGAACATATTTGGGCTGCGTGCCGGTTATCTGGATCCCGTGAGGATCGTCATTACTGTTTTTATGCATTATAGCATGTTTTCATGACATCAGTCCTGCACTAGAACACCGTTTAACATGAATTGGTAAATATTGAGGTTTGACACGTAATTCTATGATTTCTAATAAACTGAACTAAAAATGGTAAGATATATGTGCCTGTGAGGCTTGCATAAATATAGATGGACTGATAGTGGATCGGGTTGTACGCTGCAGCGTATGTTACTATGATATTACTCTTGAGCTGTAGGAGCCCCTCCGGAGTCTGAACCCTCATAATGAGTGCGGGTACCCAAATGGATCGGACTGCACGTTCCGCAGTGGTCATGCATTGCATTGCATCTCATGCATTTATTTACAGTTGCTTTATTTGGATATATCTGATACTTGTACTGTATAGAACTGTTTAACTAGCTTTACTCTGTGCTTTATTGTGGATTTCCTGCTTTTGGGTTTTTATACATGCTTATTACTCGCTGAGTTAGTAGACTCACCCCATACTTCCTGCTCCCTGTGTGCAGTTTCTGGTGCTCCAGAGACTTAGTGCTGCTGTTGTTGATTTCTCGAGCTATTCAGAGTATTGAGGTAGCTGCCCAACGTCCGCAGGACCACTTACTCTGTCTCTATCAGTCATGTTCTTTTGCTATTTTGTCAGACTCTGTATCATTTCCGTTCAGACTTGTATTCTGTTTTGTTAGATGCTCTGGACTCGTGACTCCTCGGTTTTTGGGAGGATTATTATTCAGCTGTGTTTTTCTTGGGTATGAATTACCCCTTGGGTTGGAAATGTGGTTGGTATATAAAGGAGTTAGAGTTAGAATTGGAGTGAGAGAAGGAGGTTGAGAAGATCATGGTAAGTAGTTAGGATAATTTTTGTTTGAATCTTTTAAGATTTATCCCTTTTTGTTATATTATTATTAATATTATTTTCTTTGCCTTTTTTCTCGTTAGTTAGTTTTTCTTCTTTTTTTTTTAATAAATTATACTTATTCTTTATTAATGAAGAAATTAGAAAGTAAAATACATAGTTAAAAATATTAGTTAGCTACCTTATACTTAAATATTATACACATAAGAAAAATTAAATATTTACATTATAGTTTAAATTATACTAAGAAAAATACAATAGCTTACATTTAAAATTCTAATTAGATTTTTTTTAATTTTTCTTTTATTTAATACTAGAGTAAATCTTTTATATATATATATATATATATATATATATATATATATATATATATATATATATATATATATATATATATATATATATATATATATATATATATATATATATATATATATATATATATATATATATATATATATATATATAACCTACTAAGATTTATGATAAAAGTTTTAAAATATTAAGATTAGGCGTAAGAAAAATATTTACATTAAATTAGTATAGAATTTGGGTGTGGTCAAAAATTAGGTGTTCACAAAAATAAATAATGACAAGTAGAAATTAATTATGGACTTTAAGGAGCAAGTAGACAATTTAATAATTAGTAGTCTAAATTTTAAGTAGTAATTAAGTCACATAAACATGTAGCAATTATATCATAAATTCAATAATAACTAGTAACACGATAAAGAAAAATGCCAACGTAAATAATCGCAGTAATTGTGGAGTAAGACAATTAATGCACTTGAACGGATAACAACAAGAAATCATAACAAACGGCAATAAGTGCACGGCATCACCCTTCGTGCTTTAACACTCTCTCACCAAAACAATACACGACATCACCCTTCATGCCTTACACTCTTCCTTACTCAAGCAACAACTACAAAGCAATTAGGGCAAGGGAATCAATTACATCACCATAAAGTCAAGTAACAACTGAAAATCAGTAAAATAAATGTAAAGAACAATATAACTCAATTATCAACAAGAATCATGGAAATCAATGACAAATACATGGCATCACCCTTCATGCTTTTACTCTCATCATTACCATAAGAATAAATACAATAGGCATGGAATGGTATATCGTGCGACACGGCATCACCATTCGTGCTTTACACACTTTCCTCACCATGAAATCAATATAATAGGCACTAAATGGTATATCGTGCGGCACGACATCACCCTTCGTGCTTTACGCTTTTTCCTCATAATAGCAAACAAATGCACGACATCCCTCTTCGTGCTTTAACACTCTTCCTCACCCAAACAACAATCACAAATAAGGGGCAAGAGGATAAACAGAATAATAATAGAAATTTCGGCAAGGATACAACATCAATAATCTCAACATCCCGGCAAGGGGGAAAATTCACAAGGCAATAATATCCCGGCAAGGGAACAATTTCATAACTCTTTCTCTTTCTTTCACTTTTATTTCATAGCTCACTTTACCACTTGAGCCAATGCTCCAAAGGGTTCAATCATCTCATATGTTTTCACAATTTGTAATACAACTTGAGCCAATGGTCATTGACGTTCAAAGGTCACAATTTCTTTCACAAACTTGACACAACATATAGAAATCATCACCAAGGCATGAAAGAAATAATAAAACCATGATATCCACAATATAAAGACTCACAGTCATGCTAGATACCAACGTATAGATACTCGTCACCATACCGATACGTCGTACTCAACAATTAACATATAGTAAATAGGACTCAACTCCTAATCCCTCAAGCTAAGGCTAGACCAAACACTTATCCCGATGCCTTGAACACAACTCAAGTCTCAATTATAGCTTTACCCCTTGACTCCACCGCCAATTCACATGTATCTAGCCACAAGTTACTTAATTACATCAATAAATGCTAGGTGAACAATTTAAATGCATGAAAATAATTATCCCAAAAATTCAAAAATTTCCCCCGTGCCTACATGGTCAAAACTCAAGGTTCGAACCAAAATCCGATTACCATTCCCCCACGAACTCAAATATATAATTTGTTTTGAAATCGAACCTCAAATTGAGGTCCAAATACCCAATATTTAAAAAATCTAGGTTCTACACAAAACACCTAAATTTCCCCATGAAAATCTTTGTTTCTAAGTTGAAATCATGTTAGAAGAGGTTAATGATTGAAGAAAACTAGTTAAAAAAGACTTACAATTGATTTGGAAAAGAAAGATTGCTTGAAAAATCGTCTTTTATGCTTTTAGGGTTTTAAAAAATAAAAAATAACTGAAAATCTCGTCTATATATACCTCATATAGACCCCCTGTGCGGACCACACAAAATGGACCGTGGCCGACAAGCTTGTGAACCTGAGGGTCTGTGACACTGTTCGGACCGCACAAAATGGAGTGCGGCCGCACAACACCCACCGCGCCCCCACAAAAGCAACCGTAGACTGCGCTGGCCCCTTCGCCGCCGCACACGATTCCTCGTGGGCCGCACTAATTGTTTAGAGAGCTAAAATAGCTCTGGACCTGCAATATCTGTGTTACTCAACCTAAGACCTTCTGGAACCTACCGAAACTCATCCAAGTCCTCGGGGCTCCCAACCAAACATACATATAACTTCAGAAACATCCTACAGGCTTACTCGCGCGATCAAATTACCAAAATAACATCATAAACATCGGATTAAACTTCAAATTCCATGAATTCTTTCAAACTTCATAAAACATCAAAATTTTCATTTAAAGACCAAACCACATCAAACGACCTCCGATTTTACCCAAATCTAACAAAATGAACTTAAACCATATAAAAGACCTGTACCGGGCGCCGAAACTAAAATACAGGGCCGATACCATCGTTTTCTAATCAAATTCTCTTTAAATTTTTCTTAAATATTTTTAGAAGATAATTTTACAAAAAAATTCATTTCTCGGGCTTGGGACCTCAGAATTTGATTTCGGACATACACCCAAGTCCCATATTTTTATACGATCCCTTTGGGATCATCAAATCACGGGTCCGGGTTCGTTTACCCAAATATTGACCGAAGTTAAATTTATTCCTTTTAACATCAAAACTTAGCATTTTTTACATAATTTAATATTTAAGCTTTCCAACTATACACCCGAACTGCGCACGCAAATCGAAGAACTCTAAATGAGGTTTTCAAGGCCTAGAAAACACAAAATTTAATTAAAAACGGATGATGACCCTTTGTGTCGTCACAGCTAAGTTTGCTTTAAGAACTGTTATCCTAGCTTTGACAGATTATTTTCTGTTGGAATCTTCAATTAGGATGTGGGTCACAATTTACTTAATGGTGAATTTTTTTTTAATTTGCTTTAAGTTGTTTTTGTAGTCACTCTATGAGTCAGGCAGCTTCTCAATTAGCACTCGAGCAACAAACTTCTCTGGTAAAGACATCCCCTCGGCCTTCAAGTCTTTTAACAATTTTTGAAATTCATTGATTTGTATGTTCATTTTTTATTATCTCTCATCTGCCACTGATAAAATTTTTCTACTACAAAATTTTGATTTGTAGCATCTTTAGCAATGATTTTTTAATTAAAGCTTCCCATATAGCTTTTGCTTCTTTATAACTGCAATACACGTCAAATAGTTCGTTAGAAATAGTTTGCAATATTGTATGACGACATACCTTGTTGGCGTATTGCCATGATTCCACTATTTTAATATCAACATCTGCACTAGGTTATGGATGCAGCAGTGCATGTGCAACACCATGGACATCAAATAGTGAGAAAATATGTTCTTGCTAACGTTTGAAATTTTCATTGGCAAAAATTTTAATATATGACACATTTGAAAATGGCTTGGCATATGGCAGTGCAACTAGGGTTGGAGCAGCGGACAATGCCAATATTGGCGGTATCAGTAGTATTTTCAGCATCAGTATTATTTACCATAGTTTCTTAGATTGTAGAGAAATGATATCGATAAGTAACGGTAATAATAATACTGCAAAAATAATATTTGTGCGCGAAAATACACCAACTTGCTTGAGTCGTGCTGAGCACTGTCCTAAGAAACTATTTCAACAGTGTGAAATATTTTTCTATGATTAAACAAACTTACTTATTTTAATTAGATGATACAGGAATCAACAAAATATTAAATTACACAAACAAAGTAAATTACAAATGTTTTAAGGAGGAAAGAAAAAGAAGCTGAAAGAAACGAAAGAGTCAAAGCAAAATGTGCTGATATTTGATGGTTATTTTGAAGGCTTATTTATAGATAAAAAGAGAAGTCTAGAGTATAACAAGTGTATTAATCTTCAATTTCTCGTGCAAAAATACCACATTTAGATAATAAAACCACTTGTCTTTTACCTTTTCATGCAAAGATATTTGTCAATTATTAATTATATAAATTCTTTTAAAATACTAATATAATTTGGCTGACAAGGGGGAGGGGGTGATAATGGTTTCCGCAATATTGAAAGTTGAATATGTAGAAATATAAATTCGAATTCACTATTTATTGTATGATCAATTTTATTGAATTAATATGCTATATTATAATTTATGAAAATTATGACAGAATATATCTGAATTTACTCCCGAAATAATATAAATTTACCTAAACATATAATTTGCAAACGTTACCACAAGAATAATACCTAGTATAACTTTTCTACTTTACCTAAATTCGAGGTTTATATCATTTAAATAAATGCACAATATATAATCAATGTATCATAATTAGATACTTTCACCTTAATTAATTAATACTTATTTTTGTGTGTAAGTAAATTTCTACCGTGAGCCAACTATATTATCTTACTTTAAAGCGAGACGCTACTCCCAAAAAATTTAATGTTTTTATCTCTATATATAAGCATGTCTGGAATATTTGTACACGTGTAGAGCAGGAAGATTTCGAAAATCCAATTTTTCAAAAATGTAAAATGAAATTCAAATTTGAAATATGTGTACACGTGTAGAGCGTGGGAGTCAGTTTTAGGCACCAATAAGAGCCAAACGGCCTTCATTTCATGCCCCAATCCCTCCTCTATTTCTCTCTCTTTGCTGTCAAAACACACGCGCATTGTGCACTGCCGCCTTTCTCAGTCTGCTCGTAATCTCTGTCGACTCAACGGCGACCGGCGACCAACGGAGAATGTCCATAGACGGCGAGAACGTGCAGGTACTATAGTTTTCCTCTTTTTTTTGGTCTCGTTTACCTTAGACTGTTCAGTGAGCTGAAGGCTCTTTGACTGCTGCTTCTATTGAAAACGCACATTCTGTGTTAGAGTTTGAGGTTAAGACATATAAACCGTAAAAACACTTAATTAATGCTAATAGACACTGGAAATTAGGTCATGCATGTATTCTGATACAATTCTCCTGTGAATTTCGATGCTTTTTTTGGCTGCTAGCGTAAGGTATCATAAATGTAGTATGAATCAGAGAATCTAGGGCTCCAGTTAGAGATTTTACCTCATCTCGACCTTCTATGATATCCAACTGCATATAAGGAGGATGTTAGGATCCAGCAGAAATGGGAATTTTTCAAAGCAAGAAGGGGGGGGGGGGGGGGGATGCTTTTTCTTTGAAGGTTGAGCTTTGAGAAAAGTCTTATAAAATCCACCACCTTTTTTCTAGGCCGGTACATTGAATCTCCAGGTACTGAAATTTTAAGCTTCCCTTTAATTTTTGAACCTGAGTTCCTTTTCTTCATTCACTACGAATTAAAATAACTTAAAAATAACACTTGACTAAGGAGGGTGTCAAAAATAACAAACATTTTATCCGTGGTTGGTGGTAAATCAGACCTAAGTTCACAAGTTGAGAGAAGCAATTCACTGTTTTAGTGATGGCTACAAGGAGAGCATAAAATTAGAGAAGACACACGACACTCTAATAATATCTGAAAGTAATAGGAGAGAGAATAACCTCTGATAAGACACTCGCAAGGAGCTCATAGAGAGGTTTGCTCAAGTGTAAGGTACAAGACTTCTCTAAATATATAATCTCACCTATAACCTAAACAGTAAACCTACATCGTAAAGTAGATGCTACTCAAGATAGTGTCAATTTATAGGTGCATTCAGTCTCCCGGCGAATTCTTTTTGCATTTAATATAACAAATCTTCATACTACGGCCTAATTTAATTCTTCAGATCACAGTTTATCAAAGAAATGCGCTTGTTGCACCCATTTTGTCGGACAATGCATGACTTGCTAGCGACTGTGTTACGTGCTCCTTGCACCACAACAATGCCCTAAGTTAGATGACGACATTTGCAATCAAACGAATCTGGCGGCATTAATGAGGCTGCCAAGTTGAATAAACATTGCACATCAACTTGTATTGAGAAGATTTGCCTGCTGAAATTAGGACGAAACAAACAAAGGAGTTGGGGCCTGCCTTCTCTGAGAATGAAGGCCACTTGGAGGAAAGTTGAAAATTTCCAAATGCTTTTGATTTTATCCCCATGCCTGAACGTGACAGTTCACTTTGAGCATTCTGTTTAATTTATTTAGTATTCTGTTACCTTTTGTCAAAACTGCAAGTTATCTTGTAGTTTTGCATTAATTTTCAAGAACTACTAGAGGCTAGATGTGCAAGACAGTTGTATTTCTTTTTAGATTCACATCGGAAGAGAGCAAACATGGAGATAACTAAGAGGAAAAACTTTGTCAAGTTTCACGCTAACCAACTTGATCTGCAGGAGCAAACTTGCTCTTTTTAACATTGGATCCGATTACATTATTGAAGGTCCTCAAGTTTGTTTTTATGTATTTGTGTTTGTTAAGTTTAGCAGTGGCATGTAAACAGACGTACTTATTATAAAAATATCATGTAAATCAGCGTTGATCTTGTGGTTGGGAAATAATTGAGGACTGCATTCAAGATATCTGAGATTTTTATTTAGTCTCTGCCTTATTTTATTAGTTTTTCTAATCCATTTGACTGCTCACACTTGGGATATGGGAGGGTCATCTTCTTCTGCAAGATATGCTGCAATAGTGAGGTTGGCTAAGGGTTTCGCTGACTTGCTATGATGCTGCTAGGAAGGGTCTAGGTGGCGGATATTGGTCTGCTGGTATTCATCTGCTTGCTTATTGACCGTGGAAACCTGAGAGTCCTACTACCATTTCTTTTTTCACTATATTTGTCTTCTCCTTTCTCTTCAAACAGATATGAGAATGCACTTATGAGCAGATTTTTCATTCTGAGAACCATTTTTCTTTTTGAACACAATAATATCAATCCCTTTGCCATTTCCCTTTACCAATTTCAATTCTATACCTGCAAAAACTTGAGGGACTTAGCTTCTAAGCACTTTCATTTGTAAAAGTTGAAGCCAGTATTTGCACTAGTAGCTGAAATAGTCAAGTTTGTCTTCCATCGCCCAATAGTTGGTCATGTGTTCTAAATTTACTAAAAATATGGGCTGTTAAATTAAAACTACAGCATCAGTTTGGACCACTTTCTATCTATAGTGATAAGAATGGACATTGGGCCTAACTCAACCCCAAAAGCTAGCTTATGAGGTGAGGATTGCCTAAGCCATATAAGGAGACCAAAGACCTCAAATCCCTCCGATGTGGGACAACTCAACACCCCCCTCACGCCCAGATCTCTGGAGCGTGGACAACATAAATGGGGGCCCAGCATCGGTAACAATAATTGGGATGGGTCTGGCTCTGATACCATGATAACAATGGACATTGGGCCTAACTCAACCCCAAAAGCTAGCTTATGAGGTGAGGATTGCCTAAGCCATATAAGGAGACCAAAGACCTCAAATCCCTCCGATGTGGGACAACTCAACATATAGTATATCGGCTGCAGAAACTTTTGGCATCTTGTATTTGAAATATGCATGTTCAACCTTCAATATATACTTTCAGAAGGAAAGTATACTGTATGTTCCTCTTAAATGAAACAAAGATAAAAGGTGGCTTGAAGTACAATTTACATGTCGTTACTTGTTACATGGTAGATATGGCGGGAGACTCTAGGGCCTTATGAATAGACACTTGTTGAGTCTTTTCTTGATAGGCAACTCCAAATACTGATGTTTGCTCTCATTTTTCTTTGATTCCAGCTACCTATCAGTCCTAAGGCGCTAGCTGTGCATGATCCATCAAAGTCCAATCAAGGAGGTCAGATTAATTCCTCTGTTTTTGCTGGGAACCGCAACACGATGCAAAATGGGGCTGCTGAGGCAGTTATCTGCAATTCCAAGGTTGTTTAAGATTATGAAAGATATCTGAACAGGTTATTTTATTTTATCATGCATGGATGGAATATGCACAATAATCTTGATTTTAGGTATATATATATATATATATATCTACTTACAGCAATTATTTGACATGATAATGGACATTTAGTTATTGTGAAATAGATGGATCAATATTAATAATTTGTCATTTAGTTACTGCAGAAACTTCAAGATGCAATGCAGGAGATTGGTCTAAAAATTAAACACCATGAAGATAATATCAAATTCTTAAAGGCTCAGAAGAACATATTGGATGATTCAATTTTAGACACACAAGGTACTGTTTCCTTCTTTTCAAGTTTAGTAGGTTGCTGCAAAATGCATGTGTAAACTTTTAAAAGGTACTGTAGTTACTTTGTTCTTTCAGTATCCTGGAATATTATGCTTTTGCGCTTTTCTTTATGGAAGGGAACAATCAAACATGGTAAGATCTTCATATCAAGGGTTGTGTTCCATGTTTCAAGTATAAATGGATATTTCAGTATCCTAGAACGTTATGCTTTTACGCTTGTCTTTATGGAAGGGAACAATCAAACATGGTAAGATCTTCATATCAAGGGTTGTGTTCCATGTTTCAAGTATATATGGATACTGTGATTACCTGTAGCGTGAAATATAGGCCATCAGCTTGTTTAATCGATCTGACAGAGGCCTAATATCTTCTCCATGGGTTTAATTGTTGGGTATTGCTTATTTGAAAGTACTCCATGTAGACTAGCATTCAGTTTCATTTTGTCTTTCCTTTTTTTGCATATGTTTTTTCACTGTTTCTCAATTTTAAATTCTTGTGCTTGTGTGGTACTGTAGTTTCTCTTGGCAGGTATCAATCAGCAAGTGAACCTGGTTCTGAGAATGAGGAATCTTCCAATAGGCGGAATGAGGAGGAGATCATTGAACAAATTCTAAAACATTATAAATCTGCAGCGGGCATCTATTGCCAGCTGAAAACTCATCATGGACCTCAGGTTACTCATCTTCCGTTACTGAAGGACGTGATAGGAATTGTTGCTTTGCTTGGGAAGGTTGACGATGATAATCTCAGCAGGTTAATTTCTCATATCATCCAGTAATTGCTTGCATTTTCTACCAAAAAAGAAGCTGTTCCACAATTTTTGTTGTCTTAAATCCAAATTCTCTGCTAGTTTTCTCCAGCTGTATTCTAGAAATTATACCATTTATTCACGCTCAATCAAGATGACATGTGGCTGCATGAAACGTTAAGACAGAAAGTTTGACTATGTTCTGGTCTTTGAATTTATCACAGGTATAGTCGAAGTGATAGTTGATATTTGTAAGGCTAAGATAATATATGGTATTATCTATGTTAGCTCATATTCTAGGACATTAAAATTTTACCTTCCATAGAAAATAGGCTACGTAAAAAGATATTGAGGGAGCAGTTCTTTTCAATGTCTCTTCATTGGGTTCATTTTGTATCCAAAAGGATTTTTGTTTCCAGAAACACAGATGTGTTTGCATTAATTATTTTCTGATTAATTAGACTATGATCATAATAGTATTATTATTATTGTTGTTATTGTTATTATTACTATTTACTATTATTATTATTGTTGTTGTTGTTGTCGTCGTCGTCGTCTTTTGCTTTTACAAACTGATCTGGGGATAACCCATTGTTCGGAACACTATCTACAGTTGATACTGTGAAATAAAATAAACCCTTTTACTTCTGCCAACTACCAAACAAAGGGTTCCAAATTTTGTTTGGATTTAGGAATAGGAGATGGTGAAATAGACCTATTTCGAAGTTCCAGCCAGACTTCTCTTCTACACATCAAGAATCAGGTGTTGGTCGGCCCCCCCCCCCCCCCCCCCCCCCCTTCCTTTCTCTCTTGTCGTTCAATTTCTTCCTCTTCCTCCTCCTTGCCAATGATGAAAGGCCCTTCTATTTCAGTGCTGAGTCACCAGAAGGCTTTCTGGTCCAAATCTGACCCCTTCTACCATAAAGGAATGTTTTGCATGCATACTTGGTTATATTAGTTTTTCTGTAGATTTGATCAGAAAATATGTAGGAATTGCTGGTGATCTAGAGATCAGATTGGGCTTTGACTGTTGATTAAATTCTCTAGTCTCTCTCAATGTTTTACATTTACTTGCGTAGAAAAAAGTCGAGTCTCTTGCACTGTCTTATTTTTGGGCCTTTTTATTGTATAGCTGGAAAATATATATCTAGTCCATGCATGGTTAAGATCTCGGAACAGATTAGCCATGGGGGCGTCTTATGGTTAAGTCTATCAAAGCTCTTGTTTCTTTGTCGTGACTCATGAAATTCATTGTTTTCTTCTTCTTTTTGAGTAGATGAAGATGTTTTTTCCTTCCGAACGTGGTTTCATTTCACATCTATGTAGTGTCAAAGCATATGCGAAATCATCATTATGTTTGTATCTAAGGGGAAAGAGAAACATTTTCTTGAGAATGGTAAGAATTTAAGGGGAGAAAAGGGAAACATAAAAGTTCTAGTTGCCAAACAAGCCCTTAACATGTTGAGACTCTTTTGCGTATGAAAATAAGCTTCTGTTTGCTTGAAAATAGGTCTTGGTGTGATGTAGGAGTTAGAATCCGAGTAATTCTCTGCATTTCGTGAACAAAAGATGATGGAAGCATGATGTTTAAAGAAGTAGGCACATAACGGAAGTTCGTTCCGTATCATGATTGACATTTGTATCTTAATCTCTGAAATGCAGGTTGCTCTCAGATTATCTGGGGCTAGAAACCATGTTAGCAGTTGTCTGCAAGACACCTGATGGAATTAAAGCACTGGAAACTTATGATAAGGAAGGTTTTATAAACAAAAGTTCTGGTCTCTATGCCCTTGGAGCTTCAATTGGTAGGGCTTTGGATGCCCGATTTCTTGTTATCTGTCTTGGAAACTTAAGGTTTGAGGTTAAAATGATCTCATCTTGCAACTGCTGGTTATCTTTAACACCTTTTTACTCTCTTTCCATTTTTCTTTTATTCTTTTTTTTTGGGTTATAAATTTAGACCATATGAAGGTGCATTCATTGCTGATGACCCTCAGAGGAGGCTAGCTTTAATGAAGCCAAGATTGCCCAATGGGGAAACTCCTCCTGGTTTCCTTGGTTTTGCTGTAAATATGATCAATATTGACATTGCCGACTTATATTGTGCTACAAGCACTGGTCATGGCTTGAGAGAGACTCTCTTCTATAAACTCTTCTCACGGTTGCAAGTATACAAAACAAGGACAGAGATGCTGCAGGCACTAACTGTCATAACACATGGAGCCATATCTTTGGATGGTGGGATCATAAAGAGTAATGGTTTATTTGCCTTAGGCAACAGGTAAAGAGGCTTTCTTAACTAGTGACATATCTGCATTTCATTCATTCTTTTTAATTTCTTTCAATATTCAGCTTGTTTGATGATGATACCCTAAAGGATTGGTTGCCTATAATCTTGTTCCTCTTTGAGTCTCAAGTAATATACTCGGTCTATAAATTTGCGCCTTAACTGGGAAGTTGGTGTTATTGACTTTTGACCTTGTGACCGCGTTGCTTCGCCTTTGTGGAATTCAGTAGTGCAACCTTCATGAACTTCCTCTTTCAATCGGTATAGAATAGTGTATGAAAACATGTTCTTCCGTTTGTTACATTACATCTACAGAAAAGCTTCTGCAGGTAGCCTTTGTTACATTTTTTTGTTTATTGCATGTATATTTCAAAATGATTAACAGACCATCTTTAATGAATTAGTTATCCTAAAAGGAAAAAAGAAAAAAGGAAAGAAGAAAAAAGTTTATCACACATCTTAGTAGTTAATCAGGAAAGATGACCTATAATATAATTATCTGCAGAAGAGTTTTCACAATTTTTCACATTTGGAGTTGGCAGTAGTAATTGAATACATTTCTGCTTGATGTATGATGTGAGGCTTAACTTTCTCTATGATGGTTGATAACGTGCCAAAAATGCTTAGAAGACATGGATAAAGTATCTTGGGAGATATTCCAGGTTGGAATGGGATAAAGTTGATGAATCCTTACAGTAATATAGGAGGAACAAAAAATGATTAGAAGAGCAGAACAAGTATTTCTCTGGTGAAGTCACGTTACAGACGCTTGCTCAGGCCCTCAGGGATAGTTAGAGAAGGCCAGTTGCATCAATATGGAAAACTAAATCACCTAAGAAAGTGACATTCTTTACGTGGTGTGCGATTTGGAGGCTATCCTTACAACAACGACGAGATGCATTGGGGTATATGAGTTAGTATTTGATGTGTTAGATGCTGAGGGAGGATGTGGTCATTTACTGTTACATTGTAGTTCAATTAGTAAGTTCCATTTCAACAACAACAACAACTACCCAGTATAGTCCCACAAAGTGGGGTTTGGGGAGGGTAATATGTAAACGGACCTTACCCCTATCCGAAAGGGCAGAGAGGCTGTTTCCAATCGACCCTCGGCTCAGTGGAGGAAAGGAAAAACAAAAATCAAAATGGAAAAAGAAAAAAACCATTTTACATTGCAGTTACTCAATGGAGCTATGTGCCTTTATGTATTCTATGGGTTATAGAGGTTGTAGCAACTGAAATGTTTTGCAATTAAAAAAGAAAATTGGGGAGGAAATCACCCGTTTGATTGAACACGCGGCCAATCAATACCTTGCCTTAACCAGTTGACAAATTTACTGTAAGTTGGAGGGTGGAGAGAATAGAGGTTACAAGGAAACTTATCAATGTCAAAGAATCATTTGTTTCAGCTGTTTTTTTTTTGGTGTGAAGTATTACTTTCTGTAGATGGTCGGATGGATTTTTAAATGGCATACTTTTTCTAAAGTTAACAGTGTCTTGGTGGCCCTCAATTGAATTCAAGTTACCCGAACGGCTTCTATCAGTTATTTATCATTTTAATCTTCTCACACATAATATTCTCTTTTATATATATATATATATATATATATATATATATATATATATATATATATATATATATATATATATATATATATATATATCAGATGTATTTGAGTATGCAGCATATTTTATTGTTTTATTGATTGCATCACTGAATCTTTTGGGTTCTTTTTCTCTTGTACTTTTTGCGTATAGAGAAGTGGAGGTCAAATTTCCAAAGAGTTCCGGAAGGTCAAATCTGCCTGAAAACTATTTTGATTGTGAGAGACGGTTGAAGGAGCTGAAGTGGAAAAGGGATAGATTTCTGGAAGATTTACATAGAGAACAAATATTGCTGGACCATGCAAAGTTCAACTTTGAAATAAAGAAGCAGGAGTTTGTCAAGTTTCTTGCACATAGCTCATCCTTTGCTACCCCGGTAATTACTTGAGTTTGTCTAGTCAGAATATGCATGCTAAGTCAACGGTGATAGTTTGTGCTTTTGATACCATAAATGAAGTCATCTCATAGAAAATTTTGGTGAAAGCTTGGCCGTTTTAACTTGATCGTCATCCTGCATTAATTTGATAACCTAGGGGTGGACCCACACAGGGTCAAGAGGATCCAAATACACCCGCTTCGTCGAAAAAATTTGGCATTTTATTACAAGTTAAATTCTGTAAAATATCCATATAACTTTTAATTGAATCCACTTGACCTAAGGTGACTTTGTGGAAAGCCGGTCAATTGAGTTCAAACTTTTATGTTAGTCGGGCATCGGAATCCTAATTCTGGCAAATTTCTCGCAGGCTAGCTTATTAGTTTATTCTTCTTTTCCCTTTTTCTTTTTTCTTTTTAAATTATTAAGACCTATAGCCTGCCAAGCTTCTCCAAGGCCAATTGCACTTTTTTTTCAAAGTTAAAAGTGTTTGGCCAAGCCTTTTGAAGAATAAAGTGCTTTTGAGTGAGAAACAAAAGTAGTTTTGGAGAATTAGAAAAAAGTAGATACTTTTTTGAGTAGCACTTTTGAGAAAAATACACTTAAAATCACTTTTTAAAAGTTTTGGTCAAACACTAATTGCTGCTCAGAAGTGTATTTTCAATTAATTAACCAAATACAAAAGTACTTTGGAAAAAAGCACTTATAAAAAACACATTCTGTTATGAAATAATATAAGAACAAGAACAATAATACAAGAACAAGAACAATAGAGAGAAAAGTAGAGAGAGGAGTATTCTTATTGATACTTAGGGATGATTTACAATGGGGTAAGACCCCTCTATTTATAGGCATAGAAAAGACTTAGCCTCAAAGTAAAACTCTAGAATCTCTCTAAATATAGACATTCACCTTAAATAGAGTTCTATTTATAACGCTCCCCCTTGAATGTCTATTCAATAATGTGCCTCGTTAAAACCTTAACTAAACAAAACCCAATGGGAAAAATTTAAAGAAAAGGAAAAAGAGTACACATGTTTGAATATGCGCCTATTGGTTGCCTCGTTAAAAACCTTGCAAGGAAAACCCAGTGGGACAAAACCTTGTAAGGGAAAAAGAGTGCAACGCGCATTAACTCCCCCTGATAAGAACATCAATTCATATCCTTAAGTCTTCGCATTCCGATCTTGTGAACTAGCTTCTTGAAGGTTGACGTTGGTAGAGATTTTGTGAACAAATCAGCCATATTATCGCTTGAACGAATCTGTTGCACATTGATATCACCATTCTTTTGAAGATCATGTGTGAAAAAAACTTTGGTGAAATATGCTTTGTTCTATCTCCTTTTATGAATCCTCCATTCAATTGAGCTATACATGCTGCATTGTCTTCATACAAAGTCGTGGGTGGTTTATTACACTTCAAACCACATTTGTCTTGAATATGATGTATTATAGACCTCAACCACACACACTCCCGACTTGCTTCATGAATAGCAGTTATCTCGGCATGATTAGATGAAGTAGCCACAATTGATTGCTTAGTCGATCGCCAAGATATGGCGGTGCCTCCACAGGTAAACACATAACCTGTTTGAGATCGAGCCTTGTGTGGGTCGGATAAATATCCAGCATCAGCATAACCAACAAGATCAGGACTGCAATTATTGCCATAAAATAAGCCCATATCGGTGGTCCCTTTTAGGTACCGCAATATATGTTTGATCCCATTCCAATGTTTCCTTGTAGGAGCCGAGCTAAATCTTGCTAAGACATTAACTGAAATAGATATGTCAGGCCTTGTAGTATTTGCAAGATACATTAGTGCGCCAATTGCACTAAGATATGGTACTTCAGGACCAAGTAGCTCTTCATTCCTTTCTTGCGGTCGGAATGGATCTTTATTCACATCAAGTGATCAAACAACCATAGGTGTACTTAAAGGATGTGCTCCATCCATGTAAAACCGTTTCAGTACCTTTTCTATATAGGTAGATTGATGAACAAAAATTCTGTTTGCTAAATATTCAATTTGTAAACCAAGACATAATTTTGTCTTTCCGAGATCTTTCATCTCGAGTTCATCCTTTAGATAATCAATTGCCTTTTGGAGTTCTATGGGGGTTCCAATAAGGTTTATGTCATCGTCATATACGGCAAGTACAACAAATTCCGATGTTGTTTTCTTTATAAAAACACATGGGCAAATGGCGTCATTTATATAGCCTTCTTTTAACAAATACTCACTAAGACGGTTATACCACATTCGTCCTGATTGCTTTAGACCATACAAAGATCTTTGCAATTTAATTGAAAACATTTCCCGAGACTTTGAATTATGAGCGTTTGGCACTTTGAGTCCATCGGGAATTTTCATGTATATCTCATTATCAAGTGAGCCATAAAGATAGGCAGTAACCACATCCATTAAATGCATGTCAAGCTTTTCAAGGACAGCAAAACTGATGAGATAACGAAAGGTTAAGCATCCATTACAGGCGAATATGTCTCTTCATAATCGACACCAGGCCTTTGAGAAAAACCTTGCGCAACAAGGCGTGCCTTATATCTTTGTACCTCGTTTTTCTCATTTCTCTTGCGTACAAAGACCCATTTATAGCCAACGGGCTTAACACCATTAGGTGTTTCAACTATAGGGCCAAAAACTTCACGTTTTGCCAGCGAATTCAATTCTGATTGAATTGCTTCTTGCCATTTTTGCCAATCATGTCTTTTTCGACATTCTTCAACAGATTGAGGTTCGAGATCCTCACATTCTTGCATAATGCTAGATGCGACATTATAAGCAAAGACATTATCCACCACTATATCCACTCGATCAAAATTTGCCTCAATATTGATTGGATTTATGGATAGTTCCGTATTTTCCAGAGTCTGGGGCTCAATGGATTCTTCATGAATCTCAGAATTTGTTAAATCATGAATTTCCTCATGAGATTCTTTCGTAGTGTCATTTTTATCATTTGCTTTCCTCTTTCTAGGATTTCGATCTTTAGAACCTAATGGCCTGCCACGCTTCAGGCGTGCATTCGACTCATTGGTTATGACACTAGATGATTGTCCAACAGGGACATCAGTACGGATTGGAACATTTTCCGCGGGGATGTGGGATTTCGTTATCCTTTTCAAGTCCGTAAATGCGTCAGGCATTTGATTTGCTATTCTTTGCAAATGGATAATCTTTTGTACCTCTCTTTCACAAATAGAGGTATGTGGATCAAGATGAGATAATGATGCATTTTTCCATAAAATTTCCCGTTTGGTTTCACCAACTTCTCCCCCTAATTTTGGGAAAAGTGTCTCATCAAATTGACAGTCTGCAAATCGTGCAGTGAACAAATCCCCTGTCAATGTTTCGAGGTAGCGAATAATGGAGGGCGATTCAAACCCAACATATATTCCTAACCTTCTTTGCGGACCCATTTTGGTGCGGTATGGCGGCGCTATAGGCACATATAATGCGCATCCAAAGATTCTTAAATGGGATATATTGGGTTCATGACCCAAAACCAATTGCAACGGGGAATATTTGTGATAATTCGTTGGTCTGAGACGAATTAGCATTGCTGCATGCAAAATGGCGTGACCCCATACCGAAGTGGGCAGCCTCGTTTTCATGAGTAGTGGCCTTGCAATCAACTGCAGGCGTTTAATTTATGATTCTGCAAGACCGTTTTGAGTGTGAACATGAGCTACAGCATGTTCCACTTTTATCCCAATTGATAAGCAATAATCATTAAATGCTTGGGATGAAAACTCAGCAGCATTATCCAGTCTAATAGACTTGATTGGATTATCAGGAAATTGTGCTCGTAGTCGAATTATTTGTGCCATTAATTTCGCAAACGCAAGGTTGCGTGATGACAACAAGCACACATGAGACCATCTACAGGATGCGTCTATCAAGACCATAAAATACCTAAAGGACCCACTGGGTGGGTGAATAGGTCCACAAATGTCCCCTTGTATACGTTCCAAAAAGTGGGTGACTCAATCCCAACCTTTATTGGTTATGGTCTGATAATCAACTTGCCTTGATAACAAGAAGTGCAAGGATATTCATTATTTGAAAGAATTTTGAAATTCTTTAACGGATGCCCATATGAGCTTTCTATAATCCGTCTCATCATGATCGATCCCGGGTGTCCCAATCGATCATGCCAAAGTACGAAAGTATTGGAATCAGTAACCTTTTGGTTTACTGTTGAATGTGCCTCAATTGCACTAATTTTTGTCCAATACAGGCCACAAGATAAAGACGGGAATTTCTCAATAACCCTCTTTTGGCCAGAGACATTCTTTGTAATGATGAGATATTCAAGATCATTCTCATCTATTGTCTCAATATGATAGTCATTCCGGCTTATATCTTTAAAACTCAACAAGTTTCTCTTAGACTTGGAGGAGAACATTGCATTCTCTATGATAAACATTGTTCCTCTAGGCAGAGTTATAGTTGCTCTTCCGGAGCCTTCAATCAATTTACTACTACCAGAGATTGTAGTAACATCTGCCTTACACATACTTAGTTGAGAGAAATATTTCTTTTCTTTGAGTATCGTATGTGTAGTACATGAATCAACTAAACAAATATTTGATCCAAGTTTGCTTTGTGAGATATCCATATTTGCTTTCCCATGGTTTGACATACAAAAGAAAATACATGAACATGAGAATAAACAAATTCAATCCGTTTGTCTCAATGTAATCGATTGTTAAACACACATAATCGATTATGTCTTAATATAATCGATTGTTAAACATACATAATCGATTATTTGCTATTTTGAAAAACTTCAGATCATACTGTCTTAATATAATCGATTGTTAAACACACATAATCGATTATGTCTTAATATAATCGATTGTTAAACATACATAATCGATTATTTGCTATTTTGAAAAACTTCAGATCACACTGCCTTAATATAATCGATTATTAAAGACACATAATCGATTATGTCTTAATATAATCGATTGTTAAACATACATAATCGATCATTTGCTATTTTGAAAAACTTCAGATCACACTGTCTTAATATAATCGATTGTTAACAAATATATAATCGATTGTTTTGCAGTTTTAATGCGAAATATTAGATAATCGACTAACGATTAGGTTAATCGATTAATTCTACTGAAAAATAAAAATATCTTTGAAATTTAAGCATATTGAAACATTCTAAAGAACTAATACTAACATTATATCATAAACTAACTAATACGAGCTGATACTAATGACTATTAGTTTATTCACTAATTAAATAAAATCAAACAATTCCATCATCCTTCATCACAGATCCATCACCGATTAGGTGGTTTATTTTCCCATCGGGTTGCTCAAAGAAATTTGCCACATCCAAGTGGGTGATGTCAAAATTGTCGTCAGAGACAAAATTTGTTTCAGGGCCTTTACTCTTTCGAGATGCTTGATAAAGGTCAACCAAATGCCTTGGTATACGGCAAGCTTTTGACCAGTGCCCTTTTCCACCGCAACGATAACATATAGTTTCTGAACTATTTGCCTTAGGATCCTCATAATCCCGTTTCTGCTTTCGGCGGTTATCTCTCCTCGGGGGGTGACGGACATCATGGAGATTTCTTCCTTGTCTACGTCCACGGCTATGACCTCGATTACGACCACGACCATGATTAGATCCATGGCCCTTTTCATGATTGGCATAATGAGAATACACCTTATCTGCTTCAGGCAATGGTGTAGACCCGGTGGGTCGATTTTCGTAATTTCTCATGAGCAGGTCATTGTTTCGCTCAGCCACAAGTAGGAGAGAAATCAGTTCAGAGTACTTTTTGAAGCCTTTCTCTCTGTACTGTTGTTGCAGTACCATATTGGAGGCATGAAACGTTGTAAACGTTTTCTCAAGCATATCATAATCAGGGATATTATCTCCGCAGAGCTTCAACTTAGAAGTAATTCTGAACATTGCAGAATTATATTCAGAAACAGACTTAAAGTCTTGGAGCCTCAGATGAGCCCAATCATATCGTGCTTGTGGCAGAGTGACCAACTTCAGGTTGTCATATCTCTCCTTTAAGCCGTTCCACAAGATGAGTGGATCTTTGACTGTGAGATATTCAATTTTCAAACCTTCATCAAGGTGATGGCGCAAGAAAATCAAGGCCTTAGCACAGTCTTGAGTGGATGCTTTATCTCTGTCTTTAATGGCGTCTCCAAGATCCATAGCATCTAAGTGGATTTCAGCATCCAACACCCATGTCATATAGTTCTTGCCCGAAATTTCAAGGGCAACGAACTTTCTTTTCGTAATGTCAGACATAATCGAAAATCAAATTAGGAAGAGAGAAATACCTTAGTTTTTCTCGAGAATCGATTCTTGAGACGGTAGAGTCTCGTGCTGATAACGTGTTATGAAATAATATAAGAACAAGAACAATAATACAAGAACAAGAACAATAGAGAGAAAAGTAGAGAGAGGAGTATTCTTATTGATACTTAGGGATGATTTACAATGGGGTAAGACCCCTCTATTTATAGGTATAGAAAAGACTTAGCCTCAAAGTAAAACTCTAGAATCTCTCTAAATATAGACATTCACCTTAAATAGAGTTCTATTTATAACACATTCTTCAAAATAAGCTGATTTTAGAAGCTTGGCCAAACAAGTTATTAGCCTTGTTAGCTAATCAACTTATGGAATTTTTATATTCCTAATCGAATCCTTATTACCCTTAATGTTTAAGGTTTGATTTAATTACACTTAGCACACCAAATTATTAATTTTATACCATAGTGTATTTCTTTTGTTTAAAATACACTGCAATTGACTTTTTTGTCCTTTCTATTCTCCCAGTTCTTCAATACTACTAAAACTCGCCAAGTGCCTCTCGAATTTTTCAAAACCTATAGAATAGATATAGGAATCATATGCTCATGATATTTTTAGCATTTTATCACGTAATGTAGAACATCGTGTGCTTCGAAGTGATTGGATAGTTCAGACATCAAATGGAGTTAAAATAATATTTGAAAATTCAAAATAAAGACAATATGATTTTCCTAATAATGATACTTTTTCAGACAAAGTAGGATGCACAATCATGTAAACAGTAATGAATTCCATAAGATAACCTATTCGAATATTTTACTCTTTATAAAAATGCTGGAAGAAAAAGCTTCTTAATTATTTGATGAGAATACTTTTCTAATTCTCTTATATTACCCAACATATTCCTAACGAAGCTTTTCAAGATAATACTTGCTGCCGAACTTCTCAGAAGAAGCTGGGCCTGTAGAATGTAGAAAAGAAGACTAGCCTTTCGATTTGAGTATTAGAAATAGAATGCCCACACCACCTATTCTTAGACAATGACTTTAATTGTATTTTTTGGAAAAAAATTGTAGAATTTTTAGTCGTTTTTTATTTGTGAAAATAGAAAATAAAGTATTTACAATCAGAGTATAAATAATTTACAATTTATCTACAAAATATTTACAAACTCTGTACATTGAATTTTAATATCCCAATTTCTTATTCAATTGTAGCTTAATTGGCATTTTCGACATAATTGTATTTTTTGCAAAAGACTTTGTAGAAGTTTTTTTCATTTAGGGTTTGTGAAAACAGAAAACAATGCATCTACAATTCATCTACAAAATATCTAAAAACTAGATATATTAAATTTTAATATCTCAATTCCCATTCGATTGTAGCATAATTCGGATTTTTGACATAATTGTATTTTTTTTAGAAGATTTGTAGAAGTTTTAGCCGTTTTTTATTTGTGAAAATAGAAATAAAGCATCTACAATTAGAATACAAATAATTTACAATTTATTTACAATTTCTGCAATATGTTTCTATTTGAAATTTAGTCAAAACCAAGTTTAATCTTCACCAAAATCCCTCAAAATTGAGATATAAACTCCAAACTATATTCCCGATTATTTTGAACAACACTCAATCCAAACAAATAATGATTTTTAAAAACTCAAATTTCAATTCAAAGCTTTTAACCCTTTTAATGGCTGTAATGGTGTCATTGCTGCTTTTTTTTCATTTGCTTTGTATTACTGAAATTTGCGATGGAGTAATAGAGAGAGATGTAGAGAGTGTCGACGAACTGAGCTTTTGCAGTGTCACACGTCTTTCTTTATACTGCATCCCTCGAATGGCATAGAAAGGGAGTTTTTTCAATTAAAGGACAATCGAAATGAGATCTATTTATTTAAAGATTTCAGAGTCGCCATTTGCGACAATTAATTGTGTCCCAAGTTATCGGTTTAAAATCCCGAATCGAGGAAGGTTTGACTTTGTAATATAGTTTGCGAGCCAGAAATCCAGGTAAGGAATTTTGTTAATGTGGGAGAAGGTGTTAGGAATTCCCGAGTTTTGTGGTTCTAACACGGTCGCTCAAATGTTATGTTCGGCTTAATTATCTGATTTTTATACATTATGAACTCATGTGCAAATTTTAACTTTTAATCGCTTTTATTTAATTTTAAGAAGATTGCAACGTTGTTAAAATGCGTCTTGAACCACGTCATATAAATGCACCCATAGTTCGCAACACATTTTACCTAACGTTGAGATTTGGATTTAGGTAACATAAATGCGCACCCGTGTTTAGGAAAGTAGATTTTTAACTATCGTGCATAAAGCAATTACGCATTTTCAAATTTTGCGAGGGCCACGAAAAATTCGCTAAGTGGCACACCTCGAGTTCTAAGGATTTAAAAACAAATAATTAAAAGAGGGCCGCGCATTTGAGATTGTATTCTGCGCGACACACCTTAATTTCATTTTTTTGAAGGGTATTAAGACCAAAGCTTGGAGGGCCATGACTAATGGTGTTGTCTAATATAGCTCGCCTCCGCTTAATTTGAGAAAATGAATCACTCAAACATTAATGGGTACGAATTCTACCACGAGCTGACAACTTATTCTAAAATAAAGGGAAAGGGGTCAATGGTTGAGAATTGGGCCTAGCATGAGGCCCAATAGCCTATACACTTGAAGATTATTTTAAATGGCACTTTCAACGCCATTCCATGCCAGGCCCAGTAAAGAGCCCAATTCGACAGCCCATGAGGTCTTTATATCGAACCCACAGGATGCCTATCGCTAGCGTTTGAGATTATTGCTCGAATTGTTATAAGGAAAATCCAACAATCAATAATTGATAAATTCACATTTTAACTGTGCTTAACATGTTATTGTTCAAGTCGCATGGTGACTAAATAAACCCAAATACCTAGAGAATCGAACCTGCTGATTAGTCAGCCTTATGCCACACTCAATATTTAAACGACCTAAATATACTATGTTCATGTAACATGTGATTCCCTGCTCGAATAACCATACCCAAACCCCCGTAAATATAGAACCAAACCTAAAACAAAGAGAAAACTCAAGATAATGTAATCATGCTTACAAAACTACTTTGGCATACATCAGTACACACGCAGGCCAACATCCAATCCTTCAAAATTAGAACCTGAATAATTCTCAGAAGAAGACTAATAGATCTAGGACCCCAGAACACAACATTACACATAAACATGAATAATCATAGTCCATTGTTTATTTGGTGATGCAAATGCAAAAAACACTGCACTAGGTCAATTTCACATGCCCAAATCCAAAAATAAAGGTCTTAATCAATACCTATAACTTGATTACAAAACATATAAATAGTAGAGGATAAAGAGAAATCAGCTTCGTATAGGGTCTTCATTTAACAATATTTCAACTCTAATACATGTTCACAATCAATCCTCAACCATGAGCTATGGAAGTACTTGGATACTTGAAAGAGAAACAGAGGTAGATGATTAGCATATACACAGCAGGAATCATCAGCAAACAACTAGACAAAACAAAGCTCAACACCCAGGAATTGTAATGTTCAAACAGCTTGAACAAAAAACTTTCAGAAAAACCAATATCAATTCATACTTAATCTCCAATGAATCATAAAATTATTGTAGGACTTGAAAATTTCAAAACTCAGTAAAGAGATCAATGAAACAGCAATAATTTTACTGTCTGAAGTTTTTTTTAGCTCTCAAGTCTTTATGATTTCAAGATCTCCCCCAACTTTTTATTCTTTGGATTTCTTAGCCCTTTATAGGATGAGGGTTAGGGCAAACCTTAGGGATTGTTAGCTACCCAATTTACCCCCCATATCCTTGAAAATTAACCTAAACTAACTAAATAACTTGGGCTCAGAGACAGCCAGGCCTTTTGAATTGGGTCACATATGACCTAAAGAGACCAAAGCCTCTACCTCAAGCCCAAAACACAAGCCAAACCCCAAATTCTGAATTGAACAAAGACATGAGCCATTCGAGCCACAAGTTTACTAATTCCAATTAATGCAACTAAACACTAAATGAAATTTAAACTAAGTTACTGACGGGTATTGAAGCTAATTAAAGCAAACAGAAAAAAGCTCCTAAACCAACATGCATGTGAAAACTCTAAAATTGGGACATTCAAAAAGTTCAAAAAGAAGAAGGAGGAGAAGATGGCAAAACGACGGATAAAGTAAAAAAACAAAAGAGCAAAGATAAAGAAATGCCTAATGAGTCAGAACAACCCTGGCCGAACTTGCAGAACTATATCGTTCTTGACCTTGTTAGATATTAATCTTGTGTTTTATCATGTGAGGACACAACTAAGGTTCAACAAAAATTAGAAAGTCCTCAGACCTGTTGAGTTTAAAACTGTGGGGATTTTGATTCGGGATTCGAGCCATCAGAGGGGTATTCGAAGGAAATCATTTGTGGATTCGACATGAGGGAGGCTTGGGGTTTGCAAGGTACTAATTTGGGGTGATTTGGAAGTGGCAGCGCCACCAGAGAATTTGTGGCGATGCTAGGGTTTATCATTTCAAGCCAAGATTTGAGAGATTTGGGTGAGTTCTGAATGAAACCAGTGGCAAATTCGAGATGATGAGGTCAGGGAGCGCTTATGGTGTGAACTTGGTTGGGATTGGACGCCGGCCACCGCCATGGGTGACTCCCGGCGGGCGGCAGGCGGTGGTCTCATGGTGGCATTATATCTGGTCTGAGAGAGACGAATAGGGGTGGTGGGGTGCGTTTGGACATATAAATACCTAGGGTTGAATACTTCTCAACCGTTGGGTGATGAATCCTAGACGGCTGAGATTGGTTCAATCCAAACGACGTCGTTTGAGGTCATAGACGGTTGGACCAGGTAATGGGGCGGTATGGACCGGTTCTGGGCAGGGCTAAGGGGTTTTGGGCCTGATTTTTAAAGGGGTTGGCCCAGGTTGGGGCTCTTATTAAAAGATCTTGTTCTTTTTCATTTCTTTTCTTTCTTTTCTAATTAAATACTCCTTTTCTTTTAAAATAAAAATAAAAATCTAATTAAAAGGCAAGTTAACCTATCAAAATGCTAATTAATCCTAAATAATAATTATCACAACTAATTAGATAAATTAAAAGTAAAATCTCCTAAAATCAAAGTTAAAATTAAAGGTGCAAATTAAATCTTTTTTGATTCTTTTTCTATAAAAATGATTAATTGCTAATTAATTTTTGAAAAATATCAAATCAACTTCTAAATGCACATGCAATATATTTTTTATGTTTTCACTTATTAAAATGCACAAACAAGATGCAAGCAATTAACAGAAAATGCCACGAAAATTCACAGAAGTCCAAATAAACAAAAGAAATTATTTTATTTTTGAATTTATAGGAGTAATTCATATAGGGCAAAAATCACATGCTCACAGCTGCCCCTCTTTGCCTGGAATCACGAAGAATTTTCGTGTAAAGGTAAGTAAGCGGATACGAGTGATTTTTGCCCATTTGAATACTCTGTGCGAAGCATTTTGAAAAGCTTGACCGCACCCTGCCTCGGAGGTTGCATACATATCCTTGGAAAAAAAAAGAATCAAGTCAGTGTAGTTCAGGAGTATTTGGTAGCTGGGACTACCATGAAGCTATGATCTCACTGTTGTTGTTGTTTCTGCTACTGATTGCTAGATCCCCTTATTACGTCGAGTCAAAAATAAAAAAAAGCTAGACTAAGATATGACCTATGGATTAAAAAAAACCTATCTATGTCTTCAAGTTTGCTCTCGATCCTTATTGTCTTGCTGATTTGTATTTCTTCCTGTGAAACTCCTTGTTGCCTGTGTTTCCCTTTCTCCAGGTGGATGCCGGATTGCTGAACTTGAATTATATTCCCTTGTTATCCAAGTAGGTTGTATGATTACCAAAACTCAAATTGTATTTCCTTATTTTTCAGGTGGGCTCCTGATTACCAAAATTTGAATTGTATTCTCTTGTTCTCCAGGTGTGCATCTCATTACCAAAACTTGAAACGTATTTCCTTGTTCTCCGGGTGGGCGCCTGATTACCAAAACTTGAATTGTATTCCCTTGTTCTCCAGGTGGGAGAATGATCACCAAAAACTTGAAATGTATTCCCTTGTTATCCAGGTGGGCGCCTGATTACCAAAAACTTGAAAGGTATTTCCTTGTTCTACAGGTGGGCGCCTGATTACCAAAAATTTGAATGTATTCCCTGAAACTACTGCCTTTAAACCTGATTACACCAAAAAAATAAAACTAAAGAAATGTTCCTACTCCAGTCTGGTGTTGAGCGCATATATGAGTGTTAATTTAATCCGTTACCAAATATCTTTAAAAATATGATAGCTAAATCTCATTATCCAGGAGGGTCCTGACAATTCTTTAGTTCAATGCCAATTTAAAAAACTGAATATCTAGTTATCTAAAAAGACAACAAAGTTGCATCCCATTATCCAGGAGGACCTTGACAATTCTTAACTAACTACAACTCTAAACTGTGCTACGTCCTCTAAATGTATTATTTCCAAAATGTCTTGTTATCTAAGAAAATATTAAGGCTGCGTCCTATTATTCATGAGGGTCCTGAAAATTTACGATCAAATCTCATCATGCTTTCTTATGACAGACCTCACGCTAAATATTGCTTTTAATGAAAATTTTAAAACTAAGTCTCATTATTCATGAGGGTCCTAACAATTCTTAATTAAAGCCAATTTTAAATCTTAGTTATATCTGATTGGGACTAGTAATTAAAGCTACATCCATTATCCATAAAGGGTCCTGACAATCCCGAGTCAAATTACTCTTGTTTTTAGTGAAAATCTTAAAGTTAAGCCCCATTATTCAGGAGAGTCCTGAAAACTCTCAATTAAATACCAATTTCAACTCTCGGTTATTTCTGCTGGAGATAGACAATTAAAGTTACATCTCATTATCCATGAGGGTCCTAACGACTCCTATGTGAATCTTATCTCTAGGATAAAACTGAAATCAACTCGTATTCATTAGGGAATATTTATGTCAGATTATGCTACCCGTGATTGCTTGAATTTTAAACTGAGTCCCATTTTACATGAGGGTCCTAATAACTCCTAGTTGAATCCTATTTCAACCCGAAAACTCTTAAATCCATTTATGCTTCTTTGTTATTCCCGATTATTTTGAGTTTTGACTAGGTCTCATTTTTTCAGGAGGGCCTGAAGTTCATAGTCATACCTGCTAGGTGTTTGCTTCTCCTGTGGAGGACTTCTTCGAGACATCCAAAATTTTCTGCCCATGTTTCAATCAAAGCAAATCTTATCAGTTAAAATGTGGTGGTTAGCTTGCGACATTCTTGCCGAAAATGGCCTCCCCGCCGTCAAGCTCCATTGTGGCAAACTTTCCGACCTGACTATGAGCCGCTTGATTTGTTCAGCTGACCCCTGAACCCTGTGGCTTTAGATGAACCGAGTGTTCTGTACCCGAACATTGTATTACATTCCTGACCTTGTTGCAAAATCTTTGCATCTTTCCTGAGACTATCGAATCATTTTACTGACGAAATTTTTGGTGATTCTTCATATCCCATTTTAACTTCTGTTGCCTTTGTTATGTTTTAACTGCAATGTTCTTTTGCCATTTGGAAGCTGTTAGTAAGATTTGAAATTTCTCTCCTGCTTGCTTAAACAAAATTGACCTTGAGAGCATCTTAATGAAATGAAGACCCGAAAGAAAATGAAATGCAATGACTATGGGTTGTTTTTAGAACAAAAGAATTTAAACTACTATCGGGGAAAGAAAAAAGACTTATCTGTAGAGGAACGACTGGTTCCAATGATCATGATATGCACTTCGGCTTAGTCGACCCAGTCTGTCCAAACGATCGGCTTTCGGTTGCCCTGCTTTGTTGTTGTGACCATCCTTAACCCAAATTCTTTAACCCAACCATGACTTTGCTCATCCTGCGGTATTCTAAACATATTTTCGCCAACATGCCTTTTTCAATTGTTCATTTCTCGACTTACCTTCCCTTATGGTGCCCATGAGGGTTTTCACCAACAAGACTTTCTCATTTTGATTTCTCTCAACTCCCATCACCTTACGGTGCCCGTGAGGGTTTTCACCGATAAGACTCTCTCATTTTAATTTTCTCTTAACTTCCGTCGCCTTACGGTGCTCGTGAAGGTTTTCACCAATAAGACTCTCTCATTCTCATCCTTTCTTGCTCGAACTAGAGTATTGCCCCGAGTATGAATCGCCTCTTCTTGTTTGACGTGACATTTCTTAAAGACTGATAAGAAGATCTTTCTTTGGACCATAATACAGTCTTTTGGATAGGGTTAGAAAGAAAGGGTATTGGGGCTCAAAACAATCCAAATGGGTTCAAGATTATAACTTTCGGAATCAAATCTCTTATAACAACCACAACTTCTGGCCCAGTTTCATGCTTGGGAACTTTTGAATTTTTATTTTGATGAGACCAAACAGTGAGGCTGCCTACGTATCCTTAAAAGGAATCAGGTCAAACGTAGTTCATGTTACAAAAGTTGCTTTGTTTTTGTTGTGATTTTCTCTTTTCTCTTTCTTCTTTTCCTTACTCTTTCTTTTTGTTTCTTCTTCTTTTTCTTGTTTTGCTGTTTTGTTATTTTGTTTCTTTTCTTTTTCTTTTTTTTTTCTCTTTTTTTTTTCTTTCCTTTTTTTTCCTTCTTCTTTTCATCTCTTTTTCTTTTTCCTCTTTTTTCTCTTTATTCATCTCTCATGCTTGCGCTTCTGATTTTGCTACCGATTCCATGTATCTCTCATGCTTGCGCTTCTGATTCTGCTACCGATTCCATGTTAGCAAAAGATAAAGCGTTTAGATGGCCGAATAAAATTCTTTCGTCATTTCAATCTCCCAAATATTCCAAGTACAAACAAATGTGATTTAATTAAAGAAATATCATACATAGTATCTTTTAACTGCACCGAAAGTGATGGTCATTTCTACGCACTTGCCTTCGACATTTGTTAGATACAATGCCCCGTTGGACAACACTCTTGACACGATGAACGACCCTTGCCAATTTTGGGAGAACTTTCCCTTTGCCTCCGCTTGGTGGGAGGATGCGCTTCAATACCAATTAACCACTTCAAACCTTCTTGGGCGCAGCTTCTTGTTATATGCTTTGGCCATTCTCTGTTGATTCAACTGGTTGTGACATACTGCCGCTAATCTTTTCTCATCAATCAAACTCAATTTCTCTAGAAGGATTTTGACCCATCTCGTCATCATCAGTTTTTGCCTCGGGAAATGATCTGAAGGGACGAGATTTCAATTTCTGCCGGTATTACTGTTTCTGTGTCATACACCAACAAATACGGATTTGCCCCCTACTAAGGTGAGAACAGTAGTGCGATAGCCTAACAATGTGAAGGGTAACTTCTCATGCCATTGCCTGGACCCTTCCACCATTTTTCGAAGTATCTTCTTTATGTTCTTATTGGCTGCCTCAACTGCTCCATTCGCCTTGGGACGATATGGGGTGGAATTGTAATGTGTAATCTTAAACTGCTGACATACCTCTTTCATCAAATGACTATTGAGGTTTGCTCCATTGTTGGTGATGATTATATTCGGGATTTCGAATCGGCAAATGATATTTGAATGCACAAAGTCGACCACGGCTTTCTTTGTCACTGACTTGAAAGTTTTAGCTTCGACCCACTTGGTGAAATAATCAATAGCCACCAGGATAAACCTGTGTCGATTGGTCGATGTTGTCTCAATGGGCCCGATGACATCCATGCCCCAAGAAATGAAAGGCTATGGTGCAAACATTGTATGTAATTCAAACGATGGGGAGTGAATCAAATCTCCATGCACCTGACATTTATGATATTTACGAACGAAACTGATACATGATCGCTCCATGGTGAGCCAATAATACCATGCCCGGAGGATCTTCTTTAACAAAACATACCCACTCATATGAGGTCCACAAACCCCAAAATCTACCTCGGTCATGATGGTTGTGGTCTGTCTAGCATCTATGCATCTTAGCAACCCAAGTTCTTGAGTTATTTTGTATAGTACCCCTCCTCTGAAGAAAAACTCGCTTGATAAACGTTGAATTGTTCTGTCTTTTGCTCACTTGAGGCTTGTACCGGGTACACACCCATTCTGATATATTCTTTGATGTCGTGAAACCAAGGCTCACCATCAAGCTCCTCTTCCACCATATTACAGTAAGCATGTTGATCATGGACTTGGATATGCAACGAGTCAACACAAGCCTTATCTGGATGATATAACATTAATGCCAAAATAGCCAAGGCATCAGCAACCTCGTTATGGGTTCTTGGGATGTACCCGAACTCTACTAATCGGAATCGTTGACAAAGATCATACAGATATTGCCGGTATGGTGTGAGCTTCAAGTCTCATGTTTCCCATCCCATTGAATCTGGTGTACCAAAAGGTCCGAGTCTCCCAAGACCAAAACTTCTTGGACACCCATGTCAGCAGCTAACCTCAGACCTAAAATGCATGCCTCATATTCTGCCATATTGTTACTGTAATAAAAGCGGAGCTGAGCTATAACGAGGTGATGGTGCCTCGTTTTAGAAATGAGTATTGCTCATATCCCGACGCCTTTCATGTTGGCGGCCCCATCGAAGAATAATTTCCATCATGGATTCTCACCATGTTTCACTTCGTCAATATGCATCACCTCTTCATCCGGGAAGTATGTCTTTAAAGGTTCGTATTCTTCGTCCATCGGATTCTCGGCCAGATGATCCGCCAATGCATGAGCTTTCATTGCAGTCCTAGTCACGTAGACAATATCAAACTCGGTGAGCAAGATTTTCCACTTTGCAAGCCTCCCCGTGGGCATAGGCTTCTGAAAGATGTGTTTCAACGGGTCCAGGCGTGAGATGAGGTAGGTAGTATATGATGACAGCTAGTGTTTCAATTTCTGTGCTACCCAAGTTAGGGCACAACACGTCCTTTCAAGATGAGTATACTAATCCTCATAAGTTATAAATTTCTTGCTAAGGTAGTATATGGCCTGCTCCTTCTTTCCGGTGATATCGTACTGACCCAACACACATCCAAATGAGTTGTCCAAGACTGTGAGATATAGGATCAAAGGCCTCTCTGGTTCCGGTGGGATCAATACCGGTGGGTTCGACAAGTATTCTTTTATATTATCAAAAGCCTCCTGGCATTCCTCTGTCCATTTGACCGCAACATCCTTTTTCAACAGCTTAAAGATAGACTCACAAGTTTTTGTGAGCTGAGTGATAAATCTACTGATGTAATTCAATCTCCCCAACACACTCATCACCTCTGCTTTGTTCCTCGGAGGCGGAAATTATTATATGGCTTTGATCTTTGATGGATCTAACTCAATGTGTCGGTGGCTGACTATGAATCCTAGCAACTTCTCTGATGGCACACCAAATGCGCATTTCGCGGGATTGAGCTTGAGATTGTACCTGCGGAGCCTCTTGAAGAATTTTCTCAAGGTCGGATTTCTTCCTTGATTTCACAATTACTTCATCCACATAAACCTCAATCTCTTTATGTGTCATATCGTGGAATATGGTTGCCATTGCCCTCATATGGGAAAGGGCATGACCCTATAGTAATATGTTCCCCATGGAGTGATGAATGTTGTCTTCTCCGCATCCTCCTCGTCCATCAAAATTGTCAATTGTCATATTTTGCACAATTGTCAATCAATATGTGGATGTTCGATAGTGGGAAGTTGTCCTTTGGACTTGCTTTGTTGAGGTCACAATACTCGACGTACACCCTGGTTTTACCATCCTTCTTTCGCACATGCACGACATTGGCCAACCAGGTGCGCTATCGTGTGACTCGGATGACCTATGCCTCAAACTACTTGGTAACTTCCTCTTTGATCTTTATGCTCACATCAGTTTTAAACTTCCTCAACTTTTGTTTGACAAGAGGGAAGGCTGGGTCTGTAGGCAATTTGTGAACCACCAAGTCAGTGCTCAACCCTGGCATATCTCGTAGGACCATGCAAAAATATCTTTGTATTCAAGCATCGCTTTGATTATTTCTTTCCAGAGTTGCGGCTCAAGATGGACACTTATTTTAGTTTCTCTGATATTATCTGGGTCCCCTAGATTGACTGTTTCTGTATCGCTCAGGTTTTTCTTGGGTTTCTCTTCAAAGTGGCTTAACTCTTTACTAATTTCCTCAAACGCCCTTTCCTCGTCATATTCGGTTCATTCTCGTATTCTATCTCTTGAATTACTACTTCTGAATTAGACCGACTTTCAAGACTGGGCCGAAGAGTCCTTATGCACGTCATATCATTGGAGCCAGCATAAAAATAACTGTACAAGAAGGAAAAGAAAAGCAAAGAAAAATAAAACCTATCAGCACTGACGAAAAACAAATTGTGCTTCATTGAAATTTGAAAGATAACAACGTTTACACATCCAAATGGATGGAGCATAGAATCTGAATAACAACCCTGGAATACTCCAAAGAAATTGAAAGAAAATCAAAGCAAACTACTAAAACTCCTTCCTAGTCGGGAGAGGAGTAGCTTCCCAATTGTTGATTTTTGCATAATTGCACATCTGTCTTACTAGAGCCCTCTTTAGCTTCCACCAAATTCACATCTTCGAACAACTTCTCAAACCTTTCAAGCAATTCCTTATCAGGATCAACCACAGAGCTGGGACTTATCATTGTCGGGCACTTCTTGGCGCCAGACCTAACAAATGATCTAAAGAGACGCGACACAGGCTTTGGAAGGGCCCATGCTTTCCACTTCATTCTTCTGGCCCTTTTTATTTCTGCAATTGTGGGCTTGAACCCCAGACCAAAGGTTTCTATATTTTTAGTGAGAGATACCGCTTGTCTGATACCCTGAAGTAATGCTCCCAAACCTTTTCGTGGGACAAACCAGTTCTTCAACATCTCAACAGCCACCATGACTGACGCAAAGACTAGCTTTGGCATTGGAACACACTCCCATCTGAATCCTTTCTCACTGATACCGTATCATGAACCTGATACAACCAGGGGCCCTTGTCACTCCTCCTCGATGAGTGGCACAATAGCATCAATGTGAGCATACAGATGGTCTTCATCGTGCACAACTATTTCTTATCGATCCCATTCAAATTTCACCATATGATACAAAGTAGAGGGGACTGCTCTAGCAGCATGGATCCAGGGTCGTCCCAACAGCAGGTTGTAGGAAACAGCCACATCCAGTACTTGGAATTCCATGCTAAAATCGACCGGTACGATTTCCAGTTCAAGTACTATGTCACTGATTGAATCTATTCCCCCACTATCAAACCCTCGCACACAAATGTTGTTCTTGTGGATTCTTTCATCATCCACCTTCATTTTTTTCAACGTGGAAAGGGGCAAATATTTGCGCTTGAACCATTATCAACCAACACTCGAGTAACTATAGGATCTTCGTACTTTATTGTGACATAGAGTGCTCCATTATGCTTAGTGCCTTCTAGGGGTAATTCGTCGTCGGAAAAAGGAACTCTGTTCACTTAAAAAATCTTTTTGGCTATCTTCTCCAAGTGACTGGCCGTGATTTATCAGGAACGTGGGCCTCATTTAGGATCTTCATCAATGCTCGACGTGCTTGTCTGAATGAATCAACAATGATAACAGCGAAATTTGAGCAGGCGTCTTTCTCAGTTATTCCACAATAGAATAATCCTGCATTTTCAACTTCTTCATAAACTCTTCTGCTTCTTCTTCACTCATAGCTTTCTTCACCAGCACTGAGGTATCCTTGGTTGATTTGGGTTTTCTCAATTCCTGGGGGGCAAATCACCTCCCCGATCGGGTCAATTTGTGGGTCTAGCAAACTTCTTCTCTAAACTCTTTCCCTTTGTAAGTCACTGTTACTCGGTCATAATTCCAAGGTACGGCCTTGCTGCTGATCATTGGTAGCTAAGTTATAGGTTTGATAATGGCAGGCTCTGTGCGAGCGCCTTTCACGACAACCACAGGCTTGCTTGTCACCCCTGGTACAACCACTTTTGTATTTTCTTGTCTCATCATCCCGTCTCTCAGGGATTCCTTCTTGACTACAACAAAAGGCTCAATACTTGCTTCACTCAACTTAAGCATCGACATCGCGCTTGTTAAATTCTCAACCGTCTTCCGCTCACTGGCTTGGATCATCATGACAGTTTGCGAAGGCTTTTTGGGCTCTCCCTCTTTGTGCACTATCTCAATCATATATGTCTCTTGATGAGCAGGCAACGTGTTTTGATTAATATTGGGTGCTTCCGCAACTTGCACCTTAATCCAATGTGAATAAATGAGCTCTTGAATAGCACTCTTCAGATGCCAACATTTCTCTGTGTCATACCATGGGGCACCAGAGCAATACTCACAATTGATACAATAGTCTAGATTTATCGGAGGAGGATTTGGCAATTTTGCTTCAATCAGCCTCAACATATCTAACTATCTCAACCTGTGAAATAAGCTGACATATGATTCTCCCAATGGAGTGAAAGTTTTCTTCTTCTGTATCCTCTCACTTTTTAAAGCTTGGTTGGCTCGAAAAGCTAGTCTCGGGGGGTGTTGCCAGGCCTTTGGAGGTGGATAGTTATTTTGTGGAGCTGGGTAATAACATTGTGGGGTTGGCGCGCGCCATTGTGCGTAACCGGGAGGTTGAGTGTATGTTTGTGCATGATGGACGGAAAAATAGGGGTCAAGAGGTGGGTAGTAGTGTTGTGGTGGGCTGTACGGAGTGTGAGGATAGGTTTGATGATGAGGTCGGTACTGGTTATAATGGGATGGACCCCGTGGCCCGAACCAAGTTCTTGAGTCAATTGTTACTACCTCCTACTTCTTCTTCTTTCCGATTGCTCCCCGGTCCCACTTTGGATAGTCCGGGTGGTTTCTTTAATTGCTGAATAACTCATAATCTTGTTATATTTGAGTCCCTCATTTACCATGTTTCCCATTTTTACTATCTCATTAAAGGATTTACCCACTGCCAATACCAGGTGACCAAAATATGTAGGCTCCAAATCCTGCAAAAAATAATCTACCATTTCGCTTTCCTTCATTGGTGGGTCGACTCCTGTTGTTTGCTCCCTCCAACGGAAGCCACTCTCTGAAGCTCTCATTGTGCTTCTTTTCCTATTTTGTCAAAGACAGACGATCTAGAATAATTTCAAGATTGTATTGAAAATGACAGGTGAATGCTTGGGCTAGATCGTCCTATGTATACCACCGAGCATGATCCTGTCAGGTGTACCATTCCAACACTGAACCACTTAAACTTTGACTGAAGTATACCATTAGTAATTCATCCTTCTCGCCTGCCCCTCTCATCTTGCTGCAGAAACAACTTAGGTGTGCCAACTGATCACCATGTTCGTCGTATAAGTCAAACTTGGGCATCTTAAAGTCTGGTGGAAATTGTACATCTGGGAACAAACAGAGGTCTTTGTATGTCACACTCACTTAGCCTCCCTACCCTCGCATATCTCTGAGTGATTTCTCTAGAATTTTGACTTTCTTGAGCACCTCCTCTTGCTCGGGATTTTTGACTGGTTTATCAACCTCAACAAGGATTTTAAAGCATGGAGCATAAGAGTAGAGTTCGTGGGCTTTGAAAGTGAGTTTTAGTGGGTAATACTGGTTATCATGACTTGGAGTAGAGGTTCACTGGATGATCTGTGGAGTGCGGCGGGAGGAGGTGCCACAAATATGGGAGCAACTAGTGGAGAGGGGTAGCGAACAACTTTGGGTGATGGAGCTGGGGGTGCCTGGGAAGTTGTGCCCTGGTATTGTGGGTAGATGGTGAAGCTTGGGGGTGGATCAGTGGCAGTGTAGTCATGTGACTGGGCTAATGGTGGGATGAAGGTCGGATTAGCCGGATAAGCTGGTAGTAGCTGCCCTCTTACCCATGCCTGATACACTTCAGCCATTTGATGCTTTAGTTTGTACATCTCTTCTTTCATTGCATTGAATCCAACTCTTCCACCTCTTTTTAGGGATCAATGATACTTGCGTCTGTTTCTTGGTTAGCCATAGTCAGCCTTCTTTTGGACCAAGTGTTATAGGGGTGGGTTGCCAGAATGCCGCAAGACTAACCACTTGTCTGAATGGATAGACAACACCAAAACTTGGTAGCGATTAGGCTTTAACATATAGGTAGCCATATAATTGGGGATGAATGCACCTAAGCAGTTGCTGATTCTATTACGCACTAGATTGGTTGCTTGAGTCATCACAGCTTTTATCCTACACCACTTTTCTTTTCTCTTTTATTTTCTTTTTCTTCTTCCACTTTTGTTTTGCTCAGCTTGTTTTGATTACCTTCTTTTGTTCTATTATTCTCTTTGTTATTTTACTGTTGTTTCTCTCATGATTTTCTCTCTTTTCTTTTCCCCTTTCTCTTGTTTTGGTTATTTTTGAATCTTATGGAGTTTGCCTACGTATTATGACCCCGCATAAATCAGACCGGGCGTAGTTCTGGTAGATAAGTACAGAAAATATTTTTAATTTTCATAAAGTAAAACACTTGATTACAACTACTAACAGACTTTAAGAAAAGAAATCAACAAACTCTGGCTAAGAATATGATAGAAAGATGAAAACAACTAACTTGACAACCTACTACAGACTCAAATAGAAAGAAAATACAGACTTTGCAAACGGACTTACAGGATCAAGTGAAAATCATGAATAGATTAAGGATTCTAATGCTCCTCGGGCCTGCGGGACATCATTCGGTCTGGCCGCAGGCCTGCGTGCTAAATCCCCTTGGAGGTGGTAGAGGTCTTCCATTACTTGACAAACGAAGGTCATTGCGGTGGCAAAAAATATGGATCTTGTCATATCTTCACAATGGCAACACTTCACGGTGATGTAATCAGCGATCATCCTGTTGGAAATCATGTATATCTATGATATGTGCGCTTTGGTTGTATGAGCATGATTTTCAGGTATAGGTTTTGATGAATGACAAACAATGAAGTCAAGTGTCAAACAACGATATAATTTGACAATCAATCAAATGGCGAGAAGCATACTGATGACGGAATTGCATGAACGAGCCAAAGAGTTCAAAACCGAAGACCCAAGACGTAGGTCGTTTGGTAGAACCAATGTAAGGACAACATTAAAGTTATCTTATCCTTTGGCTCAACATTAAGTTATCATAAACATGCATAAAACATTTTCATCATAAACATGCATAAAACATTTTTATCATAAACATGCATTTTTGTGCTCAACCAAATTGATTTGTATTTTATTCAAAATGGTTTTTAAACATGTCTTTTAAAATTTGGACCTCAACAATCGATTATTTGACTCCTACAATCGATTGTATTAAGACAGTGTGATCTGAAGTTTTTCAAAATAGCAAACAATCGATTGTCTACTTTTAACAATCGATTATTTTGAGACAGTGTGCAGCCGAAGTTTTTAAACATCAAAACAATCGATTGTTGTTATCATACAATCGATTTACTCATAAACAATCGATTGTTATTTTCATACAATCGATTATTTTTTGACCATTCCCACAGAATCCTAAATTGATTTTTGAACGTTGAAGAACAATCGATTATTCAGGGTTAACAATCGATTGTTTAGCCTAAAATCAGGAATCTGTTTTTTGAACGTTGGTCAAACAATCGATTGTCTACTCCAAACAATCGATTGTCTGAGCACAGAATCAGGGATTTTATTTGTCAATTAAGCAACGGTCAGCACCACTTTTTCACCTATAAAAAGAGGTCTTTTGAGCTGATTTTAAACACACAACTCCTACATATATTGATATATATATATTGATCATTTTCAAGCATCATTTTAGAGCTTTTGTTGAGCCATTTGATAGACAACTTTGTGTTGTTCATAGAGCTTATTTTGTTTCTCTTTATCCACTCTATTGAGAGAGTATTTGTTGTAAAAGAGAGTTGTTTGAGAAGAACTTATCTTCTCATTTGTCGGGTTTGCTAAGTACCCAAAGTCTTAGTGGTTGAAGTCTTGGGGTGAGGTATCCTCAAGCAAGTGAAGTCTTAAGGTGTGGTATCCTTGAGCAACTGTAACAGTTTGTTAAGCACCCGTAAGCTTGACGAAGATAGTGGAAATCTCGAGAGAGTCTCTCGGGGACTGGACTAGCCACGGGTTGTGGTGAACCAGGATACATCGGTGTGTTCGTTCCTATTTATTTACTTATCGTACTTATTTAATTCCTGCAATTTTTAAATTTCGCAAGTTTACGCTGTTTTATATCATAACACTATTCACCCCCCCTCTAGCGTTAAGCGTATTTTCTAACTATTGGTATCAGAGCCTAACTCTCTGAAAGCCTTAACCGGTTGAGAGCAATATATATTTTTTCTGTTGAGATTATTGAACGCAGGAACGATGAATGAAGGACAATCCACCACTTGCCCTCCATTTTTTGATGGAACGAATTACTCATATTGGAAGGAGCGAATGATAATCTTCGTCAAATCAAACAACTTTCGTATATGGAAAATCATCATGCATGGTGAACAAATGACGACAAAAGTTGGGAAAGCCATGGTAAGTGAATACAACACCAAGGCAATCAATATGTTGTATAGAGCTTTGAATCATGAAGACTATCTGAAAATTTCCCACTGCAAAACTGCCAAAGAGATGTGGGATAAGCTTGAGGTAACATATGAAAGCACGTCTCAAAAAGCGGACAGCTCATGTGATGAATCGACTGCCCGATGCCTCATGGCCAACAAAGAAGAAGAGGTAAGTACTTCCAACTCTCACTCATTTGAAGAAATGCAAAATGCTTATAATGAATTATACAGTGAGTTTGTTAATGTTTCCAAAACTATTAAAGATTTGCAGGAAACACTTTCTTTGCAAGAAACAGGTTTTCAGAAAACACTTTCTTTGCAAGAAAAAGAGTTTGAAAAATTGACTTGTGAAAATGAGAAGCTGAAAGAAGAAAATAAGTGTTTTAAAAATGACAATGGTTTTCTGAAAAATAAGATTGAAGTTTTGGAAAAAGAAAATAAATTTTTGAAAAATGACATTGCTGATTTTAAAAATAAAATCAAGGAATTGAATGAAGCCTCTTCTATTGATAAATGTTCCAATTGTTCTTCTTGTAGTTCTTTAAAACTAGAGAACACAGAACTTAGGAAAGCACTAGAAACACGTAGTGTTGATAATCCTAAAATTGAAGTTATCAAAAAGAATGATAGTAATGAGGTCGGACCACCTAGAAAGAATTCTAGGAACCTCGCTAATGAGTCTAAGATTAATTGTTTTAGACCACCTAGAAACGACTCTAGGATTTTTGTTAATAAGTCTAAAACTAATCATTTTAGACCACCTAGACACAATTCTAGGATGTTTATAAATGAGTCTAGAATAAATGATTTTAGACCACCTAGAAATGATTCTAGGAATTTCAACGATTCTAGGAAAAACAAATTTAGATCACCTACAACGCATTTGCCTCAACCTAGACATATGCACAATCCTAACGTTATATGTCACTATTGTAATCGGGTAGGACACATTGCACCCGTTTGTTTTGCTAAACATAGAGATTTATGTGTTGATTATAATTGTTATTATCCTAACCCCCAAGGACCCAAAAGAAGTTGGGTACCAAAAACCTATTTTTAGGTTCTTTTTGCAGGTGTGCTTGAAGACTACAATATTGTAGTGGATGCACCAAGCACGAAACCTTAATGCATTAAGGGGGAACGTCGGTTAGTTATCGTATTTTGAATAAAAACGCAATAAGTTGATATGTGCAAATAATCTATATCAGTTTTGGTTGATACATGCTTTAACAAGTTTTATTTTTGAATAACAATTAGTATCAATTGGTTTTATAATAAATGATTGATTCATGTTTTGATGAATAATTTTAGTTTAAATAACAATTGGCATAGTTGAGAAAAATGATCGTTATTATTAGTATTGCTTTTACTAACTTTTTATATGATCTTGTCTATAACGATTGGTATCGTCAATGATTTAAATAAATTTTGGTATACTCTTTTTGCTAATGCCAAAAGGGGGAAGAATATGGGCGATATGCATGCTTTAATTGAGGGGGAATATTCAATTAAGGGGGAATTATATTGAATTGGATTGGTTGCATAAATTGTATGATATAGCATCCATTTAGGGGGAATTCAATATGCATATCTTCCTTTGTTTGTCATTATCAAAAAGGGGGAAATTGTTGGAAATCATGTATATCTATGATATGTGCGCTTTGGTTGTATGAGCATGATTTTCAGGTATAGGTTTTGATGAATGACAAACAATGAAGTCAAGTGTCAAACAACGATATAATTTGACAATCAATCAAATGGCGAGAAGCATACTGATGACGGAATTGCATGAACGAGCCAAAGAGTTCAAGACCGAAGACCCAAGACGTAGGTCGTTTGGTAGAACCAATGTAAGGACAACATTAAAGTTATCTTATCCTTTGGTTCAACATTAGGTCATCATAAACATGCATAAAACATTTTCATCATAAACATGCATAAAACATTTTTATCATAAACATGCATCTTTGTGCTCAACCAAATTGATTTGTATTTTAGTCAAAATGGTTCTTAAACGATATAATTTGACAATCAATCAAATGGCGAGAAGCATACTGATGACAGAATTGCATGAACGAGCCAAAGAGTTCAAGACCGAAGACCCAAGACATAGGTCGTTTGGTAGAACCAATGTAAGGACAACATTAAAGTTATCTTATCCTTTTGCTCAACATTAGGTCATCATAAACATGCATAAAACATTTTCATCATAAACATGCATAAAACATTTTTATCATAAACATGCATCTTTGTGCTCAACCAAATTGATTTGTATTTTAGTCAAAATGGTTTTTAAACATGTCTTTTAAAATCTGGACCTCAACAATCGATTATTTGAATCCTACAATCGATTGTATTAAGACAGTGTGATCTGAAGTTTTTCAAAATAGCAAACAATCGATTGTCTACTTTTAACAATCGATTATTTTGAGACAGTGTGCAACCGAAGTTTTTAAACATCAAAACAATCGATTGTTGTTATCATACAATCGATTATACTCATAAACAATCGATTGTCATTTTCATACAATCGATTATTTTTTGACCGTTCCCACAGAATCCTAAATTGATTTTTGAACGTTGAAGAACAATCGATTATTCAGGGTTAACAATCGATTGTTTAGCCTAAAATCAGGAATCTGTTTTTTGAACGTTGGTCAAACAATCGATTGTCTACTCCAAACAATCGATTGTCTGAGCACAGAATCAGGGATTTTATTTGTCAATTAAGCAACGGTCAGCACCACTTTTTCACCTATAAAAAGAGGTCTTTTGAGCTGATTTTAAACACACAACTCCTACATATATTGATATATATATTGATCATTTTCAAGCATCATTTTAGAGCTTTTGTTGAGCCATTTGATAGACAACTTTGTGTTGTTCATAGAGCTTATTTTGTTTCTCTTTATCCACTCTATTGAGAGAGTATTTGTTGTAAAAGAGAGTTGTTTGAGAAGAACTTATCTTCTCATTTGTCGGGTTTGCTAAGTACCCAAAGTCTTAGTGGTTGAAGTCTTGGGGTGAGGTATCCTCAAGCAAGTGAAGTCTTAAGGTGTGGTATCCTTGAGCAACTGTAACGGTTTGTTAAGCACCCGTAAGCTTGACGAAGATAGTGGAAATCTCGAGAGAGTCTCTCGGGGATTGGACTAGCCACGGGTTGTGGTGAACCAGGATACATCGGTGTGTTCGTTCCTATTTATTTACTTATCGTACTTATTTAATTCCTGCAATTTTTAAATTCCGCAAGTTTACGCTGTTTTATATCATTACGCTATTCACCCCCCCTCTAGCGTTAAGCGTATTTTCTAACACATCCATACCCTCTCTCTTATAGCACCCTTTTCTTGCAACAATTGCCCAATCTCCTGAGCCTGGCCTCCAAAGTTTGTTCGGCTACACAATTCAGTTCTTGAAATTGTTTCAAATCTCTCTCCAACCATGGTATTGTTATGTAACAATGTTCTCTTTCAACCTTTAAGTCTTTTACTTGCTTAACCATTTTGTTTTCAACCATGATGACCCTCTTCTCCAACCCTGCAACCTCGTTATCATACCTTTCTTTCAGTTGTTCGATTATACGTGCTCGTTCCTTTGCATTTTTGGCCAATTATTTTCAGGCCCTGGCTAGCTCACCCTCTTCTTTGTTCAAGTTAAAACTATATTCTCCTACTTTTTGCCTTAGATTCTCTATGAGCTTTTCATCATTCGCACATCTGGTGGTATTCTCTGAGGCTATTTTTATTTTCTAAATTTGGGCTCGCAAAGCTTTATTTTCTTTGGTTAGTCTTTTATTTTCTCCTTCGAATACTGCGGCTTGCAAACCATTCTCGAATTGATGGTCTTTGACTTGTTTTTTTAATTTCCCTATTGTGTCCTTGTATTCGTTTTCCTTGGCTAACCAATTCCATTGTTCTTGTGACGCCTCGGCAAATTCATGAAGGTGTGATATATTGGCCGGTCTTCCAAACTCCACTTCCCTTTTATACCAATCCAGATACCCTGGCGCAACATCGCCTTTGGACAAGTCTCGTACTCGAGTGTTCGCCGTTAGGTATTGACACTCGCTCCAAATCTGGTGAACTTCTGCTTCGTAAAACTGACCATTAGGACAAATTTCAACCACATGGTGACTAATGTCTTCATCCCTGGGAACCATGGAGCATAAGGTTGGATGCTCCGGAGACCCATTAAAAGGAAATGAGGCCCAGTGGCTGGCACATATATAATTTCATCAATAGAGAGCCACCCGAACGTCCACTCTATTTGACTTGCACTTATGGTACGGAGATATGATACCCATTCTGTGGCCCCCTCTAGTAATCTTAATCCATCAACTCTGGTATAAAATTATTCTATGCAGCACTTTTTCTGTGACCCGTAACTCATGAATTGAGGTCGACCGCACAGGTATTCAATCATCCACATCTGTAACAACAAGTTGCATCCTTCAAAGAAATATCCTCCAGCTTTACAACCTATGAGGGCACGGAAGATTTCATATAACATCATGGATGCGAGGGTGCTCTTGGCCTAAGTGAGCAAGGTGCTGACAACCCCTGCTATCCGTATATCAATATTGGAAACACCAAAAGGCCCAAGAATAATACCATAAATTCGAAACAACTATGTTCTTCCCATTTGAGTCGGTTCCTCTTGCTACAAATTTTATTTTTCGGGTCTTTAAACCCTACCTTTGGTATATAAACTGTGGAGTACAAAAGCCCGCGAATAGATCTGAATTGTGAAACCCCCTGCTTATCTTCAGTGAATCCAAGAATTTGTGTACATCGACGGCCTTTGGCGCAATCAATACCGGTGCCTTAGAGGAATTTTGGGTTCTCCAATATATCCGGCTATTTCTTCCAAGGTTGAGAAGAGTTCAAAGTCTGGGAAATGAAATACGTAGTGGGTCGGGTCCCAAAACGTAATCAATGCCTTTATGATATCCCCTCTAGGATTAATTTTCAACAACTTGGTGAGTGCTCCCAAGTGCACATTGACCTTGTTTTGTCCCGATTCACCTGGATCATTCCACCACATGTGCAGCTCCAAAGGGATCTTGTTCATGACTGTTATTGGAAAATTTTTCTCATTCTACACATTTATTAGGGCGATTAACCAAATATCATGATTTATTGGACTCAAAAAAAAAGTTAAAATTTTTCTTCAATTTTCTTTTCAAAATAAAATTCTGGCTTTGCAAATACGGCCTTTCAACACCTCAGGGGGAAGGTTTTAAGGTTGTTCTTGCTACCGGCCAAAATTTGGAAAATAATTCAGGGCGAATGTTCTTGCAAAAGTAGCCTTTCGACACCTTTTGTGGTCACTCGGCTAATTTTGACAATAACAACCTTATTTATTTATCCCAAACAAAATGTGGTTCTTTAAGGCTATTTTCGCAAAAATGAAATTGGGCTCTGTGAGAATCAAACTTGGCGTAGTTTGGGAAATTCTGATAGAATTATGAACCAGCTTCGTTTTCCTTTTTTCCCTCGAAAAAAAAAATTCGATAGCATTTCAGTATCAGTTGAAACAGGTAAATTCTTTCCCCATCCCTCACACTGTTATTTTCTTCGTAAGATTCTCCTTTTTTTATTTTTCAAAATCCGATTGGCATGCAAATTCGAAATAAATGCACAAGTAGCACGTAAGATGCATCAAGATGATCTATTATTTTGGGTGCACCTGTCCTAGACAGACCCAACTCCTGTGTTGATTCCCCTAAGTCAAATGCATGATGTAAATAAGTATTCCTACTAGGGATCCGGCATGAGGTTAAGTTATTCTAGGTTCAAAACCTGGGTATATGTTCTAGACTATATACCCGAGCGGACAACTCAAGTCGATGAGTGGGCTACGTACCGAGAACCAAAGGGTCATCTGGCTTTGTAACTTGTCCGAGCCTCTTTCTTATTTTAAGGTATGGCACTAACAGAGTAGAGAGTCTCGACCAACAAGCATATCCTCGAAGATAAGAAGAGAAGGGTTTCACGGCAGTTTATACAGTTCAAATAATATCAAAGCGGTAAAAAAGCAACATTTAGCATAATCTGTAATAAAATCAAATATTAAACAAAGCCAAGTACAATAATTATTCTAAGCTCGAATTCTTGAACCCACAACTAGAGATTCTAGGTTAGAGTCCCCAGTAGAGTCGCCAGAGCTGTCACACCTTCTTTTTTATACTACATCCCATTAAGGGCGTAGAAAGGGGGTTTTTCCAATTAAAGGACAATCGAAACGGGATCTATTTATTTAAAGATTTCAGAGTTGCCACTTGGGATAATTAATAGTGTCCCAAGTCACCGGTTTAAAATCCCGAATCGAGGAAGATATGACTATGTAATACAGCCTGCGAGTCAGAAATTCATGTAAGGAATTATGTTAACCCGGGAGAAGGTGTTAGGCATTCCCGAGTTCCTTGGTTCTAGCACGGTCGCTCAACTGCTATGTTTGGCTTAATTATCTGATTTTTATACATTATGAACCCATGTGCAAACTTTAACTTTTAACCTCTTTTATTTAATTTTAAGAAGATCGCAACGTCGTTAAAACGCGTCTTGAACCACGTTACATAAATGCACCCGTAGTTCGCAACACATTTTACCTAACGTTGAGATTTGGATTTAGGTCACATAAATGCGTACCCGTATTTAGTAAAGTAGATTTTTATCTATCTTGCCTAAAGCAATTACCCATTTTCAAATTTTGCGAGGGCCACGGAAAATTATCTAAATGGCATACCTCAAATTCTAAGGATTTAAAAACAAATAAATAAAAGAGGGCCGCGTATTTAAGATTGTATTCAGCGCGACACACCTCAGTTCCATTTTTTGAAGGGTATTAAGATCAAAGCTTAGAGGTCCATGACTAATGGTGCTATCTAATATAGCTCGCCTCCGCTTAGTTTGAGAAAATGAATCATTCAAACATTAATGGGTACGAATTCTATCTTGGTTCGAGCTGACAACTTATTTTAAAATAAAGGGAAAGGGGTCAATGGTTGAGAATTGGGCCTAGCATGAGGCCCAATAGCCTATGCACTTGAAGATTATTCTAAATGGCAATTTCAATGCCATTCCATGATAGGCCACATAAAGAGCCTAATTCAACAGCCCATGAGGTCCTTATATCGAATCCACAAGATGCTTATCGCTGGCGTTTGAGATTACTGCTCGAATTTTTCTAAGGAAAATCCAACAATCAATGATTGAAAAATTCACATTTGAACTATGCTTAGCACGTTATTGTTCAATTCGCATGCCGACTAAATAAACCCAAATACATGGAGAATCGAACCTGCTGATTAGTCACCCTTATCCCACACTCAATATTTAAATGACTTAAATATACCGTGTTCATGTAACATGTGATTCCCTACTTGAATAACCATACCCAAAACCACGCAAATACATAACCAAACCTAAAACAAAGAGAAAAATCAAGACAATATAATCATGCTTACAAAACTACTTTGGAATACATCAGTATGTAGGAAATCATTCTATCCATGATATGTGTGCTTTGGTTGTATTAGCATGATTTCCAGGTATAGGTTTTGATGAATGACAAACAATGAAGTCAACTGTCAAACAATGTTATTACATGACAAACAATCAAGATTGAATGCCGAGAAGCATATTGATGAAGGGATTGCATGGAAAAGCCAAGACGAGCTCAAAAGTTCAAGACCGAAGACCCAAGGCGTAGGTCGTTAGGTTGAACCAATATAATGTTAGAAAATACGCTTAACGCTAGGGGGGGGGGGGTGAATAGCGTTATAATAAAAAATAGCATAAACTTGCGGAATTTAAAAATTGCAGGAATGAAATAAGTGCGATAAGTAAATAATAAAGAACGAACGCACCGATGTATCCTGGTTCACCATAACCCGTGGCTAGTCCAGTCCCCGAGAGACTCTCTCGAGATTTCCACTAACATTGTTAAGCTTACGGGTGCTCAACAAACCGCTACAACCTGAGAACTTGAGTCACACAAGTCTCAACAACCTTTGCTCGAAGATACAACACTTCAAGACTTCAACCAAAGGAATCACAACGTTCCTTCTTACAATACAAGGGAACAACTTTCCCTTCAAGTGTATAAAAATACTTTGCACTCAAAACAAGACTCTCCTTAAGAGTAGATATGAGTAAGATAAATACGCTCAAGAACGCAACAACTTTCGTCAACAATTTGGCTCTCAAAAACTTATGTAATGAATAGAAAATGATGAATAAGAGAGTATGCAAGCTTTAGCAATAATATTGTCAGTTGTTGTGTTTGAAGACTGATTTGAATATGTATTTATAGTGTCAAAACCATGCATTACCGTTGCCTAATTGCCAATTAAGAATTGCTGATTTTGTGCTATGACAATCGATTGTCTACTCGGCACAATCGATTGTTTTTCAATCGTTCCAAAAATTATTCCCAGATTTTACGCCATATAATCGATTACTGGCAACGTTCAAAAAATCATTTCCAGATTTTACTTAAAACAATCGATTGTCGGAGATATACAATCGGTTACTTGGCAACGTTCAAAATTTTTTTTTCAGATTTTACTTCAAACAATCGATTACTAAAATCCTATAATCGATTATCTGATGGAGTTTGAAAATATTTTGGCAACGGTCATTTACATAATCGATTATGCTATATGGACAATCGATTATTCATCAGTCTTTGAAAAATCTAATAGACACTGTCTCAACACAATCGATTGTCATAAGGTTCACAATCGATTATTTTGTATCTTTGAAAAATCTGATAGACACTGCCTCAACACAATCGATTGTCATAAGGTTCACAATCGATTATTTTGTAGCTTTGAAAAATCTTATGGACACTGCCTCAACACAATCGATTGTCATGCAGATTTCAGAAATCTGATGGACACTGCCTTAACACAATCGATTGTCATTAGGTTCACAATCGATTGTCATGCAGATTTGAAAAATCTGATGGACACTGCCTTAACACAATCGATTGTCATTAGGTTCACAATCGATTGTCTTGCGGCTGCCTTAACATAATCGATTATCATAAGTACATAATCGATTATCTTTGTCCAGACTTTTAGATGCATGTTTAAAAATTATTTTGCTGAAATAAATATGCATGATTTAAAATAATTTTGTTCTAAATTAAATATGCATGATTTGATAAAACATGATTTTACGAGAGAAGCCAAGTCTTAAGTTAAGTTGTCGGATCAAGATCACAATTAAAGAACGACTCATGTATAACTTTGTTTAGTCTTGATCTTGTTTGTCTTGTGCTTGAACTTCTTTGCGTGACATTTGTGCGCTTGTGCTTGGACCTCGTCATATGTCAATTGCACATCGTTTGTCATTTATCAAAACCTAAAAATATGAACACACGTTTAGTTTAATGCCTTGAGAACGTGTTTCAACAATTTCCCCCTTTTTGATAATGGCAAACCTTAATCGGGATATGCATATTAGATAGTTCATAATGACGATCCAAGACAAGTAAAGACATGCAATTAGTTCATGCAATTAGTTCCCCCTCAACATATGAATTCCCCCTCAATTTATGCCAATAAATATTAAGTGCATAGCCCTTATTCTTCCCCCTTTTGACATTAGCAAAAACAAAATAAGTAATAACATGTTTATTAAAAAAATTCCAACTTCATAAAAGGGATAATAAAGCAAGTAATGTCAACATAATCGATTATTGATACTTGATAATCGATTATATAATAAGGATAAAGCGATTATTTTTGAAGAGTAATCGATTATTCTGCATCAGTCTTTATAATTCCCCCTGCTTTTAGGGCGATACCTGCAAAAATACGTTAGACACCTCCGACGCTCAAGTTAGTAATCTAAAAGGAATAATGACTTAAATCAATGTGAAGTCAAGAATTCCGAGTTTACTATAAATTCGGCAAATATTTTTTCTAAAAGGCCTTGTGAAGGTGTTAGCCAATTGAGAACGTGATCTCTTAAGAAGTGTGTCCTAAGGTGTTCTTAAGAGTGTTTCGAGTACTTACCTGTTGTTTAATGTTGCCAATTACCTGTTCGAGAGGATGGTCTTTGATTGTCCTCCACTCGTTAGGCAGTTTCGTTTCTTTTTCCAGTTGTGGAGCTTCCTCCGATAATTGTTCCAAGATTTCATCTTGAATTTCCTTAGGAGTTTCCTCTTGTACTTTGTCTTGAGGACTTATTGAGTTTAAGATACCTGCAGGATCAAAAACAGAATCCTTTCTCACCAAGCGAGCATTATTTTCAAAAAACACAATATGAGGGGATTCCTCCACAAATTCGGTTCTATTATTGAATACTCTATATGCTTTGCTACGTGAAGAATAACCAATAAAAATTCCTTCATCGGACTTTGCATCAAATTTTCCCAAATTATCTTTACCATTGTTATGAATAAAACATTTACAACCGAATACTCTAAGATGGGAGATATTTGGTTTTCTTCCCTTGTAGAGTTCATAGGGAGTTTTCATGAGTATTGGCCTTATGACTACTCTGTTTAAAACGTAGCATGCGGTACTCACGGCATCCGCCCAAAAATGTTTGGGAATCTTAGCCTCATCGAGCATGGTTCTAGCCATCTCTTCGAGACAACTATTTTTCCTTTCCACCACTCCATTTTGTTGTGGTGTGCGTGGAGCAGAGAAGGTGTGCTCGATACCGAGTTCGTCACAAAAGTCCGCGAAGAGATTGTGATCGAACTCTCCCCCATGATCACTTCTTATTGAAGTGACGGTTGTGTCCTTTCATTTTGAACACGTTAAAGAAAATATTTAAAATTCTGAAAAGCTTCACTTTTATGAGCAAGAAATAGAGTCCATGTAAATCTAGAATAATCATCAACAATAACAAAAGCATAACGATTTCTACCAAGACTTTCAATGCGAGATGGTCCAAAAAGGTCCATATGAAGAAGTTGCAATGGTCTAGTAGTTGAAACAATATTTTTCGATTTAAAAGAAGCTTTTGTTTGCTTTCCTTTTTGACAAGAGTCGCAAATAGAGTCTTTTTCAAATTTCAAATTTGGAAGACCAATAACTAGATTTTGTGAAACCAATTTGTTTAAAAGATGCATGTTGATGTGAGCTACTCTACGATGCCATAACCACATATCATCTTCTTTGCTCATAAGACAATTCACATATTCAGAAGAAGAGTTTTCGAGATCAACCATATAGATGTTATCCATTCTAAAACCACGAAGAATAATTTTAAAATCGCTACGGCAAAAAACTAAGCATTCATTTGAATCAAATAAAACAAGATTTCCCTTGTCACATAATTGACTTATGCTCAAGAGATTGTGTTTTAGACCCTTAACTAGCAATATATGCTTAATGGAAGAAGGTTCATCCTTACCGACCGATCCAATGCCGATAATTTTTCCCTTGTTGTTATCTCCAAAGATAATGCTTCCTCCTTCCTTGTGTTCTAGTTGAAGGAACTTGGATTTGTCTCCCGTCATGTGTTTGGAGCATCCACTATCAAGGTACCAAAGTACACTTGATCCCTTCAAACATACCTACAAGACAAATTAATGAGTCTTTGGTACCCAAGCAGTTTTGGGTCCTTGAGAGTTAGGTGTAACATGCTGTTGTGCTTGACATGCATTTAAGTGTTTATGTCTAGTGAAACAAGAAGGAGCAATATGTCCAATTCGATTGCAATAATGACAAATGACATTTGGATTATGCATTCGTCTAGGTTGATAGTAATTGGACGGACGAAAATTGTTTACTCTATTTTCGACAATATGACTATTGCGCATTTCATGAAAATCATTTCTCCTACTATTTGTTCTAGGATATGCAGCATTTCTAGAATAGTTATTTCTAGGTTGAAATCCATATCTAGGTGTCCTAAAATGTTCAACTTTTCTTCTAGTGTTTGGTCTAGGATATGCATAATTTCTAGAATAGTTATTTCTAGGTGTCCTAAAATGTTCAAAGTTTCTTCTAGTGTTTGGTCTAGCATGCATGTTGATTCTAGGATTGTTATTTCTAGGATGAATATTTGTTTTATTTATCCTAGGTTGAGCCTTAGGTGGTTGGGGTTTGGCTTCAACTTTTTCCTTAGACTCGTTTTTAAATCCTATCCCATGTTTGGTCGATTTCAAATTAACAAGAACCTCATTCAAATTTTTATGAGAAGAATTGAACTTATCTAAGGTGCCCTTAAGTCTTTCTACCTCACCTTTTAGATGCATGCAAGAAGTACAATTTTTACTAGAACTCTCGGGTTTGTCAGCGCTTCTCTTGCCGAAAAATTTGTTTTCTTCTTTCAACTTCTCATTTTCCAAAATCAGTTTTTCCAAATCCTTTTCTTTCAAAGAGAGTTGTTTTTCTAAATCTTTTTCTTTCAAAGAGGCATTCTCCTTAATGCTTTTAACAGTTTTGGAAGCTTTAATGAATTCACTATACAACTCATCAAAGGCATTTTGCATTTCCTCAAGAGAATAGAAGTTTTTGGAAGAAATTTGACATACCTCTTCTTGATTGTTTTCGTGAGCCATGAGACAAAGATTTGTGGCTTCGTCTTCTTCTTCCTCACTTGACTCGTCTCCGGAGTCGCCTCCCCAAGATATGTATGCTCGTTGTTTCTTGAAGGGTTTCTTTTCCTTCTTGGCATTTGGGCAATTTGATTTAATATGCCCGGATTCTCCGCACCCATAGCACTTTATTTGATCTCCTTGTTGTTTGCCTTTTCGTTCATACTCTTTTCGCATGAACTTTTGAAATCTCTTAATAACGAGTCCGAACTCGTTATCTCCGTCCTCATCATTTTGAGGTTTGCTTGTGCTTGCCTTGAGGGCGATTCTTTGTTTCCTTTGATCATTAACAAGAGGGTTAAGTATAATAGATTCATAAGTTTTAAGATTACCTCTTAATCCGTCGATGGTGACATTTGAAATGCCAATAGACTCTTGAATCGCGTCGGCCTTTGAGCGCCATTCCGGAGTGAGACTTCGGAGAATTTTTCGAACAAGTTCTTTATCCGTGAAGGTCTTCTTGAGAGCATGTAAGTCATTTACGATTTTTGAAAATCGTTCGAACATGTCATCGACCCTTTCGCCTTCCTTCATATGAAACAGTTCATATGCATGGGTTAGAAAATCAACTTTAGCCTCTCTTACCTGGTCCGTACCTTCGTACGTGATTTCCAGCTTATCCCACATTTGCTTCGCCGTTGTGAAACATGATATTTTTCTGTAATCATCAGCGTTTACAGCACAATATAATAGGTTGATGGCTTTAGCATTGTTCTGAACTTTTCGGATATTATCCGCGTCGTATTCATCTTCGGATTTTGGAACCCATTCATTTTCAACCTTTTTGGTTGGAATTTGTCTCCCTTCATTATAACCTTCCACAAATGAAAGCTATTCGATTGAACGAATATTCTCATCCTCTCCTTCCAGTACGTATAATTTGTGCCATCGAATAGTGGTGGTCGGGTGGAGCATTGTCCTTCACCTATTCCTGCAAAAGAATCACGAGTAGAAGCCATGGATTGTTTCTCTCAAACGGTTAAGTTTTTCAGAGAGTTGGGCTCTGATACCAATTGTTAGAAAATACGCTTAACGCTAGAGGGGGGGTGAATAGCGCTATAATAAAAAATAGCGTAAACTTGCGGAATTTAAAAATTGCAGGAATGAAATAAGTGCGATAAGTAAATAATTAAGAACGAACGCACCGATGTATCCTGGTTCACCACAACCCGTGGCTAATCCAGTCCCCGAGAGACTCTCTCGAGATTTCCACTAACACTGTTAAGCTTCCGGTTGCTCAACAAACCGCTACAACCTGAGAACTTGAGTCACACAAGTCTCAACAACCTTTGCTCGAAGATACAACACTTCAAGACTTCAACCAAAGGAATCACAATGTTCCTTCTTACAATACAAGGGAACAACTTTCCCTTCAAGTGTATAAAAACACTTTGTACTCAAAACAAGACTCTCCTTAAGTGTAGATATGAGTAAAATAAATACGCTCAAGAACGCAACAACTTTCGTCAACAATTTGGCTCTCAAAAACTTATGTAATGAATAGAAAATGATGAATAAGAGAGTATGCAAGCTTTAGCAATAATATTGTCAGTTGTTGTGTTTGTAAGACTGATTTGAAGATGTATTTATAGTGTCAAAACCATGCATTACCGTTGCCTAATTGCCAATTAAGAATTGCTGATTTTGTGCTATGACAATCGATTGTCTACTCGGCACAATCGATTGTTTTTCAATCGTTCCAAAAATCATTCCCAGATTTTAGGCCATATAATCGATTACTGGCAACGTTCAAAAAATTATTTCCAGTTTTTTCTTAAAACAATCGATTGTCGGAGATATACAATCGATTACTTGGCAACGTTCAAAAAATCTTTTTCAGATTTTACTTCAAACAATCGATTACTAAAATCCTATAATCGATTATCTGATGGAGTTTGAAAATATTTTGGCAACGGTCATTTACATAATCGATTATGCTATATGGACAATCGATTATTTATCAGTCTTTGAAAAATCTAATAGACACTGTCTCAACACAATCGATTGTCATAAGGTTCACAATCGATTATTTTGTATCTTTGAAAAATCTGATAGACACTGCCTCAACACAATCGATTGTCATAAGGTTCACAATCGATTATTTTGTAGCTTTGAAAAATCATATGGACACTGCCTCAACACAATCGATTGTCATAAGGTACACAATCGATTGTCATGCAGATTTCAGAAATCTGATGGACACTGCCTTAACACAATCGATTGTCATTAGGTTCACAATCGATTGTCATGCAGATTTCAAAAATCTGATGGACACTGCCTTAACACAATCGACTGTCATTAGGTTCACAATCGATTGTCTTGCGGCTGCCTTAACATAATCGATTATCATAAGTACATAATCGATTATCTTTGTCCAAATTTTTAGATGCATGTTTAAAAATCATTTTGCTGAAATAAATATGCATGATTTAAAATCATTTTGTTCTAAATTAAATATGCATGATTTGATAAAACATGATTTTACAAGAGAAGCCAAGTCTTAAGTTAAGTTGTCGGATCAAGATCACAATTAAAGAACGACTCATGTATAACTTTGTTTAGTCTTGATCTTGTTTGTCTTGTGCTTGAACTTCTTTGCGTGACATTTGTGCGCTTGTGCTTGGACCTCGTCATATGTCAATTGCACATCATTTGTCATTTATCAAAACCTACAAATATGAATACACGTTTAGTTTAATGCCTTGAGAACGTGTTTCAACATGTAAGAGCAACGTTTAAGTTATCTCGTCTTCTGGCTCAACATAGGTCATCATATATACGCATAAAATCATTTTACCAAATCATAAATATCATAAACATTTTCACATACTTCAAACAAAATGATTTTCAACGTTTTCATTTTAACCAAAATGGTTTTTGAAGTAAGGTTTCAATTCTGGACAGAAAGGCTACATAATCGATTATCCAATGTGCATAATCGATTATCTGAAATTTCCAGCTTAAACTGGAAATTCCAGAATAGTCACATAATCGATTATCAAACTGCATAATCGATTATGTTCAATTTCCAGCTTAAACTGGAAATTCCAGAGAAGGCAAATAATCGATTTTCACATAAGGGATAATCGATTATTCACTGACCGTTGCCTTCCAACGTTCAGTTTTATGAACGTTGAGAAGATAATTGATTATGTAAAGTAGATAATCGATTATCTTGGCATATAATCAGCATTATTGAATGCCAATTAAGCAACGGACATACAACCTCTACCACCTATAAATAGAGGTCTTTTTGACTCATTTCATATGAACAACATCTCTCATTATTCTTGAACATATTGATAACATTTATGCATCATATTTAGAGCTTTTTTTGAGCCATTCGAGAGACAACTTTGTGTTGTTCATAGAGCTTATATTGTATCTCTTTATCTACTCTTTTTAGAGAGTTCTTGTTGTAAAAGAGAAAGGTTCTTGAGAAGACCATACCTTCTCATTGAGCGTTGGGTTTGCTAAGTACCTTCAATCTTAGTGTGTGAAGTCTTGTGGTGCGGTATCCACGAGCAAGGTGAAGTCTTGAGGTGAGGTATCCTCGAGCAAGTTGAAGTCTTATAGAGCGTACATCTACGAGCAAGTGTAACGGTTTGTTAGGCACCCGTAAGCTTAACGGAGTTAGTGTAAACTCGAGAGAGTCTCTCGGGAGACTGGACTAACCATACGTTGTGGTGAACCAGTATAAATTCGGTGTGTCATCTCCTTACTCTTTTAATTACTGCACTTACTTTACTCCTGCAATTTTAATTCCGCAAAATTTATCGACATTCTCGTGCCTCACTATTCACCCCCCCCTCTAGTGACGGGCATAAATCCTAACAGTTGGTATCAGAGCCTAACTCTCTAAAAGCCTTAACCGGTTGAGAGAACGTTCCTTATATTTGTTGAGAATGTTGAACGCAGGAATGATGAGCGAAGGACACTCCACCAATAGGCCTCCACTATTTGACGGAACAAATTACACATATTGGAAAGAGCGGATGAGAATTTTCATCCAATCAAATAACTTTCGCTTGTGGCAAATCATCAAGAACGGTGAACAAATGCCGACAAAGAATGTTGGGGAAACCACGGTTCCAAAGGAGGAAGATGAATATAATGCCGAGGACATCAAGAAGGTTGAATATAATGCAAAGGCCATCAATATGTTGTATTGTGCGGTGAATCCGGATGACTATCAGAAGATTTCTTGCTGCACAACCGCCAAGGAGATGTGGGATAAGCTTGAGATCACTTATGAAGGTACGCCTCAAGTCCGAGAATCAAGAGTTGATTTTCTAACACATGAATATGAACTCTTTAGAATGAAGGAGCCGGAAAGCATCGATAATATGTTTGAACGGTTTTCAATGATCATCAACGATGTCCATGCCCTCGGAAAAGTATACTCGAACAAAGACCTAGTTCGAAAAATCCTACGGAGTCTCACTCCCGAATGGCGTTCCAAAGCCAATGCCATCCAAGAGTCGATATGAATCACGAACGTCACAATTGATGGACTAAGAGGTTACCTCAAAACTTATGAAAGCACAATTCTTAAACCTTCATTTGGAGATGAGAAAAGTCCAGGTATTGCCTTCAAAGCCTCATCGTCTAAAAGAGTAGAAGTAAGTGATTCGGAAAGCGATGACGATACTTCTTCAAATGATTTAATTGAAAAGTTTTATAAGTTTATGAAGAAGGAAATAAAGAAGGAAGAACCAAGTCCTTCATGCCAAAATTGTGGAAAACTTGGGCACACCAAGTCACATTGTCCAAAACCCCAGGACAAGAAAAAGAAGAAACACCAAAAGCGCGTGACATGGGATTCTGACAGCTCGGGTGATGAAACTGCCGCTCTATGCTTCATGGCCAACGAGGAAGAAAAGATAAGTACTCCTAACTCTTACTCTTATGAAGAATTACAAGAAGCTTTTCAAGAATTATATGATGAATTGAAAAAGTCTTCAAAAATCTCCAAAGAGGCCAAGGCTAAAATTAAAGTTTTAGAAGAGAAAAATAAATTTTTGGAAAATGACAATATTGATCTTAGAAATAAAATTAAGGAGATTCATGAAGATTCTTCAATTGATCAAAATTCTAATTGTTCATCTTGTGATTCCTTGAAATTAGAGAACATAGAACTTAGGAACACACTAGAAAAACGAGGTGTAGAAGATCCTAAAACGGTTGAAGAAATTAAGAAGAAAAAGCCCAGGAAATATAAAAGGCCTAAAAAGAATAAGAATCATGATAGAAATGATGTTGCACAACCTAGAAATAATTCTAGGATTTTTGTAAATGAGTCTAGAATTAATCATTTTAGACCGCCTAGAAATGACTCTAGGAATTTCAACGCTTCTAGGAATAACGACTTTAGATCACCTAGAACGTTTTTGGCTCAACCAAGACATATGCACAACCCGAATGTTATATGTCATTATTGCAATCGGGTAGGACACATAGCACCCGTATGTTTTGCAAAACATAGGGATTTATCTTTTAGCTATGATTATAACTTGCCTAACCCCCAAGGACCCAAAAGTGTTTGGGCACCTAAAACCTATTTTTAGGTACGTTTGCAGGTGTGCTTGAAGACTACAATATCGTAGTAGATGCACCAAGCACGAAACCTTATTGCATCGAGGGGGAATTTCGGTTAGTTATCATATTTTTGATAAAAACGTAATAGTTGATATGTGTTAACGATTGATATGTCTTTGTTAACAATTGGTATCAATTATTTTTGTTGATTCATGTTTTGATAACTTTTATTTTGAATAACAATTGGTATCAATTATTTTTGTTAAAAATAATGATTGATTCATGTTTTTGATGAATATTATGTTTGGTTTGAATAACAGTTGGTATATTCTTGAAAAATAAATGATTTATGTTTTTAATACAACTATTGGTTTGTTAAAAATTAACAATTGATATGTTGTTAAGTAATATGATTTGCTAAAAATAACCGTTATTATGGTTGTTATGTTTTTGCTAACATTTGGTATCATTTTATGTTGGTATGATTTGTTTTGAAAATCGTCATCATGTATATTTCTCATTGTATTTCCTATCTTATGTTTGACACTAACAGTTGGTATTCCCAAAAGGGGGAAGTGTCAAAAGGGGAAAGTAGCCTGTGTATACTCTCTTTTTGCTAATGCCAAAAGGGGGAAGAAATTAGGCGATATGCATCTAATAAGGGGGAATGTCTCCACCTTCTCGTATGCTTTAATTGAGGGGGAATACTCAATTAAGGGGGAATGTTTTGCATAACTTGTATGTTGAGATATAGCATGAACTTACGGGGAATCCGATATGCATATCTCTTATTGTTTGTCATTATCAAAAAGGGGGAAATTGTAGGAAATCATTCTATCCATGATATGTGTGCTTTGGTTGTATTAGCATGATTTCCAGGTATAGGTTTTGATGAATGACAAACAATAAAGTCAACTGTCAAACAATGTTATTACATGACAAACAATCAAGATTGAATGCCGAGAAGCATATTGATGAAGGGATTGCATGGAAAAGCCAAGACGAGCTCAAAAGTTCAAGACCAAAGACCCAAGGCGTAGGTCGTTAGGTAGAACCAATGTAAGAGCAACGTTTAAGTTATCTCGTCTTCTGGCTCAACATAGGTCATCATAAATACGCATAAAATCATTTTATCAAATCATAAATATTATAAACATTTTCACATACTTCAAACAAAATGATTTTCAACGTTTTCATTTTAACCAAAATGATTTTGAAGTAAGGTTTCAATTCTGGACAGAAAGGCTACATAATCGATTATCCAATGTGCATAATCGATTATCTGAAATTTCCAGCTTAAACTGGAAATTCCAGAATAGTCACATAATCGATTATCAAACTGCATAATCGATTATGTTCAATTTCCAGCTTAAATTGGAAATTCCAGAGAAGGCAAATAATCGATTATCACATAAGGGATAATCGATTATTCACTGACCGTTGCCTTCCAACGTTCAGTTTTATGAACGTTGAGAAGATAATCGATTATGTAAAGTAGATAATCGATTATCTTGGCATAAAATCAGCATTATTGATTGCCAATTAAGCAACGGACATACAACCTCTACCACCTATAAATAGAGGTCTTTTTGACTCATTTCATATGAACAACATCTCTCATTATTCTTGAACATATTGATAACATTTATGCATCATATTTAGAGCTTTTGTTGAGCCATTCGAGAGACAACTTTGTGTTGTTCATAGAGCTTATATTGTATCTCTTTATCTACTCTTTTTAGAGAGTTCTTGTTGTAAAAGAGAAAGGTTCTTGAGAAGACCATACCTTCTCATTGAGCGTTGGGTTTGCTAAGTACCTTCAATCTTAGTGTGTGAAGTCTTGTGGTGCGGTATCCATGAGCAAGGTGAAGTCTTGACGTGAGGTATCCTCGAGCAAGTTGAAGTCTTATAGAGCGTACATCTACGAGCAAGTGTAACGGTTTGTTAGGCACCCGTAAGCTTAACGGAGTTAGTGTAAACTCGAGAGAGTTTCTCGGGAGACTGGACTAACCATACGTTGTGGTGAACCAGTATAAATTCGGTGTGTCCTCTCCTTACTCTTTTAATTACTGCACTTACTTTACTCCTGCAATTTTAATTTCGCAAAATTTATCGATATTCTCGTGCCTCTCTATTCGCCCCCCCCCCCCTCTAGTGACGGGCATAAATCCTAACACAGTACACACGCAGGCCAACATCTAATCCTTCAAAATTAGAACCTGAATAATTCCCAGCAGAAGACTAACAGATCTAGGACCCCATCACATAACATTACACATAAACATGAATAATCATAGTCCATTGTTTATTTGGTGATACAATTGCAAAAACACTACACTAGGTCAATTTCACATGCCCAAATCTAAAAATAAAGGTCTTAATCAACACATATAACTTGAAATATGATTACAAAACATATAAATAGTAAAGGATAAAGAGAAATCAGCTTCGAACGGGGACTTCATTTAACAACATTTCAACTCTTTCACATGTTCACAATCAATCCTCAATCATGAGCTATGGAAGTACTTGGATACTTGAAAGAGAAACAGGGGTGGATGAACATATAAATACCTAGGGTTGAACACTTCTCGATCGTTGGATGATGAATCCTAGACGGATGAGATTGGTTCAATCCAAAAAATGTCGTTTGGGGTCAAAGACGGGCTGGACCAGGTAATGGGGAAGGAATGGACCGGTTCTGGGCAGTGTTGAGGGGTTTTGGCCTGATTTTTAAAGGGGTTGGCCCAGGTTGGGGCTCTTATTAAAATATCTTGTTCTTTCTTATTTCTTTTCTTTCGTTTCTAATTAAGTACTCCTTTTCTTTTAAAATAAAAATAAAAATCTAATTGAAAGCCAAATTAACCTATCAAAATACTAATTAATCTTAAATAATAATTATCACAACTAATTAAACAAATTAAAAGAAAAATCACTTAAAATCAAAGTCAAATTAAAGGTGCAAATTAAACCATTTTTTATTCTTTTTTTATTAATATAATTAATTGCTAATTAATTCTTGAAAAATATCAAATCAACTTCTAAATACACATGCAATACATTTTCTCTATTTTCACTAATTAAAATGCACAAACAAGATGCAAGTAATTAACAGAAAATGCCACGAAATCCACAGAATTGCAAATGAACAAAAGAAATTATTTTATTTTTGAATTTATGGGAGTAATTCATATAGGGCAAAAATCACAGGCTCTGATGCAGAACTGATTTCTACAATTTGATTGGAATTGTTGATGATTTTGTCTTTTTTTAATTTGTGGCTTAAGGAAAAATATCGAAGAACAGAATTTTTGCCGAAAAGAGTCTATGTAATTTGATTTTAAATTAAAGATATAGGATTTGCGTTTCAAATTTGATCTGAAGGTCGCTAAAATAATTAGAATATCCTGTTCTTGATTTATAGCGTGCCTAACTAGGAAGGAATCAACTCCTAATAATTTGTATTTAATTAATGGTATAATAATTGTAGAAAAATTATGAACATGGTGGGTAAATATGAAACTATGAACATTTTTGGTAATAAGGTTTCATATATGATATAGGAAGGAAAAAATATCAATTAAAAATCAATGTTTGAAATAATAGCAAAAATCACATCATATTATCAATATATGTTTGTCGCTAATGAAAGTTCTAATTAAATTAAACGTTCTGGCTCATGTGGGTATTACCTACTTTTTCGTGTAACTTCAGTATACGGGGCTAAAGTAGTAAAGACAATCACGCAAAACTTCCGCATTCTAGTAGATGGGACTAAAGTAGCAAGCGTGTTGAACCAAGTGTGCTGAAGTTTTTGTTTGTAATTGTTGAACTTAAGCATAGTAGCTAAAGTTTTGTTCTCTATTTGCTAAAAATTTTATTTAATTGCTAAAGTTTTTTGTAATTGGCGAACTTCAGCTTTAGAGATGAAATTTTTATTTTGTAACTGGCGAACTTCAGCTCTAAAGCTGAAGTTTTTATTTTTTTAACTGCAACCTTCAGCTCTAGAGCTGAAGTTTTTGTTTTTGTAATTGGCGAACTCCAGCTCTAGAGCTAAAGTTTTTATTTTGTAATTGGCAAACTCCAGCTCGAGAGCTAAAGTTTTTCTTTTGTAACTGGCGAACTCTAGCTCTAGAGTTGAAGTTTTTGTTTTTGAAGTTTTTGTTTTGTAACTGTCAAATTTCAGCTCTAGAGTTGAGGTTTTTGCTATTTATTACTATGAATCTACAATAATCTTCAAAGCGGTAATCACATCGTATGACGAACCTCGACGATTTGCAAAGTGTGAATTCACTTTGTATAGCAATCTAAGTCCTTGTGAAATCAAACAGCTAGTGTTCTTGTCAAATCACTTGTCACATTTGAGTTTTTAGTACTTACAATTAAAAGGAATTCTGAGTAATAGTAAGCATATTTATATAAAAGAGATAGCTGAAGAATAAACATCGTCAAGAATATCTCCACAACCCATGTCAATTACTGGAACATTTTCATAATCACCGACTTCAAAAAGGAGTGGCCTATCGGATTGAGGGCGAATATAAATTTTAGGAGGGGAGAATGAAGAGAAAGGGGACTGAAGTTGTTTAAAAAGTAGGTAAAAGTTAAAACTTTTTAAAAAAATGGATATAGGTTAAATGGGGGCGACCAAATAGGGCACCCCGTGCAATTTTTACTTGTATATAAGGGTTGCAATTTGAGCTCAAACCCATCCGACTCGCTCAGAGATTAATGGGTTGGGCTACAAATATTTTAGCTCATGGGTCAATTTGGGCTAAACCTAAGTTAACACATTATTTTTTATAACCAATTCCGATCTATTTAGCAGCCTAAATACAACTCATGAAACTCACCCATGACAAATGGATCTCTAACTTATCTAGTAATATATTTAGTTGGCCCAATTTTACTTTTTTTTGTATTTTTTATTTTTTGTTCTCTTGTTTTTCTACACCACCCACCCAATCCCCTAACCCCCCCCCCTCAAAATCCCCTTAAAAAAATTTACTTTTTTTATATATTTTCAATTTTCTGCCTTTTAGTATTTCTGTAACCTCCTCCCCCCCCCCGGCCGCAAAACCCCCTCAATTTTTTTTAAACTTTTTTTAATTATTTTTTATTTTCTTTTTTTTTATTTTTCTACACCACCACCCATTTTTTTGTATTTTGTATTTTTAATTTTTTTTCCTGCACTACACACCCACCCAACCCCCTCCCCCACCCTCACCTGCAAAATATTTTTCAACTTACACATTTTATGGTAATGAAAATTTACAGAGGAGAAGCCCAGATTTTGCGATAAAGAGGTGTGAGCGGCTAGTTATGGAGGGCATGAGTAGAGGTAGAGGGCGGTCTAAAAAGTATTGGGGAGAGGTGATCAGGCAAGACACGGTGAGGCTTCAAATTTTCGAGAACATGGCACTTGATAGGAAGATGTGGAGGTCGAGTATTAGGGTTATAGGTTGGGAGGTAGTTGGGTCTTGCATTAGTTATTTCCATTTCCAGAGTAGTCTTGTAGGTTTTTGTCTAGGTAATGGATGTCAATGTCGTGTCTTTCTATTTCTTTTAGTCCCGGATGTATTTACTAGTTATCGCTTTTATTTTGCAGTTATTTTCTGGATTTTATGTTGTTCCTGTTTTTCTTATATTTCCTTATGATTTCTGTGATAATACTGATATTTTATCCTTTGGTCTTTTTGTCTTCTTGAGCCGAGAATCTTTCGAAAACATCCTCTCTACCCCTTCGGGTAGGGGTAAGATCCGCGTACATACTACTGTCCCCTAGTGGGATTTCAACGTGTTGTTGTTGTTGTTACACATTTTGAGGTAAAAGGTCTTTTTATACAAGATGAGCATGGTGCTAAAACATGGGTCAAATTGGGAGGATTATGTTATTATCCATTGTATAACCCATCTTGACTCAGCCCATCTTAGCCAAGTACACTTTGGACTGGGTTGGGAAATGACCCATTTATTGATCTAACCCATCTTGACCCGCCCAAATTCAGCTCAACCCGGCCATGCTACTCTTAATTGTATACATGTTTTATTGGGAGAAATTCAAAAATAGCCATATTTACAAGTGGTCATTCAAATATAGTCACAGTATAGCCACTTTTCATGTAAAGATAAATCTGAACGAAAATACTGTTCAAAATCCAAAAAGAATACGCCAGTATATTATACTAGTGTTCCGGTATAATATATCGGTACAATATAATAAACTGGACCTTTTCGCATGCTGGAGTTCTGGCATAATATGCTGGACGTTCATACACAGGTGCACTGATCTCCAGTATATTACACTGAAATTTTCTATCACCAAAATAGTGACTATTTTTCAATGACTTTGGAAGCGGTGGCTTTTTTTGAATGACCAGTCCGAAAACTGGCTAGCCCACGCTATTATTACCGCTTTGCTGTCTAAAGTTGGATGTGAAATTTGATATTTCATATACGCTTAACATCACATATTAACAACAACAAACAACGACTCGGTGAAATCCCAACTAGTGGAGTCTAGGAGAATAATGTGTATGAAAACATTACCCCTACCTCGAGGGATAGAGAGATTGTTTCCGAAAGACCTTTGTCTCAAGAAAATAAAAGGAGGCAATACATATGTAGCATTAATAAAAACCATAGAAAAAACAACAACATTACAAAAACCAGAAATATATGAAAAGCAAAATAACAACTAGCAGATAAAGCCTGACACTAAGAGGTACGAAAAATAGTGAGAACTCAACACTAACCACTAGCAATATAAGACTAAATACTAATAGACTAGCCTCACTCTAGTGCGCCATAGAAATATTCTCAACTACCTCCTAACCTACAATCTTAATGCTCGACCTCCACAACTTCCTATCTAGGGCCATGTCCTCGATAATCTGAAGCCATGTCATGTCCTCTCTGATCATCTCTTTCCAATACTTCTTAGGCCGCCCTATACCTCTCCTAGTACCCACCAAAGCTAGCTGCTCACACCTCCTCACCGCGGCATCTGGGCTTCTTCTTTGAACGTGCCCGAACCATCTGAGCCTTGCTTCCCACAGCTTGTCATCCATGGGGGTCACGTCGACCTTCTCCCAAATATCTTTATTCCTAATCTTATCCATCTTAGTTTGTCTGCACATCCACCTCAACATCCTCATCTATACTACTTTCATCTTCTGGATATGTGAGTCTTAACTGGCCAATACCCAGCCCCAAATAATATAATAGGTCTAACCACCGCTCTATAAAACTTACCTTAGAGTATCGATGGAACTTTCTTATCACGCAGGACTCCAGACGCTAACCTTCACTTCGTTCAACCCACTCCTATACGATGTGTGACATCCTCGTCGATCTCCTCATCCCCATGTATAACCAACCCAAGGTACTTGAAACTGCCCCTCTTGGGTATGACCTAAGAGTCAAGCCTCGCGTCCAATCCTGCTTCCATCGGCTCGACACTGAACTTGCACTCTAGGTATTCCATCTTAGTCCTGCTCAACTTGAAACACTTAGACTCAAGGGCATGTCTCCAAACCTCCAGTCTCCTGTTGATGCCGCATTGCGTCTCACCAATTAGGACTATATCGTCAACAAATAACATACACCGTAGTACCTCCGCTTGAATATGGTGGGTTAGTGCATCCATCACCAGGGCAAATAGGAATGAGTTGAGCAAAAACCCTTGGTGCAACCCCATAACAACGAGACAATGCTCTGACTCACTTCCCACTGTCCTAACCCCAAATCTTAGCTCCATTATACATGTCTTTAATCAACCTAATATAAGCAACCAGGACACTTTTTGCCTCTAGGCATCTCCATAGAACCTTCCTAGGAATCTTGTCATACACTATTTTTTCAGATCAATAAACACCACGTGCAGATCCTTCTTCATATTGCTATACTATTCCACCAACCTTCTAATAAGGTGGATAGCTTTCGTGGTAAAACGTCCCGTCATGAATCTGAACTGGTTGACTGAAAAATTCCCTCCTCACCCTCACTCATACCACAATCTCCCAAACTTTCATGGTATAACTCAGTAATTTGATATCCCTATAGTTGTTACAACATGGATATCACCTTTGTTCTTGTATAATGGAACCGCCGTTCTCCGCCACCTCTCCTTCGACATCCTCTTCGTTCTGAAAGTAACATTAAACAACCTGGTCAGCAACTCCCAGCCTGCTCTACCCACACACCTTCAAAGTTCAACTGGAATTTTGTCTGGCCCAATAGCTCTGTCCCTACTCATATTACGCATAGCCTAGGGCTGTGAATGAATCAGATTCGGATTTCAGATTTTGAATTCTTCAAAATGCAATCTGAATCTAATACGAATTAATATCGGATTTCGAATCGGATTTTAAAGTCTGGATCGAATAAATATTTTGAATTTCGGATCAGATTATACATATTATTATAGCTATTGCTAATCTAATCAGCTAATGCATTTGCTTTATCTGCTTCTTCAGTGTTCTGTGCTAATACAAATATCTCTTTATTTTTCATCCCTTTTATTAGCATTGAGTCTCTAAGAAAATATTTCTCTAGAGGTTCGAGTTGTTGTACCTCAAAGTAGCAAACTCATATGTATATTTTCTTTGTAAAAGAGGCAATATAGCAAGAAAAATTTATGTTCTGCAATAATGAGAGTATTATGGTGCCGATATAGCTAAATTCAGCAATTGTAAAGTTAATAACTTGGAGGAAGATGTAAAAAAGTACTAACTACCCAAAATTTAAATTTAGTATTTATATATGCCTTAATAATTTCAGATTTCAGATCAGATCGAATTAAAATTATACCAATCTGAATCCGATCCGAATATCTAAAATTTTAATAAACATAATTCGAAAACCGATCCAAATATCTAAAATCTGAAATCCAAAATTGAGTGGATTGGTTCGGATTTCGAATATCGACCCAAATGAACAACCCTAGCATAGCCTCCACATGCTCCAAAACCTTAATGCGCCTATACCTGAAGTCATGGTGACACGTGGAATGCCCAAATTAACCACCTAGCACAATATCCCGATCCCCTTCTTCATCCATAAGTTTATGAAAGTTGGTCTTCATCTCCGTTTAATCTGGCCAGCCCCATCAAAACTCTACCATCCTCGTCTTTGATGTACCTCACTGGGTCTAGATCTGAAGCCTCCCCCCCCCCCCCCCCTTCCCTCCCCCTCTCTCTCTCTCTCTCTCTTCCCTTGGCCACATATTAACGATTTGAAATTTTTAACTTTTAAATTTAAGTCTTCTCACTTTTATAATAATATAGATAGACACTTACTATCCTTCAAAAGTTTTAATTAAATAAGTAATTGTTCTCTAGATACTAATTTTTATATGTTTAATAGGAGTCTATGATATTTTTCTAAAAGTTGGATGGAGGTACAAAAATGATTTGCTAGGTTTCTCAGTTTTGGAGTGTGTCACTTTTTGAATAGATAGAGGATGAGCTTTAACTTATATATATATATATATATATATATATATATATATATTGTACATACAGTTGCATTCTGGAAAAGTTTATATTATCAAATCACTCAAAAAATATTTTCAAGTAACCTTTTATTAAAACAAGTTATATGCCACAAGCCTACAACATATAAAGATCAAGTAATAATATAAAAATTAATTATACTACCGATATATGTATAACTTACTATGAAAATTTGGTAAGGTGAATATAATTGGATACTCCATCCATTTCAAATTGAGTATTTACTGTAGAGTTCGAATACTTTAGTGCCCTTAGGCTTGAACCAGCCCTGTCTAGGACTTCCAATATAATGCTCCACCTCTAGTAAAGACAAGTGAACTCTTTTTGTAGTGACTATTGACTTATAAGATTAAACCCGAAATTCTTTTAGTCATGAGTATCTTTAATCATGGTCAAAAAATTTACTTTGGCCATTTAGTAATTATGTGATTTTATTTCATGTTTATCGTGAAAATAATAATAATAATAATAATAATAATATAATTAAATTTATTAATGATATTTTAAAAATATGTGACCTATTTTTATGTTAGTTGTTTAAACAGTTGATATCAGGTATATGAAGTTTAAAGATGAAACACGAGCTAAAATAGAGTTGTAGTCGAACCGGGAGGTTAGTTATTCGGGCCTCAGACTGATTGATGCGGGGCCTCGAGGTCGATGCCTGGGCTTGGATTCGAGCTATCGGGGATAATCGGGGAAGAGCTAACAGTTAGAATAAATTTAAGGGAGGCTCTTTATGGCCAATGACAAGCAACAAATGAAGAACAAGTAAGAAATTAGTAAATAGGAGCAATAGTATCGAGAGAGTAAGTTAGAGAGAGAGAGAGAGAGAGCGAGAGAGAGTTATTATTTATCAGTGTAGAATAGTTGGAGCAACAACCGGTCTTCTTATAAAATGGTGAGAATCCCAACATAGTGCAAAATGCATTAATTGCAATGATATGGAGATGGGATGGCTAGACATGACACCGGCTCTGCCAGTGCTATCTGCACGCCCTGGGAACTCCCCGTTTTTACTCTAGCCTCGATCGATATTACCTTCAGGCCAGGCGTCGATGAGCCTTGAGGGAGCGAGCTCGGTCACAGCTTCGCATCCTCGAAGCCTCGAGATGATCTTCCGAAATAAACTAATAGCAAGAAATTGAATCCTCTGATCTCGTCGCATACCCTTAATATAAAACATGATAAGTGAAATTTATTACCCTAAATTTAATTTATTGAATGACTGCAAACATATTTTTTTTACATTTGGCTTCTTATAATATTATGCCTGATGCTTTTTCTTTACTTCTGCTTTACAAGCAAAGAACAAGAGTCTTGTTTTAGAATGAAGCATCATTAACGTTTTGATTTAATTTATTCCTTTTACTTACTTTTTGCTTGAGTTTGAAGAATCAATTTCATAAATCACAATTACAAGTTAGGATTGATATAATATAACTATAAAGAATGATATCGAAGATACCGAATCACACGAACCAAAATTGAAAAGTAAAAAGTCGAACCACATCGAATTTATTTCGATACAGTATTGGTATATTTAGGGGTGTTGATTGTTCGATTCGACTGGTTATTTATATAATTTTTGTGTCATACTTATTTTTCTGTTATTTTATTATGTATAATTAAAATTAGATTTTTCTAAACTATCACAATCATGTCAGTTTCTCTTCGATATCGGTGCAGTTCGATAAATTTTCTGTATTTTTTTAAAATATTATGTAAAAGTCACTAATAAAAGTAGAATGTACTTTTATAAAGCTTATCAAAACTTTCCAGATATTTTTACAATTTAAAAAGTGATGAATTAAGAAAATATGGAAGTTGGTTAGAGTATAGGTCCATCAAATATTCTACATCAACGTAAACAAAATTTAACAAATACAAAAAATATATAAATCACACAAGTGAAAAAATATTAACCAAGTTAGGATTTAATAATAAAGTCTATAGAAGATTAAACATTTCAAAAAGATAAATCTAATTCATACGAAATGAAATATATTCAATACATTGTAGGTTACTCTCTTAATCGCTACAATACCTTGTGTTTGCTAGTTTCAATAGAAGTAGTTTAATAGGTTTGGAAATTAGGATTTTGAAAATCACAAGGCCCAAGAAAAAATTTAATGCTTTATTATTTTTAAACTTAACATATAAATATATTTTTCATATTGTAAATTAATTCGATACGGTTCGCTCAGTTTAGTCAGTTTTTAAATATTCATTAACATCCATAGGTATATTCTTTTTAAAATCAAAAGCCAAAAATACTGAATCAAAATATTTCAACGCCATGTCAACCCAACCAACAAACACCCCTAATAGCTACATGACTAGTTAAATCAATAATATAAAAAAAAGGAAAATTTTATTCTGTGTCTCATAAAATTGACATTAGTTATATGAGGTAACTTTTTTGTCTCACAGTTTTGTGCATTCATAAGTGTAAGATTGGGATTCAGAAATTTGTGAGATAATAAAAAACCTCATACAACTAATGTCAATTGTATGAGACTCAAAATAAAACTTCTCAAACAAATGAACTGAAAACTTACATATGAGTTACATGTCCAAGAATATCCAGGAAATTTGAATACAAAAGAGATGCCTAAAAATATAACCTGCTCATTCTGTAATGTTAAAACAGAGCTTAGCCTCATCCCAGGGGCCATTAATCTCAAACTTGTACTCTTGAATCCGTATCAAACAGTAGGGGCAAACCAAATTAACGAAGACAAAAATGCCCAAAAGCAATATGAAAAGCAGCTTATGCAACTAGTGAGTGAATATTAACCAGTAACTGAAGGGAAAAGCAAATATGCAGCTTAAAAGAGAGCTTCTTGACACAATATGTGACAAAAGGAGCAAAAAGGAATACTTGCGAAGAGAATAGCACAATAGCAAAGACATGAAGCCTCGATGGAAGGCGAGATGAAATCAAACGTGAAGCCACGATGGAAGCGTTCAGTGATATATTGCTTGTCAGGGTTGGATTTTCTAAAGCTCCAGGAGCCTTTAAGATGGACCCTGAGTAATTTTGCAGGAAGAGATGGAAAATGAGAAGGGAAGCTGTTAGTGCCCATATAGAATTCGAGCTTATGGACCTACTGAGTGTATGATAGATAGGAGACAGCATATATAAGGCAGTTATGAAGAAGGTATTTTTTAGGAGATAATTGAGGAGATTAAAGGGTATCATGTCCGCGGTTAAGAGCAGGATAAAGAAAGCCGAACCAAGAAAGCTGACATTCAAGAGTTAAAGACATTTTCAATTCAAGGTATTTCTGAGGGTGTAGGTCCAAACTAAAACCACAAGGGCAACAATGCAAAGATATTGTGAGATTGAAACTGCGTCGAGTACCACCTTCAATAAGTCTCTTTTGACAACATTAGCATTCATGATCATTTCCTCCAGGAAGGATTCATCTGTGTGATTGTCATCAAAGCCAGGTTGCATCTCACCATAAACAACTTTTCTCCATTTTGAATGGGTTGGAGAAGAGCTCCCACCAATGGTAGCCTCTATCTGTATCATACAACTCTACTCCACAGCATCTGCGAACAATTATTAAATCACAGTCAGCAATTTTTTTTTTTCTTTTGATGAAGTTGTTTCATCAACAGGCATCAAGAAGATTCATTACAAGAAGCATAATTACAAGCAAAAAGATTTCTTCTCAAAAAAAAAAGTAAACAGACTAACGAGAAATGTTATCCCTAATACAGTGTGTCAGTCCAGCACAAAGCAACTAACAAAGTCCAAAAATAAATGACAGTCAGCACCCAGGGATCCTAATTCATCATCACTCTCTTATAGTGTATACAAGTTAGAGATGAAAAAAGGGAAAACACAACAAATCATGCATCTAGCTTATGATCTGGAGCCACGTAATATTTTAATCAACGTTCGCCAATCTCCATTCACATTATTTATCACAACACACTAATTCTAGTAACTCCGCACCGTTGTATATTGAGTAATTTTCAAGCTAGGTAAACACATTGCAAGCACAAAAATTCACATTATATTTACGAAATAAAAAGAAGGAACCGAGCTACAAATCTCTTTATTTTGAAATATCAAGCTTTTTCAAATCTGATAGATTAATACATTTTATCCAATTTCATTTTACATCACTAACTCCTCTTAATTGGTAAAACGTACTCTTGATATCTTCAGCTTTTCGACCAGAGTAAAGCCTTCAAGTTTCTCTCAACGTGTATGATATACCTCCTTATACTGAAATGATATTTTTTTATATCAATTCATAAGTGTAGACAATAAATTTGCACCGAGAAAATAAAATCAAGACCGAAAATATTGCAACAATCGTAGTATTTGATTTTGAATATTTTAGTGTATAATCTCAATGATTCCCCTGATTCTACTTTTGTAGTATAAATTCAAGGGGCTTTGAGCTTGATCTTGAATCTATATTTGTTTTCACGAATGATGATCTTGTTCGTGAGCTTGAACTTGATTTGTTCTCGTTCTTGAGTTTGAACTTGATTTGTTGAACTTGAACTTGATTGCTTGAAGCTTGAAACTTGTAGAGAAATTTGCGGTGTTTGATCCACGAGCTCTCTCCTGCTTTTGTTATAACTTCTGGTGTCATTTCTGAGTTATAAAGACCTCTATTTATAGTTGTGGAAGGGGAGAATTATGAGAAGAACAAACTCTTTCCGACCAATTAAATTGAAGTGTGACATGGCCGCATTTGATTTGCCAGAACATGTCACTTGCACACGTGACGCGATTTCATTGGCCTTTTAGTGTGACTTAACATGCCTTGTCATTTTGACACGTGGCATGATCATATTGGCTCTTCCGCTTGACTTGGTGTGCCACGTCATTTGACACGTGGCACCAAACTGGACTTCTAGGAAAATGTCATCTTAAGTGGGTTCATCACTTTAGCCCAATTAAATGGGTTAGCCCAATAAATTAAGACTTATTTATTTAATTCATATATATTAGAGTTATATAATTAATTCAATTATAATAGCCCAATAAATTTATTTGAACTAATATATCTTGAATTTAAAATATAGTCCAAATTATTTTACAGATTTAATTTTAATAAAACTAATATGCTTACAAATGCCCCATACTACAAGACTAGTTAAATTTTAATTTTTTTTTAAGACTAGGCTTGAAGTATAAATTTATTTTGCCATACTTCCACTGAATGATAGCTTAGGAGACATTAATCAACATTGCTTCTGAAATGTTCTTCTAATTCATGAACAATACTTATTAAAAAGAACAAATGACCCCATTTATAATTAACTTTGAAGTTCACGTCATATTCTTTCTTACTTTGTAACTGAACTTTGTCGTAAATCGTATCAATTTCATGCGGTTGATAAACATGGAACTTTGATAATTCCTTATCAAAACCACACGTCCATACCAATTTCAACACGGATTACGCTATCTCAACTAGTAGTACTTAGAATTCATTGAGGAATCAACTTCCTTCCCCAACTTCAACTTGGGAACAAAAGCAACTGGTCACGCCACTGCAGCCGATCCCACATCGTCAATTCACGTTTAAGCAGTCCCACTGAGATCTATACAAACCCCTGTGTTCATCTTTGTTCAGTATGAATTCGCATATTTATAATCTATTTAACTCTAGTTTTGTGGACTCGGAAGTATAGACGCGAAGGTAATTTTTTCTTCTTTTCTTGTGCTTTTCTTCCTATATTGGCCTTTTTCCTTCTTTTTTATTGTAGGTCAAACACAAAGGATGTGTTTTTGCTTAACGAGATAATCCATGCATGAAGAAGACAATTTTGGGGTGTGAAGGGATGAGTACTCATCCTTGCCCGATTCTTGGAGAGATTACTCTCAAAATGACCCGATTCTTGGAGAGATTGCTCTCAAAATGGCCTGATTCTTGGAGAGATTGCTCTCAAAATGGCCCGATTCTTGGAGAGATTGCTCTCAAAATGGCCCGATTCTTGGAGAGATTGCTCTCAAAATGGCCCGATTCTTGGAGAGATTGCTCTCAAAATGGCCTAATTCTTGGAGAGATTGCTCTCAAAATGGCCCGATTCTTCGAGAGATTGCTCTCAAAATGGCCGGATTCTTGGAGAGATTACTCTCAAAATGGTCCGATTCTTAGAGAGATTACTCTCAAAATGGCCCGATTCTTGGAGAGTTTACTCTCAAAATGGCCCGATTCTTGAAGAGCATTTCATCCATTTAGACTTTTGTATCCATTCTAATGTTCTTGATTTGGACTTTAATAACCCCTCTTTTCTTTCTTTTTTTTTAGCACGAAGAGATGGCAAATTTCAGGGACTATACCTCACCTTCCTCAAAATTTAGATATCTCGTCATCGAGACTGAAGATGGCATAGAACAAACCAAGCTTTTGGTTCTCACCTCATAAGCCGGCCTATATGCAGCCTCATGGCCTCCTCTAAGGAACTCCCTTCATGTACAGAAGGGGACCTTAGAGCACAAATCGACTTCAAATCCATTAGCCAAGATGTGGTCTCTCCAAGCGCCAATCCATCGCCATATAAATATTGCTAGCACCCTTCCAAACTTAGGAAGTCGCATAATTCAAGGCGAAGTCCATTGGGGAAACACAACAACAATCGAGGGCGAGTATCGTCATATCCCAGGATATTGGGAATGGGATGAAGACGTGCTTGGTGGAAGCTAACAAACTTTGATTACAACAAAGATTTACGATGCTATCTATGCCTCACTTTTCACTTATGATCGAAACTCAAACATTTTGCAAGCATTTTGTGAGGCTTGGTGCCCCAAGACGAACACACTTCTTACATCAGTTGAGGAGCTATCTATATCTCTTTGGGACTTACATATCCTGGGGTTTGCCCATTGCGGGTTCTCCATACGAAGAAGTGGTACCTGAGACAAGAGAACTCATCGGTTTGAATAAAAAACAAGTCAGATTTATTCCTCGATCTTATGAGTATTTATTTGCCGCATTTCATCATCTTAAGGAAGGTACAGGTGCTACTCAAAAGGTCTCCTTCATCAAGTGGACAAGTTTTTGGTATAAAAAGACTTTAATATATAGACCTGCCCCGCTGCGCAAGGAAAAGAAATCTGCACGCCTAAAGTCAACATATAATCCTAATGGAGTTATTCTCGAGACGACGAGGTGGTCGGCTGATCAAGAAACTATATTCTCTAAGCTTAGGGTAAGGTCTGACAAGAAAGATGAAACATATGTAGCGGCATTCTTATCAATTTGGCTATGTGCCTTTGCGTTCCCCAAGGTAGAAAACTCCATTCGTCCTGAGACTTTTAAGATGGCAAGCATGATGGCAGGCGGGCTACAGATTAGCCTTGTCGTCCCAGTTCTGGCGAGTCATGGTTTGAATAAGATTTCGCATTCTGCCAAACTTGATCAGGTCAAAGTTTCTTTTCCCCTTCATTATGTTTACGGCTGGCTTGCACATTACTTCAAAACCCACTATCCACTTGCTAAGGGTCCGTCTGTCCCTTTGATGGTAGTATACTCAAGAGAGGGGGCTGCAAGGTACTTTGACGAGAAATATGGAAGAAAACACATCCACAATGGGAAGGATATAGTTTGGGCACCAACAATGTTGACCAATTCCCGTCCTTATTATTACGTGGATAACGATGCCCCTCAAGAGTTTGGAATCAAATTACTTCATGAGCTTACATTTTAATTACCTCCCTTTGAGGTATGTTAATTCATCATCAAGTCATATAGCCCGCATCGTTTGTTCGTCAATTTGGATTTTAGCAGAACGTCACCGGCTTTTTGGAGAACGATATCCGTAGCACCTCTCTAGATGAAGGAATCAGATTTTGGAGGATTTGCACAATGTATCGATCTATGTCACGTGAGGTTTTTCCTCCAACGTGAGATCCTATGGAGAAGCCTTTCTCCACTAATTATATGTCTTGGTAGGAGAAAGCGCATGGGAAGTTTCTCGAGAATAACTTACAAGCTTTGGTAGACAATGTTGGGCTAAAGTCTACAACCCCTTTAGGAGGTGAAGATCAAGGTATTGGAAAGACGCTCTCAAAAGTTAAAAAAGTATCAACTCCAATCCCAAAAGTAGTTACGCAACCAAAAAAAAAGAAGCTTAAATCCTCAGAGGCAGTTTTGAAAAAAGTGGTGTGCACTTCAACAGCTATAGAGAAATGCCCTCCAGTTCTTCCATTTAACACGCGTGTTCCTCGAGACACAAGTCAGAGTACCAATGAAGATCAAAATTGGAAAAGGAAACGGCCTAACCCAGTAGAGATCGTAGAGGTTCAAAGTGTTGATAGTCCCTCAAGAACGCATACAGCTTGTAACAAAGAGGTAAAATACAATCGCCTCACCCATTCCCTTTTCTTAGGAGTATCTTCACTTATAAATTACTTACTTACTTTGCATTCAGTTAAACACCATTGGGCATCCGATGGTATCCCCATGCGACAAGCCGAAAGTGAGTGATGAATCTATTGGAGGGCCTACGTGTAAAGTGAAGTCATCGTCAAAGGCGTCATCTCTTCCTCGTGACGAATCCCTACAAAGACAATTTCACCAATGACAAATACAACAGTATCTATATTTGAAGGAAAAGCATCGTTTTCAATCGCAAGAAGGAATTCATTTTGGGGCTTTGAGAGGATATTTGCAATAGGCTCTCCAAAACTCGTCCGGAATCGCTCTCATCTTATAAGGAGCAAATCATTGAGATTTTTGAGGATATGAAAAAAACGAATATTCTGGATTTTTCTCCATTAGAAGATTTATTGAATTCTCTTTTTGAACTTGCCGCATCATATGACCAAGCGCGATCCAATATGGCTGATAAGACGAGTGAAGATGAGAAGCTAGAGCTGATTTTCAAGGCTAAGAGCGTCTCAAATCGTTCAAACTTGAAGGAAGTGATAAAGTCAAGAAAGTTTCCTCTAGTGAAAAGAAATTGAAGAGAGTCGTGAATAAGTTGCAGACATTACAACAAGAGAGGGAGCACCTCGAAGGTGTTATAGAAGCGACTCAAAAGGAGGTCGAGGAGATTCAGAAAAAAAAATTCAACTGCCAAGACTGAGGTCTCTACATATGACAACGTAAATTTGTTGACTGTTGATGATTCGGCCAATTTGGAGGAAAAGAAGAAGAACCTGGAGACTAGCTATCAAGAATTGATCAACTACAAATTGATCATCTCCCCTTTTATCATTATATTAGGTTGACCTAGTAGATATCTATTTCATCTTAGATAAGATTGCTTCTCGTTTGCTTTACATTACCCGACATTTATCTTAGTTGCATAATTTTCTACTTTACGCACTTGTAACGAAAGATTCATATCTTGTCGGGGAGAGTCCAAATAATGAACCATTTGATTTTTCGAAATTTAGAATTCAATATCTAAAATGTATCCAAAATTCAGAATCAAACACCTTCAGAATTGACCCAGGTAATATTTTAAAACCAACTGTAGATTCCACCACGTAAGAAATTTCAGATTTGTGTAGTCTCACCAAAAAAGTCATATCTCGGTGTAGAAATATCGGAATTGCAAACCGTTTGATTTAAAGAAAAATAGACTTCAAGATATAGAGCATATCCAAAATTCTAAATCAAACAACTTCAGAATCGTTCCAAATAATAATTTAAATCCAACTTTATGTTGCACCTCGCTATCAATTTCAGATTTGCGCAATCTCTCTGAAAAAATTATATTTTGGTGTAGGAACGTTGAAATTACAAACCGTTTGATTTTTTGAAAACTAGACTTCAATATCTAGAACATATCCAAAATTATCAATCAAATAACTTCAGAATCGTCCCAGATAATATTTTGAAATCAACTTTAGGTTCCGCCACGTTGAAAATTTCAGATTTGCGCGACTTCGCCAAAAGTTTTGTATCTTGAAGTAGGAACGTCAAAATCATGAACCGTTTGATCTACTGAAAACTTAACTTCCAAATATATAATTTAGCCAAATTTCAAGATTTAATGCCTTACGGACATATTCAGATAATATTTCAAAGTCAATACTAAATTCTAATACACCGACAATTTCAGATTTGCGTGACTTCACCAAATATTTAGTATCTTGATATGGAGGCCTCGAGATAGGAAAACGTGTTACTTTCCACAAAAAGAAATTTAAGAACCATATTCTCACAAATATCTTTGGGTTCAAATCTCACTAAATTTTGAAACGCTGCACCAAGCAATCATTTCCTTATACTTGGGTTTCCTTTTGACGCCTCGCTTCTCTTCCTTTTTTTTTAGACAGAGGGCATACTCGGAGACCAACAAACTTGAAGGTTTGGCGAACCTAAATACATAGAGAATACCTATGTACTTCAATGCAAATAATTGACATCCTTCTAAAATCTGCCCATTGAAGATATCAATTTACCGAGGAGGGTTGCACCCTTTAAATCAAATGAGATCAAAGTTCAACGGGAGGATGACATTTCAGCTTGATCTTGCATTCCTTCATACTTCATTCGAACAACAATTGGGGCAATATGTATCTTTTGAACTTATGCGACTGAACTTAGAATGAAACTCTAAGCTGTCTACGTACCCTGGTGAAGAGGATCAAGTCATACCGTAGTTCAGACTGGCGATTTTTTTGTTTTATTTTTATGTCCTAACTTTTGCCTAGGCCGAATCTTTCAAAGTTTTCAACCTAGCAGATTTTTTTTACGTCCTAACTTTTGCCTAGGCCGCCTCTTTCGAAATTTTCAACCTAGCGGACTTTTTTTTTGGGGGCAGTACAAATTTATACTCCTGCGGGCCAAGAGTGTAGAAACATGCATTTTAGGCTCGTACATCAAGGAGCGTCATAACTTCAAAGATAATACTTCTTCAAAAACTTGCCATTTATAGGGCCAATTCTCATACCATCTGCATCAACCAGCTTGTAAGCCCCACTTGAGTAAGATTCTTGTACGACATATGGCCCATCCTATTTTGAAGGGAACTTCCCTACAGGTTTATGGGAAGTAATTATGGGTCTTCGTACGGCAAGTACTTGATCTCTTGATAGGATCTCGGGCGAACTCTCTTATTGAACGTGCGAGATAATCGAGCTTGATAACATTCAAGAATTTGTTGAGCTTCCAATCTCTTTTCATCAAGAGCGTCCAACTCTGCTAACCGAAGTCGAGCATTTTCTTCGTTAGTGATCCATTCTTGAATAGCCAGTCGTAATGAAGGTATTTGACGCTCAAGTGGCAAGACAGCTTCGACCCCATAAACGAGTGAATAAGGAGTCGCCTGTGTTGGCGTGCGGTGAGTCATCCTATATGCCAATAGAGCTTCTTCCATACAGTCATTCCAATCTCGTTTGGATTTGGAGATGACTTTCTTTAACAAGTTGCATAAAGTCTTGTTGAATGCCTCGGCTAGACCATTGGCGGCAGCATTGTACATCGAAGAGTTACGTTGCTTGAAGCCAAAGAGCTCACAAATTTTGTTCATCAACCTATTGTCGAACGGCTTGCCATTATCCGTTATTATGTAACAGGGAATGCCAAAGCGATAGATGATGTTCACTCGGATGAAACTTGCAACATTTTCCTTACCTCTTTAAGAGCAACAACATCAGCAGATCGCAAGGAACAATTGGTCATCAAGATCCAACAGAAATGAAACTTCGAAAAACAAAATAAATAAGCAGATCGCAGAGAAGAGCCCAGCTCTAATAACAAGCTCTAATTCATTTGCTGCGCTTGCCAATGTCAGTAAAAATGATGGAAAGCTGGCTGGAGGAAAGTTAAAGATGGTTAAAAGTTATCCTCCCATTCCTTTATCCAGTACACTTGTAGAGAAAGGTACCAATGATTATGGGGAATTTTCAAGCTTCAATGGAAAGAACAAACAGCTAGTTCTAGCTAACATGAGAGATATGGTAATTAAATCGAAACTCTGGGATCAACGACATTTTGAGGATGAAGAGAGCTGGGACGAAGGTTCTGCTGGTTGCTCATCTGCAGAAGAAGACCAAGAAGATGGTTACGATAGCTCAGGAGAGGACATTGAAGCTCCAATCAAGCCAATATTTCAAGGGAAACCTGCAACTATAAATTGGAATGCAAAAATGCCATCTGCAGCAAATCCAAACATCATTTTAAACCATAATGCTCCAGTTTTCATTCCAGAAACTAATACAACAGCAGGTACTTCAAGGACAACACCTGCAAAGATCTACCAAAAAGAAACAGCACAAAATGTAATCAAATTCTCGGGTGAAACATCAGCTGTTGGAACAAAACAGCATTGCAAAACTGTGGACAAAATCAGATTATACCTATACACACAGCAAACGAATGAAAATACACCAATGAACTGCCTTGTTGGACAGTTCCAGCATGAATCTTCTGCTCCGCTAATCTCTTCAGAGCAAAGACAACTCCAGAATGATATGGAAGGAAGACATATATATGAAGAAGGAGAGGAAGAGGATATCTTAACGCAATGTCGTAAAGATGCTGCAAGAATAGGGGATTTGTCACCAACGCACAGTAAAACAAGTAAAAAGTGTCGCCAAAGGAACAAAAGCTGGGACGGCAGGGTGGTCGAAGACGCCAAACATAAGGAAGCCCCCAATGAGAATTGCAAAACAAAAACAGGTTACCCAAAGAACAAAGAACAAAGCATGAATTTGGAAGACATTTTGAGAAAATTTTTGGATGAAATCACTATAATTCTTTCTGAATTTCACAAAGTTGGAGAAAGGACAGCAACTTCGTCGCTTCATCATATTTTTATTTAACCATCTTAATATCCTCATATGTAATATCAACACAGAGTATGTTATAAACTCTGTGATGATCATAGCTTATTTGGCACGATCAAGTTCTTATGTTGTAATTTTTATTTTCTTTTATTAATAAAAACCTAACCCTAGGCTCCGCCTAGTGGATTGCCCAAAAAAAAAACATCAGCCCATTTTGAGAAGTAGTCAGATGCAGCCAAGATATATAGGTGGCCACCGAAGGACTTTGGCAATGGTCCAACAATATCCAATCCCCAAGCGTCAAATAGCCAGGATGAAACAGTCGGATGCAACACTTCAGGAGGTTGATGAATAAAATTCGCATGGAATTGACAAGCCTTGCATCTTCGAGCGTAGTCAAGCAATCTTTTACCATCGTTGGCCCAATAATATCCCATCTTTTTTATATGGAAGTGGAGCTTTGGTCCAGACTGGTGTGACCCACATATCCCAGAATGTGCCTCTTGCAAAGCTTGGAGAGCTTCTTCTTCTCCTAGGCATCGCAAGAGTACTCCCTCGAACGACCTTCTGTATAGAGTATCCTTGTAGTAAAGGAAGCGAGGCGCACGACGACGGGTATCAGTCCTTCTACTCGGATTTTTTGGAAGTATCCCATAGCATAAGTAGTCGAGAATAGGTTGGCGCCATTCTTCTTTCTCAACTTCAGAAACAGCAACAAGATGCTCGAGTTCGTTTTCTTCACCTTCAGCCTCATTTGGCGGTGGTACTACCCATTTTTGGCAAACAGTAACTTGCGCTTGATCAGGCAGGGTTAAAGATGAAGCTAGGGCAGCTAAAGCATCAGCCTTCTTATTTTCTTTCCTTGGCACATGCTGAATAGTCACATCACCGAGCCATCCTATCAATTTTTTAGCGTAATCATGATATGGGCGTAGTTCAGGCTTCTTAACCTCGTAACTACCCAAAAGCTGGTTGACCACTAATTGAGAGTCACCAAAGACTTGCAATTGCAATTGCTTCATATCAACGGCCATTTCAAGCCCAAGTAATAATGCTTGATACTCAGCAACATTGTTGGAACAGATTTGTGTCAAGGTGAAGAAGTAAGGCAAGACTTCACATTGGGGAGTGACAAATACTATGACAGCCCCATCTCCCCCACGATGCGCGGCACCATCAAAGTACATCTTCCATGGAGGTTGAACTTCAACAACCATTGCGTCCTGATCAGGTAGTCATTAGTAAGCTCCCAGTCATCAGGTATCGGATGATCTGCCAAGAAATCTGCCAATGCTTGTCCTTTTACAGCCTTTTGAGGGATGTACAAAATCTCAAACTGTTGAAATTGGAGGTACCATCTCGCTAGTCGATCACTAAGAAAAGGTTTCGACATCACGAACTTGATGGGATTTGCTTTAGAAACAAGACAGACAACATGAGCTTGAAAGTAGTGCTTCAACTTTTTAATTGAGAAGACTAGCGCCAAGCACAACTTCTCAATTGGCAAATAATTCAACTCGTTTGGTGTCATCATCTTGCTCAAGTAGTAAAGAGAGTTTTCTTTCCCCTCACTATTTTCTTGGCCAACAGTGCTCCAACAGACCTTTCTTGTGCCGCAATATATAGTATCAATGGCTTTCCAGGTACAGGGGCTGCTAAAATTGCAGGCTTCATCAAGTAGGATTTAATGCTCTCAAAGGCATTACTGCATGCTTGGTCCCATTTGAAAGGGACACCTTTCTTCATAAGGCAACTGAATGGTTGACACCTCCCAGCTAGGTTCGAGATGAACCTCCTAAGGTACGCTAGATTTCCTTGCAGACTTTCCAATTCATGGATATCTCGAGGCACAGGCATTTTCAAAATGGCATCCACTTTGGCTTGATCGATTCCGATCCCTCGATATCGGACAATGAAACTAAGGAACTTTCGAGAAGTAAATCCAAAGACACATTTCACTGGATTCATCCTAAGTTGGTATCTCCAGAGCAATGCAAATACCATCCTCAAGTCTTTCATGTGGTCGCCCTTCTCTCTTGATTTCACCACCAAGTCGTCAACATAGCATTCGACATTCTTGTGGAGAAGATCGTCGAAAATATTTTGCATAGCTCTTTGGTAAGTAGCGCCGGCATTCTTCAAGCCAAAAGGCAATACCTTGTAGCAATAAATACCCTTCGGAGTGCGGAATGCAGTAAGCTCTTCATCTTTTGGTGCCATGCGAATTTGGTTATAGCCCGACGAACCGTCCATGAAAGACATTGCCTCGTAACCAGTAGTAGCATCGATCATCAGCTTTGGAATAGGAAGCGGGAATTCATCTTTTGGACACGCATTATTTAGGTCCCTGAAGGCAACGCATACTCGAATCTGGCCATTCTTCTTCCTTACAGGGACAATACTTGAAACCCATGTTAGGTATTTAACTTCCCGAATAAATCCAGCTTCAACGAGTTTGTTAACTTCAACTTCAATCAGGGGAACCAAGTCCCGCCAGAAGCGCCTTTGAGCTTGTTTAACAGGGCGAGTACCATTTTTTACTGCAAGGTGATGGACTGCTACTTTCGGGTCCAAGTCAAGCATTTCTTTGTAGCTCCAAGCGAAGACATCCCTGAACTCTTTGAGTAACTCAATGTAAGTGCTTTCTTCATCAGCTTCAAGTAAAGCACTTAGGTAGGTGGGTCTTAGTTCTTCATCGGTGCCAAGGTTAACTTCTTTTAAGGCATCAACCGTCGTCTTCACTCCTTCTTCAAGTTCAGGCGGAGCATATTTCGCATCTTCATCTTCTTGAGGATCCCCATCATTGAAGGATATGTGATAACATGGTAAACCATGCTCCAATTTTGTGTTACCCTCCATCGAAGACGGAACACCATTCTCGCTTTGTACATGATACGAAGAACCTACACTTTCTTCATCTTCGTCACGCTCCTTAGTGTAGACCACAGTATATGGCTTTACCTTCAGTACTTCTTCACATGAAACCACAAGTTTTGTTTGTCGCCTCATTCTAGAAGGAACCAAACTTTGGAAATCTTTAGATATTTCCTGGATTTTGGGTGAAGGGGGTGTTCTTATGCTTTGAAAATTTCTCCAGAACTTTTTCCCCTTCTTTATTGGACCCAATCTTTCAAACACAGAGGTCCTCGCAGGTGATCTTCCAAGTTGATCAAAGACAGAAGGCTTGTTAGAAGCGGCTGATTCATCCTCTACAGTGATATAATTGTTGCTCTCCCTCCTTATTGAAATGCGCACCGGTGACGGTTGCTTGTATCCCAAACCTTCACGTGGTTGCCTCGTTGCAGCTTCTGATGGGAGTTCCCCTAACTTTGACGGCTCGTTGGGATTGTATCCAACTTTTGCAAATAGCTTGTAAGCATTAGGGTCAAAACCTTCATCTGTCCGCTTTGTAGGGAGTTCCACATTCTGCAAACGATTTTGGGCTACAAACCTTGCAAGCGGCATTGAGGACGACTTTACTGCCTCAATTTATTTGACCGGAAGAGTTAACTCCTTCGGTATGTTGGTTTGGATATTATATGACTCGCCCTCGTCTTTCTTCCTTTTAGGGACATATTGGAGCGCGGGACTTACTTTCTTTTCATAGGACACAATGCCCCCTTTATGAGATTTATTAATGTTGGTAAGTACCTCCTTTATAACAACTTTGGCTTTACCAATGGTCACCTCAACTCTTTTAGTTATGGGTTCGTCATTCTTGCTTATCATACCATCATCGACTTTCAGCTCCTTCACAATGTGGTTCTTCATGTAGAAATTTGCATCGGCGAAGTGTGACTCAACCTCGGTGAATAGCTCATCATTAGCAACTATCATCTTCTCGACTTCACCCTGGTAGTATTTTAAACATTGATGGTAGATAGATGGAACAGTTTTATTCTCATGTATCCAAGGCCTCCCAAGCAAAACATTGTATGAAGTCTTCCTGTCGATCACATGTAGCCATGCACTTGATTGCATATCTTCAATAGTGATTCCCAGCCTGATCGCGCCTATGGCTCTTTGCCCCCCTTGGTTGAATCCTTGGATCATCACACGATTTTCTGAGAGTTCGTTCATGGGAATACCAAGTTCTTTCACAGTGTGGATTGGCAAAATGTTCACTGAGGATCCTCCATCAACCAAAATCCGATTTACCCTTTCATCACGCACATAGCCAACCAGGTACAATGGGCGGTTATGAGGAGTTTCACTAGCAAAAGGTCGTCATTGGTGAACGTGACCTTTTCCTCACAAGCATTAACTTCTTGAGGAGTGGACTCAATAGGCTTTTCCAAAGATGGTGCTAACAGTAGCTCATCACCCTTTTTTTCCCCTTTGTCAGCGTGGCAACAAGAGGCATCAATGCCCTCATGGGAAATCTTCGTGCGGAACCAACTTGGTAAACATTCCTCCAAGGTTACTGGATTTCGTGGCCTTTGAGGGTGGTGCATCTCCACTTTTGCTTTCTTCAAATGCCTAACTGGATTCCTTTTCATTGGTCTTTTTACCATCATCTTCCTTGTTGGTTGTTCTATTGATTCTTTTGGTGGGCTCCTTTTGTGGCGCATACGACAAGTCACTAACGTCCATCCTTCATCATCATCAGGTTGGGTGACTTCAATTTTGTCACTCTCCAATAATTCTTCATCTTTACTTTCTTTAAAACCACATAATTCATCCGGACTGAATGAGCCAAAGGTGATAGAGACTTGGTTCGCGCTTGCTTTCTCATCTTCAAGAACGATCTTCTTTTTGAGAGAGAAAACTTTCTTGACTTTCTCACTTGCTTCAAGTTTGAATGATTCGAGACGCTCTTTAGCCTTGGAAATCAGCTCTAGCTTCTCATCTTCACTCATCTTATCAGCCATATTGGATCGCTCTTGGTCATATGATGCGGCAAATTCAAAAAGAGAATTCAATAAATCTTCTAATGGAGAAAAATCTAGTATTCATCTTCTTCATGTCCTCGAAAATCCAAATGATTTGCTCCCTATAAGATGAGAGCAATTCCGGACGAGTTTTGGAGAGCGTATTGCAAATATCCTTCCAAAGTCCCAAAATGAACTCCTTCTTGCGATTGAAAACAATGCTTTTTCCTTCAAATATAGCTACCGTTGCATTTGTCAGCTTGCCAGAATTTGTAGACAATGAATTTGTGTCGAGAAAATAAAATCAAGACCGAAAATATTGCAACAATCGTAGTATTTGATTTTGAATATTTGAGTGTACAATCTCTATGATTCCTCTGATTCTACTTTTCTAGTACAAATTCAAGGGGTTTTGAGCTTATTCTTGAATCTATATTTGTTTTCACGAATGATGATCTTGTTCTTGAGCTTGAACTTGATTTGTTCTTCGTTCTTGAGCTTGAATTTGGTTTGTTGAACTTGAATTTGATTGCTTGAAGCTTGAAACTTGTAGAGAAATTTGCGGTGTTTGATCCACGAGCACTCTCTTGCTTCTTATTATAACTTCTGGTGTCTTTTCTGAGTTATGAAGACCTCTATTTATAGTTGTGGAAGGGAAGAGCTATGATAAAAACAAACTCTTTTCGACCAATCAAATTAAAGTGTGACATGGCCGCATTTGATTGGCCAGAACATGTCACTTGCACACGTGACGCGATTTCATTGGCCTTTTTGTGTGACTTGGCATGCCTTGTCATTTTGACACGTGGCATGATCCTATTGGCTCTTCCGCTTGACTTGGTGTGTCATGTCATTTGACACGTGGCCCCAAACTGTGCCTCTAGGAAAATATCATCTTGGGCTTAATGAAGTGGTTTCATCACTTTGCCCAATTAAATGGGCTAGCCCAATAAATTAAGACTTATGTATTTAATCCATATATATTGTTCTTATATAATTAATTCAATTATAATAGCCCAATAAATTTATTTGAACTAATATATCTTGAATTTAAAATGTAGTCCAAATTATTATACGGATCTAATTTTAATAAAACTTATATGCTTACAATAAGTATCAAATGGAGAGAGAAAAAAAGTATCAAATGGACTTAAAAGTTACACATATCGCCTTTTAACCTCAAAAGAATTCCATCCTAGCCCCACAACTTGATGAGCACCTCTAGCAAACCCTAAGATAACAACAACAACAACAACAACAACTACTACCCAGTATACTCCCACCAGGTGGGGTCTGGGGAGGGTAATATGTAGACAAGCCTTACCCCTACCCGAAAGGGCAGAGAGGCTGTTTCCAATCGACCCCCGGCTCATAGGATAAAAGGAAAAACAGCAGTAAAACAAAAACAAAGACAAAAACAAAAACAAAAATAATAGAGCATTAGTAACTCCAGCAGAAATAGCGTAAATAGCGTAAATAATTAACTAAACATACGAAACATAAATACAATCGCTTGCAATAATATCATACAGTAACTACCATAACTAACAGCCATAGGGGGTACATAAGCTAAAACATAAATCATCTATAAGTAACCCTGCTGACCCACACCCAACCCCGGATGAGGCGTACGAAAAACTCTAGGAGCTCCTATCCTACAACCCTTATTCTAGACCTCCAGACTTTCCTATCACGGGTCATGTCCTCGGAAACCTGCATTCTAGTCATGTCCTGCCTAATCACCTCTCCCCAATACTTCTTAGGCCTCCCTCTGCCTCGCCGACCGTCAACAATCTCCAGCCGCTCGTAGCTCCTCACTGGGGCATCGAGACTTTTCCTCCGCACATGCCCGAACCACCTCAGCCTTCTCGCATCTTCTCATCCACCGGGGCCACCCCCACCTTCTTTCGAATAACTTCATTCTTAATCTTATCTAGCCTGGTGTGACCGCACATCCACCTAAGCATCCTCATCTCCGCAACCTTCATTCTCTGAACATGAGAGTTCATCACGGGCTAGCACTCCGCCCCATACAATATCGCAGGTATAACCACGGCTCTATAGAATTTCCCCTTGAGTTTGTGTGGAATTTTCTTGTCACACAGTACTCCTGATGCAAGCCTCCACTTTGACCACCCCGCTCCTATACGATGAGTGACGTCCCCGTCAATCTCTCCGTCCCCCTGAATCACAGACCTAAGATAACGGACACTGTCCCTCTTGGCGATGGCCTGAGAACCAATCATCACGTCCCTGCCTACTTCGCTTGGCTCGTCGCTAAACTTGCACTCCAGGTACTCTGTCTTAGATCTGCTTATTTTGAAACCTTTAGACTCGAGAGTCTGTCTCCATACCTCTAACCTTTCAGTAACACCGACCCTCGTCTCATCTATCAATACTAGTCTGATTGCACCATCAATCATTACTATTGGCAAGGAAACCACAAGCAGAAAAGAAAAGAAAAGAGCAGTTTAAGCTCACATAACTACTACAAAATGCTGAACTCAGGAGATATAGCTGGCAGTTTAATTTTTTCAACGTCTATCTTGAATGAGTATTGGAATGATATGGACCTCAATGGAGTGGGATAGATAAAGATAATTCATATAGTATACTAAACATATTTAAGCATTAAACATAGCCGAATGAAGATCTATCTTGAATGACTGATAGCATTACTCACCCAAAAAAAGGTAGAAAATTCACATAAAAAGAAATAGATAAACCATAAGTAATCATCAGAAGAAATTTGATTGCAAAGGAGTTTTCGCCGTGAAATCTGCAGCATACGAGGTTTTAACCATAAGTACACAGCATTAACAAGGGACTTAGCTATGGAAGCATAATTGGAGGTTGAAGGTTCCCTTAAAGTAATTGTGTTTTGGTCAAACAGGCTGTTCCGACGCATGACAGCTTAATGAAGAGAGGAATATAATGCCTCTGTGCTCCAAATGCTGTGTGTGGAAAGGCCATTGAAACAAACAAGCATCTGTTTCTCCATTGTCAGGTGACCAATAGATTGTGGAAGCTATTCATGAGTATGAAAAGCTTAAGTTGGGTAATGCCTAGTGAGACTATGGACTTTCTTTCTAGTTCGGACAATTTAGCTGAACAATAACAGAGAAAGCCGACCAGATAGTAGAAATCACAACAAACTATTACATTCAGCATTCTGATCTGAATATAACTATCTGACCGATCTTTTTGAGCTTTATAGCGTTCTTTGATGATTTGGGGTCATGAGTAGCTTCACTTCGGGTATTATGACTTGTATGTAACGTCGAAACCAAAATTCGAGAAGTTCGAATTTGGATTTGAAAAGAAAATTCTCATTTCAAAAGTTTTAAGTTGGAAGAATAGAATAGGATTGGATTTTTGAGTAGATGACCTCGGAATCGGAATTTGAAGGTTGCAGCATATTTGTATGATGATTTCGAACTTGGTCATATGCCCAGATCGGGTTTTGGATGACCCGGGAGCATTTTGGTGCTTATTGTGGAAGCTAGCATTTTAGAAAATTTTTATAAACTTGGGTTGAAGTGCATTTCAATGCTATCGATGTCCGTTTGAGATTCCGAGTTTGGGAATAGCTCTGAATGTTGATTCTGGTATTAGGAGCGCGATCGGAAGTGGATTTGGAGGTCCGTAGGTCATTTGGAGTCATTTGGCGAAAGTTAGAAATTTGGAGGTTTTTGAGAAGTTTGACCGGAATTGACTTTTTGATATTGGGATCGTATTCCAATTCTGGAAGTTGAAGTAGGCCCGTAATGTTGAATATGACTTGTGTGTAAAATTTAAGGTCAAACGAAGGTGATTTGATAGTTTCGACATCGAATGAAGAAGTTCTAAATTTCATCAAATTTGAAATGGAGTGTTATTTGTGATTTTAGCGTCATTTGATGTGATTTGAAGCCTCGAGTAGGTTCACGTTATGTTATAGGACTGGTTGGTGTGATTAGACGGGGTCCCAGGGACCTCAAGTGGATTCTGAATGGTTAATGGATCAATTTTGAAATTTGAAAGAGAAAAATAGTTGCCTTCTGGTGTAATCGCACTTGCGAGACTTGGGTCGCAGGTGCGGAGCGCAGAAGCGACCACGAGGGACGTAGATGCGGTGTTGGGCCAGAACTGAAGAGACCGCAGATGCGGTCATATAGCCGCAGAAGCAGGACCGCACATGGGTGAGGTGCTGAAGCAAAAAGGGCAGCCTGATGAGAAATCGCAGGAGCGTAATGGGGCCGCACGTGCGGAAACGCAGAAGCGGTCAAGTGACCGCAGGTACGAAAATGCTGGAGGCAGTGAGGTTCTTTAAATCGAGAGTTTGGCCCATTTTCTTCCATTCACTCTTGTTTGGACGATTTTTGGAGAGCTTCAAGTGGGAGTTTTCATCATCAATGACAAGGTAAGCTATCACCATCCTTACTGAGTTAAATACATTGATTATGTATGGATTTTAGCATGAAAATTGGTAGAAATTTGGGAGTTTGAGGAAAACCTAGACAATTTGTATTCTTAAATATTTACTGCGATTTTAGACATGAAATTGAGAGTGAATTATATATTTGAGTTCGTGAGGTTGTGGGTAAATTTTATCTTAGAAAAAGTTTCGGAATCCTGGCACGTGGGTCCAAGGGTGATTTTTACCAACTTTTCAATCGTGGTTAGAAATTATTGTAAATTAGATTATAATGAGTATCCTAGCGTATATTAATGGATTTGCATAATTATTGGCAACTTTGGAGTTTTGTGCATCGGTTTGAGTCTTTAGAAGGGCATGGAATGGTGGTTATGGAACTTTGAAGCGAGGTAAGTCTCCTTTCTAATCTTGTAAGAGGGAGTTGTCCACATATGTGAATCAATTGGTTATGTGCTTCTATTGTGGAGGCTACATATGTACGAGGTGATGAGAGTCTGTGTGTAGCTATTATTATGCTTGTGTCCGGGTAGTCCTAGGTTACATCGTGGTTTATTGATACTGTTATTGCTCGATGTTATTGTTTGCCTTAAGAAGAAATAAGATTGAGGTTGCGTAATAACTGCGTTGAAAGATATTTTAATTGAGGAATTAAGAATTTAAGTTACTGTTAAACTTAGTACTTTCAAAAGGAATCCTGGAATCTTATAATATCTTAAGGAATATATGTGTAACCGCGTCGCACGTATGTTTCGCGAGCGGAGAAAATTACCTTAACAGCTTCACGTTGAATTGTCTTCATTTTTAAATGGATCAAGAAAAGGATTTTAATTTATTAATAAATTTATATTTGGTCGTGTCACATGCATGATTCGCGAGTGAAAAAATTCCTTAAAATTATATTTGGCCGCGTCGTATATATGATTCGCGAGCGAAAAAATTCCTTAAATTTATATTTGACCGCATCGCACGTATAATTCGTGAGCGGGGTATTTACTTCTACTACTCGCATGGGAGCGTGCCGATCGCCTCGAAGGTTAAAGATGCATCTATTGTTCATGTTGTTCGATTATCGGTGGTGCATAGTTAACTTTTATGCTGGATCGGATTGTACACCTCGCCCTTTATATATATACCTATGTATTATACTCATGGAATCGTGCGTAACACTTGGCCAGAAGCCGGGTATGTGAGGCATATTTCCCTAAATTGAATCCTAATAGTTTCCTTGATGGAAACCACTATAATTATACATATATGCTCCGGTTATAAAGGGAATTTGCTAGCTGAAAACCCGAGTAAAATTATGAAGAAAGGGGATGGTACTATGTGTTTATACATGTTTATTTCATATTTTCGTCTTGTTTCATATTTATTCACTTCTTTACTGTAATGATATTATTGGACCATTAGTAAGTGTCGAAGTCGACCTCTCGTCTTTACTTCTTTGAGATTAGACGAGATACTTACTGAGTATACGTTATTTTTGTACTCATGCTACACTTGATGTGCATTTTTTTTGTACGGGCACATGTACCTCTAGTGGCCTAATGGGCGTAGTAGCATGTATGATACAGAGACTTAGATGAGTTGCATCGCTCGAGGTGACCTACAACCAGCATATCCTCTTTTAGCGTATTATATTTACTTTATGTCCAGATTTATATTTCGGACAGTTATTGTACTTCACTTGATTTTTTTAATGATTGCTCATGCACTTGTAAAATCGGGGTCTGAGATAATTTCGGAATTATTCAGTAAATAAATTTTTGTAAAGACATCGTTATTTATCCAGCAAATTATCCATTGTTTAAATATTTAGAAGAAATTATTGAAAATTATTAAAACGAGAATTTACTAGTAACATGGTGTTGGATTGCCTACAGTGGTGTCCGGTGCCATCAGGATCCTTAATGAATTTTGGATTGTGACACTAAAATAATTCAATATATTCAATACAACTTCAGAAATCAAATTTGAAGTTCTCATGTCTTTCAACTATAACAACAACAACTATAACTCTAATTCAAATCTTAAGTCGTTCAAGTTCTTCAAAGCAACTTTAAATTTTGAATATAAAGTTATTCTATCTTTCAATTGTAATTTTACAAATTTAAATTTCAAGTAATTCAATTTTCCAATACAACTTAATATTTGAAATATAAACTTATTCTTTGAATTCAACAATCAAACATACAGTTCAACACTCAAATCTACTTCAGATGGGCTCAAAATTAAAATATCATAAATAACAAATCCGACCATCAAAATGTTAAAGCAACAAAAAATTTAATAGTCACATTTTGCAACTAAAAAGAAGAAGAAGAAACCCTAAACACAAGAAGAAAAAAACAACTGTGAAGAAGATAAAAATATAGTTATCTGAAGTTACTAAAAATATGGGTATCCGTTAAATCTATATATGATTAAAAACAATAAAAAAGGCACCACATTAAGCCAAATGACGGCCTAGAAAATTAGTTAATAATGAGCTATTTAGTTAAATATTAGTTATTGATTATTATTTTTTAATTTAAGTATCTATAAAATTCGAAAGTAAGAAAAAAACCATATCAATTCAAAATATTTTAAGAGTAGTAATATATGTATTTTCTATTATATTACAAAAAAGAAAGTAGCAGATAAAAATATTAAACAATGTAATATGCTAATAAAAATTTATATTAACAATGTAATAATACTAAAATTGGATAATATAACAAAGAAATATATAGAAAAAAAATTATTCGATGAATATATAAGTCCCTTCAATTTAATAAGTATTTTATTCACTAAAATTCAAACAATACTATTGAGAGCAATAGAATAAACTTTAAAATTAAAAAAAAATATTTCAGTAATAATAAAATATACGACAAAATATTAAACAAAATAGTATGCTAATAAAAATTTCTATTAACAAGGTAATAATATTAAAAATTGGATAATATAATAAAGAAAGTAAGTAACAATAAAGTTATTCGATTGCTATATAAGTCTCTTTAATTTAATATAAATTTTATTATTGGATATATCGTAGACGAATAAGATGACAATTGAAACTTATTAAAGCAATACGATCTAATTTTCAAACAAGTCTGATCATAGTTTAATTTAATTAATATTTTTTAATATTGACCACGCATCGCGCGGTACGACTACTACTTAAAAAAGGTGGATATAGATCCTACTAGTGGTGCAAAACTGAGAGGCACATCAAAAAAATTAGAATGAATTACAGCCTTTGTCACTTGGCCTGAATGTCCAATCGAAAACAGCTCAAATTTGAAGTCCTTACTTAGTTTGACCCATGTTGTACATAATTTGAAAGAAAATTTTCAGCCTTTAGCCACTATTATAAATACACTTTTAGGATTTCTTTATATTTATTTTTTTTTTCATTCCCAACACACTTTATACTCTCAGCCCGCCTTTCTTTGATTTCTCCTTTCTTTTTCCTCTCTCACTCACATAGATATGAATTTCTCTACTAAGTTGCTTAATTTTCATAAATTTCAATAGATCTCAAATATTTGAATCTCGATTACGGGTGTCTAAATTTAAAATTGAAATTTTGTTGTATTCATATTAAAAACTCCACTGAAGGAGCTTTGAAGCTCTAAGTTCAACTCAGATTTGGAAAATCTAACTCTAACGTGATAGGATGAAGTTAAAAATTATTGTAAAAGCTTGTAATGATATGAATATTGGGTATTGGGTTAACCGTGTTTGATTAATGTTGGTTTTGGGAACCATACTAGTTGAACAAGGAAGTTGAAGATGAAATCCAGTTTTGTATATACCATTCTACATCATTATACACTATTATATAATATTATGCAAAATTATAACAAGGTATAATATTGTATATTGGGTGTGAACATATTGTTATACAACATTAATCTTCCTCTTGAAGTAAGTTTCTTTTTCACGATAATAATTTTAGTTTTGTTGCATATTTTTTATTTTTAGTTTTGCCATAGTTTCCTTTTGATTTAGTTTTGGTTACTTTTTATTTAGATTTTTCTTTTTGCTTTTATTTTGTATTTTTTATGTTTTTTATTAATACCAATTTTGCTTTTTTGCCAGTGAAATACTAGTATACATTATTCAATGTTTTATATATAACTTTATACAAACTTATACATCATTATACATTATGTACATATATAGTTAAAATTTAAAATATTTTCTCACTTTTATCGAACAATTCATATATAAGATTAATTTTGTTGATTTCTTTGCTAAATCATGAATTTTCAAATTTTCATTTCCTTGTTGGATTTTTTGTCAAATAAAAAACTTTGGAACAAATCCATTTGTATAGAACTTGGAGAAAAGAGATTATAGGTCTGTCTTTTGTATTTTTATAAATGGGATAGGAATGTATAAACTTGAGTAAGAAATAGAACAAAAAATCATGAAAAATTTGTGTCTATTATAAACAATAAAGAGAACAAGAACAATTTTGCAGAGAGAGATAGAGAGAATTTTTATTGAATTTTGGGGTTGTTTACAATGGGTTAAGACCCCTCTATTTATAGGAGGAAAAATGACTTAGCCTCAAAGTAAAACTCTCTACAAGATAGACATTCACTCTAATTAGAATTCTAATCTTAACACTCCCCCTTGAATGTCTACCCAATAAGTAATGTGCCTCGTTAAAACCTTAACTAAAACAAAAATCAATGGGAAAAAAATTCTAGAAAAGGAAAAAGAGTACACATGTTTAGAAATGCGCCTATTGGTTGCCTCGTTAAAAACCTTGCAAGAAAAATCCGGTGGGACAAAACCTTGTAAGGGAAAAAGAGTGTAACGTGCATTAACTCCCCCTGAAGAGAGTATCAATTCACATCCTTGAGCATTTGCATTCCAATCTTGTGCACCATCTCAAAACGATCTTTGGTAGAGATTTGATAAATAAATCACCCATATTAACTTGAATGAATATTTTGCACCTTGAAATCATCACTCGTGATAAATGTATAATGGCTTCACAAATATCGTGGAATGACTCTTCAATATCCCCATAAAGGTATCCTCGCTATCACATTATCATGCTTATGGTTATGACAAGATACATTTGTGCATAAATTGCACTGAGGAAGTGGTACCTCAAGATCAAGAATTGTAGATGCTTTAAGCAACTTAAATCCTTCATGGATTGTCATATAAGTTAAGTCATATAAGCCATATTATAGACTTTAGATGCATATTAAGTTTTCATGTCATGCTAGACAAATAAGATATCGATAGCTGATTGCACATACCATTGACTTTATACTTTTAAGTATTTGAACTACATATCCAAAATTATATGTCTTTCATATGGAATCAATTCTACTTGAATTGTATCTCTTCCATTTGGCCAATACTTTTGTGTCTATATTCGATAGACTTAAGATCATCATCTAAACTTATCGCTATGATAGATGTCGTCGACAAACATGTTATATCAGTTCCAATAAATTTTAATAAAGACATAACATATAGATCTTTTCATTCATATATTTAGGTACCTGAATCTCTCATGAGATTTTATGAAGTGTTATGTCACGTGACATTCTAGATCACTTGCCTAATTTATTATGATCACTTTGATCATTTGCTCATCTTCTTTATCAAGAAGTTCTGTTTGGAACTGATTTGTCTATACGCTTTAAGCGTACCATAGATTTTGTCCTTTTAGGACTTAATATGAGTATTTGCAATGAAAATATAGTTATTTTCTTTGGGTCAGCAAATGTGTATGGCATGCTTTGCAATATGTTGCAAATGAATTATCTTTTTATGAACTTCAAGTTCATATTATCCTATTTGAGGATCTATACGTATAAATAATAATTTATTCCATGTAACTTTTTTCTCAACTGTTTTATCTTGTCTCCACCTCATGTTAGAAAAACTAACTTGCTTCCTCAACTTTGGAAATCCATTTTTGTGCATTGTAGTGTTAATGAAAATATACACCGCACATCAATAATAAGATAAAATTATTTGGTTCCTGACCCTGAACCATTTGTGAGGGGAGATGCAACATACTTTCGTATATAACACATATCGAATTGATATATATATATAACTTTGTTCTCATAAGAAACAGTATAGCTATTAAGTAGAGGCACTCAATAAATTATTTTTCTAAACCAATTTATGATGTAAACCAACTTATCAAGATGAACTTCTTGAATAGATAATCTGAAAATTGTGCTCGAAATTAAATTACTGAGCAAGTTACCTCGCAAGCACCGGCCAGGTTGCAAGTTAATAATAATCGCACATGTAACCATCTCATAGATGCATCTTATGTGGTGTACATGGCAGGTGAATGGGCGCATATTCACCTTTGATATTTCCAGAATTTATGTGATTCAATTCCAACTTTAATTGGTCAATTAATTAATAGAACAAACAACATAAGAGAATCCGTAAAGAACTTTCTAGTTCTTTAATATTTACTCATGTGAATTCTCTGTTATTTTTGCACATCATATTTAAATTGATATGACTAAACTGATTATGACAACTAAATAAATTATCAATATTGATAAGTTCATGTTTACACCATGACATGTGCAATTATCAATAAAACTCCATGTTTATTATGATATGGGTTTTTATATCAATAAAAATCCACTTTATTGTGGCATTCTTTTATTTCTGTAGTACAAATTGGAGGTAGCTTTTCACATACAGATTATCCCGCTACAAGTTGTAGTAATAGAAGATATCAAATCTTTCCTTTATTTATTGTCTCAATATAATCAACCGCTTTCGCGTATACTTTGGAAACTGAATAAGTTTCTTTGAGACTTACTACAAAACAATACATTATTGCTAATCAATTGTGTTTCTCTAAAATATTATAATTGGCTCTTGCAGAGTTCTCAATTAATTTGGTACTACCACATATTCATGAACATCCATATGGTGAATATATCTTTTAAAGAGAAAGTTATACTATTATGGTCGTGGTCAAAATTATATGCAAGATATGTTTCTTGCATTATTGTTGTCCTTTAATAATCACATTGCCAAAATATTTTGGCGTACAATAAGTACGTGATCAATGACCATTCATGCCATAATAATGATATTATTTCTTATATCATCTCAAACCTCCTTCTAGAGGCGAGTGTGGTATATTTACCACTAGCACGTTCATATTCTTCCAAGAATGAATATATATTCATAAATTAGATATTGTCACACTCACATCATGAATGGACCGTAGTCATCTGGATGTGCTTTACGAAATCTCATGTCAAATTGATGACAAACATTACTTTCACAGAGTGAAGGATTATTTTGAGAATCCTTATTATTCTCAATATCACAATAATGACGATTATAATTTCGTCTATTGGCATGTCCACATCCATTGATACCTTCACGGTAATAATTTTGTCTTCTTTCAGACTTATCACATACTGCTATCACATTCTCTAAAGAGAATGAGAATGGAGCAAATTCAATGGGACGAGTTATCAATTCTTTGCCCACAATCATACATGAATTTGATCATGGAAATGCATAGAAATTTTACCACTTTTGGTAGTTATAATTTCTTTCAAACTCCATTAGAGTTGCAATCAAAATTTATCGTCTTTGCTTGTATTTAAAATCAAATTATAGAATGTCAAGAATTTGAAAAAAAAAAGTTAAATACTTACCTTAAATCCAGAATTTAATCATGAAGAAAGTTCATAGAATAATTGACAATCATTATGATCAATCCCAAAGCTTCTACTCAAGTAATTAGAGTCTCGTGCTGATAACGTGTTATGAAATAATAAAAGAAGAAGAGTGTTGTAGAGCAAAGTAGAGAGAGGGAATTATTTTATTTTTTTTTTTATAAGTAAAGACTAATCCAATTCAAAGAAATACTCCATATAATTATAACTGCTACCTCTCACGTGAAGTTAAGTACTTTGTAATTACTTATATTTCCTTTTAAAACTACAATCAATTTATTAGGAGTATTAGACAATAACCAAATAAAGCTTGGTCAATACGCAGAAACCTAATATCCGCCGTCAAATCCAAAAGAAATGCGTCTCTGAGTTAAACCAAGGGAAAAACTATGCTCTCATAGCTACTGCGCCGCCAAGCACCTTCCTTCAACCCTACGTGTTCCTTTCAATTAACAAACAATATTGCTTAAATCCACAAGTTAGAAACTTACTTGGCAACTTAAGTTGCCTTATTACAGCAACCAGGTCCCCCTTTTTCATTACTATACATGGCCAACTTACCAAGAGGACTTTGTAATTAAAAAATGAAAACGAATGCTTTTATACCCTGTCTAGTTATCGTTTACAGGGTACCAACGTTTCCATTTTGAAAATCATCGAGTAGAAAGAGTAATCAAGGATGCAATTCAAACTCCAGTTTTTTAAAACACTATAGTTGGAAAATTAAAGACCAAGTGGGAGGCTCCTGATTTCATTCCAAGTAAGCCTCCTTGTCGCACATGTATTCACTTCCTAGATACACCACCAAACAATGTGGTCGACCACATTGGAACAAGTAGGTCAGGTGCTATTTTGATGAAAATTGCAACATGGGCAGACAAGAAATCAAATGTTAATTAGGCAAATTCCAATGAGAGCGGTCAAACAAAAGCAGGCTGCTACAAATACGTCATCGAAATCCAACCGTTCAAAAAATAAAAGATGATTTTTGAATACCTTTTGAACAAAGTGGAGGACATAGAAGTACAACTTCAACATTATACAAGTTTGGAAAATAAGGGACAACAATCAATTGGGTACTATACATTTTACTCTACGACTTCATTAGTATCCTCAATTGTAATCTCATCACATAGTATGTTATAAACTCTGTGATGATCATAAAATATTTAGTCATGTCAAGTTCTTATTTTATGCATGCTTGTTAATAAGTGAGGTTGTCAAACCTCAATTAATAGGATTAGTACGGTAAGGATAGCCCGGTTTCAATACCGGTCTACTGTCCCTTATTTGAACTTTTCCTATTTGTTGTAATGTTATTTTCAATTATTAATAAAAAACTAGCCCTAGGCTCTTGCTAGTGGATTAAAAAAAAAGATCTATTAATAAAATTTTCCAACCGATTAAGTATTAGTTGGCAAGTTTACTAACAGATACCAATCGGTTGGTAATTTACAAACGCATTTTAAATTAGTTGGTAAAATTAGCAACAAAATCTTTCTGTTGGTAAATAATTGGTTGGTAATTCGTTACTAATCTGTTAATAAATAATAATTCATTTTTTACAACATATTTAACAACGGATATGTACTCCGTTGGTAATATTACCAACGAAAAATATTTGTTGGTAATATTTGAGTTGGTAATCCATTAGTACGCAGTTGCTATATTAGCCGCCTATTTTTCCCGCCATATTTACCAACTGAATTATTTAGTTAGTAACATTTTGGTTGGCAATTCGTTAGAAATCTGTTACTAAATTATGAAAAATAAATTAGTTACCATTTGGTTAGCATTTTGTTGCTAATACACAAACAAATTCGGGGCGTTGGTAAAATCCGTAAGCAATTGGAGTTTTTTTTGTAGTGGATCATTCGATGCATACAATCAGTTTCAAATAGATCTAAACAATATCTAGATTTACGCGTTAAAGTTATCGGCGAAACCAAACTCATAGACATAGTCGAATAACTCATAATTACGCGACTACAATATGCACCAATCACGACAGTATATTCCTGTATATAATCCTACATATATACAAATATATATCATGTTATCTAGTTAGACGTAAGCACGTTCTGACACTAATTGATGGAAAACAGGTATGAACAGCGGAAGCAAATAGCCATGATCACCTGCATGTAATATAGACAATACACAATCACAGATTATAATCAAACATAAAATCAATACTTATCTCTTAAAGCATGACTGCGATCGCGAGAAGCCTCCAAGCAAGAACGAAACTATCCACGAGATCATCCTCCAGTTCTACAGTCTTCTACCGTGTGACCCGAATAATGCCTGATGCTATTCCTAGCCTTTACAACGTTTTGATCTTTTCCATTATTTTCCCAAGTACTGCTTTTGCCATTCTCTTCAAACCCATTTTCCATACATATATTCTCCATAATACAACAACGCAAGTTGGTTCAAATCAACAGTATTCGCCACGAAAATCCCGTGATCACACATCAACTTCTCGGCATCTCCTTCAACCCTGACTCCAACGAATGTGAAATTAGGGTTACTCAGAAATTGTGCGAGGTATCCGGGCATGGAATCTTTGTATAGAAGTTGAAAAATAAGGGAACGTCGGCCTACACAAAGTTGGAGAAGAGAAATTGGTTGTTTTTGTTTGAATTGAAATATGGGAGCCACTCGATATCAAGACCAATAGGAAGTTTGTGCAGTCTTGGCCTATGAATATGAATAGTATGCAAAATCCAGTCATTGACCACGACTGTATTCTTGGTTACAGTAACCTCTATTTGGTCACTGTAGAAAGAAACTCCGTACACTTCAGGCATTGATAAACAATCACCCTCTACTCAATTAGTTAGAGTCTCGTACTGATAACGTATTATAAACAATAAAGAGAACAAGAACAATTTTGCAGAGAAAAAGAGAGAGAATTCTTATTGAATTTTGGGGTTGTTTACAATAGGGTATGGCCCATCTATTTATAGGAGAAAAAATGACTTAGTCTCAAAGTAAAACTCTCTACAAGATAGATATTCACTCTAATTAGAATTCTATTCTTAACAGTGTCAGAATAAAAAAAGGCATGAATGTTTTTTCGAATATGAGCCAACTAACATTGGGCTATATATTTGTAAATTTAACTCTGGGTAATCCGGTTACAAAGTTAACTTGTGAAATGTAATATAATTCTCCCAAAATTTACAAGTAAACATCAAAAGGTTTTGGGTTAGGATTTTCGATTGCTATTTTAACTAAGATGCAATAATGATGATGATGATTAATAATTTTTCGCTTACATAAAAGAGAAGAAGATTAATGTTTATACAATGAAATTACATATCAGTTATAGTTATTAACATCTAATTTTCCTTATTTATACAAAAGACATTCCAACATGAGTAGTTACACAATTATCCCTCATGGCCTCGTTCACTCGTATATATTTCACATGTTTCTTTTCACAAAGTCCGAGACGGTTAATTTGGCTTATAATATATTTAAAAAGGAAAAGGGTTAAAAATGGTCATAAATTATTGAAAAAGGTATTAAAATATTTTTTAATTATTTATTGGGCTAAAAATACCCCTTCATTCATTTTTTTGGTTCACTTATATCCTTTGACCGTTAGGTCAATGCTGAATTAAAAATAATTATTATTCTTTTTATAAAAATTTTAAAAAAGAATACTTTGCAAAATATTTTTATTTTTTTAAACTAATGTACCAGTATTCCATTAATTTAGTAAAGTATTCTTTTATTTTTTCAGTTTTATAAAAATTAATTATGTTTTTACAAAAACATATTTGTTTTTTCATTTTTTCAGTTTTTTAAACCATTTTATTTTGTACAAACTGGGAAAATAATTGTAAAACTAAAAAGAAAAAATTCTTTTAACAAATAGTTTCGTTTTTTTTTAATTGAGAAAAATATTTTCAACAAAATATTTTTCGTTTTTGAAAAATATAATTTTTTTCAGTTTTTTTAAAGCATGATTTTTTTGTAAAAACTAGAAATACAAATTTGTAAAAACTAAAAAAAAAGTATTTTTGTTTTTTAACAAAATATTTTCATTTTTTAAAAACTAAATTTTTTTAAAAACTAAAAAAAAAGGGAAAATAGGAGTCGGGCTGTGGTTTTTTTTAAATGGGTTAGGTAAAAAAAGGATCGTTTTAATCTGGTGCTGCCACATTGCACTCCATCCAAAATAGGAGTATTTTTGTTTCAAAGTATGATTGTAGGGGTATAGATAAACTAGAGTTAGATGGAAGTGGCACGTCTTTTTTTAGTTTAACTTTTTATTCGGGTCGGGTCAATGTTTGGGGCGGGTTAGTCCGAAAGATGTTAGATATGAGTTAGTCTTTCTAATAGGTTAGATGTTTTAATTTCAACCAATAATAAGTTGCCATGTGAAATTTAAATAATAATTATTTTTAAATTAGCATTGACCTAACAAATGGCATAAGTGAACCAAAAAGATGGAAGAAAGATATTTTTAGCCTAATAGGTGGATGGAGGTATATATGAACCTTTTCAAATAGTTTAGATGTATTTTTAACCCTTTTCCTCATTTAATTTTTTTTAGACTTATAGTTGTATTAAGTTATAATCCCATAGTAAATAAATTCCCCTAAACTCCCAAGTCACTTAGAGCCCGTTTAGCTTATCTGATTTAGAGTAGTTGATAAGCATTAGGTGCTGAAAAGCACTTTTAAGTGTTGAAGCTGATTTAAAAAATAAGCAGTTACGTATTTGGATAAAAGTGCTGAAATTAGTAATAAGCAGATGAAGAATTTGGTATACGAAGAGTTTGTTTTAAAAAGAAGTATTTTAGGGATATAATAGTAAATATTTTGGTCAAACCTAATATGTTTATAAACTAAAATTTGATAAGCTGGGGGAGACCTACTTATGGCTTTTGGCTTATTTTTAGCTTATAAGCACTTAACTTATAAGCACTTTTAATTTTATCAAACGCGTAAATAAGTTAAAAAGAGCTTATAAGCTAATTTGACCGGCTTATAAGCTTAGCCAAACACCCCATTAGTGGTTAATATTATTAATGTAATATAGTAAATAAGCTCATGTAACTTCTTCATAAATCATGAATTGCATTTTGTGTTTTACTTTGTTTCCAAAAGGAAGACGAGAAATCTGGTAATTACTTCTTCTAACTTGAGTATTGATTATTGTCCTTGTATATAATTATTACGTCAAGTTGAGAAGAGCAAATGTGAGGAAGTATTAACGTGAGAGGTATATATGCACAATTACAAAACAAAAAAAAAAGGGAGGTTCCACCGAGATTTGAAACTCGGGTTACTGGATTCAGAGTCCAATGTCCTGACCACTAGACCATGGAACCTTACTTGTTGTTCTACTAGGACACAATTAATATTTTACACATGTTAAATTTAATATGAGAAACTATAAAACAAATGCTTGGAATTCACAGTATATTTTTACTTTGCAAACGAGTAGTGGTATATACTCCCTCTTTCGGTTTATATTTGCTTGTTGGTTTATTTCAAAACTAATTGCCATATTTTTCTATTAGAAAATATTAATTTTAATTTTTTTTAAAAATCTTTATGAGAAGTTTTTTAAGTTTATGTAAAATATTCTAATATGTTATAAGGCTACAAATTTGAAAATATAATATAGAGATATTTAAGATTATAAGTTTTAAATTTTGTTTGGCCATACATTTTAATTTTATGTTGCGCCAAACTATTACTATTACATCTATATTTTATATCATTAAAAGAAGAGGAAAAAGCCTTAACATTAAGTCAAGTGGCAGCCTCATAATAAGCCACTTAGTAATTTAGGAAAAACTTAATTAGGTTAGGTAGTAATTATTTTTTTTAAATTAAAATTATGTATTATGTGTTGTTAATAATTAGTTAATCTTTCCGAGTTAACAAATTTAGATTTTTAAAATTATTCTAAAACAAAAATAAAATCTATATCTATATATTATTAAAAGATGAAGAAAAAGCCTCCACATAAGCCAAGTGGAAACCTTATAATATGCCACTTGGAAATTTAGGACAAAATTAGTTAGATTAGGTAATAATTAGGTTTTTTTGTTTGAATTTAAATTTTAAAAAAATTAGATTATGCATTATGTTTTGTTAATAATTAGTTACTCTCTTTGAGTTAAAAAATTTGGAGTTTTAAATTATTCTAGTATAAAAGTAAAAATAATAAGAAGAAAAAAATTACATTACAAAAAGGAGAGGAAAAGTCCTCCACATTAAGCCAAGTGGAAACCTCATAATAAGCCACTCGGCAATTTGTGACAAAAGTAGTTAGGTTAGATAATAATTAATATTTTTTAATTTAAATTATGCATTATGTGTTTTAGTTAATTAGTTACTCTTTTTAAATTAACAAATTTGGAGTTTTAAAATTATTCTAAAATAAAAACAAAATTTATATCTATACTTTATTAAAAGGAGAAGAAAAAGCCTCCACATTAAGCCAAGTTACCTAACCTCACAATATGCCACTTGGCAATTTAGGACAAAGTTAGTTAGATTATGTAATAATTATTTTTAATTTAAATTTAAAAAAATTACATTATGCATTATGTGTTTTAATAATTAATTATTCTCTATTAACCTGCCAATACGAACAACCCGCTCCCATGAGAGTAGTGAAAAAGTTACCCCGCTCGCAAAAAATACTTATGACGCGGTTGAATATAAATTTCACAAGTTACTATAATATCCCTCGATTATTTCCAAAATAAAGAAATTCAATTTGAAACTTTTAGAATCTTAAAATCCTCGACCTTTGCTCGATTCAGTACAATTAAAGAACATAATAAAATAACTGTGTCCATAAAGTATGGAGTAAATCTAAAACTACTCGGACATAAGTATAAATAGTAGCTACATACGGACTCTCGCCACCTCGTGGCGTACGTAGCCTCCACAAATAGCAGCACATATTAATTAAGTTCTGTGATGACCCAAAAAATCATCACTTGATTACAAGTCATTTTGCATTTCGAGACTTTTAATACCCTATTTTATCTTATCTCGATTTGTGTGCGCGATCCGAACGTATATTCGGAAAGCTTTTATATGAAAATTTGATAAAAATTCTAATTTTGCCTTTAGAATTGAATTTAAGTTAACTTCGTCAATATTTTGGATAAACAGATTTGGATCCATGATCTGACGATCCCGTAAGGTCCGTAGAAAAATATGAGACTCGGATGTATGCTCGAAATCGAATTCTGAGTTCCCAAGCCCGAGAAAAGAATTATTTTTAAGAAAATTATTTGCTGGAAAATATATAGGATTTTTGGAAGTGAATTGATGAAATTTTTGATTGTATCGGGCTCGTATCTTTGTTCCGGAGTCCGGTACAAGTTTAAAATAATGATTAAATTGAATCTATAAAATTTGGTAAAGATCGAAATTGATTTGGTATAAATTGGATATATAGTTGAGAGAATAGAAATTTTGATGTTCATGAGCAATTTTATGAATTTGAGGTTTAATTCAAAGTTGTTGATGTCATTTTGATGATTTGATCGCATGAGCAAGTCAGTATGATGTTTTTGGACTTGTGTGCATGATTGTTTGGAGCTTTGAGGGTTCGGGTGAGTTTTAAATAGGACACATAGTAAATTTAGACTTAGAAAATAACTATTGTAGGTTCAAAGAAGTTGCATGTCTTTGAAATGAGCTTTGCGGTCCACGATGAATCTTTGTGACCGCAGTGGGGTCTTCGCGACTGCGGTAGGGTATTCGCGGTCAGCGGTGAGCTATGTTATATCTTCACGGTCCGGGGTGGAGCTCCGCGGCCGCGGTTCTTTTTCCACGGTCAGCGGTGAGGATCTGAGAGAGGTAAATATGAACGAGATTTTTCAGCAATTTTTTATTTTTCAAAAAAATCCTAAAATATAAGAGTCAATTTTTCAAACACTCATTCTTCTCCAAAACATAAGTAACTGATTTTAAACTCATTTCTTTTGCTCATTAACTTTTTTTTATAAGATTTCATCCTAGAATCTAGAGTTTTCATGGTAGAAATTGGGTAATCTAGATAGAACTTAAGAATATCAAAATTTGGGGATTTAGACCTCAAATTAAGGTCAAATTCCAAAATTAATTGTATATTCGTGCTCGGGAGTGAATGAATAATCGGGTGTTGGTCCGAATTTCGAATTGGACCTTGCAGGCCTGGGATCGATTTTGACTGTTTAGCGAAAATAAGGGAAAATCTATTTTCATGGATTGAAATTGGTTTATTTAGCAATTATTAATGTTATTAAGTAAATTTTGTAGCTTGATACAAGCGGGTTGGTGGTGGAATCAAGAGGTAAAGCAGTAGATGAGGCTTGATTGTGTTCGTAGCATTGAGGTAAGTGTTTGTTCTAACGTTAGCTTGAGGGAATAGGTGTTGTGTCTTATTTGCTATGTGCTAGTGTAGCGTAAGACGTTTAGGTATGGTGATGAGTATCTATACGTCGGTGTCAAGCATGCCTGTGGGTCTTAAATTATGATTGTTGTGTCTCTTAATAAGTACTACTTATGCTTAAATTGTTGATTATCCATGTTAAGTAAGATTTATGATTTTCTTTTTGGTATTTGGTTATTGTTGAGCATTGGCTCTAGTTGAGGTTCAATTATGAAGTTGATTATTGGTACAAGCTTGGTTATAGCTGACTCCCTTGCAGGGACATATTTAATTCTTATTGTTGATTTTTTTGTCGGGACATATTTAATTCTTATTGTCGATTCCCTTGCCGGGACGTATTTATACTTATTGTTGACTCTATTGATGGAATATTATTGTTGCTATTGTTTGGGTGAGAAAAGAGTGATAAAGCACGAAGGGTGATGTCGTGTACATCTATACTTATGCATATGATGAGGAAAGAGTGATAAAGAACGAAGGGTGATGTCGTGTACATTTACACTGATATTGATGCACATGGTGAGGAAGAAAGATAAAGCACGAAGGGTGATGCCATGCACATTTATGATATTTATATGGTGAGAAAGAGAGTAAAAGCACGAACGGTGATGCCGTGCACATTTTCATTACTTGGTTGCATTGGTAAGGATTGAGAGTAAAAGCACGAAGGGTGATGCCGTGCACATTTTCATTACTTGGTTGCATTTCATGTTGCTTTCGGATCAAATACCTTAATTGTCTTATTCCACTATTATCGCCATTCTTTATGTTTGTATTACCCCCTTAGCATGTTACCCCTCCCCCGTTACTTTTGAATTACTTCTATTACTGTTATTCTGCTAGATATTGCATGACTGCAGGCTAACTATTTGTTGTGTCCTAGCCTGGTCACTACTTCGCCGAGGTTAGGCTTGACACTTACCAGCACATGGGATCGGTTGTGCTGATACTACACTCTGTACTCTTTTGCGCAGATCTCGGTATTGGAGCATACAGACCTTATCTAGGGGTTGCTGCCTTCAGTCCATTGGAGACCCGAGGTAGTCCCGCAGGCGTCCGCAGGCCTTGGCATCCCATTCCTATCTAGTTTCTTTTTGGTCTTTTCTATTTCAGAGACAGGCATATATTTATTTTGTTTAGTCTCTATTTGTAGTATTATTAGATAGTCCATGAGATTGTGACACCACTTCTGGGTGATTTATATTTATGGATTCATATTGGTATTAGTTTAATCGTCAATTTTTTTTTTTCCGCGATATCATATTCGCTGTTTATAATTTGTTAACTTGAAATTGTTGAGAGATAAAATACTAAAAAGGGTAAATTAATGGGAATTGCTGGCTTGCCTAGCTTTCACTAGTAGGTGTCATCACGACTCCCCGGGGTGGAAAATATGGGTCGTGACAAATTCACCTATAAGGTTAATTCCCTCTTATAAGGTTAGTAAGGAGACTTACCTCTTCTCAAAGCCTACTTTATGGTCCAAGATTGAGCTCAAATCCCCAAATTCGGCGCCAACGACTCAAAGCTAGTCAAATGTTATATAAAATCATCAATACAAACTCAAAAGTTCATATCCTAGTTATTAAAGTAATTTTCCAAGCCTATTTGAAGAATCCCTAAAATTTACCATAGGGCCCATGGGCCAGGATTTCGGAAATTTTTGAAAATTCTTTTTACTCACAACCTCATGAATTCAAATATATGATTTTCACTAAATTTCATAACCAATTTTATGGTTAAATTCCGTTTTTATCAAAAACCTAAATTTTCCATCTAACCGATAAATCTATAAATTTACATGTTAAAATCTACCCATAATCTATGTATTTAATTCACATTATGTAAAAATTAAGTACCCTCAATGGTTAGGTTGAAATCCCACTTTTTGAAGCTCCAAAATCGCCCAAGTGGGGTTCACAAGCGCGAAGGCCTAGGCTCAAAAGAATTTGCGAACGCCTGAGCCTAATCGTGAACGTGAATGGGAATTTTCCCACTGCCCCAAATCCTTCTTTGCGTATGCGATGGCCCTCCCGCGTTCGCGAAGAAGGAAATCAAAACAGGAAAATCTGGTTTCCCAAACTTAGCTCCAGGTGGTCCGAAACTCACCTAAGCCTCTTGGGACCCCGTCCAACTATACCAACAAGTCTATATACGGACCTGATCAAAATATTGAAATGCAAAAAGCAATAACAAAATAAAGAATCACACCCCAAAACCAAGTTGAATCAAAATATGAACTTCAAGTTTTCAAATCGCTCCGAACGTGTTGAATCATACTTAGACTACTCGTAATGACACAAAACTTTGCATGGAAGTCTTAAATAATATTACGGAACTATTTTCGATCTCAAAATTTCATTCAGACCTCGATATCACCAAAACCTACTCCAAACCAAATTTAAAGAACTTAAAACCTTCAAAGGATCAATTTACACTATTAGGCGCCAAAGCGCTCCCGAGTCATCCAAAACCTGATCCGACCATACACCCAAGTCAAATATCATCATAAGAACATATTAGAACCGCCAAGTTCTGATTCCGAGGTTGTTTTCACAAAAGATTGATCGAAGGAAAACTTAGCATTTTTAGCCTGCCTTAAGGAACCAAGTGTTTTGATTTCAACCTGAACCCTTTCAAATCGCGAACTAACCATCCCTGCAAGTTATAAAATAGTAAAAGTACGTATGGAAAGTCTTATTTAGGGAAACCGGGTTCTAAAAAGTAAAACGACCAGTTGGGTCATTACGTTAAGCCAATTGGCAACCTCACGATATGTCGTTTGGCAATTTAGGACAAAGTTAATTAGGTTGGGTAATAATTAATTTTTTAATTTAAATTTAAAAAAATTAGATTATGCATGATGCATTGTTAATAATTAATTACTCTCTTTGAGCTAACAAATTTGGAGTTTTAAAATTATTCTAAAATACAAAAAATAAGAAGAAGAAGAAAACTGTCTATTCAAATTGGGGAATAGTTTATATATATATATAATACTACAAATATAGTTTTTGATATAGAAAATAAGAATTTTTAAAAATATCAGTAAATTTATGAAGAAATAGCAATATTACTTATCTATTTATATTTTAAAAATTCAAAATTAAAATTTAAATATGATATTTTTTCGATTATATGTAAAATTCAAATGAAAAAACTAATTGTAATATTGCAGTAGGAAAAATTACAAAGATGCATGAAAATAGAGATAGTATTAGGATATTTTATCTTTGAACTAATTTATAAAAATAAATTCGATTAAATAACTAATGTCACGATCTAAAATCCATTAGTCGTGATAGCATCTAACCCAACCCGCTAGGTAAACCAACTAATAACTATCCAATTTCAATAACCTTTAATGAGATAATTAAACAGAATAAATTATCTCAATCTTATACATTTTTCAAGGACTGATAGTACAAATCATGAGCTCCTAATAATAGAGTTTACAAAGATGATATGAAGTAAATACATCTTCTGTTTGAAAAGTACATAAACAGAGTTTTATAAATCTAAGGCTACTATGGACAAGAGGCAGGTACAACATGACGCAAGTACATCTTCAAATCTAGCTCCCATCGAACACAACAACAATTGCCAATATCTGCACACAAGGTGCAGAAGTGTAGTATGAGTACAACCAACCCCCTGTACTCATAAGTAACAAACCTAACCTTAGGTTGAAAGTAGTGATGAGCTGGAACATAGGTTGGGTCCAACACCAATAAACAACGGCAGTTCATAACAATATAAAGCAAATAACAAAAAAGTAACTCGGAATTTAAACTGCTAAGCTTTTTTATAATTCCTGAAAATAGTTCAATTTTTCAAGTATATCAGTGAAAACCCCATTACCGAAATCATCGAAAAATATGAGATAGTTTAAAAACTGTAATTTTTCTAGAAACCTTTCCACAATAAATAAGATGATTCATTTTTTTCAGATAGCAAGTGTAAAATATCTATCTATGCTCATATACCAATATGTGTGAGAAGTCATGAATGACATGATACCTTACAACATGAGAAAAAAAATATCTATATGTATGTATGTCATGTGTGCATGTCAATGCCATGTATCTCAGAAATGAATCGTGTACATACACTCTTAGAGTACTCAATCTCATTATTTCATACTTTCTGCTCATTATGCCCAATCACACAGTACCGTGTATGGCTAATTCAGCCTAAGGAAGATCCATCACGGAATATATACATCAACTGACCAACAGTCAGTCAGTACTGAATAGGGCCAATCCAGCCCTTGGAGAAGATCCATCTCCGTGTATATAATGTTTCACACAAGATCCATGTCCAGGGAAGATCCATCCCTCAATATAATCAACCCCGCTCACTGGGGTGTGAGTACAGGCTTCGAAAAGGCTCCTACAACCCAAGCGCTATCATAAAATCAGCATAACCACTGCGGTGTGCAGCCCGATCCCATAACTGTCACTCATAATCAGGCTCTCAACCTTACTCAATCATCAATATCTCCAGTCTCACTCACGGGCCCACAATGTTACAAAACTATCTCGACAATAATGATATGATGTATCAATAAATAACAACTGATACTGAGATATGATATGAATGCATGAATATGACTGAGTATGACTGAGTATGACATATTAGTAAAATAAGTGAGATAACAGCAATAAATAATCACTATGGGTCCCAATAGTATCGACATAAAGCCTAAACGTGCTATCTAGCATGATTGACAGCTCAATTACTTTACCACATGGTAAAAATACAGATTTCGACAAAATAGGACCACTATACAGTGCCATGGAAACAACAAAGTCACAATTAACACGGTGCATGCCCACACGCCCGTCACCTAGCATGTACGCCACCTCAATACCAATCACATGTCATGTAATTCGAGGTTTTATACCCTCAGACTAAGATTAAAAGTGTTACTTACCTCGAACAAGCCAATTTCAATACCGAGCAAGCCAAGTGATGCTCCAAAAAGGCCATCACACGCATAGACACCTTAGAATGGCTCAAAACTAGCCATAACCAACTCAAATATATCAAATAAAGACCAAGGAAATAATTCCAAATAATAAAGATCGAATCCTTAATCAAAAACCAAAATCAGCCTAAATCATATATGGGCTCGCGCCTCGAAACCCCGCGAAACTCACAAAATCCAGTAACTCATTCAATTACAAGTCTAACCATAATAGTTTCACTCAAATCCCACCATGAATCGATGTTCAAAACTTAAAAATTCACACTATGAAACTTTAGACCAAACCCCTCAATTTCCTCTTTAAAATTCATCAACCAAATGCTAAAATTAAAGATAGCTTTATGAAATATAACCAAAACCGAGAAGAGAACACCTACCCTAATTTATAAGGTAAGAATTGCTTCAAGAATCACCTTAATCCGAGCTCCATAGCTCCCAGAATATAAAAATGGTCGAAACCCTCGAAATAGAGTTCTTTATATTCTGCTCAGGTCTCCTCTTACGCGAACACAGGAAAACCATCGCATTCGCGATGAACAAAATGAACACTGCCATAAAAACTATGCATTCGCGATACACCCCACGTGAACGTGATGACCACTGTTGCCAAAGATTCTTGAACACGACTCATATTATGCGATCGCGATGAAGGATTATCCAGCTTTTTCAAAACCTCAGCACTATGCGTACACAATACTTCATACGTGAACGCAAAGGAAACCACATAAACCCATTATAAACGTGACCAAGGAAGAGCGAACACAAAGAACAAATCACTGCACTGACCAAAATACCCTTTGCGAATGCGTTGCTCCATCCGCGATCGTGAAGCATAGCTGAAACACTAGAAAACCAGAAATAACAACTTGTAGAAAAATAGCCCGAAATCAATCTGAAACATGCCCGAGCCCATAGGGACCCTGTCCAAACATATCAACAAGTCCCATAACCTAACATTGACCTACTCGAGGCCTCAAAACACACATAACAACATTAAAACGACGAATTACACCTCAATTAAAAATCAATGAACTTTAGAACTTCAAACTCCCATAACCGATGTCAAAACCTATCAAATCACATATGATTGACCTCAACTTTTGCACATAAGTCACATTTGACATTACAAACCTGCTCCAACTTCTAGATTCAGAGTCTAACCCTGATATAAAAAATTTCACTCTCGGTCAAACTTTTCAAAATTCCAACTTTTGCATTTCAAGCCTAAATCTACTATAGACCTCCAAATTACAATCCGGGCGCGCTCCTAAGTCCAAAATTACCCTACGGAGCAATGGAATCAAAAATCCAATCCGAGGTCGAATACTAAAAACTCAAAATTTGGTCAACTCTTTCAAATTTGGAGCTTCCTAGCTAAGAATCATTCTTCCAAATCAACCCCGAACAACCTGAAATCCAATACCGACGATTCACATAAGTCATAATATATCATATGGAGCTACTCATTCCCCTAAACTACCGAGCGAAGTGCAAATTTCAAAATGACCGGTCGGGTCGTTACATCTTGCGCTACTTAAACAAAATTTCGTCCTCAACGTCCCTGAAGTTGTTCTCAAAGCCATCAAATTGTAGTGTAACCTTAACATGAACATACCCAGGGTGATCCTACATTACCTTATTCCATATAGGCCCAACAACACAACATAGCTGAAGATTATTACTCCAACCTTAGCCCATAAGCCTTAGAATCCAATTTCTAACATCTGAAAATTTCTATAAGATCAGAAATCTCACATCTACACATGTATAAGTTTGAACAAGCTATATCAACCCTTCACCATTACCCAAGATGTAATCACATGATATATCGCATAACTCAAATACTCATAGCGATAATTTCCAATCACAATAGCTGCTCAAGACAACCCAATACCGGTAATAAACCTCATACCAAACAAATCTTTATTCTAAAACCTTCGTACACTACTGATGATGAAAAAAACACAGAAAAACTCTTAACCATTTATTAGATTAACAAGTCATAGAGCTCCATCTCCATTGACAAGAACTATAGCAAGTTTCTAAGCCGACTTGGACCTTATATCATCAAACATGACCACTCTAGTGACATGACATATCAATACAATTTAAAGCCATAACACGTGTAATACGCGCACCAATAAGAACCATTCCAAATGTACTCAAACATGGAAAATGACTCAAACAAGAGAACTGTCCCGCAGGCTCAACGGATACCACCACAACACAATGCTAAGACCTATCACACATTGCAGAACCAAGACCCACGTATATAACACAAAGGATCATACCTTAATACAACTCCGCTACAGTGTCCATATTATATACCTCGAGCCACCCTACTCAAAATACACGTCAAGTACCCAAAGTGCATTACCATAACCACGGAGAGTAAATAACACAATACCACCATCTAGAAATAACATAGCCAATGCGCAGTCAATCATGCAATACCCAAATACTCATCTCGCTCATATTCAGCTATAAAGCCCAAATAGAACTGCACTGTGTGTGCATATAACCCACGAATCGCAACCCCTTCTAGCATATGAGAGTAACTCACATGTCATTTCATAATATGAGTAATCTCAACAACAACTGAATGGCACATCCCTCAATAGTAGCAGTATAGAGCCAACTAATTCGGCTCGGCATATAATACACATCCTAATTGGGCCTACCAATGGACCCCCAAATCAGCTCTAGTCACCCACAAATAGATAAATAACCCTCCAAAAGTCCACAATGACTGAATCATAACACATAGTATCCCCTTTCTAGCTTCTTCCATTCACAGTCCACCACCACAAAAAAGCTTTCCCCGAAGAACTCCCAGACTTCAAACCTATAGAACACACGAATCACCCTATCTGACCCAACTCCACCGCCCGAATATCTAACATATCTCCCCTACACGATCATCCCACGAGGATTACTTCTATAATTCTTGCATGCCATAAAGCAATATTTGGATATCAGCAGTAGATCAACTAGGAGTGTGCCGCGATACCAATAAAGTATCCATAAATCAAAACACATTGCCCCTTCTGAAATGTATACTCTCATCAAGCCATACCAAATAGTAATATCATTTACCTAGTCATCTAAAACCGTCCATGCTGCCTAAGAAATTTATGACCTTCCCTTCAAAATTGAACCGTGACCTTGATCATGCAAATCTCAATCCCACACAACACACACCATATACTATGCCATCATATAAAAAATACGAGAATTTCATAATCCACTATGAGTCACAAGGAACTACATACTCAATTATCTAAGGACCTTCATTTGATTTCATCCAGGAGAAAATTACTATACACCATATGCTCCTCACGCCAGTAGGAAATATACTCCTCGAACTGTGGTAGAAATCATTGAGAACCCTTAGAAGCCCATTTGCATATAATCAAGCTATTAGAACTGAATCTCTCTAGCTCAACAAGCCACACAGGTCACCAAAACCCAAGAGCATTGCCATGAAACACTTATAGAGACTAGCCACATCATAAGTACCCAAAGAACCGATTATATCCATTACTGTGCTGATCCAACCTACTACAAGTTGTCCTAAATCTAGGAGTTCTTCCCGAATTACCTTCAAATTGATAGTTCTCCTTGCTAGAACACTACTATCCTTAACCAAAACTTGCCCCACGAACTCTATCATAGAACGTACTGCCCTAAGGCTCATAAGACGCTAAATTCCCTCTTAAGTAACCCAAAAGTATCACAACCGAGATACCTACTCTAAAGATAACTTTTGTGAATCTAATGTTGTTTCCCTCACCTTCATGACACTGACATGTAGAATCCATAATGAAATAGAAATGCCCACAAGTCTCGATACCATCCAATGTAAATCTAAGTTTAATATACACATCCTGAGGATTCTCAATTTTGACATACAAATATTGGATCGATTAGAACCATTCTCTGGAGTCATCCACTCTGCTCAAATCTTAATTAAGCTGATCAAATGCACTGAATGACCTGTTCCCCATTTTCACGCCAACACCCTAAGAAGTAATCCATACTTCTAAGAAACCGAGTGAATTCCTACTTTATGTACACTATATCATTTACGAATAACAACTCAGCCATTCAATCTTTCTCATATACCCATAAAGCATGATACAACCCGTATCTATAAATTCCTTTACTCGATTCATCCTCCTTATCAACCTCTATAAATCATAACTTTTTCACATATATACCTAAAATCGAAACCAATACAACACATAACCCTAAATCAACTTATCAATAGCAAACTCTCCCACTTGTCTCAAACCCAAGGAATAAAGCACCTAATAACTTACAATAGTCAACCCCATACTGCCATAATATGGCAATATGATTCAATTAAATCCTTTATAAGCTCATGTAACACAAACCATCTAACATCTCAAATCATGTGCAAATCTCGCATTCACCCTTGTAACTGTCAATCCAACTTCCACAAGTGGTCCAAACTCAAATTGCACTACACAGAATTCACTTGAAAAAGATAACCCTCAAAAAAATAACATAGGGATCACACAACCTCAGGATACCTCGTAGGAGCACCCGCCTGCTTAACCTCAATCTGACATCGCTTCATGCCCCTTTCACAACCACAGCTACTACGCAATCGCTTAATCTTCCTAATCCCGAGCTCATAATAAGACATGAAAATCTACTTCACCCCACAATTAAACAACATGAAAGGTCCTTCAACACACCCATAACTGGAGATTATACGTCAAATCAGGACGGAAATCCTGCACTCAATAGTCTTTTGCACATCACAAGCAAATCATTATGGTCATATTCAATCTATCTGAACATATCTCGCAACCACATCATACTCATCATATAGCCAGTCAAATACTCTACAGTCACCAATTCCACTTACCAAACTTATAAGTCCAAAAGAACGTGCTAACACAAGCGAAATCTCTGTGCCCAATTTATCATCAAAACTCGGCCTCGAGTTCTTCAGGCTTGCCCATCATAGGCATACTAAAATCACATCTCGCACCTCATCCATGGAATCACAAGTCATCGATGCACGTCTGATACCGAGCGCTCACATGCATATACGAATGCGTGGATGGACTTCAAAGAGTTAAGCTTCAAGTTGAATCAATGTCGTACGATAACAAAAGAAAGATGGGAAGTATATACTAAATGTCCTGTAGCCTCTCGAAGATAGATATAGACGTCATCATACCAATATGTAAGACTCTACTAGACAGTTGCTCATGACTTATAGAACCTATGAACCTAGAGCTCAGATAGCAATCTGTCACGACCAAAAATTCACTAGTTTTGATGGGCACCTAACCCAACCCGCTAGGTAATCCAACAAATAACTTTCCAATTTCAATAACCTTTAATAAGACAATTAAACAAAAGAAATTATCTGAATCTTATACATCTCCCAAGGACTGGTAGTACAAATAATGAGCTCCTAAGAATAGAGTTTGCAAAGCTGATATGAAGTAAATACATCTTCTATTTGAAAAGTACATAAACAGAGTTTTATAAATCTAAGGCTACCATGGACAAGAGGCAGCTACAACAGGGACGCAGGTACTTCTTCAAACCCAACTCCCAAACTCAGCAATAACAACAGCCAACATCTGCACGCAAGGCGCAAAACTATAGTATGAGTACAATCAATCTCATATACTCAATAAGTAATAAACCTAACCTTAGGTTGAAAGTAGTAACGAGCTGGAATATACGTCGGGTCCAACACCAATAACCAATAGCAGTTCATAACAATGTAAAGTAAATAACAAAATAAGTAACTTGGAATTTAAATTGCTCAGCTTTTTCATAATTCCCAAAAATAGTTTCACTTTACAAATAGTATACCAGTGAAAACCTAAATCCTTTACACAAATCATCAAAAAATATGAGATAGCTTGAAAATTGTAATTTTTCTAAAAATCATTTCCACAGTAAATAAGATATTTCATTTTTTTCAGATAGCAAGTGTAAAATATATCTCTATGCTCATATACCGATATATGTGAGAATTCATGAATGGCATGATACCGTACAACATGTGGAAAAATGCATCTCTATGCATGTATGTCATGTGTGCATGTCAATGCCATGTATCTCAAAGATGAATCATATACTCACACTCTCAGAGTATTCAATCTCATTGTCTCACACTTTCAGCTCATCATGCCTAATGACTTAGTACAATATATGGACAATCCAGCCAAGCGAAGATCCATCATATAATATATACATCAACTGACCAATAGTAACTCAGTACTGAGTAAGGCCAGTCCAGCCCGTGGAGAAGATCCATTTCCAAGTATATAATGGTTAGCACAAGATCCATGTCCTAGGAAGATCTATCATTCAATATAATCAATCGTGCTTACCGGGGGTGTGTACAAACTCTGAAAGGGCTCCTAGAGCCTAAGAGCTATCATAAAATCAGTATAACTGCTACAATATGCAGCCCGATCTCATAATTGACGCTCATAATCAGGCTCTCAGCCTCACTCAGTCAGCAATCTCTCCAGTCCCACTCACGGGCTCACAATGTCATGAAACTAGCCCGACAACAATGATATGATGTATCAATTAATAGCAATTGAGACTGAGATATGATATGCATGCATGAATATGAATGAGTATGAAATATCAGTAAAATCAGTGAGATGTCAGCAAGAAATGACTGCTACGGGCCCCAACAGTATCAACATAAAGCCTAAATATGATATCTAGCATGATTGACAGCTCAATTACTTTATCACATGGTGAAAACAGAGATTTCAAAAAAATAGGACCACTATACAATTCCATGAAAACAACACAGTCACAATTCACATGGTGCGCGCCCATATGCCCGTCACCTAGCATGTGCATCACCTCAATACCAATACATATCACGTAATTGGGGGTTTCATACCCTCAATACTAAGATTAGAAGTGTTACTTACCTTGAGCAATCCAATTCTAATACTGAGCAAGCCAAGAGATGCTCCAAAAATGTCATCACGCGCGTGGCGACCTCCGTATGGCTCAAAATTAGCTAAAATCACCACAAGTACATCCAATAAACCCAAGGAAACAATCACAAATGATAAAATCACACCTGGGTCCACTCCTCAGAACCCGATAAAACTTACAAAATCCAACAACTCATTCAATTACGAGTACAACCAGACTAGTTTGACTCAAATCCGGCTCCGAATCGTTGTTCAAAACATAAAAATTCATATTAAGAAACTTTAGGCCAAAACCCCCAATTTCCTCTTTAAAATTCATCAAACAAATGCTAAAATTAAAGATAGATTCATGAAATATAATCAAATCCGAGTAGAGAACACTTACCCTAATTCATAAGGTGAAAATTGCTTCAAGAATCGTCAGAATCCGAGATCTATAGCTACCAAAATGTAAAAATGACTGAAACCCTCGAAATAGAGTACTTTATAATTTGCCCAAGCCTTCTATTACGCGAACGCAAGAAAACCATCGTGTTTGCAATGAATAAAATGAACATTGTCACAAAATACTCTACGCATTCACAATACACTCCACACGAATGCAATGACCACTACTGCCAAAGCTTCACGACATTACTCATATTATGCAACCGCGATGAAGGATTCTCCAGCTCCAGTTGCCAAACTTCACCACTATACGAATGTGCATGACACCAAATCAACCCATCACGAATGTGACCAAGGAAGTGTGAACGTGGAGAAAAAATCATTGCACTGATCAAAGAACCCTTCACGAATGCATTGCTCCATATGCAATAGCAAAGCACAGCTGAATCACTAGAAAACCAACAATAACAACATGGAGAAAAATAGCCCGAAATCAATCTGAAACACGCCCGAGCCCCTCGAAACCCTGTCCAAACATACTAAAAATTCACATAAATATATCACAAAAATACTCGAGCCCTCAAATTACACTTAACAACATCAAACAACGAATCACATCCCAATTTAAAATCAAAGAACTTTGAAACTTCAAACTCCCACAATTGATGCCGAAACCTATCAAATCACGTCCGATGGATCTCAAATTTTTCAAAAAAGTCACATTTGACATTACAAACCTGATCCAACTTCTAATATCGGAATCCAACCCCGATATCAAAAAGTCTACTCTCAAATTTTGAAATTGTAATGACCTGACCAGTTGTTTTGAGCAATAGCATGTGATTCGGTAGTTCAAGGCCATAAACAACTTTAGTTCAGGTATTCTAACTTATACGCATAGTCGGAATTGAATTTCGGGAAGTCAGAGTTGATTTGGAAAAAAAAAATTATTTCGAAAGCTTTAAGCTGGAAGAATTGACTAAGGTTAGATTTTTGAGTAAACGACCTCGGAATTTGGATTTGAAGGTTCCAACAGGTTCATATGATGATTTTGGACTTGGTATTCTGTTCGGACCGTGTTTTGGATGACCCAGGAGTGTTTCGGCGCCTATTGTAGAAAGTTGGCATTTTGGAAGAATTTCATAAATATGGGTTGAAGTACATTTCAATGTTAACGATGTTCGTTTGAGATTCTGAGTTATAAATATATCTTTATGGTGATTTTGGTATTGGGAATGCGTCCGGCTATGGATTTGGAAGTCCATAGGTCATTTCGGGGGGTTTTTTGGCAAAAGTTAGAAATTTGAAGGTTTTTGAGAAGTTTGACCAAGAGTAAACTTTTTGATATCGGGATCGGATTCTGATTCTAGAATTTGGAGTAGGTCCGTAATGTTGAATGTAACTTCTATGCAAAATTTGAGGTCAAATAGACGTGATTTGATATGTTTCGGCATCAAATGTAGAAGTTTGAAGTCCTAAAGTTCATTATGCCTGAATTGGGGTGCGATTCATGATTTTGATATTGTTGATGTTATTTTAGGTCTTGAGAAGGTTTGTGTTATGTTATGGGAATGGTTTGTGTAATTGGACGGGGTCTCGGGGGTCTCGGGTGTGTTTAAGGATGGTTTCAGGCCAAGCTTGGATGTTGCTAGTTTGCTGGTGCTGGTTTTTTCCTTCATGAATGCGGAGGGTGAGACGCGTTCACAAAGAAGGAATTTGTATGGGGGATTATGTTCTTCGCATCTGTAATACGAGGGATGCATTCGCGTAACACTAGGCATTGGTGATCCGTGTCCGCGACCCCTGTCTAGCGTATGTGTAGAAGGAACAGAGGAGCTGGGCCTATGAGAATTTTAGCATTTGCGTTCTCGAAGGGTGAAACGTGTTCGTGAAGGGTCGCCTGGTAAAGCATCGCATTCGCGAACGGTGAATCGCATTCGCGAAAGGGAGTTTTTGAGCCAAAGCTGGTATTGCTTCGCGAACGGGATGGACTTGCCATGTTCGCAAAGAAGGGTCGTCTGGGCTGTTTATAAGTTTCCAAAATGGGTTTGGCTTATTTCATCTCATTCCTCCACGGGAGCCGAACTATGAATGATTTTGGAGCTGCATCTTCATCATCTATGTCAAGTTTTGGAGAGTTGGGCATCGGTTTGAGTTGTTGAAAAGGCTTGGGAGCCGACTATGGAAATTCAGAGCGAGGTAAGTCTCTTTTCTAACCTTGTGAGAGGGAATTTACCCCATAGGTTAATGGAATTAGTATGGGCTTCTATTTGTGGGGGCTAAATATGTACGGGGTGATGAGAGTCCATACATAGCTACTAATTATGCCTATGTTCGGGTAGTTTTAGTTTTACACCATGCCTTGTTGATACCGTTATTTGATTATTTAATTATTTGCCTTGAAAAGAATTGAGATCGAGTATGCTTATTAAATGCCTTGAAAAGAGTTGAAATTAAGGATTTCGAGATTTGGAAGTTTTTATTTTATTTTTGCATTTCTGAAAGAGAATTTAAGAATATTACAATAACTTAAGAAATCAATGTGAAACCGCGTTGCAATTATATTCCGAGCGGGGTAAATTTCTACTGCTCTCATGGGAGCGGGTCGTTCACCTCGGCATGCTAATAGATGCATCTATAGTTTGTGCCGTTCGACCCTTGGCAGAACTCAGTTTATATTTATATGTTGGTCTGCGTCGTTTGACCCTCAACAATGCACAATTTATATTTGCATGTTGGATCGGGTCGTACGAACTCGGCATGACTTGCACATGACAACTCTTTGGAACTAATAATAATTGACATTGCTTTATTTTCTTGAGATATAAATTGTTAAATAATGAAAATGAATTTGGGAATTTCTATTAATAAAAAAATTGTTGATTATTTCTTGTTATTGAATTTTCAGCTATGTTATGTATTCCATGCTTAAATATAATATCGACATTTTATTGTTAGCCCATAGTAAGTGTAGGAGTCGAACCCTCGTTAGTAATTCTTTGAGGTTAGACTGGATACTTACTGGGTACGCGTTGATTTGCGTACTCATACTACACTTGTTGTACATCTTTGTGCAGGTACATATATGTCTAGTGGCCTTGTGAGAGCAGAGGCGTAGTTAATACGGGGACTTAGGTGGGTTGCATTCCATATAATGACCCGCATCCAGCAGAATCTCCTTCAGAGTATTTATATTTTTCCTATCAAAATTTGTATTCTGGACAAATGTTGTATTTTATTTTACATTCTAGTTGATGCTCGTGCACTTGCGACACCGGGTTTTGAGGTGATTATGGGTTGTTCAGTATTGAAATGCTGAAAATATTTTTATTTACTCAGTAAATTCAAAATTTTATTATTAAATTGAATAAATAATGATTTTAAAATACTAAAATGCATAATTAAGTTAATCAAGTATTGTTGGCTTGCTTGATAGTGGTGTTAGGCGCCATCACGATCTTTAAAGGATTTTGGGTCGTGACAATATTGTATTAGAGCAATAGGTTCACTTAGGTCTTACGAGTCTTGTGGATCGGCACAGAGATGTATATACTTATCTTCGAGAGGCTACAAGGCTGTTAGGCACACTTCCCTTCTTGATTCCTCATCGTATGATTGATTCCTTTAAGGTTTATGCCTTTATTTCCTTCATATCAAGCTTATGCGAAGTGAAACACTTGCTATATATTGGGAATCGAGAAATAGTAATGGTACTACAGATGTGGAGCAAGATGTTTCTCCATGTGTATTTGATTGGACTATTATCGTTGTCTTGCGAAATGTCGTTCTCTCGTTTCAGCTCAGCAACAGTATTACCTAAAATCTTGAGATTTGGCATCAATTTTTATGACTATCCGTGTGTTGCTATCGCACAATGTCTGTGTAAGGGTAGGATGTTTGTCTATACGTTGGGGTAGTGAATGACTTGAAAGGATGTTTTACTTAGTACATGATTCAGGGATTTAATATTTTATTTCTGACGAAGAAAAGGTAATCGGACTACGAATAGTCAGGTTTGGTCGATAGGTTAACGAGACTTGGTATTTTCAAGTGTGGTGGAATTTTTATATATGATGCGGTGTCGCCGTCCTAGTTGAATCCGTTAAGTTTGCCGGTGTTATGGTATTCTTCAATTCTCCTTTGGGGCTGAGTATTGTGAAATAGTACCGGGGAAGCGGCTGTCAGAGATCGTAGTGTGCGCTGGTTCAGGATTGAATCGGTGTTCGGGTGTTGAGGGATCAAGAAAGATGTTATTTGGAGAGGATTAGAGCTAGTGGCAAATTTTTGGTTCATTTGATACAAAGATGGATTTTGAATTAAGGCAAAAGCTGGGTAACGAAGGATGAGGAAGGGCATGTCGGAGGAGTCTTGCGGTGGTTAAATTTCTAGAAGGCCAGGTGTAAGAAGCAGAAGTCGAGTAGTTTCTTAAAGAACATGGATTGACCAAAGTGGGAGGGTGGCAATGTAGTATATGGATTCTATGGTATGATAGTTGCATGCCTTGAGGAAAGTTAGAGCGATTTGGGATTCATGGTGGACAATGACTAGGTCTACGACATAATTTTGGAATATTGGATGTTATACGAAGGAAGGTTGGATACGATGGAAAGGAGTTGCTTGATATGAAGAAGGATACAACATGACCTTAGATTGGAATGTATTGTCGCACATTTACTTGATGTCCATGAGGAGTGAACGGTCTTGTACAGCTGGTGAATGAGCACGGGCTCAGGATAGTTTAAGGATTTCATAGTAAGGGTACTCACTGCAGCATCGTTGGAAGATATCGTCATGTAATTTCCACAGGTAGATTATCTCTTATGAGCAGGATAGCGGTCGTGTGGTATTAACGAAACTGTTACGAAGTATTCTACTTGTTATCGGGTAAGATGTCGGATATGTAAATGTGGCTAGTGATTTAGAGTGTTCATGAAATATTAACAAAAGGATTTCATGGAATTTGACGGGTTGATTGTGCAAGATCATGTCGATGGGGGATAAATAATCTTGGTGGATTCAAGAGTTATGCAATGATAGAAGCAAGCAAAGTGGGGGAACCCTACCACCTACGATTGGATTGCATGATTGTCTACTTGTAGGGTTGCTAGTTATCAGTATATTGGTAGGTTATTACGACTAAGGAAAGAGGAAATCAGTGGTGATTTGAGCAAAGGAATATAAGGAATGCGTGCTATAATTGGCCTTATCAATTTATGTTCAGGCTTTGAAAAGACTCGAGATTTATGCTTCATGTAGAGGTGATTTACAAGAAAGGTGATTCAGCCGGATGTTTTTTTGAGGGGGTATTCATGTGATAGCAGATCCTTGGAGCTGATTATATTCGAGACCATGTGGGTGACTACCAACAACGGTCCTAGTGGATTCAAAAGTAAAAGTGTGGTGCATAATGATTTCGAGTTTGTAGTTTTGTTGAGTATCGAGATTTTGCAACAGATTATGAAATGGGGCTTGAAGTGTCCTACGTTATCTTCAGTCAATGATAACATGAGAGGAATGGGAGAAAATGACTTTGGATTCATGGAGGAATTATCAGACTAGGTGTACCGGTTGAAGATACGAATATGCACACAAGGATGGTATGAGATGGTTCATGGGATTTGAGACATCATGGTCTCGTGAAATAAGGTCACTCGGAATGAGTGTGGATGTATTTTCACTATGTTTTGAATGGAGCTATTATTACTCATAAGGCAAGTCCAGAGTAAATTAGAGGAAGTCAGATCTGTTAGCAATGGTCAAATCAGCATGATGGTGGCAATAATCAATTTTTTCAGCATTCTAAGTCATGCAGGTGATTCGTGGCAGTAGGTGCGAGGCTTGACGGTCGCCTTAGTTTGATTTATTTGGAGGCATTCGAGTATTATGCCATGCTATGTGTAGATGGATCCCGAAGGAGTTATGGTGGTTCACACCATTACTTGAGGATTGTGTTTTCTGCGGTTATGGAAATTCAGTCACGTGTTGCAATGATTCTCCTGAAACAAGTAAAGTGAAAGGTTTCTACAAGATGAAGTGTGTATCATATTAGTGGTTTAGGAGTTATGATGAAATTCTTGGGTTATTGCGTATTGGTAAGATAGGTGCGGTGAGAGGTACAAAATCTGAAAGTTGAGGATCAAGGTTGCGGTTCGATGCTGATAAGAATGTCACGAGCTCGGATGAGCAGGAAAGAATTCATAAGTTTGTTAGTAAGCTGGTATTGTCTTCAGTGTCACATGAGATCGTTATCATGTGTAAGAGGTCTTGTAAATGGATTCGTGAGTTCTTGATTCGCTTTACAACATTAGTATGGCTGGTGGTATGGATGTGTAGACTTGTTACCTGGTGCAGAAGGTCATGGGAGTATATCCCACAGGAAGATTGTATAAGTGTGACATGTCATCACTTGATGGATTGAATATTTAAACCAAGTATGGAGATTGTAGTACTACCACTAATGTGAGAGTTTAGTCCTGGAAGGCTCGCTATTCATTTGGTTATGAACTGAGAATGTTTGTTTTCGATTTGATGGATGTTCTTGTATTTCATGGAAAATGGGTTATTGTGGACCCCTAAAAGGTTATTGGCCTAACTCAAAATGATCGAAATCGGCTAGTGGTCTGTGGATGGATCTAAATGTGAATGTGGGCTCTATATTAAGGCGGATGTGTTCATTTCAGCATCGCTGTTTATGGAGGAGTATTCGAACATTGGATGTTATTTTGTCGCCGTCTATTTCATGTAATATTATATTGTGCCATGTGAGTTGTGAGGTGGTTTGATTATTTGCACTAATGTTGAGATACCATTTAATTTGTGGTGTTGTGAGAGCAGGATGGCTCTCAAGGTACATGTCATGTATTGCCGCTTATTTGTGCTTGCATTTCGTGGCTTATGGCGCTATCCGTCTCCCCTGGATTTGTATTATGCACTTCACGTGCTTGTGGTTGATATTCGGGTATTTCATAGTTATGAGCATTTTAGCTTAGTAAATATTTCCTTATAGATTATTATGCATAGATCGGTTGGCACACCGACATGGGTACATTGTTTGAATTGGGTGGCACGCCGCCACGGGTATCATGGTTGGATCGGGTTACATGCCACAACAGTATTATGTGTGGGTCAGGTTGCATGTCGCAACAGTGTGATGTTAAGTACAGTTCCCCATATCTATTCTTGTGTGTTTTGTTTCTTATTTTCTAAGAAGGTTCATAACATCCCCACGGTTGTTTAATTAGTTGTGTGGGTTGAGTAGTTCTGTCCATAGTTCATTTCCTTGTGTATCACATTCGAGTTGTGGCTTGTTAGCACATGGTGGAATGATATGAGACTTTTGGTAGTTTCTGAGGTGGCTTATTGCCTGAGCAACTTATACTGGGTGAGACGAGATTATTGGACCTAGGATCAGTGTGATCAAATTTGTATGAAGCATATTAAAGAGCAAATATCGATATTCAGTACATAATGAGGTAATGGTTCTTGTCGGGAGGAGAGACTCCATGAATTGTGATTCAGCAGGTGGTCATGAGTTTTTACACATCTCTTCTGTCGTGACAGTATTGCAAGAGTGGGAAAAGGACTTATATGTGCCATGAGGTGATTTTGAGCATAGTTTCGTGGGATTTTGGCTATTGGTATAAGAGGATGTTATTATGGTCATGTGAATAATATGGTGCATGGTGTAAATTCGGTAGGAGTATGCAATCAAGTATTGATACATCGTGTAGTGATTGATTCGGTGTTCGTATGTTTGAGACATTCCTAATGGAGAAATTTGGATGTTGGAATTTGGCTTTAAGGCTTATTTGCCTAAATAAAAGGGGGGAAATCCTCATATTTGCTCGAGCTAATGTTCTCAACTGAGTTGTGGCAGCACGAGTAGGTGCACGAGGTATTAAACAGTGATTTCAGACAACTCAAAAGCAGTCCTTAGCAATTTCGAGGACAAATGTATGTTTAAGTGGGAGAGAATGTAACGACCTAATCGGCCGTTCTGAGATCTAGCACGTCATTCGACAATTGAGGCCATAAGTAGCTTCACATCAGGTATTGTGACTTGTACGTGTGGTCGGAATTGAATTTCGTAAAGTTTGGAGTTGATTTGGAGAGAAAATTCTCATTTCGAAAGCTTTAAGTTGGAAGAATTGACTAACGCTGTATCTTTGAGTAAACGACCTCGGAATCAAGATTTGAAGGTTCTAACAGGTTTGAATGATGATTTGGACTTGTGCCTATGTCCGGATCGAGTTTTGGATGGCCCAGGAGCGTTTCAGCACCCATTGTAAAAAGTTGGCATTTTGGAAGAATTTCATAAATTTGGGTTGAAGTGAATTTCAATGTTAATGATGTCCGCTTAGGATTCTGAGTCTTAGAATATATCCTTACGGTGATTCTAGTATTGGGAACATGTCGAATGTGGATTTGGAGGTCCGTATGTCATTTCAGGGTCATTTGATGAAAGTTAAAAATTTGAAGGTTTTTTAGATGTTTGACCAAGAGTGGACTTTTTGATATCGAGGTCAAATTCCGATTCTGGAAGTTGGAGTGGGTCCGTAATGTTGAATGTGACTTGTGTGCAAAATTTGAGGTCAATGGGACGTGATATGATAGGTTTCGAAATCGAATGTAGAAGTTTGAAGTTTTAAAGTTCATTAAGCTTGAATTAGGGTGTGATTCATGAATTTGATATTGTTTGATGTGATTTGAGGTCTCGAGCATTTCCATGTTATGTTATGAGATTGGTTTGTGTGATTGGATGGGATCTTGGGGGCCTCGTGTGTGTTTTACCCCCAAGTTTGGATGATTTGCTGCTGCAGGTTTACTTGTGCTGGTTTTGTCCTTCGTGAACGCGAAGGGTGGACAGGGGGTTTTTGCTCTTTGCATTCGTGAAACACTGGGAGTGGTGTTTCACGTTCGCGAGCCCTGTCTCGCGTACGCGTAGAAGGAAGTGAATTTTAGCCTACATGTTCGCGAAGGGTGCAACGTGTTCGCAAAGGCTCACCTGGTAAAGCATCACGTTCGCGAGCAGCGACTCGTGTTTGTGAGCACGTGATTTTTGCCTCGCATGAATTACTCCTACAGAATCCCCAGAATTAGGGTTTTTCTTTTATTATTTGGTTTTAGGAATTAATTGCACAATTTCCGTGTTTGTTCGCATTTTTGTATGCATTTTTAATTTATTTAATTCATAAAAAAATACAAAAATACATTGCATTCGCATTTATGATCCAATTTTATATTAGGTTAATCATTTAATTAATGTTACAAAATGAAAGAAAATACCAAAAGTAGTTTATTTTGCATTTTTACTTTTAATTTCCGAGTTTGTTATGTTTTTCTTTTGTTTTAGGACTTAATTAATTTTTGAAAAAAATAATTAGTTTATTAATTTAGTTTTGGGAATTAAATCACGTATTTATTTTAATTGGTAATTAACAAAAAGGCATCTCATTCTTGCATTTGAAGTTACAGGTTTTTAGAGAGAAAATTCTGGAAAATCATAAACGGATGATTTTTTTTTTACTGTTTCATTAAAAAAAATTTAGTGATTTTTAAATCTTTAAATTTCAAACAACTCTGATTCATTTGGGGGGGATAAAAAATCCAGAAAAAAGAAAAGGGTTAAGAGTTTTACTGTTCAATTAAATCCTCTTCTCCTTTCTTAGTCAATTTTTGAAGTTTTCAAGTCTTGTCACATTTTCTTATTCATTCTGAGAGTTCAAATGGAGTGATATTGAGTTTTGGAAGAGTTTTCTGGTTCAAGTCATCAAGGATCACTATTCCATTAAATTGTCAAGCTGATTTCAGTGTTTCAGTTGTTGAATCTGGGCTATTATGTTGATGTTTATTGCTTTCACCTCCTTTCTTTTTGCTTTTTCCAGGTATATCTTCAAAACCTGTCATAGAATTAAATATTGACTAGCATGTATAAGGACCCGGGAATTAAAGTTGAAGTTTGAATGGAAACCTTAAATTCCTGATGTAATTACTGTTATGTACTACCATTATGTGTGATTGAATGCTTTAGTTTTGTAGTAGTTCAATTTCTGGTTTATGTGAGGTTGTTGGTTCATGCTAATAGCTTATGGGAATTCAGTTATCCAGATTTAGTGTGTAATTTCATAATAATGGGATGTTGTAATAGCATTTGAGCCCTGTTTACATGAATGGACTGTTTTAAACCTTTAAATGGTATTGTTCAAGGCTATCAAACATGTTGTATTGTGGATCTGGAAATGGACTCACATGTGTTCAAGTTTTTGATGAAGAATAAGCCTGAAAATAGCATCTCTTAACTTCAGATTGATTGTTTGTTCAACTAGTTGTGATATTCCTCTGTTTTTCTATGTTTTTGCTTCTTAAGATTTAGATTGTGTGTTTAGAATGTTATGGCTAATGGCATATGTTGTTGTTTTTATATTCTCAGCCTATCACTTTGATTCTTAGAGGTCGAGATGTGTTTAGTGAAAAAGGTTGATTACTTAGTTCAGAAATTGAAGTTTCATGATTGTTGTCTTAACTGGTATAAATATGTGGATACTTAGTATAAATGAGCATGTGTATTTTTTTGAAAAAATGAAATTTGGCTTGGTTATTTACATATTGTCTTTTAATGAAAAAACCCGGCACATGTTACATATTGTATCAGGTAGGAGCTATTGTTTGTGTTTGATTAATTTGAGGTCACTTAATTTGGTTGGATTAAGCGTTAGTTCTTTCAGGGCAATTGCGAATTAAGTGGTATAGGCAGATATCTTTTGGCCAAGCAAATCGTTGGTTGAGAAAAGGCAGCGGGCTTCGAATTGGCTCATGAAGCTTAGGATTTGGAGTCGTTCTGTTTTTTTGAATCATCTGATGGTTGCAAGCTCAGGGACTTGATCTTGAGTCCCTCTTTCTGCTGTCGTCCAGCTTGCTCAAAGACTTGGGCTCACATTTGGGCCCAAATTGCGCAACCCTTTGTTCATTAAGCCATCACCTCATTTAGAGTTGGATTAAACCTATTTGCTTAAATAACCAACCCTATCTTGTAAGCTTTTAGATAAACCTTTAATTACATTTGGAATTTTGATTAATTAGGCTCTTATAAATAATAATTGGGGCGAGCCATAACACAAGTAGTATATGGCCCTCATGAGTTAGTATAGAAACCCTTTAATTAGAATAATTTGACGTGCATCGTGCCCAAACAAAAATGATAATTGCACAGCCTTAGTCTAATTAATTTTGACTTAATCCTTAGAATTCGAGGTGTGCCACCTAGTTGAATTCCCGTGGCCCTCGCAAATTGCAAACATGTAGTTGCATTAGGTACGTCATTTTTATAATTTACCTTCCTAAACTCGGGTGCACATTTATGTGACCCAAATCCAAATCTCAACAATGTTAGATAAAATATGTCAAGAACCGTGGGTTCATTTATGTGACGTAGTTCGAGATGTATTTTAAATAAAGTTGCAATTTTCCTTTAAAATAATGAAAAAAGCGGGTACAAAGTTATTAATCATAGGCTAAAACATGTACTAAAATCATATAATAGCCAATTATAACAGTTGAGCGACCGTGCTAGGACCACAGAACTCAGAAATGCCTAACACCTTCTCCCGGGTTAACAGAATTTCTTACCTAGATTTCTGGTTCACGGACCGTAATACAGAGTCAATCTTTCCTCAACTCGGGATTTGAAACGGTGACTTGGGAAACCCTAAATCCCAAGTGGCAACTCTGAATTCTTTAAATAAATAATCACGTTTCGATTGTCACTTCAAGTTGGAAAAAAACTCCCTTCTACGCCCTTCGCGGGGTGTAGTATAAAAGGAAGTGTGACAGCTCTGGAAACTCTGCTGGGGATCTGAACCCGTAATTTCAATTTTAGGGTTCAGAAATTCGAGCTTATATGAATTCCTATATTTGTCTTTATCTGTTATCTGATTTTATTACATGTTTGGGTCTAATGTAACAAATGCTGCTCTTTTACTGCTTTGGTATTATTTGAACTGTATATAAACTATTATGAAATCCTTCTATTCTAACCTTCGGGGATGTGCTCGTTGGTCGAGACTACTTATTCTATTAGTGTCATACCTTCAAATAAAAAAGAGGCTCGGACAAGTTATTAAGCCGAATGGCCTTTTGGTTCCTGATACGTAGCCCCCCCCCCCCCGACTCGAGTCGTCCGCTCGAGTACATAGTCTAGAACAAATACCTAAGATTTGAACCTAGACTAACTCAACCTCATGCCGGATCCCTAGTAGGAACGTTTGTTTTCATCATGTGCATTTGTTTGGAGACTCAACACAAGGGTTGGGTGTGTCTAGGATAGGTGTACCCAAAATGAAAGGACTATCCTGATGCATCTTACTTGCTACTTGTGCATTCATTTGTTGCGGACTTGCATGTTGACTAGCTTATTGAGGAAAAGTTGAAAAGAAAGGGAAATATAAGTATTGAGAGAGATAATTTTTTGTTTTTTCAAAAACCAATGCCCAAAATATACCGAAACTCTGCCGAAATTTTGAAGAAAAAGAAGAATTTTTTTAGAAAAATAGAAATTTTGGTTTTTTGTTTGTCAAAATTGTCCGAACTATGCCATTTTGATTCCCACCAGATGTGGGATATGTAAGCAACCCCCAACAGGTCCAACTCTCTTTTTGCAAGAAATAGCCAAAAGAAAAAAAGAAGAAAAAAAAACCAAAAGTTTATTGCTTTGTTATAAATAAGTAAGGTGATGCCATTCTTGTAAAAAATAGCCGAATGTTCCCAAAAGGACACCGGAAGGCTGTTTTTGCAAAAACAGCCACCTTTGGTCTTATTTCCAAATTTTCGGGCTGGTGCTAGAATCTTCTCCAGAAAGTGCTAAAAGGCCATATTTGCAAAGTCGGGTTTTAATTGTGAAATAAAAAATTGAAAAAAAAAAGTGTCAGCCTTGTTTTGAGTCAAATGAATCATGAGTTTGCTTAATCGCATTATAAATGTGCAGAATGAGCACGAGTGAAAATTTGCCAATAATAGTCATGAACAAAATCCCTTTGGAGCTGCATATGTGGTGGGATGATTTGGGTAAATCATGGCAATATAAGGTCAATTAATACTTGAGAGGTCTCACCGGGTTGTTGAAAATCAAGCCTAGAGGAGACATCATATAGGCGTTGGTTACATTATGGGACCAAGGCCCACAACATGTTTCATTTTTCAGATTTTGAACTCACCCCAACTTTAGAAGAAATTTCTGGATATATTGGGAGCACTGAGGTTCCGTTGAGACACAAGTATCTGGTTGCTCCAAGACTCGTCGTTGTGCACAAGCTCCTAGATTCCTTACAGATAAACAGGGGGTCCATAACCCAGATTTGGTAGCCGACTTTTCCACTCTACAGTTTATATATCAAAGATACAGTCATACATAAGGGTTTAACAATCCAGAGAACAAAATTTTTAGCAAAAGGAATCGCCTCAAATGGGAAGAGCATCGGTACTTTGCTTGTATGGTAGTGTTATTAGGTTTTCTAGTGTTTCCTAGGAAAGACGGGAACATCGATATACTGATAGCTGGGGTAGTCAGCACTTTGCTTAGTTAGGCCAAAAGCACCCTCGCACCCATGATAGTAGCTGAAATCTTCCGCGCTCTTACAGCCTGCAAAGCTGGAAGAGAGTTTTTCGAAGGATGCAACTTGTTGCTGCAGATGTGGATGATTGAACACCTGTGTCATCGCCCTCAATTCATGAGTTATGGGCCGACAAAGAAAAACTGTATAGAGGAATTTTACACCAGGGTTGATAGGGCTAGTCTGTCAAAAGGGTTTATATAATGGGTAGCACACCTCCATTACATCACTACAAGCCAAATAGAGTGGACGTTTGGATGGCTTCCTGTAGGTGAGATCATATACATGTTAGCTACCGGGCCTCATTTCCTGTTGATGGGTCTCATGAGTATCCAGCCTTATGCCCCATACCGGGTTTTGAAACAGCTGGGGAGATGTCAGATAGTGCCAAAATATGATGATCTTAGTGCCTAGGCAGTCAAGATTGGTCCTAATGGTCAGTTTCATGAAGCGGCAGTTCGCCAGATTTGGAACGAGTGTCATTACCTGATGGCAAATACCCGTGTGCGTGATCTATAAAAAAGTGAAGTTTCACTAGGGTACCTTTCTTGGTATAAAAGGGAAATTGAGTTTGGAAGGCCGGCCAAAAGACCCTATCTTTAGAAATTTGCTAAGGCGCCACAAGAACAATGGGCTTGGTTGGCCAAGGAAAATGAGTACAGGGACACGATTGGAAGACTAGAAAAGTAAGTCAAAGACCTTCAATTCGAAAATGGTTTGCAAGCCATAGTGGATGAGGGTGAAAAGAGAAAGCTGGCCAAAGAAAATGAGGCCCTTTGAACGCAGATTCAGAAGATGAAAATAGCGGTAGAAAATCCCACCAGAAGCGCAAAGGATGAAAAACTCACAGATAACCTTAGGCAAAAAGTAGGTGAATATAGTATTGATTTGAGAAAAGTAGAGGGTGAACTAGCCAGGGCTCAAAAGCATGACAACGAGGTTGCGATATTAAAGAAGAGGGTCATCATCGTTGAGAACAAAATGGTCAAGCAGGCGAAGGACTTTAAGGCAGAAAAAGAACACGGTTATACAACAATGGCATAACTAGAAAAGGATTTACAGTAACTTCAAGAAAATAATCAAGTTACCAAACAAACTTTGGAAGCCAGGGCCCAGCATATTGGGCATTTGTTGCAAGAAAAGGGTGTCATAAGAGAAAGAGTCTGAAGGATCGCCGATTACATCGCGATGAAGTGTTGTAGTTGTGAAGATATGACTAGATCCATGTTCTTTTCCGCTACAATGACCTTTGTCCGCCAGGTAATGGAAGACCTTCACCAACTCTAAGGGGATTTAGCACGTAGGCCCTTGGAGAGACCGAATGATGTCCCACAAGCCCTCGGAGCAGTAGATGCACTGATGTATTCGTGACTTTCATTGGAGTCTGTATTTTCATCTTCTATTGTAGTTTGTCAATTTGTTTTGAGTCTGTATTTTTATTTCTTCATCAGAGTCTGTTAGTTGCTTCTGAGTCTATTGGTTTTCAAGTCATTGTAATCAAAACATCTCTTCTTATAAATATGTGAACATTTTAGAATGTGTTGACTCATTTTCCATAACTACGCTCGGTCTGATTCATGCGGGATCATGATACGTAGGCAATCTCTATAGGATTCGACCATAACCAAAAGAGGAAAAACAGAAGAGTAAAAAGAGAAAAAGAGAAGAGAGAAAATAAAGAAAAAGAAAAGGAGAAGAAAAGAGAGGGAAAATAAGAACTCGTGAGAAGAAAACAATGGCAAAATAAGGGAGAATAAGTTTGTTGCCTATATGTTAAAACCTGACCGCTAACAAGTTTGTTGTTGTCTGTCCAGTAGCAGGCAGGTGGTTACTTTTGTGGCTTTCTGGCAACCCACCCATACCACACCCGGTCCAAAAATAAGTTGACCACGGCCAACCAGGAGCCTGATGCGAGTATCATTGATCCCTCGAGAGAGGTGGAAGAATTGGATGTTAATGCGATGAAAGAAGAGATGTACAAACTGAAAGAAAAAATGGTTGAAATGTACCAAGCATGGGCAAAAGGGCAACCACCACCAGCTTACCTTGCCAACCCTGCCTTCATCCCATCGTTGGCTCAGTCGTCCGGTCATCCTGCCACCAATTTGTCCGCAAGCTTTCCTATCCACCAACACTACCAGAGCATAACTTCCCAAATACCACCAGCTCCACCACCAGAACCAGTTCTGTACCCACCTCCACCAGCCACTCCTATCTTCGTGGCACCCCCACCCGCTACACTCCATAGATCTTCTAGCGAACCTTTGTTCCAAGCCCATGATAACCAGTATTACCCCCCCCCCCCCGAAGTCTACATTTAAAGCCCCGGAACCCTATTCATACACCCCTCATTTTGATCTCTCTGCAGAAGCTGAAAAACCAACCAAAAATCCTAAATAAAAGGAGATGTTCAGGAAAGTTAAAAGCTTAGAACAGTCATTCAGAGACATGGGGGACTGGGAGGTCAAGTAAGTGTAGCTTACAAAGATCTATGTTTGTTTCTAGATGTGAAATTGTTGGCGGGGTTTAAGATGCCCAAGTTTGATTTATACGATGGGCACGGTGCTCTAAAGGCACACTTGAGAGGGTTTTTCAGCAAAATGAGAGGAGCTAGAGGGAAAGACTAGTTGCTAATGACATATTCCAGTTAAAGTCTGAGTGGTTCAGCATTGGAATGGTATACCCAGCAAGACCACAAAAGGTGGTATTCATGGGATGATCTAACCCAGGCATTTTCTTGCCACTTCCAGTACAATCTTGATATTATTCCATATCGTTTGTCCTTGACGAAACTTGAGAAAAGGCACAATGAAAGTTTTAGGGAATATGGGTTCCGTTGGAGAGAGCAAGCAACGAGGGTTGACCATCCGATGAAAGAAAGTGAAATGGTAGATTACTTCTTGCAGGCCTTAGAGCCCACTTATTTCGGTCATTTGGTATCGGTTGTAGGCAATTCCTTTAATGAAATGGTGAAAATGGGAAGCATGGTAGAAGAAGGGCTCAAGTCTAACAAAATCATGAGCTATTCGGCGATAAAGGCAACCACCCAGGCCATTCAAAGCAGAACTGGGGGAGTGATTGGAAAGAAGAAGAAAGAGGATGTAGCAACGATTGATTCTGGAGGTTGGTTCGGATCCAGCGGACCATCAAATTATTACAACCAGCTTCGATCCCCCCGTCAAACCTACCATTACACTCCATATAGCCTACCACAACACTACTACCCACCAACAGATCCCCATTTTCTCGTCAATCCCGCAAAAACATACACTCAACATCCCGCCCACGCACAATGGCATGCGCCAATCCCACAAAATACTTACTTGGCTCTAAAATGCCTATCCATCCCAAGAGCCTACCAAAACCCCCCGAGACTAGCTTTCCGAGCCAATCAAGTATTTAAGAATGAGAGGTTGCAGAAGAAAAAAAACTTCACTCCATTGGGATAGTCCTATACTAGTTTATTCCACGGGTTGAGACAGTTGGATATGCTGAGGTCGATTGAAGCAAAGTTGCCAAATCCTCCCCCGAGAAATCTTGATTATTCTGTCAGTTGTGAATATTGTTCTGGTGCTCCGGGGCATGACACAGAGAAATGTTCATGTTTGAAAAATGCTATCCAGGAGCTCATTGATTCATATCAGATTGAGCTCCAAGCTTCGGAAGCACCCAGTATCAACCAGAACCCGCTGCCAACCCATCAAGAAACAAACATGATTGAGACAATGCATAAAGAAGAGGATCCCAAAAAGCATGTGCAGACCATCATGATGATACGAGCCAGTGAGGTAAAGCCGGTTTAAAAACTAACAATCAAGATATCAATGCTCAAGTTGACCAGAACAAGTAGTGATCCTTCTGCTATAATCAAGAAGGGGTCCTCAAGTGATGGTGGGGTGAAACAAGAAAAAGCAAAGGTGGTGGTACCAGGGGGGCAAGCAGGCCTGTTATGGTTGTGGAAGGTGCTCGCACATAGCTGGTCATTATCAAACTTGTGAATCAGCTACCAAATAGTCAATAGCAGGGCTTCCCCTTAGAATTATGAGTGAGTGATAGTGACTTACAAAGGGAAAGAGGTTAAAAAAGAAGTCTGGGAAGAAAACCTAAAACCTCCAAATATAACCTAGTATTGGTGAAAAACGTTGTGACTAAAGAAGAAGCAGAGGAGTTTTTGAAAAAAAGGTGCAAGACTATTCTATTGTGGAGCAATTGAGGAAGACGCCGGCACAAATCTCACTGTTGTCATTGTTAACTCATTCAGACGAGCACCGTCGGGCACTGATGAAGATCCTGAACGAGGCATATGTTCCTGACAAAAACCAATCAATCACTTGGAAAAGATTGACAATAAGATTATTGAGGTAAACAGAGTCACTTTTTCTGATGATGAATTGCCCGTAGAGGGTACTGAGTGTAATAGTCGTCTATCTTACGGTGAAGTGCGAAGATTCTGTGTTTATCCGGGTATTGGTCGACAATGGTTCTAGTGCAAATATTTGCCCCCTCTCCACTCTAAACAAGCTAAAAGTGGATGATGAAAGAATTCACAAGAACAGTAGTTGCGTGCGAGGGTTCGATGGTGGAGGGAAAGTTTCGGTCGGTGACATAGTACTCGACCTAAAAATCAAACCAGTTGATTTCACCATGGAATTCCAGGTGTGAGATATGGCTGTCTCTTATAATCTGTTGTTGGGTCGACCCTGGATCAATGCCGCCAAAGCAGTCCCCTCTACTCTACAACAAATGGTAAAGTTTGAATGGGATAGATAAGAAATTGTTGTGCACGGAGAGGACAATTTGTATGGCCATAGTGATGTCATTGTTCCACTCATTGAGGCTGAGGATGACAAAGGGCCTTAGGTCTACCAGGTTTTTGAAACAATATCAGTAAAGACAATTCTAGACGGGAAGTGCGCTCCAACTCTGAAGGTAGCTGCTGCATCAGTCATGGTAGCTGTTGAAATTTTGAGAAATGGTTTTGTCCCAGGGAAAGGTTTGGGATTCAAGCCCACAATTGCAAATATAAAAAGAGCCAGAAGGATGAAACAGAGGGCATGGGTCCTCCTGAAGCCTGTCCCACATCTCTTCAGATTATTTATCAGGCCCGGCACCAAGAAACGCCCTTCAACAACAAGTCGCAGTTCTGTGGTTGGTCCTGATAAGGAATTGCTTGAAAGGTTTAAGAAGTTGTTTGAAGATGTGAATATGGTGGAATTTGGAGAGGGTTCTAGCAAGGCAGATGTGCAATTTGTTGGGCCCATTGCAAAGATCAACAATTGGGAAGCTACTCTCCCCCAACTAGGAAGGAGTTTAGGTAGTTCGCTTTGATTTTCTTTCAGTTTATCTGGATTATTCCAGGATTGTGATTCAGATTCTATGTTCCTTCCGTTTGGATGTATAAACCTTGTTATCTTTCAATTTCAATGAAATGCAATTTCCCTTTTTTATCATTTTTGGTAGTTTTTATTTTCTTTGGGTTTCTTTTCCTTCTTGTACAGTTCTTTTTATGTTGTTTCAATGACATGACATATATGAAGAATCTTCAGCCCAATCTTGAAAGCCAATATAATTCTGAAATAATAATTCAAGAAATAGAATGTGATGATGAATTGGAGTATGATGAGGATTGGGCCTTTGAAGAAATTAGAAAATAATTAAGCCATTTTGAAGAAAAACCCAAACCAAACCTGAGTGATACAGAAGCAATCAATTTAAGGGACCCAGATAATATCAGAAAAAAACTAAAATAAGTGTCCATCTTTAATGGCAACTCAGGGAAGAGATAATCAAAGCAGTGCTTGAATACAAAGATATTTTGCATGGTCTCATATGATGACATGCCGGGTCTAAGCACTGACTTGGTGGTTCACAAATTGCCCATTGACCTAGCATTGCCCTCCCGTAAAACAGAAGTTAAGGGAGTTCAAAACTAACATGAGCGTAAAGATCAAAGAGGAATTCACAAAGTAGTTTGAGGCAAAGGTCATTCGAGTCACGCAGTATCCCACTTGGTTAGCCAATGTTATGCATGTACCAAAGAAGGATGGAAAGACCAGGGTGTGTGTCAATTATCGCGATCTCAACAGACAAACCCAAAGGATAACTTCCCACTGCCAAATATCCACATTTTAATTGATAATTGCGCCAAATATGACATTGGGTCTTTTATAGATTGCTACTCAGGCTATCATCAGATTCTAATGGATGAGGAGGACGCAGAAAAGATGGAATTCATCATGCCATGGGGGACATATTGCTACAGGGTCATGCCTTTAGGGTTGAAAATTGTTGAGGCAACTTACATGAGGGCAATGACGACCATATTCCATGACATGATACACAAGAAGATCGACGTTTATGTGGATAATGTGATCGTGAAGTCTAGAAAGCAGTATGACCATGTCAAGGATTTGAGAAAATTCTTCCAAAGGCTCCATAGGTAGAATCTCAAGCTCAATCCCGCAAAATGCACATTCGGTGTGCCGTATGGAAAATTGTTGGGATTTGTAGTTAGCCAGCGAGGTATTGAGCTGGACCCCTCAAAGATTAAGGCTATATCAACAGGTTTAGTGCTCAGCTTACAATAACTTGCGAGCCATTTTTCAAACTGTTAAATAAGGATGTCGCGGCCAAATGGATAGATGAGTGTCAAGAAGCATTTGACAAGATAAAAAGGTACTTGTCAAACCCGCATGTGTTGGTGCCACCAGAACTAGGAAGACCTTTGATCCTGTATTTGATGGTTTTGGACAATTCGTTTGGTTGTGTGCTGGGTCAGCAATACATCACCGGCAAGAAAGAACAAGCCATCTATTATCTCAGCAAGAAGTTCACATCTTAGAGGTCAAGTATACGCACCTGGAAAGGACATGTTGTGCCCTAACTTAGGTGGCACAGAAGCTGAAGCATTATTTGTCATCTTACACTACTTACCTCATCTCTCGTTGGATCCATTAAAGTATATCTTTCAGACACCTATGTGCGCAAGGAGGCTCGCAAAGTGGCAAATTTTGCTCAGAAAATTTGACATCATCTATGTGACCCAGACGGCGATAAAAGCCCAAGCGTTGACCGACCATTTGTCTGAGAACCCAGAGGATGAAGAATATGAGCCTTTGAAGACTTACTTCCCCGACGAAGAGGTAATGCACGTTGATGAGTTGGAACAAGTTAGAGATCTAGGTTAGAAACTTTTCTTTGATGGAGCTGCTAATATGAAAGGTATTGGGATAGGGGTTGTACTGATTTCCGAAACAGGACATCACTACCCTGTTACGCCTCAGCTTTGTTTGTACTATACTAACAACATAGATGAGTATGAGGCATGCATTTTGGGTTTGAGGTTAGCTGCATACATGGGTGTCCAAGAAGTCTTGGTCTTAGGGGACTCGGACCTTCTGGTGCACCAGATTCAAGGGAATGGGAAACCCCGGATTTGAAGCTTATACTATACCGGCAATGTTTGCATGATCTTTGTCAACGATTTTGATGGGTAGAGTTTAGGCATATTTCTAGGATCCATAATAAGGTTGTTGATGCTTTGGCTACACTAGTACCAATGTTACATCATCCAGATAATACTTATGTTGACCTGTTACATATTTAGGTCCATGATCAGCATGCTTGCTGTAATGTGGTGGAAGAAGAAATTGAGGGTGAGCCTTGGTTTCACGATATCAAGGAATACATCAGGAGGGAGGTGTATAAAAGAGAACAATTCGACGATTGACAAGCGAATTTTTCTTCAATGTAGGGGTCTTGTACAAAAGAACTCTAGATCTTGGATTGTTGAGATGCATAGATGCCAGACAGGCCACGACCATCATGACCGAGGTACATTCCAGAGTTTTTGGACCGCATATGAGTGGTTATGCTCTGGCAAAGAAGATTCTCCGAGCAGGTTATTATTGCTCACCATGGAGCGAGATTGTATCAGTTTTGTGCGCAAATGTCATCAATGTCAAGTGCACGGAGATTTGATTCATTTCGCACCATCTGAATTGCACACAATGTCTGCAGCATGGCCCTTTGTTACCTGGGGCATGGATGTCATTGGACCTATCGAGCCAGCAACGTCCAATGGGCACAAGTTTATTTTGGTGACCATCGATTATTCTACCAAATGGGTTGAAGCTAAAACTTTCAAGTCTGTGACCAAGAAAGCGGTGGTCGATTTTGAGCATTCAAATATCATTTGCCTGTTTGGGATCTCGAAGGTAATCATCACGGACAATGGTGCAAATCTCAATAGTCATTTGATGAAAGAGGTATGTTAGCAGTTTAAGATTCCACATCGCAATTCCACCCCATACCGCCCCAAGGCGAATGGAGCAGTCGAGGCAGCCAACAAGAACATAGAAAGATACTTCAGAAAATGGTGGAGAGTTCCAAGCAATGGCATGAAAAGATGCCTTTCGTATTATTGGGTTATCGCACCACTCTACGTACTTCAGTAGGGGCAACTCCTTATTTGTTGGTGTATGGCACGGAAGCAGTAATACCTGCAGAAATTGAAATCTCATCCCTTCGGATTGTCGCTGAGGCCAAAATTGATGATGACGAGTGGGTTAAAACCCGACTGGAGCAATTGAGTTTAATTGACGAGAAAAGATTAGCAACGGTGTGTCATTGCCAGTTGTATCAATATAGAATGGCAAGATCATATATAAGAAGGTGCGGCCACAGAGGTTTGAAGTGGGTCAGTTAGTATTGAGATGTATCCTCCCTTATCAGGCTGAAGCAAAAGATAAGTTCACCCCAAATTTGCAGGGGTCATTCATTGTGACGAGAGTATTGTCCAATGGTGCTTTGTATTTAACATATGTAGAAGGCAAATGTGTAGAAATGGCCATTAATTATGACGCAGTAAAGAGATATTATATATGATTTTCTTTGATTAAATTGTATTTGTTTGTACTTGGAATATTTTGGAGATTGAAATGACAAAGGCATTTTGTTCTGCTATCTAAACACTTTATCATTTGTTCCCCTCTTTGAGCCTTATTTATTTCCTTTCGTACCCCTCTTTCGAAATCAGTAGCAAAGATCAGAAACACAAGTGTGACAGATAAGTAAAGGAGAAAAGGAAAAGAAAAGAATGAAAAGAAAAAAAGAAGAAAAAAACAACAACAAAAAACAAAGGAATAAGAAAAGAAGAGAAAGAAAAGAAAGAGGAAAGAGAAATTCACAACAAAATAAGGCAATTCTTATGACGTGAACTACGTTCGACCTGATTCCTTTTATGGATACGTAGGCAGCCTCAAGGTTCAGTCCCATCAAAACAAAAATCCAAAATTCCCCAAGCAAGAAACTGGGGCAGAAGTTGTGTTTGTTGTAAGAAATCCGATTCCGAAAGTTATACTTTTGAACCCATGTGAACTGTTTTGAGCCTTTAATACCCTTTCTTTCTAACCCTGTCCAAAGCTCACGTTACGGTCCAAGAAAGACCTTCTAATCAATCTTCAAGAGATGCCAAGGCAAGCAAGTAAAGGTGATTCATGGCAGTGGCAAAACTCCAGCCCAAGCAAAAAACAAAAAATAAATAAATAATGAAAATGAAAGAGTCTTATTAGTGAAAATCCTCACGGACATTGTAAGGCGATGGAAGCCGAGAGAAATAAAAAATGAGATAGTCATATTGGTGAAAACCTTCACGGGCACCTTAAGACGATAGTGAGTTGAGAGACAAGCAAATGAGAGAGGTTTGATGGTGAAAACCCTTCGGGGCACCACGGGCCGAACAAGGTAAGGGTTTTGGTAAAACAATTAGATTTTGAAGATCTCGACGCACAATTCAGGCACCCACCTGGAGAATACGGGAATACAATTCAAGTTTTGATATTAGGAGCCCACCTGGAGAACAAGGGAATACAGTCCAAGTTTTGGCAATCAGGATCCCACGAGGAGAAGAAGAGAATACAGTCCAAGTTTTGGCAATCAGGAGCCCACATGGAGAACAAGGAAATACAGTCCAAGTTTTAGAAAACAGGTGCCCATCTGGAGAACGAGGGGATACAGTCCAAGTTTTGGCAATCAGGAGCTCACCTAGAGAACAAGGAAATACAGTAAGTTTTGTTGGAATCATGCATCCACCTGGAGAACAAGCAAACATAATTCGAGTTTTAGCGGTTAGGAACCCACCTGGAGAACGAGGGAACACAATCCAAGTTTTTGGCAGTCATGCACCCACCTGGAGAACAAGGGAATATAACTCGAATTTTGGTAATCAGGTACCCACCTGAAGAACAAGGGAACAAAATCCATGTTTTTGGCAGTCATGTACCTACCTGGAGAACAAGAGAATACAATTCGAGTTTCGGCAATCAAGCACCCGCTTGGAGAATAAGGGAATACAATTCAAATTTTGGTAATCAGGCATCCACCTGGAGAACAAGGGAATACAATCCAAGTGTTGGTAATCATGAGCCCACCTGAAGAGCAAGGGAATACAGTCTAAGTTTTAGCAATTAGGCGCCCACCTGGAGAGGAAGGAAACACCATTAAAATTTTGATAATCAGACGCCCACCCAGAAAGATAGGGGACACAGTTCAAGTTCAGCAATCAGGCGCCCACCTGAAAAAAGGGAAAGCATCTTAGGTTATAATTAAAGTCGACAACAAAGGAATTTCATCAGAAGAGTACAAGGCGACGTGGCAATAAGAGTTGCAAGAGCAAGTTTGAAGACGTAGATAGGATTCTTGTAGTTCATAGATTATAGTTCATTCTAACTTATTTTTATTTTATCATGGTGTAATAAGGGGTTCAGTAAGCAGTAGCAGCAGCAACAACAATAGTGAAACCACAGCTTTTTGGCAGTCCCAACTACCAAAACTTCTAAAACTATACTGACCTGATTCCTTTATAGCCAAGGATACGTAGGCGACCTGTTAAGAAAGGTTCGGTCAGACACTTTTCAAAAAATGCTTCTCATGGAGTGCCAAGCAGGCAAAAATCCCTCGTCATTGCTCATTTTTATTTTTACCCGAAAATCCTTCGTGGCAGCTGTGAGCACGTGATTTTTGCCTCTAATGAATTACTCCTACAGAATCCCCATAATTAGAAATTTTCTTTAATTATTTAGTTTTAGCAATTAATTGCATAATTTCCGTGTTTGTTTGAATTTCTATGTACATTTTTAATTTATTTAATTCATAAAAGATACAAAATATATTGCACTCGTATTTAGGATCCAATTTTATATTAGGTTAATAATTTATTAATGATACAAAATGAAAGAAAATACCAAAAATAGTTCATTTAGCATTTTTACTTTTAATTTTCGAGTTTGTTATAGTTCTCTTTTGTTTTAGGAGTTAATTAATTTTTGAAAATAATAATTAGTTTATTAATTTAGTTTTGGGAATTAAATCACGTTTTTATTTTAATTGGTATTTAAAAACACTGAGAATGGAAAAAAAGAGAAAAGAAAAAAAGAGGTCTTTTAATAAAAAAACCCAATTTAGGGCCAACCCACCAAAAAACCAAGACCAAACCAATTTACACCCGCCCAAACCCGTCCCAAAAACCCGGTCTAGCCCTCTTTAATCGAAATGACACCGTTTTGGCAATTCAATCGTGACCGTTGGAACTCCCTAATCTAACAGTCTGAAAATGGGGTGTAATTTGACATAAGACTATCCAAACGTCCCCCTTACCCCTCAGTCATCTCTCACAACTCACCAGAGACCCCTTTCATCGCTGCCGTCCGCCGGAAATCGCCCCACGGCGGCAGCCGGTAACAAATACCCACAAAATTAACACCACGGCATCTCCTCCACCCCCTCATCCCAAATCCACGCTCTGCTCCTCTCAAATCCCACCAGAAAGCTTCAAATCTTAGGAACCCTAGCGCCACAATAGTTTCTCCGGTGGCGGCGTCACCTCCAAATGCACCCAAAATAACACCAGGTCATCTCCTCGACCCCTTCTTCCCAAATCTCAGATTGATTTCCCTCGAATATCCCTGGAATGCTTCGAATATTAAATCACAAGTCAACCCTTAAATCCAAATCGAGATTCTGCGGATGATTTAAGTCCAAAATGATTTTATTCGTTTGTTCTCTATGAGCACATGCTATTAATATCAAATTGTACCAGAAATCTGAAGATTTGAAGATTCAAGCCTCCCTCTTCTTTGTCTGAACTAGTAAGCATTCACTCTTCTGTCTCTGATTTATTCTTTCCTCCTTGTTTTTTTATTATTATTCCTTGTTCATTCCCTTCTTCTTGTTTTATTTATTTTATTTATTTATTACTATTATTATTGGAGTTCTGTTTTGCATGCATGAGTAGGGAAATTTAGCATAAAATTATTAGTTTGGTTCATGATAAATTAGCAAATTACCTAGGCTAATTTCTTAAATTGATAAAACAAGTTAGCATGTACTATTTTGGGTTGCAATTTGATAGTAGGGCATGTGACAATTGGTGCTGTTTGGGCTTCTGATCTTGTGGGTTAGGTTTGGGTTGAAATCCGACTCATTTTTTGTTTTAGAAAATTGGGTCATTGACCTATGACCCATACCCATAGGTTTCAGGGTAAAACGAGGAAAGGATAATTCTCAAGGTTTAAAGGGGTAATTTTGGGCAATTGCTTAGGGGAATCTTTATAAACTAACTAGGAAGCTTCTTAGAAGCTGACTTTGGGATTGTTTTAAAACTTTGAAAAAATAGGTATATCTAGGCAAAATTAAAATCATGAAAAAGGGCTAAATGAAAAATATAATTTCTCTATTTTTCCCTATTGCCTTGCCTATAAAGACATCTCATTCTTGCATTTGAAGGCAGAGGTTTCTAGAGAGAAAATTTTGAAACCTCATAAACGGTTGAATTTTTTTTACTGTTTCATTGAACTTCTTTTTAGTGGTTTTTGAATCTTTCAATTCAAAACAACTCTGATTCATCTGGGGGAATAAAAAATCCAGAAAAAAGAAGAAGGTTAAGAGTTTTACTGCTTTATTAAATCATTTTCTCCTTTTTCGTCAATTTTTGAAGTTTTCAAGTCTTGACACATTTTCTGATTCATTCTGAGAGTCCAAATGGAGTGATATTGAGTTGTGGAAGAGTTTTCTAGTTCAAGTCGTTAAGGATCACTGTTCCATTAAATTGTCAAGCTAATTTCAGTGTTTCAGCTGTTGAATATGGGCTATTACGTTGTTGTTTATTGCTTTCACCTCCTTTCTTTTTGCATTTTCCAGGTATACCTTCAAAATCTGTCATGCAATTGAATATTGACTAGCATGTATAAGGATCTGAGAATTCAAGTTGAAGTTTGAATGGAAACCTTAAATTCCTAATGTAATTAATGTTATGTACTACCATTATGTGCGGTTGAATGCTTTAGTTCTATAGTAGTTCAATTTCTGGTGTGGGGTTGTTGGTTCATGCTAATAGCTTATGAGAATTCAGTTATCCAGATTTAGTGTGTAATTTCGGAATAATGGGATGTTGTAATAGCATTTGAGCCTTGTTTACATGAATGGACTGCTTTAAACCTTTAAATGGTATTGTTCAAGGCTATCAAACATGTTGTATTGTGGATCTGGAAATGGACTCACATGTGTTCAAGTTTTTGATGAAGAATAAGCCTGAAAATAGCATCTCTTAACTTCAGATTGATTGTTTGTTCAACTAGTTGTGATATTCCTCTGTTTTTCTATGTTTTTGCTTCTTAAGATTTAGATTGTGTGTTTAGAATGCTATGGCTAATGGCATATGTTGTTGTTTTTATATTCTCAGCCTATCACTTTGATTCTTAGAGGTCGAGATGTGTTTAGTCAAAAAGGTTGATTACTTAGTTCAGAAATTGAAGTTTCATGATTGTTGTCTTAATTGGTATAAATATGTGGATACTTAGTACAAATGAGCATGTGTATTTTTTTGAAAAAATAAAATTTGGCCTGGTTATTTACATATTATCTTTTAGAGAAAAAACCCGACACATGTTACATATTGTATCAGGTAGGAGCCATTATTAGTGTTGGATTAATTTTAGGTCATTTGATTTGGTTGGATTAAGGTTACTTCTTTCACGGCAATTGCGAATTAAGTGGTATAGGTATATATCTTTGGGCCAAGCAGATCGTTGGTTGAGAAAAGGCAGCGGACTTCGAATTGGCTCATGAAGCTTAGGATTTGGACCTGTTCTGTTTCTTTTGAATAATCTGATAGTTGCAAGCTCCGGGACTCGATCTGGAGTCCCTCTTTCCACTGACGCCCAGCTTCCTCAAAGACTTGGGGTCACGTTTGGGCCCGATTTGCGCAACAATTTGTTCATTAAGCATCAGCTCATTTGGAGTTCGATTAAACCCATTTGGTTAAATAACCAACCCTATCTTGTAAGCTTTTTAGAGAAACCTTTAATTACATTTAGCATTTTGATTAATTAGGCTTTTATCAATAATAATTGGGGTGAGCCATAACACAAGTAGTATATGGCCCTCACGAGTTAGTATAGAAACCCTTTAATTAGAATAATTTGATGTGCCTTGTGCCCAAATAAAAATGATACTTGCACGGCCCTCGTCCAATTAATTTTAATTGAATTCGAGGCGTGCAACCTAGTTAAATTCCCGTGTCCCTCACAAATTGCAAACGCGTAGTTACTTTAGGCACGTAATTATAATAATTTACTTTCCTAAACTTAGGTACGCATTTATGAGATGCAAATTCAAATCTCAACAATGTTAGATAAAATATGTAGAGAACCGCGGGTGCATTTATGTGAAGTGGTTCGAGACGTATTTTAAATAACGTTGTAATTTACCTTAAAAATAATGAAATAAAAGCGGTTACAAAGTTAAAATTTAATCATAGGCTAAAACATGTACTAAAATCAGATAATATGCCAATTATAACAGTTGAGCAACCGCGCTAGAACCACGGAACTCAGGAATGCCAACACCTTCTCCCGGGTTAACAAAATTCCTTAACCCAATTTCTGATTCGCGGACTATAATACAGGGTCAATCTTTACTCGACTCCGGACTTGGGACACCCTAATCTATCCCAAGTGGGGACTCTCCATTCTTTAAATAAATAATCCCGTTTCGATTGTCACTTCAAGTTGGAAAAAAATCCCTTCTACGCCCTTCACGGGCTGCAGTAAAAAAGGAGGTGTGAAAACGTTCGTGGAAGGAGTTTTTGAGCCGGAGCTAGTATTGCTTAGCGAGCACAAAGGACTTGCTGTGTTCCTGAAGAAGGGTTATCTGGGTAGTGTATAAGTTTGCGAAAGGGTTTTGGCTCATTTCATCTCATTTCCTCCATGGGAACCAACCTAAGAGCGATTTTGGAGATCCGTCTTCATCTATCAAGTTTTGGAGCGTTGGGTATCGGTTTGAGTTGTTGGAAAGGCTTGGGAGGAGGCTATGGCACTTCGAAGCAAAGTGAGTCTCTTTTCTAACATTGTAAGAGGGAATTAACCACATAGGTTAATGAAATTAATACGTGCTTCTATTTGTGGGGGCTCATACGCATGTGGTGACGAGAGTTTACATGTAGATATTAATTATGCCTATGTCCGGATAGTTTTAGGTTTACACCATGCCTTGTTGATACCATTATCTGATTATGTTTATTATTTGACTTGAAAAGAATTTAGATCGAGTTTGCTTATTAAATACCTTGACAAGAGTTTAAATTGAAGATTTCGAGACTTGAAAGTTTTCATTTGAATTTCGTATTTTTGAAAAAGAATTAAAGAATATCATAACAACTTAAGAAATCCATGTGCAACCTCGTTGCAAATATATTCCGTGGGCGGGATAAATTTCCACTACTCTCATGGGAGCGAGTTGTTTGCACAGGCAGGTTAATAGATGCATCAATGGTTCGTGTCGTTCGACCCTCGGCAGTGTACATTTTATATTTATATTTCTGATTAGACGTACGATCTCAGCATGACTTGCGCATGTTAACTTTTTGGAATTAATAATAATTGGCATTGCTTAATTGGCTTGAGATATAAATTGTGAAATGATGAAAATGAATTTGGGAAATGATTATTTTCAGTTATTTAATTTTCAGCTATGTTATGCATTCCATACTTAAATGTAATATTGGTATTTTTTTATTAGCCCATAGTAAGTGTTGGGTCGAACCACGTCACTATATCTTCGAGGTTAGATTAGATCGTTATTGGGTATGCATTGATTTACGTACTCATACTACACATGCTGCACATCTTTGTGCAGGTACATATATGTCTATACATACATTTACCACATTTGCGTGGTTAATGTGGGAAGTTAGGTGAGTTGCATTCCATACGACGCGCAGCCAGCAGAGTCTTCTTCAGAGTATTTATATTTTTTTTGTCCAAATTTGTATTCCGGACAGATGTTGTATTTTATGTTACATTCATAGTTAATGTTCATGCATCCGTGTCCCGTGACACCAGATTTTGGGGTGACTATGGGATGTTCAGTATCGGAATGGTGAAAATATTTTTATTTAATCTATAAATTCCAACTTTTACTATTAAATTAAAGAAATTGTGATTTCAAAATACTAAAATGAGTAATTATTTAATCAAGCATTGTTGGCTTGCATGATAGCGGTGCTACACACTATCACGACCTTTAAAGGCTTTTGGGCCATGAAAAAAATTTCAGCTTTCACCATTTTAAGTCTAAATCTACTACGGACCTCCAAAATCATAATCAAGGCGTGTTACAAAGTCGAAAATACCCAACCAAGCTAACAGAACCGTCAAAAATCCAATCCGAGGACAAATACTAAAAATTCAAACTTGGTCAACTCTTTCATATTTGAAGCTTCCTATTTGAGAATAATTCTTCCAATCAAACCCGAATAACCTGAAAACAGAAACCGAAAACAAAAATGGAGGAAAAGTGGGAAACACATATCCGTCGTTTCTCTATTGTCTAGGGGTGTTCTTAAGTTGTGAAGAATAAGGGTGTGAATGGTGAGGGAGATGGTTGTTTTTCTGGTTCTTGACTAATGGCAGCGAGGAAAAATGAGGAAGAAGAGAATATGGGATTTGCTATTGCTCAAGGGAATTAGAAATGTCCTCTCAGGCCTTAAGCTTGAGGTCCTTTCTGAGATTATTGTTCTCTGTATTTTTGGGGAGAGTGATCTGCAGTTTTTCAAGGAGGGATCTGATTGTTGTGTAGACTAATGTTCTCTATATAAGTCTAAGTCTAGGTTGTAATTAGAAAGGTATTTGGGCTAGGTAGAAAAAATTGAGCCTAATTTGGGTTTAATATCCAATCAAAACTTTCTTCAAATTCTTTTTCTTTTATCTTTTTCTTTTTCTTTGATTAAAAATCCTAAAATTCAAATTCTAAGTTATCCAAAAATGTAATATTAAACTAACTAACTAATTACAAGAATTATAAAAGCTACTTAATCATAAATTAAAAAAGAAAAAATCAATAAAAGGAAAAAGGTAAAAATGAAGCAATTTTTTCTGATTTTCAATTTATTATAAAATAAGTAACTACTAATTGATCCTAGAATATAAAAATAAAGTCTAAATACCATGCGTGATATTTTTGGTATTTTTCATAATTTAAATAAAACTTAAACATGCACAAAATGCATAAAATTCTACAAAAATACCTAAAAGGCCAAATAATTAACAAAATCTACTTTCTTTTTTGGGGGACATTATAGGAGTACTTTGTATAGCGCAAAAATCACGTACTTAAAGCTGCCCCTCTTTGCTCGGAAACATGAAGAATTTTCGGGCAAAGATAAAGTGAGCAATATTAGGGATTTTTGCCCGTTTGAAACTCCATGAGAAGCATTTTTGAAAAGAGCCTGATCGAATCCTGCTTCAGAGGTTGTCTCGTATAAGTGGCTATAAAAGAATCAGGTCAGTGTAGTTTCGGAAGTTCGGTAGCTGAGACTACCAGGAAGACGTGATTTCAGTATTGTTGTTGTTGTTGTTTCTACTTGCTTAGTTCCTTATTACACCAAAATGAAAAATAAAAAGATGAACTAGCTAAGCCTATCAACTACGAGTTACAAGATTCCTAGCTATAAATCTTTTGAAGCTTGATCTTGAGTCTTGGCTGGCTCTTTCCGCAGACTCCGATCTGAATATTGATGCTCGTCAGTTGTAACTGATGGTCCATTCTTTAGCTTTTGGATCAAGGCGGGACATGCGAAGCATGTGATTTCAAACATATTTTGAGCAGTCTGCATCCTTCTCCACTTCGGCGATTTCTGGGTCATCTCGAATCATGTGCCTCGAGGTCAAACCTGCTCAGACACAAAAAATAAACAAAATAAAAAGGTCATTGGGTTATTCCAAGGAGATCCATGGGTTATGCTGGGATAAAAGAAAAAAGGTCCTTGGGTTATGCCAGGGAGGTCCATGGGTTATGCCGAAAGAAAAGAACAAGATCCTTGGGTTATGCTAGGGAGATCGATGGGCTATGCCGGGATAAAAGAAAAAAGGCCCTTGGGTTATGCTAGGGAGGTCCACAGGTTATGCCAGGGAAAAGAAAAAAGGTCCTCGAGTTATGCCAAAGATAAATAGGCAATGGGGCCTATGATGGAAGGATGCAGCTAGAGAATGGAGGCCCTATGATCCCAAGATTTGGGATTCTTTCTTCTTCTTCTTCAACAACTTCTTCTTCTTCTTCTTCTTCTTCTTAGTAAAAAGAGGGAACTTCCCTTTTAGGTTGATTATTACTGCGAAGTTATTTCTAGCTCTTGCGCATTATTCTTTTTGGTTGCACCTGCTTCTTACACGGTTGCTTTGGATTACACATGTTTCTACTTTTCAAACAAAGAACAAATGTTATTTTGGAACGGTGGTTGGTTTTGTGGCCTTGATTGATTTGGTTACTTGATTTTGGCCCAACTTTTGGTGAGAATCTCAGCTGCTTGCTGGCTTTCTGAAGATTGATCTCACTCTTCAAAATCGAGGAACTCAACTTTACAGAGTTTCTCATGTCGGCTCACCCGTATGGGGCTTTGACCCTTTCACTTTGTTCTGCCTCTACGAGCTTTTGACTTTGGATTTCTTTTCATTTTCAATAACTTTGATTTCAGAGTATCGGGATCCCTTGGCTTTTTAAATCTTTGCAGAGACGGTTAGCCACGTGGGACTCAACCTTTTTAACTTCATTTTGCCTTTGTGGGTATTTGACTTTGATTTCCTTTCTTTTGAGGAGTTTTTCAATTTTAAAACATCAGCCGCCATGGCTAGTCGAGGTCGACTTATGCTCCTGCCGAGGCTGTGTGCCTTTTTTCACGTTAGCTCGCGTCAAATGAGAACCCTGTTAATCAGTCTTGCCATCCCTTCTTTGTCTCAGTCCCGGAATAGAGTTAGACCGAAAAGGATTCAAAGAAAATAAATAATGGAATGGTGCATGAGTTAAAAACAAGAAGTGTACCTTTTGTGCAAAGGAAAGAAGGACTTATCTATGGTACATGCGGATTTCAATAAACATGACATGCCTTTTGGACTGGATGCTTGATCTGCTTTAACCGTCCGACTCTCAAAAATTTATCACAACTTCTATGTTCAGGAAACCTTTCCAGGACTTTGTCGATGCCAATGGCTATGAGGATATTCTTTTCGATCAATGGGGCCCTTTACAGGTTTTCACGAGCTGACCTCTCTCATTTCTCTTCTCACCATCTCTTAATAGTCACTGTGTGAGTTTTCACGAACAAGACTCTTATTTTGATTTTTCTAGACTTAGCATAGCCGGTGCTCGTGTGGGATTTCACCAATACGACTCTCTTATTTTATTTTTCTCAATTTGGATTGCATCGGATCCAAGTAGTTGTATTCTCTTATCCTTGAACATTCTCACTGATTGATCGGAAGGAATTGAATAGGATTTGGGTAAAAAAGATTTGGATTGAATTACAACTTTGGAACCTTTTGAGTGGGATCATCGCCGAACCATTATAACATCTGCCCCAGTTTCACTTTTTTTGGGGGGGGGGGGGGGACTGGATTTTTATTTTGATGTAACTAAACCCCAAAGAGAGGCTGCTTACGTATCCTTTCATAATCAAGTCGAACGTAGTTCGGGAAACTTTGTTTTTGGATTTTCATTTGTTTTTCTTCTTTGTTTTTTTTTTCTTTCCCTATTCCTCATTTTTCATTTTTCATTTCTTTTCTTTATCTTTTATTCATTTTTTTGAATAATTATTTTTCTTCTTTTTTTTTTCATTTTTGTATGTTTCTTTTCTTTTCATATAATCAAACATTTTTAGTAGCACTTTCAAGTTTCAAAAAGGGTAATCAAAGAAGAGTAACCGGCTCAAAGGGTTTGCAAATAGTTGGTAATATTTAGGTAGTGAGAATAAAAGCCTTATTCATCCCAACCGGAGAATATTAATATTATATAGAGGATCAAACAGAGTACCTTTTGACTGCATTTGCATTGATATTTGTTTCAGGACATTTCTTTCGATGTGTCCCAAGTACAACGCACTCTTTTGGCAGTACTCTTGTTGCAATGTATGGACCTTTCCAGTCTGGAAACCAATTTTCTTCCGTTGTTCTAACTCTTTATTTTATTTCTTTAAACTTATATTCATTGTGATCTACTTCTTGATTCATTATTTCGAAGTCTGACAGCATTTCAGGATCTGGGCATGAAGTCAGCAAGCATGGCTTATTACTAAAATCTGCATTTAACAAACTGAAAAGAGAGTAAGAAAAGCGACAAGATTAAGAAAAGAGAATTATTGAACAATAAAATATTAATGTTACTTTATTTTTCTGATTTTTTTTAAGACAGGAGGGTTTACATAGGAAAGTAAGACAATAAATTAAAACATCCGGATCACACCCTGAGATAATCCGGACGCAGAGAGGATGGAAAGGCTGGCTACCGACACTCCCATTTGATGGGGCACTTTCAGGCTTGGCGGTCGTTTTTTGGATTTTCTTCTATATCGACAATGGCTGCAATGGCCTTCAGTGCCGGATCAAATTCCTTAACTTCACAAATCATTCCGACTATTGGCTCGATGTTGTGGGCGGGCAACAGATTGTTCATCACATCCGGAGCTTCTTCATCCCAAAGAATAATTCTTTCAGCTTCAATCAAATCTTCAACTACCCTTTTGAGGGTCTAACAGTCCTCTGTACTGTGTCCCACTGCTCCAGAGTGGTATTCACAACTAACATTAGCTCAGTGTGAGGGAACTCATGGTTTGACCAGTTCGGGGCCATTGGGTGCAATAGATCTAGCCAAATTTACTTTTGGAACAAGCTTGAATACGATTCACCAATAGGGGTGAACTGATTCTTTCTGAAGGGCTCTCTCGGGCAAGGATTGCATTGGGGATCATTTTTTTAGAGATTATATGGAGCTTGGTAAGGAAGACAATTTATGGGAGGTGGAGCTCGATTTTTTGTATGGTGTTGTGGTTGTGTGTAAGATTGCACACTTGTCACCGCATAGGGTGGCAGTGCCATGGCATAAACAATATCTTGAAGGAGATAATAATGTGGTGGAACGATAAGAGGCACATATGATCGGCTGAATGACCTGCGGGCCCCCCACCTATTTCTGTTTATCAAACCCTCCAAACCATTATGCTCAGACTGTGATGTGGCCACAAAAGCAGCATGACTCAAGATTCGACCTGTTTTTAAATTGTTTTCAACTATTTCCCCTATTTGGATAGCCTCAGCAAATGGCTTACCCACGGCAGACATCATGTCTTGTAAGTAATCATCCTCTTGGGCCTGCAAAAAAACAGTGACCATTTCAACTTAATCCATTGGAGGTTTCACCCTGGCAGCTTGCTTATGCCATTTGACAGCATAATTGCAAAGCTTTCGATGGTTTTCCTTCTCAAATTGGGCAAAGTGTTTTTGCCATGAGCGATGTCCACATTATACTGGAACTGGTAGACAAAATCTAGAGCCATATCATCCCACACGTGCCAATGAGTAATTTCTTGATCCGTATACCACTCGGAAGCGATTCTGGTGAGGCTTTTCCCAAAATAGGCCATCAGCAGCTCCTCTTTTCCACCAACACCCTCAACTGGTTGCAGTATTGTTTCAGATGAGCGACCGGGTCTACATGCTCGTCGTACTTCTCAAATTTTGGCATCTTGAAGCCAACTGTCAAGTGAATATGAGGAAATATACAAAGGTCAGAGTATGAGACATTTTTTTGGCCACTCAGACCTTGCATGTTGTTCTAGCTTTGTTCCAGGCTCTTTACCTTCAGAGTAATTTCCTCTTGCTCGGGGTTTTTAACAACCTTTTCTTGCTCCATCGAGAGATCATATCGCGGAGGTTAAGTGAAAGAGTACAGGTTACATATGTCATATTTGATTGAAGTTGTTGACCCTAAAAGGTAAACATTGAAGACAATGCCCTTGGAGCCGATGCCTAGGGGCAAACCACAAAATGCATGCCAGGATCATTGGAGGGCATTGGAATATGCCCGCATGGGATGAGCGGATGGGGCACGTGGATATTGGTAACCTCACCTGACCTAGGGATCAACTCAGGATACCCAGCGATTGAACTTGGCGGTTCCCTACCATTAGACCAAACGTCCCACATTTCCCATATGCGGAGACGCAACATCTTATTCTCTTCAATAGTTGTTGATTCTAGCTGTATAATAGACAATATCGGGCTATCCTCAGGACCTATGATTGGTAGATTTCTTGCAGAGGCCATCTATGCCTTTGGATCTTATGAATGAGGGAGGCTAGACTACTCACAAAACCAAACACCAAAACCTGACTAGTTTGCACACCCAACAACTTTGTTAGTTTTGAAACATTTAACATATAGGAAATTGCACGTTGGGACGCAATGCACCTAACAGTTAAATGTTTCTACCATGTATTTGAACGGTTGCATGTTTCATCTCAGCCTTAACTAACTCTTTTGGTATAGGCCTCTTTTCTTCATCTTTGTTTCTCTCTAATCACTCGTGATTTTTGTTTTATTTTTGTCGCTCTTTTACTTTTGGCACTCTCTGTTTCTCTTTTGTTTGTCACTCTTTTATTTCTGTCACTATCTTTTTTCTTCTTTTTTCACTATTTTTTTTTTGTTTATTTTTCACACTCACTTAATTTTATAGCTATGATCGAATTCGATGGAGATTGCCTACGTATCATTTACCCCACATAAATCAGATCTTGCATAGTTCAGGCTTATCAAGAATATAGTAAATAAACTAGCTCTTTCTTTTTTTATATAAAACTCAGACCATGAAGCTTTAAGGCGAAAGAAAAATATTTTTGATTTTTTGATTTTTCTGGAATTTTTCTAAAAAAAATGCTTTAAACGAAGAAAGGGAATATTTTTTTTGGTTTTATTTTTGGAAGAAAAGTTCTAAAAATTCTTTTCTTTTGATTGGAACTTTGGAAATTTCAAAAGTAAAAAAACTATTTTTTGTTTAAATTTTTATCTGTTTTCTCTTTTTCTAAGGAAGAAAGAAAATATTTTTAGATTGTGGATGTAACCTCTTAATTTTCAAAAAAGGGACTTTTTAAGAAAAATATTTTGAATTTTTGAGCTTTTATTTATTTACAGCAGTACTTCTAAAGACAAGTAAATTTTTTTTGGATTTTGGATATAAACTCTTAATTTTTGAAAAAGGGGGACTATTTAAAGAAAAATATTCTGAATTTCCGGGATTTTATTTATTTACAAAAGTACATTTAAAGAAAAGCAAAAAAAAATTTGGTACTTTAATTTTTTTCAATTTTTTATTGACATTTATGAAAGAAAGATATGTAGGTTGTATTTTTGGATTTTTGTTTTTGATTTTTTTTGGTTTTTTTTTTTTTGGAAAAATACTTCAAAACGAAGGAAATCCATATTTTGAATTTTGATTTTTAGTGATTTTCTTTTTTCGCATGGAAGACATTAGAAAAAAGGAAATCATTTTTTTAGTTTAAAAAACTGCTTTTACTTCTTTTTTTTTAAATTTTTATGCAAAAATTTTTAAAGAAGGAACTACATGAAAATATTTTTTTAGATTTTTTTAGAATTGGGTTCAGAACCAATGAAGTTTGCCTACGTATCTCACATTCAGTGAGAATCAGACCCCGTAGTTCGGTCAGTTTAGATGGAACACGGAAAACTTGACACTTAAAAATTTTGGCTCATTTTGAAATGACATTTCTTTTTCAGAATTTTGGCAAACTTTCAGGATTTTGTAAATACCTACCTCTCACTTTTGTTTTGATTGATTTTCTTGTTTTTTTTTCTTTCATTTTTTTCTTGATTTTCTTTCCTTGTTCTAGAAGTCGCTCAACATGCAAGCCGAAACAAACAGATGTGCAAGTAGCACGTAAAATGCATCAGGATGATCTTTTAAATTTGGGTACACCTGTCCTAGACGGACCCAACCCCTATGTTGGGTCCCCAAAGTCAGATGCACATAAATGCAAACAATATTCCTACCAGGGATTCTGCATGAGACTTTGTTATACTAGGTTTAAAATCTGGGTTTATTGTTCTAGACCTGGATTACCCGAGCGGACAGCTCGAGCAGATGGGGCAGCGCACCAAGCATACAGAAGTTTTACCTGCTTTGCAACTTGTCTGAACCTCGTCAAAAATTGCCATTTCTGTACATTCAATGTACTATGCGGATAGAGGAATACATAGAGTTGAACATAGTAAAATAAGAAATTGAAAGATTTCGTTGAAATTGTTCGTTTGGAAATTTCCCGAAAAGCTAATCATAGGTTCTTCTCTCCATCGGAACTATAGGGCAGGCTCTAGACAGAAGATAAGTCACATGAAGTGCACACTCCCCAAATAATTTAGAAGACTCAAAAAGAATAAAGATTTTGTAGCAGTTTATATATAGTTCACAGAATATCAAAGCGGTAAAAGCTGCACTTACCATACTAGGCTCAAACATATACAAAAATTAGATAATAGATAAAGCAAATTACAACAGTTATCTAAGCTCGAATTCTTGAATCCTGAACCAAAGTTCTGGGTCACGTATCCCCAGCAGAGTCGCCAGAGTTATCACACATCCTTTTTACACTACACCCGAAGGTAGTATAAGGGAGTTTTTTCGCTTTAAGTGACATTATTCGAAATGAGATTATTTATTCATTTTTATTCAGAGTTACCACTTGGAATATTTTAATTAGTGTCCTAAGTCACCGGTTTATTTTAAATCCGAAATCGAGGAAGTTTCGACTTTCTTTTTGAAGTCTGTGAACCAGAAATTCTAAATAAGGAATTCTGTTAACCCGATGGAAGGTGTTTGGCACTTCCGGATTCCGTGGTTCTAGCACGATCGCTTAAACTATATAATTGGCCTATTATCTGATTTTAATACATGTTTTAGCTTATGGTATATTTTAACTTATTAAACCACTTTTTAGTTATTTTTCAAAAGATTTCAACGTCATCTAAAACACATCTTTTGACCACGCCACATGAAATGCACCCGTAATCAAAAATATATTTTATTCAACACTGTTGAGATTTGGATTTGGGTCACATGAAATGCACACCCAAGTTTAAGAAAATTAATTTAAATTACGCATCTAAAGCAACTACGAAAATTTAATTTCATAAGTTGTGTTTTCATCTTATACCCAGTATGAACCAAATTGAGGCATAATTACTATATCAAAGCTTAATTGTTTAATTACAAGTGCATACATATTAAAGGAAAAGCAATGGTCTCATTTGAAATTAAAAAAAAATCAACACAAAGATAAACAGAGGCAGCTATAAATACAATTTTGGAAAGCAAGCAACAATTTCCTCATTGCAAATCAAATTCAAATTCATTGTCCAAATTAGTGATCGTCATTTGTGTTTTTCTCAAATTATAATAAGCACAATATAAAGAAAGACATACTTTGATCTCAACTTCGAATAACATTGTTAAATTTATAATACTCAAATGAAAACGAGTACAAAATACTAATAATATCATCACCTTAATTGATAAACACCACACATCATGGTTTGCTTATTATTCTGCAGAACCTATTTAAACTTTTATAAGGATAGTCAATTAACATTTCCCCTAGGTTGGCTGCTTGATGCCAATGAATTCAATATTCTATTAGAGGCCAACACTACTTTAGTCATGCCTTTTCGTGAACAGCAGTATAGAAGAAAGTGAGAGCACATTCTTTTCTTCCCACCAAATTCTTATATTTACCAAAGCTAACACATGAAAGCTTGCCCAAACATAAGATAGGAAATACACATTAATTATTTTAACTTAATTTAGGAAGTACCACTTTAAAACATCATATTCATTTGACATGTTGAACGAGAAAATAAGCAGACAAACGCCACAATGTTTATGATACAACTTATGTATAAAATAATTAAACCAGATTTAGGAAGGTAAAATACCTAAATGATAAAATTTTGAGCTAAAGCAGCCAAATAAAAGGCAAAGGAAAGCTAGAGCTCGTCAATGGAGCAAACAACGGCGAATCGGCCCGGAAAAACTCAGAGTACAACTTTCGATGAACTCGGAACTCGCCGAAAAATTCAAATTATCCCCAAGCTCGTCGTAACTCGGACCTCTTGCTTTTCATTTCACCTAATTTTTAAACCTTTATGCTATGTATTCTTTTCATATTTTTTTTATTTTCTGATCTGTGAAGTAAAGAAAAGAAGATAAAGAAACTGGCTCTTTTTTTGCTTGAGAAGAAAAAGAAAATGGAGGAAAAGTGAGGGAACCCAGATCCATCGTTTCTCTGTTGTCTAGGGGTGTTCTTAAGTTGTGAAGAATAGGGATGTGAATGGTGAGGGAGATGGTTGTTTTTTTTGGTTGACGAACATAGCTTATGCGCCGCTAACGTAGCGGCTTGTCAAGCATTTGACAAACTCACACCGTCTATTTCAAATAGGATTTGTCCCATGGACACACAAGCAATCCAACCCGGCGCATAGCCGCCGCGCGTGGCTAAAGGTCAACCAAAAAAAGTGCTCAAACTCTTTTTTTTTAGTTCCACTGAGAAAGTCTTTTCTTATAAAAGACGCCACTCTATGAGGAAAATGCAAATAAAAGACCAATAGCCTGATGTCAGCTTCTACGGCATCTTGACTGATGGCAGTGAGGAAAAATGAGGAATAAGAGAATATGTGATTCGTTGTTGCTCAAGGGAATTAGGAAAGTCCTCTCATGCCTTAAGCTTGAGGTCCCTTTTGAGATGATTGTTCTCTTTATTTTTGGGGAGAGGGATCCACCGTATTCCAAGGAGTAAGGGATTTGATTGTTGTGTAGACTAATCTTCTCTATATAGGTCTAAGTCTAGATTTTAATTGGAAGTGTATGAGTTTTGGGCTAATTGGTTCAAGTGTATTCAGGCTAGGTAGGAAAAATTGAGCCTAATTTGAATTCAAAAACTAGCTCATTATTCAATTAAATCTTTCTTCAAATTCTTTTTCTTAACTTCTCTTTTTGTTTTTCTTTGATTTATAATTCTAAGATTAAAATCCTAGGTTATCTAAAAATATAAAATTATACTAACTAATTACAAGAATTATAAAAGCTACTTAATCCTAAATTAAAATAGAAAAAAATCAATAAAAGGAAAATGTGTAAAAATAAAATAATTTTTTGGGAATTTCAATTTTTATAAAATAAGTAATTACCGATTGATCCTAGAATGCAAAAATAAAGCCTACAAAATTTCTAAAATGTCAAATAATTAACAAAATTTACTTTCTTTCTTTTTTTTGGAATTTACAGGAGTATTTCGCATAGAGCAAAAATCACCTGCTTACAGCTGCCCCTCTTTATTCGGAAACATGAAGAGTTTTCGGGCAAAGATAAAGTGAGCAATATGAGGGATTTTTACTTATTTGAAACTCCATGAGAAGCATTTTTGAAAAGAGACTGACGGAACCCTGCTTTAGAGGTTGCTTACATATCCTTGGCTATAAAGGAATCAAGTCAGTGTAGTTCTAGAAGTTTCGGTAGCTGGGATTACCGGAAGCCGTGATTTCACTATTGTTGCTGTTGCTGCTGCTTGCTGAGCTCTTATTACACCAAAATGAAAAATAAAAAGCTAAACTAGCTAAGCCTATCAGCTACGAGTTATAAGATTCATATCTATAAATCTTTCGAAGCTTGATCTTGAGTCTTGGTTGGCTCTAGCTGCAAACTCTGATCTGAATATTGATACTCATGAGCTGTAACTGTTGGTTCATTCTTTAGCTTTTGGATTAAGGCGGGACATGCGAAGCATGTGATTTCAATCATATTTTGAGCAGTCTGCATCCTTCTCCACTTCGGTGAGTAAGACTTATTTCTGGGTCATCTCGAATCCTATGCCTTGAGGTCAAACCTGCTCAGACACAAAAAACAAACAAACGAACGAAATTTTTCTGCCAAGTTTTTACTAGGAAAATTTCGTAAGTTATTTGCAACAAAAATCTAAGCTATTTCTTTATTGAAAACAATAAAAATCGGGATTTTGTATCCTTGGGAATAGGGAGTGAAGCCCTAATTTGGGAGGATTGCCAGGTTATGCTGGAAAGTTGACCGGGTTGTGCCAGAAGAAAAAAGGTCCTTAGGTTATGCCAGGGGATCCACGGGTTATGCCGGGATAAAAAAAGGTCCTTCGGTTATGTCAGGGAGATCCAGATGTTATATCGTGATAAAAGAAAAAAGGTACTTGGGTAAAGAAAAGCAAAAATACTCTTTGGATTTTGGATGTAAACTCTTAATGTTAGAAAGAGAAACTTTTTTAAGAAAAATATTGTGAATTTCTGAGCTTTTATTTATTACAAAAGTACATCTAAATAAAAGCAAAAATATTTTTTTGTACTTTAATTTTTTTCAAGTTTTTTATTGATATTTATGAAAGAAAGACATCTAGGGTGTATTTTTTTGGATTTTTGTTTCTGATTTTTTAAAAAAAAATTTTGAAAAAATATTTCAAAACGAAGGAAACCCGTATTTTAGATTTTGATTTTTATTGATTTTCTTTTTTCGCTTGGAAGACATTAGAAAGAAGGAAAACATTTTTTTTGAGTATAAAAAATTACTTTTACTTTTTCTTTTGGATTTTCTATGCAAAAAATTTTAAAGAAGGAACTAAAGGAAAATATTTTTTTGGATTTTTTAAAAATTGGGGTCGAAACCGATGAGGTTTGCCTACATATCTCATATCCAATGAGAATCATACCCCCGTAGTCCGGTCAGTTTTTACCTAACACGAGAAACATGACATTTAAAAATTTTGGCTCATTTTGAAATGACTTTTCTTTTTTAGAATTTCGGCAAAGTTTTTGAATTTTTTAAATACCTACCTCTCACTCTTTTTTGATTGATTTTCTTGTGCTTTTTTCTCTTTTTTTCCCTTGATTTTCTTTCCCTATTCTAGAAGCCGATCAACATGCAAGCCGAAACAAACAGATACGCAAGTAGCACGTAAGATGCATCAGGATGATCTTTTAAATTTGGGTACACCTGTCTTAGACGGACCCAACCCCTATGTTGGGTCCCCAAAGTCAGATGCACATGATGCAAACAAACGTTCCTACTTGGGATCCGGCATGAGGCTTTGATATACTAGGTTTAAAACCATGGTTTATTGTTCTGGACTTGGCTTACCCGAGCAGACAGCTCGAGCCCGGGGGGGTGGGGGGGAGTGGGAAGCGTACCGGAATACAGAAATTTTACCAGTTTTTCATCTTATCCGAAAGTGCACACTCCCCAAATGATTTAGAAGACTCAGAGAGAAGAATGATTTCGTAACAGTTTATATATAGCTCACAGAATATCAAAGCGGTAAAAGTGGCACTTACAATATTAGGCCCAAACATGTACAAAAAATCAGATAATAGGTAAAGCCAACTATAACATCTATCTAAGCTCGAATTCTTGAACCATGAACTGAAGTTCTGGGTCACGTATCCCCAGCAGAGTCGTCAGAGCTGTCACACCTCCTTTTTACACTACACCCGAAGGTACTATAAGAGAGTTTTCCCACTTTAACTAATATTATTCGAAATGTGATTATTTATTCAATTTTATTCTGAGTCGCCACTTGGAACATTATAATTAGTGTCCCAAGTCACCGGTTTATTTTAAATCCCTAATCGAGGAAGTTTCGACTTTTCTTTTGAAGTTTGCGAACCAGAAATTCTGAATAAGGAATTATGTTAACCCGAGGGAAGGTGTTAGGCACCCCGGATTCCGTGGTTCTAGCACGGTCGCTTAAACTATCATAATTAGCCTATTATCTTATTTTAATACATGTTTTAGCCTATGGTATATTTTAACTTATTAAACCACCTTTTAATTATTTTTAGAAAGATTTCGACGTTATTTAAAATGCATTTTCGGACCACGCCACATTAAATGCACCCGCAGTTCGAGACACATTTTATTCAATGTTGTTGAGATTTGTATTTTGGTCACATAAAATGCACACCCCAATTTAAGAAAATTAATTTAAATTACGCCTAAAGCAACTACGAAGATTTAATTTCATCAGTTACGTTTTCATCCTATACCCAGTATGAACCAAATTGATGCATAATTACAATATTAAAACTTAGTTGTTTATTTGCAAGTGCATACACATTAAAGGAAAAGCAATGGTCTCATTTGAAATTTAAAAAAATAAAATCAACACGGAGATAAACAGAGGCAACCATAAATACAATTTTGAAAGCAAGCAACAATTTCCTCATTGCAAATCAAATTCAAAATTCATTGTCCAAACTAGTGATCGTCATTTGTGTTTTTCTCAAATTATACTAAGCACAATATAAAGAAAGACATACTTTGATCTCAACTTCGAATAACATTGTTAAATTTATAATACTCAAATGAAAACGAGTACAAAATACTAATAATATCATCACCTTAATTGATAAACACCACACATCATGGTTTTGCTTATTATTCTGCAGAACCTATTCAAACTTTTACAAACAACAACAACAACAACAACTATCCAGTATACTCCCATCAGGTGGGATCTGGGGAAGGTAATATGTAGACAGCCTTACCCCTACCCAAAAAGGTAGAGAGGTTGCTTCCAAGCGACCCTCGGCGCATAGGACAGAATGAAAAGCTGCATTGGAACTTTTACAAAGATAGTCAATTAACCTTTCCCTTGGCTGTTTGATGCCAATAAATGCAATATTCTATTAGAGACCAACACTCTTTTAGTCATGCCTTTTCAGAGAACAACCAAATAATTAAACTTGGCTATTTCACTGGATGACAAAATTTTGAGCTAAAAAAACAAACGAAGAGTTGAACAAAATCCAATTTTGTGAACGACAATATAGAAGAAAGTGAGAGCACACTCTATTGTTCCCCAAATTCATAATCATATTTACCAAAGCTAACACATGAAAGCTTGCCCAAACATAAGATAAGAAACACACATTAATTAATTTCAACTTAATTTAGGAAGTACCACTTTAAAACATCAGATTCATTTTACTTCAAACAAAGAACGATGTTGAACGAGAAAACAAGCGGACAAACGCTATAATGTTTATGATACAACTTACGTATAAAATAATTACACTAGAGTTGGGAAGGGAAAATACCTAAATAACAAAATTCTGAGCTAAAGCATCCAAATAAAAGGCGAAGGAAAGCTGGAGCTCGGCAATGAAGCAGACAGTAGCGAATCGGCCCGGAAAAACTCAGAGTACAACCTTGGATGAACTCGGAACTCGCCAAAAATTCAAATTACCCCAAAGCTCGTCGGAACTCGGACCTCTTGCTTTTCGTTTCACCTTATTTTTGAACTTTTATGCTATGCATTCTTTTCCTTTTTTTATTGTCTGATATGTGAAGTAAGAAAAGAAGCTGAAGAAACTGGCTCTTTTTTTTCTTGAGTAGACAATGAAAATGGAGAAAAAATGAGGAACCCAGATTCGTCGTTTCTCTGTTGTTTAGGAGTGTTCTTAAGTTGTGAAGAACATGGGTGTGAATGGTGAGGTAGATGGTTGTTTTTCTAGTTCTTGACTGATGCTTGTTAGATATTTGGACTTGTACTACATACATATGGACAATATATGGATTAATTATATGTTATGTGCTATCTTTTGGTTTTGCCTAAATTAGTGGTCTTATGGACATTATTATTAAGGAGGCCAATACATTGTCATATAAAGTGTAAGACTAATTTATGTGTAGATACCCATATAGAGTAACATTAGTTAATGATGGGCTAACCAAGGTTACATACATGTAACTATGGTTACATGCTTATAAATAGTGGGTTATGGTTCCCGTTTGATGTAAGACTAATTCTCTTCTTCTTCCCATTGAAATTAGAGAGCAAATCCTTTATCTTGCACATCAAGTGGAAAGCCAAACCCGGACAATCTCCAAGCCGGATCAAGGTGATCTTCTAGCCGGATTAAAGAGCTTCCACCGATGGATTCAGGTACGCTTCCGCTTATGTTTTAGTTCCAAATAATTCGATATGAAGGCTAAAGTGTTACAACCGGATTTATTCCAACAATTGGTATCAGAGCCTCCCTCGTATTGGGTCATTTGGAAGTTTATGAATTCAATATTATAAAGCTTTATGATTAAATTAAGATAGAATTTTGATTTTGAAATTCTAGTACCTTGATATAGCATGCTTTCATGAATGATTTGTTGATGATAAACTTTAGTATTCCGATACCATGTTATCACCATATGAATTGAAATGTTGAAATAAATTACCTAATTTCGATTGTTGAACATGATTCCTTGATTAAGCCTTTTGTTGAAAGCCCCATTAAGTTTATTATCGTTGAGTGGCGATCTCAAATGTTGCCACAAATAACCTTCAGTGACGGCAACTCCAGTTTCAATACATAGTCGCCACTAATACATTTAGCGGCGACTTCTATAGGTTTAGTGGCAGCGTTCGTCGCCGCAAAAGGTCCTGGAATAAATTTGCAGAAACGTTTGATTATCTGGCAATTAAGACAGAAACGTTTTTAATAAAGATAACGTTTTTTTTATTAACAACGTTTTTTTGGTGACATTAATGAAACCATAATGCAAAATTATTAAAGAAACGTTTTTCCATTAATTACAGAAACGTTTTTCCATTATTCAAGAAACGTTTTATCATTAATGGAGACATAATTAGTCTTGCATTATTTATTGAAACGTTTTTTTATAATTAACATATTAATGAAGACATAATGTACAATTATTAAAGAAACGTTTTTCATTATTAAAGAAACGTTTTAAGTTTTCAGATTTTAATTGTACATTAATGTTTTGTCCATTAATATTAAGATTTTAATATTCAAATTTTACATTATAAATTAAGATTCAATATATGGCTTATAGAATTAATTAATGTTGCATCTAATATTTTAAATTAGTCAATTGAAACATTATGTTACCAAAGTAACCTCTTTTGTGTAGATTGATTGATTTTAAAATATAAGATGACTGTGTATGTTCGTATTCCATGCGTTTAACATCGGCCCAAAGGAAGGTTGTTATTTGGCAGGAATTCGATCATGCTTGTGGTGATAAATATGTGACAATTATTAAGTTTTCCATGTGAATATTAAGTCGGCCCAAAGGAATGCTTGATATTTGACAGGAGTTTATTGTCAATATTTTGATTACTACACCAAGAGTACCAATTACAAGTTGATTTTCTGTCCAAAGACTAAAATCAATGTTGTGCAAGGTATCTTGTAATGGGATTTGCCTATTTTGAATATGTATATTAAAGTTAAAATTCAAATAATTGTAAGCATGTTTTAAGTTGTCCTTGTTCTATTTTCAGTGAATTCTTCAGCTGCTACAATATCTGCAAATATTAGCAGCATCCCTGTGCTTAATGGCACAAATTTTAAGGAATGTAAAGAGAACATTATGATAGTTCTCGGTTGCATGGATCTAGACCTTGCACTTCGGATTGAGAAACCTGCTTCTCTTGAGGATACATCTTCTTCTGATGACAAGAAGGAGATGGATAAGTGGGAACGCTCAAATCGCATGAGTCTTATGATCTTGAAACGTGCAATTCCAGAATCTTTTAGGGGCACTATGACTGAAGAAAATAATGCCAAAGTTTTCCTTGAGGACCTTGAAAAGCGTTTTGCACAAAACGAAAAGGCGGAAACTAGTACTCTTTTGAGTAAACTTGTTTCCATGAAGTATAAAGGCAAAGGAAACATAAGGGAGTACATTTTAGAAATGTTTCATCGTGCTTCAAAACTTAAGTCACTCAAGTTGGAATTACCTGAGGAACTGCTTGTGTACTTAGTTTTGATCTCTCTCCCTGCACAATTTAATCAGTTTAAGGTCAGTTACAACTGCCTAAAGGAGAAATGGACTCTTAATGAACTCATTTCACATTGTGTGCAAGAGGAAGAGAGAATAAAGCAAGATAAGACAGAAAGTGCTCATTTGGCATCCTCTTCTAAAGACAACAAGAAGAGGAAAAATAAGGAAGTTGCGGTCTCAAGGCCCCAGAAGAAACAACAAAAGGAAACTAAGGTTGAAACTACAGATCATGTTGTTTTTTTTGTAAGGGGACTAATCACAAGAAAAAAGATTGTACCAAATACCACGCTTGGCGTGCGAAAAAAGGTATATCTCTTGCTTTTGTTTGTTCTGAAGTTAATTTAATTTCGGTACCTAAAGATACTTGGTGGGTAGATTCTGCTGCTACTACTCACATAAGTATATCTATGCAGGGTTGCCTGAACTGCCGAAAACCAAGTGATGGTGAAAGATACATCTATGTGGGTGACGGCAAAAGGGTTGAAGTTGAGGCTATTGGAAATTTTAGGCTATTGTTTACGACTGGTTTTTATTTGGATTTGAATGAGACTTTTGTTGTACCGTCTTTTAGACGGAATTTAATTTCTGTTCCCAAATTGGACATATCCAGTTATTCTTGTTCATTTGGTGACAATAAAGTGAGTCTTTTTCAAAATTCAAATCTTATCGGTACTGGTCTTTTATCAGCATATGATAGCGTATATTTGGTTGACATAATAACCTCACATAATGAAACTTTGCATACAAGTTCTAGTGGTACCAAAAGAAAATTAACTAATGAGAATTCTTTATCACTCTGGCACAAACGTTTGGGTCACATATCCAAACAAAGAATTCAGAAACTCGTGTCAGATAGAATTCTTGATTCTCTTGATTCCTCAAATTCGGATATTTGCATTGAGTGTATCAAGGGTAAACAAACAAACAAGACGAGATTAGGTGCCCAGAGAGCTTCAGATGTCTTAGAATTGATACATACGGATATTTGTGGGCCATTCCCTACACCTTGTAGAAATGGTCAACAATACTTTATCACATTCATAGACGATTACTCTCGTTATGGATATCTATATCTCATTCATGAGAAGTCCCAATCTATAGACGTGTTCAAATCATATAAGGCCGAAGTTGAAAATCAACTAAGCAAAAGGATTAAAATCGTTAGATCTGACCGTAGTGGTGAATACTATGGTAGATATGATGGTTCAGGTGAACAACGTCCAGGGCCATTTGCAAAATTCCTAGATGAGTGTGGGATCGTTCCTCAGTACACTATGCCAGGCAGTCCTTCTATGAATGGTGTAGCTGAGAGACGAAATCGGACACTAAAGGACATGGTGAGAAGTATGATTTGTCATACTACTTTGCCAGACTCACTCTGGGGAGAAGCATTGAAAACCGCAGTATATATTCTTAATAGGGTTCCAACTAAAGCTACAATCAAAACTCCATATGAACTTTAGACTGGAAATAAGCCCAGTATAAAGCACTTACACATTTGGGGTTGTCCAGCTGAGGCAAGGCCTTACAGGCCAAATGAAAAGAAACTGGATTCTAAAACGGTTAGTAGCTATTTTGTTGGATACTCTGAAAGATCAAGGGGGTATAAGTTCTATGATCCCACTTCTAGAACTATTTTTGAGACGGGTAATGCTCGGTTCTTTGAGGATATTGAGTTTGGGGGATGGGGAGATAAAGTTAGAAATTTTGTCTTTGAGGAAGAACATGTGTCTTTTCCTCAAGTTGTTGATCTTGATCAGGGTGTTCTCATTCCTGACACGGATCACACAACTCCAGTTCAAGACAATCTTGATAATCTCCCTAATCAAGTTCCTGATATTATTAATGAAAATCAAACTCAACAACCTCAAGAACCTGAAGTGCCATTAAGGAGATCCACTAGAGAGAGGAGAAGTGCAATTCCGGACGATTATGTTGTATTCCTCCAAGAACAAGAAAGTGACATTGGACTTGAGGAAGATGATCCAATCAACTTCCGTCAAGCCATGAAAGGTTCTAACTCTCAAAAGTGGATTGATGCAATAAATGATGAGATGAAGTCTATGAGCGATAACGGCGTTTGGGAGCTTGTTTCATCGCCCGAAGGTGTTAAACCAATTGGTTGCAAATGGATATTTAAAACCAAGAAGGATTCAGAGGGCAATGTCATTAGGTTTAAAGCTAGCCTAGTCGCAAAGGGCTACACTCAAAAGGAAGGCATTGATTATAAAGAGACTTTCTCTCCAGTTTCATCGAAAGACTCTTTCAGGACAATAATGGCACTAGTAGCACATTTTGATCTTGAACTTCACCAGATGGATGTTAAGACAGCGTTTCTCAATGGTGACATTGAGGAATCAATTTATATGGTGCAACCTGAAAACTTTGTTTCAGGAGACTCAAAGAAAAGGGTTTGCAAATTAAAGAAATCCATCTATGGGCTCAAGCAAGCTTCCCGTCAATGGTATCACAAGTTTCATGAAGTCATTACATCTTTTGGTTTTGAACCAAATATTGCTGATGACTGTATATACCATAAGTTCAGTGGGAGCAAATATATTTTTTTGGTTGTATATGTCGATAACATACTGCTTGCCAGTAACGACATAGGATTATTGCGCGAAACTAAGAAATTTCTTTCAAAGAAATTTGAAATGAAAGATCTTGGTAATGCCTCTTTTGTATTAGGAATTCAGATACATAGTGATCGCTCCAAAGGTGTTCTCGGTCTGTCACAAAAGGGCTATATCGATAAGATTCTTAAAAGATTTGGCATGCAGGATTGTAAACCAGGCGACACCCCCGTTGCTAAGGGAGACAAGTTTAGTCTCAAACAGTGCCCAAAGAATAATTTTGAAACCATAGAAATGGAGAAGACACCTTATGCTTCGGCTGTAGGGAGTCTGATGTATGCTCAGGTATGCACACGACCTGATATCACATACATTGTTGGGATGCTGGGCAGATATCTCAACAATCCGGGAATGGACCATTGGAAGGCAGCTAAAAGGGTCATGCGGTACTTACAGAGAACAAAGGATTACATGCTCATATATCGGAGATTGGGCCAGCTTGAGATCATCGGGTACACCGACTCCGATTTTGCTGGATGTCAAGATAGTCTGAAGACTACATCAGGCTATATCTACATGCTTGCTGGCGGTCTCTTGGAGAAGCATCAAGCAAACTCTTACGGCCACTTCCACCGTGGAAGCGGAATTCATGGCATGTTATGAGGCATCCAATGAGGGATTATGGCTGCGAAATTTTGTTAGTGGACTGCATATAGTAGACAATATTAAAAAGCCACCCAGGCTATTATGCGACAACAGATCAGCAGTCCTTTATGCTAACAATAACAATAGTTTGACGAAGGCAAAGCATATGGACGTCAAGTTTCGGGTTGTTAAAGAAAGAGTACAAAATGGATAATTGTGCATAGAGCACATCAGTACAACTCCATGATTGCGGATCCGCTTACTAAGGGATTACCACCCAAAATATTTCATGAGCATATTGCTCGCATGGGTGTCAAATCAGTTGAGGATTATGAGTTTTAGTGGGAGTTTGTGTTATACAATTATGTATTGTCCAGTACATTCAGTAATTCAGTCTTTAAGGTTTTATCTGCAGATATTCAGTCTTAAAGTTTTATGTACTCTTATGGTTTATGATTAATCTCAATAAAATGAACCAGTTGGAAATAGACATTGTATTTCAGACCACACTTTGTGTTATTTCCATGCTATACACCTACACTTGATCCATGTCGTTGGTTATATTGATATACGTGATCAATGTTGGGTCTAGTTACGCAAGAGTAACTAAGATCTCTTAGATCATATGTTGATATGATTGATGGACCGGATTGATCATGATAATTTTATTTTGATAGCAATACTGAGCTCATAAAGTTATAATGTAATATATAATACTAAGGTTTGTACATATGCATGAGTATATCGTCCAAGTGGGAGATTGTTAGACATTTGGACTTGTACTACATACATATGGACAATATATGGATTAATTATATGTTATGTGCTATCTTTTGGTTTTGCCTAAATTAGTGGTCTTATGGACATTATTATTAAGGAGGCCAATACATTGTCATATAAAGTGTAAGACTAATTTATGTGTAGATACCCATATAGAGTAACCTTAGTTAATGATGGGCTAACTAAGGTTACATACATGTAACTATGGTTACATGCTTATAAATAGGGGGTTATGGTTCCCATTTGATGTAAGACTAATTCTCTTCTTCTTCCCATTGAAATTAGAGAGCAAATCATTTGTCTTGCACACAAGTGGAAAGCCAAACCCGGACAATCTCCAAGCCGGATCAAGGTGATCTTCTAGCCGGATTAAGGAGCTTCCACCGATGGATTCAGGTACGCTTCCGCTTATGTTTTCGTTCCAAATAATTCGATATGAAGACTAAAGTGTTATAGTCAGATTTATTCCAACAATGCCAGCGAGGAAAAATAAAGAAGAAGAGAATATGGGATTCACCGTTGCTCGAAGGAATTAGGAAGGTCCTCTCATGGCTGAAGCTTGAGGTCCCTTTTGACATTGTTGTTCTCTTATTTTTGGGGAGAGTGATCCCCTGTTTTTCAAGGAGCAAGGGATCTGATTGTTGTGTAGACTAATCTTTTATGTATAAGTCTAAGTAAAGGTTTTAATTGAAGGGATTCTTACATACCTATAACATATATAAAATATTATTACCCTCAATGTTTAATGTTTGATCTAATTACAAATTCGTATACTAAATTACCAATCATATACCATACTTAATTAAGGTTCTAATTGGTAGTTTTTACTCCTTAATTAAAGGCATCCATACATCTCAGTTTTCTCCATCCCCATAATTTCTGAAAATAAGCAGATCTTTTTGGAGTGCTTAAGAAGGAAAAGTCTTCCTCTTCATTGTTCGGGTAGTAAGGCTACGCCATTGCTTGGTTAAGCAAGTACCAAGAACTTTTCTTACAATGGTCCAGTGTTCCTAGAATGGAGAAAGAATTAATAAATAGTTACTCCACTATAAAACTAAATAGTTCCTCTATTATTTACCAATTCTCTATTTACATGTACAAAATATCAATGTATCGTTATTTTCATTGAACTCTAATTTTTTTTTGGGCGGTGGCTGAAGGTTACTAGTTAGCACAGTCGATTGAAACTCGAAGAAGAAGAAGAAGACATATTTCCAAGAATTGTAGATAAATTATAGAAAAATTACAAGAATTATAGATAAATAGTAGACTGTTTTTGCAGAAAATTTTGTAGAAGCTTTAGTCGTTTTGGATTTGTGAAAATAGAAAACAATGCATCTATAATCAGAATACGAATAATCTACAATTTATCTACAAGATATCTACAAACTAGATACATTAAATTTTAATAACTCAATTCCCATTTCAATTGTAGCATAATTGGCATTTTCGACATAATTGTAGAAGGCTTGTAGAAGTTTTAGTCTTCCCAATCTACAATTTATCTACATTTCTACATTTTATCTACAACTTATCTACAATTTCTGGAAATATGTCTTCTTCTTCTTCTTCGACGAGTTTCAATGTGAAATTCAGTCAAAACCAAGTCTAATCTTCACCAAAACCCCTTAAAATTGAGATATAAACTCATAAACATATTCCGAATTATTCACAACATCACCTAATCCAAACAAATAATAATTTTTGAAAATCCAAATTTGAATTTAAAGCTTTCAAGCTTTTAATGGCTATCAATGGTGGAAAATATATGGAAGAACGTATTTTTTCAACTTTGAGATCTCTTTCCATTTCGAATTTCGTATTTACTGTTGATAGAATCACGCAGATTTGGTGCCTTCATTTTAGCGCGCTTTAATGGTAAAAAAATCTACCTATTTTTTGATTAGTATGTAATTTGTAATAAAAGTGTGGACAACACGGGTAAATAACAAATTACGAATATTTTTGGCAATAAAGTTTGATATATGACATAGATAGGTAAAAATCCCTTAATTGAAAGGGTATGAGTTATGGGCTAATATGTTCAAGTGTATTTGCGCTAAGTTGGAAAAATTGGGCTAATTTGGGTTCACAACTAGCTCAATATCCAATTAAATCGTTTTCTTTAAATTATTTTTCTTACGTTTTCTTTTTCTTTTTCTTTAATTAAAAATTCCAAAATTAAAATCCTAGGTTATCTAAAAATGTAAAATTACTAATTAATTAATTATAAAAATTATAAAAGCCACTTAATCCTAAATTAAAAGAGAAAAAATCAATAAAAGGGAAAAGTGTAAAAATGAAGTAATTTTTTTTATGATTTTCATTTTTTTATAAAATAACTACCGATTGATCATAGAATGTAAAAATAAAGCCTAAATGTCATGCATGATATTTTTGGTATTTTTAATGATTTGAATAAAACTTAAACATGCATAAAATGCACAAAAATCTACAAAAAGTCCAAAAATGCCAAATAATTAACAAAATCTACTTTATTTTGAATTTTATAGGAATATTTCGTATAGGGCAAAAATCACGTGCTTACATTGTGAACAATAAAATAAAATTTAGCTCCAATAAATTTGATCTTTAAATAGTTTGAAAATGAAAAAACAAAAACTAAGAAGTGTCAATTCTAATTGATAAGCTGTTTATTTCAAAAATTAATCATGGATATTTAAAGTTTCACACTTAATAAATTCTCAGTACATAACAAAATTGGATGTTTATCACTTTTTTCATTTTCATTTATTTGTTCTCTAATTGATAATAATAACAATAGCAATATTTATAATACTAAATTTTTTGAATTTGATCTAAAATTTATCCCACTGCATATAGTGAAAACAATACTATTTTTATAATTTTTTGTTAAATTTTAAATAAACTTAACTATTTTTTACGAAAATTATATATACATATATATATATAAAGAGAGAGAGAGAGAATTATTTATTTTGAGATTCTTTTTTGAAAAAACTACTGGCATAAGTAGTTAATAATTAGTTAATGGTTATTATATTTGAATTTAAATATCTATAAATAATAAAATATAATTTTTTTAGTAATTGTTTTAAAGAATTTTCCATTCAAATTGAAAAGTAGTTTCAAGTTGGAGTTTTTATTTTATTTTAAAATAAAAAAAATTAAAACTACAAACAATAAAATTGGCAATTTAAAATTCCTTTGTTTTTTATTAATTTTTTTGTTTTTCTTCTTAAAACCACTAAGTTTATTTATTCGGATATCTACCATTTTACTATAAAAAATAATATGCAAAAATTTTAATAAAGTAATATGCTAATAAAAGTTTCTATTAGTAGTACAATAATACTAAATATTGAATAATATAAGTATAAAAAATACAAAACAAAAAAGTTAGTCATGACTATATAAGTCCCATTAATTGAATAGATATTTTATTCATTAAATTAATATTATTGAGAATAATTTGATAAAATTTAAAATAAAAAAATATTTCAAGAGAAACAAAATAGATATCTTTTATTATACTATAAAAAGAAAGTAGGAGACAAAAATATTAAACAAAGTAATATGCTTACAAAAGCTTATATTTACAATGCAATAATCTAAATATTATGTAATATAATAAAGAAAAATACTTAAGAAAAAGGTTATCCAATGGCTATACAATTCTCTTTAATTTAATAGAGAATTTATTCATTAAGATTCATATAATATTATTGAGAACAATATGTTAAAATTCAAAATAAAAATATATTTCAAGAGTAATAAAATATATATTTTTTTATTATATTGTAAAAAAATAGTAGACAAAAATATTACTCAAAGTAATATGCTAATAAAAATATTAACAATACAACTATATTAAATATTGGATAGGATGATAAAATAAATACATAACAAAAAAGTTATTCAATAACTATATAAGTCCATTTAATAGAGATTTTATTTATTGAAATCCAAATAATATTATAGACATAACAGCTTAAAATTTTAAAAATATATATCCCAAGATTAAATATATTCCTATATTACAAAAAAGAAAGCGAGCAAATAAAATATTGAATAAAGTAATATGCTAATAAAAGTTTCTATTAATAATATAAAAATACCAAATATTGAATAATAGAATAAAAAAAAATATAAAATAAAAAGTTATTCAATAACTATATAAGTTCTTTTAATTTAATAATAATTTTATTATTTGATATATCATATTGACTAACCCAAATATAATTTAATTTAATTAATATCTCTAATATTGACCGCATTCGCGCGTACGACTAGTAATTACTTTTATATGAAAAGGAAGAAGAATAAATATTTCGAATTAATTTGACAACTTTACCTAGTTTCCAAGTAGAACACAAACAGGGACGAACAAATCAACAAAACCAGGTTCCACAATTGTAAGTCAAAACAAAATAGCTTCACACTCGGAACTCTTTTCTCAGGAGCAACAAAATTGCTACAAATCAATAAAACTCAGGTTTGATTCTTCGCACTCCATATCAATGGCTGAGAGGGAGATAGAGAGAAACCCGAAATAGAAGAGGAGAGGCTGTGTAGAGAAACCCGAAATAGAAGAGGAGAGGCTGTGTCCCTCTTTTGTTTTGTTACACTGTATGCTACTGGTCCCTTCATTCATTAGCCTTTAAACCCTGACAATATTTTTTGTAAGTTTTCCCTTTCTTTGGTTTTGGTGAGTTGTGTTGGTGATTTATTAGGGTTACGCTGAAAACTGAAACTTAACCAGAAAAAAACATGAAAACGGTGTCCTATGTGTAGGTTTGAGAGTTAAGAATGTTTACGCAAGAAGAGCAGATGCAGAGGAATTGGGATGGCCAGCAGCAAATTATGGTACCATTTGCAGAAAATGTAGTAGTTGCTAATGCTGCTGCTAGTGTTATAGGTTCTAAAAAAAGAGGAAGACCACCAAAGGATTTTAAAGAAAAAGGAAGACCAAAGGGTTCTTCTAAAAACAAGTGGGAAGATGTTGACGAAAGTGTGGGACTTACAGTTAGTGGCATGATGGATGTGAGTGGACAAGGGGTAGTTATGAATAAGAAGAAGAAACGAATAGGCAGACCAAAGGGTTCTAAGAATAAGAAGAGAAAGGTTGGAGAAAATTGGCAAGAATTGCCAATTGCGGCTGGCTTAGTTAATGGCTGTGGGGACATTCTTATCAAGAAGAAGAATGTAGGGGGAAGGCCCAAGGGTTCTAAGAACAAAAATATAAATTTTGAACGAAACAAAGAAGGGATTGCCAAAAAGGCACATCAGGAAAGGCCAAAGGGTTCAAAGAATCAGAAGAAAAATGTTACCGGTGATGAAATGGAAATAGTGTTACCAATAGGTGATACTTGTCTTGGAAAGAGTAATGCTGAGATTATTGTTGCAAATGAAATGTCTAAAGCTGACATTGTTGCAGCTGGTGATTTTGAGATAAGTGTAAACCAAGTTGCTGGATACAATGAGATAGTCAAGAAGAAAGCTGGTCGGTCCATGGGTTCTAAGAACAAAAATAGAAATTTTGAGCGAAACAAAGAAGGGATTGTCAAAAAGGGACGTCAGGGAAGGCCTAAGGGTTCTAAGAATAAGAAGAAAACTGTTACCAATGATGAAATGGGAATAGTGTTACCAATAGGTGATACTTGTCTTGGAAAGAGTAATGCTGATATTATTGTTGGAAATGAAATGTCTAATACTGACATTGTTGCAGTTGATTTTGGGATAAGTGTAAATCAAGTTGCTGGACACAATGAGATAGTCAAGAAGAAAGCTGGTCGGCCCAAGGGTTCTAAGAATAAGAAGAAAGATGACCGGCCTAAGGGTTCCGAGAATAAGAAGAAAGTTGGTCGGCCCAAGGGTTCCAAGAACAAGAAGAAAGTCTTGATTGGTCTTCTGACTGTTGGCCATTGGAATGGAGGTGGAGGCAAAGAGCATATAGTCAAGCAAGGCCAGCGTAGGGGTTCAAAGACTAAGAAGGATATCACATTAGGCTATTTGAGTAATGCTAATGCTACTTCTGGAGATGAAGTAGATGTTATGCGCCAGGACGCGCGGAAGAAAAGAATCACTATGGCTGGTCGAAGTGGAGTAATTCTGAATGATGAAGAAGGGATGATAGTCAAGAAGAAGGATGGGCGCGGCAGGCCCAAAAAGGGTTCAAAAACCAAAGACAAACATATACTAGGCCGTTCAAGGGATATTAGTACCAATAATGGATGTGGATACATGGATGCAGTCAGGAAGGATGATGAAAAGAATTTCTTTTTAGCTGTGGGTAACGGAGACAGGATATTCAAGAAGAAGAGGTGTGGTCGACCCAAGAGCTCAAAAAACAAGAAGAGAAGTACTGGTGGTAATTCCATTGACGCTAATCTTAATAATGGAGGACAAGATGTGGGTACTACGAGGATAGATGTGGTTGAAAAGGGAACTCTTTTAACTGAAGAAAATAGGGGAGACCTGAATGAAGTTGTTTTTGGTTCTGCAGTTAGAGTAGTCAGGAGGAAGGGTGTCCTTGGACGGCCAAAGGGTTCAAAGAATAAAAAGAAAACTATTACAAGCAACTCCAACGTTGTTTATTCTGGTAACGGAGTTGGAGCAACGGATATCTGGAAGGAACACGAGGATAAAGTGGCGAGCCTGGGAACTGACTGCACGGAGATTCTGAGTGAAGTTACTATAGCTAAGAAGGATAGCTGCAGCCTGCCCCATGGCTTACATAACGAGAATAAGATTGGTGAATCTGACAAAGCTAATACTGTTAACTTCATTCCTTGTGAAAATGGGGTTTCTGAGAGGAAGGATAGGCGAGGGAGGCCAAAGGGCTCGAAAAACAAAATGAAAGTAGTATTTGATGCTGTAGAAATTCAGGGAATGACAGGTGAAATTGCTGTTGATACTAATGGGGTAAATTTGGGCATCAAGCGAAAGAATAGACCTGGACAACCCAAAGGTTCAACAAATAAGAAATCAAAAAATAAGAGCGAAGAAAATAATAGAACTGCAGTAGCACTTGTAATGCATGATAACAGAGGAGGTAGTCAGGCTGAGCAGAAAGTAAAATCTTGTGGCCTGCTACCTGTTGCCACCATATCAGGTGAACCTACTTTGTTGGATGCTGGGGGAGGCAGGGTCATTACGAGGAGAGTTGGCAGAGGGAGACCAAAAGGTTCAAAGAACAAGAAAAAGTTAGGAGCTTTCGATATGGGATTGCCTTGTCAAGTTAGTTGTCAGAATGCTATTAGTAAGATGGTTAAGCGCAGAGGGAGGCCAAAGGGATTAAATGCTAAGAAGAAAATTGCTGTTGTCCCTGCATGCATGGGAGAGCTGGAACTTAGCACATATGCAGAAATAAATGGACTGACACCGCCAGGAGTATTGGTCAGGATCCCTTCTTGTCGAAGATATATTTTTTTGTTATGATTTATATGAATTTTTATATGTAAAAAATAGAAGCTAAAATGTCAAATATAGATGTAAGTTAAGAGCTGCAAACTGAAGTTATAGTTCATCAAAATTTGTTGATTGTATCATTGCAATTAGAGGCCTAGGAAAGTTTTTGGGGTACCATAGCCAACTATATACAACAAACTGCCTCCTGCCATTTATAAAAGTTGCTCTTGTCTTCCATCCAATTTTTTCATGGTTATATTCATTCGGGGCATGAGATAGATCAGAGGAAACAATTCTCATTATTGATGGTCCATGCTTCTATAGTGAAGCTGGCAATGGATACAGCTGGACATATTAAAACAGAGACCAACCTCCTTAGGAAAGTGGGGCTAATCTTTTTTCCTTTTGCATACTCATTAGCCTTCTGATACTGATATCTAGCATATAATTCTCAATTCAACTTTTGTTAATGTTCGATTTCTCAAATAAGTGATATCTCACACTGTTCTAGAAGTTAAAAAAGTTGGAACTATTGTATAGGTCCATTTGGCACAGAGTTAAAAAAGTTGGAACTATTGTATAGGTCCATTTGGCACAGATGGTCATTATAATAATTTGAACCTGAGTCTGAACACGAAAGCTTCTTTTATACTTTTGAAGCATAAAATGAGTGTGCTCCTGGAAAGAGGATTGGAGTGCCACTAAGTTATTTTCATTGATTTTAGTAGGCAAATTTGGAATAATATCACAGGCATAGCATGTGGCTTATATTTGAAATTGTGTCCTAATGAGGTATTTATATGTAGGACACTATCAGTTGGAAGGATCAGCAGAATTTTTACTGTCATCAATGCAAACGTTATAAAGCTTCTGTTATCTTCTGTTCAAGATGCAAAAGAAAACGCTATTGCAATGATTGTATTGCGAACTGGTAATGAAATTAATCTCCTTTGTTCACTACCTAAAAGAGAAAGGATTCTAGATTTGTTGGTCTGCAAGTTTTTTTTCCTCGTTGGTGAACAGTAGAGGCTTTTTGTTGTTGTAACAGCTTAAACTATGTTAATTCTGATTGAGTTTGCTATTTCCTAAAATGTCGTGATAATCAACAGGTATCCAGAGAAAACAAAAGATGAAGTAGAGCATGCATGCCCTTTCTGTTGCAGGAATTGCAATTGCGGAGCTTGTCTCCAAACAGATGTCTTTTTAAAGGTCTGTGCACAAGTTGTTTTTATTTCTTGTATGATCGTGTATTTATAGTGCAGGTGCTGATATTATGAAATAACTTAGCTGTAATTTCTTTTGATAAATCAATGATTATCCTTCATGCAACACGCCAATTTGGTGTGAAAATAACTTGGTTGTTAGGATTACAGGACTGCTGCAAACAAACTGATGAAAATGCAAAACTGGAGGGTTCACTTTATTTGCTTTTCAACATTCTGCCCCTTCTCAGGCATATTCAAAGGGAGCAAAGATCTGAGCTAGATGTTGAAGCAAACATCCGTGGTACTATTTAGTTCTCTCGAATAATTTCAAGTTTGCTTGTGGTTGTTGACACAGAATGTTCAATGATGTTTTTGGTCCTTCGTTGTTTTCAGGTGTTCAGCTGACAGAAGAAGACGTTACCAAATCACAAATTGATGATGATGATCGAGTATATTGGTATGGTCCCCCAACATAATAGATTTCTTGAAGCTCTGTCTATGCTCAGAAACCAAGTGTAATGTTATATATGGTGCTAATAAATCTATATAATTTCTTATGTTTAGCAGAGGGATGCAAGTTGTTTCTTCATGGGAATGAACAGTGTGATTTGATTGTTCAAATATTTTTCTGTTAAAATAACACTTTGTTTCTGATCTTTTCTTCATTCACTGAGCCGAGGGTCGATTGGAAACAGCCTCTCTGCCCTTTCGGGTAGGGGTAAGGCCCGTCTACATATTACCCTCCCCAGACCCCACTTTATGGGACTATACTGGGTAGTTGTTGTTGTTGTTGTTTCTGATCTTTTCTCTAAACCTGCAGCCTTTGCTTACATGATCCGTTTCTTGAAGCTGCCTTATTCATGCCTCGTGATCATTTTACCTTCTACTTTGATACCAAGGGTTTCTGTCCTTTTGATTAAGAACTGTAATTGTCTGCGGTTACTTATATAAAGACAAGTAATTTGTCTGCGGTTGCTTAAAGTTTCAGCAATATGCTTTTAATAGTTTGGGATGTATTTTTTGTTGACCGTGTTCTTTGTCTTTGTTTATTTATTCTGGAAGAAAGGATGTAAGCTTACATAGAAAATGTTTACTATTTCCAGAGCTCAGTTTTGTCATGACACAATAGCTGTAATGATGCATGGTTCCTTATTTGGCAGTGATAATTGCAACACCTCCATTGTCAATTTCCATAGAAGCTGCCCAAATCCTGATTGCTCTTTTGAAATCTGTATCAATTGTTGTCGGGAACTCAGAGATGGTGCCCCACGTGGAGCTACTGAAGCCAGCTCATCTCTCAGCAAGTCTGTGGAAGCTAGTCATACTGCAGCTTTGAAGGGAAACGTTCCTTCGGATGGTTGGAGAAGTACAGAGGACCTCCTTGCTAATGGTTGTCCAAATCACATGCTCTCTGATGTTGCTGAATGGAGAGCCAAATCTGATGGCAGTATACCTTGTCCTCCTAAAGAGCGTGGTGGTTGTGGCTCTTCATTAATGGCTCTAAGGCGTATCTTTGAAGCAAATTGGGTTGACCAACTAATTCAAAGTGCTGAGGCTCTAACATGCAACTACCACCTTCCAGATATGGATTTATCGCATGGGTGTTCAATTTGTCTTGCTACCACTTCTGTCCAAAATGGTGATAACCACTGTCAAGTAAGACAAGCATCTTTTAGGAATAACAGCCACGATAATTCTCTGTACTGTCCTAATGCTGTTCATGTTGGTGGTGATGACTTCGAGCATTTTCAAATGCATTGGAGGGCTGGTGAACCTGTAATAGTTAGAAATGCACAAGCTAAGTCCTCTGGTCTTAGCTGGGAGCCAATGGTAATGTGGAGGGCCTTCAGAAACGCAAGGAAAAAGCTGAACGAGGAGACTTTCTCTGTCAAGTCCATTGATTGCTTGGATTGGTGTCAGGTATGCATTTGATTTGTGTGAATTACTTTTTAAGGAAAAAGGAGACAGAGTCTCATCATTTGAGTTCCAAGTTGTCTCATGCATCCTCAATTTTTCGACCTAAAGTCTACGGTATATAAGTAGCTAAATGCCTTTCTGTAATTTTGTTACCGTCAAATTTCATTGCACTGTGCATCATGGCTTCTTTTTAATATGAGCTCCACAGCCTGAATGCCATTGAACCTCTTTTCCATCAAGAATCAATTTTAATCTGGGAGATTATTTTTTGCATGATTTTTCCCCAACATCTCCTAGTTGATCTCCTAGTTGATCTCTTGTGTTTTTACTGTAGCTGACAAAACTGCAGTTTTCTATTACATGATTAGAGTTGGAAAATTATCCAAACAAAAAAGAAGTTTAGAATTGGCAATTAAGGGTGTGTTTGGTATCTTGAAAATAGTTTTCCGGAAAATGAGTAATTTTATTACTTATTTTCCCATGTTTGGTTGGTGAGTGGAAAACCCTTTCCGGAAAATATTTTTTAGTGTTTGATTAGCGAGTAAAAAATATTTTTTGAATATGGGGTGGAGGGGGAAGGGGGTTGGAGGTATGGTTAGTGGGGCGGGTGGGGGCTGGGCGAGAGGGGTGGTGGGTTGGGGGTGGATGGTGGCTAGGTTTGATGTGGTAAGGAATAAGGTGGAGAATGATGAAAACGAATTTTGGAAAATGTTATCCCTCCTTCTGGTAGGGAAAACATTTTCGTCCAATTGCAGGAAAATGAACTAGGCAAAAATGTTTTCCAAAATATTTAAGCCAACCTCAACAACAGCAAACCCATGTTTAAGCCAATCAAACATGGAAGATTGGAAAACATTTTCCAGTAAATGTTTTCCTTCATACCAAACACGCCCTACATTTCGTGGTAGATTGTTGCTAACCTGCTATATTGGCTTGTCTTTGTTATTTTCACCTTACAAGGATCATGATGTGCTGGTTAACTGAAAATGAATCTACGGTTGTTACTTTTATGTTGTTATTACTATCATTATTATTATACGATGCAGGTAGAGATAAATATTCATCAGTTCTTCAAGGGCTACTTAGAGGGTCGTTGGCATCGCAGGGGGTGGCCAGAAATATTAAAACTGAAGGATTGGCCTCCGACAAATTCTTTTGAAGAATGTTTGCCAAGGCATGGAGCTGACTTTTTTGCTATGCTTCCCTTCAGCGAATACACTCATCCTAGACGCGGTCTTTTAAATTTGGCCACTAAGCTTCCCGATACTGCCTTGAAGCCAGACTTGGGGCCTAAAACTTATATTGCTTATGGATATCCAGAAGAGCTTCGGAGAGGTGATTCTGTCACAAAATTGCACTGTGATATCTCTGATGCGGTATGCTCATTCCAATAACTGTTCGATTATTCTATTCCAGGTTCCTGTTTGAGATTTTATTTTGCTTTTATGGGGCATGCATCCCTTTCCCAAGTTCTGTGCTGACATTCTAGTGCAAACTTCCGCTTGAAACCAGAATTTGTCCGTGTTTGATTAGGCAGTGTATGGCCGGAGTTGTACTTTTTATGTGTACCTTACTCTGTCTTAAATTTTGTTGATATATCATATAAAATCCTGAAGTTGCTAAAGTAGTGACCATGCAAAACAATGTGAAATACTGTACTTAAATTAACAATAGTTACCTATATGGAAACAAATCTTTTCCTTCAAACAATATACAAAAAAACTCCCGATCTTTATGAAAAAAAAAATCGATCTTTGGAATGAGAAGATCTAAAATCTAGATTAATTTTTTTTTCCGGAAAGTAATATGTGTGCTTGTTAGGGCATTTTTTTGATAATCGTGGTGTCCGAGCCAACTTGCGTATGCCTCAACTAATTCCACGGGTTGCCTGCTACCTCCGGCCAATATAGGTATCGGGTAACTCTGTCCGCCAAAGCTTGGACAGATGGGAAGAAATCATCTAGTCTTTTTGTCTCCGCTGGGATTTGAACCTGAGACCTCATGGTTCTCAACCAACTTCATTGATCACTAGGCCACACCCTTGGGTGCGTTAGGGTAGAATTTTTCTAGAAAGAAAATTTTGAGAAAGAGTTAGGGCAGAATTGCAAGGAAAGAATTGAGGAAGCTGAGAAAACCATCCCTGCCTGTAATGCTGTATTTGCTGGGTAGCATGCCTAGAAAGGAGGTGCTTTGAAGGGAGAGCTTCGACTGTACATATGATAAGCTTTAGATGCCTGTTCTTCTTTCGCTCTCCGGTGTAGGATACAGAAAGCATGGAGAAGAGGATCTGATATATTTTATTAGCCCTTTACCGGCTTGTATCTTTTTGTACATGGAACCTCAACATTTATACAGATCTGCACTTAGACGTGATCTAACTTTCGTTAATAAAACATCTTACTTACATTTAGCCAAAAAAGGGAAAAAGGAAACAAGAAAATTTGCAGTGACTTATAAATTTTTGTGACATTCTTGAAATCCCTGTTACGACATTGGTTTCAGGGCAAGCCCTAATAATGCCTTTCATGGCATTGGTAGTTGCTAGTGTTGATTGGTTGAAGTGAACATGATGTAATTGAAATGAATGATTTCATTTTCCCCTCTAATTCTATTGGGATTTAAATTTGTTCTACGAATAGTCTTGGAAAAGGAAAGGATGTAATTACAAGCTATAAATCTTATTACAAAATTATAGGGTTTCTAGATCTTCATGCTTACAAGGTGTGAGTTCTTGCCATATTACAAATTCTTAGCATTTTCTCGAGTTGGAGCTTACATACGGTATGCTCCTATTTGTTTTTTTAATCTTTTTATTTGTATTTTTAACAAAGTATACATTTTCTACCTTTACATGCAATATGAATTACAAAAGCTGATAATGCTAGTACTTTTAGTCGGCTCCATTTGTTGAAGCTTCATAGAGATAGAAGTCTGTAATTGTCTTTCATAATGGGGTTCAAGAAGTGACAAGAGGGGTTGCTCTGATGGTAAGCAACCCCCACTTCAAACCGAGAGGTTGTGAGTTCGAGTCTCCCCAAGAGCAAGGTGGAAAGTTCTTGGAGGGAAGGATGCCAGGGGTTTATTTGGAAACAGCCTCTCTACCCTAGGGTAGGGGTAAGGTCTGCGGACACACTAACCTCCCCAGACCCCACTAAGTGGAATTATACTGGGTTGTTAAAAAATGGGGTTCAAGAAGTGATGGAAATTTAGGGTAGAGTGAGAATAGGCATCAGGTATGATGTTGAATACTACATTAACTTTACCAATCAAAAGAAAAAAGAAAAAAACTAAGTTTAACTTTTTGATGGGCAATGAAGTTAGACCAACGTGTTTGGAGGAAAATTCCAGTATCTTGAGCCCTTTAAGCTGTAGTTTCTTTTTTTGCCCCCTTTCCTTATTTCTCTTCTCTTAGCTAATTGATTATGTTTGCAGAAAATAATTGTCTTCAACTCCAAGGCCTTAAGAGATGTCATAGAATTTTATTCCCTTTTTGGGTGGTATTGTGATCTTCTCACAACTGTGGCAGATGTGTTCCTCTAAATAGCAAAAAGCGTAAATCTCTACAGAAGGGTCTCCACTTTGCAGGCATTAGTGCATTTAGATACTAGCAACAACTGGATATTCGAATATCAGTTTTGCCTTTTTCTCCTTTCTTTTCCGGAAGTGGAAAGAGCAGTTTTTTTCACTTCTTTTCGGTGTGTAGAAATTCAAACTTCACTGGTCTGCCATCAGAATCTCGGAATGGAAAAATGCTCCACCTTTTCTTTTTTCTGCTTCCAGTAAATGAACTTTCTTTGTATAGAGAAATACCCAATCCATAATTGTATTATTTGTACAGTCATTTAGGTCAGGGTCGTCGGTCCCTATGTCAATTAAAATTATGAATTAGCTTGTCTATTTTATTGGCATATTGGTGCGCACATTTTAACTTGTATATCGGCTCATCATAACACATTGCAATTTTCCTCCATTGCTACTTTATATAATCAACCTAATGATAATTTCAAGTTTATGTTTGTTCTTCAGGTCAACATATTGACTCATACAACCGAAGTAAATGTCACTCACAGGCAACGTGAAATCATTGAGAAACTAAGGAAGCAACATGAGGTTGAAGATTCAAAGGAACTTTTTTCAGGCATAGCAGAGGCACTAGACTCTCAACAAAGATTTGACAAAACTGAAATAATTGATTTTAAATCAAAGGGAAGCATCGATAACAAAAGTTGCTTGTTAGAAACTATGGACAAGGGGAAAGATTTTGATAAAGAAAAAGACATAATTTCCAATATGAAGTACACTGATATTTCTGGCAGAACTTCTCTATCCGATGAGATAAACCCAAGTACCAACACCTTGGCACTAGTAGAAGCAAGTATGGCTCTCGAAATCAAGCAAGATACTGCAGAAGTTGAATGTGGCAGTGCGGTATGGGATATCTTTCGCAGACAAGATGTGCCCAAGTTAACAGAATACTTGCAGAAGCATTGGAGAGAATTTCGCCATATTAACAATGCTCCAGTTACTTCAGTAAGTATTCTTGCACTTTAAGTTTCAAGTTTGATGATATCACAATGTGCTGAATCTTTGAATTCGCTCCTTGCTTTCACTCTTAGGTTATTCACCCTATCCATGACCAGACATTCTATTTGAATGAGAAACACAAAAAACAGCTGAAGGAGGAGTTCAGTACGAATCCTCTTTTCCTTCATTGATACTGAAAATTAGTAGGTAATGACTTTTGAAGGGTATTAATCCCACCCCGTCTCCCTCTTGTGTTGTACAGATGTTGAGCCATGGACGTTTGAGCAGTACCTTGGTGAAGCTGTTTTTATTCCTGCAGGATGCCCACATCAAGTGAGAAATAGACAGGTGAAATTCCCGGCGTAACTATGAAGCATCAGACTTTTTATATTTCATCAGTAGCATGGTTGTTGTACCTAATTTCCTGTGTGTTTGCTATGTTATCCAATGGATTCATCTGGTTAATTCTCCTTGCTTTTAGTACAGCGTACTGCTAGCTGTTTCTATATATGAAAGGCTAAATACCGAGATACCCCCTCAAACTTAGCACGATTTTTCAGTTAGACACCTTAATGTTTCTTGGGACCATTTAGACACCTCTACTTGGTAGAGATGTGTCTCATGCATACCTCTGTTGGTAAGACCATGCACGTGAAACACGATTGCTGCTGATGTGTCAACTGAATAAATCAATGAATGGCACCTGTATATGGAATAAAGAGAATGGACACATATGTTTATCCCAAAAAAAAGAATTACACCCTCCCTCTTTTTTCTTCTTCTTCTTCTTCTTCTTCTTCTTCTTCTTCTACCTCCTTATTTTCTTTTTTGTTGCTTCGTCCAAATCCAGCCCCCCCCCCCCCCCCCCCTTCCCAGACATGCTCGATTGTCTTCATGTTCAACTCCCTCTGTGTTTGTGTCCGTCAAACACCAGATCCCCCCCCCCCCCCCCCCTCTCTCTTTCCCCAAAAAGAAATTCTTTTTCCCATATTGCTATTTAGATTCTGTGAACCTTATATTACATAATCCTCGTTTCGCTTTTTCCCCACAACCCATTTTGCTTTGTATTTTTAATTATCGAAGGCGGCCATGAAAAAGAAGGGATGAAGAAGGAATTGATCCATTTTGAAATAGGTTATAATTTTTTGATGATTTGACGAAGACTTGATTGTAGGTGGTGACTGACTTTTCTAGGTGTGTGGTGGTGGTGATTGACTTTGTTGGTGTTTTGTTTTAACGGAAAATGGAGATGAGTTATTTTCAGCAAATCAAAATGGATTACTTGTGGAGGAAAAATGAAAAAGAACAAAGAAGAAAAGTGAGAGATGTTGCTGGGTTTCTTTGTCATAGATATTGATGGAGGAAAATAACGTGGAATAAAGCCCATGGTGAAGGAAAATGGAAAAAAGGATGATTAAAATGGGTCTGGTGTTGTATGATAATGGTGGTAGTTATGCTGGATAAGCTAGCAGCTTTGGTGTGTAAAAATGAAGATTGGAGATGGATAAAGGTTTCTTTCTTACATGGTTGAAAGTGATAAAAGAAGATGAACGAAAAGGAGATGAGTTCTTTTCTGTAAATCAAAATGGAGTACTCGTGGATGAAAAATGAAAAAGAACAAAGAAGAAAAGTGGGAGTTATTGCTGGGTTTATTTGTCATAGATATTGATGGAGGAAAATAACGTGGAATAAAGCCCATGGTGAAGGAAAAGGAAAAGAAGAAGATAAAAACATAATTTAACTCAATTTCACGCACTCAAATTTGAGTGAAGAACACGCTATTTGCCATGTCAATGTGAGAGGTGCACAAGGCACATTTGCCTAATTGAGGTGCTCAACTGGTCATTAGTAAAATTGAAGGGTCTAACTGACACATAGTGGCAAGTTTTATGGGCTGTCTAGGTATTTAGCCTAAATGAAATGACTGAACGATAAATCCCTTCTTGGCATCTCTGATCGCTTCTAATTTTCCCACAAAAGGCGGTGTATTCCAGCACTTAGTGGAACTATCTATTCAAACTGAGCAGGGCTAAACCCAGAGAGACCTCAGTCGAATTTCAGTGTTATATGAGACGCTCAAGTGTGATCTTCAGCATGAGTCTACTGTGAATTTTTGATCAAAGCGTGCTTTTTGCTTGAGCTTGATTGCAGTTTATGGTTTAAAAAAAGCACATTACAATCTTGAATGATCATTCTTAATTATTATGAATTGCAACAAGATATTATAGACAAGTTAAATGTCCAGAAGTGAAATTTAAATCAAAGGATGAAATATGGCTAATTGTGGAAGTTTGTCTGGCCTCATCTTAATGATGGATATGGAGGAGGTTTTTTTTTCTGTGCAGTAAGCTGTTTGGACTTTGGCCAAGCTTCCAAAATCTGGTTATTTAAAAGTGTAGCAGTTTGTGTGTGGCTAATCAATTGGAAAAGTACTTTTTTAGAGCACCAATTTGTGCTCGGCCAAGGTTCCAAAAGTGCTCGAGGCAAAGCTACTTTTTTCAACTTCTGAAATCTGCTACTACTCAAAAGCACTCATTTCCCCTCCTAAAATCTTGGCCAAAAAAACCTCAACTCTCTAAAATAAGCACTTTTGGCATTCCAGAAGCTTGGTCGAATAGGCTGTAAGTCATGTTGAGGTTGTCTAATGCAGCCTCCCTAACTGCAAACACCAAGCTGGGAAGACCATTGAGCTGTGTGTTCAATGAGGTTGTGTGGTGGCTTATGTGGAGAAGCATGAATGTCGTAACGGGCTAAGGAGCAGGTACCCTTTTGCAATTTGTCTGATGCCTGGTGAATACTTTGTTTATGTGGTCTATGAGAGCAGAAGAAATAAGCTGGATTGGTGCAGTAGACTGGTAAATGTGGAAGACCAGGCAGAGTGAGAGAGAATGTTGCATCTTTCCTAGGTCCAATAGTGATCACAGTTTAGATTGACAACGGGAATATTAAAGTATTAGAGCCTTCAGTATATTGACCCAATGAGCATCATTATGTTCAGACAGATTGTTAGAAGTTTATGATTCGAAGCATACCTTTCATGGGTGCCAAAACGTGAAATTTTGGTACTCTGGAGCTAATATCTCAATATCTATCAATTTTATGCAAAAGGAACATGTTTCAGAATATCAAATCCTGTTATAGTTTGACAATGCACAACGATTTTTTTTGTTTTGTTTTCGTCAATGGACGATGATGTTGAGACAGTATTTTTCTGAAAATGGTAACATGATATTACAACTAGTGCATTATTGCTATAATAATAGGATTTTGAGTTTGATTCATTACTTCGAGGCAAATGTCTGCTATTCTTTGTCTGAGCTTGATAATCTAAGGAGCCTTGTAATTGAAGCAAACCAAGCTCTCTCCTTCTGGAATTTGATATAGGCTGAATCTGACTTTGGCTAGAACAGTTTTTCAAGAGTGTCTTTGTACTGTAGCTCTTCGCAGGTCCTTGCTGTTTCTTTCTTTCTCCAGCAGGTTCAGGAATTAATACTATTTGAAGTCACTTACACAAACATTAGTGCTATAGAGATATAATATCTGCAATATTTCATTTTCCTGATACTTTTATTGGTAAATTATTAATATTGCCTCTTCCATCTGTGTTCACATGCTAATGTACTGATCTTGGTATTGATTCTGTCATTGATCTACTGCTATACAGTCATGTATCAAGGTTGCTGTTGACTTTGTATCCCCCGAAAATGTTCAAGAATGTATTCGCTTGACAGAGGAGTTTCGCTTGCTCCCGAAAACCCACCGATCTAAGCAAGATATATTGGAGGTATATTCATTATTGACATATTATGGTAAAAATGTTATTTGGTGGTCTGACTTCAACGCTTTCTTGCTATCACTACGCATTATTAAATCACAGGAAGATACCTCTGTCTGCTAATGAAGATTATGACGAGTATTAGTAGGATCAGAACTCAATTCAAATACCAGTGACTATGGGGATATTATCCTAAAGCTTTTCCGAAACGTATACTTTCCATTTTTACACCCTATCCTTTTCTTTTCCTTTAAAGATGGCAATGCTTAAGGTTTACACTATATATATGCGCACATGCGTGCGCACACACACACACACACACATGATATAAGTGTCCGTCATTTGGCCATAAAAAGCAAGTCCTAGCTAGCAAAAGATTCTCAATATCAGATGGCTACCCCTGATGATCAGTATACAACCTGCACTTATTAATTCAAGAGGTTAATAATCCTTCTTACAATTGCTATCAAATGTCCCCTATTTTCTTCAGCAAAGGAATTTACTGTCCAATTATTTGAAGAAGCTATGATATGGAATGTATAATGGGGCACGTATTAAAGATATCTACTGAATTTTTTTAAATAAAATCCACTTCTTAAAGTCACATGAATTGCAAGTTAGCGTATACAGGGAAAATACTTCTTATATTCACCTCTTCTGCAATTGCAGTTAAGCTGGTGCCATGTTTTCGATTTTTATTTCGTTTTTCTCCCTTTTTTGGTTGGTACAATCTTCACCAGCTGGACCTTTACGTGTTCTGTGACTGTAAGTTTGACCTTGGTTGAGAATCAAATTTGACATTTTGCACTTGATGATTCAAACTCAAGAGATGTCCATCCGTTATTCTTTTCCCTGTATTTATGGCGGCAACACATGGCCATTAATGATTGTGACATTTCTGTTAGATCTTTCTGGTTTTCTAGATTTACGTTTGGCACTTAGTAACTCAGAGTCAGTGATGGGTATCTCTTACTGCATACTATGTTGCTGCTCCCTCGCATGAAGCTCGAAAATATAAAGAAAATTACTTTTTGATCACTAACATAAGCTTGAAAAATGTGATGAATCATGCTCTGTAGATGTCCTAATATTGTTAATGATTGTTTGATATCTTTATAGGTGAAGAAGTTGGGGCTTTATGCTGCCACTGTTGCTATTAATGAAGCCACAAGTCTGATGTCGAAATTTAAGTAAGCTTTTTGTTATTTGTCATGTTATTCATTGTTTTTGCGTGTTTCTTGTGAAATGAAAAATACCAGTGTGATCGATTACTGAATTATGTCAAAATTCTGGACTTAACTAGGTTTTATATTTACAAGCCTTTCACGAAAGAAAGATGTCATCTAGATTAATCTTTCAAAGATATCCTCAAGATGGCGGATAATAAATGCAAACTTGATTTTCTTGTTATTTATGAGTATAAGCAATACTACCTGTAGTGGTTGTAGCATAGAAACAAATCAACAACAACCTTCAGATCCCAGGGTCGAATTTCAGCTACAAAACTAGGTGTGAAGCTCATCTGCTCCAGCCTTAGTAAGCTGCATCACACTTGGCAATATGTACTTGTCAGCTAGACAAACTACCAGGTCTCTTGGCTGAGGTGCATGCAAGCTGGTCCCATCTACCACCGAATATTATAAAAGGTCAACAATATAAACTGGTAATTGTTTCTTAAATGTCAGCTGGAATCACACTACCAAAAGACAAGATGTAAGTCTATTCTGACGACTTGGACAAACCTATTTGCTGAAAATGATGCATATTCAAAGAAGAAATGAACTAAATTATCACTTTGAAAAGTAGTTCAGTGCCAATTAAAGTTAAAAAAAAATTTACCCAGATTTCTTCCCAAAATTTCAGCTCCCTCTTTGTGGTGCTTTCATCCTAGTTTCAGTCTAACAGTTACATTCCTCAACTGGTTTTGGCCAACTGTTGTTAGGGATTTAATCAGTCTAAGTCTAACTACTTCGACAGCTCAGCTAGTTTAGGTGAAATTAGATGTTCACACTATAAGCCACGCGCATCTCCTGAATGATAATTGATAATGATGAACTTCCAATTGGAGCTCTAGGCGGACACTTTTAATGATAGTGATCCAAGGGTTCGTGGAACTACTATGTCTAGGGCGATAGGAATGTCAACAGACAAGGTTTAAGTTCACAAAAAGGATGAATATAAATATCTAATCAGCATGGCGGTCAAATCTTGGCCTTGGGTTGACGTGGTCATTGTGTTATTGATACTGAAATACGATGTTCCCTTGCATTTTGCCCAAACATCAGTAAAATGATATTTGTTTTTCTTCAACATAGTGGCCTACCCTAAGAACTATTGCCTTTTTTACAGCTGGTATGTGTCTTTAGCTGATGAACACAATTGAAGACATCCCCTGCCCTGGCATTTCTTGTGGTTAATTAGTTGATCTGAGATTCTGAGGCATATTAAAATTTGACTCTTTAATATTCACACTCCTGAAATGAGCAACTTTGTGTTTCATCTGGCAGTACTCCTCAGTCTTGTGATGAATTGCAACAGCAAGAACAAGCTGCCGGAACTGGGAGCTCCATTGCAGAAGGCCTGGGTGGGAGTCCATCAGCTATAGTAACCAAGAGTTGAGGCTTATCTTATTTTAATATGATGGTGTGCAAGTTGTATAGTATATTGTATTTGATTCCATTCATTTGGTTGCATTACAAGGCATCTCTATTTTTATATAGTACTTGTTTTTTGTCTTTGTAGAAGTAATGCCAGGCGTTTCTTTGAAATGTCTTGTAACGAATTCACTTTCGCGGGAAATGCAGAGTAAGAAGAGTCTCACATTGATATTTAATACAAATGGAACTATTACAATTCTACTCTATTGACTGCATTCCGTCTCCTCCCATTTGCTCCAGCTATGAAGAAAAGAAAGAAAAAAATAGATGCAACACTTTATTCTGTTCTACCGCTCTTTGTTTACTTTTGGCCCCCGGACTCCTACACGGGGGGTCAGACCTTTTACCTTCTCTCTCATAAAAAAATAAATAAAGGGAGTGAGGATTTCAAGAATTTCATAGTCTTATTTTTAGTTTCGAATGTTTTTTTTAACCAGCATTTGGTATCAATTCGTGTCGGGTCCCAAAAATGTTAAGCTTGAATACCTATAAGTTATGAAATTTTGACTAGGAAAACTTATTGAATAATGAGAATGTGCTAGTTTTCCTGTTAAATTCTCTTGCATACAAAGATGAAAGTGTTTTATCATGGTCTAACATCATAGATGACGTATATGTCTAACTTGCTGATACACGACAGCAAGTTAGAGCAGAGTACACGACAGACCTAATTCAAGCGAACAATTGAATTTTTAGTTAAATTTCAAAAGTCCTCAAATTCTTAAATGAAGTGAGTAAAAATTATGAGATATAACCATTTATATTCCAACAGAAACAAAAATATTTCTTCTCATTTGTTAAAATTTGATTAACAAAATTACTTTATCTGTGTTGATAAAAGATTACAAGTATTCAATGAATGAAACAATTGCAATGCACCATTATTATCAAGAAAATTTTCAATTTCGCTACAAATTTGGTAAAAGAAGTAGAATCTGAAAAAATGATAGGAATTTAGTACTCCATGAAGTTATCAAAGCGAAATCTTTTTTATTCAACGTTAAGCTAACATTAATTTATTTATGAGAAATGTCATTTCTATATTCTCAAGGTAGAAGATAATATTTACGTCCTCTATTGTTGTTATTATATTAAATTATATCAATTTACTATGACAATGTAAGAGAAGTCTATATGCAAATACAGGTCCTGAACCCTATTAATTTGTCTTAAGATCGGCTGTAATAATTTTTATTTTTAATCCTTTTCCATTGTATTTCCACCCCGACCCGTCACCTACCCAACTTAGAGAAGCCGTACGACGTCGTTCTTTACGAGGTGCAGAATCATGCAGAATGCGCCAAAAATAGATATTCAGGAAAGATTGATGTCCTTCCTACCAAATTAAGACTTTCATTTTCTTTGCCTGCTTTCACTCCTTGTTCGGATATTTCTGTGCTCCCTCTACAAAATCCTCCATCATTCACTTCTCTACTAAAAAACTCAATCCCAAATTCCCACGAGACAATTTCTCAATTTCGGTTCTTCTTTGTCTGATGGGTCATCTCTCGAATCCCATAAAAGTCTCCTCTTCTCCCACAAAGCTCCAATCTTGAAATTCTATTCTTCTTCTTCAGACATATAAAGAAAGTATCTTTCCTACTGAATTTTCACTTTTCTAAACTAAGCACATATGGCAGCTGCATTTAGATCGAAACACAGAGCCTCTATGGCTATAACCCACTTCAGATACTTCATCATCAATGATTTTCATACGGGTCGTTTGCCCAATTTCCATTTATGTACCCGAACCAGCAAATGGGACAATTTGCTCTCGAACTCGTCTGCTCCTCATAATTCTTCTTTATTCAAGCCTGTTTCATTTCTTGGTGAATTCAAAAGTTCACAGAATTATTCAACTAGGAAGAATAATAATAAGAATAAAGGGAAATTCAGCATGTCTTCTAGTAGTAACTATGGAGGGGACCCACCTGAGATTTGGCAGCCACCTGGTGGTGAGGGAATTGTGGTTCGTCCAGGTGTCAAGTTTGTTCAGGCTGGTGAAGGGGAGGGGGGTCCCGGACCGGTTTCTGGAGGTGGGTTTGGTTCCGGGTCAAAAGATGGGTCTTGGGGTGGATCCAATTTGGGTTCCCATTTTCCTACACCCAAGCAACTGTGTAAAGGGCTTGATAAGTTTGTTATTGGACAGGAGAGAGCTAAAAAGGTAATCTTTTTCGAGTTTTCTCTTTTGGAATTGATAATTCTGACTTCTGAGTACCCTTATCATTATAGACAAAAAGATAGTTAAGCTTGTGTTTTTATGCTTTCTTTGTTGATTACAATACAAATACAGCAAAAAAGCACTATACTTGAGCTGCTAGAGTGACTCCTTTATCATTTTGTAAGTCAATTTGTGATTGCAGGTACTGTCTGTAGCCGTATATAATCATTACAAGAGAATATATAATGACTCTTCACATAAGTGGTTAGTTTTGATCACTGCATAATTTCCACATTGTTTTCACCGGCCCCTTCCCTGTACTTTATGTTTTACCTCTGACGTGTGAGTTGTAACATGCGCTATGAAGTTATTTTACCGTGGGAAGTCAGAGATGGAAATGCCTGAGGCAGGCATTTGCCACTTTTTTTACTCTTCTAATGCTATTGTTTAAATGTGATAACATAGGCCCACAGGAAATGACAGTAGTGAAAAAGCAGATGGAGCAGAAAATGAATCAGTGGAGCTTGAAAAGAGTAACATCCTTTTAATGGGGCCGACAGGTTCAGGTAATCTTTATAATGATCCATTGTGCTTCTTGAAGTCTAAAGCGTGATAAAACGCATTGTAGACTAGTACGCCTGTCGCGTAGTGGGGCTTTAGATTCATCAGCAGAGAAATCTTTTTTCCCTTTCTCCTGCTTTCTTTTTCTTTTTAGTTGTGATTTTTTTTGATAGATAGTGAGAAGTGTTATTCACTTGTAGTGGTGGTATGACGGACTCAAGCTAATGCTCATTGTCTGCTTCATAATCTCAAAGACCAAACATGTGCGCTGAAAAATAGATACTTCAGATTTAACTTTGTATATTAAGGCTAAAACTGTGGTGATGAGAGGGCGACATGAATTTTGCTTTAAGACTAATGATCATGTAATGTGTCATTCTCCTTTATTTATTTTTATCCTTTTAGCCCTCAACTTATCTTGTATTCCCTTCTTTTTCGTGGTAGGCTGGGGTGGGGTGGGGTGCTATGAATTGATAGAGCTTTACTATTGCCATTATCATTGCTAAAATTATGATCCTTAGTTGTTAAAAGTATTACTTTTTCACTTGTGTATATTGGTGTCATATCAAGGACAGGGAAGACTTTACTTGCCAAGACCTTGGCTCGATTGGTGAACGTTCCATTTGTGATAGCAGATGCGACTACACTAACTCAGGTATGTTGTTATCCTGTAACCTTGGTAGAGATAGAAAACATCTATCCCAGCTGAATAATCTTTGCAAGAAATAAATCTTTGTCTAAATCTTGTTCCCTTCCACGCATTGTTGTTTTTGCACATTATGTTAAGTTGTTTGAACATTAGAGTTCCCATAAGCCTGAGGAACCGTCTCCGAATAGTCTGTTTGAGGTCAGATTTAGGTTGTGGAAGGTGGGAAATCTGGATTATCTCAGGGCTGCAATTGATCTTGTTGCAGTTTGATTCATTGTAAATGTAGAAGACTTGTCTCATCTATTGAAGATGAGAATGTTTTTAAGTGCTGGTGTTGTCCTTTAAGGCCATGTAGTAGATTGGTGCATGTGAGAAGCTTTGATTGGACAAAGTCATTGAAACAGTTCTCCTTAGAAGCTGAAGGCAAGATGAGAAAAGAGTCTTTCTTGATAAGATGAGAAGAAAATGTTAAAAAAGTGAAGTTATTAGAAGATGGAAATAGAGAATAGCTAATCTCATGACGATTAGGTAAGTTGCTCCGTCACACCTGAATTTCGCTACTCAACAACTATGAAATTTCACGAGTCTAGCTCAAAATATTATTATTATGATTATGTCCATTAGGACTAAAATTGGGAAAGCCTTGTTTTGTCATTCCAAGAGATTGATACCTATGCAAATAGATAGAATGAGACTTGAATATCCTAATTTCGGCTAACATGAACATACAAGATGCCCATTTTAATCTATGTCTATCTTGAGTTTAAACCATGATAATTCCCTGGTGGCTAAGTTAATTTTCAGAGCATGTTTATTTAAATCCTTGCTTACCAACAACAACAACAATAACAACTACCCAGTATGCTCCAACCAGGTGGGATCTGGGGAGGGTAATATGTAGACGAGCCTTACCCCTACCCGAAAGGGCAGAGAGGCTGTTTCCAATCGACCCTCGGCTCATAGGATAAAAGGAAAAACAGCAGTAAAACAAAAACAAAGACAAAAACAGACACAAAAATAATAGAGCATTAGTAACTCCAGCAGAAATAGCGTAAATAATTATCTAAACATAAGAAACATAAATCATCTAAGCTAAATCACAAATCATCTAAGCTAAATCCTTGCTTACCGTGTTTCCAAAACTTAATTCTTGATGGTCTTTTCTAGAAGTAGAATAGCAGAAACCATTTGATGTTACTATTGAAAATAATTGGCACCTTGATGGGAATCCCAGAGCTTTGGTTACCATTCATGACAATACTTTTGTCTGCAGGCAGGATATGTTGGGGAAGATGTTGAATCCATTCTATATAAGCTCCTTACTGTAAGTACTATACCGTTTCAGTCTTTAATCTTAGTTTATTGTTTTATTCCCATATCTCGTTTCTTAGAGTATTTTACACCGGAAGAAGAAGAAGAAACATTATCTTTTCATCCTTGCCAATTTAAGCATAGGTTTTAATTCTAGCCAATGTGATGCAAAAAAGTGCTTATTTGATGATTTTGCTGAATATGACAGATAATGCCCCTGATATAAGAAAATGTTCTACTATATTTTCTATTTTACTGAAGGGGGCTGACAAATCAACTTCTAGCTTTTTTCAAACTTTGTGTAACAAAATCCTAGCAGAAGGAGTAGATATAGACTATAGGATGTTTTGTTCTCCAAGCAATTTGGTGGCTAGAAGTCTATAGTACCAATTGCGATCTTTTTCATTTCTGTATTTATAGTAATTTTCTGTTTTATGTGTCTAATTAACTCATCACCAGCAATCACTGCAATATCTAATTTAGGGTTTAGGAAAGGAGGAGGAAAGAATACTGGTTACTAGTGAGATGTTCTTGCTTTTTAGTGGGAACTAATATTGTTTTGCATCCTTTCCAGCGATTTCTAGCCTTGATATATGTTATCATTTGATTATTCTGGTCTGATTTTATTCCAGGTTGCTGACTATAATGTATCAGCTGCTCAGCAAGGCATAGTGTATATTGACGAAGTTGACAAGATCACGAAAAAGGTATATGTTAGCTCATAGACTATACTTCCCTTTTTTGATTAAACTTCCGCTGGCGACTTTTCATGTGTCATTTAGCTGATTCCTATTATACTGACATTACCAGGCTGAAAGCCTCAACATCAGTAGGGATGTCTCAGGAGAGGGCGTCCAGCAGGCATTGTTGAAGATGCTTGAAGGAACAGTAAGTGTTCACCTTAGTTTTTGCTTGTTAATCGTGAATCGATCCTCACAACTTTTAACATATAGGTATTACTAGTTGCAGTAAGCCCGTGCTAAGCCTGAACCCAAATTCAAGGTCAAAATGTAATACATATGATTAAAAAGAACAATTTGTATTATATTTTTAAGTTTTCACCAAATATCGTATATCTCCTGATAAAAAATAATTGAGCATACTCAAATTATAATCAAGATATATTTTAAATATACCAGCCCGTTTTCAGTCTGGTATTCCTTGTGACTCCCAAATTGATATACCATGTATTATATTTAAGAATTTTTTTTAGAACTCGTATCAACATACAAAGAAAGTGGGGATAACATTACTTAAGTTCCTACAATCTTCTTAATCAAAAACACACACACACACACATATATATAAATATATATATATATATATACACACACACACACACACACACACTAAAAGAGTTTAAAAATATTTGACTTATTATGTTTTACAAATCTTGTTAGTATTTGATCCTTTTCATTTTTAAAGGATGCGTTTTTGCAAATGTAGCGATAAAATTATGAAGACCGATAAATAAGAGTTTGAATGCTTACATGTTTTTCTTTAATTTGTAAAGGTAAAAGGTACATAAAGCTATAGTACTTCAACAATTCGAATTATAGAACCAAACATTTTAGTTAACGCAACCATGACTCCATTTGAAGGTTACTGTAGGGTGAGAAGTGATTGTAGAAAGATACTATGTACTATCTCCTATAAGAAACCATAGAATTACAAAATAGACTTTGGTATTGTTAACTCAACACCCACAAAATTGATAGAGTAAAAATAGTAACTTTAAGGGCAATGGTTTTGAAAACTTGAATGTGAGGACTGGAAAAAAAATTCTATTGCCCCTTATTATAAATAGATTATTAAGCCAAAAGATATTTACTTGCTTCTAAATATTATTAAATCAAGAGAAAAGAATATGTAACACACTTTAAAATTACATAATTAATGTAATGTTTAATGAGGGTAGCTGTTTAAGGGAGAGTTGGATGTGAGATGATAATACTCATTAATAGTAGCTATTTAAGTGGGGCTCACATAATCATTCTAATAGAAATATGAGAATGACAAATTTACGTGGGGTCCATTCATCATAATAGCCTTTAACCTTGGTTAATGTGTAAATTACAAATTCAATAGGGCCTACTGTTGCAGCAAACTCACACGTGTTACTGAGACATTAAATGATATGGCAAGTTGTAAACCATAAAACAAAAAGTAAATTTAACATTAAAAATAAGATCAGGACATAAAAGTAATTAAGCGAAAAGTTCATATTTTTTTTGAAAATGTATGTGAGGACTACAAAAGTCTTTTGATTCTCCCTTATTATATTATATCAATTGATGTCGCAAATGCAGAAGCAACTTTGACTGTTATTGGTCTGTTAAGATTAGAGCTAGACAAAAAGTTTTTGTATATGAAACTCACTGGGGTAACACATAGGATAACAATAGATAGTTGAAATGGAGAGAACTACCGGGGTGTTATGTGATAGAAGGATACCCACCAAAGTGAATCGTAAGTTCTATAAAATAGTTGTTAGACCAGAAATATTATGTGAGAGTGAATGTTGGTATAAGATGAACTTAAAAGGAACAGCATGATAATTGAGGATTCGTATGGATGACTTGCTTTGAAATGAGATGTAGCTGCATATGAAAATTACCAGGCTGTTATGGATGGATCACTTCAGAGTTGGAGGCTTAGTGTTGGCTGCTTTGTCTTACTGAACTAGGTTAGCTGCTTTTTAGATCCCGTTGACTGGGTGAATGTGGCTCATCAACTATGAACTAACGTTTATATTGCTGGTGGCCGTGATACCTGTTTCATCGCCTTTTGGTTTCCAGCTACAGTCTGCATGTGCTAACAATTCTTTCCTCTTTCTTCTCTACTCTGACGATGCTCGTCAGAATTGATTGAATAGTCTTTCCAAAGCATTCGAAAAAGGATGGTATGGTTTCTAATGACCTTTAGATGTGCCAAACAATTTCTGATAATGGCCTGACTATCTTAGTCGGTGAACTTACTAGAACAGATCAATTTACAATCTATAGTTCAGTGATAATGATTAGAAAAATGAATGGTTGCATAGTTTATTTGTTACTATAATGAGCTTTCTGTTATACTTATCCCAGAAAATAAAATTGTGAGTTTTTTGTACCCATCGTAAAATAATGAGCTTTCCGGTGCAGATAGTCAATGTGCCGGAGAAGGGAGCTCGGAAGCACCCTAGAGGGGATAATATTCAGGTAAGATGGTTATAAAAGAACTTCTTTTTGGGATTAGGATGTTTCTTTCATAATCAAGAGAAATTTGGGAAGGCCTGCAAGTAAAAATGTTGTTCTTGGTTCTTTAGTGTGAATTACTTTACCATCGATGAGCAATTGCGTATCATTTACTGTCTTTATAAGTGAGATATATTAACTGTTTGTTTAGCCTTCTGGTGTGGGTAGAAAACATTTGTTTTGTAAAAGAGAAGATAAGAGATTTTGTACTTATTTTGTTTACTCTTTACGCTTTTTCTATTTGTTGGACGCCCATTTGAGCCTCTTCTGCCATGCTAGGTTATCTTGTTGGCTTGATGTTTTACAGATGTGTCTTTGAGCCAAAAAAATCTATTAGCCTTGTTATTTATGTCATTACAGATTGATACGAAAGATATTCTCTTTATATGCGGTGGTGCCTTCATTGACTTGGAGAAAACAATATCAGAGAGGTCTTACTACTTGCCCATTGTAATTCTTATTTTCTTTCCATTTAGTCTGACTTCTACCTTATTCCTGCAAGATATACTTGTTGATGTTTTCAGGCGCCAAGATTCTTCTATAGGGTTTGGTGCGCCAGTTCGCGCAAACATGAGGACTGGTGGTGTTACAAGTGCTGCTGTGACATCATCTTTATTGGAGATAGTAAGTTCTTCAATCTTACAGCTTGGCGGACCGACCAGAGCATATATACTAAGAATACTTTTAGCTTGATTGTGGTTGTATTTTGCATGATCATAGATGTAGCATCATATTATCTGAAATAAGAAACTGATGACTATGGAAATGCTAAGACGCCTATCGTCCCAATAAATTTAATTGCATATGCGTCAGATGAAGTCAAATATTTGCAACCACATGAACTGAGATAGTAAATTATTGGTGTGCCAAGATGTGAAACTGTCTTTACTGTTAGTTATCATTATTCTCCTGCATATCGTACACCTTTTACTGGGATTCGGTTTCCTCCTTGTTGTATTTTGCAGACGGGGAGTTGTATGTGCTTGTGTTTCATTTACTTCCTCTTACCCGAAATGGTTGACCTTTACGCTTCATGACAGACTTCTTTTTCCATGTTCCATTAGAAGTGATCTTTCACTTGGATTTTTAAAGGCAAAATATATAAACAACCCCTTTAAGTTGTCCTCAACGATCAAACACACCTCAAGTGACCTCTTGTCCATTTTGACACTTCAAGTGTCTATTAAGCGTCGAAATACCTGAGTCCAACAAACTATGTGAGTGAATTACACTTGCCAATGACGTGGCAAATAAACCACTTAAAAAATGACACATATAATTTATAATAAAAACTTCACAGATGTAATTTAAAAAACAATTAAAGTAAAAGAACCTTCTGTGTCACCCATCTTCTTCGTTGTTTCAAAGAGAAAATCCGTTATCATAGTCTTACAGTAAGAGAAAGAACCCTAACATAAACTCCAGCCACCTTTGACTAATTAGAGTACAATCTAAAGAAAGAAGGATTACTTAAATTTCCAATTTCCATAGAGGATAGCACGGTAAGAAGGTTTAACATCCCCGCCATTGCCGTATTCGCTGGAAAATTTGACACTTGGCCAATTCTTGCAATGGTGTTTGGCCTTCTGGGATCGGTTGATGATATCCACCCTCTTAAGTTCTTACTAAAGCAACTCATAGGGGTCGGCGATAAATCGAACACTCACCGGATAATTTTTCCGGCGCAGTTTCCTGTGAAGTATAGAACTTCCTTTTTCATTTTTTTTAATAACTTATAAAGAGAAGAATGAAGAACGGACAGTAACAAAACTGGGAAAACCAGACACAAATAAAGCTGCAGAGTTTAGATGTGATGCTTCGCAGAAATGTTGCTACCATGGTGAACGCCAGAGCTATGTCATCTTCTTCGCCACAAAACAGAAACCTCATATTTTTCGATCAATTTCCAGTAAAAAATTGATAATCAGACGAATCACAACTACGATGAAATACAATAGACAAAATGTCAAGAAATATTTCCCACCAAAAAGATCTGAAGTCAAACCCAAATACAGCTCCTCCTACAATGAACCCAACTGGTGGTCTCCGACGTACCTAGATGGTGGGGACAATGAAAGGGCACATTTTTGGGTTTCAGATCAATGCCCAAAAAAAATTTTGCTAGCTTTGTCTTTTTCATCCAAAAATACGGCACGAGATAATCACATTGAATTTTGGGTATAAAGGGTTTGGTATTATGAAATGATAATATAGTGTGGGGCCCACTTGCAAATTTTAATTCAATTCTAAAAACAAGAAGAAGCCTGATAAAAAACTCACGCGCCCAAATGTAACAACTAAAATACACATAACTTGCCATGTCAGCGTGAAGTATCTAAGATGCACTTAATAGGCACTTGAAGTGCCAAAACGGTAAATGAGTCACTTGAAGTGTTTGTTTGATTGTTGAGGGCAACTTAAAGGGGCGGTTTATGTATTTCGCCATTTTTAAATGTATTTCTTTGTCATTTTTATAAGGAGAGGTTCTGACTTATAGTACTTTCATGTAGTTTCTAAATATTTAAGTTTTATCTTTTAAATAAAATGGATTATTTTATGGCCAATTTAGCTGCAATAATAACAAAAAGGGACAAACAAGTTTGCTTATCTACTTTTCTAATGGGTAACTATGAAGTTTTTACTAATCGTATTACATAATTCTCCTGTTATGCAGGTTGAAAGTAGTGATCTAATATCATATGGTCTGATACCTGAGTTTGTTGGACGATTCCCCATCCTTGTTAATCTGTCAGCTTTAACTGAGAATCAACTTGTGCAGGTAATGCTAATGTCTTCTGTCACTTTGGTTCTATAGTACTAACTGCTTTATGCACATAATTATGATTTTATGGAAAGCCGTTCTTCTTTGTTTGTTTCATAAGGTGGACATGGTTGGACATTATTTATGCCTTTGGGTTACTCTTCTAGGATTTTCATTCAGAATATGAAACTATATGCCAAATCTAGATTGTTTGTTCCCTTCTCACTGTTTTGATTCTTTTCAGGTTCTAACTGAGCCAAAAAATGCACTAAGGAAGCAGTACAAAAAGATGTTCCAAATGAATGGGGTGAGTATTTGCCTCTCTAAGAGACTTCTCTGGATATGCCTAAAGATGCATTCGCGTTCTTTTATCTCTTTCAGATCCTGCTCACATTTTATTTCTTTGGGCAAGGAGCAGGAAGGAACTTTTCTGGTTTTCCTTTACTTTTATTACCAGGAACTCACTCTTCTCATACTCGGAGACTTGTTTCTCAGGTAAAGCTGCATTTCACTGAAGATGCGTTAAGATTGATAGCTAAGAAATCAATATCTAAAAATACTGGTGCTCGTGGATTGCGATCCATATTGGAGAGCCTCCTGATGGACGCTATGTACGAGGTGTGTAATTCGTCTCTCTATCTGTCTTTGGTTGACATATAGCATATAGCGAGGACTGCTTGGAAGAAATGTTCCTTTAGGTGGTGTATGCTGATCTTGAAATGAATTTACTAATTGTGTAAACCACAGTTCTTGCCATTATAATATTCACTGAAAAAATAAGGACTCGGAGATTCGTGGTGTGGTATTTCTCTCTGACTGGGATAATCTGCTAAACACAATGTGTTAAAAGAACTATGAAGTCTTATTTCAAATTCTGCACATCTCTGTAATTGTACTTAAAATATGCAGGTTCAACTCTGTGCATTTGTATATTACAGAGTACTTTGAGTTGATGACAAATACTTGTTGGTTGTCACTGAATATATATGAAAGCTTTAGCTGAAAACAGTTGTAAACTTAATTAATAGAAAACAATTAATCAAAACCTTGAGGGAACCATCAAAACAAAATATAAAATAAACTGGAGGTTGCGTAGGGCAGCCTCGGCGTAACTGATAAAGTTGCTGCCATGTGACCAGGAGGTCACGTGTTCAAGTCGTGGAAATAGCCTCTTGCAGAAATGCAGGGTCATGCCGCATATAATAGATTCTTGTGGTCCGACCCCTCCTCGGACCCCGCGCATAACGGGAGCTTAGTACACGGGGTTACCCTTTTCTTTTAATCCTGGAGGGATACATTCTTCACAAGATGTTGTGTGTTGTCTTGTTCAATCAGTACCACAACTTTTTTTTTTCATTCTTTTCCCACTAGAATATATCTAATTTTTATGTTTGCAGTTTCCTGATGTCAGAACGGGCGATGACATAATAGATGCCGTTGTAGTTGATGAGGAGTCTGTCGGAGCTGAGGAGCGAGGATGTGGGGCTAAAATCCTTTATGGCAAGGGTGCATTTGATCGCTACTTTTCACAGAATAGACCAAAGAATTATGAGGTTAGTTTAACCTCGCATGATCTAGGATATATGTGATATGATGGAAATCATTTCAGGAAAATGTTTTCCGTTAGGAAGTCATTTTCTGGCATTTCGTCTGGAGTCATTTTCCGTTAAGAAGTCATTTTCCAAGATAAACTTTTTCCATCAAAAGGGAGAAAATACTTCCCTCACTTATCGGCAGAAGTCATTTTCCTTGCGAGTTACGACTATCTTTTCTTCTATTAGTCAAAATGTTTCATTGACAAACACCAAGTCGGTATCATTGATTTTCCTAACAACTATATTAAATCTTTAACCGCATATTAGTTACTTCAGCTAACACTTAAACATTATTATTAATCTTTATTACTTAAAGTTTTCATCGAAATGCTCTCCAATTTGCTAATGTTATTATTAATCTTTAATGGGAGTGCTTTTCTTTTCTGAAAATATTTTCTATTCACCAGCCAGACATTTGAAAAACATTTTGTCGTACCAAAAACACTAGCATTTTCTGTTTTGCTGTAAATACAATGTCAAATCATACTACTGAGGGTCCTTTTCTTAACAAACAATTATATAGGGATTGTAATATAGGGATTAATAGGGCAGGGATTAGTTGTATATAGATTAGAATGAGAGATTAAAAGTACAAGGATTAGTAGAGGTTGTTGATGATGGGTTGAGGTAATGACAAGGGATAATTTTGTCTTTTGCGTTTAATCCATGGAGTATTACTTATTTCATGTACTGTTGTCCCATGCAGGGGCGGACCTATAGCATTGTATACGGGTTCCCCCATAACTCTTGCATAGACCTGTATTTATATTAAGGAATTCACTAAATATTTATAAATATTTAACTATGACCCCGGTTATTATTGCATATTAGTTTGAAATTGTTGTAGGAAACCATAAGCCTCAATCCTGGATCTACCTCTGGGTTCCATGCTATATTATGTAAGAAACACCAATTGGTGTATTAAATTATATTAGGATTAACTATGCAAGATTCAAAATACACACCAAACACTGAATAAGGAATTCTAAATTTTATGCCATGAATATTTCGTTCTATACCTCAAACGAAACAAGTCCTTAACGTTTTCCCTGCTGTACTACTACAGACAAACCTGGAGGGGTCTGACGGAGACCATGAGGCGGAACAAGAGCTTCCTTCCATTGTTGCTTTGTAAATGTTCTCTGAGGTGTATTTCTGGTCTCACTTGTGTACAGTAATATAAATTCAAATAAATTCAAATAAACAGTGTTAATTCAATAAGCTCAATGTGCTTTCATACTGCATTTTTGTTGTGTTTTACTGTTATCTTGCTATTTATTCTTTGATCTACTCCAGCTATAATTCTGAAGTTAGAACCATCCTCCTCAACTTTCCTCTTGGCCATTATTTAAACGGACCATGCTCTTATGTGCTAGTCATCATTTAGTTGGTTGAAGGACTGAGGAACTTTTTATTCTTTTTCGGTCATTCCTTTTATATCATAGTGTTTGTAAGCCGTTTTCTCCAAATATCCATCTTTAATTATTTGCTTGAATGGTCTTAGGGCTTTGGTCTAGTGGTAAAAGTGCAACATATGATATGTGGAGGCGCATGTTATTGGCGGATTAGATGTGTGTCACTAGTTCGAACCTTTACGCAGACAAAGGCTTGGTGTTTAAGTGGAGAAAAGCACACCACCAGCACGACCACCAACAACAAACGCGGTATATTCCCACAAGTAAGTTCTGGGAAGGGTAGTGAGTACGTAGACCTTACCCCTACCGTGAATGTAGGGAGGTTGTTTCTAGTAGACCTTCGGCGAGGGGAAAAGCAGAGACCCTACTACACTATATGATCCAGTGGGGCTAAGACACAAAAGAAGAGCTGTAGGTTCTTGTTTTGATTATTGCACGTAGAATGATAATGATAGCAATTTGGGTGGGGACTTTATTTGGACAGAGTAATGAGATGTATAAATTGACATGTTTTGGTACATTCTGGCAGTTGTTTGAACTCTTAAGATTTCTTTTGTAAAAGATAGGGAAGATAGGCACGCAAAGGTGAGAGCGGCCTAAAAGGTGTAAGCATTTGCATAATTTTATTGTGACAACTATTCACCAAACTCGTGCACCAATTATTCTCTCTTTTCTGTTCCCTTTTTGTCAGTCCACGTTTCTTCCCCACCATTGCCTTTCTAGACATTTCTTTTATGCGATTAACTTAGTAATTATCATGAAGATACGTACCAATGAAAGTTTAAATTTGTCAAAATAATTACTGAGGGAGTATGTAGTTTGAATTTTCTATCCTTTATCCAAACTTGTAGAAAATCCAAAAACGTGAGTTGTGACACATCACCCGTAAAAATTGTTTATAGTTGATTAAATAACGATATTTCACTCGTATAGGTGAGTCTTTTAGTGGTAATCATAGAAAATCAGTAAAAGAATAAGTCCTGCACTTTTGAGCTATTTTTGTTTTTGCTAACTGAAAAAGCGATATACCATTGACTCAAGAGAAGTAAATAAATTGGCAAATAACACTGACACTCACAGGCCCACAGTGGCAATTATTCTACCCCACAAACTTTCTGTTTTTGGTTCCAAAGAATATGCCAAATATTAGTAAAGTTAAGATTGCATGGAAACTGTGGCAAAAACGAATAAACGATATACACGATCTGTCGCAAATTATAAAGGAAAATGCTCTCAACATCTTATAAATAAGATGAATGCATGAGAGTGAGAGGAATGCATTTGTCTGTTCATTTAACGTACTTTGTATTCATGTACTTAATTAAGAAGTATATTAACTTATAATCTTTGAATGTATTTGTACCTTTATAAATAGGAAACTTTTGACTCCATAAAAATTGGGTTAATTTTTATAAAATATTATCTTTTAGTAGTAATTAGCCATGTATAGATACTATTTGCTATATTACGAATTATAGATACATTTTATATGGTTATAAGATGTATTTGATGTATTTAAGCTATTGTATTCATGAATACAGTAACAAAAATAGGTGTGAATCAGGGAAGTCCAGCTAATCAGTTGTTGTATTCAAGTGTATTCATAGAGTGATACATGAGATTACAGCTGGACAGATTATTGTATTCGAGTGTATTCGATTGTATTCATGGTGTGAAATAGGGGATTATATTGTTTCTAAAACTGAAATTGTATCACTTAACAAAATAGTTCAAATACATTGTAAATTTTGTCAAGTTGTATTGTGACAAACAACTCAATCAATAGCCGACATGTTTATCCAAAAAGGATTCAGATGAAAAATTATATTACCTCATTTTGATTTCTGGTCTACTGGAAATTTAGTTGATAGTATAGCTTCAAAGTGGAATTGATGTGCACCCAATTCCACGAACATTGTTGATATAGTTTGCTACTATTTGTGTAGCTTGTTTTTTAGTGCCGCTTATTCTACACTATTGGGTAATTTAGAGTGTCTTTATTGATGTTTCCTTGCCAAGATTAGAATAGATTCATACTCAACATGACAATGATGAAAATATCTTTGTGAAATTTCTGCAATTTCTCGAAATCTTTGAATGAATCTTTATTTTTGACAGTTCTTGTACTACCATAACGGACGTGTGGGAATGAAGCTACTACTATCTTTTTTATGTTTAGCATCAGCCATACCTTTTTATGATAAGTCCATCCTAAAAATCTGCAAGAATTTTCTCATTGCTTTTGAACTCAGCTCTTCGTTTTTGTTTCACAGTTTGTTGTCTTTGTATTTTTACAGGAGTTAGGCTTCTCAATAAATTTGGTTTATAATCTTCCAGAGTGCGTGGTAAATCTAGGATTCAAAGCCATTGGGTTCTGCTATTCGTATATGTACGATCTTTTTTACACGCATAAATATACATAGTTCAATTAATCGGAATTAATTCTTGAACCCCTTGTGTTTAGTCTAAATCCGCCACTAGAAGAATCCCAACATATCATCCTCTTTAGTAAATTGATAATAACTATAAGGTTTATTTGTATCATAAAAACCTATACGTAGCTCAATACGAGGGGTCATCTTTGGCAACTGAATAGGGTCAGGGATGTATCTCCTTGATTAATAGTTGAAAATGCTTGATGAACTTAGGGACATGTATATACAATACTTCGAGGTACATTTTTTTATTCCTTCAAATTTTTTATTCAGGTGCCTGGATTTTTGGCTGTATTCTGTAATGGTTTTACTACCTTTTTTTCAATTGTTATTAATTTTTTCAGATTTAACACTAACTGACTGTCCACGGATTCAGATATTCAATCCCACAATGATTGGAAATTTGTGCTTTCAGTACCCCACTCTTTTCTAAAATAGGCTTCTGTGCAAAAAATGGGGTGTAGAATGTGGACCAAATCCCACTAGCAAGAGCCTATTCCATAATAAGGTTTCTAGAGGATTTTAAGTGCCTGTTAATTGCTTTGCCTCTGTGGGCATTGGAAGAGCCATATTTTACCTATAATTTTAAAAATGATAGCTTCAGATATTTTCTCTTATTCCCTCTTCTATCTTATCATTTCTAGTCGAAATTTTCTTGGGCAGTGGTACATGCCCATAAGCTACAGTACTAACAGCAAAAACAATACCAATTTCTTTAAGGGAAGAACAACTAAAGTATCTTGACGTGGAAAAGAAATCACTTTATAAACCAAACAGTCTTTCGACTAGATCAAAACATGTAAGTAGTTAAATAGGAGAAATAGAACAAATCGCTTAACACATTACTCTTGTTAGTGAATCTCCATTTTTTTTTTGCTTTCTCATCCGGTGTTCGGTACCCGCATTGGAATCCGACTAATCCGGATTCGCGTCGCGCATGGCCCATTTGGGGGAAGCGCTCCTTACCAAGGATTTATCCATTCCCATAGCTCGAAACCGAGACCTCTGGTTAAAGGCGGAGCTGCCTCATCCACTGCACCACATCCTTTGGTGATTTCCATTTTCAGTTGTCTTCAACTTGTGACTGAAAAAACAGCAAAGTATAACCTAAATAAAACTTACCCACGTCCCGTGTCACATCCGGTGTGTACATCAAACCAATGAATGCAAGACATGTATGTATATACACACTGTTATATGTATTATAACCCCCAATAGCAAACAAGAAAAATTGGGATTAACAAACGGAATTTTGTTCATCATCTGCCATGTCACTCTTTGGATTCTGCATTTGTTCTTATCATGTTCTTTGTGACGACCCGAAACCTCGAAATTTGCTTTTTGAGGGAGAAATGGTTATTTTACCGAACCGGTAGGTTCGAGCAGTCATTTATGACTTATCGGGACTGGTCGGATCGATTTCCAAAGGTTCCTGATGAGTTTGTGTGAAACTATTCACTTAAGTGGTTAAGAAGGGTTCCGAAAATAAAAACCGGGCAAACGAGGTCAAAACTGTATGACAACGCATACAGGTTCGTGTCATCATTTGTGACCCATAGGAACTGGAATCGTGACCAAGGTAGTGGTAGTTGGTTGGCGATGAGTACGAACAACAAGTACCTTCTTTTTTGTGGAAGATCCTGCCATCCCTGGAGACAAGTCTACACTATTTTCAATTTTAGTAGAAGTTTTAGCTGATGAGGAGAGCTCAGTGTGATCTAGAGCACCACTCTCAGCTTCTGTCTAATCAAAATCATCGAAAAGCCATAGGTCGGAGTGCGCGTACTAAGACTAAGGCTAGAGCTCACTTCTTCCTTACTAGACCTATTGCCATATATGAATGAAGAGGCTTGAATTTACCTAAACCCCCCTTCGAAAAAATAGGCGTGGGGAAAAGTCTGCAACAAAATCAATTGAATTGACAGAGAAGTCCGGTAAGCCTATCGATTCAAGCAAGTCCGACTAGTTTAGTCGCCGCCTTCCAGACTTCTAAAAGCGGGTGGTTTTAAGTCCAGAGCTCTATTCTGGATACAGAGTATGGGTAGCCGACGAGTAGGTTAGCAAACTAGTGAATCAATAGGCTTTTCTCCTGCCTTAGCTTCCAGGAGGAATCCTATCATCCATGTGAAGATATCGTATAATAAGAAGTTACTTAAGTCATTGGTTCGAATCCTGTCCCCGCTTAATCCATCTGAGGCCCGACCTCAAGATTTTAGATTCCGTAAGTAACTTAGTGCAAGGACTTGGAAGAAGAAAATGAAATAGGAACAAGCGCGCTGGTTGTTTAGTTCGAAATGGAGATTCCTTTCCCCTATGATTCTAGGAACAGTCCTCACTGCCCTTTCAATTCTATACATAAGCCTCTATCTAAGAAGCCAATTAAACAAAAGAAAGAAAAGAGACGATGACCTTATGCTTGAACAACCTTCTTCTCAAAAGAAGCGAAGACGACTCGAAGAGGGAGAGGCCGAAGGGGGAAATGGAAGTAAGGCGGAAGGAAATGGGGATGCACCTCTTCTTCAAGAAAAGGAGGCTCCTATAATCCTTGAATTTTAAGGAATTCAAGTAAGCTTAGCCCATGTACAGGATGGGGGGAAGTTCAATTAGAAGAGAATGACCCCCTTTTTGACTTTCCACTTGCTAATGAACTTCTACCTCAGCTAAATGCAAACCTTAACCGGGAGTTGGAGGAAAACGAAGTCTTTCCTAATCTATCTCATAGTATTACTGAAAGAATATGGGCTCTTCTCGAAGGAGATGCCGCTAATTCTCCTTCCTTAGGTGTCAAATGTGATTGATCCAGCAGAGTGGATAAAGAATTACCTACACTTTGTATTTCTGCTTAGTCTCGCCTGCTATCGTAAGAATTCTAAAGACCAGGTGACTGGAAATCTTGCTTCTTTTCTAGTTCCCTTGAGTGGGTCTAAAACTTCCTTATTCTAGGTTATTTGGTACTGTCTTCTTTTGTGGACTCCTAGGAATTCAGTATAGAGAAAAAGACAGTCTTCAAGTTGAACTAGATCTAGGGTTGCTGAAACCTCTTTTCCTTTGACGGAGTACATTTTTCTGAAGTTCCATTCTTTCCTAGCGGGGCAAAACCTCTGCCTTAAGGAAAAGTGCATAACCCCAAGGCTACGAACCAAAGGAGAGGGGCTAGGTCTCAATCAATAGAAAGAAAAGTAAAAAGTCTTAGCCCACACTAAAAGAATCAAAATAGTTAACTGGCAAAAAAAAGAGAGAGCGTTAAGGGAATCAGTATGGTCATAGCAACATCCTTCTTATTACAGCACAAACCACAAAAAAGGAATTGCCTATAGAGAGGAAGTAGGCTTTAGACAAAAATCTCCTCTTGTGCCTCTAGTAGGGAAAGAAGTTGAGATAGAGAGAGCAACTCTCCCTTAAAGTCCTTTATAGATTTCTAGTCGGGAATAGAGTTGTGGCTTAGATCCCCTGATCGAGTAATGGGTTTTGTTTTTCTCTCGTTCACGTTGATAGCCCCGGTTCAGTTCAAGCTGCTGCGAAAGAATTTTTCGAAGTGGTGGAAAGAGCTTTCCTATTAAAAGCTGCTAGGTGAATCCCTAAAGTAGATTAGTTCGATCAGCAAGACCCGTCTCCGCAGCATTGGAACCAATATTTTGCTTGGCATAGTTGCAGTACGACTTTCCTGGTTTATTTAACTAACTGAAGCTAGCCGAGATCGAGCGCTTTCTTATCATGCAGCTCCTGGATTGAAAAGAAGCTGGTGGGCCAAGGCTTAAACTGCCAGACAGAGACGAGCTAGGTGGACTCTTACGTAATTCATTATAGAAAGAGGAATCGTCTCATGTGCGGATTGAAGTGTGTGATAGAGATAGATGCTTCCGTAAGTTTACTTTTTTCAGGAAAGCTAAATTCTTTTAGTCTTCCAGGGAGATCGAATCTTAACTAACTGACGTATTGTAATATAAACCAGCCGAGAATAAAATCAAAAGAAGATTGATTGAAAAAGCTAAAGTACTATTGATGGTCTTCATGCAGCTGGCTTTCACTCTAATCTTTTTCAGTTATAAGGTTTTCTTCTCCTTTATCATTTGACTCTCAACTCAATGCATCACAGACTGACGAGTCTAAGATAAGTTAGAAGAGCTAATATAACTTGGCTTACATCTTACTGAATGTCGTACTTAACTGAGAGTTCTCCCGGTCCCGAGAGGACCCGGGATGTTAGCGATTAGTCAGTCTGGGTCCAGCTAGTCTTGCACTTCACTTTAAGACTGGTCCTTCAAACAAAGGCTTAGTAAGCACAGATTCCCTAGAAAGAAAGATTTCCTCTCTTACCCAGAATTCGAATGCTTAGCTAAGACTGAATTTTTCACCTTCTCGTTCATTACATTAGGTTAGGAGATCTAACCAAGCACGCGAAATGCGACATTTACTCAAGAAAGTCAATAAAAGAAAAAGCCAAACCTTTGAGTTCACTGCCGGTGCAGTGCCTATTCCATATGAGTTCTAGGCGTCTTCTAGGCTTTCACCCTCTACCAGTCAGCTATCGAGATTGAGATGCCTGCCTCAAAACCAGTCATCCGAGTGGGGTCCTACGACATGTGCCATATTTAGGTTGCTTGCGACTGAGACTTTTAGGGAATTAGATAACATCCGGTCGGTAAAGAGCCACTACTTAGCTTAATTAATTGAAGGAAAATTAGATCCCTCTTCGACATCAGATTCTTATCCTCTTTTCCAGGGGAAAGGATGTTTTATTCTCTAAGTCCCAAGGAAAAAGTGGTCTGCTTTATGGAATCTTATCTCAGAAGGGGTGTCGTTTTCGTTTTCAGTAAGGACGTTTAGTATGAGGTACTTGCCCTTAGAACCATAAGATTGACATTGGCTAGTCGCCTTTTTCTTTTTACATGAAAGGTGGGTAGGCGATCTTAATACTGACAAAGAGCTCGAGTAGATTCATGAATGTCCTGGAATTTCAGTATGGGCAAAAGAGGTCGAGAGAGTCTTATGCCGCGCAATCTCTTGCCGAATCTATTTAGACTATGTTAAATCCATAACCCGAGAACACACATTTGCGAATCCGGCCTAAAGGGGAGGCTCTAATTTACTATCTATTAATATAACTAGAGCCCATTTTCAGCTTCCCTAGGAGCTAAAGATAGAATGATTTCCACTGCCATAAAAAAATGGGTTTAGCCTTCCCCGGGGACTACTCTAATGGGAAACTAAATGTCTTATAGTTAAGAGAGCCCCTAAGGTCGAGTGAGCTGGATCGCGTCTGGCCTAAGCTTATTTATTAGGCTAGGGTCAGAGTGCTTTTAATTCATTGGCCGGTGTAAAAAGAATCAAACAAGGTATACCTCGTCCCCAGTCAGAAAATGATTGGAGAGTGAGAAGGAGGAAGCACTAATCGCCCTACATCGGAAACTTAGAAGAGAAAAGTTCGCCGATGAAGCTGATTGGGGTAGGTGAAGTACGTGATGGACTTTACCATTACTTGCCAACTTCTACCGAAAGTGAATACTTATGTAAATCGAAAAGCCGCATAAAAACTTAAGAAAGGGACAGTCTCCTCGACTGATAACCGAGCAATCCCAAAAGGAGACCATATTGCGACCCATCCATTGGACTAATCTACCAAATGAACCCCTCCCTGGGCAACTGAATACTTCTTTTTAGAGCGGGCTATTTCTAGGGCGAGGAATATATTTCTATTTAACTACTCCATCTGGTCAAGAGCCAACATCTCAATGCAACATTATTCCATTCTCAATCTGTAGTGCTTCTGCCAGCTAATGCTAATAGAAGATAAGAGATTGTTGAAAGTAACTGAACAAGGTTGTCCAGCTTTGGTTCATTAATATCAAGTCTAAAGGGTCATGTGTGTGATCAAGCATAGTTTGTGAAAGTGGGATCTTTTTTTCCCACTTTAGCTCAATTGCATTGTGAACCTTCTTTGCTCAATCGCTTTCCTTAGGCACATGTCTTCAAGTCTTGTAGAACATGATGAAGAGGAGCGGAGATGGAATGAAAGAAGCAATGAGAGAGCCTAATTCCCTCCTGACCGAGTATAAGAATGTTCCGTTGGCCTTTATTACATTAGATTAGTGGGATTACGGCTGGCTCTTTCTCCTCAATCGGTGGCAATGCCATTCATAACATCTTTGGCAACCTTTCTTTCACAGGTGGCAGAATTATAGACCATATAACCTTGCCAACTAATGCGTCCTACTCTACCGCGGTAAGGGCTTATACGATCGAAGCGACCTAACCAGGCTCCATCTAGAAGGTTGGAATCTTCCGGGTCTATCTGCTCTTCAATACCTTTGCCTCAACTGGGATTTCGAACCTTTGTTTTCGGTACAAAAAAGTGATTCTCTTCTTGCATGATCGAATGAAAGGCGGACTATAGGCAATCGTTCTCAACGAATGGAAAGGGTGCTTTTCTGTCTCCTCTGATGATGATTCGAAAAGAGTCAGAACAATCTCCTCATGCAAAACACCAATCTAGGGGTCTTTGCTCCTTATCCTTTTTTACCTTTGTCAGTGAGGGTAAGCGGGCATACTTGCTTTCCCTTCTTCCAGGATCAAATGCGAAAATGAGACCTCCCTTTCGGTCCTATTTTATTTACCCACCTCTTTGGAAGCCGCGTTTACCACTCGAATTGGCCAGACCAAAAAGTCAATTGGGTCAGAACTCCTATGAAGTTTGAAGTTAGAACCCAAGCGAGAGTCGTGGAAGAATCATTCCATAGGCAGAAATAAAGGCTTTCTTGGTTTCAGAATGGTCACAGGAAAACTCCATTTTTTCATGATTCTATGGCAGCAAGAAGGGGAAGGAGCCCTTTCTGGCTAATATCTGCTGGTCACGGGTCGAATTAGAGTACTTCAACTTTGAAGCTGAAATCCTACCTTTTCTTTATGCGTAAATCTAGTAAAAATCTCCCTTGCAGCTTTATAATATTGCTTGAAAATCCGAGCATTTCGCTCCCTCCAAGTATTATATATGGTTTTCCAAAAAAAGCAGTTTCTTAATAGAGCTAATGAGACCATGCCCCGGATAATGATGCATCACCTACTCGGCCTCATCTTGCAAGGGCAAGGGGGATCCCCTGGCTAGGAGGGTATTCAGCAAGTGCTTCCAAATCTCCTCAACATAGGGGCAACGATTGATAGTTAAAACCTCTTTTTCAAGTCCCAGGGGACTAGTTGCTTGGTTCCGACCATTTCCGCTAAAGAAAAGTCATTCCTGACTAAAGAAAAGTCAAAACAAAAGGTAGGTGGTCAGACCTAGGATATGTAGCATAGAAAAACCTTCGCCCTTAGCGAAGGGCTTTCTGAAAGCTCCATTTGAAGCAGGTGCCTAAACAGATGATTCCAGTTCAACTCATTTTTGAAATGCTACCTCAAAAGAAGTGGGGCCTCTGGCCCGGAAGATGCCTTATATGGATAGGGTATATACTACTACGATTGGCTCTATTCCCTGAGAGTCCCAATCTTCTTGAAAAAATGTGATACGCGGAACCTTGATTCGTGAATTTTCCAGTTAGAATTCCTACATTTATTAGTGGAGACACCTTTGTCTTCACTAATAAACCGAAGTTGGCAAAGACAAATATACTTGAGCAACTCCAAAACTCAAACACGAAGATTTAACCCTTCTAACAGATTTGGGATTCCAAGAACAATGCCCTGATCTAGGAAGGCCATAAAATAAAGATCAAAATGCATTTTTCCAAAATGCTTATCGCATTATGTTCCCAAAAAAAATAATAGTGTGCAATAAGTCTACCGGTGGCTGCTGTTGTTGGTGAGAAATCAACCGGATTAAATATTCCATAGATTTTAAACCGGCTGAAGCAGAGAGTAAGTAAACTTGCTCTAGAGTGGGCTTTGGACAAATTCAGTGGAAGGAAGAGGAGATCGAAAATTTTAATAAGATAGGGGAAGAGAATGTGATGTATCAAAATAGAGAGAGAAAGAAAATAGCGTAATTAATTAACGTATTTAGTGGCTTAGGGCTAATAGGTAACTAAAATTAAATATTTTGTTATAACATTAAAAGGTATCTATAGAATATAATTTTTTTAAATGGTATTTGTTTAAAATAAATAAGGTGTTAACCTTCGCTATATGAGGTAAAAATTCCTAAAAAATGTACCCAAAAAAAATTAACAAAATCATTCTCCATCATATTTATTTGTCTTAATTAGTATATTATTCTATTTTCTCATTTCATAATACTACAAAGGATAACAATTATAATTTCCATACATATTTATAGGAAAGCTCACAGACCCATTTGTGCAAGTAAATTATTTTCCTTTTTCCGAAACTCATCTTCAAAATATTAACATTTCATTGATTTTTTTATGATGAGTTTCAACTTAACTTTAAAATTACTTTTTTTTTTTCATATCTCACATTTTTTTATGGTCAAACGCCTAGTGATTCTAAATATCTTATTCATTTTAAAAGACTTGGTCTTAACATATCTCTTTCACCTTTTTGTTGTGATGCGTCGTCATATACATTTAAATTCCAGTCGAATTTTATCGACGTTTTCTGGATGAAATTTTAAATAAGAACGAACCGTGAGAAATAAAAGATTTTTCTTTTTTTCATTTGTTGTTCATTTCAACACCTGCAGCCCACCGTCCATAAAGAAGTCGGCTCTTTTAAAATTATTTGTTGCTGGATTTTTTTATATATGTTTCTTAAATAAGATGGGTAATAATAACATCATTAGTTGTACCGAAGTATGAATTAATTCCTAATTAATCCATATACGCATGTATATCATGCTGTTATTAAACTTTTAATAGTTTTTAATGGATCCACTGCAAAATACCCATATTTAAGGATAAGAAAATTAATAGCAAGTCTAGTCTCATAAGTCGTACCTATGATATAGAAGTAACGGAGTAGGAATTTTCACTAAAAAATCAAAATATACAAAAATAAATTCACGTGTATATCAAGAGAAATCAATACATATATATTTTTAGTGTAATTTTTTTATGAAGGTCATCAAAGTTTAAAATTCCCAAAATTATTACGTAATTTATCATAATGAAGTAAAAAATCGAGACATATATATATATATATATATATATAGTGTATGGAATAATGTAATAACCCGGCCGGTCACTTTGAGCATTTGCACTTTGCTCGCCAGTTCTCGAGCATGATTAGCATGTATGATGTATTATGACTTATGTAAACCGTCGATTTTGGGTTTTAGGTTAACCGGAATAGATATGGAAGAATGATTCTCAGCTTGAAGCTTTAAATTTGCAAGGTTTGACTCGGGCTTGACTTTGTAGTACTTCATCCCGGATTTAAATTTTTATAATTTGGTTAGCTTTATTGGGTAATTTGGGACTTAGGAGCGCAATCAGTATGTATTTTGGAGGTCCGTAGTAGATTAGGCTTGAATTTACGGAATTAAAATTTTGGCATTTTTTGTTGGTAGTGGAAATTTTGATATCGGGGTCAGAATGAAACTGCGAAAATTAGAGTAGGTCTGTGGTGTTATTTTTGACGTGTATGCAAAATTTTAGGTCATTCGGATGAGGATTAATAGATTTTTTTATGATTGCGAAATTCCGAAGTTTTAGAATCCTTAGGCTTGAATCCGAGGGTGACTTGGTGTTCCGGCATTGTTTTGAGCGTTCTGAGAGTTGGTACAAGTTTGAATAGCGTTATGTGACTTGTTGGCATGTTTGGTTGAGGTACCGAGGGCCTTGGGATGGATTTGGATAGTTGGCAGAGAGTTTGGAATTTTGGAGTTGTGTTGCAGATTTCCTGCTTCTGTTATTTCCGCACAAGCGGATTGGGGACCCAGGTGTGATGTCGCAGATGCGCAGAGGAGGCCGCAAAAGCGGTCTAGGGTAGATTCTCGAGCTTTTCGTATGACTTGTTCCATATATTGTCGCAATTAACAGGTGTTAGGAATTGTCAAGAGAATCGGCTCAGGTATGTTAAGGTCATCCCTTCTTTCCTTTTTAACATGATCCAAGTAACGATACATAAACGTAATGCTATTCCATAAGTGGTTCTACTCATAAAAGTTAAGGACGTCTATATTGTTCATTCTTGTAAAGTGATATTCAAGCATGTCTAAGTATGTATGTAGTTCCCTATTAAGGTATTTAATAAAGGTATTAATATTTATAATATGGTAATACATGCATATTGTATAATATGTTAGAGGCCTTGACGGCCCATATATATTTATAGAACGATAGTTTATTGATACATTGTTTCGATAGCTTATTGATACATTGTTGCCCACTTCCCAAACCCCACTTTGTGGGACTATACTAGGTAGTTGTTGTTGTTGTTGTTGTTGTTGCCCACTTACACTTGTATATTACGAGTCGTGGTCACGTTGGACCATGATAGTTACAAAGAAAAAAAGAGTTGTAAAGTGGTTCACTCGGGCCAGCACTCCCAGGTTTAGGGCATGGCACCATATTTGGGCCTCGTCCCAACTGTTTGGACCTTAAGGGTTTTTACTGCTATTCCTCACTATTTTAACTTAATGGCTTTTCTCAGTCATATTGTATTCTACTGTTTTCATAAGTCAGTCGTATTCACTCTATTTTGATATTTTAAATGATATTTTGGGCTAAGCATCATGTTTTATTATTGCCCGAGGGGCTTGAGAGTTTCTAATTGAATGAAGCAGAGGGCTTGTGTTGTGAGGATATTATGGGATCGGGCTGCTCGCCATAGTAAGTTACACTGATTTGTGATATATGAGAGGCCGAGAGCCTGATTTTTTATACCACGGAATGGCTTGTGATAGCGCTTGGACTGTAGGAGCCCCTTCAGAGTATGAATACCTCCAGCGAGCGCAAGTACCCAGTTTAAGTGACGTGTTGTAGCCCGAGGGGCTGTTGTTGATTTATATTGTTGCCTAGGGGCCCGTGATTGATTCATATTATGGCTCGAGAGGTTGTTCTTGATCCATGTTGTCGATCCCCCTTTTTATTTCCTTCCCTAAGCGGGGAAGAGGTCCGAGTTTCGACATTCACGGGATGTAATGACTCATTTCCTTTTGGAAATTGGGTATTAGAAGAGTCGCCACCTAACGGATTATGGTGCGTGAGGGAGCTTAGAGCGATTAACTCTTAGGTTGGTTTGAATTACAGAGATTGGGGTAAGGGTTTGAAATAACCTCGAGGGGAAGGTGTTAGGTACCCTCCTTGGTCCACAACTATGGGTCCCGATCGAACTTATATTTACACATTAGTCCATACAAATAGTTAAATCAAATAAATTGTATAACTCATTGAACAAGTCAAGTAGTGAAATAAAGGTTTGAACAAATTATATAAATGAAGTTTTTTTATTTTTCTTTTTTTTTTTAAAAAAGGAGAGGATTTGGGGTAAGGAGAGGTCCTAGGTTGTTTATACTATAGGATCACCCCATGCAATGTCCGGTAAACACTCCTCAATGAGTGGCTACACTTGATATTAACTCGTAGCCATCATATCTCATCATGAAAAGCGAGTGTTTGGTCATTGATTCTATTACGTGTTGTTACCCATCCCTTCTTAATCGTCCCAGAGAGAGTTAGGACGACGTACCCCTAAGGTTTTAAGGGAAAGAATCTAAGGTGACAGTCAAAACATGTAGGAATTTCCCATAATGGGAGCAGATAAAAAGGCTCAAGTTTCCTCCTCAAGTAAACATGCAAGCAACACGACTCCAAAGACAGTTAAGGTCTTTATTAATCAAAGTCCTAAAGCAGGATCTCTAAGTGATTGTGCAGAAATAGACCAAACTTTTATACCTACAAGTTATAACCTAGAAGTTGCCTAGGGATTCTTTAAAAGGTTATTAGAATCAGAAATGTTGAATGACAGAAACAACTTCAGAGAAATGCATATTTTGAAATTTCCCTAACTCTTGCCTATATCCAGTATTTATGTCTTGTTAATGCAGAAACAAACAAGTTCTCGAAATAGACCCCCTTTTAATATCTATAGACATGATATCTAATTAGAGTAAAGCCCTTTTGAAAGAACTAGTTGCAGGAAATGTCGTTGCTTAATAAGACCAATTTTAAGAAGATGAACTAGGCGTAATGACATTAATTCATTAGGCTAATCAGAGTATCAGACATAGCTGCGAATAGAAATCCCTATAAGTATGATATCTAGGCGTATTACTGATTGTGAACGATTTGCAGGCATAAAACATATATAAACACTTGTTGTAACTGAAATTGGATCAGGTCCTATAGGCATGGTATCTATTCTTGATTTGATTTAAGGCGTGATGGCTTGGAACCTAGAAACATGGCTTCTAACATGACAAATACAGAATTCACGAACATGGTTTCTATCTGATGCAAAGAGCATTAAAAGACATTAAAAGTGAGGTCCTTATAGGCATGATTTCTACTTGATGCAAAGGAAATTAGAAGTGGAATCCTATAGGCATGATTCTCTACTGTGATGCAAAGGAAGTTAAATGTGGAACCCCATAGGCATGATTATATTATGCAAAAGCAATCAGATTCAACAAGAATAAAAACCCTATGGACATATTTTCTATTGAGTGAAGCAGGCTGATTTGAAAATAAATCCTAAAGGTAGGATTCTACCCATCTTACCCCACAAAGTATACATCTACCTACCCTTTTATTAAATACCCCAAGTATCTATTTACAAATTATTAAAGGCTAATAAATAAATTATATAAGGAAATAGAAATATCAAGAAGCTATTCTATAGATAGACTGCAATTAGGCCCAAGTTTCTCAAAGCCTCCAATGGTTTTTCAAACATCATTTTCATAGACAAATTAGAGTCTAGATGCATCAAAGTTCCTTAAGGGTCTCAAGGACCCCGGTCAATGCTTACACCTAGACTTAGTAGCCAAGCATTGAACCAGTGCAGTGTGTAAAGTCCTCAGTATGCTAGAGTTTAGAGAGTTCTAAAGAGGATCCCAAGGCAGTACACATACTAGAGGGGGCAGAACTTATTAATTAAGAGTAGAGTAAAAGTGCATGACACAAGTTGAAAGAAGTTTACTAATGACTGGACTTAAAATTCTATTTTTGAAAACAGCCAGCAAGGTAATAGAGATTGTTTGAAAAGGTTGGAATGATAAACAAAATCAAGAACTCAGGATGTGATCCCACACAGAACCTAGATGAGTTCAATAGTAACACAAGAGGGATAAGGATTTGGGGATGCACAACTATTGACTACAAATATGTAACCCTGGCAAGGGTATTTGGACTGGCTTGGACATGCTCAGCAATAGTTGAAACTGACATAATCACAAACTAATTAGGGAGAATATAAACACATATGGGGATAGGGATTTGGGGACTCATAATAATGGTAAGCACACAGTAGGTTAATAGACAGTTGTCCAGGCATGCTTGAATCACACAAGGGAATACATGAATTTAAAGGGAGTAGAGTCATACTAGCATGACTAACTACAAACTTCACAACAGAACCACAAATAAAAGCGGGCTAGAAATAAAAGAAACTGAAACAAGAAGAGAAAAATATTGTGGTTGAGGCTTTAAATTAAATTAGGACATACCGGTGAAGATAGAAGTAAGCAGAATAAAAAATCAAAAGGCACAGATGATTAGCCTTGGCTTGCAGCCGGCCAATAGTAGCAAAATAATACAAGGAAGAAGGGAGAACAAAGATTTTTTTAATAATAGTAGAGTTTTTGAAAGCCAAATGTTTGTGTCTTGTTTGTGAAAGACTTAGAGTATTTATAGTTGAAAGTAAGTAGTGGAGTAAGTTAAAAAAATCATAGTACTACATTAATTTAAGAACTCAGAATTAATCAATTAGAGAATCAAGGAAGTACTTCCTTAAGTTCAGGGAATCAAGATCAAATGGAAAGATTCAGTACCATATAAGGCAAGAAGAAGAATCAATGCATGATTAAATAAGGAGAGGAGCCAGAGTTCAGTAGGCATAAAGTAGTCAAATATCAGAAAGACCCAATTAATAAAAGACTAAGTAAAACAAAGTACCATAGTAAATAAGGTAATGAAATCAGTTAATTCAAACAGACGAGTAGAACTCTAGGGCTTTGAAGGAAAATCTTTCAAGTACGAACAATTAAGGAAAATCAGAATCACTTATAGAGGGTCGTTATTCTGCATATTTCCACATATAAATAGAGACGAATGAACAGAAGTAGCAAACAAACAAGGTCAATTATATATGTAGAAAGAAACAAGAGGTGAGCAAACACAGTCATATAGAGGTGATATAAGTAGGCTAAAGATTCAGCAGAATATATTCGAAGCATGGTGACCACGAGAGATTAACAAGACAAGGGCAGAGAAAATCATGCTAACATACAGAGCCACAAATCATGCTAACACACAGAATGAGTAAATAAAAATTATGCTAACACTCAGAAACGAGTAAAGAAAAATCATGCTAACACACAAAAACAAGTAAAGAAAAATCTTGCTAATACACAGAAACAAGTAAAGAAAAAAAAATCTTTTTTTAAAATTTGGGCTTTTAATAGAGTTGACTTAAAAAGTAGTAGGAACATAGAATCAGTCAAAACGGACAAGGGAAAAAGGTTTGACCATGAAGAAATTGGTTGAAACATGTATAGAAAAAATCTGGGAAAAACCTAGTTTTCAAAGAAAGTAAAAACGGTTTAGAATAGAGGATCTTTCAGAAGAAAGCTCGAGAGTAAGCAAATCATAGAAGGAAACATGCTTAAAGCATTAAAATAACCTAGATCTGAGAGATCCGAAGAGAGTTAGAGTTTCAAAAGGAAACCTAAGTAGAAATCGAAAGAACTTGTTGTAACTTCACAAATCGTAACACATATGGTGTGATTTTGCCAAAAACACACTAGAGAAGCCTCGAACAATAGAATCAAAAGCCCTAGGTCCAAATTGTCATGGCTCAGGACCTTTGAAGACCTTAGAGAGGATGAGTAAGATGGTGGAGTAACCATTGGAGGCTTGGGGTTTGAGAGATAGTCATTGGAGATGACCAGCGAAGGAGGTAGAGTGGAGGAGTATAATGTCAGGTTTGAGAGAAGAGTGGAGATAAGAGAGCATCTAAAGGCAGCGCTTTTGAAAAAATGACTTAGGGTTAGGGGTTGTTTGGAAATTAAAAAGAAGGGGGGGGGGGGAATAAGGGCCGTTGATTTAAAAGAGCAACGGCCAGGATTTATGATGGCTTGGGTTGGGTAGGAATAATTAGGGTCTGGTTTGGGTTATTGATTAGGAGATTGGGCTGGTAAGTGATCCAATTTTGGCTACAATTGAAAACCAATTTTGGCTATAATCAAATAGCCAATCGTCCCTATATTAATTTATAAAAGTAATAGGTAATTTCTGAAAAATAATTTAAGGTGCCAAAACGATTTAAAATATGTAATTAGCAATTTTAAAATATATATGGTCCAATTTTATGCATATAAAATATAATTACATCTTAAAATGGGCTAACATTGCAATTATATGCACTTTAGCTTTAAAAATACTAAATGTAATGATAAAACTATGTACCAATCACATCAGCCATACGTTGGTATAAATATAGAAATTCAATAAGTGATTTGTCAAAACAATACATTTAGAAATAACTATTGGGAATTTTATGAATAAAAAAGGAAGAAAATAAGTCAATTTAACCCTAAATTTATGGGGAAAATAACAAAAGTCTTGTGCATGTTTATATATGCTATTTTGAAGGCTTTAGGAATATTTATAATATATAGAAAAAAATTGGGTATCAACACATATTTTGCCGGAGGGGTGGTTTTTGGTTTATGTTATGCCCGAGAGGCTTATTATGAGTGACTGTAAGGTAGCCCGACGGGCTGGTTCTGCTAATATTTTGCCCGATTGGCAATTTATGATATATATTTTGCCCGATGGGCTATTTACGTTTCTATCCTTTTACTCACTGTTTTCATTACTCGTTTGAAACTATTGAAAGATAATTTAAAAAGGGTTTTACTGAACCGAGTTATTTTTACGAGTTAATTGATTTATTGTATTGTTCTGGACATATACTGTTTTGTTGTAGTGCTATGATGTGAAATTACCTGTTTTCTTTCTGCATAGCTGTTTTTACTTTTATTACTTATTAAGTTGGCGTACTCACATTACTCCTTTCACCTTATGTGCAGATCCAGGAGTCTCAGAACGTGATAGTAAGTGTTGATTAGTCTTCCAGCAGATCTCCGGAGTTGACTAGGTTGCTGCTTGGCGTTCGCAGCCATTCCTTCTTATCTTACTTAGATTACTTAGTATTTTTACTTTCAGACTATGTTATCCTTTCTTGTTCCTAGACGAGTTGTAGTTGCTCATGATTGGTGACACTCTGGTGTCAACCATGTATTCTATTTCTGCACTGTTTATTTAAACTTATGCTATAGGATTTTAGTTAATTAATGGCTTAAAATGACTTATGATTTTTTGGTTGATTTTGGATTTGTGTCGGTTAGCCTCTCACGATAGATGCCATCGCGACGGATCATTTTAGGGTCATGACAAATAATATATCAAGTATCCGTTAGATTGATATAAATATAAAATGTAAGTAATTGTTCTTCTAGAGTTGCAAAGTAATTTTTGTTTTTTATCTGCAGTTAAAATACGGATAATATGCCATTTCAAAAGACCAAAAAGGAAAAACAATAAGCGCCAAATAGCTGTATTGGGAATTTAAGATTGGCATATTGAGCCCAAAAAATCACATCAAACAGTTACTCCCATAAATATTTTTTTAAATATTCGCCAAAAGCAACAATTAAGAAAAAATCATTGGCCGTCTGATAAAGATCTAACAACAATTTATGTCGGGAATTTGACGGTGATCCTCATTTCTCTTACACAAAATTCAGGTGCGCAGAGAGAGAAGAAAAGAACCTCTTTTTCTTTCAGGGAAGTAAAGGGCTTGTTTGGTTTGGTTCTTCCTCGGAATTTATCAAAAAATCCGATCTTTCCTTTCCTTTTTCTCCTTTTTTTCCAGTTTTTTCTTTCAAATTCTATTGTGAAGAAATGTGAATTTTGAATAATGCGATTTGTGACTTGTTATTTATTGGGTGGGGAGAAAAAGATTGAATCTTTTTTCTGAATTTGATAAGAAGGAATGGAAATGGAGAATATAGAGTGTGTGTCGTTATCTGATGGCATAGAAGATGAAGAGATCCAGTTTTCTTCTGTGCATCAATTTTCTTCTGCAAAAACTCACAACATTATTCCTTCCGGAATTGCCCCCACTAGTGTCCATGAATTACTTGAATGCCCCGTTTGCACCAATTCTATGTACCCTCCTATTCATCAGGTCTTTTCTTTTTCCCTTTTTCTCTTGAGTTACTGTTGGTAGTATTTTTTTTCCCTTTATTAACGTTGGTTTTTAGGACTTTGAATTTTTTCGATTATTAATGTTTACTGTTCTATTGATGGATAATGATGCAAATATTTTGGAAGCGGTATGTTGATCTTTGTGCTATTTATTTTACCTTAAAGTGATTTCTTTAGAATTTCGAGTGCTCTTTTTACTGTCTTTAGGAATACTGTGAAAACTTTAGGTAGATGTAAAGCATATAGTTTGACTGTGGTATGCTGATGATTATGAACGTTTTCCTTGAGAATTTGATTCGGCTTTTATCAATTTCATAAAGATTGAAAAATTTATGATCAACTTGCCGCAGCTTGAGTTCATGAAAATGACTGCAGATTATAGGATATGCGATATTACTTTTTGACTGTTTGCCAAATGATGGCAACTGAGTTTGACTATTCTTCAATTGGCTTTAGTTACTTAAATCTTTTATGAAAATGAGGAGAGATGATTTGTTGCCTCATGCCTGTCCATTAAACATGTCAGCCTTATGATGCCTTATGACCTCTGTACTTTAATTTTGAACCTTTTCATGAGCAGATAAATGAGATAGGTTAGTCAGATCCTCGTATCCAAGGGTATCTTCCAGCAGTCAATGAAATGGGCGAAAACTATAATTCAGATTGTAGCATAGATTAAAAAAATGTCAAGAATCATTTGACTTTGAATTCCGGAACCTTGAAAAAAGTAAGGACCTCTTTCCATCCATAAAATCTCTTCCTTATGCTACTTTCAGCTATCTTTCTTAATCTGCTCCCATCAAAGCAGCTTGTAAAATCCGACCATTGTCTCAATGAGGTCCATGGGTATGGGATAAGAACGATTAAGGATGGTTCTTGCTTAAAAAAAACAAGTACTATCTGAGAGTGGTATCTATCCTGACTTTCAAGTAATGCTTGATTGAGGGTGATTTCTTTTTATTTGTTAAAATGTTGATGGCACAGTTACCTAACACCAGATACCAAGTATCTTGGAGCCAAAGTAAATTGTGTCGACTTATGAGATATGGCCTAAATTAGGCCATGTGCAAATTATTTCAATGGTGGCTAAGTATTCTTGAAAGCAAAGTATGTTGAGTTAAAGTATTCTTAGAGCCAAAGAATAAAAGTTTTTTTTCAAAATTGGACACCAAGAACATGGTTTCCTCTTCATTTCTATCCATCCCATTCTCAATTACAAATCTTTTATATTATCTCGGGTTTATAGTTAGTTATACAACAACAACAACTACTACCCAGTATACTCCCACCAGGTGGGGTCTGGGGAGGGTATTATGTAGACGAGCCTTACCCCTACCCGAAAGGGCAGAGAGGCTGTTTCCAAACGACCCTCGGCGCATAGGATAAAATGTAAAGCTGCATTGGAACAAAGACAAAATTAGGAACCAAAGCAAGACAAAACAAAATAATAAAGCATAAGTAATCCCGCAGAAATAACGTAAATAATTATGCAAACATAAGAAACATAAATACAGTCGCATGCAGTAATAACAAGCAGTAACTACCATACTAACAACCAAAAGGGGACCTAAGCTAAAACACTTGTCATCTATGGGTAACCCTACTATCCCACACCCATCCCCGGGTGAGGCGAACGAAGGACTCTAAGAGCCCCTAGCCTGCAACCCTGATTCTAGACCTCCAGACTCCCCTATCAAGGGTCATGTCCTCGGTAACCTGCATTCTAGTCATGTCCTGCCTAATCACCTCTCCCCAATGCTTCTTAGGCCTCCCTCTACCTCGCCGACCACCAACAATCACCAACCGCTCGCAGCTCCTCACCGGGGCATCAGGGCCCCTCCTCCGTACATGCCCGAACCACCTCAGCCTCGCTTCCCCCATCTTCTCGTCCACCGGGGCCACCCCTACCTTCTGTCGAATAACTTCGTTCTTAATCTTATCTAGCCTGGTGTGCCCACACATCCACCTAAGCATCCTCATCTCCGCAACCTTCATTCTCTGAACATGAGAGTTCTTCACGGGCCAGCACTTCGCCCCATACAACATCGCAGGTCTAACCACGGCTCTGTAGAATTTCCCCTTGAGTTTGTGTGGAATTTTCTTGTCACACAGGGCCCCTGAAGCAAGCCTCCACTTCGACCACCCTGCTCCTATCCGTTGGGTGACGTCCCCGTCAATCTCCCCGTCCCCCTGAATCACAGACCCAAGATAACGGACACTGTCCCTCTTGGCGATGGCCTGAGAACCAAGCATCACTTCCCTGCCTACCCCGCTCGGCTCGTCGCTAAACTTGCACTCCAGATATTCTGTCTTAGATCTGCTTATTTTGAAACCCTTAGACTCGAGGGTCTGTCTCCATACCTCTAACCTCTCACTAACACCGGCCCTCGTCTCGTCTATCAATATTATATCATCAGCAAAGAGCATACACCAAGGCACATCCCCTTGGATATGACGGGTTAGAGCATCTATCACTAAGGCGAACAACAGGGGGCTCAGCGCCGATCCTTGATGGAGCCCCATTACCACAGGAAAATGGTCTGATTCGCCACCCCCCGTCCTCACCCTAGTCTTAGCTCCATCGTACATGTCCTTGATTACTCTGATATAGGCTTCTGGCACACTTTTCGCCTCCAAGCACCTCCATAGCACCTCCCTCGGGACCTTGTCATACGCCTTCTCCAAGTCGATAACTTTATAGTTAGTTATAGAGTTTAACATATTTTACAAGAATAGTGTTGGGAAATGACACTACCCGGAATCATGATCCTTACAAATTGGTACTAGTGCCAAGTTAATCTAGGTTGTCCTAACAGTCACCATGACGGTAATAGAGACCTATGTTGAGAAATTTGACCGAAATGCAAGTTTTAGTATGTTGCGCCTTAAGGTGGAAGCTATCGTAATCCAAGATCGATAGACTTGGCGCTACATGAAAAGGAGAATAAGCCAGAGAAAATGATGGGCGGGGTGTTTGTTAGCCTTGATAAAATGGCAAAATCAAGTATTATATTAAATCTTTCTGATGAAGTTTTACGTGAAGCGCTTCAGAAAACCATTGTTAAAGGCATGTGAGAAAAATTGAAGGCCTTGTATATGAAGAGGACAATAGAAAATAGACTCTACTTGAAGCAATTACATGCTTCGTATGGTTAAGGTACTTATATATGCTGGCATATCGACACATTTGATTCCATTCTTATGGATTTGATTAAGATTGATGTTTCACGTGACTTTTGTCTATGTCTTGTCATTATAAGGCTACTACAATAACAAACACAATGCAAGTCGATAGTGACGGTAAATAATGCAAATAAAGGAGGCACAAATTTACGTGGTACCTAACTCACGGGTTGAGAGGAGCAATTCTACTATATCAACAGTTACACAAAGAGTGTACAAAATTAGAGATAAAACTCTAATTATTTCAGAAACCTCACTACAATCATTTACATAGAGGCTCACTCAAAAGTGTTTCTATGGAATGTATTGAACTCTTTAACTAACTACAAAACCAGGAATGTTATAGAAACATAAATTTGTATTTGAGAATGGGAGGGATAAAAGTGAAGTGAGATACCTACTTACAAGAGAATATTCTTTGTCTCCAATTTAAAAAGAAAAAACTTTTATTCTTTGGCTACAAGAATACATTGGCTCCACACAATTTACATTGGCTTCAAGAATAATTAGCCACTACACAAATAATTTGGACATGGCCTAGTTTAGTCATATCTTAATACTTGTGCTAGTGGGGAGGTACACGCACTAGATTGAACCGTGCAAGTGTGTGCAAGCAGACCTCGACATCGCATGACAAAAAAAAAATAGTCTCTCCCTTTAGGGACTTAGTATAGCAGCTCTGTGTGGGAGGTACATTGTTGTCACATCTGCCGGCTGTGTAGATTGGTTAGTCATATTTTGCTTATTATTGCTCCTTGAAGCTCATTTTCTTTGATTCATATTTGGTGCAGCCTTATTAGGGTCGTACTCATTATATAGGGTCAAACTAGTGTGGTCTTGGATGTACATCTATGGGATAGGATTGTCAGGAAAATGAGGTCTCTGTCAGGAAGGTACTCAATCTATGGCATACCCCATAAACCCTACCACCCTCACCCCATCCAATGATAAATAAATAAAAACATGAAATTCCTCCTTGATGGGCAGGAAGTGAGACTTAGGGAGACGGACAAACAATTGTGTAAGATAAGTTTGATGTGTTTGTAATGACACATCAAACTTTCTTGGGCAAACTGTAATAGATAAGTTTGACTTCACTCTCTAGTCATATCCAATTTTTCTTGAACAAGTGATAAATGGTGTACTCTCGCTGGGAGTAATTCAACTATGCCCTTCCAGGACACACCGAATACCACTAGGAATAATACGCTGAAAGTAGAAATTCATCAGCATATATAGTTATTGTCTTTCTATTTCATTTATAGTAAGCCTGTCAGTTGGTACAATCTCAGAGTATATTTCATGTGACATGATTCTTTATAGTTATTTCAGGTGATTTGATTGACATTCGACATTACTTGATACTGAACGCCACTAGGAATTCTAATGCAGAAGTGGAAACTCCTCAGCATATACAAGTGCTGTCTGTTTGTTTCATTTATAGTACGCCTGTAGGGACCAAGCTGGAAATTTGTCACAGATACTTTGCCGACCAAATTATTGTCAATTAGTAAAAGAAGGCTTTGCTGGCTAAATCTTATAGCAGCCTGCTTTCCTACATCAGATAGAGCAGAAATCCATGTGCTTAGAGAACGTTGAGCTTGTACAACCACTAATGAATATGTGCCTTTTCCTTTCCCTATAGCTTTTCTTGTTTATTAACATTTGTTCCTTAAGATTCTCGTTGCTGTGAGTAAACTGTTTTTTTGTATGATACGTTGGTGCATAAACTGAGTGACTAATGATAATTTTCAATGCTTTCGTTCGTTTAGTCTTTTTAAATTAGAGTACATAGAGTGGTGAAGACTTAAAAGTTTGTTTACTTTGCAGTGTCACAATGGGCACACGCTTTGTTCTACCTGCAAAACGAGGGTTCAAAATCGTTGTCCTACATGCAGACAAGAACTTGGTGATATAAGGTGCTTAGCACTTGAGAAGGTTGCAGAGTCACTTGAACTCCCTTGCAAATATTATTCATTGGGGTGCCCAGAAATATTCCCATATTACAGTAAGCTCAAGCATGAGGCACTGTGCAATTTTAGACCATTCAATTGCCCATATGCTGGATCAGAGTGCTCAGTGACCGGTGACATCCCTTATTTGGTTGCACATTTAAGAGATGACCATAAAGTGGATATGCACACCGGATGCACATTCAACCACCGTTACGTGAAGTCAAATCCTCGAGAAGTAGAAAATGCCACATGGATGCTGACGGTAAGTCCAGCTATATTTTGAACTTTTTGGAGTTCAACGATAGTGGTGACCGATGAGCATCATGTGTCATTTTTTTTATTGCTTTTCTTGGAAAATGAAGGTTTTAAGTTTCCTTTTCATCCACCGAACTAGCTGACTAATAGACCTGTAAAAGTTCTGTGGATGAATTATTCAAATTTGGAAAACTTGGATAACCAGATTAATCTGTGACATTTCTGTAGCTTTTGCTGTAATACCCTGCATTATCTTCTTGTTCTCTCCTTCTGTGCTCATCTTATCTTTCTTGATTTGTTCCTGGAGATTCTGTCTTAGGGAATGTGTTGGACAATATTATATCATTTTATTGAAAGGTTAAAGGTTCTTATTAGTTGGGTATTGAGTTTCTGAAAACAATGTATGAACAAAGTGCTCCTTATGATTGACCTCAAATGAAAGAAAACTGGCCCTTTTATGAGTTAAAGGGTGTACATTTTACTTTGATATATTCAAATAGAACATAGGTAGGGAGAGTTCTGAGGCATGATGTGTTTTAAATTTTCTCTAGACATCTTATGGTGGCACACATTCTGAATAATTCCACTTTTGCCTTTTAAGACAGTGCAACCAGAAAAATTCTCCCCTCATATATTTCTATTGACGTATCCTAAGTGCATTCTCATATTATTGCTCCTTTCTCAGGTCTTCCATTGTTTTGGGCAGTATTTTTGTCTCCACTTTGAGGCCTTCCAGCTTGGAGTGGCCCCTGTTTACATGGCCTTTCTACGATTTATGGGCGATGAGACTGAGGCACGCAATTACAGCTATAGTCTCGAAGTAGGTGCAACTGGTAGAAAGCTCATATGGGAGGGAACACCAAGAAGTATTCGAGATAGCCACCGCAAGGTCAGGGACAGTCATGATGGTCTTATAATACAATGTAACATGGCGCTTTTCTTTTCTGGTGGGGATCGAAAGGAGCTAAAACTTCGAGTTACTGGAAGGATATGGAAGGAACAGCAAAATCCAGAGGGTGGAGTGTGCATACCAAATCTCTGTAGCTAATTTATCTTTCTGTATGATTGTTTTTTCCCTCTCCTATTTTTTCCTGTGGATGTATCTGCAATGTGACAGTGGGTGTAAGAGACAGCAATCTGTTTGTGCCGTCGTAAATTCATGCTCTGCCTATCATTGCCCCTGAAGATTTAGTTATATTATTGTTAATAACCATAGTACAGCTTCTTGTGTTTCGTAGCTTCATCACGAATAATTCATGATAATTAGAAACAATCTCGATCATGGTTCAGTAGAAGGAGATCATTCCATCGCCTGTGGCTGTAACAAAAGGTAATAATAATAAGAATAAACGAAATGGCCAAAACCAGTATCCACTACAATAAGCTCTCCATTCGCTCTTTAATCAACAAAGACCGTCGATAATGAATTTTATGAGCCCTTCGATTGTATTCCATAACGTCTCTCCGAAAAATCTAATATAGACTCTAATAGTTCATGCCGCCAAATAATTCAAAGATAAACCTAATGCAAGATTCTTCCTTGAAAAGAAAAGAGGCCACCCAAGAACAGATCTACATTTTTTTTAAAAAAATTTAGAACAGATTACAATATAGAGCCTGCAGTTCACATTATGAAAGTGCTCTCTGCCTGTGCTGTTATAGCCACGAAATATTTAAACCACCAGAATTAATGTCAGACTAAACTGTAAGCCTAGATTGGAAGCTAATGCCCACATAACATTTAACTTTGTCAATTAACACTACCTTGTAGGTCAACCTACAATAATCACAATATAACTTATGTATTAGTGTAACAAGAAATAGTAATAATTAGATTCCACCATACATTGTTGCATTACAACTTGTCGCCCACCATTTACTTTAAAGATAATATAGAAAATCATTCATTTCATCTTCATCTAAATTACACAATCAGCAATTTATCAAAAGAGGATTTATTTCATGCTTGCAACTGTGACAGCATGAAAAGAAACCTGCTATTTTTCTCATCAGTTGTCAAAAACATATTGCAACTTCATGCTGCTATCCGATCAAACTGCACCATCACTTCTAGCTTCTGCACCCTCACCAGAAGAACTAGCCTCGGCAGCAATTTCTTGAGCACTCACCTCTTGTTCAGGGACCGCTTGTTTAACATCATCATTGCTGTTGGCCGCGTCACCAGCAGTTGTTGACTGCCCTTCGGGCTCCTTATTTCCAAACAATTTAGGACTATTTATCAAGGAAGAAACAGCAGCTCTTGCGCTTGCCTTTGCTCTTTCAGCTGCTTCAGCTTCCGCAGCTGCAGCTTCTTTCTTCTCTCTTTCAATGTCATCGATAAGCTTGGTCAACTCCTCATCTCTACCTTCCTTCCTCAAGCCTTCTCGAATAAACTCTTGCAACTCATCAGTGAAATCGGCTGGATCCTCCCTTAACATTCTATCCACAATCTTAAGCACCTCATCATGCTTCCCAATCTCGAATAATGCATTCATCATAAACTTGTAGCTATCATCATTCATCCTCAGCTTTCCCATCATCAAATCAAAAAATGATTTTGCTTCATCAACTTTACCAACTTTGACCAACCCATCAATCAACCTATTATAAACCCCAAGATTAGGCCTCAATTTAGCATCAACCATAGTCTTAAAATACGCGGCAGCATCATCAGGCCTATTTTCTTTAAAGCAAGTATCCATCAACAATACAAACGTGAACTCATCGGGGCTGACCACCTTCTCTCCCATATCCTTATAAAGGTCCTCAGCCTCACCCAACAAGTCGTTTTTGCACAACTGCTCAATCAGATTATTGTAAGACAATGTGTCTGGTCTACACCTCTTCTCATCCATACTGTTAAAAACATCAATTGCATCTTTAAACCTTCCCAATGCACAATAGCCATCCACCATCACATTAAAGCTACCCAAATTCACAGTCAATCTTTTAGGAGGATCATGCTCATTCAACATCCTACCAAATAACTTCAAAGCCTCATCAAACTTCCCATTCTTGCTTAAAGCATCTAGAACATAGTTGAACGCCACTGCACTCATCTTAATCTTAGAATTCTCACCCACAGCTTCCTCATAAGACTCCATAGCCTCCTTCTCCATTCCCCTCAAGAAATAACCTTTCATCAAGCTCCCATAAACCACTCCATCCGAAACATAGCCTCCCAATTTCTCCTTCAACTCCTCATAAAGCTCGAAAACACCATCCGGGTTTGAGCCCTTAGCTTGTCCAGACATCAAATAACTATACACAATTGGGTCAGCACTAAAACCCTTAGATAACATTTCCTCCTTCAATTCCAATGCCCTATCAATCTTGTTATTATCAACAAGCCCTTTAATAAGTATCCGATAAGTCGTCGGTGAAGGGTTAAATGGTGCATTATTAATAAGCTGTTTGTAATGTTCCATAGCCATATCAGTTTTACGGCAATCCATAAAAGCCGTGAGGAGCAGATTATGTGTGACGATGTTCGCCGCCACGCCAGCCTGCGTGATGAACCGGTGAAGTGAGAGCAGGTCGGAGTAACGGGACTGACGGAGCTGTGCAGCCATAACGGCGTTACACGTGAAGATAGTGGGGCGGCAATTGGAGTAAACAGAGTGGCGCGTGTACAACGCCGCTTCTTCTAGATCATTCTCACGAATCAGTTTGAGAATCTTATTATGAAGATTGAGTCTATTTCCGGTGAGTACGGAAACAGTTTCGGGGATTTTCGGGGCATTAGGGTTATTGGCGGAGCTAGGGTTTTGAGGGGTTGTAGGACGAGGTTGGTGCTGTTGGCGGAGGGATGATAGAGGAGGTTCAATACGGAGGCGGCGCTTGCGTTTACGGCGTTCGGCGGCAGCTTCTTCTGGGGTGGCGAAGGAGAGGAGACGGAGGGAGATGAAGGAAGGAGGTGGAGGTTGAGGGCGGCGGAGATAATGGGGTTTGGCTAGGGTTTTGAGGTGATGGGTGAAAAAGGTGTGTTTGGAGAGAGCCATTTGAAAATGATGGTTGTTTGAAAATGGAGAGGATTAGGGTTCTGTCAGGGTTTAGCAGTAGCAGAGGATTCGAGAAGACGATAGAAAAGTGTAACAGGCCGGATTCTTCATCCAAAACCCCAGAATAAAATCGGGATCATTTCACAAATAATCCTTCGGATTCACTACTTTTCTAATTTTTACCTTTCTATACACTATTTGAAACCTCTCTAGGATTGTGTTTGCAACTTTAAAAGGAGCTCACTATCAGGACAGACGAATATAAGCGATTAACGATAAGCTATAGTTTTTAAAAAAAATAGAACCATACCGCTTTAAACAGAGTCTCCCTCTTTGACTAGTGCTATCTCCGGTGAAAGGAATGAAGATCTTGCATATAGGTAACCGACTAACATATACAAACAGAAAATACATTTTTGAAAAAATAAGGGAAAATAGCTCTTATTAAGAGAATGATTGCTTTGGAGTTCCCTCTAACCTGTAACTCTAAATTGAATAAGAGAAGACAAAGCTACGCATTCACTCGTAGCACTTGTAGGCCTCCCATTAATATGCCTGGCCGACATGGAATCATGCGCATGGCTCCATGTCGGCCATGCATATTAATGGGAGGCCTAACGAGTGCTACGAGTGAATGCGTAGCTTTGTCTTCTCTTATTCAATTTAGAGTTACATGCATTGCTTGTTATTTTGTCTTGTTCAATAATACCGTTTATCCTAGTGAATTTTACGGACCTACTGGACCAGAAGCTTTTCAAGCTCAAGCATTTACTTTTCTAGTTAGAGACCAACGTCTTTGGGCTAACGTGAGATCCGCTCAAGGACCTACTGGTTTAGGTAAATATCTAATGCGTTCCCCGATCGAAGAAGTCATTATTAGAGGAGAAACTATGCGTTTTTGGGATCTGCGTGCTCCATGGTTAGAGCCTCTAAGGGGTCCAAATGGGTTAGACTTGAGTAGGTTGAAAAAAGACATACAACCTTGGCAGGAACGGCGTTCCACAGAATATATGATCATGCTCCTTTAGGTTCTTTAAATTCCGTGGGTGGTGTAGCTGCCGAGATCAATGTAGTCAATTATGTCTCTCCTAGAAGTTGGTTAGCTACCTCTCATTTTGTTCTAGGATTCTTTCTTCTTTGTAGGTCATTTGTGGCATGCGGGAAGGGCTCGTGCAGCTGCAGCAGGATTCGAAAAAGGAATTGATCGTGACTTTGAACATGTTCTTTCCATGACCCCTCTTAATTGAGATGAGACAGCTATGAGCTATAACACATACGCAAGAAGGAAGAATGCCTTAATGGACGGGTATACTAAGGAAGGGGAGTCGCTTGCTTGTTTGTTGTGTTTGTCAAAGCATTTATATTGACGTTGCCTGCCTGGGTTGAACAAAAAATCCCTATTCCGGAGTCATCGATAGAATATCCAGGGCCTATTCCTTTTCAATTTCAAGACAACACGAGGCAATCCACATCGATGTTATGAAAGTGAAGGACCCACGACAATGACAGAACGTCCTGAATAATCGACTCGTTTGCCAAGCAGAGTTCCCTCTTTGCCTTCAATTACATCAGAAAATGACTTGTAAACTTTATTATGACCGTCCCTTATTGGTTGTCCCCCGATTCCATTATCAAGAAGTGTATCCACGATTTTTTGTACTAATTTCTCCTGACAATACTAATGTAATTTCCTTTACTGATGGACAAATCTTCTTATCCGCCGACCTATTCAATTCTGGAATCAGACCTGCTATTAATGTGGGTATCATTATCTTCTTTAATTAAGTTTTAATTTAATTAAATAATCATATACAAATAGATTTTAATCTTTTATATTAGGGATCGAATAAGAAATATCAATTATTTCTTTATCCCTTTATACTTGCACACACTCTCTCTCTCTCTACGTGTCTCTCTATATCTGTGTCTTCCTCTTTCTACTCTCCTTCTTTATTTATTTTTTCCAATTTTTCTTCATTTGATACTCTCTATAAAGTTTTAATGAAATTCATCAATGAATTTTACTCATTTTAGCTTAGCAATTTCTTTTCATGATGCACAATTGGTGTTCAAATTGAAATTGTCAATAAATAAATTGTAAAAGTGTTTGACTCTCCACCATTGGCAGTCATTAAAAAGCTTTGAATTCGAATATGAGTTTTCAAAAATTATTATTTATTTGGATTAAATGTTGTTGTAAACAATTGAGAATATTGTTTGGAGTTTATATCACAATTTTGAGGGTGTTTGGTGAAGATTAAACTTGATTTTAGCTGAATTTCATATTGAAAGTAGAAGAAGATGATGATGATGAAGAAGCAGAAGGCATGACATACAATATACTTACGAAATTGTATTAAAGTTATACTATAATTGTATTCTGTTGTATTTATATATATATATATATATATATATATATATATATATATATATATATATATATATATATATATATATATATATATATATATATATATATATATATATATATATATATATATATATATATATATATATATATATATATATATATATATTATAATGTTGTATGAAAGTTGAACAATAGTTGAATAATGTATGAATCATTGTATAAAATTTGTATTTAAGTTATCAATACAATCTTTTCATATAAAGTTATTGATATGTATCAAAATTGTATTAAAGAGTAAGTTTTGACTGAAATTTTAGAGAGGAAGAAACATACACCTCAAATAAAATATATACAAATCAGGTACAAAATATATACAAAGATATATTGTGTAAAAATTATATTTAAGTTGTATAATATTATAGTTGTATATAACTTGGTAGAAATAATGTATGAAAATTAACTAAGTTGTATATAATATATAATTGGTTGTATAAAATTTATTTTTACCATGTATAAATCAGATACAAAATATGCAAAAGATATACTGTATAAATTTATATAAAATTATATTTAAGCTGTATGATATTGTACTTATATTTAACTTGTAGTAAGTGTATATTTTCTATCTGTTAACTTTCTGATTCTTTTTCTTTTTACTAGTATTAGTGTACGCGCGTTGCAAATATAATTGTATAATTATTGCAAAAAAATTACATAAATAATATTTTAAAATGTCGAAGCTCCTGAAATTACTAAATTGTAGATTCTATATAGCTAACTCAATAAAAAAAATATTAAGAGTTAGAATAATTTTACATGCTTGTGTACTTTTATTGAATGAACTTTCGTGTCTTTAGTGCTGATCTCATGAAAATTATTGCTCATATGTCTTCTCTTTAGCACTGATCTCATGAAAACTATTGCTCATGATGATAATATCTTAAACGCTACGTGTTTGAATTTATTTTCAATTGGTAAAATTTATATAAAATAAAATATTAGTTAATTTTAAGTCTTAAATATTAAGACTCCTACCTAGTTTAATTAAATTTGATGAGTAAAATTTTAGTTTATTCTAAAGTTCTAAATATTATAAAATTAACTTAATAACTTGTCCGGTGTGACAACTATTTTTTATAGGATAAAAAAAGTAAAAGTAATAAATTAATAAAAGATAATCTAAAAAATAGAAAAGAACGGAGATTTATATAGGGTTTGTTATGAAATAGAAGATTCTTACACTTCTATTTAAGGTGAATGTCTTTAATGTACTTAATTAGAGAGATTTTAGAGTCCTATTATTGGTAGCAAGATCTTCCTCCTCCCTATAAATAGAGGTGCTCTCTACCATTGTAATTCACCCCTCTCAACTCAATAAGAAGAACTCTCTCTACTCTTCTCTCTATTGCTATTGTTCTTGTTCTATTGTTCTTGTCTTTTGCTTTAGTTTATAACACGTTATCAGCACGAGACTCTACCGTCTCAAGTATCATTCTCGAAAATCCAAGGTATTTTCCCTCTTCCTAATTTAATTTTCGAGTATGCCTGACATTATGAAAAGAAAGTTCGTTGCCCTTGAAATTTCGGGCAAGAACTATATGACATGGGTGTTGGATGCTGAAATCCACCTAGATGCTATGGGTCTCGGAGACACCCTCAAAGATAAAGGAAAAGTATCCACCCAAGATTGTGCGAAGGCCTTGATTTTCTTGCGCCACCACCTTGACGAAGGTTTGAATATTGAATATCTCACCGTCAAGGATCCACTCGTTTTGTGGAACAGCTTAAAGGAGAGATATGACAACCTGAAGTTGGTCACTCTGCCACAAGCACGATATGATTGGGCCCATCTGAGGCTACAGGACTTTAAGTCCGTTTCTGAATATAATTCTGCTATGTTCAGAATTACTTCTAAACTGAAGCTATGTGGAGATAACATCTCCGATTACGATATGCTTGAGAAAACGTTTACAACGTTTCATGCCTCCAATATGGTACTGCAGCAACAGTACCGAGAGAAAGGCTTTACGAAGTACTCTGAACTGATTTCTCTCTTACTAGTGGCTGACGAAATAATGATCTGCTCATGAGAAATCACGAAAATAGACCAACTGGGTCTACACCACTGCCTGAAGCAGATATGGTGCACTCGCATTATGCCAAACATAAAAGGGACCATGATCACGGTCATAAACGGGGTCAAAGCCAAGGACGTGGACAAGGAAGAAATTCCAAAGAAGTCCGTCACCCCCCAAAGAGAGATAACCACCGAAAGCAGAAACGGGGTCCAGAAGATCCTAAGGCAAATAGTTCAGAAACTATATGTTATCGTTGCGGTGGAAATGGGCACTGGTCTAGGATTTGCCGTATACCAAGACACTTGGTTGACCTTTATCAAGCATCTCGAAAGAGAAAAGGCCCTGAAACAAATTTTTTCTATGACGACAATGAGGATATCACCCACCTGGATGTGGCAGACTTCTTTGAGCAACCCGATGGAAAAATAGACCACCTAATCGGCGATGGATCCGTGATGAAAGAAGATGGAGTTATTTGATTGTGTTCTACTTATTTGTATTAGTTAGTGAATAAACTAATAGTCATTAGCATTAGCTCGTATTAGTTAGTTCATAAAGCAATGTTAGCAGTAGTTCTTTAGAATATCTTCAATATGATCAAATATCAATAAAACTTTTATTTTCCAGTGGGGGTAATCGACTAGCCTGAAAAACTAGTCGATTATCAACTATTTTCGCATTAAAGTTGAAAAACAATTGATCAACAATCGATTGTCTTTGGCTAACAATCGATTGTCTTGAAACAGTGTGTTCTGGAATTTTTCAAAAATAGCCAACAATCGATTGTCTTTGTCTAACAATCGATTGTCTTAAACAGTGTGATCTGAAGTTTTTCAAAAATAACAAATAATCGATTGTGTGTGTTTAACAATCGATTGTCTATGTTCCAACAATCGATTGTGTGTGTTTAATAATCGATTGTCTTATGAAAAACGCTGAAATTTTCAAACTGCATAGTAATTGATTATGGACAACATATCTTATTTTGTTTGTCAACTTTTAGTAGCAGATTTTGAAAATATTATGTGACACAAAAGGAATTGAACTTGCTTATTCTTATGTTCCTGTATTTCTTTTGTATGTCATACCATGGAAAGTAAATTGATCGAAGGCTCCGGAAGAGCCATTGTAACTCTGCCCAAGGGCACGGCGTTAATCATAGAGAATGCTATGTTCTCCTCCAAGTCTATGAGAAACTTGTTGAGTTTTAAAGATGTACGCCGGAATGGCTACAATATTGAGACAATGGATGAAGATAATCTTGAATATCTCGTCCTCACTTCAAAGAATGTCTCCGGCCAAAAGAGGGTTATTGAGAAATTCCCGTCTTTATCTTGTGGCCTGTATTGGACAAGAATTAGTGCAATTGAGGCACATTCAACATTAAATCTAAAGAATACTGAGTCCAATACATTTGTACTTTGGCATGATCGACTGGGTCACCCAGGATCAACCATGATGAGACGGATTATAGAAAGCTCATATGGGCATCCGTTAAAGAATTTCAAAATTCTTTCAAGTAATGAATATCCTTGCGCTTCGTGTTATCAAGGCAAGCCGATTATCAGACTATCCCCAACAAAGGTTGGGACTGAGTCACCCCAGTTTCTGGAACGTATACAAGGGGACATTTGTGGACCTATTCACCCACCTAGTGGGTAGTTTAGGTATTTCATGGTCTTGATAGACGCATCCCGTAGATGGTCTAATGTGTGCTTGTTGCCATCACGCAACCTTGCGTTTGCAAAGTTAATGGATAATAGATGAGAATAATCTTGAATTCTTCATGAAAACGAGGCTGCCCATTTCGGTTTGGGTTCACGCCATTTTACATGCAGCAATGCTACTTTGTCGGCTGCCCGCTTCGGCTTAGGGTCACGCCATTTCGCATGCAGCAATGCTAGTTCGTCTCTGACTGACGAATTATCACAAATATTCCCTATTGCAATTGGTTTTGGGTCATGAACCCAATATATCCCATTTAAGAAGCTTTGGATGCGCAGTATAGGTGCCTGTAGCACCGCCATCCCGCACCAAAATGGGTTTGCAAAGAAGGTTAGGAATATATGTTGAGTATGAATCGTCCTCCATTATTCGCTACCTCGAAACATTGACAGGAGATTTGTTCACTGCACTATTTGCAGACTGTCAATTTGATGAGACACTTTTCCCAAAATTAGGGGGAGAAGTCGGTGAAACCAAATGGGAAATTTTGTGGAAAAATGTATCATTATCTCATCTTGATCCACATACCTCTATTTGAAAGAAAGAGGTACAAAAGACTATCCATTTGCAAAGAATAGCAAATCAAATGTCTGACGCATTTACGGACTTGAAGAGGATAACGAAATCCCACATTCACGCGGAAAATGTTCCGATCCGTATTGAAGTCCCTATTGGACAAATATCTAGTGTCATATCCAATGAGTCAAATGCACGCCAGAAGCGTGGCAGACCATTAGGTTCCAAAGATCGAAATCCTAGAAAGAGGAAAAAGAACGATCTAAATGACACTATGAAAGAATCACATGAGGACGCTCATGATTTGATTAATTCCGAGATTCACGAAGAATCTATTGAGCCTGAGACTCTTGAAAATACGGAATGCAAGAATGTGAGGATCTCGAACCTCAGTCTGTGGTAGTACAAAATTAATTGAGAGCTCTCGAAGAGCCAATTATTACTATGTTGGAGAAACACAATTGAGTATTGTGCTGTAGTAAGTCTCAAAGAAACTTATTCAGTTTCCAAAGTACACGCGAAAGCGATTGATTATATTGAGACTATAAATAAAGGAAGGCTTTGATTCTCCTATTACTACAACTTGTAGCGGGGTAATTTGTATATGAAAAGCTACCCGCTTTGTTCTCTAGTTTGTACTACACAAACGAAAGAATGCCACAATAAAGTGGATATCTATTGGTATAAAACCCATGTCATAATAAACCCGAAGTTTATTGATAAGTGCACATGTCATGGTGTAAATTTGAAGTTTACCAATATTGATAATTTATTCAGTTGGCATTCATGTTAGCCATCTCATTTTAAGTATGATGTGCAAATTCACATAGGTGAATATTAAAGAACTAGAAAGTTCTTTACGAATACTCTTGTATCACTTGTTCTCATTAATGAACGGACCAACTAAAGAGTTCGGGTTGAAGCCCATAAATTCTGGAAATATAAAAGGTGAGTATGGGCCCATTCACCTGCCATGTATACCACATATGATGCATCTATGATATGGTTACATGCGCCATTGTTATTAACCCGCAGCCTGGCAGTGCTTGCGAGGTAAATCGCTCAGTAATCTAACTTCGAGCATAGTTTCCAGATTCTCTACTCAAGACAGTTCATCTTGATAAGTTGGTTTATATTAAAGTTGGTTTAGCAAGATAATTATTGAGTGCTTCCACTTAATAGCTAAACTGTTTCTTATGAGAACTAAGTTATATATATATATATCAGTTTGATATAAGTTGTATACGAGAGTATATTCTCCCCTCACAAGTGGTTCAGGGTCAGGAACCAAATAATTTCATCTTATTATTAAGGTGCTGTGTATATTGACATAATGCACAAAGATGTTTTTCCAAAGTTGAGGAAACATGTTAGTTTTACTAACATGAGGGGGAGACATGATAAACACTTGAGAAAGTGTTACATGGGATGAATTTTCATTTGTATATGTATATCCCCGAATATCATGATATGAACCTGTAATTCATAAAAGGGAAATGCAATTGCAACATATTGCAAAGCATGCTATACGCATTTGCTGACTCAAAGAAAGCAACTAAATGGAAGAGATACAATTCAAGAAGAATTGATTCCATATGAAAGACATGTAGCTTTGAACCTATAGTTCATATGCTTGAAACTATAAAGTCAAAGGTATGTATAATCAATTTTCGATACCTTATTTGTTTATCATGACATGAAACTTTGATATGCAGCTAAAGTCTATTATGTGACTTACATGACTTAACTTGAAAGATTTAAGTTGCTTGAAGCATATGCAATTCTTGGTCCTGAAGTACCACATCCTAAGTACAATTTGTGTACATATGTATCTTGCTATAACTATAAGCATGATGGCATTGAGAATGCATCTATGGAGATATTGAAGAGCTATTCCACGACATTATATGAAGATGTTCATATCTATCAAGAATGATGATTTCCAGGTGCGGAATATTTATTCAAGTCAATATGGTTGATTTATTCATCAAGCATCTACCAAAGATCGTTTTGAAGATGATGCACAAGATTGGAATGCAAATGCTCAAGGATATAAATCGATGTACTCATTAGGGGGAGTTAATGCGCGTTGCACTCTTTTTCCCTTACAAGGTTTTGTCCCACTGGGTTTTCCTTGCAAGGTTTTTAACGAGGCAACCAATAGGCGCATATTCAAACATGTGTACTCTTTCCTTACTTTAATTTTTCCCATTGGGTTTTGTTTTAAGGTTTTAACGAGGCACATCATTGAATAGACATTCAAGGGGGAGTGTTATGAAATAGAAGATTCTTACACTTCTATTTAAGGTGAATGTCTTTAATGTACTTAATTAGAGAGATTTTAGAGTCCTATTATTGGTAGCAAGATCTTCCTCCTCCCTATAAATAGAGGTGCTCTCTACCATTGTAATTCACCCATCTCAACTCAATAAGAAGAACTCTCTCTACTCTTCTCTCTATTGCTATTGTTCTTGTTCTATTGTTCTTGTCTTTTGCTTTAGTTTATAACAGGGTTGTATATATCGTATTGTCTAAGCACATAATAATCTTTAAAATATCAAATATTAGAAAAAATAATATATAAGGTATTATAGCTATGATACAAAATTCAAATAAGGAAAAAGATTTACAGGTAAAATTCTAATCGATTTAAAAGTTATAAATATTAAGACTTCCTATATAGTTCAAATAAAAAAAGATTTAGTAACCAAATTTTTAGGTGATTTCAAAGTTCTAAAAATTAGGAAAATAATTAAATAATTATTTTTGTCTAATGTGAAATTAATTTGTAGAGAGTATAAAAGACGACCGATATTTCGCTAAAAGCCTTCATACTTTTAATATAGTATAAATATAGATTGATTCGGTTTATGATGAGTTTCTGTTATTTTTCGTGGATAGTTTGGTAAAATGTTAATTGAAAATGACTTGTTTGCCTTTTTCTCTCAATTAATTGATTTTTTATCTTCCAATTATTGCTTCTTCAATATGCAATTAAACAAAACAATGAAAAACTCGAGCGAAGAAGTAACATCTGAGCTAATTATAACTAACCCATCCGCTTATATTATACTAAGCAATATTAGTATATTGTATTTGTAAAATAATTCTGGAATATAAATAAATATAAACAGAAATGACAGGAAATTAATTCGAACCTACTGAATTCATAGTGTTTCCTTAAAGAATTTAATCCCCTCATAGTACCAAAGGTTATGGATTATTTCTTCCCAGGATAGAACAAATTACACAGTGGTGTAGTGGTACTTCAAACCCTAGTGTTTCAGTGAACACAAAGTTCAGTAGCAAATCACACTTACTGCTGCTTTCTTTGTCGTTAAAATATGCAGAAGAAAGGAGGAGAAACTCAAAAAATTCGTAGTAAAATTCTGAGCAGAATAGTGTTGTATTTATAGTAAAAGTTGGGTTGAAATCTGAAGAGCTGCAACTCTTCAGAATGGTTGTTTCTGTAAAATGGCCACAACATAAATGTCATTACATAAATGACTATTTACTCAATAATAAAGAGGAAAAATTGATTGGTAGTTAATTTTCTGTTACCAAAACAGAAAACTGAAATTTGGATAACTGAAATGGATCTAATATTAATATTTATTTAATATTAACATTTTGTTATTAAAATAAATATTAAACAATATTTTTATTAATATTTTACATTAACAAATAAATTTGGTCAAAAAAATTAATCAATCAATCAATTATTTGACCAAATCCGAAGCCGAAGCCAAAGCAGAAGCAGAAGCCGAGCCGAGATTTCACTCAAAAATTTTATTTTCCTCCATTTCTCATTCACCATTTTTTAAGTATTTAATATATTAATTAAGTACATCCAAAACCCACAATCCTCCACATGAATGGGTAATAGCTATATCACGAAAGTATGCATGAAAAACTGTGTGATTCACAAGTAAGGATTAATTGCATCTGGATAAGTAGGTTTCCCTTTGAACTTTCCGTAGTGAACTTATGTCGGATATACTCGATCAATCGGTAGATTTGATATCTTTGAGCCGTCGTATACCTAGACAACCACAAGTCACACAACCAACCCTTAACCGTCTTTGGTTCTCATTGTTGTGCTCGTTTCAGCCATGAACACTGCATGATTTCATAAGTGCGTAGAGAACTGGCCTTATAAAATTCTCCTTGAAGCGGCTAACACTCCACACTTACATAGGTAATTCCTAAACGTGTCATCCCATAGACACATTATTTCATATACCTCGTATCAAATTTAAAAATCATTAAAAAACCTTAGTGCTTTATCCTTGGTACTGAACATTGTCTCATCATGAGAATGGACCAAAAGTTTAGTTGACAATGTTGAACCGTCATAAATGACTTTGTTTGATCTCCTTGAACCTAGATCTTGGAATCTACAATATTCTAGGTAGAGTTACCGCCACTATGACTTGTTCTTGGCCACAGGCCTATTCTCCTTGATGACTTCTCAACTACCTCTCTAATTAGGCCTTTTGTAAGTGGATCCGACACATTATCACTTGACTTTGCATAGTCAATCGTGATAATTCCTCTAGAGAGTAATTGTCTAATGGTTTTATGTCTTCATCGTATATGACGAGACTTACCGTTATACATAACGCTCCCAGCCCTCCCAATTTCCGTTTGACTATGCCTATGTATGCATATTGGTGCCAACAGCTTGGGACAAAATAAAATATCTTCCAAGAAATTCCGGAGCCATTCAGCTTCTTCACCGGCTTTATCCAAGGGTATGAACTCAGCCTCCATTGTAGAGCGAGCAATACAAGTTTGTTTGGATGACTTCCAAGATACCGCTCATCCACCATTAGTGAATACATATCCACTTGTAGACTTGGAATCAATTGATCCGGTGATCCAATTTTTCATCATAGTATCCCTCAACGACCGCAGGATATTTATTATAGTGTGAAGCGAAGTCCTGAGTATGTACTAAATACACCAAAACTCGTTTCATAGCCATCAAATGAGATTGACCTGGATTGCTCGTATATCGACTTAATTTACTTGTAGCACAAGCTTATCTTGTAGTGTACAATTCATGATGTACATTAAGCAACCCAACACACGAGCATAATCCAATTGTGATATGCTCTGGCCTTTGTTCTTTGCTAATGCAAGATTTACATCAATTGGAGTCTTTGCAACTTTAAAGCCCAAGTGCTTGAATTTTTCAAGTACTATCTTTAGATAATGAGATTGTGACTATGCTTGACCTTGAGAAGTCTTATGAATCTTAATTTCCAGAATTAAATCAGCAACTCCAAAGTCTTTCATATCAAACTAGCTAGTTTTTTTTTGGTAATTAAAGTTTTTTCATTAATCACCAATGAAGTTGCATTACAAAACCACAGTCAAGCTTCAACTCGGCCGACTGTCTAAAAGCTAACATACTACCTACACTTACTGTCCTAACCGTCTAACTTCTACTATATTCTAAGGTGTTGCAACTGTTGCCTAATTCTAGGGGTGCCTCTAACATTACAGTTGTACACTATGTCTCTCAGTAGAGCAGTATTACACCGAAAAGTCTTGTTGAATACTCTTGCATTCCTTTCCAGCCAGATAGCATATGCAACTTCAGCTGTGACCATTTTAAAAATGGCTGCACGACATGTTCGTCCCTTAGCTTTGGTAATCAACCATTTTACTTTTTGGTTCCAACTAATGCTAGGTAGGTATTGTTCCTGTAGCCAATTCATTACTCTTCCCCATAGATCCACAGTGACAGGGAATTTCGTGAGCAGATGATCTCTTGTTTCAGGTTGGATTTGGCATAGAGTGCATTGTTGATCAATACCCAATCCCCAGCTATGTAGTCTATCCTTTGTTGGTAGTCTGTCCTGTAGGAATAGCCACATGTTGAACAGTGCTTTTAGTCTGGCTTGGTTTTGTATGATTAAGTTCTTCCATGAGACTGTTGGCACTTCTTGCAACTGCGACTGGTACAACTGTTTAGTAGTGCATTTCTGATGTTTCCAGTTCTGGATGCTTTGTAGAGTGTCCCTGGATTGGATGATCTTCTTAACCATCCAACTAGCTTGGGCAGGGATTGGTATGGATTCTATTGGCCTGTCTTCGATATAATACACTGTGATCCACCTTATCCACATCTTATCCTTCTTATGTGTTATGTCCCGGCAGGTCTTTGCAATGGCAGCCTTGTTCCATAGTTTGAGGTTGGTTAGGTTCATTCCACCTACTGACTTTGGAGTGCACATTTTGTCCCAGGAGATGTATGCTTTCTTAGTTACAGTATTCATCCCGGACCAAATGAAACTCTTGCAAATGCTTTCAATCATTTTAAGAACTTTCACTGGGAAGATAAACAGCTGAGCCCAGTAAGCTTGAATTCCAAAGATGACAGATTGCACCAGTTGAAGTCTCCCAGAGTATCACAGTGTTCTAGCAGTCCAAGAAGTGATCCTAGCTGTGATTTTCTCCACTAAAGGTTGCCACTGTAGTAGTGTAATTTTCTTGGTGCTCAGTGCCTTGTTCATTGCCAAGATGGTCAAGGATCTGCTTCTGTACAGGTATTGGTACTCCTCCAAAATAGACTAAGCTCTTGTTCAAGTTGGGCTTGAGACCTGAGGCTGGAGAAAATTGGGAAAAGCAGTTGGATAATGCCTTGACAGATTGGAGGTCTCCCTTGGTAAACAGCAACAAGTCATCTGCAAAGCACATATGTGTAATACCCAGTTTTTTACATCTGGGGTGGAATTGATATGCTGGATCAGCTTGTAATTCAGTGCATGGCCTGCTTAAATACTCCATGACCAAGGCAAATAGGAATGGGAAAATGGGGTCCCCTTGCCTCAATCCTCTAGCAGCAGCAAATGGAATAGTAGGCTCTCCATTAACTAAAACAGAGTAGCGCACTGTTGATATACACTCCATAATCCATTTGGTGAAAGTGCTAGGGGAATCCGATCTGTTCCATGACTTGCTGTAAGAACACCCATTCCACTAATCATATGCTTTCTGGAGATCTATCTTAATCATGCATCTGGGGGAGACATGCTTCGTAGTATAGCTTTTAACAAGCTCATGAGCTAGGATGATGTTATCCTGAATTTTCCTACCTGGAATGAACCCTGCCTGAGCTTCATTGATGAGGCTTGCCATCACCTTCTGCAGCCTATTAGCCAGTACTTTGGAGATGAGTTTGTATAGGACAGTACAGCAAGCAATAGGTCTATACTCTTTGATTGAAGTTGGTTTGGACAGTTTAGGGATGAGGGTAATAGTTGCAAAATTGATTGGTCTGCACATCTTTGCTGAGTTGAAGAACTGCTTAATGGCAGTAGTGACTTGATTACCAATGATGCTCCAGCTCTTTTTGAAGAAAACAACATTGTGTCCATCTATTCCTGGTGCTTTGTCATCTCCAATAGCTTTAAGACTCTCTGTTATTTCTGTTTCAGTAACTGGAACACACAGTTCCTGTCTTTGCTGTTGTGTCAGTTTTGGGCCATTGGACATGTACAATTGGTTGATAGCAGGTAGTTTTGGTTCAGCAGTGCCCATCAGTGCTTTGTAGAATCCCAGGATTTCCTCTTTAATTTCTGTTGATGCAGTCAGCTTGATTCCCTGTGATCATTAATCTGCTTCTGCTGACTTCTGTCTTTCATTACTGCAGTAAAGTATTTGGTGTTGGAGTCCCCAAGTTGTATCCACTTTGCTCTTGCCTTCTGTTGCAGGACACTCTCCTCAATCATTGACCATTTTTCCAGTTGCAATATCAGTTCCTTCTCCTTCTGTTGTAGTGCATCACTGTAGGCTTGACTCAATTGGGTTTGTATGATTCCGAGTTCCTGTCGACTCTGCTCAATTCTAAGTGCAATTGTCTTGAACTCCTTATTATTAATTGTCTTCAAAGGCGTCTTCAGGGCTTTGAGTTTGTCCCATATTGTTCTCATGGTGTCTGTCTTCCCGTCCTGCCATACTGTTGTCACAATGTGTTGGAAATCTTTGTGTTCAGCCCATACATTAAAGAATTTGAAGTTCCTCTTCCCATGCCAGGAGGATGCTTTCAGTGTTAGTATCATTGGTTTATAGGTCTGAAATTAATGGTACATCATAATCAGTGACCACCTGGTTCCAGTTGATACTCCATTCATAATTGCCAAACACTCTATCAAGCCTGCCGCATACTCTGTCCATTTGCTTATTGGTCCATGTGTAGTAGTCACCTCTCCAGGGTAATTCTGTCAGTCCAGTAAGTTGTAGGCAATTGTTGAAATTCAATGTTTCTGGTAATCTGACTGACTTGCAAGATTGTCTATCTCTGTCACACAAGACTGCATTGAAATCCCCTGCAACAACCCATGGTTCTTTGATTCCTGTTGCCAAATTTTGTAAAATGCTCCATAAAGTTCTTCTCTGCTCCAGTCCATTAAACCCATAAACCAGAGTGAGGAAACATTTCAAGTCCACTGTTCTGCTGGAAACCCTGCTGTGGATCAACTGGCTTTCCTCCAGAACACTAGTGACTATGAAAATTTTTGGATTCCATAGGATCCATACTCTGCCTTTTTCCCCTGAGACATAGTTAGTTAAGATATCCCAACCTGGTGCTAATAGATTAGCAATTCTATTAGCATGTGCTTGCTTAACTTTTGTTTCTACTAGTCCTACTAGGTTAATGTTGTGTTTTCTAATGTATTCCCTAAATTCTTTCTGCTTGTACCTCTTATTTACACCCTTTATGTTCCACACTAACCACTTCATTGATAAGATGTTGATGTAGTGTTCCCAACCTCCCCCGGAGGTTCATCTTTACTACTAGATACTGCTGCAAATCTGTTACTCACAGTAATGGGCGACAGAGGGGTGAAATTGATACTTTTGAGTGCTGGGCTCAGAGTTTGCTTTCCTTTGTCGTTGCTCTTATCACCCCTCTGGTTCTGGCTTGACCTGGATTCCTGCTGAGGTCCACTAGGCTCCCCTGTTGGGGACTGCCTCTGTAATGGCATAACAGGTCCCTTGGTTCTCCACTCCTGGACTGGCTTGGGCTTCCACACTTGTGTAGGCTGTTTAGGTAACTGTTTTTGTAGGCTTGCACAATTGTGTCCTATTGTTTGACATTTCTCACATAATGAAGGCTTCCATTCATACTCTACATCTTGAATAAAACTCTTCCCATTTGGATCCATAACCGTTGCTTCTGTAGGTAGACCTTTGGTCACAGTCACCTTAATGAGCATTCTGGCATAGTATATCCTTGTCTGTTTTGTAGTACATTCATCAGCAAAGATTAGCTTGCCTAGTACACTACCTATTCTGCTGAGAGATCTCATACCCCAGCATGACATTGGTAGTTTTGGGAATTTAACCCACAGTGATACTTCAGTCGGAAACTCTTCTGAAAAATCAAACTCTGATGTCCATTGTTTGAGAATCAATGGCCTATTGGCTATTGAGTAAGGGCCAGCACAGAGTACCTCTTTGGCATCAGCCACTGTCTTGAATTTAACAATGTAATATCCCTCATCATGGTAGAACAAATCTGGTTCAGGAACATGGGACCAGTGATGGTTTATGAATCTTCTCATTGCGTTGAACCCAGAACTATCTCCTAGAATGTATACCACTAAGGCACACATCCACTTGGCTTCCTCCTCTTCCACATCTGCTTGTTCCAATTGTACTATGGGCTTTCCTTCAACTAAAGTTGGGGCTATGTAGTCGAGTTCCATTCCATGAGTCGCTAAATAGTGTTGACCAGGCCTTCTTAGGTTCTTCTGCTTTGTTGTTGGCAATCTCTGGTTGTTCTTCAGTTGGTATTTCGGGTTGCATGGTCATCTCTGTCACGGGACCTGCTTCGACTGTAGTCGGAGAGGTTGGAGTACCCTCAACCTCTGGTGTCATTGGTGTTTCTGTAATCATTATATCTGGAACATCTGGTTGTTCTGTGACTATCTCCGCCGGTGGCAACGCCACTTCCATGGCGTCTAGGGTTTCCTCCGAGGTCAATTTCTGCGCCTCCTTCACGGTGTTCTTCTCCATAGTCAGTTGATTGATCTTGTCGAAGGTATCAATTGGGATTTTACGTGGTCTTCCCTAGGGGTGTTCATCGGGCGGATTGGGCGGCTTTTACTCTTAACGGTTTGGCTTAACGGTTATCGGCTTTTAAATGTATTAATCCGTTAGCCACCCGATAAGATATCGGGCGGATTGGTATCGGGTTAGCTCTAATAGGGCGGTTATTGGGCGGCTTATCGGCCTAACATACATGTTTACTCGAATTTGATAGATCTCTTCAGGCAATTATAGATCAAACACCTATTCCAGTATACCTTCATATGAGCTAGCTTGTTAATGTCTTTTCAGGGCATTCATTTTATCCCTGAGGTAGTATAGCTTTGCCCTCCTCACTTTTTTCTTGTCCATCACCTTCATCTCCTTTATGTTAGGCGAGTACCTGCAAATCATCTAGATCCCGAGATTAAAAATGCATAGAAGTAGAAATAAACTTTTGTTAATCATTTTTAAGGGTTTTGAGTTTTTTTATATTTAATATATATAAATAAAAATAAATTTTATATACATATATACATAATATATATTTATATTCTTAACGGGTTAACGGATTAGCCGTTAAGAAAATTGAATAATCCATCCCCAAACCGATAAGCCGTTAATAAAAAAAATTCAATCCATTCCCCGTCCGTTAAGCCGTTAAGCCGTTACCAGTAAGCCGTTAAGCTTCAGTTTGGATTGGTTTTCGATTTCGGATCGGTTTTGAACATCCCTAGTCTTCCCCTTCCTCTGCTCCCGCCTTTTGCCATCGACACACGCTCGGTGTACGTTATGCTAACATGCGCCGAGAGAGATGAGAGAGATTGAATAATGGACTGTTCAATCTCCTTTTCCAAACTAGCTAGTTAGCATACGATTAGTAGCATTTATGTTGGCAATGTCATTGCTCATTATGCGCATATCATCCATATATAAGCAAAAACTGGCTATGTGATTTTGAACATTCTTAATGTACACACATTTATCACATTCATTTATCTTAAATCCATTTGACAATATTGTTTGGTCAAATTTAGCATGCCATTATTTGGGTGCTTGTCTTAATCCGTAAAGGGACTTAACAAGTCTACAGACCTTCTTTTCTTTACATGGAACCACACACGCTTCAGGTTGTTCCATGTAGATTTCTTCCTCAAACTCCCCATTTAAGAAGGTCGTCTTAACATCGATTTGATGAATTTCAAGACTATAAACTGCAGCTAACGTTACTAACATTCGTATGAACGTAATTCTTGTAACTGGAGAGTATATATCAAAATAGTCAAGACCTTCTCGTTGTCTATACCCTTGACCACAATTCTTGCCTTATACTTGTCAATAGTGCCATCATTTTTTATTTTCCTCTTAAAGATCCATTTAGAACCCAACAGTTTATTTCTAGGAGGAAGATCAACCAATTCCCATGTATGGTTGTTCAGTATGGATTCTATTTCACTATTGACTGTCTCTTTCCATAACAATGATTCTGAAGAAGACATAGCTCCTTTAAATGTTTGAGGCTCATTTTTCAGTAAGAAAGTCACAAAATCTAATCCAAATGAAGTAGACATTCTTTGACATTTACTACCTCTTGGATCCTCCTGGTTAAGTGTACTTTCTTTTGTTTCTTCCCGAGGTCGTTTAGATCCTTCACTAATCGACTCACATTTCTTTTTATACGGATATATATTTTCAAAAAACTCAACATTATTTGATTCTATAACCATATTATTATGAATGTCGGAATTTTCTGATTTATGAACCATAAATCGATATGTTTTACTATTAGTCGCATATCCTATGAAAACACAATCAATGGTTTTCGGTCCTATTTTTTTTATCCTTTTGGGTTTAGGAACTTGCACTTTTGCCAACACCCTCACACTTTAAAATAATTCAAGTTAGTTTTCCTTCCTTTCCATTTTTCATATGGAATGGATTATATTTTTGCTATGGGGTACTCAATTTAGTATTCGGATAGCCGTAGGAACGGCTTCCCCCACAAGTTTTGTGGCAAACCAGAACTTATCAATAATGCGTTCATCATCTCCTTTAATGAACAATTCTTTTTCCTGCAATCCCATTGGATTGGGGCGTGTATGGGGCCTTTGTTTGATGAATAATTCCATATTGTAAACATATTTGTTCAAAATGAGATTCATATTCACCACCCCTATCACTTCTTATCATTTTGATTTTCTTATTAAGTTGCGTTTCAACTTCATTTTTGTATTGCTTGAATGCGTCTATTTCTTCATATTTTCTATTAAGTAAGTAAACATAGCAATATCGAGTATTATCATCAATAAAAGTTATGAAATACTTCTTTCCACCGCGAGATGGTATTGACGTCATGTCACAAATACATGTGTGAATTAAGTCTAATGGATTTGAATTCCTTTCAGTCGACTTATAAGGATGTTTAACATACTTAGATTGCACACATACTTGACATTTTAATTTTTCACATTCAAACTTGGGCAATACTTTCAAATTAATCATTTTTCGTAAGGTTTTATAATTGACATGACCCAAAAACATATGCCGTATTCATTTGACTCAAGAAAGTAAGACGAAGTTGAAATTTTATTATTATTTTCAACAATCATTACATTCAGCTTGAAAAGGCCCTCAGTGAGGTAACCTCTTCCAACAAACATTTCATTCTTACTTATTACAACTTTATCGAAAACAAAACACATTTAAAACCATTCTTAACAAGAAGTCCAATAGAGACTAAATTCTTCCTAATCTCGGAAATATGAAGGACGTTGTCCAAAGTCACCACTTTACCGGAAGTCATTTTGAGAAATATCTTCCCACATCCTTCAATCTTCGCCTTTGAAGCATTTCCCATAGAATTCATCTCATCGGGTCCAACAGGAGCATAAGAAGCAAAAGCTTTTCTAACAGCACAAACATGGTGAGTGGCTCTAGAATCAACCCACCACTCTTTAGGATTGCTCACCAAGTTGCATCCGGAAAGTATGGCACATAAATCATCAACGTTATCATGCTTTTAACCATGTTTGCTTGAGCTTATTCTTGTCTTTCTTCGAAGCACGACACTCCGTAGATTTGTGTCCGGTTTTTCCATAGTTGTAGCAGATTCCACTGGACCGCTTCTTGCTTGGGTTGTATTTCGATCCAGAAGCCTTCTTCCTCTTTTTGTTCTCTTCAATAATATTTGCTCCCATTATTGTTGAGTTTCCACGGCCTCTCTTTTCATCAGCTTTGTTGTCCTCTTCGATTCTCAATCGAACAATGAGGTCTTTAAGGGACATCTCCTTGCGGTTATGTTTCAAGTAGTTTTGGAAGTCCTTCCATAAAGGAGTCAACTTCTCAATCATCGTTGCTACTTGAAATGCTTCATTAATGACAAGACCTTCAATGAAATTTCTATTAGTAAAAATACTAAGATTACTACTTTCAACATCAATATTAATTTGATTTATACCTTCAGCAAGAAAATCGTGAATAATCACTTGCAATTCCTGGACTTGGGTAATAACAAACTTGCTATCTACCATTTTGTAGTCCAAAAACTTTGCTCCAAAATTTGTTTTCAACCTGGCATCTTCGGTTTTGTATTTCTTTTCAAGCGTAGTCAACAGTTCCTTTGATGTTTTCACGCCACTGTAGACGTTATACAAAACATCCTCCAGCCTGCTTAGAATATAATTCTTGCACAAAAAATCTGAATGCTTCCACACTTCAATCATGAGAAAACGTTCAGTTTCTGGAGTTTCATCGGACAACACATGAACATCTTCCTTGATGAACTTATGGAGACTTAGAGGGGTCAAACAGAAGAACATCTTTTGCTGTCAGCGCTTGAAACCAATCCCGAAATTTTTTTGGAGTTTCTCCGCCAGTGCCAGTGCTGCCGATGTCGTTCGGCTTGTTGAGACATTGGCTGTCATCATTGGAACGACTTGGTTCACATTATCATTAGTAATTTCTGTAAAATAATGACACAAACGTTAAAATCACGTAGATTTTAATAGAGTACAAAACCACAAAGCTTTTACTCTTCGAGAAATGGTGAGTACAAATATAGAAAATTTATTAAGTTGCTTAGGCTTGTTAGAATACTATATTTGTAAAATATTTCTGAAATGTAAATAAATATAAACATAAACAGAAATGACAAAAAACAATTCGAGTCCACTGAATTCATAGTGTTTCCTTAAGAAATTTAATCCCCTCCTAGTACCCAAGGCTATAGATTATTTCCTCCCAGGATAAAACGAATTACACACTGGTGTAGTGGTACTTCAAACCCTAGTGTTTCAACGAACACAAAGTTCAGTAGCAAAACACACTTACTGTTGCTTTCTTTAAAATTAAAATATGTAGAAGAAAGGAGGAGAAACTCAGAAAATTCGTAGTGAATTCTGAGCAGAATAGTGTTGTATTTATAGCCAAAAGTTAGGCTGAAATCTGAAGAGGTGCAACTCTTCAGAATGGTTGTTTCTGCAAAACGGTCACAGCATGAATGCCATTACATAAATGGCTATTTACTCAATAGTAAAGAGGGAAAATAAAGAGGAAAAATTGAGGGGTAGTTAATTTTCTGTTACGAAAATAGAAAACATAAAAAAGTCGAAGCCGAAGCCGAGCCGAACGAGCAACGACGATGACGGCGCGAGATTGCCTTCTTCTCAACTCTTTAAGAGTTAGAAGAAGAGCAACTACTTATATATCCATAAAAAACCTCTTCCTCTTCTAATATAGGATAATGTCCATTTACCAAGGAACTTAAAATTTCACTCAAAAATTTTATTTTCTTTCATTTTCCATTCATCATCTTTTAAGTATTTAATATATTAATTAAATACATTTAAAATCCAACAGGCAAGACCCAACAAGAATATAGCGATCGTACAGTTATACTTCAGCTGCTCCGTGTATTACATCGTATTACCCGAAGTTGTAACTGTTGTCAATTTTTTTGGCACATGTCGACAGAGATGTAATTGTTGTCAATAACTTTTTACTATTAATTGGTTAAATTTTCTGACTTCTTATTTTAAAGTGCAGTTCAGATAGCCTGCGCACCTATTTTAACAAAACGTAGCCTGCTTCTGTTGTTTCCATAATTTTTGAAAGCTTAAATTATATTAGGTTCTTCTTAAATATATACATATATATACATATACATATTTATATATGAACGTATTAATTTACAAACTACAAAAAAAATTAAAGATGAGGCTTATGCCCCTACCCCCAACTTTTGATATTTTTTTCTGTTCTTACAGATATTAGCATAAGGATTTTAAAAAGGACCGAAAAATTAGCAAACAGAAAATTCCTTAATATAAGTTAAATCCCGAGAGAACATGGGAGAGAGGAGAGAAAAAAAGGAAAAGGATATAACTGTTATAAAACAATAAAAGAACAAGAGTAATATTGTAGAGAAAGAGAGAGAAAATTCTTATTGAATTTTGGGGTGATTTACAATGGGGTAAGACCCCTCTATTTATAGGAGGAAAAATAACTTAGCCTCAAAGTAAAACTCTCTACAAGATAGACATTCACTCTAAATAGAATTCTATTCTTAACACTCCCCCTTGAATGTCTACTCAATAAATAATGTGTCTCGCTAAAAACCATAACTAAAATAAAATCTAATGGGAAAAAAAAAATTCTAGAAAAGGAAAAAGAGTACACATATTTAGTAATGCGCCTATTGGTTGCCTCATTAAAAACCTTGCAAGGAAAACCCAGTGGGACAAAACCTTGTAAGGGAAAAAGAGTGCAACGCGCATTAACTCCCCCTGAAAAGAGCATCAATTCACATCCTTGAGCCTTCGCATTCCAATCTTGTGTACCAACTTCTTGAAGGTTGACATTGGTAGAGATTTTGTGAACAAATCAGCCATATTATCACTTGAACGAATCTGTTGCACATTCATATCACCATTTTTTTGAAGATCATGTGTGAAAAATAACTTTGGTGAAATATGCTTTGTTCTGTCTCCTTTTATGAATCCTCCCTTCAATTGGGCTATGCATGCTGCATTGTCTTCATACAAAATCGTGGGTAGTTTGTCACATTTCAAACCACATTTGTCTTGAATATGATGTATTGTAGACCTCAACCACACACACCCTCGACTTGCTTTATGAATAGCGATTATCTCAGCATGATTAAATGAAGTAGCCACAATTGATTTCTTAGTCGATCGCCAAGATATGACAGTGCCTCCACAGATAAACACATAACCTGTTTGAGATCGAGCCTTGTGTGGGTCAGATAAATATCCAGCATCAGCATAACCAACAAGATCAGGACTGCAATTATTGCTATAAAATAAGCCCATATCGGTAGTCCCTTTTAGATACCGCAATATATGTTTGATTCCATTCCAATATCTCCTTGTGGGAGCAGAGCTATATCTTGCTAAGACATTAACTGAAAAGGTTATGTCAGGCCTTGTAGTATTTGCAAGATACATTAGTGCGCCAATTGCACTAAGATATGGTACTTCAGGACCAAGTAGCTCTTCATTCTTTTCTTGCGGTCGGAATAGATCCTTATTCACATTAAGTGATCGAACAACTATTGGAGTACTTAAAGGATATGCTCCATCCAATAAAATAACAAGAGCAATATTGCAGAGAAAGAGAGAGAAAATTCTTATTGAATTTTGGGGGTGATTTACAATGGGATAATACCCCTCTATTTATAGGAGGAAAAATAACTTAGCCTCAAAGTAAAACTCTCTACAAGATAGACATTCACTCTAAATAGAATTCTATTCTTAACACTCCCCCTTGAATGTCTACTCAATAAGTAATGTGTCTCGTTAAAACCTTAACTAAAACAAAACCCAATGGAAAAAAAATTCTAGAAAAGGAAAAAGAGTACACATGCTTAGAAATGCGCCTATTGGTTGCCTCGTTAAAAACCTTGTAAGGAAAACCCAGCGAGACAAAACCTTGAAGGGAAAAAGAGTGCAACGCGCATTAACTCCCCCTGAAGAGAGCATCAATTCACATTCTTGAGCCTTCACATCCCAATCTTGTGCACTAGCTTCTTGAAGCTTGACGTCGGTAGAGATTTTGTGAACAAATCAGCCATATTATAACTTTAACGAATCTGTTGCACATTGATATCACCATTCTTCTGAAGATCATGTGTGAAAAATAACTTTGGTGAAATATGCTTTGTTCTGTCTCCTTTTATGAATCCTCCCTTCAATTGGGCTATGCATGCTGCATTGTCTTCATACAAAATCGTGGGTAGTTTGTCACATTTCAAACCACATTTATCTTGAATATGATGTATTATAGACCTCAACCACACACACTCTCGACTTGCTTCATGAATAGCGATTATCTCAGCATGATTAGATGAAGTAGCCACAATTGATTGCTTAGTCGATCGCCAAGATATGGCAGTGCCTCCACAGATAAACACATAACCTGTTTGAGATCGAGCCTTGTGTGGGTCAGATAAATATCCAACATCATCATAACCAACAAGATGAGGACTGCAATTATTGCTATAAAATAAGCCCATATCGGTAGTCCCTTTTAGATACCGCAATATATGTTTGATTCCATTCCAATGTCTCCTTGTGGGAGCAGAGCTATATCTTGCTAAGACATTAACTGAAAAAGTTATGTCAGGCCTTGTAGTATTTGCAAGATACATTAGTACGCCAATTGCACTAAGATATGGTACATCAGGACCAAGTAGCTCTTCATTCTTTTCTTGCGGTCGGAATGGATCCTTATTCACATCAAGTGATCGAACAACCATCGGAGTACTTAAAGGATATGCTCCATCCATGTAAAACCGTTTCAATACCTTTTCTATATAGGCAGATTGATGAACAAAAATTCTGTTTGCCAAATATTCAATTTGCAAACCAAGACATAATTTTGTCTTTCCGAGATCTTTCATCTCGAATTCCTCCATTAAATAATCAATTGCCTTTTGGAGTTCTATGGGAGTTCCAATAAGGTTTATGTCATCGACATATACGGCAATTACAACAAATTCCGATGTTGTTTTCTTTATAAAAACACATGGGCAAATGACATCATTTATATAGCCTTCCTTAAATAAATACTCACTAAGACGATTATACCACATTCGTCCTGATTACTTTAGACCATACAAAGATCTTTGCAATTTGATTGAAAACATTTCCCGGGACTTTGAATTATGAGTGTTTGGCATTTTGAATCCATCGGGAATTTTCATGTATATCTCATTAAATGCATGTCAAGCTTTTCAAGGACAACAAAACTAACGAGATAACAGAAAGTTATAGCATCCATTACGGGTGAATATGTCTCTTCATAATCGACACCAGGCCTTTGAGAAAATCCTTGTGCAACAAGGCGTGCCTTATATCTTTGTACCTTGTTTTTCTCATTTCTCTTGCGTACAAAGACCCATCTATAGCCAACAGGCTTAACACCATTAGGTGTTTAAACTATAGGCCCAAAAATTTCACGTTTTGTAAGCGAATTCAATCTGATTGGATTGCTTCTTGCCATTTTGGCCAATCAAGTCTTTGTCGACATTATCCAACAGATTGAGGTTCAAGATCCTCACTTTCTTGCATAATGCTAGATGCAACATTATATGCAAAGACATAATCCACCACTATATTCACTCGATTAAAATTTGTCTCAATATCGATTGGATTTATTGATAGTTCCTTATTTTCCTGAGTCTCGGGCTCAATGGATTCTTCATGAATCTCAGAATTTATTAAATCGTGAATTTCCTCATGAGATTCTTTCGTAGTGTCATTTTGATCATTTGCTTTCCTTTTTCTAGGATTTCGATCTTTGGAACCTAATGGCCTGCCACGTTTTAGGCGTGCTTTCGACTCATTAGATATGACACTAGAAGATTGTCCAATAGGGACATCAATACGGATTGGAACATTCTCTGCGGGGATGTGAGATTTTGTTATCCTTTTCAAGTCCGTGAATGCGTCAGGCATTTGATTTGCTATTCTTTGCAAATGGATAATATTTTGCACCTCTTTTTCACAAATAGAGGTATGTGGATCAAGATGAGATAATGATGGATTTTTCCACAAAATTTCCCGTTTGGTTTCACCAACTTTTCCCCCTAATTTTGGGAAAAGTGTCTCATTGAATCGACAGTCTGCAATCGTGCAGTGAACAAATCCCCTGTCAATGTTTCGAGGTAGCGAATAATGGAGGGCGATTCAAACCCAACATATATTCCTAACCTTCTTTGCGGACCCATTTTGGTGCGGTATGGCGGTGCTACAGGCACATATACTGCGCATCCAAAAATTCTTAAATGGGATATATTAGGTTCATGAACCAAAACTAATTGCAACGGGAATATTTATGATAATTCGTCGGTCTGAGACGAACTAGCATTGCTGCATGCAAAATGGCGTGACCCCAAACCGAAGTGGGCAGCCTCGTTTTCATGAGTAATGGTCTTGCAATCAACTGCAGACGTTTAATTAAAGATTCTGCAAGACCATTTTGAGTGTGAACATGAGCTACGGGATGTTTCACTTTTATCCCAATTGATAAGCAATAATCATTAAATGCTTGGGATGAAAACTCAGCAGCATTATCTAGTCTAATAGACTTAATTGGATTATCAGGAAATTGTGCTCGTAATCGAATTATTTGTGCCATTAATTTTGCAAACGCAAGGTTGCGTGATGACAATAGGCACACATGAGACCATCTAGAGGATGTGTCTATTAAGACCATAAAATATCTAAAGGACCCACTAGGTGGGTGAACAGGTCCACAAATATCCCCTTGTATACGTTCCAAAAACGTAGGTGACTCAGTTCCAACCTTTGTTGGTGATGGTCTAATAATTAACTTGCCTTGATAACAAGAAGTGCAAGAAAATTCATTATTTAAAAGAATCTTTAAATTCTTTAATGGATGCCCATATGAGTTTTCTATAATCCGTCTCATCATAATTGATCCAGGATGTCTCAATCGATCATGCCAAAGTACAAAAGTATTGGAATCAGTAACCTTTTGGTTTACTGTGGAATGTGCCTCAATTGCACTAATTTTTGTCCAATACAGGCCACAAGATAAAGATGGGAACTTCTCAACCCTCTTTTGACCAGAGACATTCTTTGTAATGATGAGGTATTCAAGATTATTCTCATCTATTGTCTCAATGTGATATCCATTTTGACGGATATCTTTAAAACTCAACAAGTTCCTCTTGGAATTGGAAGAGAACATTGCATTCTCTATGATAAATATTGTTCCTTTAGGCAGAGTTATAGTTGCTCTTCCGGAGCCTTCAATCAATTTACTACTACCAGAAATTATAGTAACATCTGCCTTACACATACTTAAATGAGAGAAATATTTCTTCTCTTTGAATATCGTATGTGTGGTACATGAATTAATTAAACAAATATTTTTACAATTGGACGTTGATCCAAGTTTGCTTTGTGAGATATCCATATTTGCTTCCCATGGTTTGACATACAAAAGAAATATACGAAAAATATTAGTATTTTTTTATCATAGTTATTCTCCTTTTAATACTCTTGTATCCGTTGCTTAATAATTAAACAATATTTTCAAAATCTGCTGAGGTTAGTTGATTAACCAAATAGATAATCGACTAACCTGTTTCAACGTTTAAAAAAAAAACTAGTCGATGAACAGGCAACAGACATAAGGTTAATCGATTAACTAAAGTGATAATCGATTAACTTAGGTAACGGTCATTAGGTTAGTCGATTAACTAAATCGGATAGTCGACTAACATACCTTGCGGAAAAGGTCCAGTTTAATAGAATATATTGGTTAATCGATTATCTATTATGTTAATCGATTAACTTACCGAAAAATCATTACAAATAAAGCATAAGATGAATGTGTAATCTAAAGTTATATAAAATTTGAACCATATCACAATAATAGATAACTTATGTAAACTATGATAATTGTTTATTCATTACCTACTACGAATAAGTAAAAATAAAAATATCAAACTGCTCAATCTTCTTTAACCATGGATCCATCATCGATGAAGTGATCTATTTTCCCCTCAGGGTGCTCAAAGAAGTCTGCCACATCCAAGTGGGTGATGTCAAAATTATTGTCAGAGACAAAATTGGTTTCAGGGCCTTTACTCTTTAGAGATGCTTGATAAAGCTCAACCAAATGTCTTGGTACACGGCAAATTTTTGCCCAGTGCCCTTTTCCACCGCAACGATAACATATAGTTTCTGAACTATTTGCTTTTGGATTCTCATAATTCCATTTCCGCTTTTGGTGGTTATATCTCTTTGGGGGGTGACTAACACTAGGAAAATTTCTTCCTTGTCCACGTCCACGGCCATGACCCCGACCACGACCACGACCATGATTAAAGCCATAGCCTTTTCCACGCTTAGCATAATGGGAATACACCTTATCTACTTCAGGCAATGGTATAGACCCAGTGGGTTGATTTTCGTGATTTCTCATGAGCAGGTCATTGTTTCAATCAGCCACAAGGAGAAGAGAAATCAGCTCAGAGTATTTTTTGAAACCTTTCTCTCTGTACTATTGTTGCAGAACCATATTGGAGGCATGAAACGTTGTAAACGTTTTTTCAAGCATATCATAATCAGTTATAGTATCTCCACAGAGTTCCAATTTAGAAGTAATTCTAATCATTGCAGAATTATATTCAGAAACAGACTTAAAGTCTTGGAGCCTTAGATGAGCCCAATCATATCGTGCTTGTGGCAGAGTGACTAACTTTAAGTTGTCATATCTCTCCTTTAAGCCATTCCACAAGATAAGTGGATCTTTGACTGTGAGATATTCAATTTTCAAACCTTCATCAAGGTGATGGCGCAAGAAAATCAAGGCCTTAGCACAGTCTTGGGTGGATGCATTATTTCTGTCTTTAATGGCGTCTCCAAGACCCATTGCATCCAAATGGATTTCAGTATCCAACACCCATGTCATGTAGTTCTTGCCCGAAATTTCAAGGGCAACGAACTTTCTTTTCATAATGTCAGACATAATTAAAACAAAATTAGGAGGAGAAAAAATACCTTAATTTTCTCAAAGAGATTCTTGAGATAGTAGAGTTTCGTGCTGATAACGTGTTATAAAACAATAAAAGAACAAGAGCAATATTGCAGAGAAAGAGAGAGAAAATTCTTATTGAATTTTGGGGTGACTTACAATGGGGTAAGACCCCTCTATTTATAGGAGGAAAAATGACTTAGCCTCAAAGTAAAACTCTCTACAAGATAGACATTCACTATAAATAGAATTCTATTCTTAACAATAACTATATTCTTTGATTGAAAACACTAATAATTGATTTGGAGCCTTTTAAGGTGTGTTTAGGTCGAGTAAATGCTAAAGCTTGGACATTTTTCGTAATAACGTTTCTAATAGCGTATATGAACGAAAAAAATCCTTTTACTATATATATACTATATATGTATGTGTGTGTGTGAATTACATGTAAATTATAACTATATAATATATTCGTCAACTATCTAATTTAAATGTTTGGGTGAACGGCTATTTAGGTTAGTACTTAATTTATTGAAATTTTTATCTCGTATAACAAAGGTTGATACCCTATTTATTTTAAATAAACATTTTTCATTTTGATTTTTTTAGCCAAATATCTATTTATGATTACATTCTACTCTTAAGCCATAAAATACATATTATATTATTTTTCTTTCTCATTTTTCATATCATTCTCCACCTACTCTCTCTCAACTCAGTCTTTTTCCATAAATACAATTACAATTCTCTCAAATATAGAGTGAAATAATTTTTGTGCCTCTTCCTTTCTCCCCCCGGTGCGTACCGGGTCGAACTGAATTCGAAGTCACCAACTCACCCATCTCTGCCGTTGATTCTCCTCCGTCGTTAGGTAATCGAAACATTCGATTTTCAAATTCCAATTTTAGGGTTCATCTATTATATACTTCGGCAAATGAATGTTGTTTTCAAGAAATTCACTGCATTGAACTTAGTGGTTCTTTTGCCCTAGTTTGTTTTGCATTTAATTGTTTGCCTTTTGTTTTTGTTTAAAATGAGTAAAGAAGTTATCTTTATTGATAGATTTGGTGGAGGAGAATTTTGAAGGATGACAACAGCAACTAGACCTACATGGAGCTAAAGTTGGGAATGAACAAGATGGAACTCGAATTTTTGGTCCATCTCAGAAACAGTGGCGTTTCGACTCTAGACGAAACGATATTAGGGTTGTTTTTGAATAAAGATGATGAAGTTTGGGGCAGAGCAATTTAAATTTGTTGTTAATATATTTTAAAGTATTTGAGGATGGGCAACTTGAATTTTCTGTTAATATATTTTAATATACGTCGTTGTATTTTCATATATTTCATTATATTCATTATCTTTTTCTCCATTGTGTTTTAATGTATCTCGTTGTATTCCATGTATTTTATTGTATCAACTGTCTCGTAGTATTCCATGAATGTATTCATATATTTTTTAATTAATATAATTTATGTATTCAGGTTTATATATGTATTCAAATTGCTCTATTTTTGTTGTATTTATCGTGCTAAAAAAAATATTCAGCATATTTTCTCTGAAGATTGCTATGTTTTTAGGGTGTTTATCAGTTGAAAATCTTTATTATGAAAAAAAATATAATTTTGTGTGTTATAATTGAGTTATATTAGGAGTATATTATGTTAATTGATTCACTTTCTGTGTAAAAAAACGAAATAGACCATGAATTTCGCTATGTACATTATTGTATTTACAAATATATATCGTAAATACAGTCAAATATAACAATATGTCTAGCTGTAATCCCATATTTCACGCCATGAATATAGACGAATACAGTCAAATACAAGAATTTATTTAGCTGTAATCCAATATTTCACGCCATGAATATAGACGAATACAAGAATCTATCTAGCTATAACTTCCTGTTTCACGCTTAGAAATGCTATTGTATTCATGAATACAGTAGCTTAAATACATCGAATACACTCTAAAAAAACTTAAAAACATAACTATAGAAAGTAATATAATAAATGATAGCTACAACTAGCTAATAATCACTAAAACATAATAATTTCAAAAAATTTCTCTGAATTATTCTATTACAAGTCAACAACCATGCAGGAAGTCCATTATAACCCGTGTCCATTAATATTTGAGTTATTATTTTTGTCTCTTTTTTTTTATTTGATTTGAATTTTTTGGGAATATAATAAATTTTCTTAGACCATGTTTGGAAATATAACACTGAGGCATGATAATACAGGGAAGAGATTTATGAACTGTTGTACTATCCTATACTACATTATATATTTTTGAGCCTAAAATAAAATATATTGATTTGATGGTGAGATTTGGCGAAAAATTGAAAAAATATGAGACTTTTTGGTTTGGTCTTTAACCTTTCGACTTTTGCTTGTTCTATGGGCAGAATTTTATGATCAAAAGTTAAAAATATTGCTCTTAGAATATGCGAAGGGCAATACATATTAAATTTAAAGTTCTGTTCATAAGGCCAAGCAGAGACAAAAATTCAAGACCATCCATTTTAAGAACTATTTATATACTTTGCCCGCAATTTGGAGTATGAAGATCAAAATACTTACTAGTAATAATTTTAGGCTTAAGAGGCAAATAGACGCTTCCGCTTGTACTTGCCAGAGAGTTATGTTCTTGTCCTCCTAATTCTACGAATCTTCATCCAAATACATGAATATGTTCAAATTATGTGTTTTAAATATCTCTAACCAAAGATCGAGCTTACGTGGTATTTTGTATGATTGAGTTGGAAAAAATATGTGATAACTGATATATGTGTTTCTAAGGAACATGTAACAATCCCACAACACTAATTTTTTAAGTAACTGTCATAACAACATTGATTTAAAGTAATTATAGCATTTTGGGTAAAGATGGGCCAATTATATTTTATTTTTCTAGAAAAGCTAGGTGGAAATCAATTCCATATCTCCCCTTTCTATGCATCTCATATGTATGGTGAGCAATTTAAATACAAAGAAAACAGAGATAATGTCTGCTCATGGTATCACAATTTTATTTGTCGAGTTGGTGTAGTAAGGCGGATTGGATTTGGATCGATTTTATTGCCACAAAATAGTAACAAGTACATTGATGTTCGAACTTTATGATTGTTCGTCTTCTTAGTCTCTTGTGAGAGGAGATAGGAATACAACGTATAATTGATGTGATTTATTTCAGAAGCATATACACATAGTTTTACTGTTAAGGAGCCGAAGGACTTGAAGATTCTAGAAGAAGAAATGAGAGGAAATGCAATCTCTGTTATTAGTTAACCAAAAGAAGAATAAACCGTTGTACAATACTATCAATTAACTATTGTATTTATATAAAAATACCCACTGACTAACTATCTAATGGTAGTTATAACTAGTTACTCCTAATTAATAAGTAGTTGGGGTTCACTATACTCAATATTCCTCCTTAAGATGAGGGATGAAATACATCTTTCATTCCCAGCTTGCCTAGTAGATATTCATGTTGTGGCTTGCAGACTCTTAGTCAACAGATCTGCAAGTGCTAAGTTATTTTGATATTATTTTGGCGATTGATCGCGCGAGCAAGTTCGTATGATATTTTTAGATTAGTATACACTTTTGGTTTAGAGCCTCGAGGACTTGGGTGAGTTTCATATAGGCTATGGAGTGAAATTTGGCTTGGAAAAGTTGCTGGTGTATCTGATTTTGTTGCGGGCCTCTGATCTCATATTTGCGAGATCAGGCATCCACTTGCAACCTCTGAGGTACGCATTTGCGAGGTCCTCATCACAAATGCGAAGAGGAGTTAGGCCACATAAGTTTCGCATTTGCGAAACATCCTTTGCCTTCACGAAATAAGTTTGGGGAGGGATTCTTCGCAATTGCGAAGACATGGGTCGCATTTACGATCCTCATTCCGCATATGCGAATACTTTGTTCGCATTTGCGAAGGCAGCAAAAGTGCGGAGTTACGCATTTACGATTTTTTTCTCGCATTTGTATGCTAAGCTCAGGGCGCATTTGTGACATCTGCCGCTGGGTTAATATGACTTAGATGAGATTTTTCTTCATTCTTCAAATTTTCAAAACCTAAAACCTTATAGGTAATTTTCCAAAGAACTTTTCTTCCCCAAATCATTGGTAAGTAATTCTAAACTAATTTCTTTTAATCTTTCACAATATTTTATAAGATTTCAACCTAAAATCTGAGATTTTCATAGTGTAATTGGGGGGTTTTGGATAGAAATTAGGGATTTGATAAATTGAGATTTAGACCTCAAATTGAGGTCGAACCCAAAAACTAATTATATAACCGGGCTTGGGGGTGAATGGGTAATCGAGATTTTGATCCGAATTTCGATTTTGGACCAAGCGAGCTCGAGTGTTGACTTTTGTTGACCTTTTTAGTATTAGCCTTAATTGAATTCTTTGCAATCGTGGTTAGTTCCTAAGACTTAATTTGAAGCGTCTTTTTGGTAATATGCTAGATTTTGGTGGTTCAGAGGCTCATTCAAGAGGAAAAGCCGTGGTTGAGATTTGAGTTTGGCCGTTGGAGCATAGTAAGGGTCGGATTTAACATTGGCTTGAGGGATTATGACTTAATTACTTATTTGCTAAGTGTTTGAATGTTGGGTACAACGTATATGTGAGGTGACGAGTATCTATCTATTGTTGTCGGATTATAGCATGCACGTGGATCTTATGCTTGTAATTATTGCTTTCGTTGATCATATTATCCATGCTTAGACTAGTTAATCATTATGTTAATCATTCTTATCATGTTTACGGACTTTGTTATCGATTGAGTATTCACTCAAAGTTGAGGTGGGTATTGTGGAACCAAATGCTGAAGTAAGACATGTTTTTGTTATTTCTATCTCCTTGTTGTTATTGTTTATTATTTTGGTGAGGGAGAATGTTAATGCACGAAGGGTGATATCGTGCCATGTTTTTTGAGTGTTAATGCATGAAGATTGATGTCGTGCCATATTGTATGTGTTAATATACGAAGAGTGATGTCGTGCCATGTTATGAGAGAGTTAATGCACGAATGGTGATGTCGTGCCATTTCTATTGATTCATATGGTGAGGTTGAGAGTAAAAGCACGACGGGTGATGCCGCACATTTTCTTTTACTGGGCTTACTTGTTTATTGGTTCAATGTATATCGGTTGATCAAGTTCTTATTACTACTGTGATTCTTTATCTTGTGATCCCCTCACATGACCCCTTCCCGCTATTACTTTTCTCATTCTTTTATTGTTGTTATTAGTACATCAACTGTTAAGTTGCACAAGTTTGGGAGTCTTGTCTTAGCCTCGTCACTACTTCGCCGAGGTTAGGCTCGACGCTTACCAGTAATGGGTTCAGTTGTACTGATACTGCACTTTATGTGTAGATTTTTGTATTGGTCCCAGTTGATCAAGAGGCATAGCAGCTCAGATTGGACCACCGGAGACTCAAGGTAGATCCGTTGGCATTCACAGACCTTGAAGTCCCCGTCTATCTCTTCTGTTTTACTGTTTCTTTCGTTCAAAAAGTTGTATGTCTTTCAGACTTTTACTTCTAGTATATCCTAGTATGTTCGTGACTTTGTGACACTAGATCCAGGTAGTAGTAGATGATGAAATTATTATATTATTCCGCACTTGCGGTATTTCACTTTAGCTTATGTACTGTTATTTATTGAATTGAATAAGGTTTGGCTTAATAATCTTCTAGAATTGGCTTTCCTAGCAAGTGGTATGTTAGGCGCCATCATAGCCTCGACGGTGGGAATTTCGGGTCGTGACAAGTTGGTACCAAGCACTAGGTTGTCTAGGTCTCATAATTCACGAGCAGACTTAGTATAGTCTAGGGAATCGGTACAGAGATATGTGCACTTATCTCCTAGAGGCTACGGAGTTAGGAACAATTCCACTTCTATTCTTCTTTGTCGTGCGATTTTGTTTTCCCATCACTAACTGAACTCTTCTACTCTTGCTCTCTCGCAGATGGCGAGAACACATGCCGCATCCTCAGCTAAGTAGTAGCTAGAGCCCCCAATGGTAGCTCCTACGAGGAGCAGAGGTTGAGGTTGAGGCTGAGGTAGGGGCAAGGCTCGGCCTAGAGCTCGAGCAGCATCACTAGTGGCAGAGCCTCAAGTGGAGTTTGATGAGAAGGTTCCAGCCCAGAACATTCCAGTAGGACCAGCTCAGGTCCTAGAGATGTTCATCGCTGCCTCGGTACTTCAGGATGCTTTAGTCCGTTTGGTGGGACTTATGGAGGGTGTAGCCCAGACTGAAACATTCTCTATGGCACCAGTCATCTTTCAAGCTGGGGGTGGAGCACAGACTCGCGCTACTCACACTCCAAAGCAGATGGATCCCTAGTTTCAGACTCTAGTAGCTCAACCCATTGGGATAGTTCAACTGGGTGTTACAACATAGGTCGGTGATGGATAAGCTATGTTTTCTGAGGCTTTATGGAGATTGGATAGGTTTTCTAAGCTTTTCCTAGTTAACTTTAGTGATGCATCTTCAGAGGACCCCAAGACTACCTTGACAGTTGTCATGAGGTGTTACGGAACATTGGTATAGTGGAGATCCATGGGGTAGATTTTGCTGTATTTTAGTTGTCGGGTTCCGCCAAGAAATAGTGGAGGGATTATGTGCTGTCCAGGCCAGCAGGGTCGCCTGCTCTTACTTGAGACTAGTTCTCTTAGCTATTTCTCGAGAAGTTCCTTCCTATTTTCACGCCCCCTTTTTCTTGCGAAATCATATTTTTGACACTTGGGAAGACAACTCGTTCCCTTTCGGGAATTGGGTTTAAGAGAATGAAGAGTCGCTACCTAATGATTATAGTGCACACTAACGAGGGTTCAATTGGATAACCAGAGATCAGGTAAGGGCTTGAAATTATCACGAGGGGAAGGTGTTAGGCACCCCTCAGGATCCACTAGTGTGGTTCCCGACCAAGATATTGTTGTGACTTAAATACAAATAACATATAAGCACGTAAGAGTATCACATAAGAGGATATTTTCACATAAAGGTTAGAAATAAAATAAGTTGGAAGGCATAGAAGAGAGTTGATTTAAAAAAACAATTTTAAAGATTTAAAGAAACAAAGAGCAAAGGGACCGGGGGGGGGGGGGGGGGGTTCCTAGGTTTATTAATAATATGGATCACGTCGATACAATACCTAGTAATCACTTCTTAGAAAGGGGCTACACGTGGTATTAACGCACCGGTCATCATATCCATATCTACTATTTCCCACCGCTTTCAGGTACTAAAGAGAGGAACGGTCTCGTTTCCTTATTGCATGCTATTACCCGCCCCAAATCTATCAATCTCGAAGGTATTTTGGATTACTAATCCTATATGGGGGAGACATTGGCTTATTTGTGGTTTCAAAAGGTTTAAAATACTTAGGCGACAAACAAAACACATATAATATGTTAGGGGGAGAGCATATAAACAAATAACTAGGCCCATGCAAACCTCTTTTAGAACCAGAGAAAGCACATAGTTAGCATGTCTTACACGTACTGTTTAAGATCTAATTAAAACTTAAATATTTGAGGCAGACTGATCTATTATATAATTCAGATAGGAAGCCTGAGCCAGGCCTGCCTGCTAGTTTTAGTTAAAAAAATCTGATTCAATTTATAAGTTTACCCTAAGGCTTGCCTTAGTGATAGGCGAAAAACCTATAGTCATGATATCTACGATTTCTGAAATAAGAATATGAACTGATTACATGTTGATTTTAGGAAAGGTTGCTAATTTGAATAGAAGGAGTACAAGTTCTGATTATGTAACATGATTATCCACGAGCGAGGCTATTCAGATTTGATTTATAACCCCTATAGGCATGATTTCTATGTGTTTTCCAACTTAAAAAAATTGTTATAGACATCAAAGAGTGCAGAGAATATGTAACATGATTATCCAAGCGTTGTGTGCTATCTGATCACATTTTTTGTTATTAGGACCTATAGACAAGTTTGCCTAGTGAGAAGTGGGTGTGCAAGAATCCGAAAAAAGGACCTATATGCATATTCTCTATGCGTGTATGCATGAGCTATAGACATAGTATCTACATGAACCTACAGGATCCCTATAGACATGGTAGCTAAATGAGATGCAGAAATCTTATAGACATGATAGCTAAATGAAATGCAGAAATCTTGTAGAAGTCTGAAACATGCAGGAGTCTGATAGGCATGGTAACTATATGAAAAAAAGTAGAAATCTTATAGGCGTGGTAACTATATGAAAAAATGTAGAAATCTTATAGGCATGGTAACTATATGAAAAATGCAAGAATCTTATAGGCATGGTAACTATATGAAAAAATGCAGGAGCTTCCTATAGACAAGTTATCTACCCATATACATGCATAGTTATCCATCCCTTTTCACTAATCATCCCCAACAGTTATACAAAGTTATTACAGTCCAAAGAAAAATAAAGTAAAGAAATACATTAGAAATTTGAAAGCTACAACCGAGGAAAGCCTGATTCAGACTTACTGTCTGATTTATGAAATAAACCAACTCCAAAGATTAATGTTTCAAAGCCTTTCTACCACTTGGGTGTGTCAGAGTTCCCTAAGAGCCTCATATGGACTCTGGGTAGTGCTCACACCCAAATGCATTACAAGGTTAAGAAATAGTGCAGTGTGGAAGGGTCAGCCTCCAAGTGTCCAAGTTCAGAGAGAACTCAAGGTACCAAGGCAAGGCTCACATGAGGAGGGCCAGAACTTAGAGACTAGGAGAGAGTGTAAGTACAGAGTTCCGAAAAGGGGAAAGGGGAAGGAAAAAAATACACACAAGGATATAAGAGATGGGGAATTGCAAGAGATAAATGCAGGCTAATGGGGATAATCCAACAATGAGAGATGCTGGCACACCCATAAGCCTACTAGAACATATTGTTTTAGAGGTTAGGATCCCCTAAGGATCAAGTTTAATCCATAGACAATAACTTGCATATTGCATTGTTTTAAATTGTAACTCAAAACACATAAAGGGAATAGGGAAGAGGACTTCATAATAGAAACAAACAAAAGAAGTCAACATGCTAGTTTAAGTATTCAAATTTGCAGAAGTAGCAAAGAGACAGAGATATAGAAAGTTGTAAGTAAACACATTGTGATAATGCTGTAATTAGAATTAGGACGTACCTGTTGGAAACACGTTCTCGAACTAACGTGTGTTGATTCATGTAGGTTTTGATAAATGCCAAACATTGAGACAAACATCGGTGATGGAACAATAACAGTCCAAGTACAAGATGGACAGTACGCGTTCAAGACTAGCAAATGCAATCAACTGTTGAGTCGTCTTTAAATTGTAATCTTGACTCAACGACTTATTTCTAATATTGGCTCTCACCTAAAATGATTTTTATAAAATCATGCATCATTAGGTTTTAAAGAAATAAGTTGCATATTAGCCAAAATGATTTTTAAACTCGTCTTGAGAATTTTGGGTTTAAACAATCGATTGTCTAAGACAACAATCGATTGTCAAAGTGTTTTTACTTAGCCTCAAAAATATTGTCTTGAGACAGAAAGTTTGTTTGAAATCATTTTTGAAGCAACAATCGATTGTCACTATTTACAATCGATTGTCACAATATCTGACTTACAAAATCTTATTTTCAAAACGTTTTAAATCAATGATTTGGTTGTTGAATATATTTTACAGATCTTCTTTAAAGTCAAAAACGTTTTTATTGATCAGATACTTGCTCCTTAAATTAAGGATTGTGTTGTTGAATATTTGTTTACAAAATCTATGTTTTTCAAAGTACAGATGTCTTTTGACTTAAGCATAGACAATCGATTGTCTTCTATACACAATCGATTGTTGTGTTTGAAAAACCCCAAACGGATTTCTACATTTATTGCTGATCTTCAAAAGTCAAGATACGTTTGGTGGATATTTAATACTCAATCTTTTTTATTCAAAATGCTGTCAGAAATGTTTTTGAAAATAAGTGACACAATCGATTGTCACTGTAGAACAATCGATTGTCATAGGTTAAAATCAGAGTTTCGTGTTTTTCATTAAGGCAACGGTCAGAAACTCTTTCTTTCTATAAAACACTCTTCAGAAACTCTTTTTTAACCAACACAACTGATCCAAAAATTTTGAATACATACATTATATTATTGAGCATCAATCTTCATATCATACATTGATTTTGAGAGCCAAAATTATCAACTAAGTTGTTGTGTTCTTGAGCTGATATTGTTGTACTCATAATCCACTCTATTGAGAGAGTTATTGTAAAGTGAGTAGTGAGTGTTTCTTTGTGAGCACTTGTAACAAGAAGGAGTGTTGTATTTCTTCTTGGGAAGTCTTAGGGATAGGTGTCCTTAAGCATGTTGTTTGAGGCTTGTGTTGTATCAAGTTCTCAAGTTGTAAAGGTTCGTTAGGCACCCGGAAGCTTAACAAGTGAAGTCTTTGAGGTGAGGAGCCTCCGAGCAAGGTTTCTGAGATTTGTGGGATTCAAATCTCAGGTGGTAAAGGTTTGTTAGGTACCTGTAAACTTAGCATCGAAGTCTTTGAGGTGAGGAACCTCCGAGCAAGTGTTTGAGACTTGTGTGATTCAAGTCTCAAGTGTAAAGGTTTGTTGAGCACCCGTAAGCTCGACAGGGTTGTTAGTGGAAATCTCGAGAGAGTCTCTCGGGGACTGGACTAGCCACAAGGTGTGGTAAACCAGTATACATCTCTGCCTCCTTTACTTTCCTGCACTTGTTAAATTCCTGCAGTATTTTTATATTTCTGAAACATAGATTTTTAATTCCGCATAATCTCTGTAAAACGCTATTCACCCCCCCTCTAGCGTTGTTCACGGTTCCTAACAGTACCAGTTTCAAGGAAACAAATGGGAAAGCAGTAGTCTTCTGAAAGTTTGAATGCATACATGAAGAGAGAGTTCTCCTATGTGAGAGTAAGAGTTCGAAGAATTTTGAATTGTAGTAGTGGAGGATTATTAAAATAGTATATATTGTGAAAGAAAAGAGTCAAGTATTTATAGTGTGAAAGTCATGAGAAAATAAGGTAAGAAAATAATTGAAGACTAATTATAAATCAATTACATAAGACTCCCTTTAATTAAGGATGCAGATTCAAACGGGTAAAACCATTTAAAGAAATGTTTTAAATAACACTTTGTGCAAAGTAGTAAATTAGGGGCAAATACATAAAGGCTATTTAAGGACAAGGTCTTTGAAATACACGGTTGTAAAATTTAAGGAAAAAAAATCAATTAACAGCCAAGAAATCTAAGGCCAGAGATTTTGTATGAATGAACCAAGTAAGAAAGATGGGAAAGATTTTTACCTAAGGAAAATCAGCAAACAAATCAATTAGACCTATTTAAAAGGAATTCTGAATCAATCACAAGTTTGAAAACACTTTTTTGAAGGAAGATTCATCACATATAAAAGCGTACAGACATGTTAAACATGAAGGGAACTTTGGCATGCCATTGTAAGAAAAATCAGTAGAAAGAGTCCAGTGTAGAAGAGTTTCGCAAAAGGTCCGGCATTGTATGAAAACAAAGGTGTAAACTCAGTTCAGAGACTCAAAGTTAGTCTGACAGAGTTAGGGGTTTCGAATTAAACCCTAGTTCAAGCGAACCATAAAGCAAGGATGAGAGGGCATGCAATCGAATCTAAATCATATTCAGAAGTTTCAGAAAAAGGACAGGCTTTTTCAACACAGAACTTATGAAGAATATGATAGGAAAGTAACATGCAATCACAAGAGAAGGATTCAAGGAACATAATAGCAAATACTGATACTAACAGTAGAAAGTCATGCTTAGAAGAAACTTAAAAAGGGCCAGTAGAAGGCAAACAAAAAAACTTAAAAAAAACTTAGCAGGAAAATACAGTAAAAGAACACAAGAACGCCGAAAAAGTATAACAGAAAAAGCATATAGGAAAACACAGTAAGATAAACGTATAAGAATATGGTAAAAATACAGTAGAGAAGTCTACAAGACCATAGTATAGGAAAACACAGTGAGACAAGCACAAAAAGATGATATAAGAACACAGTGGAGGCAAACGCACGAATAACAATGAAAAAATCGTAAAACACTTAAACATGTAGAAAACTCTAGATCGAAAAGAAGCGGTTTTGAAAGTAATTTTTGAAAGCAAAGCTAGGAAAATCATTTGAAAACTCAAGTAGAGCATAGATACACAACAAATCTAGAAAAATCGGAGAAAACCTCGAAAGGTTTCAAAAGAACCCTAAAATGAGAACGGCTTTGAAAAGGTCACCGATCATAGTCGGAGAAGCTAGAATCAGGCTCAGAAGACTAGGATACACCGGAGCAACGCCGGAGATGGCCATAAAAACAATGAGTCGGCCAAGGTCTGAGTGAAGACCTTCAAGGTCTGGCCTCGAATCTTCGAGTATCAAGCACATAGGAGCAACAGGAGGTGAGTATAAGGCTCCCATGGCTGGAGAAGCTATGGTTTCTGGTGAGTTTCGATGTGGAAGTGATTAGAAGCGGCTACGTTTGAGAGAGTTTGAGTGAGGAGAGGGGTTTCAAGGGAAATGTCTTTGGTGAGGATGGGTTAGGGTTGGGGGGTTTTAGGGAATTAAAAAAGGCAAGGGGAATCATGGCCGTTGATCAAAATGATCAACGACCTGCATCAAAAGGGGAGCCGGGCGGGTTGGATAAATGGTTCAGGGGTGGGGTTAAATTGTAATTGGATCGGGTAATTTTAAATTTGAAATTGGGTTACTGGGGTGGTCAATTTTAGCTATAATTGAAACGAAATATTGCTAATATTTAAATAGCCACTTTTTCCCTTTTTATTTTTTAAAATAATACAATTATTTCTGAAAATAAATTAACGGTGCTCAATTAATTAATCGTATATAAATATTAGTTTAAAAATACTGGAATCAAGTTTGTAATTTTAAACTCCATTAACACTTAAAATAGGCTAAAATTGTAATTTAGTGCAATTTAGCTTTAAAAATATCAAATCAATTTATAAAAATATGAAAAAACTACCTTGGCTATATATTGGCATAAATATGAGAATAAAATAAATTAATCACTAAAACAATAATTTGAGAAATAATTATTGATTTTTGTATGGCTAAAATAAGGCGATAAATTAGTTTAAAAATCTTTAAAAAAATCGAAAAAAATAATACAACACTTTGGACATGCTTATATATGCAATAATTTTGTGTCATCATCTTCGAGTTTGATAAATCGATGTTCAAGCTCATCATCAGCAACATCGGAAGTGTCACTATCTTCTAATAGAAGTTGACTCAGGCCGAGAAACCGGAAAATACTACGATTCCTCATATCCAACAATATTCTAGCGGATCTGTATCCATTTCCTTCCAAAGGTCTCTCGGCCAAAGAGTCTCTATCTCATCCTCTTTGGCACAATATGAGATTCAGTCTGGAAGACATTCAATATCTTATTTTCCTTCTAGAATCGAAACTGTTAATTTTGACTCTAAGATCCCTCAAGCCACATATTCTGTAGAAACAACCCCTCCAACAGAAGTTAATTATGACCATCCTCAATCTCCCACTTTCTCAGCTTTAGGTGCTAAATTAGGTGTTTTGGAAAAGGACTTCAAAATTGATAAAGAGAAACTTCGAGCAAATTTTTATTCACAAGAAAATATTTTCAAAAGAACTTGATTTTTTCAGAGGTTCCAAGGAGACAATAGAGAAAATATCCGAAGTATTTACTATGAATCTTTAAACTACATAAAAGAACAAATCAATTTCTTCTAATGCTTTGAGTGTTATGCTTAATATCACCAATTAGATTTTCCTTTTTCCAAATCTGTTAATGTTTCAAAATTTTGGAAAACTTCCTCCGGAGAATAAGTCCTCTCAGAACTTCCTCCGGCATTCGACAAATTATGCAAATGCTTCAGTAATAGCTAATCCTTTCAAATTAAAAATGAAAATGAAGCTACTACAGGCAAAGATATTAAAAGTATTTTTGAACAAAATAATTATACAAACAAATATTTACAATTTATTGGTGAATATTTGGTTACAAAACCAACTTCAGCATCTAGCTCTCAGCCAGCAGATACCTCCACTTCTTCAATCCTTTTGTTTAAACCTTATGAGATCCCTAGAACTTTCGCTATGGAACTCCGGATCCATCAAGCTAAAGACTATCCTCGGCTCTCTAATCTTCAGCGTAGGATCCTTGAAATAGAAAAAACACTAATAGCTTAGGATGCTCCAACTAAGGAGTCTTCTTGCAGTGTTCTCCGAGAAGCCGATTCTAACCAAGAAACCAATTCGCAGTTAGAACAATTTTATGAAGATCACTTTTATAAATATATATATATATATATATATATATATATATATATATATATATATATATATATATATATATATATATATACACACACACACACTATTTTGGAAGAATTTTTGCATAGAAAAATATATAGGAAAAAATTGGGTATCAACAACTGCCCCTCTTTACTCGGGAAAGATGAAAGATTTGTCGGGTAAAGATATGATGGCCAATTTTTGAACAGGCAAAATGGTTTGAAGAGGTTGACCATGCTGTGGTTCTGAGCTGCCTACATATCCCTAGTCTTACAAGAATCAGGCTATATGTAGTTCAGGATCCGTCGGCGGAGTATGTCGCTGGAAGTTTTCCAAGAACGGACGTAACGTGTAGGTTCAGATGGATGGTTAAAGTCTAATAGGGTTGTGGGAACTGGAGCGGATTGCCTGAGATACCCGTTTCTAGTCGGTTTACCTACAAATAAGCAATACAAGCGTATATTGTGCGGAAAAATTAAACATGATATAAGTTCTCATTGGACAATAAAATTTATCTTTGGACGGTTAGGATGACGTCCTTAGACCATGCTGCCTTGGGCCATGAAGCGTATAATAAAGTATTTGCAAACCATGACATGATGCTCTCCGGATATGAGGATGATGCCTCCGAGCTATGATGCCTTTGAATAATGATATGCAAGAGATAAAAGGGGTCCTCAGGCCATGGCATGATATTCTTGGGCTATGAAGATGGTGCCTCTGAACAATGATGCCTTTGGACAGTTTTGCGATCTTTCAGCCCATGAGATGCAGAAGGTAGCAATCTTTCAGACAATGCAAAATGTAAATGAGGTGGCGTTCTTTCAGCCAATGCAAAAGGTAAATAAGGTGGTGATCTTTCAGCCAATGCAAAATGCAGTAAGTGGCGATATATAAGCCGATGCAAGATGTAAATGAAGTGGCGATCTTTCAGCCGATGCAAGATGTAAATGAAGTGGCGATCTTTCAGCCAATGCAAAATGAACTAAGTGGTGATATTTCAGCCGATGCAAGACGTAAATGAAGTGGCGATCTCTCAGCCAATGCAAAATGTAAATAAGGTGGCGATCTTCCAACCGATGCAAAATGTAAATGAGGTGGCGATCTTTCAGCCAATGCAAAATGTAAATGAGGTGGCGATCTTTCGACCAATGTAAAATATAAATGAAGTGGTGATCTTTCAGCCAATGCAAAATATAAATGAAGCGGCGATCTTTCAGCCAATGCAAAATGTAAATGAAGTGGCGATATTTTGGCCGTACAAGGAGTAAAATAAAGTGGCGATATTTCAGCCATGCAGGTGCAAAATAAAGCAACGATATTTCAGCCATGCAAGATGTAAATGAAAGTGGCGGTATTTCAGCCATGCAAGTGCAAAATAAAGTATATTTCAGCCGATGCAAGATGTAGATGAAGTGGCGGTATTTCAATCATGCAAGATGTAAATTAAAGTGACGGTATTTCAACCATGCAAGTGGAAAAATGAAGCGGCGATATTTTAGCCATGCAGATGGAGGTATAGCTTAACCTTTGAAGGCAAAATGGTAGCCCTATGCAATGCAAGAAATGCAGATGGAGGTAGAGCCTAACCTCGGAAGGCAAAATAGTAGCCTTATGCAATGTGAGAATGCAGATGGAGGTAAAGCTTAACCTTGGAAGGCATAATGGTAGCCTTATGCAATACAAGAATGCAGATGGAGGTAGAGCTTAACCTCGGAAGGCAGAATGGTAGCCTTATGCAATGAAAAAATGCAGGTGGAGACAGTACTTAGTCTCGGAAGGCAGAATAGTAATTATGTAGGAAATAAATGGAGAATAGTAATAAGATTTCTTAGCTGATAGCCTATTGTGATATTGTGGCTGCTGGGGATATTGTTCGCAGATAGCGAATGCTAATAGGTGCGATAGTTCTGAGAGTTGTATTCCTGATTACATAATATGTTACTTTACGACTTGGGTTCTTGCATCCAAAGAAAAATCATGAGTTTTGTAAAGGGGAAAGGTTAGTTCGTGCCAGTGCCGACTTTGTTTCCCCTATTTGGCTTTGATTTGATGACACGATATGTATCATTGGGGCAGCTTTGCTGAACAAAGAGATTCCAACAATAAATATGCCTGAGCTTATTAACGATATGAAATAGTTTTAGATGAATCAATGACTGTGATGTGGTTCAGGACATTGCAGCGTTTCTTGTTCCGGATTTTTGAGGGTCTTCCTCAAAATTCTGCCCCAGTTTACCGGATAACTACTTCTGACGGTTTCTTGCGATGATCGGCTGAAGTTACTTCAGAATTTTGAGGGTGCCCAATTTCCAATTGCGGGATGTGGGGAGGGGGGAGGGGAATGAAAATTTTATTGAATTGTGACCAAACCCATATGGCTGCCTACGTATCCCCTCTTAAATGAGAATTAAGTAAAACGTAAATCAAATTACATCATATATGAAAGCACAAAGATTACACATAGTAACGCTTGACTGCATCTGAGTTGATCTGCTTCAGCCAAACTTCTCCGTCCATTTCTTCAAGTATGAGGACTACTCCTGTTAGAACTTGATGAACCATGTATGGACCCTTCCAACTGGGAGAGAATTTTCCTTTGGCTTCATCTTGATGCGGGAAGATTTTCTTTAAAATCAGCTTCCCCATTTTGAATTGTCTTGGCTTGACTCTTTTGTTGAAGGCTCTGGACATTCTTTTATGATAAGCTGACCATGGAAAATCGCGTGCAATCTCTTTCTATCTATAAGAGCTAGCTGCTTGTATTGACTCTTTACCCACTCGGCGTCGTCGAGCTCGACTTCTTATATAATCCTCAAGGAAGGAATTTTTTCTTCGGTAGGAATGACTGTTTCTGTAACATAAACCAACATATAAAGGGTTGCCCCGATTGATGTGCGGCCTGTTGTACGATACCCCAATAGAGCGAATGATATTTTTTCATGCCATTGCTTATGCTTCTCTATCATTTTTCTCAGTATCTTCTTAATGTTTTTGTTGGCGGCTTCTATGGCTCCATTCATCTGAGGTCTGTAGGCTGTGAATTCTTGTGTTAAATGTTGAAAGTTTCACACATGGCTCTCATCAACTCACTATTGAGATTGGAACCATTATCAGTAATGATTGACTCCGGAATTCTGAACTGACAAACAATACGGTCGCGGACAAAGTCCGCCACAACTTTTTTAGTCACTACCCTTTAAGATGCCGCTTCGACCCATTTGGTAAAATAATCAATCGCTACTAGGATGAACCAGTGTCTGTTGGAAGAGGCAGGTTCAGTGGGTCCAATAATGTGCATTACCCAAGAGGCGAACAACCATGGTAAGCTTGTTGCATTAAGCTCATTTGAAGGTATCTTTATCATGTCTGCATATATTTGGAAGCGACGGTTCCGGACGTACTGGATGCAGTCTGTCTCCACAGTCATCCAGAAGTAACTAGCTCTGAGGATCTTCTTGGCTAAGACAAAGTCGTTCATATGTGGACCACAGGTCTCGTCATGAACTTCCTCTAGTAGTTTATATGCTTTCTTTGCATCGACACACCTTAATAATCCCAAATCTGGAGTCCTTCTATATAGGATTCCTCCACTGTGAAAGAAATTATTGGATAACCGCCAAAGTGTGTGCTTCTGAATAGGGGTTGCAAGTTTCGGATATTCTCCTATTGCTAAGTATTCCTTGATATCATGAAACCAAGGCTTTCCGTCTGCTTCTTCTTCAACATGAACACAGTAAGCTGGCTGGTTATGGATTTTTATTGGAATGGGATCAATGAAGTTTGTATCTGGATGCTATATTATGGATGATAGGGTAGCCAATGCATCGGGAATTCATTCTGAACTCTGGGAACATGCTGAAACTTTTTATTTATGAACCTTTTCCTCAACTCCTACACATGGTGCAGATAAGGGAGTATCTTGGAATTCTTTGTTGCCCATTCTCCTCGTACCTGATGTATATGCAAATCTTAGTCTCCAATTATTAGCAACTTTTGGATGTTCATGTCAATGGCCATCTTGAGTTCTAAGATGTAAGCCTCGTACTCGGTCATATTGTTGGTGCAGGGAAACCTGAGTTTGGCAGACACCAGATAATGCTGACCGGTTTTTGATACTAGGACCGCTACTATGCCGACTCCTTTGAAATTTTCTCCATCATTCTCTACCCGTCATAGGATTCTGCAATATCTTCTCCTATGAATGATGCCTCTTTGTCAGGAAAATACGTCTTTAAGGGTTCGTATTCTCCATCAACGGGATTCTCGGCAAGGTGATATGCTAGTGCCTGTCCTTTGATTGCTTTCTGAGTCGCATACACAATATAAAATTCACTCAATAGGATTTATCACTTGGCTAGCTTGCCAGTGGGCATGGGCTTTTGGAAGATATACTTTAGATGATCCATTCTTGATATGAGATATGTAGTATAGACACATAAGTAGTGCCGCAGCTTCTGGGCTAGCCAAGTTAGAGCACAACAGGTGCGTTTTATTAGAGAATATCGGGCCTCGTAGAGAGTGAACTTCTTTCTAAGGTAGTAAATGGCCTGGTCTTTCTCTCCTATCTCATTATTCTGCCCCAGGATGCAGTCGAAGGCACCATCCAATACTGTGATATAGAGTAAAAGAGGTCTACCTGGCTCGGGTGGGACCAAAACTGGTATGTTGACAGATACTCCTTGATTCTGTCAAAAGCCTTTTGGCAGTCATCGATCCATTTGGTAGTGGCGTCCTTCTTCAACATCTTAAAGATCGGTTCACAAATGACGGTAGATTGCGCTATGAACATGCTGATGTAGTTGAGTCTCCCCAAGAAACTCATTATGTATTTCTTGGTCCTCGGCGGTGGTAAATCTTGAATGTCTTTGATCTTTGATGGATCCAGTTCTATTCCCTGGCGACTCACAATAAACCCAATAAATTTTCCCGCCGGAACCCCGAATGCACACTTTGCATGATTCAGCTTCAGGTTGTACCTTCTCAGTCTATTGATGAACTTTCTCAGATCTTCCATGTGATCAATGACTTTCTTGTACTTGATAATAACATCATCCATATATAATTTGATCTTCTTGTGTATCATATCATGGAAAATAGTAGTCATGGCTCTCATGTAGGTGGCCACCGCATTTTTTAACCCGAATAGCATCATCTTGTAGCAGTACATCCCCTATGGCGTAATGAAAGACATTTTCTCAGCAGCTTCTTTATCCATCCAGATTTGATGATAGCCGGCGAAACAATCTATGGATGACTGCAACTCATGCTTAGCGCAGTTTTCAATCAGGATGTGTATGTTCAGCAAGGGAAAGTAATCCTTTGGACTGGCTCGGTTGAGATCCCGATAGTCGACACAGACTCTAACCTTCCTGTCTTTCTTTAGCACAGGTACAATTTTGGCTAACCATGTCGGATATTCAACTACCCTGAGAACTTTATCTTTGACCTGCTTAGTCACTTCTTCCTTGATTTTCGAACTCATATCCATCTTAAATTTTCTAAGCTTCTGTTTTACCGGTGAACATGTCGAATCAGTCAACAGTTTGTGTGCCATAATAGATGTACTTAGACCAGTCATGTCATCATACGACCATGCGAATATGTCTTCATACTCTCTCAGAAATTCTGTGTACTCTTCCTTTTCTGATGGTGACAAATGAACGTGGTTTCATGTTTCTTTGATGTTTTCTGCATTTCCCAGGTTAACAATCTCAGTCTCATCCAGGTTGGATAAATTCCAACCTGATTTATAAGAAACCAATATGCTTTTGATAAATTCCATGATTATTTTTGAACATTGGAGCTCTTTCTTGCGACAAGTAAAAGTGCGAAAGGAATTTAAACTAGTAAAGTAAAATAGTGCATGATGCTTGTTCAGCCTTGATACCTCGAGGCTTGCCGAGCTCTGGTGGTTCTGATAGTCTAGTTATTGAGGCATGCCCCTCTGCTCACAACTCGTATGGAAGGGCCTTCCTCCCCCTTCTCCTCGAAAATAACACAACAATCCATGTTCTCGTCTTCTAGGAACAAATTCCTCATTGCTGCCACTGCTTCCTCTTCTTCTGATCCGTAGAAAACCTTGGCTGGCTGGAAAGTTAGCTCTAAATGAGGTATGGGCTGCTCCAAAGGATAGTAAGGACCATTCCATGGTGGCAACCAATGGTTGAATTCCTCCCAAGTGTACTCATATCCCAATCCGAATATGGTGTCGTGCTTCTTGAGCTTGATGGGCTTAGCGATTCCTTGGAGGTTCTTTCCAAGTCCCTTGCCAGGTTCATACCTGCTCCAGTTTAGTATGCTTTCAATCTTGTTATCCCATCATTTGTCTTTATCAACGGTGTTGACTCGCTCGATGTTGTGGAAAGTTTCTCCGCCTATCCTTCTCATGCCTTCAATTGCTGGAACGGTCTGATGACTATATATGGGATTGTTAATGTCGCCATGAATGCTCATTCCACTCAAATTTCACCACCTGATGCAGTGTTGATGCTACAGCCCCAGCAGTATGAATCCATGGTCGTCCCAACAATAGATTGTAAAATGCTGGTACGTCTATCACTTGAAAATCAACATCAAACCAAGTATGCCCTATTTGAAAACACAGGCTAATTTCCCTAATAGTAAACCTTTGGGATCCGTCAAAAGCTTTGACGTTGATGGCCCCGTTCTTGATCTCGTGTAGTCCTTTTCCTAATGTCCTAAGTTTCGCCAATGGGCAAATGTTGAGGCTGGACCCTCTATCAATCAGAATCCCAGTGATAAAATAATCCTCGCATTGCACGGTGATGTGTAATGCCTTGTTCTGACTCAACCCCTCTGGTGGCAGCTCATCTTCATGAAAAGTGATCTTGTGACTCTCCAATACCTGCCCTACCATGTTTGCCATTTATCCTCCAGTGATGTTGCTTAGTACATATGCCTCGCTCAACACCTTTAACAAAGCATTATTATGTATATCGGAACTTTGTAGCAAAGCCAGGATGGAGATATTTGCTGGTGGTTTGTTCAGCTGATCAATGACTGAGTATTCCTTGGATTATATCTTTCTCCAGAGATCATCGGGCCCAATTTTAGTAATGGTTGGCTGTCTAGAGGCCTGCTTGCTTGATTCAACCAAATGCTTCGAGGTGTAAACCCTGTCGGTTCTTGTCATACCCTGTGTCGCAACAATCAATTAAACCCTAACCTGCATGTTAGCCCAATCTTAGGAGTTGTGATCCATTGTGGATCAGGTTCAGACCTGAGCATCAATATGGATACTGCCAGGCCATGGCCTTAACTCACTGACAAAGAAGGGGTGAAGGTATGGGGATTCACGAGAAACAACAGATGCAAAGAGAAAGTAGCATATTCACTACAGAACATGAACAACAAAGTAGATAGGTGTATAAAAACTGCAAAGTAAACACATAGGGAAGAAGCTAAAATCAAAATTGAGACATACCAATTTCAGGGAAACAAATAAGTGAAACTAGGAGTCTTGTAAGCCAAATTGCAAGTAAACAGTACAGAAGACCTCAGAAGAGAGTAGAGTATTGAAAGAGTATCGTAATTGAGAGTGTGAGAATATTGAATTTGAAGTGTTCAATAATCGATGTCTGCGTACAGAAGGGCCGTGCCCCTTTTATAGTACAAACAAGCAAGTAAGAAAATGTAAGAAGATAACATTAAAATCAATTTCCCTTTAATTAAGGGGCTCTAATTTCAAACGGGTAAAGACAATTAAGGAAAGAATTAATCAGAATATTTTCTCAAGTAGTACAATAAGGGTAAATACATGGAAGTTATTTAAGGCAAAAGTCCAGTGGTACTTGGCTTGTGACAAAATAAGGAAAGGGAATCACTCAAGAAGAAAGTAAAATCAAAGTTACATGCTTTTACTCGAATGAACCAAGTCAGGAAAATGTAAAGAAGGTTTGATTTAAAGGAAATCAGTAACAATCAATTAAACCCTATTAAAAGAATTCAGAATCAATTAGTAGTTGGCAAAACCTTTTTGAAAGAAGAATTTCTCATATATAAGGCAGACAACTCAAATAAAGGGGTCGTCATGTTACTTAGAAAAGAATCAAATATTGAAAAGTATAGCATCATAAGCAAAGGGATACAAATTTAGTTTGTGGACTCAAAGTAAGTTTGAGAGTCCAGAGTTCCAATGCAGAACCCTAGTCCAAACACCAAATAAAACTTGCTAAAGAAAACCTCCAAATCCTAGGGTTTCAAATCGAATCAGACATAGAGATGAGAAAGCAAGCCAATGAAACAAACTTTAAAGGTCTATATTAGAGCCTCATGAGAAACAAAACAAATATGATAGGAGGTTTGAAAAAACAAAGAAATAAAGCTGACTTAAGAGCATAAAAGAACATGTTTAAGAAAAGTTCAAAACTTAAGCAAGTTCGGAGAGAGCAAGCAAAATCAAAGAACTTAACAGAAAACACATATGGTAGAATAATACTGAAAAGTATAGCGAAGCGCATGTAGGAAAACATAGTAAAGGTTAACATACAAATCTAGTCTTAGAGGCACAGTAGAACACAAAGCAACAGGAGTATCATGTATAGTAAAAAAAATGAAAAGCAGAAGAACAACATATGCATAGTAAAAGGGAAACACATGAGCATGATATAGACAAACACACATGAAGAAAAGAAGAGGAAGAATTAGAAAAGATGTTTTTGAGAAACCTGATAGAAACCCTAAATTGCTGACAAGTGATTTTGAAAAAGGGAAAATTTGGGGAAAATACTTTGAATGTCCAGTAGAACACAAATACATTGCAAATCTAAGAAAACAAATAGAGAAAGAACCTCGAATAGCTTAGGGTTTCAGAGAAAACCCTAGAAATGAGAAAGGTCTTGAGGAAAGTCTGATCCTGAGTCGAAAAGACTCATATTGCTCGAATATGCTGGAGTAATGGACGGAGAAGCCATAGATCTACAGATCTAAAAAGATCTGAAAGGGAACTATCGAGGTCAGGGCCATGAATTTTCAAATATCAAGCACAAAGAAGTAAAACAGAGTAAGTGTAAGGTTATCATGACCGGAGTAGCCATGATTTCCAGTGAGCTCGAGGTAGGAGACAGTGAGATAGGCTAGGGTTTCAAGAGTGTTAGAGAGAATTTGGAGATGAGACAGATTTTAGAGGCGGAGGAAGAGTGAGAATGAGGGAATTATGGTAGTGGTAGGAATTAATTAAGAAAGGGTGAGTTCTGGCCGTTGATCTTGGGTGATCAACGATCTAGATTTAACTGGATAGCTGGGGATCGGGTTTAGGCTGGCCTCGTTTGGAAATTGAGATTGGGTTAATTTGGAGGTTATTTTAGGCTAAAATTAAAATAGAGTAGGGTTGAAATTTCAATGAAATAGGGCTAATTGTTAAATAGCCATTTTTTGTTTTATTTTATGAAAAACAATATAATAATTTTAAAAACAAATTAAAAGTGCTGGGCCAGTCCATTAGCCCTTTAGCCCATGTACATGCTATTTTAAAAGTATTTTGTATATAAAAATACGTAGGGAAAATTGGGTATTAACAAACTTTGGGAAGGGGAATAAACAAAAAGTAAAAACAAAAGTTAACAAGTTAATGAGGATTATTAGAAAAAATGTTGCAATATTTAAACACGTAGTGCTGAAGTATAAAGTGTGTCCTAATTTTGGGGGCCTCGTTCTGCCCGAGGTAGGCCTAGCGACAAGTTGATTGGGAGAACTTTGGATGCTAAATGCCTCATTTCATTGATAAAAAGTAGACGAATCCCAAAATGAAACTATATAAAAATCACTAATGGTCGTTGGCCTTATTAATTTTTATAAAGTGAAAATGGAAATTCCTATCTATTTGGTCCCAGAGGGACCTTCCCCAGACTCGGCATCATCGGCTCTATCGAACAACTTCCCTATCTCATGCAGTCGTAGCAGCAAGTAGGCTCTGGCCAGATATCCGCCTTCATTTCGTTCAGCAGTCCGGCAGTCTTCGATCCTCTTCAGAAAGTTCTTTTCCAACTCTACATACCTCTCTTCAAACAGACTAAATGCTTGTTGGTGTTGACGGTCATATGGTTCCATTCTTCAATTAGTTTCTGATTGGCTTCCTGAATATGATGCTGCTGGCTTTCGCATTCTCGGATTCTCTTGCGCAGATCGTTGTACTCGACCTTTGTATCGGCCATTTCATCTATGATCCGGTTACCTCGAACAAACCCAGGTTGACCCAGACCATTATTATTATCCTCCAACCAACCTGAATAATAGGGATCACAATCCGCGTGGTATCTGTCTGGTTCAATGGTGTCCCTTCCCATGATGATTTTTCAATGCCACATATGTTGGGACTGGCATCTACAAGGGCTATCGTCATTCTGGAAGTCAGCCCAGAAGTGACACATCTTATCGACCGTTGGTATAACCTGCTTTCTACCCGCCTGTCTCATGACCTGAAGAGGTGCATATGGATATGCTCCTCTTAAGCCGATCAATATTAGAAAAAGGTGCGCCCCTAGATTGGACGATTCGTCAGTTGGGAACCACAATAACGTCCATTGTACTCGGTCCTCAGTCAGATTTTCAAAGAGTTCGACCCATTCTCTAGCATTCTCCAGTTGGGCTAACATGTTGGGCATGTAATTCATTCGCGTTGGGTGATGAAAAACGATATGATCATCCCAGTCCCTTCGATGAATTTCCTGTCGGTACTCACCCTTTTGGAGATGTTCCACGAGCCAAAGTTGAAGTAGCATATTATAACCCTCGAAGTGTCTGGCTTCTTGTTGCCACTTTTCTAAGTCTCGGTATATTTCTGCAATGATCATTGGTACAAGACTGAATGGTTGTCCGTAAATTCCCTCCATTTGAGTTTTGGTGACCATAGCTAGCCTAGTATGAATCCTTGCTTTCTTCATTGGAAATACTATCATACCTAAGAAATAGAACATGAAGACAAAGACCCTTCAGTGAATATACCCCAATGACGTAAGGGCAAACTCATCAGGATAAATACGATATGATTTGTTGTGACCGTACCTATCGTACAAGTAGTCAAAGGGTATGTATGACTCCTTTAAACATGTCAAGTTTGGATTCTTCTCTAGACCCATCATTTTGAGAAAACCTCTGCCTTTGCGATTTTCCAGCATTAATAAACCTGGAGTTTCCCACGGTATACCAGCTAGTCCTCCTATTTCCTCGAGAAGGGGTGTTATCTCAATGTCTCCGAAGTGGAACACAGACTTATCACAATCCTAGAATAGAGTAGCAACTTCTATGATTTTGTTGTTGGGTTGAACTTCCAAGAGAGATGGTAGGTTCCCTAAATATTTTCGGACGAGCGTCTGATCAGTGGAGTATAAATCCTTCCACCAACTTAGCAGTTTGGAGTGGATGTTGGTGATCATGCCGAATCTGAGGACCCGTGCCTCATTTTTCTGCAAAACAAAGGGTTAGGCCCTTGCCCCCACTAGACTCGACTACTAAATATAAATAATTGGCATAGAAACATTCAGTTCTCCAAATAAATGCACAAACGTGGTAGTGTACGTTTGGGTTATTGGGGAAACCCAGTGGACTTTGGACAAGGCTATCTTAAAGAGTCATTATGCGGACAACATAACTGACTTGGATAGGTTTTACCATGATGCATGCATAGTTACACAGAGTAAGGTTTCTATGGAGTACTAGACTGGTACCCTTGAGTGGACAACTCAAGAAGGAAAGACACAAAACCGTCGATTACACCGTTGATCGACTGGTTTTACCACAAATATGCCTTTGTCGGATTTAGGGTTGATAATATTGGAAGAGTGCAACCACTCATTATAAGCATTGCAATGGTATTTTGTTTGGCACGAGTGGAATATGATATTGAGAATATACAGTTGAAATAATTAAAACAAGTTGCCACATATTTGCACGTTCATAATAATAATTACAACAATTTAAAATAGTAATAAAGGAATGCAGTAGGAAAGCAGTAAAAGAAAAAAGGGAAAGCGACAAAAAGACAAGTCAGTGTCGTAGTAGGAGAAAGAATTAACAGCTTAAAAAGATTAAACAAATAAAGTCATATAAGAAAATGTCAAGTCATAGTAATAGCTTAAAATAGCAAAAGCCTAAAAGAAATACTCAGCAGAGTCGCCATGCTGTCGCGCCCCCTTTTTTCTCGCGAAATCGGGTTTTTGAAATTTGGGAAGACAATTCGTTTCATTTTGGGAATTGGGTTTAAGCGAATGAAGAGTCGCTACCTAATGATATAGTGCATTAGGACACTAAGGAGGGTTTAATTTTGATAACCAAAGATTAGGTAAGGGCTTGAAATTATCACGAGGGGAAGGTGTTAGGCAGCCCTCAGGATCCACTAATATGGTTCCCGACCAAGCTATTGTTGTGACTTAAATACAAATGACATATAAGTAAATAAGAGTATCACATAAGAGGGGATTTTCACATAAAGGTTAGAAATAAACAAAGTTGGAAGGCATAGAAAAGAGTTGATTTAAAAAAACATGTTTAAAGATTTAAAGAAACAAAGAGCAAGGGGGGGGGGGGTTCCTAGGTTTATTAATAATATGGATCACGTCAATGCAATACCGAGTAATCACTCCTTAGGGAGGGGATACATGTGGTATTAATGCACCGGTCATCATATCCATATCTACCCTTTCCCACCATTTTCAGATACTAAAGCGCGGAATGGTCTCGTTTCCTTATTGCATGCTATTACCCACCCCAAATCTATCAATCCCGAAGGTATTTAGATTACTAATCCTAAAGGGAGGAGACATTGGCTTATTTGTGGTTTCAAAAGGTTTAAAATACTTAGGCGACAAACAAAACACATATAATATGCTGGGGGAGAGCATATAAACAAATAACAAGGCCCAGGCAAACCTTCTTTAAAACCAGAGAAAGCACATAGTTTAGCATGTCTTACACGTACTGTTTAAGGTTTAATTAAAACTTAAAGATTTGAGGCAGACTAATCTATTACATAATTCGGATAGGAAGCCTGAGTCAGTCCTGCCTGCTGGTTGTAGTTAAAAAAATCTGATTCAATTTATAAGTTTACCCTAAGGCTTGCCTAAGTGATAGACGAAAAACCTACAGTCATGATATCTATGGTTTATGAAATAAGAGTATGAACTGATTACATGTTGATTTAAGGAAAGGTTGCTAATTATAATAGAAGGAGTACAAATTCTGCAATTGATAATGCATTACTACTGACAGTTCAAACTTGCACACAAACGAGGCTATTCAGATTTGATTTAGAACATGATTTCTATGTGTTTGCCAACTTAAAAAAATGCTATAAACATCAAAGAGTGCAGAGATTCTGCAACATGATTATCCAAGCGTTACGTGCTATCTGATTACATTTTTTGTTATTAGGACCTATAGACAAGTTTGCCTAGTGAAAAGCGGGTGTCCAAGAATCAGAAAAAGGACCTATAGGCATATTCTCTATGTGTGTGTGCATGAGCTATAGACATAATATCTACATGAACATGCAGGATCCCTATACACATGGCAGCTAAATGAGATGCAGAAATCTTATAGACATGATAGCTAAATGAGATGCAGAAATCTTGCAGGTATGGTAATTACATAAAAATGCATGAGCCTTATAGCCATGGTAACTATATGAAACATGCAGGAGTCTTATAGGCATGGTAATTATATGAAAAAAAGTAAAAATCTTATAGGCATGGTAACTATATGATAAAATGGAGAAATCTTACAGGCACGATAACTATATTAAAAATGCAAGAGTCTTATAAGCACGGTAACTATATGAAAAAATGCAGAAATTAGAGCTTCATATAGGCAAGTTATCTACTTATATACATGCATAGTTATCCCTCCTTTTTCACTGATCATCCCCAAAAGTTATACAATGTTATTACAGTCCAAAGAAAAATAAAGTAAAGAAAATACATCAGAAATTTGAAAGCTACAACCAAGGAAAGCCTGATTCATATTTCCTATCTGATTTATGAAATAAACCAACTCCAAAGATCAATATTTCAAAGCCTTTCTACCACTTAGGTGTGTCAGAGTTACCTAAGAGCCTCATATGGACTCCGAGCAGTGCTCACACCCAAATGTATTATAGGGTTTAGACATAGTGCGGTGTGGAAGGGTCAGCCCTCTAGTGTCCAAGTTCAGAGGGAACTCAAGGTCCCAAGGCAAGGCTCACATGAAGGGGCAGAAGTTAGAGACTAAGAGAGATGCAGAGTTTTAAAAAGAGGAAATGCGAAGAAAAATAGTACAAATAGGGATATAAGGGATGGGTGTCGATGCCTCCTTTTTCGGGCGAAATCGGTTTACGACATTTGGACGGACAACTCTTTTCCTTTCGGAATTGGGTTTGAAATGAAGACTCTCCACCTAATGATTGAATGAATAAGGACACTAAGATGATTTTGATTTAGAGACCAAAGATTTGGGTAAGGGCAAGAAATTATCACCAGGGGAAGGTGTTAGGCATCCCTCAAGATCCACTAGTATGGTTTCCGGCCATGTTATAATTGTGATTTTAAGTGCGAATGATAAGTAAACATGCAAGAATTACAAATGTAGGATAGTTTCACATAATAGTTGCAAGCAAAGAAGTAAAAGAAGCTGAAAGTTGAGCAGTTTTTAAAATTCTAAAAAAAATAAACAAGCAAGGGGAAGGTGGGGTCATAGGTTTATAAATAATATGGATCACGTCAATGCAATACACGGTATTCACTCCTCAAAAGACGGGCTACACATGGTATTAGTGCACCGGTCATTATATCCATATCTACCCTTTTCCACCTCGTTGAGGTATTTAACACAGAATGGTTTCGTTACTTATTGCATGCTAGTACCCGCCCCAATCCTATAAGCCCCCGAGGCATTTGGGACTACTAGTCCTAAAGGGAAAGGAGGTTTGGGCTTTTATTGGTTTCAAAAGTATAAAATTCTAAGTTGTCAAGAAAAACACGTAAAGCGGATATGGGAAAACACATAATAATTAAAAGGCTCAAACAGACCTCCTCACTTAAGGAAAGATTGTTTAGCATGTCTTGCATGTACTGGTTATGGTCTGAATTAAACTTAAACGAAGGAGACAGACTATTTAATTACACATTTCAGATAAGAAACCGGAATCAGACCTGCCTGTTGGTCGGATTTAACGAAGCCTGATTCATTAGCTAATTCAACCTATAGCTTGCCTAAGGGAGACCTATAGGCATGATATCTAATAATGCAGAAGACAGATATACTGATTTCAGAAGAAGACCTGTTGAATATAGAAACAACATAAGCTCTGTTGACTTGAGTAACGTCACTACTGATTTTAGACTTGTAACCGAGATAGACGGTTCAAATTTGGATTAGTCGGTTACTCTTATAGGCATGCTTTTTAAGTGTTATTGATTTTAAAACGTTTATAGAAGTGCAGAGATCCTATAGGCATGGTGTCTAAAATACTGATTATTATTTAAGCCTATATATCATTTGCCTAGTGATGGATACGCAGAATTCGGGAAGAACCTATAGACATGCTCTCTATATGATAGGCAAAAATGAAGAATCTTGTAGACATGTTCTCTATATGAGATGCAGGAGTACAGAAATTTAAAGACATGGATTTCTAAAATATGTAGAAGTGCCGAGTCCAAAGATAGGATTTTTGAAATGAAGAACCTGTAGGCATGGTTTCTATATGCAAAATGCAGGAGTGCATAACTTGACATGATTTGCAGAAGTAAATACCTATGAACATGATATTTACCCTTATGCATACATGAGTGACCATCCCCTTTTCCCTATAAACCCCATAAGTTATTATAAATTATTATAGCCAAGAGTGAATAAAGGAAAGTAAAAATAAAATTTACATCATAAAGCTAAAAATCCCAACTAAGTAGAGCTTGATTCAGACTTATGTATGAAGCATGAAGTAAACCAACTCCAAAGGATCAAACTCCGAAGCCTTTCTCATTTTTTGGGTGTGTCGGAGTTCTTAAGAGCCTCAAATGGACTCCGAGCAGTGCTTACACCCAAATATATTGCAGAATTGAATTATAGTGCAGTGTGGAAGGGCTAACACTCAAATGTCCAAGTTCAGAGGGATCTCAAGGTCCCAAATCAAGGCTCATAGGAGGGGCAGAACTTAGAATCTAAGAGAGAGTGTGAGTGCAATCGGGGGATCTTAGGGAAAGCCAAGACAGGTTGGTGGTCATACCAAGCAATGAGGAGTGCTGGCACACCCCAACTAGCCTGTTAGCCACATTGTTTGGGAGTTATGATCCATTAGAGGATCTAGTCCAGATATGAGTAGCAATTTGGATATTGCCATGCCTGAACTTTTAACTCAAACACATAGAAGGGAATAAGGGTATGGGGGATTCACAAGAGTAACATATGAAAAGAGAGCAGCATATTCAGCACTAAACATAAACAGCAAAGTAGACAAGGCTGTAGAAGTTGTAAGGCAAACACATAAGGATGAGGCTGAAAACTAAATTAGAACATACCAGTTTTAGGGAAACAAGAAGAGAAAAGTAGTAGTAAAGCCAAATTGCAAGCAAACAACCAGAAGATCTCAGAAGCGAGTGGAGTGTTGAATTGAGAGTGTAGGAGTATTGAAATTAAAAGTGTTTAGTAAGTGATGTGCGTAAGATATTGAAATGAGGGTTTTTTCAAAGTGCATAAGGGTCGTGCCCTTTATAGTGCAGAAAGGCAAGTAGAAATAGGTAAGAAAATAGTTTTAAATCAATTACATAAGTCCTCCTTCAATTAAGGGATTCTAATTTCAAATAGGTAAAACAATTAAGGAAAGAGTTTGACCAAAATATTTTTCGAAGCAGTACAATAAAGGCAAATACATAGAAACTTATTTAAGGAAAGAGTTTGATAACAACACAGTTTGTGAAAATAAGGAAAATCAATCAATCAACAGCCCGTAAAATCATAATTGAGTTTCGGTATGATTGAATCCAACCAGATAAGGTGAAGAAAAAGTTTAATTTAAGGAAATCAGTAACAATCAATCAAACCTTATTAAAAGGAATTCTGAACCAATCAGAAGTTGGCAAAAAACCCTTTTTTAAGGGAGAATTCATCATAAATAAAGTGTACATGCATGTGAATCAAGAAAGAACTGTCATGTTAATTAGAAAAGCCTAGCATAAAAAAGATCAGAGTCACAAACAAAGAGGCTCAAATTCAATACATAGACTCAGAGTTAGTTTGAGAGAATCCAGGGTCCCATAACAGAACCCTAGTCCACGCATAAGATCAAACTCGTCAAAAACCCCAAACCCTAGGGTTTCCAACTCAAGTATGATGCAGAGATGAGGAGGCAAGTAATCGAAACATGCTCAGAGGTCTCTTTCATAGACTTATATGAAAACAAATAGATAAAATAGTAGGCTCAAGGCAAATAGAATGGAGAAATAATTTGAAGTATAGAGAACACATTTTGAGAAAAGCCTGGAACTTAAACAAGTTCATAAAAGAGAAGAGGTAGTATAAACTTAAGAAAACAGTAAAGGGAACATGTGTCGAGAGAACTCAAACAAAGTTCAGTAGAAGCAAACAAAAACTTAAGAACTCAGTAGGAAATACATACAGTAGAAGAACACAAAATACTTGAAAAGTATAGCAAAAGAACATATAGGAAAATACGCAAGATGAACATGTGAGCATGGCGTAGAAGCACAGTAGAACACAAAGCACAGAAGAATCATGTATAGTAGAAATAAAGCAGAAGAAACACACATGCGTGGTAGAAAAGAAACATAAGAACATAGTATAGGCAAATATACATCAAGAAAAGAAAAGGAAGAATAAGAAAAACATTTTAAGCTTTTCAAAAACCCTAAATCGAAGAGAAATAATTTTGAAAGAAAATTGGGGAAAACGTTTAAGAACTCAAGTAGAGCACAGACATATGCCAAATCTTAAAAAATAATTAAATAGAAACCTCGAGTAGATGGGGTTTCAGAGAAACCCTAGAATGAGAAAGGCTTGGAAAAGTCTTATCCTGAGTCGGATGAGTTAGATATAGGCTCGAAATGCTTTGAGTATGCCGGAGCAAAGATGGAGAGGCCTCAAAGCCCTGGGTCTGAGAAGATCTGAAAAGACACCATCGAGGTCAAACCTCGAAACTTCAAGTACCAAGAGTTTAAGAGTGAAGGGAGGTGAGTATAGGCCATCCAAAGACGGAGAAGCCTTAGATTTCGATGAGGTTGAGGTATGAGATGATGAGAGAGGCTAGGGTTTCGTGGAACCTTCGAGAGAGTTTGAAAGAGGAGAGTATTCAAAGGTTGCTGACCAAATGAAATGGGGGATTAGGTTAGGCGGAGGAATTAAAAAGGTAAGGAATAATCATGGCCGTTGATCCAAATGATCAACGGCCTGGATTAAAAGAAAGGACCGGGTGGATCGGGGAAATGGGTTAATGGGTTAGGTTAAAATTGAGATTGGATAGCTCCGATTGGGGGTTAAGATTGGATCAATTGGAGGGTTAATTTTGGATATAACTGAACAAATTGGGCTATATGTTAAATAGTCAGCCTTTACCTTTATTTATTTTTAAAAAATAGTAAAATAATTTTCTGAAAACAATTAAAAGTACCAAATCCATTTATAATATGTAAATACTATATTAAAAGTATTGGAATCCATTTTGTAATTATAAATACAATTAAATCTTAAAATAGGTTAGAATTGCAATTATATTCAATTTAACCTAAAAATACCAAACCAATTTATAAAAGTGTACAAAAATTATCATTGATATATATTGGCATAAATATAAGAATAAAATATATTAATCACCAAAATTATTATTTGAGGAATACTTATTGGTTTTTGTATTGCTAAAATATGACAATAAATCGGTAAAATAATCTTTTAAAAATTTGAAAAAAATAGTAAAATGCTTGCACATGCTTATATATGCATATATATACCATTTTGAAAGCATATTGTATATAAAAAAATATATAAAAAAATTTTGGGTATCAACACTGGGGAAGTGCAATAGATAAGTGCAGGCTAATGAGCATAATCCAACAATGAGAGATGCTGGCACACCTATATGCCTACTAGAACATATTGTTTTAGAGGTTAGGGCACCCTAAGGGATCACGTTTAATCCATATATAATAAATTACAGTTTTAAAGTGTAACTCAAAACACATGAAAGGAATAGGGAAGATGAGTTCATAATAGAAACAAACAAAAGAAGTCAACATGCTAGTTTAAGTATTCACATCTGCAGAAGTAGCAAAGAGACATAGATGTAGAAAGCTGTAAGTAAACACATTATGGTAATGTTGTTAATTAGAATTAGGACGTACCAGTTTCAAGGAAACAAATAGGAAAGCAGTAGTCTTGCAAAAGTCAGAATGCACACAAGAAGAGAGAGTTCTCCTATGTGAGAGTAAGAGTTCAGAAAAACTGTGAATTGTAGTAGTGGAGGATTATTAAAATCATGTACACTGTGAAAGAAAAGAGTCATGTATTTATAGTGTGAAAGTCATGAGAGAAAAGGTAAGAAAATAATTGAAGACTATTTATAAATTAATTACATAAGACTCCCTTTAATTAAGGGATTCAGATTAAAATGGGTAAAACCATTTAAGGAAAAGGATTTAAATAAACACTTTGTGCAAAGTAGTAAATCAGGGGCAAATACTTAAAGGCTATTTAAGTACAAGGTCTTTAAATTACGCAGTTGTACAATTTAAGGAAAGAAAATCAATTAATAACCAAGAATCTGAGGCCATAGATTTTGTATGAATGAACCAAGTCAGAAAGATGGGAAAGATTTTTACTTAAGGAAAATTAGCAAACAAATCAATTAGACTTAAAAGGAATTTTGAATCAATCACAAGCTTGAAAACCTTTTTTTTGAAAAAAGATTCATCACATATAAAAGTGTACAGACACATTAAACATGAAGGAAACTTTGTCATGCCCTTGTAAAAAAAATCAGTAGAAAGAGTCCAGTGTAGAAGAGTTTAGCAAAAGGTTCGACATTGTATGAAAACAAAGGTGTAAACTAAGCTCAGAGACTCAAAGTTAGTCTGACAGAGTTAGGGTTTCGAAATGAAATCCTAGTTCAAGCAAATCATAATGCAAGGATGACAGGGCAGGCAATTGAATCCAAATCATATTCAGAAGTTTCAGAAACAGGACAGGCTTTTCAATACAGAACTTACGAAGAATATGATAGCAAAGTAACATGGGATCACAGGAGAAGGATTCAAGGAACGTAATAGCAAATACTGATGCCAAAATAGAAAATCATGCTTAGAAGAAACTTAAATAGGGCTCAGTAAAAGGCAAATAAAGAAACTTAAAAAAAACTTAGCAGGAAAATACAGTAGAAGAACACAAGAACACCGGAAAAGTATAACAGAAAAGCATATAGAAAAATACAGTAAAATAAACGTATAAGAATATGGTAAAAATACAGTAGAGAAGTCTACAAGACCATAGTATAGGAAAACACGGTGAGACAAGCACAAAAAGATGATACAAGAACACAGTGGAGGCAAACACACGAGTAACAAATAAAAAAAATCATAAAAACACTTAAATATTTCCGAAAACCCTAGATAGAAAAGAATCGGTTTTGAAAGTAAGTTTTGAAAGCAAAGCTAGGGAAATCATTTGAAAACTCAAGTAGAGCATAGATACACAACAAATCTATAAAAATTGGAGAAAACCTCGAAGGGTTTCAGAAGAATTCTAAAATGAGAAAGGCTTTGAAAAGGTCGCCGATCGGAGTTGGAGAAGCTAGAATCAGGCTCAAAAGACCAGGATACGCTGGAGCAAGGTTGGCGATGGTCGTGAAACCTCGAGTCGGCCAAGGTCTGGATAAAGACCTTTGAGGTCTGGCCTCGAATCTTCGAGTATCAAGCACATAGGAGCAATATGAGGTGGGTATAAGGCTCCCATGGTCGGAGAAGCCATGGTTTCCGATGGGATTTGAGGTGAAAGTGATAAGAGGCGGCAAGGGTTCGAGAGAGTTTGAGTGAGGAGAGGGGTTTCAAGGGCAACGTCTCTGATGAGAATGGGTTAGGATTGGGGGTTTGGGGAATTAAAAAGGCAAGGGGAATCGTGGCCCTTGATCAAAATGATCAACGGCCTGGATCAAAAGGGGAGCCGGGCTGGTTGGATAAATGGGTCAGGGGTCGGGTTATACTGTAATTGGATCGGGTAATTTTAAATTTGAAATTGGGTTACTGGGGTGGTCAATTTTGGCTATAATTGAAACAAAATAGGGATAGTATTTAAATAGCCACTTTTTCCTTTTTTATTTTTTAAAATAATAAAATGATTTCTTAAAATAAATTAATGGTGCTTAATTAATTAATAGTATATAAATAATAGATTAAAAATACTTGAATCAAGTTTGTAATTATAAACGCCATTAATTCTTAAAATAAGCTAAAATTATAATTTTAGTACAATTTAGCTTTAAAAATACCAAATCAATTTATCAAAATATGCAAAAATTAATTTAGCTATATATTAGCATAAATATGAGAGTAAAATAAATGAATAACCAAAATGATAACTTGAAGAACAATTATTGGTTTTTGTATTATTAAAATAACGCAATAAATTGGTTTAAAAATCTTTTAAAAAATGGAAAAAAAATACTACAACACTTGGACATGCTTATATATATATATATATATATATATATATATATATATATATATATATATATATATGCGCTATTTTGGAAGAATTTGTGCATACAAAAATATACAGAGAAAAATTGGATATCAACACCTGTCACCTTGAAAGAGGACTATCGAAGGCAGTTCGAGCATCTTTAGTAGGGCTTTATGTCTGTAACTCAGTACGAGACCCAATTTTTGAATTTGGCCCGTCATGCTATTCTTCTTATTTCTACCGAGAGAGAGATGGTGGGGAGGTTTATTGAGTTATTTGGTCAGCCTATCAAGTTGTAGATGTCCAAGGACTCTGGAGTGAGATTTCTTTTCACACGGTTGCCAATATTGTCAGGCGACTCGAGATGGTACTATCTTAGGGGAGTGGTCAGGGATTTGACAAAAGACCTCGTCATTTTGATGGATTCAGTGGTGTCTCATCTGGAGGCAAGGGTACTTTTGGCAGAGGCCATCTTCCCAAGCCGTTTCATTCAACACTCTAGGCTTCTCACAGTGCTTCAGGTGGTCATGGTCCTCATATACATTATTCCGACCATCTAACCTATAATGAACTACCAATCTTATTAGTGCACCTTCGCTTCATAGTTTTCTAGGTGGTTACTCAGGCCGACAGGGTCAGATTCAGGGTCAGCAGTCGCATCAGCCGAGGTCCTATTATACTTGTGGTGATTCGAGGAACATTACCATATTTTCCATCGAGCATCGAGCAGTTCTCGTGCCATAGTCCCGGCACTGGGTGTTTCACCGCATGCTCAGCCTGCTAGGAGTAGGGGCCAGGTAGCCAAAGGTGGTGGTCAGGCCATTAGAGGTGGAGGTCAGGCTACTAGAGGCATAACAACCTAGTTAAGGCCGTCCTAGAGATATAGTCTACAGTGGTGGGGCCCAGCCCTGATGCTATGCTTTTCCAGCCAGATCTAAGGCTGAGTCTTCTGACGCGATTATCACAGGTACTGCTTCAATTTGCAGTAGAGATTCCTCAGTTCTATTTGATTCGGGTTCTACTTATTCCTATGTGTCATCCTATTTTGCTTCATATTTGGTTGTGCCTTGTGATTCTTTGAGTTCCCTTGTGTATGTGTCCACCACTGTAGGAGATGATATCATTTAAGATCGTGTTTATTGTTCGTGTGTGGTTAACGTTAAGAGTCTTGAGACTCGTGTAGATCTCCTACTTCTTGATATGGTCGATTTTGATATCATTTTGGGTATGGACTGTCTGCCACCCTATCATGCTATTTTGGATTGTCATGCCAGGACGCTAAACTTAACCTTGCCTGGGTTTCCTCGAGTAGAGTGGAGAGAGACTACTGGCCATTCTACCAGCAGGGTTATTTCTTATGTGAAGGCTCGGTATATGGCCGAGAAGGGGTGTTTAGCTTATTTGGCTTATATCTGTGATTCTAGTACGTAGGTTCCTTCCATGGATTTAGTACCGATTGTCCATGAGTTTCTATAGGTGTCCTACCGGGGATGCCACCCAACAAAGATATCGACTTCTGTATTGACTTGGCTCCAGGTAATCAACCCATTTCCATTCCGCCATACCGTATGACCCCGCTATAGCTAAAAGAATTGAAATAGCAGTTGCAAGATTTGCTCGATAAGGACTTTATTAGACCTAGTGTCCCACCCTGGGGTGCGTCCGTATTGTTTGTGAAGAAGAAAGATGGTTCGATGAGGATATGCATAGACTACCGGCAGTTGAATAAACTCACCATCAAGAACAAGTATCCATTGTCGATAATTGGTTACTTTTTTTATTAGCTTTAGGATACCAAGGTGTTTTCAAAGATCGATTTGAGGTTTGGCTACCATTAACTGAGGATTAGGCAATTTGATATCCCTAGGATAACTTTTCGGACTCAATATGTGCATTATGAGTTTCTAGTGATGTCATTTGGGCTGACATATGTCCATGCATCATTTATGGATTTGATGGATCGGGTGTTCAATCCATGTTTAGATTCCTTGTGATCTTATTTATTGATGATATCTTGATCTACTCTTGCAGTCAAGAGGAGCATGAGTAGCATCTTCATATCATTCTTCAGACTTTGAAAGACAACCAGTTATATGCTAAGTTTTCAAAGTGCGAGCTTTGGTTGAACTCAGTCACTTTCTTGGGGCACATTGTGTCGGCATCGGGTATACATGTGGATCCTAAAAAGATTAAGGCATTCTAGAACTAGCCTAGACTCACTTCAACTACAGATATCTGGAGTTTCTTGGGATTGGAGGGTTATTACCATCAATTTGTGGAGAGGTTCTCATCTATAGCAGCCCCATTGACCAGGTTGACCCATAAAGGATCCCCGTTCAGATGGTCAAATGACTGTGAGGCGAGCTTTCAAAAGCTCAAGACTGCTTTGACTACGGCGCCGACGTTGGTGTCACCTATAGTTCAGGGCATTATACAATATATTGTGATGAATCTCGCATTGGGCTTGGTGCGCTATTGATGCATGATGGTAGTGTAATTGTATATATGTCGCAGTAACTGAAGGTTTATGAGAAGAATTACTCTGTCCATGACTTAGTGCTGGCATCCATTATTCATGCGCTGAAGATTTGCAGGCACTATCTTTATGGAGTGTCTGGTGAGGTATTCGCGGATCATCACAGTTTGCAGTATTTGTTCAAATAAAAGGATCTCAATTTGAGGTAGAGCAAGTGGTTGGAACTATTAAAAGACTATGGTATCACTTTCTTATATCATTCTGGGAAGGCCAACGTGGCGACCGATGCCTTAAGTAGAAAGTCAGTAAGTATGGGCAGTCTCGCATGCATTCCAGTCAGTGAGAGACCGTTTGTGTTAGATGTTCAGGCCTTGGCCAATCAGTTCATGAGATTGGATGTTTTTGAGCCCAGTCGTGTTCTAGCTTATACGGTCGCTCGATCTTCATTGTTTGAGCGTATTGGGAGCAATAGTATGATGATCCTTATTTTCATGTCATTAGGGATACAGTGCGACACGGTGATGCCAAGTAGGTTATGGTTAGAGATTATGAAGTTTTGAGGATGCAGGGTCATGTTTGCATACCTAATGTGGATGGATTTAGTGGGTTGATTCTAGATAAGGCCCACAATTCTCGGTTTTCTATTCATCTGGGAACTGCCAAGATGTATCAAGACTTAAGACACTATTATTGGTGGAGGAGGATGAAGAAAGATATAGTTGCACATATGGCTTGGTGTCTAAATTGTCAGCAGGTAAAGTGTGAGCATCAAAGACCCGAAGGTTTGCTTCAAAAGTTAGAGATTTCTGAGTGGAAGTGGGAGCATATCAGCATAGATTTAATTGTTGAATCCCCATGAACTCGAAGGAAGTTCGATGTAGTTGGGGTCATTGTACACAGGCTGACCAAGTCGGTTCATTTCATTTCTGTTACAGTTATTTATTCTTAAGAGCGGTTGGCAGATATTTATATTAGCGAGATCATCCGTCTTCATGGTGTCCCCGTGTCTATCATTTCTAATCGAGGTACGCAATTCACCTTGCACATATGGAGTGAAGTACAATATGAGTTGGGCACGCAGGTTGAGCTGAGCACAACATTTCATCTTCAGACGGACGAATAGTCCAGGCGCACTATTCAGATATTGGATGATATGCTCCGCGCTTGTGTTATTGACTTTGGAGGCTCTTGGGATAAGTCCTTGCCACTTACATAGTTTGCCTATAACAATAGTTATCAGTCGAGCATTTACGGCTCCCTATGAGGCATTATATAGAAGACAGTATCGATCACCGATTGGACGGTTTGAGCCGGGAGATGCTTGGATATTGGGAACAAATTTGGCGCAGGATGCCTTGGATAAGGTCAAGATTATTCAGGATAGAATATGCATAGATGAGTCTAGGCAAAATAGTTATGTCGACCGCAAGGTTCATGATGTTGCATTTATGGTTAGAGAGAGAGTGTTGCTATGTATGTCACCCATGAAGGTTGTAATGAGGTTTGGAAAGACGGGCAAGTTGAGCCCTAGATACATCAGACCTTTTGATATTCTTCAGAGAGTGGGTGGGGTGGCTTACATGCTCACATTGCCACCTAGTTTGTTAGTAGTTCATCCGGTATTCCATGTGTCCATGCTACGGAAGTATCACGGAGATCAGTCCTACGTGTTAGATTTTAGCACTATCCAGTTGGAAAAAGATTTGACTTATCAGGAGGAGCTGGTGGCTATTCTAGAACGACGTTCGTCAATTGATATTGAAGAGTTATCCTTGAGTTTGAGTTAGTGGAGAGGTCAACCCATTGAAGTAGTTACCTGGGAGCCTGAGTTAGATATACGGAGTAGATATCCCCACCTTTTCACTAGTCTAGGTACTTTTCTATGTCCATTCGAGGACGGATGCTTGTTTTAGAGGTGGAGAATGAGATGTCTCGATAGGTAATCTCATATTTTAAAACCTAATTCTGCGGTTCACATCCTTAAAATCATGTTTAACCTTTCCACGATTTGCGTGGTCGGGCATCTTTTTGGAAAGCTTTTATGTTAAAAATAATTAAAAATAAGAAATTTTGCCTAAAACTTTATTTGAGTTGACTTTGATCAATAACTTTGGCAAATGGATCTGAATTTGCATTTTAACAGTCTCGTGGGTCTGAATTGAGATTTCGGACTTGGGTGTATTTCCGGAATTGAATTAAGAAGTCCCTAGCCCGAGATATCGGTCTTTGTCGAAATTTAAAAGTTAAAAGCTAATGAAATGGAAAAGTTTGACCAAGGTTTGACTTTTTGGATATTGAGTCCATATTTTGGTTTCGGAACCCGGTATAGGTCCAACACCATATTTATGACTTGTCTGTGAAATTTGGTAAGAAAAAGAGTTGGTTTGACGTGATTCGAATGTCCGATTGAGAAATTAGAAGTTTCAAAGTTCTTTTAAAAATTTCAATTGATTTGGTGTTTGTGCCGCACTCACGAAGGACTGCCAGTGATATACTGGAGCAAGGTAGGGATGACTTCAAGTCTGCATGAACCTTATGGGCTGGGCCACACATGTTCTACCATGTTAGCGATTTTTTATGTAAATTCGGTAATTCGCAGTTTTAGATATTATTTTGGCGATTTGATTGCGTGAGCAAGTTTGCATGATCTTTTTAGACTAGTGTGCACTTTTAGTTTAGAGCCCCGAGGGCTCCGGTAAGATACGGATTGGCTACAGAGTGAAATTTGGCTTGGAAAAGTTGCCGGTGTATCTGATCTTGTTGCAGGCCTCTAATCTCGCATTTTCTAGATCAGACATTGCATCTACGACCTATGAGGGGTTTGAACTTGTGAAGATTTTCTCGCATTTGTGAAGCCCAGGTCGCATTTGCGATATCTGCAGCTGGGTAAATATGGACTTAGATGAGATTTTTCTCCTATTCTTCAAATTTTCAAAACCTAAAACCATAGAGGCGATTTTTCAAAGAACTTTTCTTCCCCAAATCACTAGCAAGTGATTCTAAACTTGTTTCTTTCAATCTTTCACTATATGTTACAAGATTTTAACATAAAATTTAAGGTTTACATGGTGGAATTGGGAGTTTTTGGATAGAAACTATTGATTTGATAAATTGGGGGTGTAGACCTCAATTTGAGGTCGGATTCCAAAACTAATTATATAGCCGGGCTTGGGGGTAAATGGATAATCAATTTTGGTCCGAATTTTGAGTTTGAACCAAGCGGAATTGGGTGTTGACTTTTGTTGATTTTTTAAATAATTGCCTAAATTGAATTCTTTGCAATCGTGCGTAGTTCCTAAGACGTAATTTGAATCGTCTGGTTGGTAATATGCTGGATTTTATTAGTTCAGAGGCTAATTCGAGAGGAAAAGCCGCGGTTGAGCTTTGAGTTTGGCCGTTGGAGAGAGGTAAGTGTCGTGGTTAACCTTGGGTTGAGGGATTAAGACTTAATTGCCTATTTGCTACGTGTTTGAATGTTGAGTACAACGTATAGGTGAGGTGACGAGTACCTATGCGTTGTTTTCGGATTATAGCATGCATGGTGGGTCTTATTCTTGTAATTGTTGATTTCCTTGATCATATTATTCATGTTTAGACTAGTTAATCGTTATATTGATCATTCTTATCATGTTTACGGACTTTGGTATTGATTGAATATTGATTCAAAGTTGAGGTGAGTATTATAGAACCAAATATTGAAGTAAGTCTTGTTCTTGTTATTTCCATCTTTTTGTTGTTATTGTTCATTATTTTGGTAAAAAGGAAGAGTGTTAATACACGAAGGGTGATGCCCGTACCATGTTTTATGAGTGTTGATGCATGGAGGGTGATGCCGTTCCATATTGTGAGTGATAATGCACGTAGGGTGATGACGTGTCATGTTACGAGAGAGTTAATGCACGAAGGTGATTTTTCTATTAATTCATATGGTGAGATTGAGAGTAAAAGCACGAAGGGTGATGCCGTGCATTTTCTTTTAATGGGCTTACTTGTTTATTGGTTCAAGGTATAATGGTTGATGAAATTCTTATTACTTCTATGATTCTTTATCTGGTGATCCCCTCAGCACTCTCCCGCTATTACTTGTCTTGTTCTTTCATTTCTATTATTAGTACATCTCTATTAAATTGCACAGGTTTGGGTGTCTTGTCTTAGTTTCGTCACTACTTCGCCAGAGTTAGGCTCGACATTTACCAGTACATGGGGTCAGTTGTACTGATACTGCACTTCCTGTGCAGATTTTGGTATTGGTCCCAGTTGATCGAGAGGCAGTTCGGACCGAACCATCTGAGACTCAAGGTAGATCTCTCGGCGTTCACATATCTTGAAGTCCCCATCTATCTCTTCTGTTTTACTGTTTCTTTCGTTCAAACAGTTGTATTTCTTTCGGACTTTTACTTCTAGTAAATCCTAGAATGTTCGTGAATTTGTGACACCAGGTCCGGATAGTAATAAATGATAATGTTATTATATTATTCTGCACTCGTTGTGTTTCACTTTAGCTTATGTACTGTTATTTGTTGAATTGAATAAGTTTTGACTTAATAATCTTCTAACTTTGGCTTACTTAGCAAAATACATGTCATGCGTCATCACAGTTCCGACGGTAGAAACCCCGATTGCTGACACTAATAAATGGGGCCTACTATAGTCAACATTTACTCTCTTGTCCTTCCATTTCCTTTCAAAATTTTAACCAACTATTACAAAAAGACCGTGTAAGTAACAACATCTTCATACTGAAAATATTTACCTCTAACTTTGTTCAAATTAATAGAGTTCATGTATTTCGGTGTCTAAAATTAATTATCTTGTTTTTCGTTCAAGTTAATAAACTATAATGATATTGTAAATTTATTTCTCGTCATTTCAGACTAGTGTGACTCATACGAATTACATATACTGTGTATTTTGACGCTTGTGCTTCACTAGAAAGTATGAAGCTATAATATGGATGGTTTGGTGTGAATTACTAGTGAGTGAGTTATGAGGCGTCCTCATTGTATATGATTGTGACTACAATAATACTACCAAATTTAATGGCAAAATCTTTTCCTCCACAATACTTTAAAGGAAAAAGTGCTCATTAATGGCCTCAGATATTAACCACCAGAAAAAGTCAAGAAAATACTTACTAATAAGTAACACTATACCTAGAAAATTCTTCAGTTACAAAATTTAGTGATAAAAAAAAAACCCACAAGCAACCTTTATTATTCATAGAGTTAATCAATCAACAAACTTCAATTTCAAATTAATAACAATCATTCTATGTATGCATTGTTCATAATTATAAATTGTTAAACAGTTTGCTAATTAAGAGGTCATAAGTAAATTTATCGCCACTTAAATTATATATCACCTCACTTATTTTTACTTTCTTTAAAATCAAACAACCAAGAATACAACAAGTCTAAATTCATGAAAATCAATTATCTGTATATATTCGTCTTGTTTAGGTCCATTATTTGGAGGATATATTATAATCAAACAATTCATACACTAGCTATTAAAAATATGTTTTATCCAAATCTGCAACCTGCTATTTGTTCTCTACGTAAAAGTTGAAAAGGGGGCAAAATAATAGGGATCTATACAGGAATATCCAAGAACATTGGGGATGATAGTGCAAAAATAATAAAAGTAAAAAAACCATCTCATTTTGAGCTGTCTTTGTCCCTTTTTCGACATGAGACGTCAATGAGAAAGTAGTTGATAGATTTAGCAAAGAAGAAAGAGATTCGAATATACTGAGTTCTAAAATTGATTGAATCTTCAATTTTTCACCAGTGAATCACATTGATTTGAGACCAGCATTTTCATTGGTAAAGTTATATTCACATCTTCATTATTTATTTATTTTTTTAATTTTATGATTATAGTTGAAATTATCTGTTTGGTTTCTGGGGGATGTGGGTTGATTAAATGGGGACGAATTAAAGGGGAAAAGGGAAAAGGTTGAATCTCTTTTTTTTTTTTGTCCTTTTTATGTGATCAATTCGATTTGCATGTTGGTTGAAAAAATTTAAAAAAAAAGTTATTCTGTTAACCTGAGATTTGGGGGAAAGTTTCGTCCTTTTTTTAATTTACATGGTTTCCTAATTGTTCACTAGTAGAGTTAATGGCAATTCATGGCTCCTCGTTAAGATGTTCAATATGAAAAAGCTCTGATTGTACCATCTAGTTGGGATCAAGGCTTCATCATATCGGTGTTCTTTTGAATTTTGATTACTTCTGGTGTTTTCCAGGATTTTTGTTTTTGTTTATCTCGAGATTTGGATGTCAGTGCAGGAATAAGTGTGGGATTTAAAGAACTTTTAGTTTTGGAGAGACCATAATTTGTCTTAAACAGCAAGTGTCGAATAGTGGAACGAAACATGCCCAAATATAACAGAATGGATAAAAAATGACTCGTGTCGTCGATCCCAACTACTTTGGATCGAAGCTTAGTATTTGTTGTTGTTGGTTAATGGCTACACATGGGGTTCCCTTGATATAATCAATTAGTCGACAGAGATTGATCCTTAAGTGCCCGCAGAGAAGAAGCAAAGCTACAGCTTGACCTTTCGAGTATCGTAGAATGCAGTTTGGGTTATCCTGGCTGGAAATTTTGTGCTATGAATTAATAGTTTCCAAATGCACACCTGAACAGATAATGTTGCTGAAAGCCTTATTGTCCTGCTTATTTGTGCTTTTCATTTTGAATGACAACTAGTTTCATAAGCTCTTCATCAAGGCAGGGGTTTTATTTATTTCCTTAAACTTTGATGCCTGGAGCTACTTGTTTGTAGTGATCTAGAGTTACACACTTATGCTACACTTGATTGACATTCAATGTGTTCTTTCAACCATGTATAGCAAAGTTATGCTTTGGTAACTTCTATGCAAGCCAGAGAAGATGCACTCTTCGATCCTATCTTCCAAGTAAATTCCATTCTATAAATTTGCTCCTAAGTTGAACAAAAGCCTGTAACAGGATTCCTCAAAATTTTGATTCATAATTTGTATCTGTCCACCAAAATGTTTTGACCGTTACTAACACTATTCTGATGAAATACAGAAGCTAGAAATCCAAAACAACATCCAATTCCAATGCTGTTGGAGTTTCTTCTTAATTACAGGCCCCAAGTCAGACCTATGCTTCTTTGTTTTACACAAAACTGCATAACTAAAGAAAAGCATAGCTTCCTGTTGCAAAGTTAGGAAATGATTTTTTATCCATTTGATGAAGTTGTCATACCATATGTTTGTTTTTCCATTGTTATTCTTTTTATTGTGGGTTCCTCTCCCTAAGATGGTAGTGTAAATTTATCATGAAACAGTGGTAAATATAGCCACGGGCAGATAATTCAGACTTTGATTTGTAGCAAGCTTAGTGCTTTAACCAATTATTGGATTCCCACATGTTGGATGCGTTTAATCTTCTTTCCTGAACAACGAAGAAAAAAGAAAAGATGAGGGGAGCATTGACAGCTTTTGCAAAAGCTTTCTTTTGGAATATGTGTCTTGACAGCTTTTGCAAATTTGATGGGAGCATTCATTCTTCTTTGCTCCTCTGCTGGTGATAAATATGATCCTTCAGCTTCTCTTCCTCCACCTTTCTTTCGCTTTTAGTATCCTTAAATAAAACGTTTGTGATTCATGTGGTCCATTTTCTGAGAGGCAGCGAGCTTTTTCAATTTGTGTGTAACATCTGTTCCATGATTGGGTGTGATATTTTTGTGTAGTGACGTGAATGTGTAGAAGGATTAGCAACGGCTCTTAGTTCCTCTTAATATTTGGTTGGAAGACTGGCTTCTGTTAATTTGTCTTTAGTATAGAAATAGTTTAGATTTCTGGTGAACTTTGCCTCATGATGTAATGGGAATCGATCCTGGATAAATTTACCATTGTAAAGTTAGATTCTTTTTCAGTTTGACTGTTTATTTGTTTACCTTTTTCTTTTCTTTCTTTTGGATTGTGTGGGGGGGGGGGGGGGGGGGGTGGGTGGATATAAGTTACTTCTAATTTATCTGTGTTGACTTAAATTGGTACTTTTTTGCTCTTACTTTTGGAAACAATAGTTTCCTTTGTTTCTTTTCACATATGTTACCTTTATTTCATCCTTTAGCAGGGATCTTGCATGCTTTGCTATGGCAAATTCCAAGGGGCCATCTAGCATGAGACATATGATGTACAATGGAAAGAGCTCTTTACTGCCTCCTAAAAGTCCGTTTCCTAGCACATGTCCCTCGTATGTTGATTATCTCCCTAGTTCTGCTGTCATCCAAAAGGGCATTTCGAAATGTAGAGACGGTTCACACCATCAGCGTACTTCTTCTGAAAGCTGTCTTATAGAGGAGCAACCATCTTGGTTAGATGATCTTCTTAATGAGCCGGAAACTCCTGTACGCAGAGGTGGCCACCGACGTTCATCTAGTGACTCCTTTACATATTTTGATGCTGCTAATATTGCAAACTTAGATTACATAGCGCATGATGATAACAAATTCAGAAATATAACTCCTGCCGCTTCCTGGGGATCCCAAGACTTTGATTATTACAAAGATGCTCGGCATGCCACATTTCATGTTGATCAAAACTCCTCAAACCAACAAAAGAGTAGGTCAAGGGATGCATCTCCAAATGCCAAACCACATCTCCGTGGTCTTCCGCCTTCTAGGGAAAATGTCAAGACTCATAGCTTGGGATCATCATTTCCTCCACAAGAAGGAGAGAGGCCCAAATCTGCAGGAAGTGACAAGCAGGATTTACTTGAATCTGTCACTCCTGATCCAAAGGGATCTGGTGAAAAAAAGGATTCTTCGCACAGTAAGAGTTCTGCATCAGAAAATGACACGAAACGTGCAAAGCAGTAAGTGTAACTATCTCAGCAACCCGAAAGGACATAGTTGGGAAGTGAATACGAATAGTTTCAGTATGTTGATAGTTGCTAGAAAAGATAGTTATTATTTAAGATACTTCTTTGTTTCTGTTTTTAGTATAGTTTGTTTCTGTTTCCATTGTTTGTCTATTGTTTTACTTTATTTTCATTGCATGCCCGTACTACCAGTTTACTGGATGTTTTGATTAGTTGGAGGCTTATAACCAGGATATGAGATCCATAAATGGTATTCTAACTTTCACTTGTAAGTATTTTTAGCATGTTATTCTCTTCTTCTTTTATTATCGCTAAAAAGCAAATAAGGTAAAGATTTGGATTTTAGCATGTTATTTTCTTATGAATCTCTTAAAAGATGTAGTGATAATAAGTATTGCAATTCTGAGGTTTTTATTTTCTAAACTTTGATAGTATTATACACTGAACAGGCGACAAGCCTATGGCCAACGCTATAGGCTAGTCTGTGCTCTTCGAATTTTTCAGGAAAGCCTACGGTGTCTGAATACTACCAATCCATAGATAGGGCAGCCCGGTGCTAAGTCCGGGGAGGGGTCGCACCGAAGGGGTGTGATATAGACATCCTACCCTAATACAAGCAATAGTGTCTGCTTCCACGGGTCGATCCCGTGACCTATAACAACTTTACCAATCCATAGATATTAACAAAAATAGGTGGATTTAACATCTACCAACATAGTCATTCATTTTTGTGCTACGGAAATGTGTCGGAAACATTTCTCTTGCCACCTTCTCAACTTACTTGACCTTGTTCTTTTTTTCATCCTCTTGTATTTCCTGGACCGCTTTACTAAAAGTAACCTTCCCTACCTTCAACAATCAATACAATACAAAGACAAACTATATCACTTTTCCTATTACGTGATTTATACTTGATAAATTACCCCACATTGATGCATTTCTATTTGTATTTAGCATACATATCTAGCTAATTTCAATATAACAACTTACTCAAGAATTTTTCTTAATCTTTGCACCAATTAAATCGTCATCTGTCATCTAACTTGATAGAGGGGAGTATTTTGATTTTTAGGTGGGGAAGTATATGTCCTCTTTTATTATGTGATTTGCCAACAGACGCTTATCTGCTATTCGTATTGTTTATTTGGACATTATGCAGTGTTATTTAACATATTGAAGTTTACTAAGACAAGGTGCCATGTAATGCAGACAATTTGCTCAACGTTCACGAGTTAGGAAGCTTCAATACATATCTGAACTGGAAAGAAATGTTCAAGTTCTGCAGGCATGTATTTGCAGAAGCTTGAAGTAATATACACTGATGAATGGATGTATGTTGTTATAATTGCTGATCTGGTCACTGTTTTGATTCCAGGCTGAAGGTTCTGAGGTATCCGCTGAGCTTGAATTCCTTAACCAGCAGAGTCTTATTCTCAGCATGGAGAATAAAGCCCTAAAGCAGCGCTTAGAAAACTTAGCTCAAGAACAGATGATTAAGTATTGTAAGTCTCTTCTTTATATGTTATACTTTATTGCTTGACCTGCTTTTTACAATGCTTGAACTGGTGTTATAAAGTTGATATGCAGCTAACACAATGAGTCTAAACCGTCATAATTGTAAGTTAGGGTTAACAAGAAGTATCACTTGAATAATGGTCTCACGGTAAATAAAAATCTTTAAGTAAGATTGGTTTTGGATTCAGATGAGCTGGGAAAGTGGGTGTTGTTTTCCTAAAACTGGTAATACATCATTTGGAGCAATGCTTGACTTCATTAGCAAATGACTTTTTTTCTTGGAGAAATGGAGATAATTAGTGGTAATTACAGAAAACATGCCCTTTTTTTTGTGGAAAAAGTGATTATCCTGGAAATTGCCAACTTTTTCTGTGAATTTACATACTTTGTTTAGCTTTTTTAGGAGTCTTATCACTTTGGAAAGAATAAACTTATCTTTGTTACAAAGGTTCTTTTAACTGTGGAAAATAAATTTGGTATTAAAGTAATTAAAAAAATAAAGGAGATAATGGATTTGAATCAAGCCAAACTTTGGTGCTTCTTGGGAGATGACCAAAGTTATCTGCTTTTCAAATGGATAACGTAACTAGGTCAAACTTTTTTAAAGAACTAAGCAAACATTTTTCACCGCTTCAAAAATATCATTGGCTTTTAGATGTCGTTCAGACATAAGAGGCACTCATCTATTGTGCTTCATGCCTTCAACATTAAAATGTTTACCTTCGTAAAACAAAGAGAGGAAAAAAGAAATGTGCTTACCATGCTTTTATCATTATTGATTAACAGGGATAATTGTTGGTTATTAGAAGTTAGGTGATGTAAGAAAGTATCTGTGCATCTAGGAAAGTGCAAAATCTACCTTTACTAAAGAACATAAGGGGATACTGCAATCTGTAACCATAAGAAACTAGAGTATTTTGAGTTGGGAGGAGGGTTTGAGGGGCGGGCCCATACTCCCCCGAGTTACAGGATATACCTCACGAAGTGATGCCGGGGTCTCAAAGTGGGCCCAGAAGCAATTTCTCCGATATCAGAAAAAGAAAAAGAAACTCAACTAATCAAACTTAAAACTTTTCAGAGCTTTAATTGTCATGTTGATTATGGCTGAGGGACTTCCGTAGTTGAATTAGTTATGCACTTAAAATAGGAAAACCTGTTTTGCTTTGGGGGTAGTGGCAACTAGAAAACTGCTATTTACTATGGTAGAAAGTTAATTTTATTCTGTGCAGTGGAGCATGAAGTACTAGAAAGAGAAAGAGGAAGACTACGAGCATTATATCAGCAGCAGCAACTGCCACAGTCACAGCAGCAACAGCAATCATCTTCCAGCCATCGGCGCACCACTAGTAGGGATCTTGATCAACAATTTGCAAACATCTCTTTGAAACACAAAGACGGTTCAGGCCAACTTCACATGTGACTCTGACTGTAGCTAGGACGTAAATCACATCTTCTTCCTGACTCCCTCAGCTGATTTTGCCTGGAAAATGACAAAAAGTACACTGAATTTTTATTGTGCATGGTCAAGAAGAGCTCTTGTCGTCCTTGTGCTCTCTCTCAGAAGCTTTGCCTCCACCTTCTGGCAGTGATTCGAATTTCTATCATAGTATGTATCCCCTCAACCTTGTTTGTTAAGCATAGTGATCTTTTTATGTGCGCCTGGTGGTCAGTGTTAGGGAATAGCATTTGTGGCAGTTGACTCACCTGAGGTGGCTAATTCCGGCATGATTACTACTTTGTACGTTGTAAAATTTCCCAGCTATTGGTTCCACCATTTTCCTCTTCTCCGGTACATTTTCATGAACTTTGACTTGTAAGCATTGATAGTAGAGCTCCATCAGCTCAATATTTCCTTTCTTCTTTAGGCTATGAAAGCATTCTATTTCTGCAATTGTTAATGGTACACGTCACAGCAAGCCAGGCGTTTCAGCTCTACTATGGAGCGGGCTCACACTCCCTGGAGTTTCGAATATGTGTGTTTTTCCAATCAACTTCATTAAAAATTTGAATAGATCTACATACACCTTGCTTGACACGAGTGTATAAGTTATGTTATACTGTTGAATAACAAGCTAAGGTACACAGCGCAGCAAAACCGTATCTATTCATTACTAGTTTTGAATTGTAATCGTCTCTAACTGATATTAGTTAGCCTATTGTTCAAAAGAAAAGAAGACAAATAGTAATATGGTATTATGGTTCAACTCATCATTGTGATCTTTGGTATACATTGTCAAAAGAGCAATACAAGAAACATAGAATTAAGAATGGACTTTCAAGACGTGACTTTCAAGTCTACTTCTGTATATTCTCAACGAATTCTTGAAAGAAAAAGAAGAGATTGAATTGATGATCAACACTTGTCCAACTGAAAAAAGGATAAATGAACCTTGAATTTGGCCTGGCACACCATGTCAAGAACAACACTGTTTTGCAGGATTGCAGAACAGCCACATCAGAAAAGTTACATTAACCATCAGAAAAGATACGAAAATCATTGTCTTAATACTATTTCAGGTGTGTCGGGCAGCTACTCATGATGTAGTAGCCACAATTTCCTATAGGATATCTATGGGCATCAGTAGCATCCCTGATCTTTTGACCCATGCACTTGTTGTTTTTCTTGTATAGCTTTTAATATAAAAGAAAAACAATAACTACCCAGTATAATCCCATACAGTGGGGTCTGTGGAGGGTAATATGTAGACGGGCTTTACTCCTGCCCGAAAGGGCAGAGAGGCTGTTTCCAATCGACCCTCGGCTCAGTGAAGGAAAAGAACAACAAAAGCAAAAACAACAACAAAAGAGCATTAGTAGCTTCAGCAGAAACAACGTAAATAATTATCTAAACATACGAACCATAAATAAAATAGCATGCAATAATATCAGACAGTAACTACACACAGGATTCCTGATGCAAGCCTCCACTTTGACCACCCCGCTCCTATACGATGAGTGACGTCCCCGTCAATCTCTCCGTCCCCCTGAATTACCGACCCAAGATATTTGACACTGTCCCTCTTGGCGATGACCTGAGATCCAATCATCACGTCCCTGCCTATCGGCTCGGCGCTAAACTTGCACTCCAAGTATTATGTCTTAGATCTGCTTATTTTGAAACCCTTAGACTCGAGAGCCTGTCTCCATACCTCTAACCTCTTGTTAACACCGACCCTCGTCTCGTCTATCAAGACTATGTCATCAGCAAATAGCATACACCAAGGCACATTCCCTTGAATATGTCGGGTAAGAGCAAGAGAGGGCTAAGCGCCGATCCTTGATGGAGCCCCATAACCACTGAAAAATGGTCTGAGTCGCCACCCACCGTCCTAACCCTAGTCTTAGCTCCATCGTAAATGTCCTTAATTACTCTGATGTAGGCTTCTGGCACGCTCTTCGCCTCCAAGAAACTCCATAGCACCTCCCTTGGGACCTTGTCCTACGCCTTCTCCAAGTCGATAAGCACCATGTGCAGGTCTTTCTTCTTATCCCTGAACTGCTCCACCAGCCTCCTGACAAGGTGGATAGCTTCTGTAGTGGAGCGACCCGGCATGAAACCGAACTGTTTCACAAATATAGATGTCATCTCCCTCACCCTCGCGTCGATCACCCGCTCCCGGACCTTCATGGTATGACTTATTAATTTGATACCCCTATAGTTATTGCAGCACTGGATGTCACCTTTGTTCTTGTATAAGGGCACCACTGTACTCCACCTCCACTCCTCCGGCATCTTTTTGGTCCTGAAGATTGCATTGAACAACCTGGAGAGCCACTTTACTCCTGACCTACCCATCATTTCCAGAACTCTACCGGGATCTCGTCAGGCCCGGTCACTCGACCCCTACTCATCCTACGCAAAGTCCTCATGACCTCCTCCGCCCTGATGCGCCTGCAGTACCCAAGGTCTCTATGTTGCTCTGAATGCCCCAACTCCCCTAGCTCTATGTTACGATCCCCCACATCATTAAGTAAGTCTCGAAAGTACGCCTGCCACCTCTGCTTGACTTGAAACTCCCCCATCAGAACTCTACCATCCTCGCCCTTGATGCACCTAACTTGGTCAAGATCACGCGCCTTCCTTTCCCTTTCTTTAGCTAACCGGAATAACTTCCTGTCCCCGCCTTTCTCCCCTAATTCCTCGTACATGCAACCAAACGCCGCGTTTTTGGCTTCCGTAACCGCCATCTTTGCCTCTTTCCTCGCCGCCTTGTAGATCTCCCTGTTCACTCTCTGTTCTTCCTCGCTTGTGCTCCCTGCCATCTTAGCAAACGCCGCCTTCTTCACCTCCACTTTTCCTTGGACTACATCGTTCCACCACCACTCACCCTGATGTCTGCCTGAATAGCCCTTTGCTACCCCGAGCACATCCCGTGCTACCTCCCTAACCAAATTTGCCGTCTCTGACCACATAGCATCCGCTTCCCCAGAACTTCTCCAAGCTCCGCCCTCAGCTAACCTCATCTCCAACTCCTGTGCTTTCTCCTTATTCAAAACACCCCATCTGATCCGCGATTGTCCACGAGCACCCCTCTTCTTCTTCTTCACTCAGAGACCGACATCCATCACTAGGAGTCTATGAAGAGTCGAAAGGGACTCTCCCGGAATAATCTTGCAGTCCTTGCACATACCCCTATCGCTCTTTCTGAGGAGGAGGTAATCAATCTAAGTCCTCGCCGCCGAACTCTTGAAGGTGACCAAATGCTCCTCCCTCTTCTGAAATGTCGAGTTCGCAATCAAAAGCTCGGAAGCCCTGGCAAAATCAAGCAGTGACGTGCCTCCTCCGTTTCTAACCCCAAAGCCGAAGCCACCATGCACCTCGCCATAACCACCAGCATCAGCCCCAATATGGCCATTAATGTCCCCTCCAATAACTAACTTCTCAGATTGGGAAATACAACTCACCATATCATCCAAGTCCTCCCAAAAGCGCCTCTTAACCTCCTCGTCTAAGCCCGATTGCGGCGCGTAAGCGCTGATGACGTTGAGGATGCAACCCCCAATAACTAGCTTAATAGACATTAACCTATCATTCACTCGTCTAACCTCGACCAAGGACTCCCTTAGATCCCTATCAACCAAGATGCCCACTCCATGCTTACCTCTCACGGCCCCAGAATACCACAACTTAAACCCGTCTACATTCCTCGCCTTCGACCCTTTCCACCTGGTCTCCTGGACACAGGCTATGCTAACCCTCCTCTTCTGAAGAACCTTCGCCAACTCAATGGACTTACCCGTCAGAGTACCTACGTTCCACGACCCGATCCTTAATCTATGAGCGTCCGCTACCCTCTTCCCACCCTTGCCTCCGGCCCTACCCGCGAAACACCTCCCAGCCCCCTGCTCGCCCCTACCCCCACCCCTGCCCCCCGAGGACATGACCTTACTCTACCATCTCCAGCCGCGGCCACTATCCCCAACCGATTACGGAAAACAGTGATGCACCCACGAACTACAGCGGAGTACGCAAAAGGATGTAAGCTAGGAATCAACAAAGTAAACCACACACAGGGTGCTTAGATAGCAAACGTAAAAGGGTGTACAGAGCAAAAAAGGAGGTCGGGAGGTACCAAATCCCGATGGAAAAACCTGGAAGTATACTTTGATTCGCCCGAGATCAACTACCGCTAGCTCTTGCACACTTCGTCCGGTGTTACTTTGCTCTTCGCGTCCAAATGTCGTAAGCTCTCCTTGTCCGCCGCGGCTTGTACCTGAAAATCACGCACACAAAAGACCCTAAAAAAGAAAAAAACTATGGGGGCTGCCTAGCTCGGGAAAAGGGGGGTTGCCTGCAAGTCACAAAAAACAGGTGGGGTAGGGGGCAATGGCGTGAGAGAAGGGGGAGTAGAGAAGAGAATGTGTAGGGGGAGGAGAGAGGAGAGAGAGGGGAGAGAGGTACCTTACTAGGGAGGTCGCCGGAGTTAGGAATGGCAGGGGGTAGGGGTGAGGATTGGGTAATGGAGATAGAGGAGAGAGAGAGGAGAGAGACAGAAGAAGAGAGAGAACTTACTTTGGGGGTCACCGGAGAAGGGTCGCTGGAGGGGGAAGGGGTCGCCGGAGAAAGGGATCGCTGGAGGAGGTGGGGGGAGGGGGAGAGGGGGGGCTGGAGCTGGGGAGGGGTTGACAATAAATACAAAAACAGTGAAATCCATCAAAGCTTGCATAGAAAAACCATCTTCTTAGTATTTGTTTATTTTCCTGCTTCTCAGCATTTAAGTAACTGAAAAGTCAGCAAGATTAATCCCTAAAAAAAACGCCCTTACAAGTTGGAAGAAAGTAAATAGTCAATGCAAGTCTAGACAACAACAACAATAACTACCCAGTATAGTCCCACCAAGTGGGGTCTGAGGAGGGTAATATGTAGACGAACCTTACGCCTAATCGAAAGGCAGAGAGGCTGTATCCAATCGACCCTCGGCTCATTGAAGAAAAACAAAAACAAAAATAAAAGAGCATTAATAACTCCAGCAGAAATAGCGTAAATAATTATCTAAGCATAAGAACAATAAATAAAATAGCATGCAATAATATCAGACAGTAACTACCATAAATAACTATCATAAGGGAGACACAATCCAATACACAAACCATCTATGGATAGCCCTGCCAAGCCTCACTTGGGTGAGAAGTACGAAAAACTCTAGGAGCCCCTATCCTACAACCCTGATACTAGACCTCCAGACTTTCCTATCAAGGGCAATGTCCTCGAAAACCTGCATTCTAGCCATGTCATGCCTAATCACATCTCCCCAATACCTCTTAGGCCTCCCTCTGCCTCGTCGAACGCCGACCATCGCCAGCCGCTCACAACTCCTCACCGGGGCATCAGGACTTCTCCTCCGTACATGCCCGAACCACATCAACCACGCTTCTCGCATCTTCTCATTCACCGGAATAAGCTGTGTATTTGTCAATGCAAGTCCAGACAGATCACATAATTAATTAATAACATGGAATAAGCTGTGTATTTGTCACTTATGGCTAGCGATATAGGTGTTTGGATTCGCCTTACCCTTTTTCACCCTTCTTCACAAGGAGAACAACAAAAGTTTGGAATTTATAATAATAACTTAAGCGACCCAATGCCTGATAAAATTTAGATGGCATGTAAAGTCATATGCTGTGTATATTAATACTACTAAAATCTATTTTTTTCCTGGACGAAAAAAAAACTTCAGTCTTAATTTGGAAACAATTTAGCTTAACCTTTTAATTCTATCCACTTTTATAATCACACAAATACTCTAAACCCATTTTGACTTGTTTATGATCATAAATTTCAATTTCTTTTTTAAATTTTATATCCAGTCGAACAGATTCACATAAATTGAAACGGGGAGTATTACTTTTAGTTCACATCAAAGATGAAGTAAATGATTCTTGCATGCCAAGTTATGAGACTAGGAAAAAAATGTTTTTAACTTATAAGTCATGCTTGGTAGACAGGCTTGTCTCTTTTGTTCATATAATAAACGGTTAATGGTCAAATATATCCTTGTATTATTAAAAATAGGCCATATTTATCCTCCGTTTGAATTCTTTATCAAATATGTCCCAACCGTTATACATTAGGGCCATATATATCCCTCAGCCGTTAAAACACTCTCCCATATATTTAAATTACGGTTAAGGGTCAAATATATCCTTATACTATTAAAAATAGGCCATATTTATCCTCCAATTGAATTTTTTATCAAATATGTCCCCACCGTTATATTTTTATCAAAACACCCTCCCATATATTTTTAGTAGCACGTGGCATCTTATGATTGGACTAGACGACCCGCCCCACTCCTTTAATTAAACCCGCCCCGACCCAATGAAATTAGTCTTCTTCTCCGTTCAATCCCTTCAATACTAGGTAGTGATAGCCCATGTTAGCATGTGCCCAATCATACAAAGGCTAAAACTCTATTTTTATATAAAATTATAGCTATATAAATTGGCTCATGAAAATGACCCTCAAAATCGGATAAGACGAAAATGTATGCTAATTGTTGGATATTAGTTACATGCATCAATGAATAAAATGTCCACTCTTGAATGTTGCGCGGTCACTCTTTAACGCCATGAGAGTACTCTTTCTATATTGAAAACATAATTATTATTCTTCTAATGATATCTGGTGAATCTCACTCCCAACCCATGAAGCTGCAGATGGAAGTGTGAAATTATATTTCTGTGCTAGCTTTCTTTTATTTTGTACTTTTCTTTTTCCAAATTGGCATCTTCATGTAGAGTTGCGGTCTGTTAAGTTTTTGACTTCTAGACTTACTAAATTTCTCGCATATCGTATAGCTGCAAGTACATGAATTATAAAGGAAAAAAATAGAATAGCAATAGTAGTACTAGTATCCGATAAGCATTCAAATGGATAATAGTTTAGAAATCAATATGGTATTGTACTACCTCAGTTATGCAATGAACCAGACATAAAAACTACCCATTTAGTTAATAACATACTCAATTTCTTCTTTTTTTTCGGTCCATCTCATATTTATGGCACAGGATTGTTATCACTCCCTACTTTTTAAGGCACCCTCAAAAAACTTTTTCATCAAATAGCAAAGAAGCATGCATTTTGCAGAAGCATAAGCATATTGAAGGGATTGAACAGAGAAGAAGACTAAATTTCATTGGGTCAGGGCGGGTTTAACTAAAGGAGTGGGGCGGGTCGTCTAGTCCAATCATAAGATGCCACGTGCTACTAAAAATATATGGGAGGGTGTTTTGATAAAAATATAATGGTGGGGACATATTTAATAAAAAATTCAAACGGATGATAAATATGGTCTATTTTTAATAGTATAAGGATATATTTGACCCTTAACCGTAATTTAAATATATGGGAGAGTGTTTTAACGGCTGAGGGATATATATGACCCTAATGTATAGTGGTGGGGACATATTTGATAAAGAATTCAAATGGAGGATAAATATGATCTTTTTTTTAGTAGTACAAAATATATTTGACCCTTAACCGTATAATAAATAAAATAAAGGCAGCTTCATTATTGCAAGCTCACCCCTGTCCAAGTCTACAACGCCTTTGGTCAGACCAGTGTCAGAGTCAACATTTTTAATAAGGAAATTTAAAATGTAGTACAGTAAATACGCATGGGAATCAAGGGAATTAAATTAATTTTAACTTAATATACACTCTCTCTCCGTTCAATCTCATTTGTCGAGTAAACTAAAAATAAATTATTATTTTTATTTGTTACTTTCACATATGAAGAAAAGAATATTTTTTTTTTAATTTTGCACTTTGCATTGATAACTCATTCCAAATTATTTTTTTAAATCTATTAAATCTGTGCATCAATTAATACGGGTATCATGGTAAATTATGCACTTTATTTATTATTTCTTAAGGGCGCCTAAAGTTAATAGTGAACAGGGGTACAATAATTTTTCGGTAAAGGGAATTCTTTTGTGCTCCCTCCACCTGTCAAGGTTATAGGTAGAGCTGGCAACTTTGGGAGAAATTTAAAAATAGTCAGATTTACAACTGATCGTTTAAAAATAGCTCAGTTTCAAAAGTAATCGATATTTAGCCACTTAAAGATAAATCTAAGCGAAAACACTGTTCAAAACCTGGAAAAATACGGCTAGTATATTATGCTGGAGTTCCAGAATAAAATACTTGAACTCCAGCATATTATACTGGAGTTCAGGATAAGTATGCTGGAACTCCAGCATAATATGATGGAGTTCCAGCATAAGTACACTAGAACTCCAGCATATTGGTCCAGCATAATATACTGGAGGTTGAAGCACCGGTGCTTCAGTTTTCGGTATTTTATATTGGAGCCAGCAATATATACTAGTACAATATAATATACTGGAAGTTATGCATAGGTGCACCGAACTCCGGTATATTATGCTGGATCGAGATTTTGTTGCAGCAAAATAGCGATTATTTTTCATTAACTTAGTAAATAATGACTATTTTTGAATGATCAGTCAGAAAATAAACTATACCATATTATTTTTACAGTAATTTTGGCCCAGACCCACCTGACTCGCCTATTTGCCATCCCCAATTATAGGTGAGCTTTGATTTAAGAGGGATCCAAAAGGCAAGAAAATTTCATAACTAACTTGTATACCCTTTTTTCTAGAAATACTTGGAGGACAAGGAAAGTTAATGTAGCAATTTAATTAATGATAATCTGTTCTATTAAGTAGTGATGTAACTTCAAAAAAGATTTATAACCAATAATTAGACTTGTAGAGAAAGTATTATGTGCGGTCCATTAGTCAGTGTATTAGCATCCTTTCTTTTTCTTTTTACACAAAAGGACAAACCAAAAGTTGGTCGCGACATAGAAATTTCTCTGAAACTGCTTCCTTAGTCTGATAAAAATATACAAACACCAGTCTCAGTGACTGTCTTGTTTTATTTTTTTGTCTTATAATGTCAGCAAATATATAGAGACTATAGTGGGATGATTAGGTCGTTAGGGGTCACGGCACCTGCGTACTTCGGTAAAAATTCCATATATACTTACTAATTTTTAAAAAATAATTATTAATAAAATGTCCTGTATCAAATATACAACAACAACTTAGTATAATCTCACTTAGTGGATTCTGGGGAGGGTAGTGTGTACGCAGATCTTACTATCCTAGGTTAGAAAGACTGTTTCCAAATAGAATGCTCTTGGGGAGACTCGAACTCACAACCTCTCGGTTGGAAGTGGGTGTTGCTTACCATCAGAGCAACCCTGTCTCTTCATAAGCAATGATATAGTTATATTAAATTTACGGTGCCCTATGTGACTGTTAAATCATGGGTCCGCCTCGGTACACCGCGTCGTCATACTTCCAAAATCTAATAAAATTTCAAGTATGACGTTTGCATTCCACATTACCTACTTTTTGTCGGTAGTTCTATAGAGAGTATTTAATAAATAATTTGATAGTAGAAAAACCTTCACAGTGTCAGTGTATTTAAGTATAAATTTATAGTATACTAATGCAAATGGTTAGAAGTTTAAACTCAAGGCTTGGTTTCTTTTATAAATATAGCATTGGATCCTAGACTTCCATAAGCATTTTTCATTTCTCTCTTCTATAACAAGTAAAGAGAGACTGGAGAAGGAAACTATGGTGTTAGAATCCATCTCTAAGCTCCCTAATACAGCAAGTAAATTGAGCACTTTTTCCTTGTTTTCTATATTTCCTTGCTTGAGAGTTCTGTTGTTTGATTTGTTGCATATATAGACTTTAGAAGTTCTAAAATCAAACTCATTTCAGAAGGATCATAGTTTTAGACTGCATGCATGTCAGTCTACTAACATGCCAAACTCTCCATGTTATTGCCATTTTTTGAGATGTAAAATTATATATTTGCAAGCTAATTTGATAGGTATCAGCTGAAAAAGGTTAAAGTTAAGTGATTCTATTGAAGAACCTGGAGAATTAAAGCATGTTAGAATCAAGAATCAGTTAACTGTTCCTTCTTCATGAGAAAACAAAGTGGTAAAGATTCATGAACTGATGAGCATTAATTAGCAGTTATTGTTCTACCTGAGATAAGAAAAGGAAAAAAAAAATCAAGAAACTGCAAGTCAAAGCCTAAATAAAAGCAGTAATAGGGCAGCCCAATCCACTAAGTCCTGTTATGCGCGGGATCCGGGGAAGGGCCGGACCACAAGGGTCTATTGTAGCCTTACCCTACATTTGTGCATGCAAGAGGCTGTTTTGATAGCTCGAAGCCATGACCTCTTGGTCATATGGCAACAACTTTTTATATAAAGTGGTGAAGTGCATTTAACTGAGTAAAGATCAAGTGACGAGGACAGCAGTTTGATGAAAAATTTAACATGGACTGCAGAAAAAATGGATGCTAGCTAGTTGGATAATGGTTTTGTCTGCTTTTATATTGATGAGATGGTGCTTCTTCTTTTGATCAATGGCAGGTACAAATTTCCTCGAATTGAAGACTACGTGGCTGCAGACAATGTCGCGCTGCTTGTGGGAGGATGCCAGCATCATTGTCTTTCTTGGATTCCTCGGAATCTTACTGCTGGATTCACTGCTATGCAAATGTAGAAAGAAGGTTATGACAGTTGATCCGAAGTACATTGTTGGAACAGATGTTCGTGTGTCCTACTCCTACATGTTGAGCATCATTTGCACGACTATATTATCGTGCACTCATCTCATAATGCTCTTGATAGTGGAAAAGAGAAATGGTGCTCACTGCCAATTCAGATTCCCAGTTCTTTCCTCTGAGATTCTGCAATCAACATCATGGGCGGTCTCATTTTTCGTGCTTTACAGAACTCGGAGTAGGAAATATATCAAGTTTCCTTGGGTCCTTAGAATCTGGTGGATTTCCAGCTTCTTTCTGTCTATTGCTCGTGCGGCTCTTGATGCCCATTTTGTCATCACAAGCGATGAACATCTAGGACTAGCAGAATATGTGGACATCATTGGTCTTATTTCATCTGCCTTTCTTCTTGGTATCTCAATCAGAGGGAAGACAGGCATAATTCTTGACATCTCGGACAGTACAACTGAGCCCCTTTTAAATGGAAAGAATGAAAAGCATCCAGCAGACAAAAGGGACAGTCCATATGGAAAAGCTAGTCTTCTCCAACTGATCACCTTCTCTTGGCTCAATCCACTATTTGAAGTTGGAATCAAGAAGCCCCTTGACCAGGATGAAGTCCCAGATGTTGACTTCAGGGACTCCGCAAAATTTCTATCTGATTCCTTTGATGAAAGCCTGAAGTACGTAAAGGGAAGGAATGGAGCCAAAAACCCATCTATCTATAAGGCCATTTATGTATTTGCAAGGAAGAAAGCAGCAATCAACGCGCTCTTTGCAGTTATTAGTGCAGGATCATCTTATGCTGGTCCATACCTTATGGATGACTTTGTAAATTTCCTCAACGAAAAGAAACTTCGGGGGTTACAAAGTGGCTATCTTTTAGCACTAGCTTTTTGTTGTGCAAAAATGGTTGAGACAACAACACAAAGGCAGTGGATGTTTGGAGCTCGGCAACTAAGCCTTCGGCTCAGAGCTGCTCTGATATCTCACATTTACCAAAAGGGCCTAGCTTTATCAAGTCAATCACACCAAAGCTACACCAGTGGAGAGATAATCAACTACATGAGCGTAGATGTCGGAAGGATTACGGATTTTATATGGTACCTTAACTCTATATGGATGTTACCCATCCAGATATCATTGGCAATCTATGTTTTACACATGAATCTAGGGAATGGGGCACTTGTGGCGCTAGGGGCAACCCTGATAGTGATGACCGCCAACGTGCCCCTGACAACGATCCAAAAGGGATATCAAACTAAGATAATGGAATCCAAGGATGAAAGAATGAAATCTACTTCAGAGATTCTGCGAAATATGAAGACTGTTAAACTTCAGGCATGGGATAGTTATTATCTCCAGAAGCTTGAAATCTTAAGAAAGGTGGAACATAATTGGCTATGGAAATCGCTAAGATTGTCAGCCCTATCTGATTTTTTCTTCTGGGGATCACCTGCATTTATTTCTGTGGCAACTTTTTCCGGATGTGTTATGATGGGAATTCCACTGACTGCAGGCCGAGTCTTATCTGCATTGGCCACATTTAGGATGCTTCAAGGTCCTATATTCGATTTGCCAGATTTGCTAAACATTATAGCACGAGGAAAAGTTTCTGCTGATAGAGTTGCTTCCTACCTGCAGGAAGATGAGATTCAACCCGATGCAGTTGAATTTGTTCCCAAAGCTGAAACGCAATACGGGGTTGAGATAAAGAGTGGGAGATTCAGCTGGGACACAGAATCAGGAACTCCCCCAACCCTTGATGGAATAGAATTACAAGCTAAGAGGGGAATGAAGGTAGCAATTTGTGGCACTGTTGGATCAGGGAAGTCAAGCTTGCTCTCTTGTGTACTAGGAGAGATGCCAAAATTATCAGGGAATGTGAAGATCAGTGGTGAAGTGGCATATGTTCCTCAGTCTCCTTGGATACTTAGTGGAAATATCAAGGAGAATATTCTATTTGGAAAACCTTATGAGAGTGTCAAGTATGACAGAACAGTTGAAGCATGCGCGCTGAAAAAAGATTTTGAACTATTCCCTGCCGGTGATCTTACAGAAATTGGAGAAAGAGGGATAAATATGAGTGGAGGTCAGAAGCAAAGAATACAAATCGCTCGTGCAGCTTACCAAGATGCTGATATATATCTGCTTGATGACCCTTTCAGTGCCGTTGATGCTCACACAGGCACGCACCTCTTTCAGGTGTGTAGTTAAGCATGTCTATCAAAGAACATTTCTGGAATTGGATTTTCAAAAATCTCACTATATCTAGTGTGAAAGTAATGTTATGGTACTTAAGTAGTACTATATTTCTACATTTTCCATGCGGTGCAGGAGTGCTTTAGGGGGGTTCTCAAGGACAAGACCGTACTTTATGTTACACACCAAGTTGAGTTTCTTCCTGCTGCAGATCTCATTCTGGTATGCATGTAAACGGCATGAGTATCAAAGTTTTCCATCGATGCACTCAATTAATGTCATTTAAGTAATAGAAAGCATCATCCTCACAAAACAATGATCTGCCTATACAGTGATTCTGTTGATGATTCAGACAGAAGAATTTTGCGAGCTTTTAGTATATACAAATGTCTACATGAACACATCAAGTGTATACATGTCCCACAGTTCCAAAAGAGCTGGATTTTTTTAGACATTTCTAAATATTTGGAGGTTGCCTTTTCAAGATAAACAATAATAGGGAGACTTCTATGGAAAATACTTCATGCTTCTTAAGATTTATAGAATTTTGACCAACATTCAAGACTCTGAGTTGCAAAATTTTTATTCCGGAATCTAACTCCTTAATAGGGGTTGCTCTGATGGTAAGCAACCCCCACTTCCAACCGAGAGGTTGTGAGTTCGAGTCTCCCCAAGAGCAAGGTGGGAAGTTCTTGGAGGGAAGGATGCCAGGGGTCTATTTGGAAACAGCCTCTCTACCCAAAGGTAGGGGTAAGATCTGCGTACATACTACCCTCCACAGACCCCACTAATTGGGATTATACTGGGTTGTTGTTGTTGTTAACTCCTTAATATCAACAGGTGATGCAAAATGGAAGAATTGCACAAGCTGGAACTTTTGAAGAACTACTGAAACAAAATATTGGATTTGAAGTTCTAGTTGGAGCACACAACGAGGCTTTAGAATCAATTTTAACAGTTGAAAGCTCAAGTAGAGTATCTGAAGAAGCAATTACTGGTAGTGATATGGATACAGATAGTAACATAAATACAGAAACCAAGCAGGATTCAGAACACAGTCTCTGTATAGAGATAACAGAAAAAGATGGAAGACTTGTGCGGGATGAGGAGAGAGTAAAAGGAAGCATTGGAAAGGAAGTTTACTATTCTTACTTGACCACCGTGAAGGGTGGTGCCTTTGTTCCAATAATTCTTATAGCGCAATCATCATTTCAAGTGCTTCAGATAGCCAGCAACTACTGGATGGCATCCGCATGTCCCACAGGTGATGATGCAGCACCAATAGCTGAGAAGATGAACTTCATACTTTTTGTTTTCGTGCTTCTCGCTGTTGGAAGTTCCCTTTGCGTGCTAGTGCGGGCATCATTTGTGGCTATAATAGGCCTTCAAACAGCAGAAAAGCTCTTTAGCAATATGCTGCACAGCATCCTTCGTGCTCCTATGTCATTCTTTGACTCTACTCCTACTGGACGAATCTTAAACCGCGTAAGTAACTCAAAATTGGCTGATACGTTGGGACAGCAGATTGATCAGCTCTAGTGTACTTCCCTTAATCTGAATGAGATGTGTTGATTTAGCTAAGTATTCATCCAGAATAAGTACTAATAGTCGGGTAGTTTTGGTTATCCTTCATAGACACAAATGTCTGAATTTATCCTTTCAACCAACTGTAACTCACAAGTTAACATGCAGAAAACATCAGAATAAGATAAATCAAGATAATAACTTGACAAAAACAAAGTACAATGTCTGAAATCTAGCCATAACTAGAGAACTTAAGGCTGAAATTCAGTTTAAAGCAGTTATATTCGATCCATCACTGAAAAACATGTTATAACATGAACAGGCATCCACAGATCAAAGTGTTGTGGACTTGGAAATTGCACTCAAGTTGGGTTGGTGTGCTCTCTCCATTATTCAGCTTCTTGGGACAATTGCTGTCATGTCGCAGGTTGCATGGGAAGTATTTGTCCTCTTTATTCCAATAACAGCAGTTTATGTCTGGTACCAGGTAAGTAAGCTGTACATGATTAGATTTCATATACTTATTAAACAAGAAGTTAGCTTGTTTTGGGAAAAGTACTCTAGTGGTCAAGTTAGGGGAGGCTGACACAGTGATAAAACAAGCTCGCTGCTCTAATTTAGTCAGTTTTCTTAAAGTTTTTCTTTACATGATTAAGTGAATACTAGCAAAATTTATCTAAAAGTCGAGGATCAATAGACTTTTTGTGTTTCTTAAGTTTCCAAAGATTTCCTTTTAAGATATACTATTGTTAAAAATGCCAGCAATACTACATACCAACTGCAAGGGAACTTGCTCGTTTATCTGGAGTTCAAACAGCTCCGATCCTCCATCACTTTGCAGAATCACTGGCAGGAGCAGCAACAATTCGTGCTTTCAACCAAAAAGATCGCTTTTCTCATGCAAACCTTAGTCTCATAGATGGTCATTCAAGGCCATGGTTCCACAATATATCAGCACAAGAATGGCTATCTTTTAGACTGAATCAGCTATCTACTTTTGTTTTTGCCTTCTTCCTTGTTCTGCTAGTCACACTCCCCGAAGGAATTATAAATCCAAGTAAGAATCAGAAATTACTTAGGCTTTTCTTTATGTTATTTAGAGCAGAAGTAGGAAACCAAGATGTCAAAAGCATATTATTTAGCAGAGGAGGAAACTGATGTTGCTTTATTTTCTACAGGCATTGCAGGATTAGCAGTAACATATGGCATCTATTTGAACTATTCACAAGCTGCAGTAATATGGAATATTTGCAGTACTGAAAACAAAATGATATCAGTTGAAAGGATTCTCCAGTATTCAGACCTCGCCAGTGAAGCACCCCTCGTGATTGAAAATTGCAGACTATCAAGCACCTGGCCAGAAACTGGAACAATTTCCTTCCAAAATTTACAGGTAATGACAACAGTCACATGCCTTGAGATAAAACTAGACTCAGTTATGAGATTTGCTTCGATGCACGATATCTTTACTTCTTCTTTTTTTTAGCATGATTGGCGTAAAATTTGCACCATCTGATATCATTGCAATACCTCTATCTGCAGATACAATATGCTGAACACCTCCCTTCTGTTTTGAAAAACATTACATGCACATTTCCGGGAAGTAAGAAAGTTGGTGTTGTGGGAAGGACAGGAAGTGGTAAATCAACCCTCACTCAAGCCCTTTTCCGGATCGTAGAACCCAAAGAAGGAAGCATTATCATTGACAATATAGATATTTGCAAGATAGGCCTTCATGATTTGAGGTCAAGGCTTAGTATTATTCCTCAAGATCCAACAATGTTTGATGGAACAGTTAGAGGAAACCTAGATCCAATAGCACAACACTCTGATACTGAAATCTGGGAGGTACTTATTGCACTTAGCATTACACAAACAATTATACACAATCCTTATTGAGGCAAGATGTTAATACTCCGATTTTTGGGCTTTATTTCTAACATAATAATTATGTAAAAGTGTGTCCACTTAAATTGACATATTATCATATAAGTGAACATCTTTCCATGGCAACAAGTCAAAAGAAAAGATATCTTGTTAATTCCTCTGATTGATCTTGTTCTTGTTTTGCAAAGTCTAAATTAGTGGAATGTAAACTTTAACCAATTTCCATCATCCAAGCAAGGAAAAAGTTGAAATCAACATATGTATTAGTGATTTTGATACGAATAATGTACAGTGATCTTCTTTTCTCAGGCTCTGGACAAATGCCAACTTGGTGATATAATACGTGCAAAGCCAGAAAAGCTAGAATCTACAGGTCAGCCTATAAATTTCTTATTTCCTTTTTAGTTAGTATAAAAAAGAATGTCACCTTTCATTATTCAGAAATAATTTATCTTTAGAATTCCTACATTACCGTTAATGAATTGATTTACAGTCACACAAATATCTACAGTTTATTTTAGACCACAATTTTCAAAGACGGCTAGGAGTAGTAACTTAAGCCACAGCCTTTTCTGATGAAAGCTATGGCATATTCCTTATTGAAAGCTACTAATGTGGTCAGTTTCACAGTGGTTGAAAACGGAGAAAACTGGAGTGTGGGTCAAAGGCAGCTTCTCTGTCTCGGACGAGCCTTGCTAAAGAAAAGTAGCATTCTCGTTTTGGATGAAGCGACAGCATCTGTTGATGCTGCAACTGATGCAGTGTTACAAAAGATTATCAGTCAAGAGTTCAGAAATCGAACAGTTATCACAATAGCTCACAGGATCCATACAGTCATTAATAGTGATCTTGTCTTAGTCTTGAATGAAGGTAAGATTTTTAATACATTTTAAAGTCTTTATATCCTCTTGAATTAAATAAGCTGTCAATTTATCGATCCTAAATGTGTGAATGCCTTCACTTGTCCTTGAACAGGAAGAATAGCCGAATATGATTCACCAGCAAATCTATTGGAAAGAGAGGATTCTTTCTTCTCAAAATTGATAAATGAGTATTCTATGAGATCCAAAAGTTTAAACGGCTTAGCAAAATTACAGACTTGATCTCATTTCCAGAGGCATCATATTGGAGAGCGAAAGGTTTTATTAAAAGTTGAAAAAGATTTATATCCGCCTCACTACAAGCTTACTACAGAGATCAACTGAGTGACTTGAAATGCTTTTGGTGTATTTTTATCACTAGTCAATAGTCATAGGGAGTTGAAAATTTTGTATGTTTTTTACAGTATAGTAAATAAAATTCTCCATTTTAGAGAACACTGAACACAAAATGAAGAATAAATGTTCCCCATCATTAAAATTCTGCAACATTTTTGTAGACTATGAATTACTTTTGTTCTTGAATTTACCAAAAAATTATGTTATCTAAGTTGCACTTCAAGAGAGGTTAAGTTGATGCCCCGAATGAAAACCTACCCAAATTCCCACATGTAATTTTCAGAGGGTAGCAAAGTAAAAAAAGGCAGCCTGGTGTGCGAAACATCCAGTATCCACAGGGGTCTTCGCATTGAGTGGCGAAGTTAGGAATTTTCCTAAGGGTATTCAAATTTGAAAGAAGTGAAAAAAAATCGATAAAGTATTTTTAATATATATTATATATCTCAAAAATTTAATATTTAACCTATATATACTATTTAATTTTTCGCTAAGAATAATCAATCGACTCTTAAAATCACGTGGCTTCGGCAGCGATATAGGCGGCCAAAGTATTAGTGGCTGATTGATTGTAGCAAAGTTAACAAACAAAAAGTATAAGTTCACTAGCTAGCAATTGTTTGATACTTATGTATTCTCAATTCAGAATAAACAGTTAACAGCTACCACAACAAACTATCTCACCAGCAAAAAGAAATCTACCACGAAAAAAAATCTTAACTATGAAGGGGAAAATATAAGCCCATAACTTTTTAACATTTAACAATTAGCATAACGCAGCAACAACAACAACAATAACCCAGTATAATGCAGACCTTATTCCTAGTCTGGGGTAGAGAGGCTATTTCCAAATAGACCCCCGGCATACTTCCCTCTAAGAACTTCCCATCTTGCTCTTGGGGAGACTCGAACTCACAACCTCTCGGTTGGGAGTAGGGGTTGCTTACCATAAGAGCAACCCCTCTTGTCCATTATGGTTCGTCTGGGATATACGTATATTATGGTTCGTCTGGGATAAATTAAAAAATAGTTAGTTATAAATTTCAAAAGTAATTGAGATTTAACTATTTTTATATAAAGATAAATTTGAGTGAAAACACTATTCAAAACCTTAAAAATACTTCAGTTTATTATACTGGAGTTCCAAGATAAGTATGCTGGAACTCCAGCATAATATGATGGAGTTCCAGCATAAGTACACTAGAACTCCAGCATAATATACGAGAGTTCGAACAAGTATAGTGGTCAAGTATAATATAATGGAGTTTGGAGCACTGATGCTCTAGTTTCCAATATATTATATTAGAGCCGGCAAAGTATATCGGTCCAGCATAATATGCTGGAGTTCATACACAAGTGCACCGAACTTCAGTATATTATGATGAACCAGTCTCTATTGCAGCAAAATAATGGCTACTTTTTATTAACTTAGGAAACGTTGGCTATTTTAGAATGACCAGTCCGAAAACTGCGTATACCGTGCTATTTTTACTTGTAAATTTGCTTAGCCAAAGAATATAAATGCATTGGATGGTGTGGACCACTGGCATAGGCCAAATGCTGGGCTTAAAAAGCCATGAACTGAAGAATTCCTGTTAAATATTCTAAGTCATATGTCATAACTACAAGGACCAAAATTAAAATTTATAATAACTGAGTAACACAAAATGCTACTACTACTAAAAGAAAATTACGAAAACGGTATTTTTGTTATAAATAGAACTCTATTTAAGGTAAATGTCTATCTTATAAGAAGAGTCTTACTTCAAGGATAAGTCTTTTATCTTCCTATAAATAGAGGGGTCTTACCCCATTGTAAATCATCCCAAAAGTATTAATAAGAATACTCATCTCTCCACTTTTCTCTCTATTGTTCTTGTTCTTGTATTATTGTTCTTGTTCTTATATTATTTCATAACACGTTATCAGCACGAGTCTCTAACCAATTGAATTTGATTTCTTCCTTCTTCCAGAATTTCTATACGGAAGAAACTCCTTGGAATTGCTGGTGGTTGAGTATAGCACTGTAAGTATACGATCAGATTTCGAACGCTTTCTATACATACACATATATTTATTAAACACGTAGTACCATACAATCATGTTCTACGTTGTATATTTGTCGACCATTATTTGTGCTTTTCTTGGTAAAAGTGTTGGTGTTATTAAGCTACAATATTTGCAGATGTTTTATAGTCTTTTTGCTTTCAATGCAGCCTGTGCTTATCTATTATATTGTCATAGAATTGTGTTTTGATTGCAACTCTAATGGAGTTTGTAAGAAATTACACTCACATGAAGTGGTAAAATTCCTATGCCTTGCCATGATCAAATTCATGTATGATTGTGGGCAAAGAATTAAAAATCCGTCCAATTGAATTTGCTCCATTCCCTTTAGAGAATGTGATAGCAGTATGTGATAAGTCTGAAAGAAGACAAAATTATTACCGTGAAGGTATCAATGGATGTGGACGTGGCAATAGACGGAATTATAATCGTCATCATTGTGATAATGAGAATAATGAAGATTCTCAAAATAATCTTTCACTTTATGAAAGTAATATTTGACATGAGATTGTGTATAGCACATACAGATGATTATGATCCATTCCCTGAAGTGAATGTGATAATTGTAATAAATCCCGTAAGTATGAACACACTCTTGATGTAATTTTATTTTATGTCTGACATTATGAAAAGAAAGTTCGTTGCCCTTGAAATTTCGGGCAAGAACTATATGACATGGGTGTTGGATGCTGAAATCCATTTGGATGTCCTGGAGACGCCATTAAAGACAGAAATAATGCATCCACCCAAGACTATGCTAAGGCCTTGATTTTCTTACGCCATCACCTTGATGAAGGTTTGAAACTGTGCTAAGGCCTTGATTTTCTTGCGCCATCACCTTGATAAAGGTTTGAAAATTGAATATATCACAGTCAAAGATCCACCTATCTTGTGGAATGGCTTAAAGGAGAGATATGACAACCTGAAGTTGGTCACTCTGCCACAAGCACGATATGATTGGGCTCATCTGAGGCTCCAAGACTTTAAGTCTGTTTCTGAATATAATTCTGCAATGTTTAGAATTACTTCTAAATTGAAACTCTGTGGAGATACTATAACTGATTATAATATGCTTTGTTCTATCTCCTTTTAAGATGATTTATATTGATTACCCGTCATTCAACCAGAATCATTTATAATATTCTTGTCACCTTGTTTATAACAGTAAATCTTTATATAGACAGTGAATTTGTATTCACTGTAATTAACACACATTTAGCTTATAAGGTTGTACTAAGTTTCTATGGTTTAGTAATGTGTTACCAACGTGACTTCTGATACAGTAAATTATGTAATTATGACTACGCAGCAATTTGTTACTAAATTGTATTAGGTAACACTGTTGACAGTTAGTTGCATGATTATTACTTCTTTGACAATGTCATTGCCATTCCACTTTAATTGTTTGATAGTCTATTGCTTACAATTTGATAAAGTATTTTACACTATGGATGTGTACACCATTAGAAGTAACAATTAGCTATTTACACAATCATGTCATTATATCTTTTTATATTAAACACTTTGCATTGCTTTAGTATATATAGAATTGCTACAGCCGAGTTATAAGTTACAACTATGTAACATAAGTCTTTTACAGATGTATAATCTCATTTATGTTGTCAGCAGTAATATAACGTTGTACAAAGGTACTGTAATGCACAATATTAAAGTAATGTAATTAATAATAATGCACCTTTTGCAAAGTATTTCTATACTTCATTATAAGTCAACTATATGAGTTGTATTTTTGTATCTCACAATATTTAAGTATTCTGCCATTTAATTGATTATTATACCACACAGACGATATTCAAAGAGAAGAAATATTCCTCTCATTTAAGTATGTGTAAGGCAGATGTTACTACAATTTCTGGTAGTAGTAAATTGATTGAAGGCTCCTGAAGAGCAACTATAACTCTGCCTAAAGGAACAATATTTTAGAGAATGCAATGTTCTCCTCCAAGTCTAAGAGGAACGTGTTGAGTTTTAAAGATATCATTCCAAATGGATATCATGTTGAGACAATAGATGAGAATAATCTTGAATACCTCATTTACTCATGAAAACGAGGCTGCCCACTTCGGTTTGGGGTCACGCCATTTTGCATGCAGCAATGCTAGTTCGTCGGCTGCCCACTTCGGTTTGGGGTCACGCCATTTTGCATGCAGCAATGCTAGTTCGTCTCAGACCGACGAATTATCACAAATATTCCCCGTTGCAATTGGTTTTGGGTCATGAACCTAATATATCCCATTTAAGAATTTTTGGATGCGCAGTATATGTGCCTGTAGCACCGCCATATCGCACCAAAATGGGTCTGCAAAGAAGGTTAGGAATATATGTTGAGTTTGAATCGCCCTCCATTATTCGCTACCTCGAAATATTGACAGGGGATTTGTACACTGCACGATTTGCAGACTGTCAATTCGATGAGACACTTTTCCCAAAATTAGGGGGAGAAGTTGGTGAAACCAAACCGGAAATTTTGTGGAAAAATGCATCATTATCTCATCTTGATCCACATACCTCGATTTGTGAAAAAGAGGCGCAAAATATTATCCATTTGCAAAGAATAGCAAATCGAATGGCAGACGTATTTACAGATTTGAAAAGGATAACAAAATCACATATCCCCGCAGTGAATGTGACAACATCTGATTTATGAATACATATTCATTATTGGAAGAATATGAACATGAAATTGGTATCGAATATACCACACTCACCCCTAGAAGGAGGTTTGAGATGATACCACACTCACCCCTAGAAGGAGGTTTGAGATGATGTCATTATTATGGCATGAATGGTTATTGGTCACGTACCTATTGTACGCCAAAATAATTTGTCAATGTGATTACCAAAGGACAATAATAATGCAAGAAACATATCTTGCATATAATTTTGACATGACCATAATGGTATAACTTTCTCTTTAAAAGAGATATTCACCACATGGATGTTGATGAATTTGTGGTAGTACAAAATTAATTGAGAGCTCTAGAAGAGCCAATTATTACTATGTTGGAGAAACACGATTGAAATCACCAATAAGGTATTGTGTTGTAGTAAGTCTCAAAGAAACTTATTCAGTTTCCAAAGTATATGAAAGTGGTTGATCATATTGAGACTATAAATAAAGGAAAGATTTGATATCTTCTATTACTACAACTTGTAGCGGGATAATTTGTATATGAAAAGCTACCCGCTTCATTCTCCACTTTGTACTACTTGTTCTCATTAATTAATTGACCAACTAAAGAGTTCGGGTTGAAGCCCATAAATTCTGGAAATATAAAAGGTGAATATGGGCCCATTCACCTGCCATGTATACCACATATGATGCATCTATGAAATGGTTACATGCGCGATTGTTATTAACCCGCAGCCTAGCCGGTGCTTGCGAGGTAAATTGCTCAGTAATCTAACTTCGAGCATAATTTCCAGATTTCCTACTCAAGATAGTTCATCTTGATAAGTTGGTTTACATCAGAGTTGGTTTAGCAAGAAAATTATTGAGTGCCTCCAGTTAATAGCTAAACTGTTTCTTATGAGAACAAAGTTATATATATCAGTTTGATATACGTTATATACGAGAGTATATTATATTCTCCCCTCACAAGTGGTTCAAGGTCAGGAACCAAATAATTTCATCTTATTATTAATGTGCTGTGTATATTGACATGATAATGCAAAAAGATGATTTCCCAATTGAGGAAACAAGTTAGCTTTTCTAACATGAGGGGGAGACATGATAAACACTTGAGAAAAGGTTACATGAGATGAATTATCATTTGTATATATAGATCCTCGAATATCATAATATGAACATGAAGTTCATAAAAGGATAATTCAATTGCAACATATTGCAAAGCATGCTACACCCAAAGAAAGTAACTATATTTTCACTGCAAATGCTCATATTAAGTCCTAGAAGGACAAAGTCTTGGATACGCTTAAAACGTATAGACAAATCGGTTTCAAAATAACTTCTTAATAAAGAAGATGAGCAAATGATCATAATAAGGAGGCAAGTGATCCAAAAGATCACACGACATAACACTTCATAAAATCTCATGAGAGATTCAGGTACCTGAATGTATGAATGAAGAGATCTCCATGTTATGTCTTTATGAAAATTTACTGGAACCGATATAAAATGATCGTCGACGACATCTAAAATAGCGCTAAATATCGATGATGATCTTATGTTTGTCGAATACAAACAAAATATTGACTAAATGGAAAAGATACAATTCAAGAAGAATTGATTCCATATGAAAGACATGTAGTTTTGGACATGTAGTTCAAATACTTGAAAGTATAAGGTCAAAGGTATGTGTAATCAGTTTTCGATATTTTATTTGTTTAGCATGACATGAAACTTGATGTGCATCTAAAGTTTATTATATGGCCTATATGACTTAACTTGAAAGATTTAAGTTGCTTAAAGCATATACAATTCTTGGTCCTGAAGTACCACATCCTAAGTGCAATTTGTGTACATAAGCGAGGATATCCCTATGGAAGTATTGAAGAGTCATTCCACGACATTACATGAAGATGTTCATATCTATCAAGAATGATAATTTCAAGGTACGGAATATTCATTCAAGTTAATATGGTCGATTTATTTATCAAATATCTACTAACGATTTCTTGAAGCTAGTGCACAAGATTGGAATGTGAAGGTTCAAGGATGTGGATTGATGTTCTTTTAGGGGGAGTTAATGCGCGTTGCACTCTTTTTCCCTTACAAGGTTTTGTCCCACTGGATTTTCCTTGCAAGGTTTTTAACGAGGCAACAAATAGGCGTATTTCTAAACATATGTACTCTTTTCTTTTTCTAAAATTTTTCCCATTGGGTTTTGTTTTAATTAAGGTTTTAACGAGGCACATTATTGAATAGACATTCAAGGGGGAGTGTTATAAATAAAACTCTATTTAAGGTAAATATCTATCTTATAAGAAGAGTCTTACTTCAAGGATAAGTCTTTTATCTTCCTATAGAGGGGTCTTACCCCATTGTAAATCATCCCAAAAGTATTAATAAGAATACTCATCTCTATATTTTTCTCTCTATTTTTCTTGTTCTTGTATTATTGTTTTTGTTCTTATATTATATTTAGACTATCACTGCTTTAGGGTTCAAAAGTGGTCATCTCATATAAAACTTTCCTAGCGTCTTCTTCCTCCCGTTACCATTCACCAATACTGAAGCCAAATAGCTGCGTTTCACATCTACATTTTTGAGGTGATCCCCATTTTACCATCACTAAATCTTGGCATATAGTTACCATCTTTATACTTCAAGATGCATTTTGATATGTCTCTTTTTGACGTTTCTTTTTTCATTTTGTTTTATGGGAATTCTTAACTTAAATCTTTTACTCATTGCATGATATTTTTTCCGGTTTTCACACTTCCATTTATTGAAACTGGTACTTTTGTTTTTGAAATATATATGTATACTAAGTATGTAGCCCATGTTAAACTTAGTAGTATTTGGCACTCAAATCTTGGATTAGGATATGCACGGTATATTTGGGATGAGGGTTTATGGAGTCTATTATTGATTCTATTTACCTGACTAAGTTCCGTGTTTACTTTGAGAGGAACAGGTAGCAGATCTTTTGGTGTACCATATTACTCGAAAAATGTCAGGGTAAGTGGAATTTTATTAATTCCCTTAATTTTGTTGTCAAATTCTAGTTTACTTGATTCTAAATGTTCTTGTCGATGTCATTTCCGTTGGTAATGATGTAGACACAAGTGAAAACTCAGAAGTGCACAACTTGATTTCAGTATTTGATCCGCTTTATGATTAGTCTTTGCAACTTAGTGTGCAATTATTTTTGTATGTGTAGTAGATAGTGCTACCAGAGTGCCATTTGAATTATTCTTTTATGCTTAAATTAGGTCCTGTGTTTGGTTGGAGTCTTTTTAAGTTGGTTAGCAATTGTATGTCAGTGTTGGATAAGTTTGGAGAATCTATAGTTTTAGGGAACCTATCAAGTCTTGATAATGACTTGAGATGGTCATCAGCTCTCGGGGAAATTCTTTGTCCATTCTCCTTTGCTCTCATCCCTTATCTACATCCTTCCATGGCATCTCTTTATCAGCTCCTTTCTTTATTTAAAATGAATATCATGAGATCTCCCTCCATCTTTTTATTAAGTAGATGTGTAATGTAAAGAGGAAGTGGAAAGACTCACCACGAAGGCTTTGGTTTATATGGAGTGGCATTCCTTTCCTTTTTTGCAGAAATTGTAGAATGCACCATAGATTGTAACAGTTATGATAAGAATGGACCTTGCGCCTAACTCAACCCCAAAAGCTAACTTATGAGGTGAGGATTGCCCAAGCCATATAAGGAGACCAAGGACCTCAAATCCCTCCGATGTGGGACAACTCAACACCCCCTCACGTCTAGATCTCTGGAGCGTGGACAACATAAATGGGGGGCCAACATCGGTAACAATAATCGGGATGGGCCTGGCTCTGATACCATGATAAGAATGGACCTTGGGCCTAACTCAACCCCAAAAGCTAGCTTATGAGGTGAGGATTGCCCAAGTCATATAAGGAGATCAAGGACCTCAAATCCCTCCGATGTGGGACAACTCAACCATTCTCGACTAACAATTTAAAAATAGTTCTCAGCCAGAGGCGGATGTAGAGTATCAGTACCAGTTGAACTTGTTACTTTCGATGCGGAACATAAATTTATGCGTAAAAATTCGCTAAAATTGCAACAAATAATAGATATGAACCTATAACTTTTTAAAATAATAATGGGTTCAATGCTAATAGTCTTAAAGATTGAACCCATAAAACTTAAACTCTAGATCCATTTCTGTTATCAGCTGGTATCAGACATTGTTATATATTGCCTGCTAGGCAAGAGGATAGCAAGTTCCAAATTCTATCTCGGTAGGACATGTATTTCTATTACTATGAAATTCATAAATGAAGTAGTTAATGGTAGGGTTACCATTATCCTTTTTGTTGTCATAAATTTTGAGAATCAGCTTATGTTCTGAAACTTCAAGTTAAGGGAGGCATCTTTGTTCCCTGGCAAACCTTACATTGGACTTGGTATTCTAAGTTAAATTGTTTCCAAAGTTTCATGTAATGTAGCACTTAATGGATAGGGATATCCCTTCCAGCTTGCCTTTGCAGAAACTGGACATTTGTTTTTTTTTTTTACTTTTCTTCGTTTATTCATTCCACATTGGATAGTTAATAGTTTCTTAATCGATTTTGCTCTTTTAGTTTTTCGCTTCCTTTAACTTACTCATAAGGTTCTCTACTTAATATTCCCTTCGATTCTAGAGAGGATGCTGCAGTTGTTGCTGAGACTCCTGCTCCAGCACTTGGAGAGCCCATGGACATCATGACTGCTTTGCAGCTGGTGCTGAGGAAGTCGAAGGCTCTGGAGGCCTAGGTCGAGGACTTCATGAAGGTGCGAAGGTGATTGAGAAGCATGCTGCTCAACTTTGTGTGTTAGCAGAGGACTGTGATCAGCAGATTATGTCAAATTGGTCAAAGCACTCTGTGCTGATCACAATGTCAGTTTGATTACGGTGCCAAACGCAAAAACTCTTGGTGAATGAGCTGGCGTAAGTTTTACTTATGGTTACTACTTGCTACTTTTTAGCTATAAGGCTCTCTCAGTTTTACTTTCTACCAAGTTACCTTCTGATTTTGAAAATGACCTGGAAGATGTATTGTTTTGAAGGGGCTCCTTCACAATAGACCTATTGATTGTCTAGTGGCAAGAGCGCAACGCGTACATAAGTCTTTTAGGTGCATGCCATAGGTTCGAACCTTGCTGCGGACAAAATTCTGTTATTAAGTGGAGAAGGGTAGAGGGGTAGGCTCTAGCATTTCTCGATCATTCAGAAAAAGAAGATATACATTGTTATTTATGGATTGTCATTTTTAAGATACAAATTAACTTCTTGACTCATCTCGATCTGCATTTTCACGTGACATGTTAATTATTGGAGTATAAACTTTCTGTCCTTTTTTTTTGGGTGTTCTTACTTTTGGGCTTTGCTTACAGTTGTGTAAGATTGATTCTGAAGGGAAAACGAGGGGTGGCTGGCTGCGGCTGTGTTGTTGTGTAGGTATATATCCATGAACTGCTGTGCATCATAATCTTGATTAAAAAAGGCTAGCATGTGTACGATTTGGTTCCATATCCTCCTATAGTTAAAGGGAAAATGACTTGGACTAGATTTCTCTTTTTTTGCAAATGCTGAAATAAATAGAATTTGATACATTGCCAAAAGAGATAAGGGGTTTCTCTATCTTAGTCAATCTTCTGATAATTTTGCAGGATTATGGAGAAGAGACTGAGGGTATGCATATTGTTCAGGAGTACGTGAAATCCCATTAAATTGATCGGGCATATGAAGATCTCTTGTTAACAGGACCTTCGCTTATGAAACCATGTTCCCCTCCAAACCCCGCCCTACCAAAATGATATCAGGAACACACTAGTTGTGTACCTGCAGTTGTTTTGAAGTTTTCTAAGACTAGGTAGAAACTCTTCAGCTGTTGTAGTGTCCTCCCAGTTTTGTTTTCTCATCTGAAAAGACTATTTACTAGTAGGAATCGAAAAACTCTCTTTTGGTTTATCTCTTATCTCTATCTTTTACTTTAAAGGCTAAAAGATAAACTTCAAAAGATTTTAGATATATACATTGAATATGTGAAGATCTTGATTAATGTAGAAGGCTGTTTATCTATTTTTACTTTGGCTAATATGCTATGCAGAGTCAAGCCTTTTGTAGGTTATCTTGATGGGGTAAAAATATTGTGCATAGAACTTAAAACCTTTTTCAAAATCAAGCCAGCTAGTTTTACCATATAATCAGACAATGGTAGTAGAGCCCAACAGGCAAGAGCGGTCAATTTTGGAAATCTGACCTTCGAAATATATTTGGATAACGTAATATGCAATTACCACAACTAAGTGCAATGCTGGAGGTTAAATGATCATCTCTCTCTAGGATATGAGGATAAGGGATAATTAATCTTAGAATTATAGTTGAGATGTGTTTATAATTTCGGAATAATTAATCCTAGGATAATTTGTTTCCAACCAAACGATCCCTAAATTTCACACTCTAAACAAAGAGTAAAAATTTAGTCTCAACTAGTTATCGCCTACATTCTAAATGGTAAGCTAAGGCGGTGGTTAGGTCAGCCATGGTGTAGAGGGTTGAGTGTTGGCTTATTAAGAACTCACATATTCAGAAGATAAAAGTGGCAAAAATGGGAATGTTGTGGTGGATATGCGGGCGTTATCAGGATGGATAAGATTAGGAATGATGATATTCGGGAGAAGGTGCTCGTGGCTCCCCCTGATGAAAAAATGTGGGAAGTGAGGCTCCGATGGTTCGAGCATGTACAAAGGAGAAGCCCAAAAACTCCGGTAATGAGGTGTGAACGGCTGGTCGTGGATGGCGCGGGAGGAGGTAGAGGGCAGCCTAAGAAGTATTGGGGAGAGGTAATCAGGCAGGACATGACATGACGAGGCTTCAGATTTTCGAGGACATGACACTTGATAGGAAGATGTGGAGGTCGAGTATTAGGGTTGTAGGTTAGGAGGTATTTGGCACTTGATAAGATTATGAATGATGATATTCGGGAGAAGGTGCTCGTGGCTCCCACTGATGAAAAAATGTGGGAAGTGAGGCTCAGATGGTTCGGGCATGTACAAAGGAGAAGCCCAGAAGCTCCGGTAATGAGGTGTGAACGGCTGGTTGTGGATGGCACGGGAGGAGGTAGAGGGCAGCCTAAGAAGTATTGGGAAGAGGTAATCAGGCAGGACATGACGATGCTTCAGATTTTCGAGGACATGGCACTTGATAGGAAGATGTGAAGGTCGAGTATTAGGGTTATAGGTTAGGAGGTATTTGATTCTTGCCTTACTTCATACCGTTGTTAGACTAGTCTGGTAGGATTGTTGTCTAAGATAACTAATTGCAATGTCCTGTCTTACTATTTCGCTTTTTATGCCGGACTTATTTACTAGCTATCGCTTTTGTTTTGCATCTTCCTTCTAGGTATCATGTTATTCCTATTTTTCCTATGATTCCTATGGTAATACTAATATTAGCTCCTTGTACACACTATCCTCCCCAGACCTCACAACTGGAATTTACTGGGTCGTCATTGTAGTTATCGCCTACATTGTCCCTTTTTTTAGTCACGTTCAATCATTATATTGTCACACCTATCTTTGGATTTAGTTTATATAAAGTCTACAGGTAAAGAGTAGCAGTAAAGGTTTGAACTATGCTCCCTCCACTCTAATTGGCACTCCATATTTTCCTCAAGTAGAATGCAGACAATGGATAATAACAAACACAACATAACGAGGTCCGTTTAATTTGGAAAATGCTCTGGAGTAATAGTAAGTTGGAAACAAACTTGAATTCCCATCATTAGAGATCGTTTCTTCAGTAACCTCATGGTGATTACCCCTTCAAGAAAGAGAAATATACTTAGCAAGAACACGGGCGGCAACAGCTGAAGCTCCTGCCACATTATCCCCAGCCTAAAGAGCGGGAGCGGAAATAGAGAAAGGACAGATCAAAGGAAAAGACTAAATGGTGTAGAGCCATGTTCAGGGCATTGTTTCTTGGCTGTAAGAATGCAGACTACTGGTTCTTTCTGCAGAAGAATAATAATGTGACTCAAGCTCCTTAAGGCTAGCAGCTGCTTCCTCTCCAATTCTCGATAACATGCATTCTGTTTTCTCAGCCTGTTCGGTAAATTCTTCTGTTCTCTGCTCCACATGATCATTTAGAGATGCAAATCCTGAAAATATAGCTGTTTGCTTCAACTCTGACACCAACTTAAGCAGTGTATCAGCTGCTTGGATCTGTTGTTCATGCATCCAACACCATTACATGAGATACAAAGGGAAGTGAATAGGTAAGTTCTACAAAATCAGAGAAAAGATATATAAGAATAGGAGAATACTGTTTTTGAAAGCTGAGATTCAAGCATAATTCAATAGCTTAAAATCTCCGCATATTGGTGAGTTTGGTCTTTGAATCACCTCAAAAAAGGATAAGACCACATCAAATCTTACTTATTGCAGAAACACAGAGGATAACAAGCTATTAACGGATGATAACTGACTAGCACTCACTAAAATACACTGAAGCTACAAGAAGAGACAGAGAGACTGTAACCTATATTCTTTACTCGAACTCGAGTTTCCGTTTAAAAAGACAAAGACTTATAGCCTATTTGGCAAGCTTCTTTTTGGCTAAAACTGCTTTCTTTTTTTCTTTTTTTTTGGGCAAAAAATTGGGATGTTTGGCCAAGCTTTTGGAAGGAAAAAAAGTATTTTTGAGGAGAAGCAGAAGCAGTTTTGGAGAAGCTGAAAAAAGTAGTTCTCTCCCGAAGCACTTTTTTGATAAGCACTTTTGAAAAAAATACACTTAGAAGTAGTTTTTTAAAGCTTGGCCAAACATTAACTGTTGCTCAGAAGTGCTTTTCAAACTAATTAGCCAAACACAAACTGCTTCTCACCAAAAGTACCTTTAAGAAAAGCACTTTTAAAATAAGCTGATTTTTGCAGCTTGGCCAAACGGGCTATTAGGTTCTTTACCAGTTTGAATATTCCAAGTATCTGTTCTGTGGTATAACAAGAAGTGGATAATGAGTAAAACACCATAAATCACAGAAACCATTTTAACATGGTGATGGCCTTTGCTTCCAATGTTCAGCCATATTTCAATAAAAGAGCACCAAAAGAAAAAAGATAAAGTCTTGCAATATGTAAATTCAGGCCAGTAGGCCACTTTTCCTGCAATGAATATTGTCAATTACAAAATGTATTCTTTTCATATGCACATTCACATATAATTTGAGTCGTACATCTCATTGAACATCAGAGCTATGTACAACTATGAACAAAAAAAATCTCACCATTCGAGAAGCCCGCATCTCCATCATAAATGCTTCTTGCGAGTTTCTGACTGGTGGATCATTCACCTGTTATAAGCAGTTGTCATCAAGTGGAAACAAATATATCAACCATCTGCAAGAAGATAAACAAGTATACTATCTCCTAGTTTCACTTTAGCAGTTTGAATCAAGCATAAAGGCTTTCGGAGCTGAAATGGAACAAATGGGCAGCAAAATAAGTGTTCAAGACAAAAAAAACATTGCACACTTCTTTCCTTTTTCCAATTCATGCCATCTCGAAGTTTAATCCATTAATTGTTGACGAAGTACTCTGTAGAAGTAAGTATCTGATAAAAACGAAAATATAGATCTTTGTGGTTTTCTTCTCATGGGTGAGCGACTGTTTAAGATTCCGCAATGACTAAATATAAGAAGGGAAAAGGATCGAATTTGCCAATGTACTATCCGAAATTGAGCAAAATTGTCTTCCACTAAACTTTTGGTCCAACAATACCCTTCGTTAGGAAAAAGTCTGGGGTTTGCCCTTTTCTAGACGCGGAGCCTAGATTTGAAGCTAATAGATTCAGAATTCTAGTCTTTTTAAGTTATTGCATTTTGAATTAATAATTTATACATTTTAAATGGATTTTTTAAAGACAAATACAGGTTTAGGCTAAAGTTAGCCGAACCCATAACTGGCATGCTAGCTCCACCCTTGTCGGAGCTCCAACCTAATTATAAATCATGAGTATACAGTGAGGATTCAGCTTTTGGGCCTTACACCCAGAACTATAATCAGTTGAAACGGTCTACACGCATTGTCACAAAGGGGTAATGGGCTATCTGTATTTTAAAAATCTTGGATCTGTTCTTTAGTGTGTATATACATGTGAAAAGGGAGAAGCTGAAGGAAATAGAGATATATATACCCGCGCAACGTTAACAAGGAAGCTAAAATTGTCAACAATATTGCCAATATCAGCATCTACTCTCTGAAGCAAGCTCTTCTGCTTTTGAGCTGCGGCTGCTGCCGCCGCGGCAGTTGGTCCGCCTCCTCCACCACTTCCACCACCAACCCCTCCTTTATTCATCTAAGCGTGGATTTATACCTGCCCGAAGGTGGTGTTTAAAAATCAAACCTCTTCTGTGCAAATTCTGCTAAGTTTTTCTTGTACGAAATCCTCTTTGTGGTGTTTAGTGACGGTCCGACGGAGAAGAGGGAAGCGAAGGTGTTTCGTGTGAGACAGTGAGGTTTAAAAAAACCTTTTCAGGAAGCAGAAAAGGGTATTATGTGATACTATCCTCAAACGAATAATCAAATTACTTTCAGTTTATTAAGAAAAAAAACATTATTTCATGTTAAGAATACTACTCTAATTAGGGTGAATGTCTATCTTATAAAATAGTTTTACTTTGAGGCTAAGTCATTTATCTTCCTATAAATAAAGGAGTCTTACCTCATTGTAAATTATCCCAAAAGTATCAATAAGAATACTCCTCTCCCTACTCTCTCTGCAATATTGTCCTTATTCTTTTATTATTTTATAACACGTTATCAGCACGAGTCTCTAACCAATTGAATTTGATTTCTTCCTTCTTCCAGAATTTCTATACGGAAAAATAGAAGAGATGGTATCATCATAAAGTAATGCAACGGGATGGAAACTCAAGAGGTATATTTCATATCACAATATTTATTGGTATACCTTAAAGGTAAGAAAGGCATAGCTGTAGCGCACAAATATTTATGCTATATTTCATTACTGTTTCATGAAGATATGGTTTGTGAAATTTTTGTTTATGCAATTTGTACTTTATGAATTTACTATGTACAAATATGTTGTTGCCATCACATAAGATATGGCATTAAAAAAAAAAAATTGTAAACTGTAGCACGTATATGCTTATTATGTCTATATTATATTTATTAACATTAATATGTTTTAATATGAAGTATTCAACTGCTTGATTATATATTAACATAATGCTACAACACAATATACGCATAATGCATAAATATTTCATATACGGCCCAAAAATATTTGTGTTGTTATATCCAATTTTGTTTAAAATAACTCTTTAGTCCTTTGTGTGATAATGTAATGCATGTTTAATCAAAGCAATCTTATTTTAATTATATTACCTGCATCATTGTCATGATATTCTAAATCCAACATTTTCACATGTTCAATTGAACCTTTGCTTCAGTGTTTAGTTAATAATTGTGTAACTCTGTACAAAAATATTATTGCTTTAACTTATCTTATCTAGTTGTACATAGGTTCATGTTACGGTTATATATATATATATATATATATATATATATATATATATATATATATATATATATATATATATATATGAAAAGAAAGTTTGTTGCCCTTGAAATTTCAGGCAAGAACTACATGACATGGGTGTTGGATGATGAAATCCATTTGGATGCAATGGGTCTTGGAGACGCCATTAAAGACAGAAATAATGCATCCACCCAAGACTGTGCTAAGGCCTTGATTTTCTTGCGACATCACCTTGATGAAGGATTGAAGATTGAATACCTCACAGTCAAAGATCCACTTATCTTGTGGAATGGCTTAAAGGAGAGATATGACAACCTGAAGTTGGTCACTCTGCCACAAGCACGATATGCCACCAAAAGCGGAAATGGAATTATGAGAATCCAAAAGCAAATAGTTCAGAAACTATATGTTATCGTTGCGGTGGAAAAGGGCACTGGCGAAAATTTGCCGTGTACCAAGACATTTGGTTGAGCTTTATCAAGCATTTCTAAAGAGTAAAGGCCCTGAAACCAGTTTTGTCTCTGACAATAATTTTGACATCACCCACTTGGATGTGGCAGACTTCTTTGAGCACCCTGAGGGGAAAATAGATCACTTGATCGGTGATGGATCCATGGTTAAAGAAGATTGAGCAGTTTGATATTTTTATTTTTACTTATTCGTAGTAGTTAATGAATAAACAATTATCATAGTTTACATAAGTTATCTATTATTGTAATATGCATTTGTCTAATACTGTCTATGCTCACACAGTTATTGAGTTTTATTGCGCTCAGTTAATCACTTTGTATGGTTCACATATATGTGTACTAATAAACTAATTGTACACACTATGTGTATCACAGAATGACTTTTGCCCTCTTCTGTATATCACAAAGTAACATCTGCAGCATCATGTATATAGTATATAATGTGTTACAACTGTAATATAGAAAACATGAGTACATTAAAGATTGCTTTGTAATGTTTCATAATGATTTCATCCTTTATACTCTACGCATGATACAAAATGCAATATTGACCTTTTACTGACATGTACAAAATTTAAATGAATGCTACTGCAAACAAATGCACTACAGTATCATAGTATCGATGTTCTATTTTCAATATCTTTGTGAACCATTATTATAGAATGTGCATTGCCAAAATATACACCATTATTCTGTTATCAGTATTGTCAATACTTATCACTACTGTATTGTGTGTGGAAATGCATATTAAAAGAAATATTTCTCTCATTTAAGTATGTGTAAGGCAGATGTTACTACAACTTCTGGTAGTAGTAAATTGATTGAAGGCTCCGGAAGAGCAACTATAACTCTGCCTAAAGGAACAATATTTATCATAGAGAATGCAATGTTCTCCTCCAAGTCTAAAAGGAACTTGTTGAGTTTTAAAGATATCATTCAAAATGGATATCATATTGAGACAATAGATGAGAATAATCTTGAATACCTCATTTACTCATGAAAACGAGGCTGCCCACTTCGGTTTGGGGTCACGCCATTTTGCATGCAGCAATGCTAGTTCGTCTCAGACCGACGAATTGTCACAAATATTCCCCGTTGCAATTATGTTTGGGTCATGAACCTAATATATCCCATTTAAGAATTTTTGGATGCGCAGTATATGTGCCTGTAGCACCGCCATATCGCACAAAAATGGGTCTGCAAAGAAGGTTAGGAAAATACATGTTGGGTTTGAATCACCCTCCATTATTCGCTACCTCGAAACATTGACAGGGGATTTGTTCACTGCACGATTTGCAGACTGTCGATTCGATGAGACACTTTTCCCAAAATTAGGGGGAGAAGTTGGTGAAACCAAACGGGAAATTTTGTGGAAAAATGCATCATTATCTCATCTTGATCCACATACCTCTATTTGTGAAAAAGAGGTGCAAAATATTATCCATTTGCAAAGAATAGCAAATCAAATGCCAGACGCATTTACAGATTTGAAAAGGATAACAAAATTACATATCCCCGCAGAGAATGTGATAGCAATATGTGATAGTACCAAATTAATTAAGAACTCTGTGCAAGAGCCAATTATATTATTTTGGAGAAACGCAATTGATTACCAATAAGGTATTGTGTTGTAGTAAGTCTCAAAGAAACTTATTCAGTTTCCAAAGTATATGTGAAAGCGGTTGATTATATTGAGACAATAAATAAAGGAAAGATTTGATATCTTCTATTACTACAACTTGTAGCGGGATAATCTGTAGATGAAAAGCTACCCGCTTTATTCTCCAGTTTGTACTACACAAATAAACGAATACCACAATAAAGTGGATGTTTATTGATATAAAAACCCATATCATAATAAACTTAGAGTTTATTGAGAATTGCACATGTCATGGTGTAAACATGAACTTATCCATATTGATAATTTATTCAATTGGCATTCGGTTAGCCATATCAATTTAAGTATGATGTGCAACAATAATAGAGAATTCACATGGGTGAATATTAAAGAACTAGAAAGTTCTTTACGAATTCTCTTATATTACTTGTTCTCATTAATTAATTGACCAACTAAAGTTGGGGTTGAATCCAATAAATTCTGGAAATATCAAAGGTGAATATGAGCTCATTCACCTACCATGTATACCACATATGATGCATCTATGATATGGTTACATGTGCGATTATTATTAACCTGCAACCTGGCCGGTGCTTGCGAGGTAAATTGCTCAGTAATCTAATTTCGAGCATAATTTTCAGATTTTCTATTCAAGATAGTTCATCTTGATAAGTTGGTTTACATCATAGTTGGTTTAGCAAAATAATTTATTGAGTGCCTCCATTTAATAGCTAAATTATTGCTTATGAGAACAAAGTTATCTATATCAATTTGATATACGCTATACACGAGAGTATATTATATTCTCCCCTCACAAGTGGTTCAGGGTCAGGAACCAAATAATTTCATCTTATTATTATTAATGTGCTGTGTATATTAACATGATAATGCACAAAGATGATTTCCCAGAGTTGAGGAAACAAGTTAGTTTTCCTAACATGAGGGGGAGACATGATAAACACTTGAGAAAAGGTTACATGAGATGAATTATCATTTGTATATATAGATCCTCGAATATCATAATATGAACCTGAAGTTCATAAAAGGATAATTCAATTGCAACATATTGCAAAGCATGCCATACGCATTTGCTGACCCAAAGAAAGTAACTATATTCTCACTGCAAATGCTCATATTAAGTCCTAGAAGGACAAAGTCTTTGATACGCTTAAAGCGTATAGACAAATCGGTTTCAAAAGAACTTCTTAATAAAGAAGATGAGCAAATGATCAAAGTGATCATAATAAGGAGGCAAGTGATCTAGAAGATCACATGACATAACACTTCATAAAATCTCAAGAGAGATTCAGGTACCTGATTGTATGAATGAAGAGATCTATATGTTATGTCTTTATGAACATTTATTGGAACCGATATAAAATGTTCGTCGACGACATCTATGATAGCGCTAAATATCGATGAGGATCTTAAGTTTGTCGAATACAAACAAAAATATTGGCCAAATGGAAGAGATACAATTTAAGTAGAATTGATTCCATATGAAAGACATGTCGTTTTGGACATGTAGTTCAAATACTTGAAAGTATAAAGTCAATGGTATGTGCAATCATTTTTCGATATCTTATTTCTCTAACATGACATGAAAACTTGATATGCATCTCTCTCTATTATATGGCTTATATGACTTAACTTATATGTCAATCTATGAGGGATTTAAGTTTCTTGAAGCGTATACAATTCTTGATCTTGAAGTACCACTTTCTTAGTGCAATTTTTGCACATATGTATCTTGCTATAACTTTAAGCAGATAATGTGATAGCGAGGATATCTCTATGGAGATATTGAAGAGCCATCCCACGATATTTGTGAAGACATTATATATCTATCACGAATGATAATTTCAAGGTGCGGAATATTCATTCAAGTCAATATGGTTGATCTATTTATCAAATCTATACCAACGATCTCTTGAAGATGGCGCATAAGATTGGAATGTGAAGGCTCAAGGATGTGAATTGATGCTCTCATCGGGGGGAGTTAATGCATGTTGCACTCTTTTTCCCTTACAAGGTTTTGTCCCACTGAGTTTTCCTTGCAAGGTTTTTAACGAGGCAACCAATAGGCGCATTACTAAATATGTGTACTCTTTTCCCTTTTCTAGAATTTTTTTTCCATTGGGTTTTGTTTTAGTTAAGGTTTTAATGAGGCACATTATTTATTGAGTAGACATTCAAGGGAGAGTGTTAAGAATAGAATTCTAATTAGGGTGAATGTCTATCTTATAGAAGAGTTTTACTTTGAGGCTAAGTCATTTATCTTCCTATAAATAGAGGGGTCTTACCCCATTGTAAATTATCCCAAAAGTATCAATAAGAATACTCCTCTCCCTACTCTCTCTGCAATATTGTTCTTATTCTTTTATTATTTTATAACAATCTGACTATTTTTCAAATATTTTTTTTTAAATTTCGTGAACTTTCAATACTAGTATCTCGAATTGGTACAAACTTGTAATCTAAAATGATATTAATTTAGTACTCAAGTATGTATGAATGTGATGTATAACATAAAATCAAAAGGAAAAATTATAAGCTCAAACTGATGAATATTCACACTATTATAATTAGATATCATGTGAACCTCCTTAGTTAAACAACTACTCCACCCCGTCTACTTATTATCAATTTACTTTCGGCATATTACTAAGAAAATATTAAATTCTAGATGATAATAGTTAATGTAACTAAATTACTTTTCATTAAATATTGCATCATATTTATAATAGTACGTACTTCTCTTTTCAAATATGAGAAGTAACTGACTTTTTAAGAATACGTAATTTTAAAAAAGTAAATTGAATTTTTTCTTAATTATATAAATGAACACTTAATTTGAACCAAAAAAATTGATCAAATTCTGCCAGACTGGGAAGATAAATTTATTGAGAAGTATGCCAGGGTGGGCAGCTTGTTAAAAAAATATTTCTATATAATAACATGATGAACACATGAATCCTGTTTCCTGCATCATCAAGCATTGCAGTAAATTAAGAATAAATAAAACTTCAACATGTGCTGCACTTCTCCTTCCTTTTGTGAATTTGAAGTCTGATGGAAAACCTTTTGTGAATTTGAAATCTGATGGAAATACATGAAGTTTGTAACACTTGTTAATCAGGTGTCCAGGTTTCTTACAATACCTACACACTAGGTTTGCCTTGTTGAGATCAAAGTTGAGTCTTTGACTGAATTGCTTAGGATATCCAGCTGTGGGAGGAAATTTTGTGATAGGGGATTTGCTGCTGTATTGAAAGCACTCGAATCATGACGAAATTGGGATGGTGAGGAAACTTGTCTTTGTCTCTCATCTTGGAGTAAAATGTCGTTTGCACAATCCAGAGTTGGTGGAGGCTGTAACATAAGAATGTTGCTCCTGACTCCCACATAAATGTCATTGAGCCCCATGAGAAACTGATGCAACTTGTTTTCATCATCCTCCCTTTGAAGCTCGAATCTGGCATTGCATGTGCAAGTGTTGCCACGAGATGTACGCATGAAACCCAACTCACCCCACAGTTTCTTCAACTTGTTGAAATAAGATGCTATATCCAAAGACCCCTGATTAGTTGATGCTAACTCTTGCTTAATCTCAAATATCCTGGTACCATTGACAGTCACATATCTACTATTAAGCTGATTCCAGATGCTTTGAGCAGTGTCAGGATACTGAACACTCTCGGCTATCTCTGGCGCAAGGAAATTAGTGAGCCAAGAGATAACCATATTGTTACACCTATCCCATTGCCTAGACTGAGGAGAATTTTTTGGAGGTTTGGGAATTGTTCCGTTAATAAAACCTATTTTATTCCTAACGGATAGTGAGACGATTATATTACATCTCCACCCCCACAAAACCAGTCCCTGAAAAGGGATTGCTTACCAAAGAGATTCCCGGAACATCAGAAGACAAGAGAAACAAAGGGTTCGAGGGGTCAATTACGAAATTATCAGTCCTACTCAGAGGTATCACCAACATTAACAATTTTTGACTGAGAAACGTTATCGGGCTTGAAACTTGTAAGATACAAACCCTAACTGCTCCTAGATAGACAAAACTTCAGGAATCGACTTACTCCTATGTTTGAACTGACGAGAGGAAGTATGAAACTCAGAGAAATCAACAATTACCGAAGAATATCCAGAGAAAACAGAGAAAAAGAGAAAAACCTAGATTTGCCAGAGAACACAGAAACTCCAACGAATAAGGGTGAGGGTAACATCGCGACGAAGCTAGTGACGAGCGGAATCAGAATCCCTGCTCTGATACCATGTGAAGATTATCGATTTTCATGGATGAACAGAATTACTTTCAGATGATAGAGAGAGAAGAAGCAAGAATTTTTCATTATTGTATTGAATGTGTCTCTGTATCTGTACATAAAAGAAGCTTCCCGAATATGTAAATGTAAAATATCTACTATATTATTTTTGTACAATGTATTGGGCCATTGGGCCAGAATTAAATAATATCTACAACTTGGGCTTGGGCTGCGACTGAGGCTACACTGCTGCTACTCTGTTTCATTGATTTGGCCTGCAGGTGTGGCCCAATAACTCCAACACAGTATAACTTAAATGAGAGAATATATATTATTTACAGGATCGACCTCTTGTATGCAAATTGTTAACTTACATTTCACAGTATGAAAAATAAATTATTGTTACACTCTAAGAAGAAAAGAAAACAAAGAATGGTAAATCAATTATTTGCAACAACAAATTAAATAAAAGAAAGTAAGGCAATTTTGTTGAAACCCCCAATTTCTAATATTTTAAAATATGATTATGGAACCAATTTTGTTAAACCGTAATGATCATATACACTTGCAAATCTTTAAGTTTAAAACTTCATTTCCATAATTTTGCTTCCTGATCAACCTAATCTTCTTCTCACCCTCCCTTATTCCATAAAGATGATTATGCATAAAGTTACTTGCCTTTCTGTTTTTATTTATATATATAATTAGACGATGAGCAAAATGTTGTAGCTTGTGAGCTTCCAGGTTAAAAAGCATTATTATTACTTAGCTGAAAAATAAAAACAATTTTATCTTTAGAGTGATTATCCATTACTTAGCGTCTTTTGCGATTTTAATAACAGTTAAAGGTGGCTTTAAAAGTTAATGCCACATCACCTTAATTAATACTACAATTATATATAATTATAGAATTGTTATAAAATAATAAAAAAAAACAAGAGCAATATTGCAAAGAAAGAGAGAGAGAAAATTCTTATTGAATTTTGGGATGATTTACAATGGGGTAAGACCCCTCTATTTATTGGAGGAAAAATGACGTTACCTCAAAGTAAAACTCTCTACAAGATAGACATTCACTCTAATTAGAATTCTATTCTTAACACTCCCCCTTGAATGTCTACTCAATAAGTAATGTGCTTCATTAAAACCTTAACTAAAATAAAATCCAATGGGAGAAAAAATTCTAGAAAATGAAAAAGAGTACACATGTTTAGAAATGCGCCTATTGGTTGCCTCGTTAAAAACTTTACAAGGAAAACCTAGTGGGACAAAACCTTGTAAGGGAAAAAGGGTGCAACACGCATTAACTCCCCCTGAAGAGAGCATCAATTCACATCCTTGAGCCTTCGCATCCCAATCTTGTGCACCATCTTCAAGAGATCGTTGGTAGAGATTTGATAAATAAATCAGCCATATAAACTTGAATGACCTTGAAATCATCACACGTGATAGATATATAACGTCTTCACAAATATCGTGGAATGGCTCTTCAATATTTCCATAAAGGTATCCTCGCTATCACATTATCATGCTTATAGTTATAACAAGATATATTTGTGCATAAATTGCACTGAGGAAGTGGTACCTCAAGATCTAGAATTGTAGATGCTTCAAGCAACTTAATCCTTCATGGATTGTCATATAAGTTAAGTCATATAAGCCATATTATAGACTTTAGATGCATATCAAGTTTTCAGGTCATGCTAGACAAATAAGATACCGAAAACTGATTGCACATACCATTGACTTTGTACTTTTAAGTATTTGAATTACATGTCCAAAACTACATGTCTTTCATATGGAATCAATTCTACTTGAATTGTATCTCTTCCATTTGATCAATACTTTTGTGTCTATATTTGATAGACTTAACATCCTCATCTATACTTAGCGCTATGATAGATGTCGTCGACAAACATGTTATGTTGGTTCCAATAAATTATTATAAAGACATAACATATAAATCTTTTCATTCATATATTCAGGTACCTGAATCTCTCATGAGAATTTATGAAGTGTTATGTCATGATATCTCCTAGATCACTTGCCTCCTTATTATGATCACTTTGATCATTTGCTCATCTTCTTTATCAAGAAGTTTATTTGAAATCGATTGTTTATACGCTTTAAGCGTACCATAGATTTTGTCCTTCCAGGACTTAATCTGAGCATTTGCAATGAGAATATAGTTACTTTCTGTAGGCCAGCAAATGCGTATGGCATGCTTTGCAATATATTGCAAACGAATTATCTTTTTATGAACTTCAAGTTCATATTATAATATTCGAGGATCTATATATACCAATGATAATCCGATCCACGTAATATTTTCTCAACTGTTTATCATGTCTCCCCCTCATGTTAGAAAAATTAACTTATTTCCTCAACTTTGAAAATTCATCTTTTTCATTATAGTGTTAATGAAAATATACACCGCACATCAATAATAATAAGATGAAATTATTTGGTTCCTGACCCTGAACCATTTGTGAGGGGAGAATGTAATATATTTTCGTATATAACACATATCAAATTTATATATATAACTTTTTTCTCATAAGAAACAGTTTAGCTATTAAGTGGAGGCACTCAATAAATTATTTTGCTAAACCAACTATGATGTAAACCAACTTATCAAGATGAACTATCTTGAATAGAAAATCTGGAGATTGTGCTCCAAATTGAATTATTGAGCAAGTTACCTCGCAAAACACCATGTTGCGGGTTAATAATAATCGCGCATGTTACCATCTAATAGATGCATCTTATGTGGTATACATGGCAGGTGAATGGGCCAATATTCACCTTTGATATTTGCAGAATTTATGGGATTCAATCGCAACTTTAGTTGGTCTCTTAATTAATGAGAACAAGCAATATAAGAGAATTCGTAAATGCGTCTGCATTTGATTTGCTATTTATCTGCAAATGGATAATCTTTTGCACATATTTTCACAAATAGAGGCACGTGGATCAAGATGAGATAATGATGGATTTTTTCAAAAAAAAAATTCCGTTTAATTTCACCAACTTCTCCCCCTAATTTTGGGAAAAGTGTCTCATTGAATCGACAGTCTGCAAATGATGCAGTAAACAAATCTCCCGTCAATGTTTCGAGGTAGCGAATAATGGAGGGCGATTCAAACCCAACATATATTCCTAACCTTCTTTGGGGACCCATTGGTGCGATATGCCGGTGCTACTGGCACATATATTGCGCATCCAAAAATTCTTAAATGGGATATATTAGGTTCATGACCCAAAACTAGTTGCAACGGGAAATATTTATGATAATTTTTCGATCTAAGACGAACTAGCATTGCTGCATGCAAAAATGGGGTGACCCCAAACAGAAGTGGGCAACCTTGTTTTCATGAGTAACGGTCCTGCGATCAACTGCAGACGTTTAATTAAAGACTCTGCAAGACCATTTTGAGTGTGAACACGAGCTACAGGGTATTTCACTTTTATCCCAATTGATAAGCAATAATCATTAAATGCTTGAGATGAAAACTCAACAGCATTATCTAGTCTAATAGACTTAATTGGATTATCGGAAAATTGTGCCCCTAATCGAATTATTTTTGCCATTAATTTTGCAAACACAAGGTTGCGAGATGACAATAGGTACACATGAGACCATCTAGAAGATGCGTCTATTAAGACCATAAAATATCTTAACAACCCACTAGGTGGATGAATAGGTCCACAAATGTCCCCTTGTATACGTTCCAAAAACGCAGCAGGACTCAATTCCAACCTTCGTTGATGATGGTCTAATAATTAACTTGCCTTGATAACAATAAGTGCAAGAAAATTTATTATTTAAAAGAATCTTTAAATTCTTTAATGGATGCCCATTTGAGTTTTCTATAATCCGTCTCATCATAATTGATCCAGGATGTCCCAATCGATCATGCCAAAGTACGAAAGTATTGGAATCAGTAACCTTTTGGTTTACGATAGAATGTGCCTCAATTGCACTAATTCTTGTCTAATACATGCCACAAGATAAAGATGGAAACTTCTCAATAACCCTCCTGGACTTGGAAGAGAATAATCTGTACTATCAACATGATGAATTACATAGTTAACACTGCTAAAACAAATGCATATAATGTATCAACATTGAATGATAAATAAGAACATGTGACAAGACATAATAAATATATATTAAAAATACCATTTACATTGCATGTTATAACATGAATGTTTAATACATGGCAGACATAAAAATTATCAGAGAAGGGACGCAGTTTTGCTGTACAAGAGTAGTTTGTATTTAGTAGAACATGTTTACACATGTTAAAAAGATTATAAAAATATTTTCTATCACACAATTTTATCATTACTATCACGACAATAACAACAGTGATGTTGATTTAATTATATGTGAATCAGTAACTGTGAATTGACATTATATAATAGTATAAATGTATCGACCTTAAGAATAAAAATTCTTATATATTACTACTGTAACAGAGTAATAATGTTATTGGTAATGATTATTTAAGACTACAATAGTGTAATTGAATAATATAAACACAACGGATTTGTGTTACTACAAATAGAAAATATAGATTGAAATGAAAGCAAAGGTGATGATAAGATAACTGTAAAACCAAAATATTTATTATTGACGATACAGTGTAAGTATAATGATAAAGATAATAGAGTAATATAAATCACATGTAATAAATAACTTTTGTTGATAAAACAAATGACAGTAATTAGATTATAAAATGATCTTATAAAAATTGAAAAACATGGATGACAATGTCCAGTAAAGATAACAAGATATCGTATGAACACATAATTAATAAAAACACCATAAAGTCTTCGAGCCTCAGATGAGCCCAATCATATCGTGCTTGTGACAAAGTGACCAACTTTAAATTGTCTTATCTTTCTTTTAAGCCGTTCCACAAAATAAGTGGATCTTTGATAGTGAGATATTCAATTTTCAACCCTTCATCAAGGTGATGGCGCAAGAAAATCAAGGCCTTAGCACAGTCTTGGGTGGATGCTTTATTTCTGTTTTTAATGTTGTCTCCATGACCCATTGCATCTAAATGGATTTCAGCATCCAACACCCATGTCATATAGTTCTTGCCCGAAATTTCAAGGGCAACGAACTTTCTTTTCATAATGTCAGTCATAATTAAAGAGAAGAGAAAAATTACCTTAATCTTCTCAAAGAGCTTCTTGAGACGGTAGAGTCTCGTGCTTCTTCTTGTCACGGCGGAAGGTGCGGTTGCAGTGTCATCACCGGTAGGAGGAGGAGCAGCAACAACAGCGACGTTAGAAGCGGTGGCTCCACCAACGCCAACTTTCATGACAAGATGATCTACATTCATCTTCTGATAAAACTTCGCAAAAAGGTTGGGTCAATATGATTCCACCTTCACGTTTGCAGCTTTCACCAGTGTGCCAATTTTCTCTGCAGTAACAGGAATGCCATCATCGGGAAGGATAAAACAAGCATAACTGCAAGCGAGTTCTCCGGTAGAAGACATCTTTAATTTCTCTTTTGGATTCTCCAAACCCTAATGTATATTACTCGGAAATTTGGAGGCCGAGTTTTTTTTCAAATTCGTAAAACAATCCACCCTATCTGTTATTCTGACCTGCATGGCCCATTAGCTGAGTTGGTTAGAGCATCGTGCTGATAACGTATTATAAAATAATAAAAGAACAAGAGCAATATTACAGAGAAAGAGAAAGGGAGAAAATTCTTATTGAATTTTAGGGTGATTTACAATGGGGTAAGACCCCTCTATTTATAGGAGGAAAAATGACTTAGCCTCAAAGTAAAAGTCTTTACAAAATAGTCATTCACTCTAATTAGAATTCTATTCTTAACAAGAATAAAAATATAGATTAATGATAATTGCCTTTTTATTTGCTTTCTGATTTAAATTAACCAAACTTAGTGTGAAAATTCATGTTCCTTCAAGGAGTTCAATAACAACGATAGTAATGAAGTGAGATGTATGTAGATTTGTCCAAAAATGTTACTGCTATAGTATTTGTTTAAAGGGTATAAAGGTCATATAGTTTTTAATGGTTATTTTAATAAAAAGTTTTTATACTTATAATATAATATGATATGATGATTTGTGAAATGTACCAAATTAGTGTACACAGCATTTACAGCTAATGAAATTTATATTTATGGTCACTTTTGAAACTATTATTTCTTAATTGAGATTAGGATAATTTATGGATCTCAAGTCCTCCATATGGTCAAATTTGTACTCCGTTCAATCTTGCTCGTCATATATATTAAAAATATCAGTTTAGGCATATCATATCAAAAGAAGACATCACTCATTTTCAAATTATTTTTTTAAATTCAATAAAATACTTCCTTCGATTCAAAATAACTAGTTTTTTTGAATATTTTCACACAAATTAAGAAATTCATCTTCTAATATTAATTAATAATAAAATTAACCATATTAATCTTTTTTACTATCTCACATAAACACCCCTAACACATATTGCAACACTATTTATTCCAAGGACAATGTAGGAAATAAATAATTAATTCATTCTTAAAATCTGGAAAAATTATTTATTTTGGACAACAAGAAAAAAGCAAAAAAATCACTTATTTTGGACCGGAAAGAATATACATCAATTGCTATGGATATCATGGTAAGTTATACACTTCATTTATTATCTCTTAGAATACGTAAACAGTCAAAACATATCAAGTAAAAATAAACGGAGGGAGTACGTAATAAAATAGAATATTTCGATTTATGAAATAACTGAATGAATACGAAGCTTGCACAATAACACAGAGCTCCAAGTTTCAAGGGATGTATTACGCCGAGAGGATTAGAGGGTGGGGTGTGGGAAATACCCAAAAAACGTGCTTCATAAAACTCCAAAGGGATTGATTGTACAGCAATAAGGTCCTATTCCATTTTCTAGACAGTGATAACCATTTATCCGAAGACATTACTCATCTTCTTCAGTCTCTTCGTCGTCGTCATCGTTTTCACCATATCTCCATCCATCGCCAACATCATCCCGTTCCTCTTCTGTTTCTTCACTATCTTCTTCGTTGTAGTTCTCTTCTTTAACCGGCCAAGGCTTCTTTGGTGCCATACTTATATTGGCTGGAGAAGCACTAGAGCTTTTCCGTGCAACCTTTAAAGGTGGCTGCTTTAAGCTTGGTTTTGGCCTGCTATGTTTCTGAATTTTGCCGTTTCCACGTTTTGCAGCATACGCGTCTTGATCACTGCCTTCATCCATCTCATTGTCAGCAGTAGATTGAACATTTTTTGCATTATCCTCTGGAAAATGACCAGGGTGCATGTTCCTTAAATGAAGATTCAGCTTGTATTCATGGATGTAAGATTTGTCACATCCTTCGTACGGACAACTATAAGGGCGGTCAGATGATGATGAGGCATAAGCTGCTGAAGAAGATTTCGGTGTTTTCATTGGCTTCTCCACAGGTGGGGTATACTTTGGAGCATCAGGTGTAGAGTTCTACAAAATGAAAAGATTTAAGATCGATAGGCAAATCCTGCTTCAGGTGCTACTTTAGAAGATGCAAAGAGAAGTGCATCCACATTGGCATTTCTTTAGGAAAATATTAGCTTAAACATCTACTAAATCATTAGAAGAAACTGTCAACATAAAGGTCAAAGTTCAAATTGGGATCTACTTAGTGATGCACGAGAAGATATTCCTGCATAACTACTGCCTTTTCTGATATGTTTTGATTATGACACCAACTTCTATTACGGTCAGCATGCTTACAGTGCCATAAAGCCAACCATTGACAGGACACCGAAGTTCCATCTACACATTCATATTAAGGAAAAGATATTGAGAAGAGTATTTTCCCTTTAAAGATGTTTGACGAGGAAATGACGGTTGAACATGGGGCAGGGAGGGGTGGTGGTTAATCTGAAACATATGAAAATACGAACAAGCCCACCCCCACCCCCCCCCCCCCCCCCCCCGGGCAAAGCACTGCATATTATGAACAAAGAAAAAACATATATTCAAAAAGTATTACATGTGCATGTGAAATAAGTTATTTTATTTGTGTACATTACCCAAAGTACAGGCTGGTTTACAGAGAGGAATTGACCCAGAATTGTCAAGAATCCAAAATACTTGGGACAGAACAGGCAGTGGTTATTGATGATGCATTTAGGACAATGTCACCTTGTTTGTAATCAAAGAGCACAAAATTGAGAAATTATAAAGTCCGTATTAGTATTTCATGGTCAAAACAAGGGCGGTAGAGAAACTGCAAACCTTCTGGTGACTAGATGCAACATGATTTTTAAGCTTGTACTCATGTGCATATCGCTTTCCACATTCTGGATACGGGCAGATATGATAGTTCTCCTGGGAGTGTGTTTTCATGTGTGATCTTAAGTTAAAGTCCAGTGAGAATGCCTGCATTGGTTTCAAAGGAAATAGGTAAGATTGAAGCACAACAAACAGCACAAGCTATGATAAAACAATAGTAGTGTACATGCATCATAACATGCAAGCATGTCTCCGTTCCTGGACACATATCCCGAAAGAAACAAGAAACAACATTAGGGATGGCAAAGGGTGCGGGGAAGGGCGGGTTTAAGGCTATGTGGGGCGGGGTTTAAATTTATGTGGGGCGGGGCGGGTTGAAATGCTTTTCATAAAAACTGGTGCGGGGCAGGGCGGGTTGCAGGTCTATGCAGGTTTATGAGGGTGTAAGGATTTTCCTTCTTATTATGAGTTTCCTGTGATCACCATATGACCCATAAAACTTGACATAATTACTGGGCAGCATTTTAAAAACATTTACAGGATCTTAGCATAATTACTTAATTAACATTTTTAGGCAATTATATATTTGCAAATATAACATATCCAACTGGAAGCAAGTCACATGTTTTCTTAAGCATTTAATAGACTTTCGTTGTTAATTTAATACTCAATGGATGATTTTATCTCTCTTCTAAGAATGGTTTTGTCATAAATGATGATTTTATTGGTGCTTTCTCACTATCAATTATAGTGATTATACACATTTTATGCAGTTGTATAAATGATTATTTTATCGATAAATGTGAATGTTTGGATAATGATGCACTGAATTGTGATGCAAAGACACTCATAAGAGTATTAGAAATAGTATTACAGTACTTAAGAAACAAAAAACTTGTAATTTTTTGGTTGATTAAATTGAATTCCATCCAAAATATAAAAAGGAAATAAGCACACAAAATTTTAAAAATTTATGCGGGGCGGGTGGGTGCAGGTCTGTGTGGGGGCGGGTGTATGCGGGTGAAAATACTACGCGAGTTTATGCAGGTTTGCCCCACAACCGCACCGCTTGCCATCCCTAAACAACATAGAATTCCTACAGTAACAGAAAGAATTTGGAAACACTTAGATAACCAAGAAATCTCCGAGGGCCAGACGGCGCACTTTTTCGCGTCTTATCACCTTTATTTCTTTGTCTATTACTTTTGGTAGGTAAGAGGGAGAGGCCCTGGATAGGGTAAAGGGAAAATATAAACATGAAGAACTATTTGAAAAGCTGCTGATCTATTACCTTGCCACAGCCTTCATGAGGACATACATAGTCTCTTTCCCCAGTGTGAATAAGAAAATGCCGTTTTAGCTTGGAGCTATCCAAAAATTTCTGCAAAAAGGACAAAATTGAAGACCTGAACAATTAGCCCAAACAGACTCGTAGGAGGAAAAAAAACACAAGAAATAAATAAAGGAACCATATCCGTGAACTTGCGCCACAGAAATAAGATGGATGTTTTCCTTCTCAAGACAGAAGATTAAGTTGATCTTAAACAATATGACAAACTACAAATCCAATCTACCCATGATTAGCACACACTGAATCTGAAGCTCAAAATGGTTGAAGAAGGTTCAACTATAAATGAAACAATACACTCCTATAATACAACTTCAATAAACTCCTATGCCAACCAACTCATTACGAAAATATCTTATGAGTTCAAGGAGGACCTATGGTATCCATCGAGAAGCAGAGTCCCCATATGAACTACGGATTTCTAAAGGAACAATACATAAAAAACGGTAATATAGTTGCGACAAGGAACAAGTTCCATGTTCCATCTGTTTCCCCCACTCAACCCTACCAGAGGACAATGTCATGAAAGCAAAATAAGTAAAATAGAAGATAAGAGCAATACAATGAGATGCACTTTGCGGAAAAAAAAAGGAAGAACAAAAAATGTTCATAAAATGAAATGACCGAGCTCATCCTGAAGTTCAATAGCATATAGTGCAGTCTTAATGCAAAGATAATAAACTCTTACCTTTCCACAACCCTCATAATGACATACATACTGCCTCTCCCCGTGGATGTGAGAATGCTTCCTCAAGGCCCCAGCATCAATAAATGTCTTTCCACAACTGTCATAGCTACAAAGGAAAAGAACTTCAGTAGTTGGCTCCGGCTCTGGCAGGGGTACCTCTGGCTCTTTGGGCTTCTCCTTCAGAGCTTTCAGTGTGGCCTCTGATAAACAAAGTAGACAGGGAGAAATATAAGGTCAAACTCAACGTACAACCTAAAAGGCACAGCATAAGACGAAAAAAAGCAGTTAAAAGTCCTGCAAAGATCCAGAAAAATAAAGAATATAAAATGAAACAACATAAAACTATAAGAAAGATGTATAGGAGCTTTCAGAATTGAACTAACCATTCACCCACTTTAAGAGGTAGCACTTCCCACCAGTTGCTACAACATCTTGCGGGACCCTGGGAAAAAATGATAATTGTAACAGAATTAAAACACAGTATGAACTATAACAAATCAAATGGCTAAAAAACACTTCTCACTCAACTCAGTGACTAATGACTGATCCTCTGAGATAATTGAAGGGCAGATTAAATGAAATCAAACACGTGTCTGAACTACTAAAAGTTCATGCAAGTTATAGAATGGTAGCAATATTAGAAGCATAATCCAAGGTGATTTTCTAGTTTATAATTTGTAGTCTTTCTCCAGTCCCCCCTAACATGATTGTGAACTGACAAGTTTGCTTGGAGCAAAACAAGAATTTGCAAATTCAAGCAAAGAAGTTGCAAATTCAAGGTAACAAAATAACTGATTTATACTGAATCACATCATCTTTCTATTCACCAATCACCACTAAGACGAATTTGAGATTTATGTTACCTTCTCAAACAAAACAAAAAAGACTGAATTTGAGATTTGAGGCTTAGTTGATTGACTGATTTGATATATCCTTGGATAATTACAAAGCTACTTATAACTATTTCCTCCATTAATGCACCACCAGACAGAAATCAAACCCAATTAGATACAAGATGAATTTATAGCATCTAATTATAATTAGAAAGAAAAAAACAAAAACCGAATTCAATTCGTAGTTATTATTGCTTGTGCAGGCAAGGACAGGCTAGATATGGTACAACAAAGGAGCAAGAATTTTTAACAGATACAAATTAAAAGTATGATTGAACAAGTGATTGCGCGAAATTGAGATTTATTTTAAATACTTCTTTCCTTACCATTCTTTGAACCATTTGGAAGCAGGAGCTTTGGACTTGTATATGGGGCGTCTCTCAAACAGATGGTGAGCCATGTGAATTTCCATCTCGTTGACCTAGGAATAATAATTTCTGAGTTGATTTTTTCACAATTAGGGTTAGGATTTGAGTTTAATGTTTGAGGAGGGATTTATTATTGGGTAGTGTTCCGACAAGTGAAAGGAGAGAAGTAAATCCGCCATTGTTAAGCGGCTCTCCCAAAAACCCGATTTCACGTCGGGTAGAGTATAATGGTTCATCATCGACTCATTTGTTCTGATTTGTTTGCACGTAATAGAAGTTAAAATCTTAGTTATTTAGATGGTAGATATTAAATATATTTATTTTTAAAATTTATATTTTAATTATTCAAATTTTAATTATTAAATATATTTATTTATTTACTTCACAACCACTTAATAGATCTACATAGATTTTTATGATTAAGATCTATAATGGAGGTTGCTATCACATATTTATTATTAATTGCATCTATCGTTTACTATTATCAATTACCACCATGCCACCACCACCATCATACTCAACTACTACCACCACCTCTGTCATCACAACGCCACCATCATACTCAATTAGAGCTGCTATCATTGTTGACTATTACCACCCATTATTCCGATCACACTGACCACCATATATTATTCTCACGACAATCAATACTCATCCACCTCAACTATCACAACTGACCACCCCATCACAATCAACAACAACAATCAACACTGTCCATCATTATAACCTACCACCACCCACCCATCCACCCACCACCTTTCTCAAATACAACTACTATCACCACCCGCCATTATTAACTATCACCACTCGCTACCATCATCCTAAATCATAATCGCCACCAATACTAGCTACTAGCAAGAATCATAATCATAAAAAAAAAATTAGCACCAACCATCGCCTCTAGTCGGCATTCACCTGTTAGCCATCACAACCAATAACTATTATATTAAAAACTATATATTATATTGATAGAATATTAGATTAGTTGGTATTTTATTTGATTTTACATTTATTAATTTTTATATAAAGATATATTTTATACATTTAGATGTTAAAAATCAAACAGTCTTAATTATTTCTATTCAGATCTTAATACACATCTTAATATATTCAGATATGTATTTATATCAGATGCCTTAACCTTAATACACATCTTGATATTTAAATGTGTATTCAAATTCAGAAATCTTAATAGTAAAAAAAACAAAAACAAATGAGGCTACCCGAATCACAGATGGCATCAATATCTTTTTTTTTTGTTTCAAAAAGTAATACTATACATTTGAAATTACTAACTAGGCCGTTTGGCTTGGTTGTTATTAGGTCTATATATGTTTGGTTGAGATTTAAGGTAAATTATAGCCCGTTTGGCCAAGCTTTTACGGTCAAGCTTATTATAAGAAATATTTTTTTTGTCAAAACAAAAAGTTTTATTTCAACTAAGTATAACTATGAAGAAGTACTTTTCTCAAAAATATTTTTTACAAAAATATTTTTGGTGAAAAGCAGTTTATGTTTGACTATTTAATTTGAAAAATACTTTTGAGTAGTAGTCAATATTTGACCAGTCTTTTAAAAAGTACTTAAGTATATTAATATTTTTTTAAAAATAACTCTAGAAAGAAGCTATTTTTTTCTGCTTCTCAAAATTACTTTACTTCTTCTCAAAAGTATTTTTTTCATTTGAAACTAGGTCAAATAACTTTAACATTTTTTTTTTGTCAAAAAGAAGAACTTATATTATAGACAATTAACAGCAATATTAGAACATGAAACAAGATGCATCATAAGCATCGTAGTAGCTAAGCTAGAAATAGTAGAATTTACTACAAGTTTCCCTATACAGGGATCAGTACTAGATAGTAAGTCATAGGCAAAACATTGTGTTGAAGCAGATATGTTGATATTGACGAGCCTCCTTTGAAGTGTTCCTTTCTGATCTTGCTGGTAAGAAGGTGTCGCAAAAAGTAGTGGATGTGCAAAAAGTGTGCAGTTATCCTCTGCATGCGTGGATTTATATTTAGCTAAATTGTCTGTAACACAATTTTACTCTCTGTAGATATGCTGGATAAGAGGCCTACCCATCTGTAGAAGTAACAACCTGTTGTTTCAAACATACCGATGAGTTGTTGTGCATATGTTTCAATGACAATGGGTATGATTTGCTGTTGCACAACAATTTTCAGTCCCATTAGTAGTGAAGGAGTTATGTTTGGACCGGGTTCGATTGTCCTACAAAACCCATAATCCATTTGCCTTGGTGGTTTACGAAAAACTCCACCAACATCATATTATTTGTGGGTAGATGAGGCAAACCCATCTATGTTTAATTTATAGCGATTTGCAGCCGGAGGATGCTATTTAATCTAAATAGGTGTGGCATGATTTTTTTTGAAGTTGTTATATGTTAAAAAATAATATTCTGCTGCTATAGTGATTATCAAGTGAATATTTAAAGGGAGTTCTTTTATGTTCCAATATATTTTTATTTCTTATAATTCATAAATATCATAGTGCAAAAAGTAACAATATAGCAGAAGGAATTTGATGAGGAGTGAACGATAGAGGTATATGACTAATATCATACAACCATAATGTTGTATCTATTTGAGATGTATTAGTACTCGGAGTTGGGAGAGATAATTTGAAGTAAGCCCATAGCTGAAGTGCATTTGGACATTCAAGAAAAATATCAATTATTGTTTCAAGCCAGATGACACTGTGTACATATAGGTGAATATAGAATACCTAGACATGAGAGATACGTAGTAGTAGGAAATTTGTTATGGAAAATTAACCAAAGAAAGAAGGACGTTTTTGGTAGAATTTCTAGATGCCGAACCCATGTGTAAGAAGAGTTGTGAATGTTCTTAGGGATAAGTGATGTATAACAAGATTTTCCTCTACCCTATTTATCAAAGATATAGCGGAGTGCTTATCTTCTTCTAGCATCTCCCGTAGCGGAGAAGGGACCATTGACTTTGCTTCGAATCAATCCTATCATCAATAGGGGCCTAATTCCAGTCTTCGAGGCAAGTGAATCGAATCAGACTAAAAGGAATAGGTTGACTTTCTTTCATTTTTGTTATGGAAAGTGAAAGTCGTTTCGTTTAGTACGAGATCGCTTCACACCTCGCGGTGCTTACACCTCTTGCCTATCGAAGTTCTGTTCAAAAACCTCGTCCGAGAAGATGCGTTGTTAGGTGCTCCATTTTATTTTCCCATTGAGGCCGAACCTAAACCTGTGCTTGAGAGATAGCTGTCCATAGACTGATAAGGGATGTATGGATTCTCGAGAAGAGAGGAGCCGTGATGGTCCCCCCCGGACCGCCCGGATCCCACGAATGAATCGAAAGTTGGATCTACATTGGATCTCACCCGAATCGCCCCATCTATCCTCCCGAGGAGGAGTTTGGTTTCAAATTCCGGTTCGAACAGGAAGAGTACGCCATGCTAATGTGCCTTGGATGATCCACATCTCAGGGTCAGGCGCCGATGAGAACACAAAAATTCTAATCATAGATTGTGTGTGATAGAGGCATGTATATATCTTTGATGGTGAGCTTTAATTGATTTGATAATAGGAAAGGTAATTTTTCCAAATGCCATTTGTGATTGTCATAATAAGCAGAGGCTAATTTTTGCTCCTCATAACGGGGTAATGATTCAACTATAGAAGTATGAAGTGTGAAATTTTATTTGATCCAAGGGTCAGTCCAAAAATACACATGTTGGCCATTGGTAAGGTTCCATTTATATCCTAAGCGGCAATAGGACCAACCACACATTATATTTCGCCAAGTAGACGAGGCATTTCTTTTTATAAGATGTTTTGGGCGTATATATGTGTGTAGAAATATGTGCCCAAGGTTGGAATTTTGAAAAAGTTTCCATGCAAGACTTGAGTGTAATGCTTTATTTTTCGTTAAGAGATTTTGTATGCCCAAGCCTCTTTGCTCTAACGATTATGTTAGAGTATTCCACTTAATAAGATGTATTTTTTTCTTTTGAGGAGTTGTACCCCATAGAAAATTTTGTTGATAGCGAGTAAGATATGAGAGTATAGAGTTAGGTATGTATTATATTGCATGAGGTGATTTGGTAATTGGTTTAAGGTAGAACAATTGCTTTGGATAACAAATTTATTTTCCAACCCGCTAGTTTATTTTAGAAATTATCTAGTGAGAATTGTTAATCCTTTTTGACTGACGTTTTGTAAATATAGGGAATCCTAAATATCTTCCAAAGGTTTTTCCTTCCTTAATTTAAAAGAGTTGGAGAACTGATGTTCTGGTAATTACTGACCGATTTTTTTAGAAGAAAATATTTGATTTTTGAAAGTTTATAGTTTGGCTCCAGTGATTGGTAAGGTGAGTAACAATATCAACAATTGATTCGTATGTATTAGGAGTTATTTTTGCTGTTAAAATAATATCATGTGCAAAAAATAAATGAGATAGCTGAAATCCCCTTTAGCAAGGGAGATTGGTTGCCAAGCATGATAATCAACTGTTGTGTTGATTGTGCGAGAGAGCATTTCAAGCCAAAGAATAAACAGATATGGCGATAATGAGTCTCCCTGGCGTAGTCCTCTAGTAGGTGTGAAATATTCAGAGGGATTTCCATTAGGACATAATTAGTTGAATAAAAGTTGGAGGAAGACTAGGGTAACGAGAGTTTGATATATCAAAGATCATTCTAATTTATCAAATGCTTTTCCAAAAGTGGATTTATTCCATTCTTGTATTATTTTTGCGAAATTTTCTATTGCTGGGAGTAATTATAAATTATTATTCCAAGCTTGTTTACCTAATAAAGGGAAAGTAGGGTGTGCAGCCCTTATAGTTTCAAAGAGAAATTTTTTCCCGAGATAATCGGAAACAGCCTCTCTACCCTTTCGGCCTCTCTACCCTTTCGGGTAGGGGTAAAGCTCGTCTAAATATTACCTTCTACATACCCCACTCTGTGGTACTATACTGAGTAATTGTTGGTGTAGGTAAAGGGCAGTGTTATAGTTGTAATAGAAAGGGATAATGATTGGAATGTGTACGTGGCAGGTGTGTGTGTGACAAGTGCATAAGGGTAATGACTAATCCAGTCATAATTTGCTAGTAAACGATCATTACGTTCTAGAATATGATGATTATATCGACCATTTGTCTAAGTATTAACAACTAGTTTTATAACCTAAATCAGTAAGGTGAAATAATTTATATAGTCTATAAACTTATTTGACCGTGAATTGTTAATATGTTGACCTCCAAATTTATCATTAGCATGAGTTATGTCATTAGAATCCTATCTAATAATCCAAGGACCCGTGTAATTGTCATACATACACATAACATTATGCCTAAGAATTTATTTATTACTTAAATTATATCTAGTATAAATTGCAGTAAATAACCACTTAAAAATAGAGGGGTGTACCTGAATGTGGCAGTGTATTTTTTGTCTTGTGGTTGAAACTGGTTCTACTGTAAGTACATCATAATGCCATAAAATGACTACACCTCCTGATTGGCCTATAGAAGCCTCCTCAACCATACCAGTGAAATTAAATTCCTCCTTCAGATTTTGATTATCTTGACAGTGAGTTTCCAGTAGCATAACCAAAGAAGGGAGATTGTAGTCAAGGGGGGATTGAAAGTTACATCGAAAATCAACAGACTGAGCTCCTCCACAATTCCATATAATGAAATTCGTATGATTATTATTAGGGGTGAGTAGTTGCTTGCTCTGTGTGTTCCTCGGGGTGGTGGTGTTCTCCCCTAGATGCAGACATAGTGTTGGCATTAGAAGCATTGCATATTTTCCCACGTCTGGATTTGTGGTGGGCCTTATGCGAAGTGATGTTGTCATTAGATTTGGAGGACAACGTATGTAAATTTTTTTTCGTATTCCTCTTTTTGGACAAAGACATTGATTCCATCTAGCCATGTGTGAACGGTCATGTCTCCTTGTTGTAAAATACTGCTGCTTCGAGTTCTTCCTAGAAAGCTCTATTTTGTGCGGCTTGATTTGGAAGGTTTGGTGGAGATTGTGGTGGTGAGGGAAGTGGAGGTATAAGGGGTTCCAATAATAGAGTGTGTGTCTGTGGGACTGAGTATAGTTGTATCCATGGTATTACAGGAATTGGGGTAGGAGGTAGGTAAAAATGCAGTTGAAGAAGATTGGAGTGGAGATGAGTGAGATCCCATATTGGTACTGGAAGATGTAAAGGATGGTATGGTGCAAGATAAGGGGCTTGCATCATAGACCAATGGTACCTACCATAGATTCCCGTCCCTAGGCTCATTCCCTCCGCTACTATTTGCGCAAGGTCCCTCAAACTGTTGATTGGATTGTCACTTCTTGGTGGTTTACCTCTATTTTGAAGGTTAAAGCATGATTCTGAAGGCCTATCTCTAGCCAAGATGATGGTTCTGTCATTGTATGTGGTGTTTGGGCTGTGTATATTATTTGTTAGGTTCCATTATGAGATGTGAATGAGGGAGTGAGTATGGAGTTTAATGGTGGTGAGACGATGAATAGTCTGTCTATTGGTGGTGTTGGAGTGTCTCGTAGGTGCTTGAAATTGTTTGGAAACATCTTTTTTATTTGAAGGAGGTGATAAAGGATGGTGAGTGATTTGTGTAGGAATTGGGACTTGATTTAAAGAGGAAGATATATCAGTGGTGGAAGAGGACGGTGGAGTATTATGAATTGGAGAAGGGATTGATGTAGATTTTGTGAAGTGTTAGTAGTTGATATATCATCATTTGGTGTTCGCATGGAAGATGCAATATTGTGCGTGGTAAGGAGTGTAAACCGTTAGTGGTAATAGAGGTGTTATGATTGTGTAGGTTTTATAAGGGTACTGAGTGGGATTAGGTTGAGTATAGTGATAGATCTTGCATATGGGTTTGGGTATCGTGTCTGTGTGCATGGGCTTGGGTAGGTGTTGGAGTTTGTGGGTGTTTTGATTGAGACGTAGGGATAACTTGTTCTAATAGGTTGTGATCATTAATTAAAGGGCTGAGTTTATTAGGAGTTAAAATATTATCCTTATTTAAATTAGTGGTATTAAAGCTGGTATTAGGAGAGATTCATTATTTAACAATGAAACAAATTTATTATTAGTTAAAGCAGCTGATGTGGAAGTTTTACAAATAATATTATTTTTTATAGGATTAGTATTGTTAATGGACAGATAATGAACAATAGTTTGGTAGGGGGTTTTAGCACATCTATTCGATTCACGTGCTTACCTGATGATTGAGAAGCTGGAGAAGGGGAAACTATCATGGATTGTTGGGAGTTTGGTTGGGTGGTGGTTGTTTTCATCATGTATTTCCTTGGAAATTGTACAATCTTCCGTTCTTCATTAGTTGGAGTTGGAAATTTCAAAGAATGAATGTCTGTAGGGTTTTGAGTTAGGGACTGGTTCAACGGAGTTAATTTTGGAGATATTTTTGTTGGAGTTTGTAAGAACATGCCCTTTGGTTTTGGTCAAGTCAAGCACAATTAATACAGAGTATGCTTAATCTTCATAAAGGATAGTTTGGTTGTTGCTGCCTATAAAGTGGTGAGTTTTTAATGGTAAAGAGCCTTGCATATCTTCCTAGAGGTGCATGTATTAACTGTAAGTAATTTTCCTATTTTATTTCCCAGTTTCTTCAGTATCTCAAGGTCATAAAATTCTATAGGTAATTTTGGGAGATGCAACCATATGCGGAGTATGTGATTTTCGTTTTGAAAATCATAAATTTTGGTTCTCATTAACGGACGAAGAAAAAAAATAATTTAAAATAAACTAAGGTTCATCTTGCAAAGCATGAAATTGTTTTCCTCCTTTTGAAATTGGAGAAGGAAAAAATCAGAGCCTAAATCTATTAGTGGAAGATTTTCAATTGATTTTCATTGTGCATAATATTTTGGCGAAGAAGTTGATGTCCAACCATTCGACCAAAAATCTTGATAATAACAATATGTTTCCATGGAGCATAAAGTCTGTTAGTAGAATGAAATTTGAAGGGTCAATAGGTGCCTCCATTTCATTTAGGATATCGAGACTAGGGTTTAGTGAGCAAGTTTTGTTAGTATGGGAAAGTGTACCATTGTGAAGATAAGTGTGTTAAGGTATGTGATTTATTGGTGAAATTTTCGGGTTGTGTTTCCTTTAACTCAAAAGAAACTTGACCGACGGACCATTAATTTTCACATAGATATTAGCATTAATTATAATATTTGGTTGATTTTTTTGTTTTCCTTATAAATAATATATATATAAGTCATGCGTGTATATATATATTAGTTTATGCGGAATAGTATGTGGAATATGAAAATTAGTATTGGTAATACATTTATTAATAATTTTAGAATGACCAAATTAATTTTCATAATAGTAAAAACATTATTTTTCTTAAAGCAAATAAATATTTTATAGTATACTTTGTATTAATATGTAATTATATTCAACTAACACATTATAATCATTGCTGGCATTAGGGGTGTACAAAAAAAACCAATAAATTCCACCAACCCGATAATTCGAGTCAAACCGAGAAAAAAACCCGACTATGGTTTGGTTTGATTTGGTTTGGTGTTGGAAAAAAAAATCCGACCATAATTGATTTGGTTTGGTTTTAACTAAACAAAGTCAAATCGAAACCAAACCAACCTGACATTACATATATATCAATTATAGATATATTTAATATATAAATATACTTATTGTAATGTAATTTATAAACATTTCTTAAAAACTTTCATAATTTTATCTTTAAAGGTATTATTTCAAGGTTTGATTTAGAACTTTTGAATGCTCCAATAAGTTTTATAGCCATTAATATTAGTATATTAAATAATGCGAGCAATCAATACTAATGCTAACAAAAGACATTCAATTCAATATTACGAACGGGAATGTATTAAATATCTATTTTTTATTTTGCAATAATTTAGATAAAAATACATAACCTATTTTTTTTATTTTTCTTTAGCTTTTAGGCATATAATTAATACACCCTTATTAGTCTATCTAGTTTAGCATAATTAGTGCATTTAGATTATGTTTATTTTTATTATGACATTTTAATTAGCAATATTTATAGTACATAACTTTATTATTTTTTATTGTTGAATATTTTAGGATAATGTTATGAATCATGACATATCTCATATTTTGTATTATTTTCTTGAAAAATACTTTACATAGTTGTATCTTACTAGGATTAAAGAAATATTTTGAGCATACGTTATATATTTTGTTCAACGTAGATTTTAACGGAAAAAAATTCGAAAAAACCCGAATAACCCGAAAACCCGTAAAATCCGAGAAAAACCGATATTGAAATACCCGAATTTATTGGTTTGGTTTGATCTTTAGATTTAATAACCCAACACAATTGGTTTGGTTTGGTAATTGTAAAATCCGAACCAACCCGGTTTATGTACACCCCTAGCTGGCATTATATAATTTACTGTATTATTAATCCGTGTGTCATTGATTACGTTACTTTGTCACTATACTTAAGTAATGGAATGAGTAGGGGTGTACATAGACCGGGTTGGTTCGAATTTTACAATTACCAAACCAAACCAATTGTGTCGAGTTATTAAATTTAAAGACCAAACCAAACCAATAAATTTGGATTTTTCAGTACTAGCTTTTCTCGGGTTTTTTCGGGTTTTCGGTTTATTCGGGTTTTTTCGGAATTTTTTCCGGTAAAAACTTCGTACAACAAAACATATAACGTATGCTCAAAATATTTCTTTAATCCTAGTAAGATACAACTATATAAAGTATTTTCCAAGAAAATAATACAAAATATGAGATATGTCATGACTCATGACATTATCCTAAAATATTCAACAATAAAGACAATAAAATTATGTAATATAAATATTGCTAATAAAAAAGTCATAATAAAAATAAACATAATATAAAAGCACTAATTCAAGCTAAACTAGATAGACTAATATGGGAGTATTAATTATATGCCTAAAAGCTAAAGCAAAATAAAAATAGGTTACGTATTTTTATCTAAATTATTGCAAAACAAAAATTAGACATTCAATACATTCCTGTTCGTAATATTGAATTGAATAACTTTTGTTAGCATTAGTATTGATTGCTAGCATTATTTAATTTACTAATATTAATGACTATAAAATTTATTAGAGCATTCAAAAGTTCTAAATCCAACCTTGAAATAATACCTTAAAAGATAAAATTATAAAATGTTTTAAGACATATTTTTAAATTACATTACAATAAGTATATTTATATATTAAATATATCTAAAAAATTTCTATATATGTTACGTCGGGTTGGTTTGGTTTCGGTTTGACTTTCTTTAGTTAAAACCAAACCAAACCAATTATGATCGGATTTTTTCTCCAACACCAAACCAAGTCAAACCAAACCATAATCGGGTTTTTTTCTCGGCTTGACTCGGATTATCGGGTTGGTGTGGTTTGTCGGTTTTCTTTGTATGCCCCTAGGAATGAGTCACGGCCAAAAAAGTAACGGAATGAGTTAAGCATCATCTTATCCATTTGATAAGAAAAGGAATGAAAAACAACAATAATTATCTAGTAAATTATCATAAGGGGATTTGAAGAGCATAGTGTGTATGCATGCCTTACCCTTACCCCAAAGAGGTAGAGAGACTATTTTCGAATGACTCTCTATAACGATCATGTCGGCCGTTTCATGAGTTGCCGCTCTGTTTCCCCCCATTTCTTCTTCTTATTGCCTTGTTCAGATATATTTTGTGTTATCGGGTTAGTTGGGCCGGGTTCAAAGAGGTTTTGATAAGGTTTGAGACACTTAGTCTCTTTTGAGTAAGCTTAAGTTGGAAAAGTCAACTGGATGTTGACTTATGTGTTAAAGGGCTCGGATGTGAGTTTCGATGGTTCAGAACTTCGGGAGGTGATTTGAGACTTAGGATCATGATCGGAATGTGTTTTGGAGATCCGTAGTAGATTTAGGTTTGAATTGGCGAAAGTGAAATTATTGCGTTTTCCGGTTGATAGGTGAGATTTTTGATATATGGGTCGAAATAGAATTTCGGGAGTTGTAGTAAGTCCGTTGTATCATTTGGAATCTGTGTGCAAAATTTCAAGTCATTCGGACGCAGTTTGATAGACCTTTTGATCAAAAGTGTAATTCGGAAGATTTTGAGAACCTTATGCTTGAATCTGATGTCTTTAGGTTGATTTGATATTGTTCAGGGTGTTTTTATGATTGGTATAAGTTTGAAAAGTAGTATATGGCTAGTTTGTGCTTTTGATTGAGGTCTCGGGGGTCTCGGAGTGATTTCGGGTGGTTGACGGAAAAATAGGAATTTGGAATGGCAGCTGAAGTGTTGGGACTGTTGTCATAACTGCATCTATGATTGGGAGGCCACAGGTGCGATCCCCGCAGATGTGGAAATGAGTCACAGAAGAGGAAGGGGCCAAGGAGAGCCGGAGCTGCAGAAGCAGCAAGGTAGGTGCACATGTGGTAGTGCAGGCGCGGGATTTGTATCGCATATGCGGAGCCTAGGATTTAAGTGAGGACCGCTGATGCAACATCTTGGATCGCAGAAGTAGTAGCTTGACCACAGGTGCGGAATCTGTGGGCCAGAAAGTATAAAAGGCTTCATTTGCGATTTTTAAGTTGTTCTTCACCATTTTTATTCGGGTTTGAGCTTGAGGAAAACTATTTTGAAGAGGGATTCAAGGGATAATGTTTGGAGGTAAGATCTTTGAACCTAATAATCGATCATATGGCATTATTTCACTGATTTGGCCTAAAATTAATGGAAATTAAGGATTAAAAATTGAGAAACTAGGGCTTGAGAATTGGAGACCTTTGTGCAAGGGCTTGAGGGGTTCATTTGCGATCGAATTTTGGTACTTTTTATATGTATGAACTCGTGGGGAGGTAAGGAGTCCCCAATGATGTAAAATTTATCGAATTCCGAGACATGGGCCGGAGGGTCTAGTTTGGTTAATTTCGAGGTTTACGTGGTATTTTGATTACTTTGAGTTGGCTTTGTTCACTTAGTATATTTTGATGATTATGTACTAATTTTGGCTAGAGTTGGATCATCCGGAGGCCATTCGAGGGGCAAAGGTATCGCGAGCTAGGGTATGGACCGGATTGAGGTGAGTAATGATTGCAAATATTGTCCTGAGGGTATGAAACCTTTACACATTGTTGTGCTATGTTGAGGTGATACATACACTAGACGACGAGCGTGGAATCGTGCACCGTTGGGGATTGTGACTTAGTCCATCCTGAATGACTGTTTTACCGTGTATTTGATTAAAAACTGTTTTCTATTATCAATGTTTTGGCTGAATGTCATATTTGGGCCTCGTGCTAACTATTTGGACCCTTATGGGAGTTTTATTTCTATTTCCTCATTGTTTTTATTTTATATATGTACTCGGTCATGCTATATTATATTATTTTTATAACTCAGCCATGTTTACTCTGTTTTAACACTTTAAATGATATTTTGGGCTGAGCATCATATTTTATTGTGCTCGAGTGGATTTTAGAGATGCTTGACTAAGTAGGGCTGAGGGCATGTGTTGTGAGGATTAGTATGGGACCGGGATGCACGCAGCAATAGTATTGTACTGATTATGATTATGAGGCCGATTACATGAGTTGTACAGCACGAGGTGGCTTGATATGAGGCCGAGAACCTATTGATTACGCCATAAGATGGCTTGTTATTGCGCTTGGGCTGTAAGGGGACCTTGCTAGAGTTTGTCAAACCCCAATGATCACCGACACCCATTGTGATATGAGATATAGCCCGAGGGGCTGGTGTTGTTCCATGTTATTGCCTGAGGGGCTGATTTCTGTTGACATTGTACCCGAGCGGAGGATTTTATGTGTTCATCTTTTCTAGTTGTCTTGAATTTACTTGTTTAACTGTTAAAAAGGTGTTTTAAAGAAGCTTATACTGAACTAAGGTGTTTTATGAGATTTCACTATTTTATTGCACTTATTAGTTTTATTCTGCCTCTTTATAGCATGTTGTTGTGTTTTTATGTGATTTCTTATCACTCAGTCTTTATTTATTATTTTTACTCACTAAGTTGGAGTACTCACTTATTCCCTGCACCCTATGTGTAGATTCAGGAGCTTTGGGTCCTACTAGTGAGGGTTGGTAGCTTGTAGTAGATTTTCGGAGTCCACTAGGTAGTTGTTCGGCATTTGCAACCTAGTGTTTCTCCCTCTTATCATTATTTATTTCCATTGTACTGGATTTTGTAATAAACTTGTAGTCCCTTTTCCATATTCTTAGACTTATGTTAGATGCTCGTGACTGGTAACACCCTGAAGTCAGACTGTGTTGGTGTTTTTCTACAGTTGATGTATTTCACTCTATATTGGGTTTTATTGTTATTAATTACTTGATTATGACTCTTTATATCCTTTAATTAATTTGGGATATGTGTCGGCTGGCCTTGTCTTTACAAGAGAGTCCATCATGATCGGGTCTGGGTTTAGGGTCGTGACAAGTTGGTATAAGAGCCGACTTGTCACGTACTTATGTGTTATCATACTTTGCTCGTTATTTGGATATGCCCTGTAAGTATCTTGTTTCATCTGTTCACATATCTAATCTAGTGGGCGATACTGTTGTAGACCGTGTGTACCAGTCGTGTGTGGTGACTATTAGGGGTCGGGAGACCCGAGTGAATATATTGTTTTTATGTATGGTAGATTTCGATGTTATATTGGGCATGGATTGGCTATCTCTGTGTCGTACTATTTTAGAATGTCATGCTAAGATAGTGACATTGGCAATACCAGGTGTGCCACATATTGAGTGGAGAGGTTCGACTGATTATGTCCCTATTAAGGTGATTTCTTTCTTAAAGGCCCAACGTATGTTTGGGAAGGGTGTCTTTCATGCTTTGCATTTGTGAGGGATGCCGGTGTAGAGACTCCCGGTATTGATTATGTTCCAGTTGTGAGAGATTTTCCCGATGTATTTCCTGCAGACCTGTCGGGCATGTCACCGGACATGGATGTTGATTTTGGTATTGATCTGATGTCGGGCACTCAACCCATTTCTATTCCACCGTATCATATTGCGCTAATGGATTTTAAGGAGTTAAAGGAGCAACTTTAGGAACTCCTTGACAATGGGTTTATTCGACCTAGTGTGTCACCTTGGGGTGCACCAGTTCTATTTGTAAAGAAGATGGATGGCACTATGAGGATGTGCATTAATTACAAGCAGTTGAACAAAGTAACAATTAAGAGCAAGTATCATTTGCCTCGTATCAATGATTTATTTGACCAACTTCAGGGGGAGAGAGTGCTCTCCAAGATCGATCTTTTCTCAGCTTATCACCATCTGAAGATCGGGGACTTGGATATTCTTAAGACGGCTTTTAGAACCAGATATGGTCATTATGAGTTCCTTGTGATGTCTTTTGGGCTAACCAATGTCCCAAAAACGTTCATGTATTTGATGAACAACGTGTCTGACATCTCGGCTTGTTTGTCTTCATTGATGATATTCTGGTGTAGTTAATAGGAGCACGTAATGTATTTGAGATTTGTGTTACAGAGATTAAAGGAGGAGAAACTTTATGAAAAGTTCTCCTAGTGTGAGTTTTGGCTCGGTTTCATGACATTCTTGAGGCACGTGGTATACAGTGAGGGTATTCAGGTTGATCCAAAGAAGATAGAGGCGGTTCACAGTTGGCCTAGACCGTCTTCTATCACAGAGATTCGCAGTTTTCTTAGTTGGGCGAGTTATTATTGCTGGTTACTTCAGGGATTTTCATCTACCGTATCGCCTTGACCAAGTTGACTCAGAAGGGTGCTCCATTTGTGTGGTTGGATGAGTGTGAGGAAAGCTTCCAAAAGCTCAAGATTGCCTTGACCACAGCTCCTGTGTTAGTATTTCCATCAGCTTCAGGTTCTTATACCGTGTATTATGACGCTTCGAGAGTTGGTACTGGTTGTGTGTTTATGTAGGAGGGTAGAGTTATTGGTTATAGTATTCGTCAGTTGAAGCCTCATGAGAAGAACTACCCTGTTTGGAGTATGCTGCAATTGTTCACGCATTGAAGATTTGAAGGCATTATTCGTATGGTGTGTCTTATGAGGTGTTTACTGATCATTGTAGCCTCCAGAACTTGTTCAAGCAGAAATATCTCAATTTGAGGTAGCTGACGTGGTTGAAGCGCTAAAGGATTATGATATTACTATTTTATACCGTCTGAGGAAGGCCAATTTGGTGGCTGATACTTTGAGCCGAAAGGCGGTAAGTATGGGGAGTTTGTCATATATTCCAGTTGGGGAGAGACCTCTTGCTGTTGATGTTTATGCCTTGGCCAATCAGTTCGCGTGATTGGATATTTTTTAGCCCAGTCGGGTATTGGTTTGTGTGATTTCTCGGTCTTCTTTATATGATCGCATAAGAGAGCGCCAGTATGTTGGTTCTCATTTGCTTGTCCTTAAGGATAGAGTTCAGCATGATGATGCCAAAGATGTGAGTCTTGGTGATGATGGGGTGTTGAGGATGCAAGTCTGGATATGTGTACCCAGTGTAGATGGGCTTCGAGAGTTGATTCTGGAGGAGACCCATAGCTCGCGGTATTTTATTCATCCGGGTTCTGCGAAGATGTATCAGGATCTAAGACAACATTATTAGTGGAGGAGATTGAAGAAAGCCATTGTGGGATTTGTTGCTTCGTGTCTCAATTGTTAGCAGGTGACATATGAGCTTCAAAGACAGAGTGCCTTGCTTCAGCGGATGGATATTCCAGAGTGGAAGTGGGAGCGGATCACCATGGACTTTGTAGTTGTTAGATAAGACGCTTAACGCTAGAGGGGGGGGGGGATGAATAGCGTTATAATAAAAATTAGCGTAAACTTTGCGGAATTAAAAAATTGCAGGAAGTAAATAAGTGCGATAAATAATAAAGTACGCACCGATGTATTCTGGTTCACCACAACACGTGGCTAGTCCAGTCCCCAAGAGACTCTCTCGAGATTTTCCACTAACTTGTCAAGCTTACGGGTGCTCAACAAACCTTTACAGCTTAAGGACACAAGCCTTAACACCTTTGCTCGGAGATACAACACTCCAAGACTTCACTGTTAAGCTTACGGGTGCCTAACCAACCTTTACAACATAAGGACACAAGCCTTAACACCTTTGCTCGGAGATACAACACTCCAAGACTTCAACCAAGGAAACACAAGTTCCTTACAACAAGAGAATCACAATTCTCTTACAAGTGTACAAAACACTAAACACTCAAACAAAGCACTCCTTAATGAGTAGATATGAGTAAAAGAAGTAAGCTCAAGATCACAACAACTATGGACAAGACTTTGGCTCTCAAAAGCTTTATGAAATGAATATAAAATGATAAATAATAGTATGCAAGCTTATAGCAATAGAATGATCAGTTGTTGTGTGTTGTTGTGTTTAAAACACTGAAATGAAGCTGTATTTATAGTTGAAAAACTTGGCATTACCGTTGTCTAATTGTCAATTAAGAGTTGCTGATTTTACTCTGTGACAATCGATTGTCAGGAAGCCACAATCGATTGTTTGCCAATCGTTTCAAAAATCAATCCCAGATTTTACGCATAACAATCGACTGTCCAAGATCAACAATCGATTATTGGCGACGTTCAAAAAATCATTTCCAGATTTTACGTAAAACAATCGATTATACCAAATCAATAATCGATTATTCAGCAACGTTCAAAAAATCCTTTCCAGATTTTAATTTCAACAATCGATTGTACAAAATCAACAATCGATTGCCTGACGGTATTTGAAAACTTTACGACAACGGTCAGCTTCACAATCGATTGTGCAATGTTAACAATCGATTATTTATCAGACTTTGAAAATTATTTTAGACACTGCCTCGTGACAATCGATTGTTATATACTCACAATCGATTATTTAATAACTTTGAAAAAGTCTGGAAGTCACTGCCTCAACACAATCGATTGTCATAAGTTCACAATCGATTATTTTGTGACTTTGAAAAATCTGAAGGACACTGTCTCTTCACAATCGATTGTCATTAGCTTCACAATCGATTATCCTGAGTTTTGAAAAACTTTGATGGACACTGCCTCATCACAATCGATTGTCATAAGGTTCACAATCGATTGTCATGCAGGTTTGAAAAACATGATGCTCACTGCCTTAACACAATCGATTGTCATTAGTTCATAATCGATTGTCATGCAGTCTTGGCTTAACGTAATCGATTATCATAAGTACATAATCGATTATCTTAGTCCAGTTTTTAGAGGTATGTTTAAAAATCATTTTGACTAATGAAAATATGCATGATTTAAAATCATTTAGCATTAAATTAAATATGCATGATTTTGTAAAAATAATTTTACGAGAGAAGCCATGTCATGAGTCAAGTTGTTGGATCAAGATCACAATTAAGAACGACTCATTTAAACTATAAAACTTTGTCTTGTGCTTGAATCTCGTTATCCACCAATTGTGCGCTTGTACTTGAACTTCGCATATATCAATTTGCGCTTGTTTGTCATTCATCAAAACCAATTGTGCGCTTGTACTTGAACTTCGCATACATCAATTTGCGCTTGTTTGTCATTCATCAAAACCTACACATAAGGACACACGTTTTAGTATAAAGCCTTGAGAACGTGTTTCCAACAATTTCCCCCATTTTGATAATGGCAAACTTTAAGCGGGTTATGCAAATTAAACAATTTATAATGACGATTCAAGACAAGTATAAGTATGCAATTTGTTCCCCCTCAATATATGAATTCCCCCTCAATTTAAACTTATAAATATTGAGAGTGCATACCCGTTATCTTTCCCCTTTTGCCATTAGCAAAAATAATATAAGAAGATGCCAAAGATGTAAATAAAACTTGTTTATTTATTGGAAAGAAAACGTGATTACTTAAAGAGAGTACAATAACTCAAGTAATAGCAGAACAATCTATTATTGATACGAGATAATCGATTATTAGACGACAGAAACCGATTTTTCTGAAGAAGACTTGATTATTGCGCGTCATGCTTTATAATTCCCCCTACCTTTAGGGCGATACCTGCAAAAATTCGTTAGAAGTCTCCGACGCTCAAGTTAGAAATCATGTAAAATAAAAAGATGCAATGCATGACTTAGATCAACGTGTAGTCAAGAATCCCGAGTTCACTACGAATTCGGAAGAAGGACTCTTTCTCTAAGGGCTTAGTAAAGATGTCGGCCAATTGATCTTTGGTTTCAACAAATTCGATTTCGACATCCCCCTTGAGAACGTGATCTCTTATAAAGTGATGTCTAATTTCAATGTGTTTTGTTCGCAAATGAAGAACGGGGTTCTTTGTCAAGCATATGGCACTAGTATTATCACATCTAAGAGGGATATGATCAAGACTTAGGCCATAGTCCAAGAGTTGTTGTTTCATCCATAGGATTTGAGCGCAACAACTCCCCGCGGCTACATATTCAGCCTCGGTTGTGGAAAACGCAACACTTACTTGTTTCTTGCTAAACCAAGAAACGAGAGAGCTACCGAGCAAATGGCAAGTGCCACTAGTGCTCTTGCGGTCCAATTTGCATCCAGCAAAATCGGAGTCGGAATAGCCAACGAGTTGGCATTGAGAACCTTTGGGGTACCATAGACCCACATTTGTAGTACCAACAAGGTACCTCAAAATCCGTTTTACCGCAGTAAGGTGAGACTCCTTTGGACACGATTGATAACGGGCGCATAAGCACATGCTAAACATGATGTCCGGACGACTAGCAGTAAGATAGAGAAGAGAGCCAATCATACCTCGATACTTCTTAGTGTCGACTTCCTTACCTTTCTCATCTTTGTCTAGATGATCGGATGTGCTCATGGGAGTCGCCATTGCTTTTGCATTGTTCATTTCAAATCGTTTCAGCAATTCTTTGCAATATTTGGCTTGGCAAATGAACGTACCTTCTTTCATTTGCTTTACTTGTAATCCTAAAAAGAATGTTAACTCACCCATCATAGACATCTCAAATTCGCTTGTCATTAAATCGGAAAATTCCTTGCATAAGACATTGTTAGTAGCACCAAATATGATATCATCCACATATATTTGAACTAATAAAATTTCATTGTTTTTATGCTTAACTAAAAGGGTGGTGTCAACTTTCCCCCTAATGAAATCATTTTCCAATAGAAATTTACTCAATCTTTCATACCAAGCTCGGGGAGCTTGTTTTAAACCATAGAGAGCCTTTTTGAGTTTGAAAACATGATCGGGAGATTTAAAATCTTCAAAACCGGGGGGTTGTTCAACATAAACTTCTTCTTGTATAACACCATTTAGAAAATCACTTTTCACATCCATTTGATATAAATTGAAATTCATAGAAGAGGCAAAAGCGAGCAATAGACGAATAACTTCTAATCTAGCTACGGGAGCATATGTTTCTTCATAGTCAATACCCTCTTCTTGATTATAGCCTTTTGCTACAAGCCTAGCTTTGTTTCTAGTGATTATACCATTTTCATCTAGTTTGTTTCGAAAAACCCATTTCGTACCAATTATGGTATGATTTTCGGGTTGGCACCAAATCCCAAACGTCATTCCGTTTGAATTGGTTAAGCTCCTCTTGCATTGCCAAGGTCCAAAATTCATCTCCAATTGCTTCGGAGATGGTTGTTGGTTCAATTTGAGACACAAAAGCAGTATGTCCTAAGGTGTTCTTAAGGGAGTTTCGGGTACTTACCTTTTCTCCGACGTCGCCAATTACCTGTTCGAGAGGGTGATCTTTGATTGTCCTCCACTCGTTAGGCATTGTCGTTTCTTTCTCCAATTGTGGAGCTTCCTCCATTGGTTGTTCCAAGATTTCATCTTTATTTTCCTTAGGCGATTCCTCTTGTATTTTGTCTTTCAAGCTATCTAAAATACCTGCAAGATCAAAACCGGAATCCTTTCTCGCCAAGCGAGCATTATTTTCGACAAATACAACATGAGGGGATTCCTCCACAGTTTCGGTTCTTTTATTAAAAGCCCTATATGCTTTGCTACGTGAAGAATAACCAATGAAAATTCCCTCATCGGACTTAGCATCAAATTTTCCCAATTGATCTTTGCCATTGTTATGAATAAAACATTTACAACCGAATACTCTAAAGTGGGAGATATTTGGTTTCCTTCCCTTATAGAGTTCATAGGGAGTTTTCATGAGTATAGGCCTTATGACTACTCTATTTAAGACGTAGCATGCGGTACTCACGGCATCCGCCCAAAAATGTTTGGGAATCTTGGCCTCTTCGAGCATGGTTCTAGCCATCTCTTCGAGACACCTATTTTTCCTTTCCACCACCCCATTTTGTTGTGGTGTACGTGGAGCAGAAAAGGTATGCTCGATACCGAGTTCGTCACAAAAGTCCGCAAAGAGATTGTGACCAAACTCTCCCCCATGATCACTTCTAATTGAAGTGACGGTTGTTTCCTTCTCGTTTTGAACACGCTTAAGAAAATATTTAAAATTCTGAAAAGCATCACTTTTATTGGCAAGAAATAAAGTCCAAGTGAATCTAGAATAATCATCAACAATCACAAAAGCATAACGATTTCTTCCTAGACTTTCAATGCGAGATGGTCCAAATAAATCCGTGTGAAGCAATTGCAATGGTCTAGAAGTTGAAACAATATTTTTGGATTTGAAAGATGCTTTTGTTTGCTTCCCTTTTTGACATGAATCACAAATAGAGTCATCCTCAAATTTTAAATTGGGAAGGCCAATAACTAAGTTTTGAGAAATCAATTTGTTCAAAAGATGGATGTTGATATGTGCTACTCTACGATGTCATAACCAAGTATCATCCTCTTTACTCATAAGACTATCAACATATTCGGGTGAGGAATTTGCAAGATCAACCATATAAATATTATCCTCTCTAAAACCACGAAGGATAATTTTGAAATCACTACGTCTAAATACTAAGCATTCATCCGAATCAAATAAGGCAAGATTTCCCTTGTCACATAATTGACTTATGCTCAAGAGATTATGCTTTAAACCTTTAACAAGTAATATATGCTTAATAGAGGAATTTTCATCCTTACCGACCGATCCGATGCCAATAATCTTTCCTTTATTGTTATCCCCAAAAAATCACACTTCCTCCTTCTTTGTGTTCTAGTTGAAGGAATTTGGATTCGTCTCCCGTCATATGTTTGGAGCATCCACTATCAAGGTACCATAGTACACTTGATCCCTTCAAACACACCTACAAAACAAATTAATGCGTTTTAGGTACCCATGCCATTTTGGGTCCTTGAGGGTTAGGCATATCATAATGATGCAATTGAGTGATATGTCTATGTCGTGTAAAACATGCAGGGGCAATATGACCAATGCGTCTACAATAATGACAGGTCACGTTGGGGTTATGCATCCTTCTAGGTTCATAGTAACTTGATGGACGAAAATGAATTACTCTATTTTCATTATGACTATTGCGCATTTCATGAGAACCATTTCTCCTACTATTAGTTCTAAAATGAGCAGCATTTCTAGAGTAATGGTCATGTCTAGATGTTCTAAAAGGTTCAAAACTCCTTCTAGTGTTTGGCCTAGAATATGCATCATTTCTAGGGTAGTCATTTCTAGGTGGTAAGTCATTTCTAGGTCTTCTAAAATGTTCAACATTTGTTCTAGCATGCATATTTGTTCTAGGATCGCTATTTCTACGATAAGCATTTGTTTTATTAATCCTAGGTTGAGCCTTAGGTGGTTGGGGTTTGGCGTCAACCTTTTCTTTAGGCTCATTCTTAAAGCCTATGCCATGCTTGGTTGATTTTAAATTAACAAGGACCTTATTCAAATTTTTGTGGGAAGAATTAAACTTATCTAAGGTACCTTTAAGTCTATCTACCTCATTTTCGAGATGCATGCAAGAAGAGCAATTTTTAATAGAACTTTCGGGCTTGTCGGTGCTTCTTTTTTCGATAAACTTGTTTTCCTTTTTCAGCTTCTCATTTTCTAAAACCAGTTTTTCTAACTCCTTTTCTTTCAAAGAAAGCTGTTTTTGAAAATCTTTTTCTTTTAGAGAAGCATTTTCTTTTATGCTCTTGACAGTTTTTGAAGCTTTAATAAATTCAGTATATAGCTCATCAAAAGCAGTTCACATTTCTTCAAGAGTAAAGAAGTTTTTAGAAGAGATTTGACATACCTCATCTTGCTTGTCTTCTTGCGCCATAAGACAAAGGTTTGCGGCTTCGTCTTCTTCTTCTTCTTCGCTTGACTCATCTCCGGAGTCTCCTCCCCAAGAAATGTATGCACGTTGCTTCTTAAAAGGTTTCTTCTCCTTTTTGATGTTTGGGCAATTTGATTTGATGTGCCTGGTTTCACCGCATTCATAGCACTTTATTTGCTCGCCTTGCTTTTTGCCCTTTCGTTCATACTCCTTTCGCATGAACTTTTGAAATCTTTTGATAACGAGTCCAAACTCGTTGTCTCCGTCCTCATCAACTTGAGGTTGGCTTGTGCTTGCCTTAAGCGCTATTCTTTGCCTCCTTTGATCATCAACAAGAGGGTTAAGTATAGTAGACTCATAAGTCTTAAGGTTACCTCTAATGCGTCGATGGTGACATTTGAGACGCCAATGGATTCTTGGATTGTGTCGGCCTTTGATCGCCATGCCGGAGTGAGACTTCTAAGAATTTTTCGAACAAGTTCTCTATCCGTGAATGTCTTCTTGAGAGCATGTAGATCATTTACGATTATTGAAAATCGTTCAAACATTTCATCCACCTTTTCACCTTCCTTCATGTGAAATAATTCATAAGCATGGGTTAGGAAATCAATTTTAGCTTCCCTTACCTGGTCCGTACCTTCGTACGTAATTTCCAGCTTGTCCCACATTTCCTTTGCCGTTGTGCAACACGATATTTTCCTGTAATCGTCAGCATTTACAGCACAATATAATAAATTAATTGCCTTAGCATTATTTTGAACCTTTCAGATATCATCCGCGTCATATTCTTCTTCGGATTTGGGAACCCATTCGTTCTCAACCTTTTTGGTTGGAATTTGATTTCCCTTCGTTATCACCTTCCAGAGATGAAAGTTGTTTGCTTGAACGAAGATTTTCATCCTCTCCTTCCAGTACATGTAGTTTGTACCGTTGAATAGAGGTGGTCGTGTGGAGTATTGTCCTTCATCAATTCCTTCAAAAGAGTCACGAGTAGAAGCCATGGATGGTTCTCTCAAACTGTCAAGTCTTCAGAGAGTTGGGCTCTGATACCAATTGTTAGATAAGACGCTTAACGCTAGAGGGGGGGTGAATAGCGTTATAATAAAAATTAGCGTAAACTTTGCGGAATTAAAAAATTGCAGGAAGTAAATAAGTGCGATAAATAATAAAGTACGCACCGATGTATTCTGGTTCACCACAACACGTGGCTAGTCCAGTCCCCGAGAGACTCTCTCGAGATTTTCCACTAACTTGTCAAGCTTACGGGTGCTCAACAAACCTTTACAGCTTAAGGACACAAGCCTTAACACCTTTGCTCGGAGATACAACACTCCAAGACTTCACTGTTAAGCTTACGGGTGCCTAACCAACCTTTACAACTTAAGGACACAAGCCTTAACACCTTTGCTCGGAGATACAACAGTCCAAGACTTCAACCAAGGAAACACAAGTTCCTTACAACAAGAGAATTCACAATTCTCTTACAAGTGTACAAAATACTAAACACTCAAACAAAGCACTCCTTAATGAGTAGATATGAGTAAAAGAAGTAAGCTCAAGATCACAACAACTATGGACAAGACTTGGCTCTCAAAAGCTTTATGAAATGAATATAAAATGATAAACAATAGTATGCAAGCTTATAGCAATAGAATGATCAGTTGTTGTGTGTTGTTGTGTTTAAACACTGAAATGAAGCTGTATTTATAGTTGAAAAACTTGGCATTACCGTTGTCTAATTGTCAATTAAGAGTTGCTGATTTTACTCTGTGACAATCGATTGTCAGGAAGCCACAATCGATTGTTTGCCAATCGTTCCAAAAATCAATCCCAGATTTTACGCTTAACAATCGACTGTCCAAGATCAACAATCGATTATTGGCAACGTTCAAAAAATAATTTCCAGATTTTACGTAAAACCATCGATTATACCAAATCAATAATCGATTATTCGACGTTCAAAAAATCCTTTCCAGATTTTAATTTCAACAATCGATTGTACAAAATCAACAATCGATTACCTGACAGTATTTGAAAACTTTACGACAACGGTCAGCTTCACAATCGATTGTGCAAAGTTAACAATCGATTATTTATCAGACTTTGAAAATTATTTTAGACACTGCCTCGTGACAATCGATTGTTATATACTCACAATCGATTATTTAATAACTTTGAAAAAGTCTGGAAGTCACTGCCTCAACACAATCGATTGTCATAAGTTCACAATCGATTATTTTGTGACTTTGAAAAATCTGAAGGACACTGTCTCTTCACAATCGATTGTCATTAGCTTCACAATCGATTATCCTGAGTTTTGAAAAACTTTGATGGACACTGCCTCATCACAATCGATTGTCATAAGGTTCACAATCGATTGTCATGCAGGTTTGAAAAACATGATGCTCACTGCCTTAACACAATCGATTGTCATTAGTTCATAATCGATTGTCATGCAGTCTTGGCTTAACGTAATCGATTATCATAAGTACATAATCGATTATCTTAGTCCAGTTTTTAGAGGTATGTTTAAAAATCATTTTGACTAATGAAAATATGCATGATTTAAAATCATTTAGCATTAAATTAAATATGCATGATTTTGTAAAAATAATTTTACGAGAGAAGCCATGTCATGAGTCAAGTTGTTGGATCAAGATCACAATTAAGAACGACTCATTTAAACTATAAAACTTTGTCTTGTGCTTGAATCTCGTTATCCACCAATTGTGCGCTTGTACTTGAACTTCGCATATATCAATTTGCGCTTGTTTGTCATTCATCAAAACCAATTGTGCGCTTGTACTTGAACTTCGCATACATCAATTTGCGCTTGTTTGTCATTCATCAAAACCTACACATAAGGACACACGTTTTAGTATAAAGCCTTGAGAACGTGTTTCCAACAGTAGTTAGGCTCCCACAGACTTTGAAGAAGTTTGATGCTATCTGGGTGATTGTGGATCGGCTGACCAAGTCCGCACGCTTCATTCTTATGTGTACTACTTATTCTCTAGAGCAGTTGGTAGAGGTCTTTATTCGGGAGATTTTTTGTTTGCATGGTGTCCCAGTTTCCATTATTTCAGATAGGGGCACTCAATTTACTTCACAGTTTTGGAGGTCGATGTAGTGAGGGTTGGGTACTCAGGTTGAGTTGAGCACATGTTTTCACTTTCAGACAGACGGGCAGTGCGAGCGCACTATTAGATATTGGAGGACATGTTTTGTACTTGTGTCATTGATTTTAGAGGGTCATGGGATTAGTTTTTACCATTCATAGAGTTTGCTTATAACAACAGCTATCAGTCGAGTATTCAGATGGCCTCATATGTGGCTTTGTATGGGATGCAATGTAGATCTCCAATTTGTTGGTTTGAGCCGGGCGAGGCTACGCTATTGGGTACTAACTTGGTGCAGGGTGCTTTTGACAAAGTGAAGGTGATTCAGGAGAGGATTCGTACAACGTAGTCGAGATAAAAGAGCTATGCTGACAGAAAGGTTCGGAATTTGTCCTACATGGTTGGTGAGAAGGTTCTATTGAAGGTTTCACCCATGAAGGGTGTTATGAGATTTGGGAAGAAATGTAAATTGATTCCTCGGTTCATTGGTCCTTTTGTGGTACTTCGGAGGATTGGTAATATGGCTTATGAGCTTGATTTTCCACCCATCTTGTCGAGTGTGCATCTAGTATTTCATGTTTCTATGCTTCAGAAGTATATTGGGGATCCGTTTCATTTTCTAAATTTCAGCACGGTTCAGTTAAATGGTGATTTGACTTATGATGTGGAGCCAGTGGCTATTTTGGAGCTTCAGGTTCGAAAGTTGAGTTCAAAGGATATAGCTTTAGTTAAAATGCAGTGGAGAGGTTAGCCTGTGGAGGAGGCTACCTGGGAGACCGAGCGAGAGATACGAAGCTGATATCCTCACCTGTTTGAGGCTTCAGGTATGTTTCTTGACTCGTTCGAGGAAGAACGTTTATTTAAGAGGGGGAGGATGTAGCGACACTGTTGGTCGTTTCATGAGTTATCAATCATTTTCTCCTATTTTTACTTCTGATTGCCTTGTTCAGCTGTATTTTGTGTTATCGAGTTGGTTGGCTTGGGTTTGGAGGGGTTTTGGTAAAGTTTGAGACACTTAGTCTCTTTTGAGTAAGATTAAGTTAGAAAAGTTAACCGGATATTGAATTATGTGTTAAAGGGCTCAGATGTGAGTTATGATAGTTTGAATAGCTTCGGCAGGTGATTTAGGACTTAGGAGCGTTATCGAAATGCATTTTGGCGGTTCGTAGTAGATTTCGGCTTGAATTGACGAAAATGGAATTTTGGTGTTTTCCGGTTGATAGGTGAGATTTTCATATACGGGTCTGAATGGAATTTCCGGAGTTGCAGTAGGTCCGCTGTATCATTTGGGATGTGTCTGCAAAATTTTAAATCATTCATATGTGGTTTGATAGACTTTTTGTTGAAAAGCGTAATTCGAAATATTTTAGAACATAGACCTTAATCCGATGTGTTTTGGTTGATTTGATGTTGTTTAGGACGTTTTGATGATTTGTATAAGTTTGAATAGTGGTATATAGCTAGTTTGTGCTTTTGGTTGAGGTATCATGGGCCTTGAAGCAATTCCGGGTGGTTGACAAAAAGAATTTGGAATGGCATCCGAAGTGTTGGGACTGCTGTCATAACCGAATCTGTGGTTGGGAGGCCACAGGTGCGGCCCCGCAGATGCAAAAATGAGTCGCAAAAGCAGAAGGGGCCAAGAAGAGCTGGAGCCGCAGAAACGACTAGGTAGGCACACCTTCGGTAGCGCTGGTACGAGATTTGTATCGCATATGTAGGGCCTAGGATTTAAGTGAGGACCGTAAATGCGGCGTCTTGGGCCACAAAAGCGGCAGCTGGATTGCAAGTGCAAAATCCCTGGTCTAGAAAGTATAGAAGGCTTCCTTTGTGATTTTTGAGTTGTTCTTCACCATTTTTATTTAGGTTTGAGCTCGGGGACAATGTTTGGAGGTAAGATCTATGAACCTAATAATGGATCCTATGGCATTATTTCACTGATTTGACCCAAGATTAATTGAAATTAAGGGTTAGAAAATGGGAAACCAGGGCTTGAGAATTGGAGACTTTTGAGCAAAGGTTTGAGGGGTCATTTGTGATCAAATTTTAGTATTTTTTATGTATGAACTCGCGGGGAGATAAGGAGTCTAATGATGTAAAATTTATCGAATTTTGAGACGTGGGCCCGGGAGTCGCGTTTGGTTAATTTCGGGATTTACGTGGTATTTTGATTACTTTCGAGTGGGCTTTGTTCCCTTAGAATATTTTGATTGTTATATACTGATTTTGGCCAGATTTGGAGCATCCAGAGGCCGACTCGAGGGGCAAAGGCATCGCGAGCTAGGGTTTGGACCGAATTTAGGTGAGTAATGTTGTAAATATTGTCCCGAGGGTATAAAACCCCGCATTACACATCATTGTGCTATGTTGAGGTGAGGCATACGCTATATGACAAACGTGGGGTCGTGCACCATTGAGGATTATGACTTAGTCCATCCAAAATGATTGTTTTACCGCGTATTTGATTGAAAATTATTTGCTATCATCATGTTTTGGGCTGAATGTTATATTTGGGTCTCGTGACAACTGTTTGGACCCTTAGGGGATTTTTATCGTTATTTTCTCACTGTTTTGATTTTATATCTGTACTTAGTCATGCTACATTATACTGTTTTCATCACTCAGCAATGTTTTCTCTGTTTTAACACATTCAATGATTTTTTGGGCTGAGCCTCATATTTTACGGTGCCCGAGTGGCTTTTAAAGATTTTTGACTGAGCAGGACCGAGGGCATGTGTTGTGAGGATTATTATGGGATCGGCCTGTACACCACATCGGTATTATACTAATTATGTTTATAAGGCTGAGGGCCTAAGTTGTATGCAACGAGGTGGCTTGATATGAGGTCGGGGGCTTATTGATTATGCCACTAGATGGCTTGATATTGTGCTTGGGCTTAAGGCCCCCCTCTAAGAGTCTATACACCTCTAGTGAGCGCGGATACCCATTGTGATATGTGATATAGCTTTGAGGGGCTGGTATTATTCCATGTTATTGCTCGAGGGCTGATTTCTGTTGACATTATGCCCGAGGGGAGGATTTTATGTGTTTATCTTTTCTAGCTGCATTTTATTTACTTGTTTAACTATTAAAATGATGTTTTAAAGAAGCTTATACTGAACTAAGGTATTTTATGAGATTTCACTATTTTATTGCGCTTTATTGATTTTACTCTGCCTCTTTATAGCATGTTGTTGTGTTTTTATTTGATTTCTTATCGCTCAATCTTCATTTATTATTATTACTCACTGAGTTGGAGTACTCACTTTAATTCTTGCACCTTTACGCAGATACAAGAGCTTTACGTCCTACTAGCGAGGGTTGATAACTTTCGGCAGATTTTCGGAGTCAACTAGGTAGCTGCTCGACATTCGCAGCCTAGTGTTTCTCCCTCTTGTCATTATTTCTTTCCATTGTACTGGATTTTGTAATAGATTATGTAGTCCCTTTTCCATATTCCTAAACTTATGTTAATTGATCATGACTGATGACACCCCGATGACGGGTTGTGTTGGTTGTTTTTCCGTAGTTGATGTATTTCACTCTATATTGGGTTTTATTGTTATTAATGACTTGATTATGACTCTTTATATCCGTCAATTAATTAGGGGTATGTGTCGGCTGGCCTTGTCTTATCAAGAGGCGCAATCATCGTCGGGTCTGGGTTTAGGGTCGTGACACCCTCGGCTCAAGATCATAAAAAGACAAAAGGAGAGAATATTAGATTCACCATGGAGATCTTAGGAAAAATAGGAATATAAAATGTATATGAAAAAAATACAAAGCAAACACGATGGCTAGTAAATGGATCTTGCGTCAAAAATAGAAAATAGTAAGATACGATATTTTTCCTAGCTATCTTAGACAAAACCCTACCTAAATAGGCTAACAAAGGTTCAAAGTAACGCAAGAATCAACTACCTCCTAGCCTACAACCATAATACTCGACCTCCACAACTTCTTATCTAGTGTCACATTCTCGAAAGTCTGAAGCTCGGCATATCCTGCCTGATAACCTCTCCCCAATAATTCTTAGGCCGCCCCTACCTCTTCGCGTGCCTTCTACAATCATCCGCTCACATCTCCTTGCTATAGCATCTGGGCTTCTCCTCTGTACATGCTCGAATCATCTGAGTCTCGCTTTCCGCATCTTGTCATCAATGGGAGCCACATAAACCTTATCCCGAATATCATCATTTATAATCTTATCCATACTAGTATACCCGCACATTCATCTCAACATCCTCATTTATGTTACTTTCATCTTTTAGATATGTGAATTCTTAATAGGCTAACACTCAACCCCATACAACATGGCCGGTCTAACGACCACTTTATGGAACTTACCATTAAGTATCATTGGAACTCTCTTCTCACACAATACTCCGGATGCTAACCTCCACTTCATTCATCCTACCCCAATGCGGTGTGTGACATCCTCGTCGATCCCTCCTATGTGAATAACCGAATCAAGGTACTTGAAGTTGCCTGTACTTGGGATGTTAAGAAAAGAAATGAATTATACACATTTGTTACTATGCATTTTCTCAGTGTCAAAGGCATAGAATGAGATAACAATCAAGGAAAAACACCAAACAATTCTAAACAGGAAAAATGATTAAATATTTCCCTACTATGAGAAAAAGGATCAACTTTATCTTTCATTATGATTTATGTCTAAAATTACCGCAATTATACAATTGGATCAAATATATCCCTCCTCTGTTAAGATTCACGCCAATCCCACATGGCACTAACATTTTGTCCATGTGTTATGGTGATAGCATTCTAGGAAGCTCAAATCTATTCAAAGACAAGGATGAAGCTTTGAAATCTCAAAGAGTGCCTTTAACAAGATCTCAAGCTAAAAAGTTACAAAACAAGGTTATTGGACTTCAGGAGCGAACAAAGATGTTGTTAGTTTGGAGGAAGAGCTCAAGAATAAAAAATATGAGTTATATATGTGTTATAATTATTTTATGGCCTAAATTTATGTTCAAGAAGAGGTGGATTAGATCCCAAGATCATCTTCTGAAGAAGGTCCAAATCAAGCCACTATTTGACCAATTTGGCATCTAAAATGAGTCCAAACTTGCAACTCATGAAGTCCTTCATAAATCCACGTTTTTATAGCATAAAAAAGACTTACTTGATGTCCAAGAAGGATACAATAGGCTTGCTAGATGTGAAGTACAAGTTGGTGCCAAGTTCTTGTAAATTTCCTTCAAGATTTCTAAGATTCTATCCAAGATTGGATTAGGACTTATTTCCGTATATTTTGGGACTATATTTATTGTTTTCATAGTTAGTTAAGGTTATGTTTTTCTTTTACTAAGATTTTTGGAATTACTTTCCAAGAACGACTTGGTTTTTACTTCCTAGTATTTTTTTTCCTAAGGTAGTTGGACTTGTTGTCCAAAGTAGTTTATGACCTTTTTTTCTTATTTTTTAGGTAGAATTTTGTAACCCCTCTCTTTAAAAAGGGTGTTTTCTTTATTTTTAGACTTAGATTATTATGGACAATATCAATAAAAATTGTGAGTTTCTTCTTGCACTCTTGTGGTGGCTACTCTTGGATTTATTCTTCCACCTTTAAGACTCAACTTAAGGTGGTAAGATTAAACCCTTTTTGAAATCTTAGATCACTTCTAGGTATTAAAGAAAGGTGATAAGTTTAGGTTTATTGTTATTCTTGTTATTCTAAACGGTCGGGTTCACAATCTGTCTCTTGTATTAAATCTCTATCAAAGCCGATTAGTTCTTTGTTAGCTAATTATTGTTGTTAGGATTCAACTTCAAGAATAGTCTTCTTGAATTCAAGGAACTCTTTCTTGAATTCAAGCTATCTTTAATTTGTGTCTTTATTTTCCGCATGTTTCTTGATTTTTTTTGCCTTTGTTTGCTAATTCTTTAATTCCCAATCGTATTGTTATTAAATGGTATCAGAGCATATACTAATTATGATTTCAATCTTTGATAATCTTGGGCGGTTCTTGGGCAAAAAAAAAAAATGAAAATCAATCAAAGAAAAGTGTTATTGCTCATTATTATTTTTAGAATTTAGGTATTATTTGTTTTTCAAATCAAGAAAGGAAATAAGAAGAAGGGATCCTAGTTTTTGAAGATTAAGGTAACCTCTTTTGGGTTTCCTAAATTCTTTCCTTTTTTTCCTACTAACCGATTCCTATTCTTCCTAGGTTTGGTCCGTCACTATCCTTTTCTTTTTCTAACTCGACATTCTTATCACTAAGGTTCTGACTAGTAAGGTTTATTAGTAAATCTAAAGATAACGATCATGAGTTGCTTTGAGTGAAAAAATGCAAGATAAGTGAGAATATTAGAGGGAAAAAGCTAAATTTAAAAGATATATATTTCTTCTAATCTATGTGAAGATGTCTCAAACAAGTAGTTATAGTGAGAGGAGGCGAGTTATGACTCAACAACTTGAAAAGTCGAACTTACCAGTGTAACGAATGGAAGAAAGACAATCATAATGTTATTTTCCAAACAAGATCTAAAGTGATGTCTGCAATTGTGCCCTTAGAACTGACAAAGAGTTTGGGTATAACTCAATTAGAATTTAAACGGTTGAGAAACTGAACTTGCCTTGTGCTGAGCATATTGAACCCTGCATGTCGAGATGAGTAAAGGTAAATAAAAGAGTGTTATTGCTATTCTCTCTTGTAAAGTATGAGGATGCAATCTGGTGTGATGTGATTCTCATGAATAATTATCATATCTTGTTCAGAAAGCCATGATATGTTTATAGAAGAGTTTCATAGCATGAAAAAAATTGATACTCTTAATGGGAAGAAATTCATTATTGGACCTTTACTCCTTCACAAATTTGTGAAGATGAAAAGACCATTAAAGAGAATACAGAAAAATATGAGAGAGAAAAGAATAAGAGGAGTAAGGGAGTGCATGTCGACATCCTAATAGAGGAAAAAGGAGAGATGTTGAGTGAAGAGAATGAGATGTCAAGTGAAAAAAGAGTGAGTTTGAGGGAAAAGAAAAGAGGAAAGGCAATGAGATAACAAAAGTATATAAGGTGGACAGAGAAAAACATGAGGGTTTGAGTCAAGAAAAAAAGAAAACTTTACTGAGAGAAAAATATCAAGGGTGAGGAAAAAGTTAATCTTGAGATAAAAGTCAAAGAGGATGTAAGTAAGAAAACATGTTCTTTACTTCCTAACGCATTAACTCTTTCTTGTTTTAGTTCTTGTGTTTGTGTGTAGGCACATGTTGAAAAATGGTGGCAAATGATCCAATTATATTCCAACATGAATTAGGCGAAATTAATTCTTGTTGGATTGTGGAAGATAAAAACTTAAATAGTTTTAATATCTGAATATATTACATTTAAACAATTATGTGCTTGTGTACATCTACGTTGCTTATTAGTTTTATTCAATTAATAAGTACATAAGTTATTAATTTAATGATATAATAGTATTTTAATAACTTAATAATTATCACAAATCTAACTTAACACTAAAAACGAAAAGCTAGTATTATTTAGTATGAACGTATAACAAAGCTAACAATATCTAGGATGAAAAAATTATTAAAGAAAAATGTATTTTTGAATATCTTTATTTCATGAAAATAGTTACTTATTTCTACTTGACTTAAACGTAATTATATTTATTCTTTTGATTTATTGTAGATAATTTTCCTACTTATATTTGCATTTATTATGGTATTTCTTCTTATTTATGGTATTTGTATTAAGAAGTAAAATATATAAGAAAAGTAACACACACTAAATCCCCCAAACCAAAACCTAGTCGCCAATCTCCCTCCCCACTTTCTTATTTCTTTCTTCTGCCAAGAGTATTAGGCATTAATTCTACGCTGCAAGAAAGACAAAGAGGGTCTTCAGAGTGTCACGCCTTAACCTCGGGATGTGCGAGCGACGCTCAATCGAGTAAATTCCAATCGAACAAGCCGTATTAATACTTTTCTACCCCAAATCAACATGGTTAAGGGAACTACGCTATCACTTATTTAGACAATAGTAAAATTTGAACATTTACATTGTTAAATCATTTTCATGCCACAGCCCTTAAACCATGGTTAAGCTTTCAATAATTCACACAATTATATTTTAGAAGAGGTAGAGTACAAAGTTACAATATGGTTTATTAACCTATCCAGTGCTCATACATAATTTACAACGACGTCTATGGAGCCTCTAAAGATATAACAAATAATAATGACTATGCCGGCAACAAGGCCCGACTATACCTCAAAAGTGAATACACATAACAAAAGATGTACAATATAATCCTTTGAAGGAGAAAGATGCTCACCAAGACTTTGAGAGGAGGATGTTCTGCCATGCGTGATTGGCACTATCCGCTATGGAGCCACCTATATTTATTTAAAAATATAGTTGCCTCTGGAAAAATGGCCGCTAGTACCATGGAATAGTACTAGTATGTATAACTAAATACCATCATGTTAGAAAGAACAACCATACAAGAGTAAAGAGGAAATCGTAAGGGCAATAAAGTTTTAAATAAGTACCATGTCAACAATATATGGAGGTTCACATGATTTTCACATAGTTTCTGAAATTTTAAATTGGAGCATCCCACACTGTTGCATCATTATCCATGTTTTCACCGCTTCGTTGAGCGGAGTCCGATCACTGACCGATCGGCTAAGCCGTCTTCTCGAGACGTTACCATTATTTTATTCACACTTTCCAGTTTCAATCATCAATACATTACCACCATGTGTATATATCATGGCATCCGATCACGGTCCGATTGGCTAAGTAACCTCCTCGAGACGTTACCATTTTCCATTATTTATCTTATTCCAATCTTTGGTTACACATGTATTAGTTTACCGGCACTTGGGTCCCCAATTTCAACATTTCACAATTCACGTTTCACATTGTTCCCATTTTTAACATTTACTTTGCCACCTAAGACCATAGGCACATACAAAAAAAATTTAAGTTATAAGCATAGAGAAGAATTCATCAAGTTTGGCATATTAGTCCCAAAGTAACCTTGGCATGATACTTAGGCATTTAGCACATAGATCATGTTCTCCACACATCCTCTATTTACAAAGAATAAGACAATAACACATGAAGAAGTACCTACCACATACATTTTTACAATATTAATTTACTTAACATAACAAGTACTGCATCAATCACGTTTCGAACTTACAACATTTACAAGGGCACCATGGAAGTTCAATTTCTAAGATATGGGGTTTTAGTCATACATACATCAACAGAACTTTCCTTAATTCTTACAAAAATTCTGGGACTCTTAGCACTTCAATCTATAGTATAAGAATTATAAATCGAACCAAGAATTAGAGACATGGTTAAGACTTTAGCTCGTTCAAGTATACTATCAAGCGCCAAGTATGCATTATAATTTTAGGTCCCTATTGAAAGAGCTTTATTCTAAGTTATACTCAAATTGTTGTCTCTTTAATTCACATCCTCCACATACCCCATTTTCTCTTATGCATGAAAGTCCCTTTTCCCAAAAATTCAATTGTTATTCACTTATTTTAAATAGATATTTCAAAATTACAGATTATGGAACAAGTTCTTACCTTTTTAGGGTGAAGACCTAGAAACTCTCTTGACAATCTTCAAGATTTTGGGGTAAGAGTCGGGTGGGGATTAGATGAAGGTCACTCCCGCTCTCTCTCTAGAACTTCTTTTCTCATTCTTTTTTCAGTAAAAATAATATAAAGAAAGTCGGATGAGGTGTTTTTAATGAGATGGGGTCAGGTTTTAAAAATTAGAAAATAGGAGCCCTGGCTCAAATATGCGATCGCATACCTAACATGAGACCCGTAAAATGTACCGCAAAAATGGTTCAAAAAACTGAACATACTGCCTGGGTATGTGATAAGAATGCGGCTCGCATACCTATCATGCGGTCGCATAATGCACCGCAGAATTGGTCCTTGCAAAAATTCTAAGGGAATTATGCAATGGCTGTGCAGCCCACATATTGAGTATGCGATCGCATAATTGGCCGCATAGTTGACCTCAAAATTGACCAATACACTGCTTTACTTTGCGGAGACTATACAGTATGCATAGCTGTTATGCGACTGCATATTGGACCGTAGAATCGCACTTTTTTGGAAAGTATCATTCCTTGGCTTTTTAATGATAGATCAATCCAAAAGGTCCGAATCACTTTTACACATTTCTAATATATATTTCTAATTTGGCGCTACGAGCTTTCGAATTTTTGAGTATAAGTTTGTACGGGGTCTTACGCAGAGTGTATCCCATTGCAATCTCCATTTATGGATAGAAATTCTAACTTATTCGTTCGTCTCTTCCCAGGTAAGCTCACGTCTCTATATGATAGGATTTTCGAATTATCTCACTATGCCTACTTGAGTTTGGGATTTTTAGTTCAATTTTACGAGTTATTCCAATAATTTGATAGATATTATGCGTTATTTTTAATAAGTGGGGAGTGTGGTTTTAAAGATTTGATAGATTTTATGCCTTACGCCTAGTTGAGTTAGGCTTTTATTTTAATTGTTTGTTTTTACTTTACAGGATGCTCAAGAGAAAAGTGCCTTTGAGAAATTGCAATCTCGTTTAATGATAAAATGTAAGTTTTTCTTCTTTTTTCAATCTTCTTAAGTTTTATGATTTAAATGCCTTTTCTTTTGTCTTCTGTGTTGAAACATGTTTTGATCTTTTTTCACCTGATTCATGGCTACGTTTTTTCTTATTCCATGAAAATATGCACAATATCGAAGAAACTTAGAGAGAGAAAGTAGAGAGAAGGGAGAGCATCGAAGAGTCTCGAAGAAGACTCAGAATTCATTTCTGAAAAAATGACGCCTCGGTTCCTACAAACGACCCCTGACCCCTTATATCAAAATAACCACTTTTACAGATATAGCCTAATTACAGACATAGACAAACAAATTACAAAAATAGCCTAATTGTAGAGGTAGCCTATTTGGCTCAGATATGACTCTTTCCTTCAATGACCAAAATGGTCTACATGTGAGTAGTATCATCATTGCCTATTTACATATCTCAACACCCCCCCCTCAAGTTGAAGGGGGAAACCACCTTTAACTTGGACAATAGAGGAGAAAGAGCAGTCCCAGATAATGCCTTGGTCAACGGATCAGCCAGCTGCTGAGAAGTGGAAACATGGGAAAGTTTTAGGAAACCATTGTGTAGCAAAGTGCGAACATAATGACAATCCACCTCAATATGCTTAGTACGTTCATGGAAAACTGGATTATTAGCAATGTGGACAGCAGCCTGACTATCATAAAATACAGAAATAGGAGAAGGAACAGATACCCCAAGATCAGCAAGTAAACGAGAGAGCCAAGTTAGTTCAGCAGTAACCTTGCTCAAAGCCCTGTACTCAGCTTCAGCAGAAGAAAGAGAGACAACTGGTTGCTTTTTCGATTTCCAACTTATAAAACTGCCACCCAACAATACACAAAAACCAGTAACAGATCTTCTAGTGTCAGGACAGGCTGCCCAGTCACTATCAGAGTACCCAGTCACAGAGTAATCAGGAACATCAGAGTAAAAGAGACCCAAAGAAGAAGTGCCTTTAAGATACCTCAAAACATGCATAGCAGCAGACATATGGGGAACCCTTGGGCATTTAAGATATTGACTCAGATGTTGCACGGCAAAGCATATATCAGGGCGAGTATGGGTTAAGAACAACAATTTGCCAACAAGACTCCTGAACTGGTCAGGAGCGGGCAAAAGGTCACCAGAATCAGCAGTCAGTTTGGAAGAAATGTCCAGAGGGGAAACAACAGGAGAAACAGATACACAGTCAAAAGCATGCAACAAGTCATTAACATACTTATGCTGATTCAGATGTATCCCACCAGGGACATGTTTAACCTCAAGACCCAGAAAATAATGCAATGACCCCAAATCCTTGATTTTGAAAGTATCATCCAAGAAGGCTTTTAAGCCAGCAATTCCATCACAGTCATGCCCAGTTACTATAATGTCATCAACATACACAGCCACTACAATAAGGGAATCAGGGGTACCTTTTAAGAACAGGGAATAATCATTCAAAGAGTGCCTGTAACCTCTTGAATGAAGAGCAGATGACAGCTTAGCATACCACTGCCTGGAGGCCTGCCGGAGCCCATATAAAGATTTCTTTAGTTTACAAACCAGAGGAAGAGAAGAAGAAGAAAAGGTAGAAGAAGAAGAAGGAGAAGCAAAATCAGATACCACCAAACCTGGAGGAAGTTTCATATACACTTCCTCATCCAAATCACCATGGAGGAAGGCATTGTTAACATCAAGCTGAAACAATGGCCAATGGTTTTTAACAGCCACTGCAATAATGCATTTCACTGAAGTCATCTTAACAACAGGAGAAAATGTGTCTGTAAAGTCCACACCCTCAACCTGTGTATCACCTCTAATAACCAACCTTGCCTTGTATCTTTCAATAGAGCCATCAGATTTATATTTGATCTTGTAAACCCACTTACAGCCAATAGGTTTCTTGCCTGGAGGAAGATGCACAATGTCCCAAGTATGGTTAGCATCCAATGCATCAAATTCCTTCCTCATGGCATCCTGCCAAGCTGGTACAGAGGCAGCTTGAGAGTAAAACATAGGTTCAGATTCCAAGTTGGAGGAAGAGGAACCAGAGAAGGCTGGATGTTGGCAAACATAGTCTTTGAGGTAAGGAGGGGGAATATGTTGTCTGGTGGATTTTCTGGGCAAGGAAACAGGCTGAGAGACAGGTAAAGCAGGAGGAGAAGTATCATGATTGAAAAGGGGAGAAGGAATGGATACAGGAGAGGCAGGAGAAGAACTAAGAGGAGAAGAAGGGGAAGAATCACTGGAAGTTGGTAGCAGTAAAGAATGTTCAAGAATGTCATCAGAAAAGGGAACAGGAGGAGGAGGAGAGGAAGATGGAGGTGCAGTTTTAAAGGGAAAGTGAGTTTCATGAAAGACAACATCTCTAGAAACAAAACATTTCTTAGAATTCAAATCATACAATTTGTAGCCTTTCTTACCAAAAGGGTAACCAATAAAAACACAAGAATAAGCTCTGGACTTCAGTTTATCCCTTTGAGGGATAGGGACAGCAGCATAAGCCAAACAACCAAAAGTTCTTAGGTGAGAGTAGGAAGGGGGAGAACCATGCAATAATTCATGAGGTGATTTGTAATGAAGTATTCTGGATGGCAATCTATTAAGGATGTATGTTGCAGTTAACAAACAATCACCCCAAAATGATATAGGCAAACCAGACTGAAAAAGAAGAGCCCTACAAGTTTCAAGTAAGGATCTGTGTTTTCTCTCAACAACCCCATTCTGTTGAGGAAAATGAGGGCAAGTTGTTTGATGCACAATCCCAAGTTTACTGAAAAAGGAAATCCCTTCTGCACTGGAACCCAGTTCCAGGGCATTATCACTCCTGACAACCTGGACCATGGAATTGAACTGAGTCTGAACATAGGAAATGAAAGATTTTAATAGAGGGAAGGCATTACTTTTAGAACCCATCAAATGTGTCCAGGTGGCCCTAGAAAAGTCATCAACTATGGTGAGAAAGTATTTACTACCAAGGGAAGTAGGGGTATGGTAAGGGCCCCAAGTATCTACATGTATAAGTTGAAATGGTTTAGTAGTACTAATGATACTATCAGGGAAAGGCAGTCTGGTTTGTTTAGCCATAGGACAAATAGAGCAAGGAAAAGGTTGTTTAGCAGCAAAAGAAAAAGGTAAGCCAGAAACATGTTTCATATTAGCAAAGGAAGTGTGTGCTAATCTCAAATACCAAATATAGTTCATATCAGCAGTAGCAGCATTATTACAACTGGGAGATTGTACAATTGAGCTAAAATGTTTGCCATCAGAAACAACATCATCATTACAAACATGTGAAACAGTATGCTCAGGAGTAGAAGAAGACTTGGAAGAGGCAAAAGAGGAAGGAGGTGACCAAGAGTACTTGTACAAACCAGCCTCCTCTTTACCAAGATCCAGAAGCCTCTTCAGAGAAAGGTCCTGTAACAGGTAAAGAAGACATGAGGTTGGTGTAAACAAAACTAAACAATTCAATTGTTTCATCAATTTATGAACAGAAATCAAATTATGTTTGAAAGAAGGAACCAAGAGTACATTGTGAAGAGTAAGAGAAGGAGTCAATGCAAATGATCCTGTACAAGTGACCTTTACTTTATAACCATTAGGAAGGGAAACAAGGTAAGGAATAGTTAAGGGTATAATATCAAAAAGTAGATTTTTATCATAAGTCATGTGATTGGAAGCCCCTGAATCAATGATCCAGGTAGCAGAATTTATGTTTGTAAGCATGCACAACTTGGAATCAGAAACAAGACTCTCAGACATCAAAGTACCAGCAAAATTAGCAGAACTCATGGGAGAAGGAGCTTGATCACTAGTAGAAAAAGTCTGTCGAATTAAGCTCATAATCTGATCACATTGCTGTCTGCTCAACCCTGGTATCACAGGTTGACTGGCAATAGGATCCCCTAGAGGAACAGACAGACCTGAATTTCCTGTATCAGCAGACACACAGTCAGTACTAGTGGAAAGATGAGCAGCAGATTTCCTTCCCTTGGTGTAAGAATTGCTTTGAGCAAAACCATGCAGCTTGAAACACTTATCAATTAAGTGTCCAGACTTCTTGCAATATCTGCAAAATAAGTTTCCTCTATTTTGTTCAAAATTGACTTTAGGTCTGAAGTTAGACCCAGACAATTTACCCTGGTTGAACCCAGCAGAGGGCCTGTCAGTGTGAACATTAAAAGACATAGAGTCTGGGCTCATATGGGAGACAGACTTGACTTCTCTTTGTTTTTCATCATTGAGTACAATATTATAAACACTGTCAAGGGAAGGAAATTGCTGCATCATTAACAAATTACTCCTTACACCCAAATATGTCTCATTCAGTCCCATAAGGAACTGATAAATCTTGTTTTCATCATCTTCCTCGATAATACCATTCTTAGCAGCACAAGTGCACTTCTGTCCATGGTTTGGGACCATTGTCCCTAATTCATCCCATAAACTCTTGAGTTTATTAAAGTATGAGGCTATATCAAGGGAACCTTGGAATGTCTGAGAGAGTTCCCGTTTAAGCTTAAAAATTTTTGTTTTATTGGAGGTACCATATCTCTTCTCAAGTTGAGACCACATGCTTTGAGCAGTGTCAGAATATTGTACACTATCAGCTATTTGAGATGACACAGAAGAAGTTAACCATGACATAACGAGCATGTTACATCTATCCCACAACCTCTGTAAGCTCACATTATTACTAGGTCGGGAAAAAGAACCATCAATGAAACAAATTTTATTTTTAGCAGATAAAGCCATTGTCATCTTACGTCTCCACCCTCCATAACCACTACCTGAAAAAGGAGTGGGAACAAGGCATGCACCAGGCACATCAGAAGAATGTACAAACAAAGGATTAGAAGGATCGATAGGACCAGAGTTGCCACCAGAACCATTACCACTCGTGTTACCAGCCATGTTCAAATGAATGAAATCTTTTACAAATATCACCAAAAATCAATATTCACAATCTAAACAACCAGTATTCACAACTCAAACAGGTTATTCACAGATAGAAGCAAATAATCGCACAAGCAGTCAAAGAATCACAACCAAAGAATAGGAACGATGTTACCGTCCTTCTTCGCAACCGGAGAAGATCGGGCTTTAACAACAAATGAAACCCTAGGTATGAACCCTAGAAGTAACCGTCAAAACTTTACCGCAAATACCGTCAATGATGTCGCAACAGTAGTGACGACAACCAAAACCTCAGCAAAATGAGTATCAAACCACCGGATGGCAATCAAACAGCCGTTTTGACCACCAGAAAACCCTAGAGGTTGAAAACTCACCGGAAAATCTCCGAAAACTTCACAATAAACGATTGAACCGTTCAATAGAGAAGGAACGGTCACAAATCGTGAAGATAGAGACTCGAAGGAACCCTATCAGAACCAAACAAAATCATCGATCTTTCGATCTCAGAAAACCTCGAATTTTTATCAGAGAATGGTTCAAATGAATCATTGATTCACACAAGAGCATCATCGGATCACTATACAAGGCTCTGATACCATGAAAACATGCACAATATCGAAGAAACTTAGAGAGAGAAAGTAGAGAGAAGGGAGAGCATCGAAGAGTCTCGAAGAAGACTCAGAATTCATTTCTGAAAAAATGACGCCTTGGTTCCTACAAACGACCCCTGACCCCTTATATCAAAATAACCACTTTTACAGATATAGCCTATTTACATGACTGGCCTAATTACAGACATAGACAAACAAATTACAAAAATAGCCTAATTGTAGAGGTAGCCTATTTGGCTCAGATATGACTCTTTCCTTTAATGACCAAAATGGTCTACATGTGAGTAGTATCATCATTGCCTATTTACATATCTCAACATTCCATGATTCATTAAACTTTTAATTATTAACTATAAATGTATCTAGCTGGTATATGTTTGATAGTTCAAATATAAATTTCTCACAAGATCATTTTATTTATTATTTCAATTTAGTGATTACAGAGAGTGCTTATATATTTTTCGATGCATAAAGATCAATGAGTGTGTTGGGGATGGCAACATAGACCATCAAGATCAAACGGGGATGACAACATGAATCATCAAGTAAATACTTATGTTCGTTCAGTGTGGATTGCCGAATATTATTTCTGATCTCTATTACAATCAAGCCTCACATTGACTAGTTTTCTTCTTCAAAATTTTGTTGTTGTAAAAGAGTTATGTAATACGGATACTATTAACTGATTAATACAAATGTGTATCCTCAAATTTATTTTGTGGAAATTCTTAAATGTCAATTTGTGAAGGGTAAGTTATTTTTCAAGCAAATATGTTACTACTATTAGTTTTAATATAATATGCACAACCACAAAATAGTTGGAAAAATTTAGACAAAAATTAAATTAGTTTTTTCTATCCAAAAAAGAATTTGTATAATCTAACCTCAACCTTTTTGCAGGATTTGTAGCCATAAAACTTTTAGTCCGTAGCTAAACAAAACTAATTTTGCCACGGACTATATTACTTTGTGACTACCATATAAAAGTAGCTACAAATTAATTTATTATGGCAAAAGTATAAAATTATTTGCTATAAATATATTTTTCTTGCAAAAACTATAAAATTATTTGCTAGGAATATAGCTACAACACAAAATTTTTGTAGCAATAAATATTAATCCTTAGCCACGGATCATGTGTGATGACCCAAAATGTCATCTCTTATCTTTGTGGTCGAATCTGTATTTCGAGGCCTTAAAACCTTCTTTTGTCTCACCTCGACTTGTGTGCACAGTTCAGGCATATATCCGAAAAGCCTTTATGTGAAAATTTGAGAAAAAAAATACTAATTTTGCCTTTAATGTTGAATTTAAGTTGATTTTGGTCAATATTTTGGGTAAACGAACCCGTATCCGTTATTTGACGTTCTCGGAGGGTCCGTTGAAAAATATAGAATTTGAGCGTATACCCGAAACTGAATTTCAAGGTCCCTCGCCCGAGAAAAGAATTTTTAAAGAAAATTGATTGCTGAAAAATATAAAGACTTTTGAAAATAAAATGGTGTGTGTTCTTAATGGTATCAGACCCGTATTTCAGTTTGGGAACCTGGTACATGTTTAAAATAATATTTAAGTCAAATATATAAAATTTGGTGAGAATCGGAGTTGATTTGATATAATCGGACAATCGTTTGTGAAAATAATAACTTTAGGTGTTCTTGAGAGTGGTATTTGTCTAATTAAAGATATTGAATTCAATTCATCTTCAATAGAATTATATCCCATACTCTAAAGTTGCGATAATTCTATTTAATACATCAAAATATATTATGAGGGGGAAAACCTAATATGTCAACATATAAACACAAAGATAAAAAAAAAGTAACATACTTCATGACTACTGAAGAAATCAAAACGTTTGGGATATTTAGGCTCTCCCACACATACATAACGTAACATCTTGGGAACCTGAGAGGTATCAAGGTACTCATCCTGTTTTATATACTTCTTCCGAATATCTGGAAAGCACTTATAAAACCAAGCACATAGCAGATATGAAAATCCACCAACTTTATACTCAGTTGAACTTAATTTGTTCTGCTTGTCCAATACATATTTCAGTGAGTAATTGAGCTTCTCATAAGTCGCATTACCCCAAGGATATGTAACACAAACCTTATCATTTTCAATAGTAGATGCATACTCCTCCATCACAGATGACTCAGTCTTTTTCCCAAACAAAATAGACTCTACAACAAAAAATTCGATAAACTTCACATCATCATCATCACTCTCGCGTACATGACTTTGATTCACAACATTCTTTGAAATTTTATTCCGAGTCATAAAATCTCGAATATCCTTCAAAGTCACACCTTTGGACTTACCAAAATAGCGCTTAAGAATATTTCTCTCTCGATTAATTGGTCTTTCAACATTATGTGATGTGATCCTCAAACCGCACATAATGTAGAAGTCTTCAAGGATGAAGGAAACATCATGGCCAAAAATCTTGAAACTAATGGAGTCTTTATCATTGGTGAATATTCGAGAAAGACATAGATAATGAACCAAGTTCATGCTACATTTGAAATTCTCTATAGCCATAATGTATCAAAATGTACCATTATTAAGCTTATCCTGTTGTATAGGAGTCAAGAAATTTGCAATTAAACTCTTCAAATCGTGCTTCCCTTTCCAGTAACCCTTACAGTTAAACCAATCTCGAAACTCAAAATATCTTTGCCCTGGTCTTGTAGGTGGAGGAACATGGACATAAGGACCTGGGGGTATTATAGGTTGTTTAGGTGCTTTAAGTCCATTAGCTGCTTTGCGTACTTTAGCTGCATTAGGATCTTTAGGTGCTTTAGGTGCTATTTGTTCAAAAAAATTGAAAGATATAAAAAATAACATCATGACATTATCAAAAAGATCAGTTAAAACTTCAATCTTTAAGAATGCTGAAGTTCCACAGTTAAAAAAATTCAGCTATAGAGTTGAAGTTCGACAGTTACAAAACAAAACTTCAGCTCTAGAGTTGAAGTTCACTAGTTACAAAAACAACAACTTCAGCTCCTAAAGCCGAAGGTCACCAGTTACAAAACAAAACATTCAGCAAAAAAATATACTATAATTTTTACAAAAAACAAAATACAAATTCAAATCCAAAAATAATGCCAAAACATGAAAAAAAAACTTCAGCTCCTATCTAAGATATCATTTTTTTTAGTAGAATGGTCTAACCACTACTTTCCAGTTCAAACACTATACAAATACATGAATTTGCAACCTAAAGCTAATGGTAATGGTTAAGTTGTCGCAGTCCAGCTTGCCAACGCTTACAGCTGCCGCGAATATGAATAAGCAACGCAACCTCGCGACAGAACTAGTTCTCCTCTAATTCTTTCCTTCAAATATAATGTAGTTCCTGTTTCTCCAAATAAGTGCAACAGTGGTCACAAAGGCAGAAGCAGCAACAGCCTAGTGCCACAGTTTACTCCTAGCTTGACAACATATCCATTGGAGTTCAGCTTCCCAACTACTAATTGTTCTGTTATGGCCCACCTTGCAACACATTGAACTATTATAAACTTCACACTTTAATAGTATGATCTATTTAACTCTCAAAATTTTTAAAAATTTCGACGTCTAATCACTGAATAATTTATAGAATTTTCATCAACAACGCAAACACTCGTTCAAAAAAACCTATAAATACAATCGTAAAAGTAAAACTAATGCACTTATCAAACTAAACCCTAATAAACTATTTTATCATAAATACATGACTATTAAAACCAAAACCAAAACCAAAAATTAAATCGTAAAAATTAATATTAAAATAAAATTCAGAAAGTTAATGCAATATATCTGTGATTAAATTGTAATGTGGGAACAACGATGACTAGCAGTTGGATTAAACTGTAATGTGGGAACAACGGCGACTAGCAGTTGGCAAATAAAAAACAACGACGAAAATCGTTTGATTTCACAGAAGAACAAACCAAAAAATACGAATAACGGAAGAGAGAGACAGATACAATAGAGGAATAGCGTATACTTAGAGATAAAGTAGTCTTTTAATAAAGAAGGGCAAAATAATCTTTTTAAAATATTTTTAACAAAAAAAAGAGTAATGGTGCAAATAGAAAAACAAAGCGGCTACAGATTAAAAGGGGCGCCCAAATAAAACATCCCTTATAATTTTGGGATTTTTACATATATATACCATATAGCAAACCTTATTACCTCTCATGTTTAAGGTTTGTGTTTATTACATTTAAGCATACCAAATTTTAATTTATGTACCATAATTCAAATTAGGGGTATAATTATTGCTTCATTTATTCTAGGCATGATTTTAGGAGCATATATTCCTTTTTCCTTTTTTTCCTCTTCTCTTTCCCATCGGATTTCGTTTCTTGTTCTCCATACTTTATTGCATCCATAAGTTCAAAACAGTTTGCTTCAACAAGTTTTTTCATCGTCAGCTTTTCCAATTGAACTCATAATTCTTTCGTTTTGATCCATTCTGTTCAACCTCAAGAACATTTTCTTTCCCCACTGGTTGTGTATCAGTCGAATTAGCACCCTCCCTCATCAAGATGTATCGGGCTTTTATTGGTTTACATATAATAAATTATCACAACAACAACCAATGCATATAAATCGTTCTTGCCCTTTCCAAATTTGCGGCACTACCAAAATTGAAATTTTGAATATTAAGAATTGATTTAATTTGGTATGCTTAAATTTTTTTGACACAAGATTGTAGTTTAATTGTAGTATAAATGTAACAATACAATTTAACTACAATTTACAATTTATCTACAAATTATCTATATTTTATCTACAATTCTACAATTTAACTATATTTTAACTACAAATTCTGGAAAAATATGTCTTCTTCTTCTTCGACGAGTTTCAATCTGAAACATAATTATAGAAGACTTGTAGAAATTTTAGTCTTCCCAATCTACAATTTATCTACAACTTATCTATAATTTATCTATATTTTATCTACAATTTATCTACAATTCTACATTTTAACTACAATTGAACTACAATTTCTGAAAAAATATGTCTTCTTCTTCTTCGACGAGTTTCAATCTGAAAATCAGTCAAAACCAATTCTAATCTTCACCAAAACCCCTCAAAATTGAGATATAAACTCCTAAACATATTTCGAATTATTTACAACACCCAATCCAAACAAATAATGATTTTTGAAAATCCAAATTTGAATTCAAAGCTTTCAACCTTTTTAATGGCTATCAATGATGGAAAATATATGGAGAAGGAGAGAATTACGCTGCAATATATTTTCTTCCGTTTTAAATTTCAAAATTAATGGTGATAGAATCACCATTAAATGTGATTCCTACAAATTTGGAGCATTTTTAGGGTAGAATCTATCTATTTTTGGTTTGGTGCAATTTTTGTAAATAAAACATGGTATAGGCGGGTAAATACCAAACCATACACAATTTTAGTAATAAGGTTTGCTATATGGTATATATAGGTAAAAATCCCTATAATTTTTACTTAATTTTTTACGGGGGAAAGCCCGTTAAGGTACCTAGCTATCTGGGCTTTCGAGTGTCGCCTGTGTTGCACCAAAGCATGGGCCTGGCGCACCCCTCCAAGCTCAGTATAAATTATATTTGGGCCATTTCTTGGGTCCGGCTAACAGTGAGATGTTTCTTTTCTCTTAATTGATTTATCTTCTTATTTAATTAAATCTTGTTCGAATTTCATCTCGCAGTAAATCAATTTTTTCTTTTATTTTGTCATGATACCTAAATTTCAACCCTTTCATTTTCATACATGCATCTTTTCTAAGTCCACACAATATAAATTTAATGATTTTTTGTCGTTATTATTTCATGCTTTTATATGTTTATGTAAAGATGATATTTGTTTTTCTATCTTATGTTAGGTTTTGACGCCCAACTGTGCATGTTAAAATTTTAATATTAAAAACAAAGCAGTTGAGGACGCAAATTTAACTCATTAAATATTTCGAGCGGATAATGAAAGTATTTATATATTGTTATGAAATAATATAAAAGACAAGAACAATAATGCAAGAACAAGAGCATAGAGAGAAGAGTAGAGAGAGTTCTTCTTATTGATACTTAGAGAATGTTAGGAGTTATTTACAATGGTAGATGGCACATCTATTTATAGGGAGGAGGATGATTTAGCTACCAAGAATAGAACTCTAGAATCTCTCTAATTAAAGACATTCACCTTAAATAGAAGTGTATTTATAACACTCCCCCTTGAATGTCTATTCAATTATGTGCCTCGTTAAAACCTTAAAACAAAACCCAATGGGAAAAATTAAAGTAAGGAAAAAGAGTACACATGTTTGAATATGCGCCTATTGGTTGCCTCGTTAAAAACCTCGCAAGGAAAACCCGGTGGGACAAAACCTTGTAAGGGAAAAAGAGTGCAACGCGCATTAACTCCCCCTGATAAGAACATCAATTTATGTCCTTAAGTCTTCGCATCCCGATCTTGTGAACTAGCTTCTTGAAGGTTGACTTTGGTAGAGATTTTGTGAACAAATCAGCCATATTGTCGCTTGAACGAATCTGTTGAACATTGATATCACCATTCTTTTGAAGATCATGTGTGAAGAATAACTTTGGTGAAATATGCTTCGTTCTATCTCCTTTTATGAATCCTCCCTTCAATTGAGCTATACATGCTGCATTGTCTTCATACAAAGTTGTGGGTAGTTTATCACACTTCAAACCACATTTGTCTTGGATATGATGTATTATCGACCTTAACCACACACACTCCCGACTTGCTTCATGAATAGCAATTATCTCGGCATGATTAGATGAAGTAGCCACAATTGATTGCTTAGTCGATCGCCAAGATATGGCGGTTTCTCCACAGGTAAACACATAACCCGTTTGAGATCGAGCCTTGTGTGGGTCGGACAAATATCCAGCATCAGCATAACCAACAAGATCCGGGCTGCAATTCTTGCCATAAAATAAGCCCATATCGGTAGTTCCCTTTAGGTACCGCAATATGTGTTTGATCCCATTCCAATGTCTCCTCGTAGGAGCCGAGCTAAATCTTGCTAAGACATTGACTGAAAAGGATATGTCAGGCCTTGTAGTATTTGCAAGATACATTAGTGCGCCAATTGCGCTAAGATATGGTACTTCAGGACCAAGTAGCTCTTCATTCCTTTCTTGTGGTCGGAATGGATCTTTGTTCACATCAAGTGATCGAACAACCATCGGTGTACTTAAAGGATGTGCTTCATCCATGTAAAACCGTTTCAGTACCTTTTCTGTATAGGTAGATTGATGAACAAAAATTCCGTTTGCCAAATATTCAATTTGCAAACCAAGACATAGTTTAGTCTTTCCGAGATCTTTCATCTCGAATTCATCCTTTATATAATCAATTGCCTTTTGGAGTTCTATAGGGGTTCCAATAAGGTTTATGTCATCGACATATACGGCAAGTACAACAAATTTCGATGTTGTTTTCTTTATAAAAACACACGGGCAAATGGCGTCATTTATATAGCCTTCTTTTAACAAGTACTCACTAAGACGATTATACCACATTCGTCCAGATTGCTTTAGACCATACAAGGATCTTTGCAATTTAACTGAGAACATTTCCCGAGATTTTGAATTGTGTGCGTTTGGCACCTTGAGTCCATCGGGAATTTTCATGTATATCTCATTATCAAGTGAGCCATAAAGATAGGCAGTAACCACATCCATTAAGTGCATGTCAAGCTTTTCATGGACAACAAAACTTATAAGATAACGAAAGGTTATCGCATCCATTACAGGCGAATATGTCTCTTCATAATCGACACCAGGCCTTTGAGAAAAACCTTGTGCAACAAGGCGTGCCTTATATCTTTGTACCTCGTTTTTCTCATTTCTTTTGCGTATAAAAACCCATTTATAGCCGACAGGCTTAACACCATTAGGTGTTTCAACTATAGGGCCAAAAACTTCACGTTTTGCCAGCGAATTCAATTCTGATTGAATTGCTTCTTGCCACTTTGGCCAATCATGTCTTTTTCGACATTCTTCAACAGATTGAGGTTCGAGATCCTTACATTCTTGCATAATGCTAGATGCTACATTATAAGCAAAGGCATTATCCACCACAATATCCACTCGATTAATATTTGCCTCAATATTAATTGGATTTAGTGATAGTTTCATATTTTCCAGAGTCTCGGGCTCAATGGATTCTTCATGAATCTCAGAATTTGTTAAATCATGAGATTCTTTCGTGGTGTCATTTTGATCGTTCTTTTTCCTCTTTCTAGGATTTCGATCTTTGGAGCCTAATGGTCTGCCACGCTTCAGGCGTGCATTCGACTCATTGGTTATGACACTAGATGATTGTCCAACAGGGACATCAATACGGATTGGAACATTTTCCGCGGGAATGTGGGATTTCGTTATCCTTTTCAAGTCCGTAAATGCGTCAGGCATTTGATTTGCTATTCTTTGCAAATGGATAATCTTTTGTACCTCTCTTTCACAAATAGAGGTATGTGGATCAAGATGAGATAATGATGCATTTTTCCACAAAATTTCCCGTTTGGTTTCAGCAACTTCTCCCCCTAATTTTGGGAAAAGTGTCTCATCAAATTGACAGTCTGCAAATCGTGCAGTAAACAAGTCGCCTGTCAATGTTTCGAGGTAGCGAATGATGGAGGGCGATTCAAACCCAACATATATTCCTAACCTTCTTTGCGGACCCATTTTGGTGCGGGATGGCGGTGCTATAGGCACATATACTGCGCATCCAAAAATTCTTAAATGGGATATATTGGGTTCATGACCCAAAACCAATTGCAACGGGGAATACTTGTGGTAATTCGTCGGTCTGAGACGAATTAGCATTGCTGCATGTAAGATGGCGTGACCCCATACCGAAGTGGGCAGCCTCGTTCTCATAAGTAATGGCCTTGCAATCAACTGCAGGCGTTTGATTAACGATTCTGCAAGACCGTTTTGAGTGTGAACATGAGCTACAGAATGTTCAACTTTTATCCCGATTGATAAGCAATAATCATTAAATGCTTGGGATGTAAACTCAGCAGCATTATCCAGTCTAATGGACTTGATTGGATTATCTGGAAATTGTGCTCGTAGTCGAATTATTTGTGCCATTAATTTCGCAAACGCAAGGTTGCGTGATGACAACAGGCACACATGAGACCATCTACAGGATGCGTCTATCAAGACCATGAAATACCTAAACGACCCACTAGGTGGGTGAATAGGTCCACAAATGTCCCCTTGTATACGTTCCAGAACGTGGGTGACTCAGTCCCAACCTTTGTTGGTGATGGCCTGATAATCAACTTGCCTTGATAACACGAAGTGCAAGGATATTCATTATTCGAAAGAATTTTGAAATTCTTTAACGGATGCCCATATGAGCTTTCTATAATCCGTCTCATCATGATCGATCCTGGGTGTCCCAATCGATCATGCCAAAGTACAAAGGTATTGGAATCAGTAACCCTTTGGTTTACTGTTGAATGTGCCTCAATTGCACTAATTCTTGTCCAATACAGGCCACAAGTTAAAGACGGGAATTTCTCAATAACCCTCTTTTGGCCGGAGACATTCTTTGTGATGACGAGATATTCAAGATTATCTTCATCCATTGTCTCAATATGATAGCCACTCCGGCGTACATCTTTAAAACTCAACAAGTTTCTCTTAGACTTGGAGGAGAACATTGCATTCTCTATGATTAACGTCGTGCCTTTGGGCAGAGTTACAATTGCTCTTCCGGAGCCTTCAATCAATTTACTACTTCCAGAGATTGTAGTAACGTTTGACTTACACATATTTAGTTGAGAGAAATATTTCCTTTCTTTGAGTATTGTATGTGTAGTACATGAATCAACTAGGCAAATACTTTTACAGTTGGACGTTGATCCAAGTTCGCTTTGTGAGATATCCATATTTGCTATCCCATAGTTTGACATACAAAAGAGATACACGAACATAAGACTAAACAAGTTCAATTCTTTTGTGTCACATAATATTTCAAAATCTGCTGCTAACAGTTGACTAACAAAAACAGATATGTTATCCATTACTTTGCAGTTTGAAAATTTCAGTTTAAACATTTTCTTCAAACAATCGATTGTTAAACACAAACAATCGATTATTGAACATTGACAATCGATTGTTAAACACACACAATCGATTATTTGCTATTTTGAAAAACTTCAGATCATACTGTCTTAAGACAATCGATTGTTATGCATAGACAATCGATTGTTGGCTATTTTGAAAAATTCCAGAGCACACTGTTTTAAGACAATCGATTGTTAAGTATAGACAATCGATTGTTGGCTATTTTGAAAAGTTCCAGAGCACACTGTTTTAAGACAATCGATTGTTAAGTATAGACAATCGATTGTTGGCTATTTTGAAAATTTCCAGATTACACTGTCTTAACGACAATCGATTGTTAGACAAAGACAATCGATTGTGGATGATTTTGAAAAATTCCAGATTACACTGTCTCAACGACAATCGATTGTTAGACAAAGACAATCGATTGTTGATCAATTATTTTTCAGCTTTAATGCGAAAATAGTAGATAATCGACTAGTTTTTCAGGCTAGTCGATTACCCCTACTGGAAAATAAAATTTTTATTGATATTTGAGCATATTGAAGATATTCTAAAGAACTACTACTAACATTGCATCATGAACTAACTAATACGAGCTAATACTAATGACTATTAGTTTATTCACTAACTAATACAAATAAGTAGAATAAAATCAAATAACTCCATCTTCTTTCATCACGGATCCATCGCCGATTAGGTGGTCTATTTTCCCCTCGGGTTGCTCAAAGAAGTCTGCCACATCCAGGTGGGTGATGTCCGAGTTGTCGTCATAGACAAAATTTGTTTCAGGGCCTTTTCTCTTTCGAGATGCTTGATAAAGGTCAACCAAGTGTCTTGGTATACGGCAAGTCTTTGACCAGTGCCCTTTCCCACCGCAACGATAACATATAGTTTCTGAACCATTTGCCTTAGGATCTTCATGACCCCGTTTCTGCTTTCGGCGGTTATCTCTCCTTGGGGGTTGACGGACTTCATTGGAATTTCTTCCTTGTCTACATCCCTGGCTATGACCCCGTTTACGACCATGACCATGGTCCTTTTCATGTTTGGCATAATGAGAGTGCACCTTATCTGCTTCAGGCAGTGGTGTAGACCCAGTGGGTCGATTTTCGTGATTTCTCATGAGCAGGTCATTATTTCGCTCAGCCACTAGTAGAAGAGAAATCAGTTCAGAGTACTTTGTAAAGCCTTTCTCTCTGTACTGTTGTTGCAGTACCATATTGGAGGCATGAAATGTTGTAAACGTTTTCTCAAGCATATCATAATCGGAGATATTATCTCCGCATAGCTTCAATTTAGAAGTAATTCTGAACATTGCAGAATTATATTCAGAAACGGACTTAAAGTCCTGGAGCCTCAGATGAGCCCAATCATATCGTGCTTGTGGCAGAGTGACCAACTTCAGGTTGTCATATCTCTCCTTTAAGCCGTTCCACAAGATGAGTGGATCCTTGACGGTGAGATATTCAATCTTCAAACCTTCATCAAGGTGATGGCGCAAGAAAATCAAGGCCTTCGCACATTCTTGGGTGGATGCTTTTTCTCTATCTTTGATGGTGTCTCCGAGACCCATAGCATCTAAGTGGATTTCAGCATCCAACACCCATGTCATATAGTTCTTGCCCGAAATTTCAAGGGCAACGAACTTTCTTTTCGTAATGTCAGACATAATCGAAAATTAAATTAGGAAGAGGGAAATACCTTAGATTTTTCGAGAATGGTTCTTGAGACGGTAGAGTCTCGTGCTGATAACGTGTTATGAAATAATATAAAAGACAAGAACAATAATGCAAGAACAAGAGCAATAGAGAGAAGAGTAGAGAGAGTTCTTCTTATTGATACTTAGAGAATGTTAGGAGTTATTTACAATGGTAGATGGCACCTCTATTTATTGGGAGGAGGATGATTTAGCTACCAAGAATAGAACTCTAGAATCTCTCTAATTAAAGACATTCACCTTAAATAGAAGTGTATTTATAACATATATGTATTTGATAGCATTTAGCGTAGTATATTTATTTATTGAGGGGAGTTCCCTTAACAGCTAATCAAATTAACAACCATTAGTATAGGGGTCGATTCATCATATTTTATTCCTGGGATGGCAAATGTCGCAAAATTCAGAAATAGAGGATGCTTGAAGAGTGAAATTCAAATTTTAATTTGGTTTCCTTTTCCAAAAAAAAAAAAGAAATCAATTTGGTTTACAGTCCTCTCAAATTAGGTTAGGTATATAATGAAAATGGCCAAATGTTAAAAGCTGAATAGCATTAAATAAATGTGCAGTGAAGTCTTGAGGAATTTGTACCGAGTTGTTAATTGGTTATACTTTCTTTATGTTATGAAATAATATAAAGATAAGAACAATAATGCAAGAACAAGAGCAATAGAGAGAATAGAGAGAGAGGAGTATTCTCATTGATACTTAGAGATTGTTAGGGATGATTTACAATGGTAGAAGACCCCTTTATTTATAGGAGGTAGTGACTTAGCTACCAAGAACAAAACTCTAGAATCTCTCTAATTATAGACATTCACCTTAAATAGAAGTCTATTTATAACACTCCCCCTTGAATGTCTATTCAACAATGTGCCTCGTTAAAACCTTAAAACCAAAACCCAATGGGAAAAATTAAAGAGAAGGAAAAAGAGTACACATGTTTGAATATGCGCCTATTGGTTGCCTCGTTAAAAACCTCGCAAGGAAAATCTAATTGGGACAAAACCTTGTAAGGAAAAAAGAGTGCAACGCGCATTAACTCCCCCTAATAAGAACATCAATTTATATCCTTGAGCATTTGCATTCCAATCTTGTGCATCATCTTCAAAACGATCTTTGGTAGACGTTTGACAAATCAACCATATTGACTTGAATAAATATTCCGCACCTTGAAATCATCATTCTTGATAGATATGAACATCTTCATATAATGTCGTGGAATAACTCTTCAATATCTCCATAGATGCATTCTCAATGCCATCATGCTTATAGTTATAGCAAGATACATATGTACACAAATTGTATTAAGGATGTGGTACTTCAGGACCAAGAATTGCATATGCTTCAAGCAACTTAAATCTTTCAAGTTAAGTCATATAAGCCATATAATAGACTTTAGATGCATATCAAGTTTTCCATGTCATGCTAGACAAATAAGATATCGAAAACTGATTATACATACCTTTGACTTTATACTTTCAAGCATTTGAACTATAGGTTCAAAACTACATGTCTTTCATATGGAATCAATTCTTCTTGAATTGTATCTCTTCCATTTAGTTACTTTCTTTGGGTCAGCAAATGCGTATAGCATGCTTTGCAATATGTTGCAATTGAATTATCCCTTTTATGAACTTCAGGTTCATATCATGATATTCGGGGATATACATATACAAATGATAATTCATCCCATGTAACCTTTTCTCAAGTGTTTATCATGTCTCCCCCTCATGTTAGAAAAGCCAACTTGTTTCCTCAACTTTGGGAAATCATCTTTGTGCATTATCATGTCAATATACACGGCACATTAATAATAAGATGAAATTATTTGGTTCCTGACCCTGAACCACTTGTGAGGGGAGAATATAATATACTCTCGTATACAACGTATATCAAACTGATATATATAACTTTGTTCTCATAAGAAACAGTTTAGCTTTTAAGTGGAAGCACTCAATAATTATCTTGCTAAACCAACTTTGATATAAACCAACTTATCAAGATGAACTATCTTGAGTAGAGAATCTGGAAATTATGCTCGAAGTCAGATTACTGAGCAATTTACCTCGCAATCACCGGCCAGGCTGCGGGTTAATAACAATTGCGCATGTAATCATTTCATAGATGCATCATATGTAGTATACATGGCAGGTGAATGGGCCCATATTCACCTTTGATATTTCCAGAGTTTATGGGCTTCAACCCGAACTCTTTAGTTGGTCAGTTCATTAATGAGAACAAGTGATACAAGAGAATTCGTAAAGAACTTTCTAGTTTATTGATATTCACCTGTGTGAATTTGCACATCATACTTAAAATGAGATGGCTAATACGAATGCTAACTGAACAAATTATCAATATTGGTAAACTTCAAATTTACACCATGACATGTGCACTTATCAATAAACTTCAGGTTTATTATGACATGAGTTTTTATACCAATAGATATCCACTTTATTGTGGCATTCTTTCTTTTGTGTAGTATAAACTGGAGAACAAAGCGGGTAGCTTTTCATATGCAAATTACCCCGCTACAAGTTGTAGTAATAGGAGATATCAAAGCCTTCCTTTATTTATAGTCTCAATATAATCAATCGCTTTCGCGTGTACTTTGGAAACTGAATAAGTTTCTTTGAGACTTACTACAGCACAATACTCAATTGTGTTTCTCCAACATAGTAATAATTGGCTCTTCTAGAGCTCTCAATTAATTTTGTACTACCACAGATTCATCAACATCCATGTGGTGAATATCTTTCTTAAAGAGAAAGTTATACCATTATGGTCATGTCAAACTTATATGCAAGATATGTTTCTTGCATTATCGTTGTCCTTTAATAGTCATATTTCCAAAATACTTTGGCGTACAATAGGTACGTGACCAACGATCATTCATGCCATATATCATCTCAAACCTCCTTCTAGGGGTGAGTGTGGTATCATCTCAAACCTCCTTCTAGGGGTGAGTGTGGTATATTTAATACCAATTTCATGTTCATATTCTTCCAATAATGAATATGTATTCGTGAATCAGATGTTGTCACATTTACTTCGGGGATATGTGATTTTGTTATCCTTTTCAAATCTATAAATGCGTCAGGCATTTGATTTGCTATTCTTTGCAAATGGATAATCTTTTGTGCCTCTTTCACAAATAGAGGTATGTGGATCAAGATGAGATAATAATGCATTTTTCCACAAAATTTTCCGTTTGATTTCACCAACTTCTCCCCCTAATTTTGGGAAAAGTGTCTCATCAAATTGACAGTCTGCAAATCGTGCAGTGAACAAATCTCCTGTCAATGTTTCGAGGTAGCGAATAATGGAGGGCGATTCAACCTCAACACATATTCCTAACCTTCTTTGCAGACCCATTTTGGTGCGGGATGGGTGCTATAGGCACATATACTGCGCATCCAAAGATTCTTAACTGGGATATATTGGGTCCATGACCTAAAACCAATTGCAACGGGAAATATTTGTGTCAATTCGTCAGTCAAAGACGAACTAGCATTGCTGTATGCAAAATGGCGTGTCCCCAAACCGAAGTGGGCAGCCGACGAACTAGCATTGCTGCATGCAAAATGGCGTGACCCCAAACCGAAGTGGGCAGCCGACGAACTAGCATTGCTGCATGCAAAATGGCGTGACCCTTAACCGAAGTGGGCAGCCGACGAACTAGTATTGCTGCATGCAAAATGGCGTGACCCCAAACCGAAGTGGGCAGCCGACGAACTAGTATTGCTGCATGCAAAATGGCGTGAACCCAAACCGAAATGGGCAGCCTCGTTTTCATGAAGAATTCAAGATTATTCTCATCTATTGTCTCAATATGATATACATTTTGAATGATATCTTTAAAACTCAACAAGTTCCTTTTAGACTTGGAGGAGAACATTGCGATTGATATCATTAAAACTCAACAAGTTCTTCTTAGACTTGGAGGGGAATATTGCATTCTCTAAGATAAACGTCGTGCCTTTGGGCAGAGTTACAGTTGCTCTTCCGGAGCCTTCAATCAATTTAATTCCCATGGTTTGATATACAAAAGAAATACACGAACATAAGAATAAACAAGTTCAATTCGTTTGTGTCACATAATATTTTCAAAATCTGCTGATGTCAGTTGACTAAATAAATCAGATAGTCGATTATATGTTTTCCATAATCGATTACTATGCAGTTTGAAAATATTCAGTTTAAGCATTTTCATAAAACAATCGATTGTTAAACACACACAATCGATTGTTGAGAATTGACAATCGATTGTTAAACATAGACAATCGATTGTTGATAATTTTTGAAAATTTCCAGATCACACTGTTTTAAGACAATCGATTGTTAAACATAGACAATCGATTGTTGGCTATTTTAAAAAATTACAGAGCACACTGTTTTAACACAATCGATTGTTTAACATTGACAATCGATTGTTGATTAATTTTGAAAAATTCCGGATCACACTGTCTAACGACAATCGATTGTTAGATACAGACAATTGATTGTGGATGATTTTTGAAAAATTCCAGATTACACTGTCTAACGACAATCGATTGTTAGACATAGACAATCGATTGTGGATGATTTTTGAAAAATTCCAGATTACACTGTCTAACGACAATCGATTGTTAGACATAGACAATCGATTGTGGATGATTTTTTTTTGAAAAATTCCAGATTACACTGTCTAACGACAATCGATTGTTAGACATAGACAATCGATTGTCGATCAATTGTTTTTCAGTTTTAATGCGAAAATATTAGATAATCGACTAGTTTTTCAGGCTAGTCGATTACCCCTACTGGAAAATAAAAATATTATTGATATTTGAGCATATTGAAGATATTCTAAAGAACTGCTGCTAACATTGCATCATGAACTAACTAATACTAGCTAATACTAATGGCTATTAGTTTATTCATTCATTAATACAAACAAGTAAAATAAAATAAAACAGCTCCATCTTCTTTCATCACGGATCCATCACCGATTAGGTGGTCTATCTTCCCCTCGGGTTGCTCAAAGAAGTCTGCCACATCCAAGTGGGTGATGTCAAAGTTGTCGTCAGAGACAAAATTCGTTTCAGGGCGTTTACTCTTTCGAGATGCTTGATAAAGGTCAACCAAATATCATGGTATACGGCAAGCCTTTGACCAGTGCCCGTTTCCACCGCAACGATAATATATAGTTTATAAACTATTTGCTTTTGGATTCTTATCGTATCGTGCTTGTGGCAGAGTGACCAACTTCAGGTTGTCATATCTCTTCTTTATGCCATTCCACAAGATGGGTGGATCTTTGACTGTGATATATTCAACTTTCAAACCTTCATCAAGGTGATGGCGCAAGAAAATCAAGGCCTTAGCATAGTTTCAAACCTTCATCAAGGTGATGGCGCAAGAAAATCAAGGCCTTAGCATAGTTTTGGGTGGATGCATTATTTCTGTCTTTAATGGCGTCTCCAAGACCCATAGCATCTAAGTGGATTTCAGCATCCAATACCCATGTCATATAGTTCTTGCCCGAAATTTCAAGGGCAACGAACTTTCTTTTCATAATGTCAGACATAAAACAAATTTACATCAAGAGCGTGTTCATACTTACGGGCTCTATTACAATTATCACATTCACTTCAAGGAATGGATCATATTGCCACGTCCACATCCATTGATACCTTTACGGTAATAATTTTGTCTTCTTTCAGACTTATCACATACTGCTTCCACATTCTCTAAAGGGAATGGAGCAAATTCAATGGGACGGATTTTCAATTCTTTGCCCACAGTCATACATGAATTTAATCATGGCAGGATATAGAGATTTTACCATTTCATGTGGTTACAATTTCTTACAAACTCCATTAGAGTTATAATCAAACTTTGTTGTCTATGTTTGTATATAAAATCAAATTATAGAATTCCAAGAATTTGAAAGGGAAAAGTAAGTTACTTACCTTTAAGTTATACCAATTATATTTTCAATGTTTTCTTCCTTTTCTCTCTTCCGTTTCTGTTTCCCTTTTTTTTCTCTTCTTTGTTTTTCGTTTCTTTTCTCTTTTGCTTTCCTTCTTTTGTTTTCTGTTTTTTTTCGTTCCTCCCCCTTTTTTTTTTCTTTTCCTTCTTTCTTCATTCTTTTTTTGAAGCAAAACCCTACACAAACAAAGGTTAAGACAATCGAAAATTTCAATTGGTTAGAGACTCGTGCTGATAACGTGTTATGAAATAATATAAAGATAAGAACAATAATGCAAGAACAAGAGCAATAGAGAGAATAGAGAGAGAGGAGTATTCTCATTGATACTTTGAGATTGTTAGGGATGATTTACAATGGTAGAAGACCCCTTTATTTATAGGGAGGTAGTGACTTAGCTACCAAGAATAAAACTCTAGAATCTCTCTAATTATAGACATTCACCTTAAATAGAAGTCTATTTATAACACTTTATTTAATTTTTACATTTTTAAAAAAATAAAGGAACAGATGAAAAGACATTGTCACTTAACTCATGGAGTATTACATTATCAATAATATATAACTTTACCTCATCCAATCATCGTTGCAAGTTTTAGCAAGAAACATGTATTATTTTAAAACTTATAAATTTCATATTTTAAAAAGGCTTACATGTAAATATTTTTTGAGTGATTTAATAATATAGTTTTTTTACACTAGATGTATATAACTTAAGCTTGATAAAATTAAACTTTTTGTGGACATTTATATTGGTAGACGGTAAGGCTCATCTAGCGAGAGATCTCGACCAAATTGGTTAGCTTTTGGCCATAAAATAAAATATTGCTGAAATATTTTGCGAGACAAATTGGGACAAATAAAATTAAGCAGTTCATCTATTGTACTTAAAAAATTGTCAATATATTTGAAGGAAGAGGGTATTTATTAATCTATTGTCTAAAAAAATAAAAAATAAAGAAATAGAAGATCTTGAGAAATTTTATTGTGTGCCTCACACAATTGATATTAATTGTGTAAGGTTCATTTTTGTCTCACAAATTTATGAACTTCAATTTTATATTTTGGGTCTACAGAAATTTGGGTTAACAAAACTATAAAATAAAGAAGATGACTTATACAACTAGTGTTAGTTGTACGAGACACAAAATAAAATTTTTACGAAGAACTTTGACAATGTTATAGTGCCACGTCTCTTCAACCCCCCCTCCCCCACCTCCACCCCCCCCCCCCCCCCCCCCCACAAAAAAAAACCATCAAATAGCTGGAGCTAGTTAGACCATTAACAATAACAAAGAAAACAAATTAAAATTCTTCAGGATTTTTTCCAAGAATGGTACTTTTTCCGGTCCACAATAAGTGATCAATTTATTTTGGATATACTTATAAAGGAAATACTAAATTCTAGACAAAAATAATTAGTGTGACTAAAATACTCTTAATTAAATATTACATCATAATTTAATGCGATGAATAAAAAACTTTTTAGGGATACGTACATAAGGATAATTTTGGAGAAATAAATTAAATTTTTTCTTGATTATATAAACGAACACTTATTTTGGACAAAATTAAAAAGCAAATTGATCACTTATTATGGATCGAAGAGAGTAATAAACAATATTTTCATTAAAAAATTATTTTTCATTCACAAAACAATCCCAAATTCTAGAAAACAACCACTATACAAGATTTTTTTTTTTTGCACAAACTTTTCATGAATACAAATTGTTATAAATACTTTTTCCGAAAGTCTTCCAGACTTTTGCAAATCATAATAGAATTTTTTTCTCGTGAATCATGCATAACCAATCAACATCATACTCAAAATTCAAATGTCTAAGCTTTTGTGAAATCTTTGAGATTTTCTCTTGTTTCTTTGTCTAAACAAGACAAAACAGAAGAAAGTTTTCACTAAATAATTTAGGAAATCAACCACAGAACACATAAATAATTATTTGTATATGATTGGTCTGAGGCTAGAAATCCATATTTTAGTCGTAGTATTATATTTTAGTTACTGTATTTCCACGTGTGCTTAAGCTCAAATGATAGTGAATTATTCTTTTTACGTGTTTTATATCTTCCAGGAAGTGATCTCGACTTCAAAAGTTAATTTGGAGCTAAATCGATCAATTTGGAGCTTTGAAGTCTGAGTAAAAGCCCAATGCATTAAGCCGGGATCGTGTTTGGAGGTCGTGTACCAAGTCTGGATGTCAAAAGAAGAGAAAAATTTCACTTTAAGAAATGTGCACTATTGTGCCGCACTGTGCGCCACAGTGTGCGCCGCAATAGTGCATATTCACAACAAGCGTCAGAAATCAAGTCTCTGAAGTTTCCCACTACCGCGTCGCACTGTGCGACGCAACGTGTGGCGTGACTGTACAAATTCGCAAAGCTAAGTCCTAATTCACACAGGAAAGGGTCTTTCGTCTGGACCCGACCCTACTTGGTATAAATACATGTAAAAACGCTATTTGGAGGACTTTTGACACACCAGAGACCTAGGATACTATTTCGGAAAGAGATTATCATCGAATTCTTCATTCATTCATCTTCAATTTGTAATTTGACTATGCAAACTATTTTTGGAGTTGTTACTATGAACATGAGTAGCAAAATACCTAATCTAGGGTTTTGATGGAACCTCTTGCAGGATGAATTTATGATATGTTAATATAGATTTGCCTTATTAGTTCTCTGTTTGTTCAACTATATTATGATTGTTGTTGATTGAAAGGCCCTCAATCGGTTGTGCCTATTTAGTATGCATTACTCGAGAGAGAGTGTATATTTGGGTAGTTGTTGAACAACACCACTCCTCACGTATATGAGGGATCAATACAAAAGTTTTAAAGGTAGGATTATGGATAACGAAACCTTGGGTGCGATCTAAATAAGTTGTAACTAATGCCAACTAGCGTAATTCAGGAGAATATATCTAGTATATTATTGTAATTACTCGGGAGAGGGTTACAACAGTCAGAAGGCTCAAGATTGATAGAGAAGACTTATGAAATGTTATAGCAAACATAGTGGAGAGGATTCCGACAAGAGGGGAAATCATAACTTTACACCATTCTCATTCTTGCTTACAGTTAGTCTATATCTAGTCTTAATATACTGCATTTTTATTATATAAGTTAGTCAATAAACATCCAAGTTGTTAATCAAATATCTTTGAAGATTGACACGTGAATTGTTGTGAGTCCAATAGCTGCAATTGATAGGTTAATTCCCTGTGGGATCGACTCTGGACTTATTAATCAGAATATATTTGCAGCAATTGTTTTGTCTTTTTTTTTTTATAAGTCATAGTTGGTCATGATCAAATTTTGGTGCCGTTGCCGGGGAGTTAATGGTGTTATCAATTACAGTTGAAAGAAATACAAAAATTCTTAGTGTAGTTAATTTTTTGCAGTTTCAATCCATACATTGAAATTTTAACATTTGCCGACTTAGTTGTACAAGTGCATTCCTAGAAACTTATCGAGAACTGGTGAAGTGTTTGAAGCATCATCAAATCCCGAGAAAGTTTACAAGGCCTTGAATCGGGCCAACCGGAAAAACAAACAACAACAATCAACTAAACCACCTGAACCAGACATGGCAGAGCAGGTAAACAACAGAAACAACAACAAGGATAACGTGGTAGAACCAGCTACATAGGTAGTGTAGCCTCTTGTGATAGAGGATCCTCTATGTGACCGGGTCAACCCCATAACGTAGAAATTGGCCACAACGATACTAGTACCCGCAGATACATGCTGAATTTTTTCAAATCACAAACAACATGCTGCCCTTGTTGCAAAATAGGGGACTATTTTGGTGGTCATACATTTAAGATCCTCAATAGCACTTAGAAGATTTCTTGTCAATCTGCAAAACTCAAAGGCATCCCAACATAACTCAGGAGGCAATAAAGCTATTGTTATTTCCATTCTCAGTGATAGGATCTGCCCACACTTGGCTAAATTCACTCTCTATTAATTCCATCATGACCTGGGAGGAGTTATTCATGAAATTTGTGAATAATCTTCATCCACTTAACAAGACTGCTCAGCAAATTGATGAAATTCTGAGCTTCAGATAGAAACCAATAGAAACAATGAATGAAACATGGGAACAATTCAAGGGATGTTGGTTATATGTTCGCACCACAGTATCTTAGAGCAAATGTTCGGGCAGCGATTTTACATGGGTCTGATAGATACGTGAAGGCTAATGTTGATGCTTCAGTTGGTGGAGCATTCTTGAGCAAATCATGGAGATAAAGCCAAATCCTTCTTGATAAGATGGCATAGAATTTGGGGTGGACAACCAGAAATGCACCTATCACTCCAGTAGTTCACTCTGTGGCCTTAGATATAGCCAACACTCTTGTTGAAAACATGTCCACCTTAATGACACAAATGAGCATGCTCACCAAAAAGGTGGAAGAGTAATGGCAAAAGCAGTATGTGCACATTGTAGATACAACCAATAGGGGATTATGTACATCTTACATTAGTCAGCCAATTGGTAGCTAGTGGAATGCGAAAAGTGATCATCATCATTACCCGGGGAAAATGAATATGTGTCTAATTATGGGGCTAGAGACAGGGTGGTCAGAATTGGGGCCAACAGAATCATCCGTACAGGCCAGTCCAGCCGCAACACAATAATGGAAATATGGGAGCCATGTGATCTCACGATAATGTGGCGCCCTACCAAAGGCCACATGGGTACAACAACCAAAATCAACAGCAGGGTTATCATCTTCCTCAGAAGCAACATTGTGGGAGACAAGAAGATGGGTTTGCTAGACTCGAGGCAGTGCAACAGGTTATTGGGTCATATGAGTAAAAGAGTAGATGTACATGAGTCAGCCATAAAGAATAATGAAGTGCAAATGGGCCAGATCTCATTGTCTTTGAATAATCGCCCTCATAGAACATTGCTTACAGATACTCAGGTAAATTCAAAAGATCAAGGCCCAAAGCAGCTGATGACAGTGAGTCTACATAATGGCAGAGATCTAGACTTAGAGAAGGAGAGGGCTTCAGAAAGCAGACAGGCTGAGACACTTGTATCAGTGCCCATTGAGCTAGATGATTCAGCAAAACTGAGAGAGGTGACACTACATCCTACCTAGAAAGAAACCAACAAATAGATTGAGGCTGAAAAAGAAGCTGAGACAGCCTAGGAAACGGTAGCTGAGGTAGTGCCTGACAAAGAGAAAACCCAAAGCACTGGGAAGAAGAGACCTACGGCACCATTCCCACAGAGGCTGGCCAAATACCAGAAAGATGAACAATACAAGAAATTCTTGGAGATGTAGAAATAAATTTAGGTAAATATTCCATTGATTGATTCTTTGAAGGAGATGCCTAGTTATGCAACAATGATGAAAAACTTGATGTACCGAAAATTCAACTTCCAAGACTTGGCCACAAAGACTCTAATCTAGACAAGCAATGCTGTGGTGACTAGACTAGTTGCTGAAAAGTTTTCTGATCCAGGGAGATTCACAATTCATTGTACCATTGATAACTTTGCCTTTTCCAAGGCACTCTGTGATTTACGAGCTAGCATAAATCTTATGCCCCTGGCGATCTATAAGAGGTTAGGGATTGGAAGAGCTAGACCCATGCCAATATTGTTGTAGCTGAATGATAGAACTGTGAAAAGACCTTCGGGTATTTTGGATGACGTGTTGATATATGTAAGGAAATTTGTGTTCCCTGTAAATTTTGTAATTTTGAATTGTAGAGTGGATGAAGAAATTTCCATAATTTTGGGAAGGCCATTCTTGGCCATAGGGCGAGCCCTCATTGATTGTGAAATTGGGGAGCTCAAGATGAGGAGATAACATTCAGCGTGCAGAAGTCTATGAGGCGACCAAGTGAATTCGCCAATTATTCTCTTATTGATGTCGTGGATGTAATCGTGGAAGAGGACGATGAAGCATTGACTATTAAGGATCCTCTTGCTGCATGTCTTATGAATTTAGATGAGGTGAATAGGGAAGAATTGGCAAAATAGGTGCTGGATCTTGAGGGCAAAGGCTTTTGGGAGAGATCACTTGAATTTGAGCCCATGCACTTAGAAAAAAGAGAAACTCCTCCAGCCAAGCCATCCATAGAAGAACCACCAAAGCTGGAGTTCAAGCCACTACCCGCCCATCTCAGGTATGCTTTCCTAGGACCTAACTCCATATTACATGTTATTATCTCATTTTGTTTGTTGGATGCGCAGGCATAATAGCTTTTGCAGATACTTACAGAGTGCAAGACTGCCATTGGGTGGACCATGACAGATATTAAGGGATCAGCCTTGCATATTGTATGCTTAAAATTCTCCTGGAAGAGAAGTACAAACCTTTTAGGGAGCACCAAAGAAGGCTGAACCCTAGCATGAAAGAAGTAATGAAGAAGGAGATCATTAAGTGGTTAGATGCATGAATCATTTTTCCCACTCTGAGAGCAACTGGGTTAGCCCTGTTCAATGTGTTTCTAAGAAGGGTGGTATGATGGTGGTAAAAAATGATAACAATGAGCTTATCTCAATAAGAACCGTGATAGGCTGGAGAATTTGTATGGACTATAGGAAATAGAATCTGGCCACACGGAAAGACCACTCCCCACTTCCTTTCATTGATCAGATGCTTGACAGACTGATAAAGAGGTCCCATTTCTGTTTTATGGATGGGTACTCAGGGTACAACCAAATCTCCATTGCACCAGAGGATAGAGAGAAGACCTCGTTCACATGTCCATATGAGATTTATGCCTTTCGTAGGATGCCTTTTGGCCTATTCATTGCACCCGCCACATTCCAAAAGTGCATGATGGCCATATTCACTGACGTGGTTGAATACATAATGGAGGTGTTCGGAGATAACTTCTCAGTAGTAGAAAACTCATTCGATGAGTGCCTTACAAACCTGACCCGAGTGTTGAAAAGGTGTATGGAGACAAACCTTGTACTTAACTGTGAAAGTGACATTTCATGGTACAAGAGGGTATATTCTTGGGACACCTGGTACAAGAGGGTATAGTCTTAGGACACCTGATGATTAGGCCTTGGCCTCATAGAGTCACCTTCTTTTCACTCTTGACTTTAATATTTTGCCTTAGGGACAGTGCAATCTCTTAAGTGTGGGGTGGGGTGCTCCTATTTGATTGTACTTGTATTTTTTGTTTTCCCAGTTGGTTTTGTTTTGATTTGTTTCTTGCTTTCATAGATACCATGGTCTGTAAACTATAATTCTAAATTCTATTGGTCTGAATAGCTAGTAATTAAGTGTTTAGTCAACTCTTCCCGAGGATTTGCATTAGGGACAGTGTAATCTCTTAAGTGTGGGGTGGGGTGCTCCTATTTGATTGTACTTGTATTTTTTATTTTACCAGTTGGTTTTGTTTTGATTTGTTTCTTGCTTTCATAGATACTGTGATTTGTAAACTATAATTCTGAATTCTATTGGTCTGTAATAGCTAGTAATTAAGTGTTTAGTCGACTCTTCCCGACGATGGATATCGTCGATTGGTTTCTTGAGGGAGATGAGTCGAAAGAAACTATATATATATATATATATATATATATATATATATGTGTGTGTGTGTGTGTGTGTGTGTGTGTGTGTGTGTGTGTGTGAAAATCCAAAAATATATCTTTTATCTTAGTTTAGTTTTTTTAGGTAGTGTTCCAATTTCCCCTTAATTTTTATTTGTGCCGCGGCTCTTTTCCAAGGGTTTTGCTTGAACCGGTATAGTTAGATCTTTTTAAATTTAGGAATTAAAAGTCTTTAGTCAGGAAGATGATTTAAAGGATCAATTTTCCTTAACTACATATGCCTTGAGAGTGGTAAGTGCCTTAGTTGTGGCACCTAAGCTCAATTCTCGACTCTTAAATAAGTGCCTTAAATTGTGTTATCATAACTGTGCTTAACGACTTTGACTAGATTTTCTTGATGGGTCCGAGCTGAATGAGTTATGTGCCATGTGTATGTAAGATTTTGTATTGTTCGGTGCACTACATTTGATGTCTAGAATTCGCCCCATGTGTTTTCAAAGCGAAATAGTAGTTTTGTTCAATTTAGAAAGTGATATAGGCGTTCTTTGTTGAACCAGATATATATATTTTACCTGCCTAATTGTTACATATCGTAGTTAACCCCTTTGAGCCTGTAATCTTTTTTTTTGGAAACCACATTACAAGCCTTATCCAATTGTTTGAATTGACTATCTATTTGAACCTTTTCACCTCTCATGAGCATTTGAATTTTCATGAACTTTGTAAAAGTAAAAGTGTGGGGGTACTTGACTTGGGTTTTGAGTGGAACCAATGAAATACGGAGAAAGGTGCACTGTTTTGAAAAAGTAAGACCCGCTTGAATTGAAAAATAAAGAAAATAAAAAAAAATAGTTGTATTGCTGTGCAAAAAAATATTCCTTGATAAATGGTGACTCTTAATGTAATTATGCTTAAAGAAATATGAGGTAATATACATTGATGTAAAGGTGGAGTTTGGTTTAAGAGAAGTATGAAGTTTGAATGTTAAATTATATGTATTAAAGTGCTTAGGGAGGCATAGTCACTCTTATATCTAAATGTATCCTACCCGTCCCGCAGCCTACATTACAACCAAATAATGTCCTACCTGATCCTAGACTGAATGAGCTCGATTAGTAGAGTAGTACACTACATGCAAGCCTATGGTGCATCTTGTGTGGCATATGAATACTATTTATGAGAGTGAGAGAATTTTTTCTATTCTGATTTTTAATTATTCTTAAATTTTATTTTGAATGGAACTACTCTATGTTGTTGTGTGAGGGTACGTGATTCATGAAGGAAAGGTGATGTCATTGACCTCTATGTTAGAAGTAAATGGACAAGTTGTGAATAATGCATGGTACTTATAGTCGATTCTTGAAGGTGGGAGGTTATGATAAGGTGCTCGATCTACTTTAATTATTTTTGGCATGGTGTATCAGGAAGGTTGTCTGATGTAAAGTTATCCCTAGGTGAAGTGTAGTTTAAATACTCGAGGACGAGCAATGGTTTAAGTGTGGGGTGTTGATGTGAGGCTAGAAACTCATGTTTTAGCCGTAGTATTACATTCTAATTACTATATTTCTACGTGTGCTTAAGCTTAAATGATAGTGATTACACTTAGTACGTGTTTTGTGCCTTGCAGGAACTGATCCTGAGTTCAAAAGTTAATTTGGAGCTTTGAAGTCTGAGTAAAACTCCAATTCATTAAGCCGGAATCGTGTTCGGAGGTCGTGTACCAAGTCTGGATGTCAAAAGAAGAGAAAAACTTCACTTTGAGAAATTTGCACAACTGCACCGCACTGTGCGCCGCAATAGTGCAAATTCACAACAGGTACCAGAAAGCAAGTCTCTGAAGTTCCCCAATACCGCTCCGCACTTTGCGATGTAGCGTCCGACGCGGCTGTACAAAATTCACAGAGTTAAGTCCTAATTCGTGCAGGAAAAGGTGTTTCATCTAGGATCGACCCTACTTGGTTAAATGCATGTACAAAGGTTATTCGGAGGACTTTTGACACAGCAGAGACCTAGGGATACTATTTCAGAAGGAGATTATCATCAAATTCTACATTCATTCATATTTAATTTGTATTATGCAAAGTATTTTTGGAGTTTTTACTATGAGCATGAGTAGCTAAATACCTAATTTAGGGTATTGATGGAACCTCTTGGAGGATGAATTTCTGATATGTTAATATAGATTTGCCGTATTAATTCTCTATTTGTTCAACTATATTGTGATTGTTGTTGATTGAAAATCCCTCAATGGACTGTGCCTATTTTAGTATGCGTTACTCATGAGAGAGTGTATATTAGGTAGTTATTGGACAATACCACTCCTAACATATATGAGGGATCAATACGAAGGGTTTAAATGTGGAATTAGGGATAACGAAACCTTGAGTGCGATCTAAGTGAGCTCTAACTAACGCAAGCTGGCGTAATTCGGTAGGACGTGTCTAGTATATTGTTGTAATTATTCGAGAGTTACGACAGTCAGAATGCTCATGATCGATAGAGAAGACTTGGGAAAATTTATAGCAAACACAGCAGAGAGAATTCCGACAAGAGGGAAAATCATAACCTTAGACTATTCATATTCTTGCTTAAAATCAGCCTATAGCTAGTCTTAATTTACTGCATTTTTATTACATAATAGTTAGTCAATAAACACCCAAATTGTTAATCAAATATCGTTGAAGATTGACACGTGAATTGCTGTGAGTCCAATAGCTGTAATTGATAGGATAATTCCCTGTGGAATTCGACTCCAAACTTGTTAATCGGAATATATTTGCAGCGACTGTTTTATACTTTTTATAAAGTATAGTTGGGCGTGATCAATAATATTATGCGAAATTAATTAGTGATAAACTCACCCAAATCTTGATTTTTATATATTTAGTATTTAAACATAAAGTACATATTATATCTTAATAAAAGGAAGATAGTAAAATTAAGGTTTGAACATAAGAAGATCATATAAGACATTATTGAAATCTATAGAGACAGAGATGACCGTGAGGTAAATAATAATACTCATTCCCACTCAGTTTATGTAATGCGATTCGGAGCAAGAGAATTAAAGTTTTATGTTATTCAAGTTTTTAAAAATAAAGTTTACATATTAAATTAAAAACTATATAATAAGTAATTAACAATTCTATAAGTATTTAAATGACATATAAATGGTTATAACAATTCTATTGATTCGTGCTCGATGTATATTTTTTCCAATTTAACTTTTTCTTCCTTTTTCGCTTGAGTTATGAGAACATTTATAAGAGACTTTAGCTTGGTTATTGAGCATACGGTTCGGTTTGATTAACATATCAACGAAATCAAATCATAATATTGGTTAATATATACAATTAATATTTGGGGGAAAATTAGAAATAACCTGATTTGTAATTGGTAATTGAAAAATAGCTATAGTTTCAAAAGTAATCGAATTTAGTTACTTTTTTTATTGAAAGTTTAAAATTTGAACAAAAACATCCTTAAAAATCTGGAAAAATTCCAGTAAAATATGCAGGAATTTTATAATGTGTTAGAGTTCTAACATAATATGCTGAACGTTTATGCGCAACAACTCCATAATCCAACATATTATGCTGAAATTTTTCGTATTTTACCTAGGTTATTTTTGTCCAAATTTTATCTGTGATATAAAATTGTGGCTTTTTCATGACTTTGTAAACTCTGACTAGTTTTTGATTACTAGTCCGAAAACTGGCTATCTCATGTTATTTTCACTTAATTTTTCTATACTGTCGATAAAGCCCATGTTAAAACCTTTAAAGTATTAGAGTTTAATATTGGAAAATTAGCAGCTATGTCCATTTATAAATACCTTATTGGCTAATAAAATATTACTAATATTAGCCAATAAGCTATTTGTAACCAAAGAAAGTCAAAGTTTTGCTTTATTTTGAGTATGTGTTTTTAGAATTGTACATCTTAAGGAGCTCAAATCTCAATTCTGGAATGATTTAGTTGAGTTTTGAGGTGGTTAGAATTGAAAATTCAAAGTATAATATGAACATGAAAAAATAATGTTTATCCAGCTGTGTCTCACTTGTATATCACATATGTAACATATTTATATCAGATGTATATTGCATGTTATTTATGTACACCTGTGTGTGAGATATATTCATAATACATGTTTGATACACGTATCATAGAAGAATTTTTTCAGCTTGATTTTAATTACGAATATTGATGCCAAATCAGTCCAATCACCTTCAATCTTCCTCAAATTTTGTATATTGACTCACCTATATGTTTTCAATGAATTCAACCATACCCATCCAAAAAAGTCTTTTTTTGCTTAAATATATATATATATATATATATATATATATATATATATATATATATATATATATATATATACATATTTCATCACTTCATTTGCTACCTTATCCATGAAATTTTTCATTCCGTCTTGTATCTAATGTTGGTAATCATGCTAAAACATAGAAGGAGATCTTTGCGTGTAATTTTTGGAGAGAAAGAACCTTATTTATTGAAATTTTTAATTCTATTTGTGCTTGATTAGTTTTAGTAAATTTATAATTAATGACTAAATAAGGAAAATGAAATATTAGTTGATTTAGTTATATCTTTTTTAATACCGTACTATTAAATGAGAAAATGTGTTAATTTCAATGTCGGTTTCATTTAGTTAATGATTTAGATTGATTTTTCAATTTTCGTGAACATGGTTATATTCATGTCAGGTGTTTCAACCTTTTTAGACAAGAAAAAATACTCATAATAAAAGAACACTTGGTAATTGGTATCTTTTGAGGTAGAATGTTGGTGTGAATTTGTTATTTTAGGATATATCTATACGTTAGAAAATTGAGTAAATAATATTGACCAACAACCAGAGAACATGAACAACTTATCAAATATATTATATTGTAGTAAGTCACTACATTAAAAGCGATTATGGCTCGATTGGATATAAATCATTAAGACCGATTGTTTCTTAAGATTCCACACTACCTTCAAATAAATACACTTGTGACTGGAAATTTAGAATTTGCACAAAATAATTGTCCAAAAATAGGTTGAGTAAGAAGAGAGCTGAAGGTGTTTTCTATGTCCCATTATTCACAAAAGGCTGCCTTTTGTATGCAAAGTTATTGGACAGTTACAGATGAAGGAATTAATATGTAGATGTACAAAAATTGAAATGGACCCGTTACAAAACTAACTACAGTTGTTATAAGAACTAACACAGCTTTTACAAGAATTAAATCATGTCTGTTACAAGGTAATAAATTGGACATCACAAAATCTAATTCGAAGAGAACTAATCTTTGGTAAGCATATATTTGGACACTTTTCTGGTAAGCTCAAAAAATAAAAAATAATTTTAGAAAAATCATATTTGGATTAGGCCTAACGTATATCTCGTGTGCCGGGGAAGGGGGGGGGGGGAGGGGAGAGGAGGGCAGGACCAACTTCTCATGTGCACGAGACTACTCTTTTTTACTAGCTCTTTACAAGCCCAACAAAGAGCAATTCAGTATAAGGAGAAGAAAAAAACTTTTTATAGCCAATGATGGACACTTTATCTTTCGCAAAAGATGATAAAGTAAAGAAAAAATGGACCACAAAGAAATCTTTGGCATTGCATTATCAAGTATAATAATACCAACAATCCCCAACTGATGCAAAGATAAGAAAGAATAAGAATAATTCTGGGAAAAATGAGAATATTTACTTAAGCGTCAATATCTTTTGATTCTAAATTGACACGTAGTGAAATGAGGAAACAACTATCATCCACATAGTGAATCACTCTTGAACTGAATGAATATTAGTTGAGACCCCCACAACACATACTATATCCTTAATTTTATTCAAACTCTTCGATACTAATGAAGTGCATTAATGGCCATGCAGATACCTTAGGTCTCATGAATTCTCTAGAAAAATATCCCAGGTCTTTCATAAAAGTTGACCGCACCTTGACACTAGGTGCAACACCCAACTAGTCATTTTAAGAGTTTGTAACGATCCGAACAGTCGTAGTTTCAGTCCTATTTCCCCCATTTCTGCATCTTTATGTGTTGTATTACGTGGTATTGCGTTGTTTGGTTCGGGTTTAGAGTGATTTTATAGAGAAATGAGACATTTAGTCTTTTTTGAGTAAGCTTAAGTTAGAAAAGTCAACCAGATATTGACTTATGTGTAAAAGGTCTCGGATGTAAATTCTGATGGTTCGGATAGCTTCGTTAGGTGATTTGGGACATAGGAACGTGATTAGAATGTATTTTGGAGGTCCGTGGTTGATTTAGGCTTGAATTGGCAAAATTGAAATTTTGATATTTTTTGGTCAGCAGTGGAAATTTTGATATCGGGGTCGGAATAAAATTTCGAAAATAGAAGTAGGTGTACTGTGACTTTTGTGACGTGTGTGTAAAATTTCAGATCATTCGGATGAGGTTTGTCAGACTTTTTGATCGTTTGTAGAAATTCGAAAGATTTTGAATCCTTAGGCTTGAATCCGAGGGTGATTTGGTGTTTCAGCGTTGTTTTGAATGTTCCGAGGATTAGTACAAGTTTGAATAATAGTATGTGACTTGTTTTTTGGTTGAGGTCCTGGGGGCCTCAGGATGAATTCGGAAGATTGTCGGAAATTTTGGAATTAAAGTGAGCAGCTTCAGCTGTTGTTCCTGTCATAACCGCACATGCTGATTGGGAATCGCAGGTGTGGGTCGCAGAAGCGAAGAAATGGCCGCAAATGCGACCAAGGTTGAGCAGGGGCAGGAACCGCAGTGCAGTGAGGTGAGCGCACCTGCGTGGTCGCAAGTGCGAGTAATTGATTCCAGATGCAATTTTGAGAGGATATGTGACTTCTGCAAGTGTGACCTATTTGACCACATGTGCTGTTGTGCAGGTGTGTATTTGGAGCCGCAGGTGTGGAACTGCCTGGGCAAAAACTATATAAGCATTCTTTCGCGATTTTCAGCCTTGTTCCATCATTTTTTAGACGGGTTGAGAGATATTTTGAGGGATTTGAAGAGGGATTCAAGGGACACCGCTTGGAGGTAAGATTTTTGAACCCAATACTCGATTCTATGGCATTATCTTACTGATTAGGCTTGAATCAATGGAAATTTAGGGTTAAAATTGGGAAGTTTGCGCTTGAAATTAGAGAGAGTGAATTGGGAATTTGAGGGACCGGTTGATGTTCTTGGAATGTATGGACTCGTGGGAGGATAAGGATTCTATTGATGTGATTTTTGTCAGATTCCAAGATGTGGGTCCGGAGGTCGGGTTTGACCAATTTTAGGATTTTTGATGTAAATTGATTATTTTCACTTGGGCTTTGTTCTTTTAGACTATATTAATGTTGTGATTCTGATTGTGGATAGATTAGGGGCGAGTTGGGGTCGAGTCGAGAGGCAAGGACATTACGAAGTAGATTTTCATTCGGTTCGAGGTAAGTAATGATTATAAATCTAGACCTGAGGGTATGAAACACCAAAATTTCGTACTGTATTGATAAATGAGGTGATGCATATGCTAGGTGGCGGGCATGTGGGCGTGCACCCTTAGAGATTGGGACTTGGTCCGTCCCGTGGTGACTGTAGAGTTGCATATTTTGATAAACTTTATATGATATCCATGTGTTTTAGAAATAAATGTCAATTTGGGCTAAATGTCATGTTTGAGGCCTTGTGCCGAACTGTTTGGACTCTTAGGGGTATTTTACTACTTTTCTTACACTGTTTTAATTTGAAAGCATATCCTCAGTCACGATTTTACCTATTTATTGTTGATTCAGTTTCATTACTCTACTTACAAATACATGAAAACTATTTGGGCCGAGTTCCCTGATTTTCACATAAATGCCCGAGTGGCTGTAAGGTTAATGACTGAGAGAGAGATCGAGGACCTAGTGGTGAGGAATATATATATATATATATATATATATATATATATATATATATATATATATATATATATATATATATATATATATATATATAGCTCTTGGGTTATAGGTCCCCCTCCGGAGTCTGTACACCCCTAGTGAGCATAGTCGACTATATATATAATGGATCGGGCTTCACATTGCATCGGTTATTATTATGAGATATCTATTAAGCGAGAGTACTGAGCTAAGTACGGATTGACGAGAGGTGAGTCACGAGTGATTGAGAGGCTTGCCTGAGGGGCTACACTTATAAGTGATCTTTTGTCCGAGGGATTTGTTTATAAGATTTCCATTTTACTCTTCTTTTATACTGAGCCTCTATTAAAAAATGTTGAATAAATGATTTAAAGATTTTCATTGAACCTGGAGTTTTTATGAGATATTTGGTTATTGAACCACAAATTTGACTTTGATATTTCTGTTGAGATTCTTGTTAAAGTATGTATATGATTTTAAAAGCTCGTCACTGCACTCAACCTTTATTTACTTTAGTTACTTATTGACTTGGAGTACTCATGTTACTCTCTATACCTTGTATGTAGATTAAGGTGCCAAGGCCTCCGAGTGAGAGATGTTCGTTGCTTTAAGAGTACTATCTGGAGATTTCCAGGTAGCTCCATGGTGTTTGCAGCCCTGCCTTTATCCTTCATATCCTTAGTATTTCATATTTTGGACCTATCATGTATTAAGCAGACACTGTCGAGTTGTATTTAATGGCTTATTACTAGTGACACCTGATTCGGGTTGTGTCGATGTATTTACGTACTTGTTTCCACGTATTTCTATACATATTAAATTGAGAGGTTTGGGATTTATCTGATTAGAAAATAAATTTATAAAAGATTTGATGTTGCAATGTGTTGAATCAGCTTGTCTAGTACTGGGATAGGCGCTATCACGACAAGGGATGATTTGGGGTTGTGACAGAGTTGTATAGCCATTCCTCCATTTACTTCTCATTTTTTGCTTTATAACTGTTATGTGACTTGTCAGGTTTAGTCGTTATGGGTTCGGAGGGATTTCAAAAAGAATTGAGAAACTTCATTTCAAGGTTGAAAGCTTAAGTAGAAATGGTTAATCAGATATTGATTTATGTGTAGACGACTTTAGAATGGAATTTTGATGGTTCTGTTAGCTCTGTTAGGTGATTTTGGACTTAGTACTATGTCTAGATTGGGATTTGGAGGTCGATAGTTGAATTAGGCTTGTAAAGTTGAATTTTTTAAAATTTTGACCGGAGTAGACATTTTGATATCATGGTCGGATTTTTGTTCCGGGAGTTGGACTATGTCCATGGTGTCATTGTGACTTGTGTGCAATCGGACCTGATTTGATAGATTTCGGCGTTGTTGGTAGAAGTTAGAGTTCCTTAGTTTTAATAGGCTTGAATTGAAGTGCGATTCGTATTTTTGGTGTTTTTTGATATGATTTAAGGGCTCGACTAAGTTCGTATGATATTTGGGACTTAATGAAATGCTTTGTTGAGGTGTCAGGGGTCTCGGGTGAGTTTCGAATGGTTAACAGATATATTTTGGACTTGGTTTTATGGCTGAGGATTTTCTAGTATCTGTATCCGGTTTCCTTATACGCGATCACTTGGACTGGTCCGAGATCGGGTATGATTGTTTGGGGAAATGGTGATTTTACCTATGCATTTGCGAGTGGTGGTACACATTCGTGTAGGATTTTCTAGGCTGTGTATTGCGAATGCGTGTGCAATACCGTGTTCGTGAAAAGGTGAGGAGGCAACTCAGTGTCACGCGTTTGTGCCTCGCGATCCCGTAGGTTGGAGGAAGATGAGGTAACCGTTCGTGTAGAGGTCTCTGCGTTCGCGTAAGGTAAGCTGGGGCATACATTTTGTGCTTTGCGATCTAGCGCCAATTTCCGCAATCGTGATTAAGGATCACTGGGTAGATTTTAAAGTTTCAAAAACGAGGTTTGAGTTCATAACAAGAAAATTGATTTTAGAGCTCGGTGGGAGGCGATTCTTGGAGAGATTTTCATGTGGATGATTGGGGGTAAGTGATTTATTCCTATTTTCGGTTAATTTCCATGATTATGTCTTTGATTTTATCATTAAATTAGTGATTTGGAGTGACAAATTGGAAAAATTAGAAAAAAGTGCTTAGGTCAACTTTTGGAGTTTTTATCGAGATTTTGGTATCAGATTTGAGTAATTTTGGTATGAATGGACTCGTGGTTCAATGAGCGTTCGGATTTTCTAACTTTTACCCTATTCCGAGACGTGGGCTCGGGGGCTGACTTTTTAGTTGGCTTGTTGACTTTTGATTAAAAGCTTAGTATTTTCTTGTGGAGTTGATTCCCTTAGCTCGTGTTGATTGTATCGAATTATTTGTGGCTAGATTCAAGGCATTTGGAAATGGTTTCGAGAGGCAAAGGTGTGTTAGAGTAGAGATTTGCTCGGATTGAGGTAAGTAACACTTCTAAACTGTGTTATGAGGGTATGAAACCCCAAATTATATGCCATGTGATCGATGTTAAGGTGAAAAACATGCTAGGTGATGAGCGTGTCGGCATGCAGCGTAGAATTTGTGAATTTCCCGAGAACTGCGTAGCCATTGTATTTGAATATTCTTTCTATACTCTATATGTTAGAGTACCTGAGTTGTGATTCATGCTAGAAAATCATGTCTATGTTGTATGTTGGTACTATTGGTTCCCACATTGGTCGTTCTTTGTTGTTGAGTTATTTGCTTGAATATAATTATGTACTCTGTCGCATTTCCTCATTTCATATCATATCTCAATCCCTGTTATTAAACGTTTTCACATCTCCCATCATTGATTAGGGTTGCATAGTATGAGCATTGTGATCCCGTGAGACTAGAGAGATTAGTGACTGAGTTGGGGCCTGAGTGATAAACTGTGAGTAATATATGTATATAGGAGGGATCTTGGTGCCGATACTCCTACTATCGATTCTGTCCGGTAGTGCGAGATTTCCTGGATGTATTTTCTACAAACCTCCGGAGCATGTCGCGCAACAGGGATATGAACTTTGGTATTTATTTGGTGACGTGCAGTCAACCCATTTCTATTCCTCCAATCATATTGCACTGGCTAAGTTGAAGGAATTGAAAGAGAAGCTTCAGAAACTTCTTGATAAGGGGTTTATTAGACCTAGTGTGCCACCTTGGGGTGCACCAGTTCTGTTTGTTAAGAAGAAGGATAGTACTATACGGATGTGCATCGGTTATAGGCAATTGAACAAAGTTACAATGAAAAACAAGTATCATTTTCCATGTATTGATGATCTATTTCACCAGCTTCAGGGAGGGAGGGTGTTCTCCAAGATTGACTTGAGGTCTGGGTATCACTAGTTGAAGATTCGGTACTCAGATATTCTAAAAGCCGCATTCAGGATCAGTCATGGTCATTATGAGTCCTTTGTGATGTCTTTTGGGATGACCAACGCCCTAACAATATTCATGCATTTAATGAACAATGTATTTCAACCATATCTTGACTCGTATGTTGCAGTATTCATTGATGATATCCTTGTGTACTCTCAAAGCTAGAAGGAGATTGCCCAACATTTGAGGATTGTGTTGCAGCGGTTAAGGGTGAAGAAACTTTATGTCAAGTTCTCCAAGTATGAGTTTGGCTCAGTTTGGTGGTGTTCTTAGGGAACGTGGTGTCTAGTGATGGGATTCAGTTGGATCCAAAAAAGATATAGGCAGTTCAAAGTTGGCCCAAACCGTCCTCAACTATGGAGATTCAGAGCTTTCTCGGCTTTTTTGGTTATTATCGTCGCTTCGTGGAAGGTTTCTCGTCAATTGCATCACCCTTGACTAAATTGACTAGAAGGTTGCTCTTTTTAGGTGGTCGGATGAGTGTGAGGAGATCTTTCAGAAGCTCCATATTGCCTTGACCACATCTCCAGTTCTAGTTTTGCCTTCAGCTTCATGCTTGTATAGAGTGTATTGTCATGTTTCTCGGATTGGTATCGGGTGTGCCTTGATGTAGGAAGGTAGAGTTATTTCTTATGCTTCGCCCTGTTGAAGCCTCGTGATAAGAACTACCATGTTCATGATTTAGAGTTGGTTGCCACCATTCTTTCATTGAAGATTTGGAGGCATTTTCTCTATCGTGTGTCTTGCAAGGTATTTATAGATCATCGGATTCTCTAACACTTTTTCAAATAGAATGATCTAAATTTGAGGAAGTGGAGATGGTTGGGGCTGTTAAAGGACTATGATACTATCATTTTGTATCATCCCGGGAAGGTCAATATGGTGGCCAATGCCTTGAGTTGAAAGGTAGTTACTATTAGCCTTGCATTAATTTTTGCTGGTGAGAGACCGCTTATAATTGATGTTCAGGCCTTGGCCAACCTGTTCATGAGAATAGATATTTTGGAGACCAGATAGGTTCTGGCTTATGTGGTTTCTCGGTCTTCCTTATATGATCACATCAGAGAGGGTTAGTATGATGATCCTCATTTGCTTGTCCTTAAGGACGCGATTTAGCACGATGATACCGGAGATGTTACTATTAGGGATGATGGGGTGTTGATGATGCATGGTTAGATTTGTGTGCCCAATGTAGATGGTCTATGTGAGTTGATTCCTGAAGAGTCCCACAGCTCGCGGTATTCCCTTCATCCGGTTGTTGTGAAGATGTACCAGGACTTGAAACAACACTATTGGTGGAGAAGAATAAAGAAGGATATAGTGGGGTTTGTAGTTCGATGCCTTATCTGTTACCTCGTAAAGTATGAGCACCAACGACCGGGTGGATTGCTTTAGAGGCTAGAGATTCTAGAGTGGAAATGGGAGAGGATCACCAAGGATTTCATAGTTGGGCTCCCACGAACTTCGAGGAAGTTGGATGCTATTTGGGTGATTGTGGATTGGTTGATCAAGTTCACACACTTCATTCCAATTGGGACTTCTTAGTCTTCGAAGCGGTTTGCTGAGATTTACATCCGCGAGATCATCCACCTTCACACCAGACTTGTGTTTATCATTTCAGATTGGGGCATGCAGTTTACATTACAGTTTTAGAGATCAGTACAACGATAGTTGGGCACTAAGGTTTAGTTGAGTACAACATGTTACCCTCAAATGGACGGACAATCTGAGCACACTATTCAGATATTGGAGGACATACTACGCGTTTGTGTCATTGATTTCGGAGTTTCATGTGATTTATTTTTGCCGCTCGTGGAGTTTGCCGACAAAAAAAGCTACCAGTAGAGCATTCAGATGGCTCTGTATGAGGCCTTTATGGAAGACAATGTCGATCTATGGTGGGTTGATTTGAGCCGGGTGAGGCTAGGCTATTGGGTACTGATTTGGTTCAGGATGCTTTGGATAAGGTTAAATTCATTAAGGATAGGCTTCATGTTTTTGCGGTGCAATTTGTGTTTTTGATGTGATTTGAGGGCTCTAATAAGTTCGTATAATATTTTGGGACTTGATGGAATGCTTGGTTGAAGTCTCAATTGTGTTCTTCAATTGAATTGACTAGCCAATTTATCTAGTTTATTGGTTGACAGGATTAATACTGCTCATAAGAATCCGTCGAGTTCTTGTCCACCTATTCAAGATAACCTAATGCCTATATGTCTATGGAGTTAGAACCAACAAGAAGACATATATAATTCCTCTAAATCAACCAAGCAAGACAATTAGGTATATGTCTATCCTAACCGCGAATCCGTTCCCCGAGGCCCAGGTTCAAGAACCTGCTCTACTCAATCCTATATGTTATCTAGAATTCCCACTTTCGAGTTCAAATCTACATTCATAGATAGTATTCAATTGGTGATCAAGCAATCAAATAATTAAGTGCAAGATTGAATAAGTAAACCCATATGATAAACTAAGAAATCAATATCAATATCCTAATAACTATAGTTATGAAAGAACCACAATCCTAGAACGTGAAGTTTAGCTCTACATAGACATGGAAGAAAAATAACAAATCATACAAAGAAACATAAAAATTACTAAGTTTGGACGAAGAAAAGATGAAACCCGGCCTCCACGGCGGCTCTGTGCTTGTGTTTTCCTCTCAAAAACGTCCTCCTCCCCCCAAATACCATTTTTCTATGTATATATACCAAGTAGGGTTGAGCCCAAACAACTATACCTTCTCCAAGGTGAAAAAGGACACTTCTTTTGGGTCAGACTAGCGCGGGCGCGCACCTGAGCGTGCATCTGGGCGCGCTAGTTGGATAACGTTCTGGACTGGACGCGCTAAAACTAGCGCGGGCGCGTATTTTTCACCCTGTTACGTTTCGAATTTAGAAAAACGTAAAACGTAAAAGTTGTAGCTCTTTGAGTTAGATTTCCAACCATATACTTTGAAGCCCAAATAGAGTTCTGAGCAAAAAGTTATATCTATATTAATAGACAGTGTACAATCTTCCTACTGGATTCTTCGTTCGCTCTAACTGTCATCCGTTGACCCCCAAACACGATCACGGCTTAATTCCTTGAACTTTTACTCAAACGTTAAAGCTCCAAATCACTTAAATTCATTCCATAACATCTGCATTGCTCGGAATCACTCCTACAAGACATAAAACACACAATTAGTACAAAATACTAGCGATTAAAGCTCAAACTCAATTAAACTGCAGTAAATTAGAGTGTAATAAGCAATTAAATATGCAATTATAGCCTATCATCAGCAGCGAATTGTTTGTATCTAGATTCGAGGCATTTGAAGGCCATTTCGCAAGGCAAATGTGTGTTAGAGTTGATATTTGCTCGGATTGAGATAAGTAGCACTTTTAAACTTGGTTCCGAGGGTATAAAATCCCGAATTATGTGCTATATGATCGATGTTGAGGTGATGGGTATTCTAGGAGACAACAATGTGGGCGTGCACCGTAGAACTTGTGAATTTGTCATTTACCTGGAACTGTGTAGTCATTTTATCTAAATATTCTTTCTGTACTCTATGTGTTAAAGCACATGAGTTATGATTCATGCGAGGAAACTATGTTTAGGCTATATGTTGGTACTATTGGGTTTCACAGTGGTCGGTCTTTACTGTTGAGATATTTGCTTGAATGTAGTTATGTACTCAGTCACATTTCTTTATTTATATTATATCTCAGTCTTTGTGGTTTTATATTTTCACATCTCACATCATTGATTAGGGCTACTTAGTATGAGCATTGTGAGCTCGTGAGGCAGGAGAAATTGGTTACTAAGTTGGGGCTTGAGTGTCGAGCTGTGAGTGATATATGTATGTATATATATATATATATATATATATATATATATATATATATAGATCGGGTTGCACATCACAATGATGCTTATGGCTATATATATGTGGATTGGGTTGCACGCTGAAACGAGTCTTATAGCTATGTATATATCTGTGGATCGGGTTGCATAACACAACGGGCCCTATGGCTATGCATATAGTTGTTACACCCATGTTTTCGTACAAGAAAGTACACCATGACTAATTTGATATAAGCTCGGGAATGACATTATTTTTAAGGTTATAAGTACTATGTTATTTAGAACAAGTGATAAGTAAATTTGTGAAGATCAGAGGGTAAGCAAATCGAAGAAAATAAATTTCGTCAAAGTTTGACATTTTGGGATATAATACGGTCCGAGCTATAATACCCGATATTTATGGACTAGTACCATACAAGTTACTGCATGACCATGATAGTAAGGTGTATAAGGTGTATTAAAAGTAAATAGTATTTTAAGTAATTTGAGATAATTTCTAAATTATGTGGGTAATTAATTAATTATTAAATAATGAGAATTATCAAATTATTCATGAGATTAGTGGTTAATTAATGGTGATTTTGAATAAATATTGAACCCCAAAAACGTGGTAGCCACTTAACCAACATTTGAGTCTTGTATTATACTTTAAAGGTGGCAAAATTTAGTAAATCATGTGACATTAGTCATCCTAAAGTGGGGCCCATGAAACCGACCAATTTGAAGAGATTCGTCATCTCATTTTTGGTGGAAATATGCCATTAAGGAAGATTCTCTAATTCACAAAGAAAGCAACGAAGAGTTCTAGGATTTGCGAAGAAAGAATTCACTGTATATCACATTCACCATATATCAAATTCACGAGTAACGATCTTCAGCACAGAAATTCATACAAAGTTATACTATACAATAGCAACGGGATTTACAATTTTAAAAGAGCACGGTTTAATTTTTTTCAAGAATATTATACGGATTTTCTCCTACTCTAGATATATTAAGATTATTCCTTCTTTCTTTTTGATATGATTTACATAACACAAGCAAAACGAACAAGTGCATAACTTCCATAAATTACTTTATTCGTAGAAATACTAGAGATGTGTATAACCTTATTATCCTATGTATCATATTATTCTATCATCTGTTCATGAGTCTAAAAAATACGTAAGATGGTAAAGTTTATTTCATGATATAAATCAGAGGCATAATGGCCTGATAACGTACCGAGAGATTTTATTAATGTATTTCATATGAATTTCACGTATTTATAAATGCACATTGTCCCATGACCGGATGACATTAAATACACAGGTATATGGGAAGGGTTATGACGTTATATACGCACCACTGCTTGATCAACTGGTATACGTTGATAATTTTGCCCATAATCGCCGAGATGATATAATGGGATGCCCTCAGAAGCTTGATGATGGTATGCATGTATACCAATGCGACCCATGATATTTATACATATATGCATGACATTATACATATTCATAATTCACAGAGTTATTCAGACTTACATGTCGAGTCTTTTACTTCATGTTTCTCTTATGTCTATTATTTACTAATTTCATTCCTTGCATACTCGGTACACTATTTGTACTAACGTCCTTTATGCTAGGGGACACTGCATTTCATGCTTACAGGTTCCGATAGATAGGTCGAGAGTCCTCCTAGTATGCCATCAAATCAACGGAAAATGTTGGTGTGCTACATTTGCTCCGGGTTACTTGTTTGGTCAGTATGATTTAGACGTGTATTGTTTGGTGGCGGGGCCCTGTCCTAATATTTGTAATAAGTATGTACTCTTAGAGGCTTGTAGACAGATGTCATGTATACGGATACTTGTATGGCCTTGTTAACCTATACTTTAAGTATATAATAGATCACATTGGTCATATAAGCTCGTATCTCATAGTTATGGATTTTTATATCAGGTTGTGTCATCCTATATTAAATATTCCTCTATATTTATTCTAGTGCATGCTGTCTCATTTTTCCCATTTGCCAATGAAAGTACGATAATAATGATATGTTATGTTGGTACTCGGTTGAGTAAGGTATCGAGTTTCCTCGTGGTCCATGGGTTTGAATAGTGACAATAGTGCTGAGTGATCGAGTGTGGCGAGCGAGGATTGAGATGGGCATATTGAGCGCTCTGAGAGAGTGAGTACTTGGGATTACACTGTATTGCATCACACACGGTGTTCACCTCGGCATGTAGATATATAGATGTAATTTTTATATTATCAGTAACACCTAGCCTATTTTTATATGTGCTAAACTTAACTAATAAACCTAGAAGCATGTCTATTTTTTTACATTGCTAAATTCTATTTTTTTCTGTATTGTTAGAGCGTCACTGCTTTCAGACCACGGATTAGACTTGTTACTTATTGAGCTGGTTGTATTCATGCTACACCCTGCATTTCATGTGTAGATCCAGGTATTTTCGGACATGGAGGTCACTGATTCCTGGCATTCCATCAGTTCGGAGATCATTGAATAGTTGCCTTAGCATCCACATGCCTTGACTCTCCTCCTATATCTTTTAAGTCTTGTTTTTACTGTTATACTTTCCTAGATAGTGTCCTATTGGTTATATTGTATTGATATATAGACACTCATGTACTGCGTGACACCCAGATATTTTGGGAGGATTTTATATTTTTGTGAAATTCTAATTTATTTAAACTTATTTCCACGTATTTGAGCCTTAAAAATTTTAGTATGTGTAAGATGTAGGCTTTACTAGTACTATGATAGGTGCCATCACGACATGCCGAGTTTCGGATCATGACACTCGCGTAGGTAATTCCATCAAGTCAATCAACACATCGACATATACCACCTTAAGTCTATGCAATCATTAAGAGCAAAATAAGCTCAACCATATAAAGAACTACCACACGCCATAGAGATAGGAAATATAGTGTGTATTGAGGTCTCATATGCTCCATTTGACCTCAAGCAGATATCTACCAAAATTCCTCATTCCATGGTCTTTATCCCTACCCCCCTCGACGTTTCGATGATAACTCTCCTTGACAAACTCTTGCTTAAAGGATCCACTAAATTTCTTTCGGATCTTACATATTTCAAAGAAATAACCTCATATTTCAACAACTATTTTGTCGCACCATGCCTAATGCGAATATGTCTTCTTTTTTCATTGTACATACTATTTTTGGCAATTTTAATTGCCGCATATGAGTCACAATGTAGAGAAACCGGTGAAGTCTGCCTTCCCCCTAAAGGCACATCTGCCAATAAGTTTTTCAACCACTCGGCTTCTTGTCGCTCCAACTCAAGAGTAATGAATTCAGACTCAATAGTAGATCGTATTATACAAGTCTATTTTGAAGACTTCCATGAAATAGTATCTTCACCTAAAGTAAACACATAGCCACTAGTGGAGCAAACTTGATCATTGTCTGTAACCCAGGTTGCATCACAAAATCTTTCTAAAACAACAAGAATTATTAAAATACAAACACCAATCCATAGTACCTCTCAATTACCTTAGCAAATGATGAAGAGAATTCTGGTGTTCACTACTGGGGTCGTGAGTATGTTTACTCAATCTACTAACAACATAAGAAATATCAGGTTGTGCTTAATTCATGAGAGTATTACTCTACCAATTATCTTAGCATATTCAGTTTGAGAAATATTATATTCTTTATTCTTTCTCAAGTGTATGCTAGGATCATAAGAAGTTGTCATATGTGCTACATCAAAACTATTAAACATTTTCAATATTCTCTCAATATAATAAGACTGAGATAACGAAAAACCATTGGAAATTCCATTGATTTTAATCCGTAAAGTCACATATGCTTCTCCAAGATCTTTCATTTTAGATTTAAAAGACAAAAGGTTCTTAGTCTCATTAACAATATTCACATTAGGGACAAAGATTGACATGTCACACATACAGACATAAAATAACACAATTTGATTCTATCATCTTAGAAGAAACACAAGTATAATATGCATTAACAATAAAATCACTACCCACTAATGTGCTATTAAACATTTCATACCATTGCTTAGGTGCTTGTTTTAGACCATACAGAGATTTTCTCAATTTGCATCTTTATTCTTCTGTCCTTGGATCACAAATCCCTCGGGTTGAGACATATAGATCTCTTCCTATAAATCACTATTTAGAAAATCTGTTTTAACATCCATTTGATGTATTACTATATTATGAATAGCAGCTAAAGCAATAAAAGTTTTAATTGTCGCTATCTTCGTCACAAGAGAATAAGTGTCAAAGTAATCAATGTATTTCTTTTGGTTAAACCCCTAATAATAAGTCCAGCCTTATATTTCTTTGTTGTACCATCATGTCTCAATTTCTTCTTAAATATACACTTGCTACTATAGGTTTAATAAACTTTAGGGAAATCAGGCAAGTCCCAAGTGTAATTAGAAACTATAGAGTCTAATTCACTTTTAATGGTCTCTTTCCAAAAATTAGCATCTATTGACCTCATTGCTTCATTATATATCTTAATTCTTCTTCTATTAAGTAGATTTACACTAATTCATTACTTAAAACATCAAGATAAATATTTTCAGTCAAAAAAGTAGTGATAAAGTTAGGACCAAAGCTAGCTTTAATTATACGTCTCTTACTCCATTTAAGTTCATTTTCATACTCATTAATAGTAAAACTAGAAAAAGGCAAAATATGGAAATTAACAGACATAATGTAGAAGCATTATTATGTAAATCTGTAGGCAAATTAGTTTTTAATGGAAAAACATGCTAAAAAAATTCTGCATCTCTAAATTTACAAATAGAACTATCATTCAAGGACATAAATCTATACAGAACACTATTTTATGCATAACCAATAAAAATATCATTAAAAGTCTTGGATCCAATAATTACTTGTTTAAAATCAGGTAGACCAACCTTAGCCAAACACCGTCACACTTTCTGAAATTTTAAGTTAGGGGAAAACCCTTTCCATAACTCATATGTGATTGAATCTAACTTCTTATGGAGGACTTTATTAAGAACATGTCATGCAGATAAAACAACTTCCCTTTCACATATTATTAGATAAACCTGAACTCAAAAGCATATAATTCATCATTTCCTTAAGGGTTATATTTTTTCGTTCGACTACAACGTTTTATTGGGGATTATAGGGAGCACTAACCTCATCTACAATATTATTTTTCTCACAAAAGGCTTCTAGAATGTTAGTACTATATTCACCACCCCTGTCAGACTTAAATCTCTTGATTTTTCTATCTAATTGGTTTTCTACTTTTGCCTTGTATTTCAAAAATATACTTCCAGCCTTATCTTTTGACTTAAGAAGATATATTTAATGTATATAGAAAAGTCATCTACAAAGGTGTTGTAGTATTTCTTTCCACCCTTACTAAAACTATTTTTGAAATCCACTAAGTCTGAATGCACTAGTTAAAACAATTCTGTCTTTTCACTAGTTATATTCTTAAAGGCTTTTTGATATATTTTGCTTCTACACAAACTAAAAGACTTAGAAAAATTATCAAAATTAACTACAGGACAAATTCTATTTTTCTAAGTCTTTTAATAGAAGCAATATTAATATGACCAAGTCTACCATGCCACAAATCAGTAGACTCAGCAATATAAGTAGAATTAAAAGTACTAGCATTATTAGTAATCTCTTGAGCGTTGTCCAATAAAAATAAACCCAGCTAATGTAACCCTTCCCAACAAAGTCTCCCCCATGATAAATAACAACTTTATCATATTTAAAAATAAGTTTAAAACATGATTTGATTAGAAGCACACTAAAAATTAAGTTTCTACGAAGGAAGGGTACGTACAGAACATTGTTCAGAGATAAATTCCCGTAATCAATAAATTCCCGTTGACTATGTATTCCCTCAATTATTACCATACTTTTAGCGTATGAAATTATTCCTTCAAGGAATTCAACTTGCATAAGGAGTGCAAGTGCTTTGAGAGAGCACAAAACTCTAACTTGAGTAAGTGTCAGCCAGGCAAAATGATTAGCATGAAGTGGTGGTTTAGCCAAAGGGAAACCTGCAACAGTTGGATTCAACATGCTCTTAGAATAGCTGTGGAAATCCGAACGCCTATCCCAACACGGAGAATCAACTTTGCAACTTCTGATCAACATTTTCGAGGGATCTGATTCTTTTGATATCTGACCTTGTTTTTTTCAATGTTTGCTTGACATAGCTTCAAAACAATATATCATCATATCAAATATCTATATTAGTCAAGATTTGGGGACCTGGCAACATGGATAAGCCAGACCATGAACGGGGTCGACTACGGTGTGATAATTGAAGGCTGCTCTCGAGAAGATTGATGTCAAAGAAAGGCAGTTGAAATGGAGGAATAACGTTAGCATAGAATCAGATATGGATACAATGTTTTGTACTTCGTTTAGAGTTCTTGGTAAATATACCTTATAAATAGGAAGAGATAGAGAAAAAAAGGAGATCTTCACTTTATGAGAAGAAACACACTCTGTAAAAGGTTGACCTGAGAATATACTAAAGTGGTCTTGTTCATTGATTACCTTATTCAATCTCATATCTACAATTCTATATTCATAAGATCCAAAGACACTTGAACTCTCTTTTATTCCCTTCATTCCACGTTGTTATCAGGGGAAGAAGTTGTATGATTCTTACAATAATTGGATAGTAACTTCCATTTTGTTATATATATATATATATATATATATATATATATATATATTACACATTTATGTTGTCGCATTTATGAGTATTTGATCAACTCAAACGTACTAGATAGCGTCATTTATCTCGACCATTTCATTTAACGTTCGATCTAGATTTTATTATCTGTAACTAAGATTCACCTGTTTCATCATCATCATTAATTGATTTAATCAAAAGGTTTAACATCTTTTTGTTCAAACAATTTGATGTCCTCTGTGGGGAGATTATTAGTTAAAATTTTAGTTTCTTCTAGATCATAATAAGGGAAAACCATCCTTTCCTTGTTTTGCACAAACTAAAAATGGCGGGAAAAGGAGATGCACGACAGAAAACAATAGTAGGTGTCACTACGAACATTTTGAACACCATCAACGAGGATGGTAAAGAAGATGATGAGAATGTGACGCCAAGGGTTACGCCCAGACGGTGCAATTCACCTCCTCCTCGTGGAAGTATAACCGCTTCACGCGAAGTGGGAGCTTCCACATCTATAGCTGAGGAAGCACCACCAGCAGTAAAGAAACTATTAATGGAGTGACTGAAAAGTACCTCAATGACATACTCGACAAACACGTTCAAAAATGTCGCATCGATAGATTTCATAACAACCAACGAAGAGCAACCAACTCCCCCAACAGGTAACACTCACACTGTTGTTGATATAGGTAATGGCACACTGATAATAGTTTTATAGAAAATGAATGAAATGGAAAACAAAAATAAGTCACTTCGTGACCACATGAGAGAATATCAAGAAAGGGTCGACAAGAACCGGGAGCCCCAAAACTTCTAGCAACACAAGATATCAGTCGATTTGTCGAACAACCATATAGCAAGGAGGCAGCCCTGCATGCCATACCCAAGACCTTCTAAATGTACCATATTTAAAGATATACGATGGCACTACAGACCTAGAAGGCCACATCATTCACTATGTCATAGCAGCAAAGGGCAACGACCTATCAGAAGAGAAAATACCATCAGTACTACTAAAAATGTTTGGTGAAACCCTAACCAAAGGAGCCCTAACTTGGTACTCACAACTACCAGCACGGTCCATAACAACATTTGAAGAAATGGTTGATAAGTTCGTCACCGCCCATGTTGGAGCTAATAAAGTGGAGGCCAGGGTGAACGACATATTTGTTGTTAGGAAATCGCCAGGTGAGGGACTTAGGGACTTCCTCGCTCGGTTCAACATGGTGAGAATGAACTTACCAAACATATCAGAAGGGATGGCGGTACTATCCTTCCAGAAAAGGTTGAACAGAAGTGGGTCAAGAGTAACCATAAAGCTGTTAAGAAGGCTCATGAAATATCCTTCCACCACTTGCGAAGAAATCCACAATGCCTACTACGTCGAGGTGAGAGGACAAAGACGACCTTAACGATTCAACCCAACATCTAACATCAACCCAAATAGAGCCAAGGAAAGACCATTGTAATGACAGTCAAACAGATCAGTCTGGACGACCTCTCAACCAGACAGGTATCAGCTCTATGTTAGAACTATTCTTCTGCCACCCTCGACATAGAAGGGTCATCTAGGCCGCACACAGGGACTCAGCAAAACAAAAAGGTATGTCCACACTATTATCCGCACACAATTTTTGTGTTTCGTTTTCAGAAATAGTGTACGCACTAGAGAAGCTTGGCATGAAGGTAAAGTGGTTGTAAAAGATGAAGTCAGACCCAGTACCCGAAGGTCGAATGTCCTGTGTTAATTTCACTAGGAACGGGGTCACAAAATCGAAAATTGCACAGCCCTGCAGCAAGAGGGGGTTAACATGTTGAACCAAGGGAACCTAAAGGAGTTAATGAGTGACTGAGGACGAAACAATTTTGGCCGCGGACGAGAACAACACTAAGGCCCTCCAAAGCCACCCTCTCCCACCCGCACCATTCAAATGATTGTCTGCGGAGGTGACGAAACAATAGTCATTCACAAAAAAATTCCCACCACATATAGGCTGAGCGGTTAATCACTCACGATCGGTACGATGACCTCAAAGAAAGTATCATCTTCGATAAATCAGATACCAACAGTTTGATTTTTCCTCAATCTGATGCTCTTGTCGTTGCTTTACGTATTTCAAATACTGATGTTAAAAGAATGATGGTAGACAACGGAAGTGGCACATGTATTATCCATCCTCGAGTGCTCGCACAAATGCGACGCAAAGATAATATAGTACCACATTGCATAAGACTAACGGGTTTTAACAATACAGCCAAACGAACATCAGGAGAAATAACATTGCACGTCCTGGCAGGAGGCATCACCTTAGAAACAACGTTTCATGTCATGAACCTGGACACATCTTACAATAAAATTATAGGAAGATCGTGGATACATGCCATGAGGGCTATCCCATCCAGTCTATACCAAGTAATCAAATTCCCTAACCTATGGGGGATATTACGCGTTTGAGGCAAACAATGCACAGCCCAAGAATGCTACCGCATCTCAGGAGACTACACATTCACTAAATAGCTAAAAGGAGCTAGCTCATAAGCATAGCAATTATCAAAGTCGGGCCTGAACCTGACAGTCAGAAAGATGTTATTAAGGACCCCGACATTGTGGAGGCCGCAGGATCGATAATAGAATATCTAGATCCCGTTCAACTGGATAACAGCGATAGAAACAAAAAGGCTTATATAGGCCATAAGCTCTCCGAGACAGGTAAATTCTATGAACTTTTAACCAATAATGCCGATCTATTTGCTTTTTTCCACGTAGAATGCCAGGGATTCTGAAAGATGTCGCCACACATAGATTGAACGTTAATCCTTTCTAGCCCCCAGTACGCCAAGTGAGAAGAAAACTCAACGTTGCAACCAATGAGTCTGTAAGCAAAGAAGTGGACAAACTACTCGCTAACGGCTCCATCCGGGAACCAAAATATCCTTAATGGGTCGCCAACATAGTCATGGTCAAAAAGAAAAACAAGAAATGGAGAATGTGCATGGATTTCAGGGACCTAAACAAGGTCTGCCCGAATCATTTCCCCTGCCACATATCAACCACTCATTGACACAACGACATGGCATGAGTTATTGAGTTTCCTGGACGCCTACTCAGGCTACAACCAAATCCTCATGGAAGAAGAGGATCACGAGAAGACTACTTTCATCATCCATCAAGGAACATACTGTTATCGAGTCATACAATTCGGATTGACGAACGCAAGAGCAACTTATCAATGATTGGTAACCAAAATGTTCAAGAATCAGCTTGGAAAAACCATGGAGGTTTACATAGAGTATATGTTGGTCAAATAAAAAAAGAAGGAAGATCATATCGACCACCTGAAATAATCTTTCAAAACACTGAGGCAGTACTGTATGAAGCTGAACCTCGAAAAATGTGCATTCAGCGTAACTTCAGGTAAGTTCCTAGGGTTCTTGGTATCACAAAGAGGCATCGAGGCCAATAATAACTAAATAAAATCTATCGAGGGAATATTTGAGGTGTTAAGTATCAAGAAACAAGTGCAAAATTTGATAGGTCGCATAGCCGCCCTATCAATGTTCATCTCGCCATCCTCCAACATATGCTACAAATTCTTCAACGTGCTCAAAAAGGACAATGGGATCCAATGGAATGTAGAATTCACCGAGGCCTTATGAGAGCTAAAACCGTAATTATCGTCTCCTCCGCTACTCACCAAAGTAGAACTCGGTGAGCGCCTCCTTATATACTTGTCCATGTTAGAAATCGCGGTAAGTGTAGTGTTGTTTCGTGAAGATAAAGGCACACAATATCCAATAAATTACATTAGAAAAACTCTAACCGATGCCGAAACGAGGTACCCTCACCTAGAGAAATTGGCCTTGGCCTTGGTCTAGCTTCATGAAATCTTAGGCCTTATTTTCAGTGTCACCCCATAGTGGTGGTGACTATCTTTCCCCTGAGAGGTTTCTGCACTAAACCGAACTATCGGGAAGATTGGACAAATGGGCCATAGAATTGAGAGAGCATGATATAACATATCAGCCGTGAACAATGATAAAATAGCAGGTACCGACTGACATTGTCGCCGATTTTAGTACCAAATTAACAATCGAGGTTGAAATGAGATTTTCTTGCACCTTGTCTGATCTACCCCACCTATGGGTCCTGTACACCGATGGCGCATCCAACGCGTCTGGATCTATACTAGGACTCGTACTCGAGGTCCCGAAAGCAAAGTCATTCGCTAGTCTATAGGATGCCCTGATATGACTAACAATGAGGCCGATTATAAGGTCGTGATTGCAGTATTGAAACTAGCTCTCAAATATCGAGCACAACGAGCCATCTTTAGATGCGAATCGCAACTCATTTTCGATCAAGTCACAGGGACTTCCCAAATCTAAGAGCAGAGGCTACAGAAGTACTGGGCAAAAATTCATATATTGCTATCGAAGTTCTACAAATGTTGACTAGATCAGATTCCTCGAGCATAAAATATCAAGGAAGATGGTCTAGGCAAGTTAGTAACGGCCACCAAAAACATTGCAAAAAAATCATGGTCACCCTCATGCATTTATCGATAAAAAAACTCGAGATACACTCTGTATATTTGACTTGGCACTGGCACAACCATATTATGACGTATTTGCAAGACGAAAAACTCCCAATGGACTAAAAGGAAGCCAAAAAGCTACGAATTCAGGTGGACAGGTACAACCTTGTAAGTCACGAGTTATACAAAAGAATGTTTGGAGGCCCCTTAGCAAAATGCCTACGGACAAATCAATTACATGAAGGCCACTACGGGGCCCATACCGGCAATCAGGACATTGTCAGATGCCTTATTCGAGCAGGATATTGTTAGCCCAGAATGAAAAAGAAGCTACTAAGTATGTTAAGAAATGAGAACAATGCTAGAAATATGTCCCTATGATACACCAAGCGTGCGAGCACCTCCATTCTGTTACATCGCCATGGCCGTTCATTAAATAGGGAATAGACATCGTCTGACCCCTCTCGGCAGGGCGAGGTAATGTATGTTTTCTTTTAGTTTTATTTGACTATTTCTCAAAATAGGTAGAAGCAAGTGTGTTCACCCAAATACGTGAACATGAAGTTATCACATTCATATGGAGAAACATCAAATACCACTTCGACATCCCTAAAGAAATCAGCTGCGACAATGGACTCCAGTTCATCGGAAAGAAGACCGCTGAATTCTTCAAAAAGTAGCACATCAAGAAAATATTGTCCACGCCATATCTCCCTACTGGTAACGGACATGCCGAATCTTCTAATAAACTAATACTGAAAATCTTGAAGAAAAAACTTGAAGATGCCAAAGGGTTATGACCGAAATTAATCCTAGCGGTATTGTGGGCATACCACACCACGCCAAATACAAGCACAAGAGAAATGCCATAATCACTAGTCTAAGGTATTGACGCCATAATACCGGTTGAGGTTGGTGAGCCCAGTCTGAGATACTCCAACAAAAGTGGCTTGAGCAATGACAAGAACAGAAAACATGATCTCGTTGAAGCAGAGTAGCGAAGAGATATGGCTTACGTAAGACTGGTAGCCTGAAAGCAACAAGCAGAACAATACTACAACAGATAAGCCAAAGTATGACCACTCAAAATCAGAGACTATGTACTCAAGGCTAAAGCACAAGCGAGCAAATATCCGAAAGAAGGCAAATTAGGAACCAATTAGGACGGGCCATTTAATATCACGAAAACAGCAAACAAAGAATCTTTTCAACTAGAAACTATGAAGGGAAAACTACTACAAAAAATTGGAACATCACCCATCTCAAATACTTCAAGTTTTGAGAATACACGTCCTCCGTATCGTACTCTTTTTCCCTCATCTGAGTTTTGTCCCAATTGGTTTTTTCTCGGAAAGGTTTCTATTGAGGCGACAAAGGAGACGTCTCGAAGTTCAAGTATAACTCATCGCCTCACCTGTCGATTACCTCTCTAGGCCGAATGGTGAAGGGACTGGATACATGGAAACGTATCCAATATATGTAATGAAGAATGCTTATAATATTATCCTATGAATGAAATAAAAGCAGCATATTTTACTCTCCAACAAGATGTTCTCCAATGAAGAATAAAACAACTGTTTTTACTTTCTACCAAGTCTTTGCATACTCCATATTTGACTTCACTCGAATCACTTTACAATTTGACCTCACTCAAATTATTTCACATTCTACCTCGCTCGAATTATTTTATATTCGACCTCACTCGAATTGCCACACATTTGACCTTGCTCGAATCACTTTACAATTCAACCTCGCTCGAATTATTTTACATTCGACCTCGCTTGAATCGCCGCACATTCGACCTTTCTCGAATCACTTTACAATTCGACCTCATTCGAATCACTTTACAATTTGACCTCGCTCGAATTATTTTACAATTTGACCTCGCTCGAATTATATTTACACCCGATCTCGCTCGAATTATTATACATTCGACTTTGCTCGAGTTACTTTAAGATCTACGATTGACAATGCCAAAACACTACATACAAGCGGCCAAAAAATTCAGGGACCACCGCATAGCAAACGAAAATACAACAACAATTTGGAAATATATAGCAAAAGGGTAATCATTACAATAAAACTATTATATTACAAAAACTTTTTATAAAGGGCCTAAACACCCCTCACAAAAATAGCACGACTAAACAAAAAAAAAGTAGAATGGCTTTACGTCGCATCATCCTCAACATTGTACTCATCATTATACCAGGAATCGGAGGCGAGCATGTCTGCATCATCATCAACATCGTCCCCGCCAGGCATGTCAGGGGCATAACCGTAGGCTTCACGGGCCGCACGTGCTTTAACACGGACACCCTCGATTTCTAGCTCGAAAATATCCCATCGGCCTTTAGGGACTTGTACACGTCAAGCTAAGCCTCGGCCTAAACCCACTCCCCATACAACTCCCGCAGTATGACGGGATATACAGAAGTATGAGACATAGACATATGCAACTGTCGTCGCACTTCCTCAGGCTTCAAAGCAACAACCTTTTCATTTAATTTGGACAACTCTGCCTCCAGATCCTGGATCCGCTCTTCTGCACTTCTGCACTTGCCACCTTGAGGCCTAAACTCTGCACTTTATTATCCTGCCAAGATCTACAAAAACGGAGGGCATTATCTAAGGCCTCTACTTTAGACATGGATGCCATCCTACCTTTTTTGGCATGAGTCAATTTCTCTACCTTAACGCTCATCTCTCCCCTTAGATTGACAGTCTCCATTCCCTCCGCCCAAGCTCAGCAGTCAAGGAAGCCACTTGTGCTTGAAGGTCGGCGTACTCAGCCATCAGCCCCTTGCTCACATCAAGATCATCCTCCTTGGCCTTTTGAGCTGCCTCGAGCTCACCGCATCAACATATGGCTTTCATCAGCTCATTATCTTGATCCTTCATCTCCTCATCTTTCCTCACCAACTCCTCCTCCTTCTGTCTGAGCCCGTCACGAAATAGTTGAAATACGTTATCTTGGTTAAATATGTCGGCTAGCATTCGGTGCTTGGTAAAATACTCTTTGTACTTGGTTACCTTCTTGAAAATGGCCATCCTCTACTCATCCCGCCGGTCATGCTTGATCTCCATGATGAGATTCTGACATGCAAAAAAAAGAAGACAACATAAGTAGATTATGCAGGCGAAACAAATTCCAAAATTAATAAACACTTACTCGCAAAGTCATGCCAGCAATACTCAGTGATAGCTCTGAATCACTCATCGTCTATAGCATCGTGTTCTCAGAAGCATCACACAAGGGGGGAAAGGACAATACTGCCCGTTCAGAGTTAGCTAAAAGGTCGTAACCGACATGAATGATTACATGTCGGTTAGGACCCTTCGTCCTCACTTACACGTGAGTGTTCCTCTCTAAGAAGGCTCGCACCTCTTCAAGATCAATGTCCTAGCTTAAATTATCGTCCCCCGCGAGTACCACTATATTTCCTCCAGCCACCGACGAGGCACCACCTCTTGTGGTCCATACACGCTTCCCACCTTCATGTACTCCCTCGGCCCTAGAAGACCTCCCCTCTATAATGGCATATACCATAAAAACGGACCCTGTGTGTAGCACAAGTGTAGGCGCCATTTTCGAAGCAATGATTTTCTTCGGGTCAATACCAGTGACAATGGCCTTCCCAAGCTCCACTCTTTGCCTTTTTATCGATGGTGAATCCTCTCTATTAGACAACTCATATACAAGATGATAGACATGCTGGGAGGAGATCTCATCCCGTACAGCCGTACTCTGAGGCGGGGGATCCCTCGTTGACAGAGCTTGAGATCGACCTTCGCGGACAGACTCAGCCAAAGTAAATTGCATCCTAACCGATGTAATAGCTTGGAGAAATGCCGGCACTGGAGCTTTCTTCTTGGAAGCCCGTCGACTTAGCATAAAAATGAGGTCGTATCAACAAGAAATAGAGAACAAAAGAAAGATGAAGCAATAGTAACACTTATTAGATGGTACCATCGGCCTAAAGAGCTTGTAGAAGACCCCCCAATCACAAATCCCCACCATATGAGGCAGTACACGAGCCATCCATTCCTCCATGTCGAGGATATGGGAAGGTACACGCCTTTTAGCTGAAAAACAAAGACCACAAATAAGCCGAAAACAAAAAAAATGAACTACAGCGCACTTATAACAAACACGTAAGATTATGGTTTCACTGCTTAGGGAACCCGGTCAGGTCTACCACCAAGTGTTCGGTCTAGATAAAAAAGTACTTGTGTCAGAACTTCCGATTCATCCTGTCGCCATTCCGACTATTAGCCCTCTGGCCCCGTGATGCCTTAGGTGTATCATAGTACCCATATAAAAACTTGGCGAGAACAAGTGTAGAAAGTGACGAGCATCAACCTCACAATCAGCCAATTTCGCATACCTTGTCAGCATCAGAAAAGTGTTATACTGATAAGGAGAGAGTTTTGCCGGGCAAACATTGTAAAATTGACAAAATTTCTCCCCTAACAGAAGAATCGGAAGGGTATAAATGACCAATAACGAGTAGGCATAGAAATGATAAGGATTTTTGGAAACTATCTCATCTGTAGTAGGAAAACTCTCATCCTCTTCAGCCATAAATACCTCACCACCGAAAGGAGGGTACACCGATAACAGGGTGGCATTGGAGATCTCATCGTGAATTCGAAGAGTTTGTGGCATGATTTAACAAATCAAATATGTACTACCAAACCCAAAAAAAAAGATAACAACTAGGCTAGGAGGAGAGAAATAGAATTAGAAAAATGAAACCAGGGAAAAAACTAGGAGAGAAGATCAAAGAAGAATGGAGTTCATGCAAGGAATAGGATGGTAAAACTTCTAAAAAAATGAAATCCCCTTCTAATTATAGGGGTTAGGTGGCGCGAGAATCAAAGTAAAGGATTGTCAATGGCACTAAGACCAAAGCGGCAGGCACGCAGACGTTGTCTCGGGAAGATGCATAATTATGACGCGCGTGGCTATAGTGTCACCCCATGGAAGCCATACCAATCGCAACTTCACTAGCCATGTCATTCTCTCCACCTCAGTTCACCACTTATTCAACACAACCAAATTCCTCAAAAACGGGGGCAAATCAGGTCTTCTTATTGAGGGCGTGCAGGATTATAACCTCAACAAGCGGAGGAACTAAATGTATTGATAAAAATTTAGCGACCTGGCAACAGTGGATAAGCCAGACCGTGAACGGGGTCGACTACGGTGTGATAATTGAGTGCTGCTCTCGAGAAGATTGATGTCAAAGACGTGCAGTTGAAATGGAGGAATAATGGTAGCATATAATCAGATATGGATAAGAGGATATTCAAAGTAATATTCCTTGTTTGCACTTTTTTAGGGTTCTTGGAAAATATCCCTTATAAATAGAAAGAGATAGAGAACAAAAAGGGATCTTTACTTTTTTAGAAGAAAAATACTCTGTAAAAAGTTGACCTGAGAATATACTAAACTGGTCTTGTTCATTGATTACCTTATTCAATCTCATATCTTCAATTTTGTATTCACAAGATCCAAAGACACTTGAACTCTCTTCTATTCCCTTCATTCCACGCCGTTGTCAGGGGAAGAAATTGTCTGATTCTCACAATAATTGGGTAGTGTAAAGTCCTTTTGTTATGCTAGTCGCATTTATCAATATTTTTTTTTTTGGTAATTAAGGATTTTCATTAATCACCAATGAAATAACATTACAAAATCATAGTCTAGCTTTAACTCAGCTGACTATCTCTAATATAACATTTTAAACTGTATCTAATATCCGAACTACCTAACAATACTATATTCGAAGGTGTTGTAAATGGTTTCTAATTCGTGGGTTACCTCTAACATTACAAGTGTATACTATGTCTCTCAAAAGGGCTTCATTGATGCGAAATGTCTTGTTGAAGATTCTTGAGTTCCTTTCCAGCCAGATAGTATATGCAAGCTAAGCGACTACCATTTTGAAGATGGCTGATCGAAATGTTCGACCCTTGGCTTTGCTTACTAGCCACTGCATTTTCTGATTCCAGTCATTGAGATGAGGATAAGTCTCCTTCAGCCAGTGCATTGTTCTCTCCCATAATTCAATATTGACTGGGCAGAATAGTAGCAAAGGGTCTCTGGTCTCTGGGTGATTTTGGCATAAGTTACATTGCTGATCAACACTTATTCCCTAGCTGTACAATCTATTTTTTGTTGGTAGTCTATCTTGTAAGAACAGCCATAGATTGAAGGTTGCCTTTGGCCTTGCATAGTTTTGTACGATCAAATTCTTCCATGGGACTCTCGGCAGGTCTTGCATTTGTAAACGGTATAACTATCTAACTGAGCAGCCCCGCTCCTTCCAGTGTTGGAATCTCTACAAAACTTCTCTCGATCGGATGATCTTTCTGACCATCCAACTTGCCTGTGCAGGAATTGGCATGGTTTCAATAGGTCTGTTTTTGATGTAGTATACAGTGATCCATCTAATCCACAGTTTGTCCTTTTTATGAGCTAGATTCCAGCATGTCTTTGCAATGGAAGCTTTATTCCAGAGCTTGAGATTAGTGATATTCATCCCTCCTGCTGATTTTGGGGTACTCATTCTGTCCCAGAAGATATATGCTTTCCTAGTGATAGAGTTCATCCCAGACCAAATGAAGCTCCTACAAATGGCTTCTATCATCTTCAGGACTTTAACAAGGAATATAAATAGTTGTGCCCAGTAAGCTTGGATACCAAAAACGACAGATTGGACCAGTTGGATTCTCCCAGAATAAGACAGTGTCTTGGCAGTCCATGAGGTGATCTTGGCAGTGATCCTTTCCACTAGTGGTTTCCATTGGAGCAATGTGATTTTCTTGGTGGACAAGGGGACTCCTAGGTACTTTAATGGTAATTCACCTTGCTCATAGCCAAGGTGGTCGAGAATCTGTTTCTGAATATCCAGTGCAACCCCCCCCCCCCAAAGTAAACAGAGCTCTTGTTCAGGTTAGCCTGTAAACCAGATGCTTCAGAGAATTGAGCGAAACATCTGGATAAGGCTATAACAGAAGTAGTGTCACCTTTGGAAAACAACACCAAATCATCAGCAAAGCACATGTGAGTAATGCCCAGTTTTTTTACATCTGGGGTGGAACTGATATGCTGGATTTCCCTTTAGTGAGTTGCATGATCTGCTTAAGTACTCCATGACCAGAGCAAATATGAAGGGGGCAATAGAGTCCCCTTGCCTAAGTTCCCTAGAATCACCAAAAGGTTCAGTTGCCTCTCCATTGACTAGCACAGAGAAGCTCACTGTTGAGATGCATTCCATTATCCATTTGGTGAAAGTGCTGGGGAAGCCAATCTGTTCCATAACCTACTGTAAGAATGTCCATTCTACTGAGTCATAGGCTTTCTGGAGATCGATTTTAATCATGCATCTGGGTGACACTTGTTGTCTGGTGTAGCTTTTGACTAGTTCATGTGCCATAATGATATTGTCTTGTATCTTTCTGCCTGGGATGAACCATGCCTGGGCTTCACTGATAATGCTTGCCATCACCTTCTGCAACCTATTGGCTAGAATTTTTGAGATCATTTTATAGAGGATAGAGCAGCAAGAAATTGGCCTATACTCTTTGACTGTAGATGGTTTGGACATTTTAGGAATTAGGGCAATAGTGGCACAGTTGATGGGTTTGTACATCTTGGTTGAGGAGAAGAACTGCTTGATGGCAGTGGTAACCTACCTGCCAATTCTCCAACTCTTTTTGAAGAACACAGCATTGTAGCCATCTATGCCAGGTGCTTTATCATCTCCAATAGCCTTGAGACTCTCCACAATTTCCATATCAGTTACATCAGCATATAGATCCCTTCTTTGTTGTTGTGTCAGTTTTGGACCATTTGTCATGTACATTAGATTTATAGCTAGCATGGTGGATGCAGAGGTTCCCATCAGTGCCTTGTAGAATCCAATGATCTCCTTTTTGATATCTTCAGCTGTAGTGATTTTGGTACCCATTGCAGTGGTAAGTTCAGTAATCTGGTTGTGTTGAGTTCTCTCCTTCATGACTGCAGTGAAGTATTTAGTGTTGGAGTCTCCAAGCTGTATCCATTTTGCTCTGGCCTTCTGCTGCAGAACACTTTCCTCAATCATTGACCATTTTTCCAGTTTCAGCACTAGCTCTTTCTCCCTCTGCTGCAGGGCATCAGAGTATGCCTGTGTCATCTGGGCTTGTATTGTCCCGAGTTCCTGTCTGCTAAGGTCTATTCTCCGTGAGATAGTCTTGAATTCCTTAATATTTAGGTCTTTCAGAGGACTTTTTAGAGTTTTGATTTTAGACCATATTGCTTTCATAGTATCTGAATTTCCAGTATGCCAAACTCTTGCCACAATCTACTGGAAATCTTCATGATAAGCCCATACATTAAAGAACTTGAAAGTCTTTTTCCCATTCCAGGAAGATGATGTCAATGTCATTATCATGGGGTTATGATATGATATTAGAGGAAGATCTATTCAGTTACCACTTGGTTCAACTTGATCATCCATTCATAGTTTCCAAATACCCTATCCAGTCTGCTGCATACTCTGTCCACACCAGTCTGCTTATTTGTCCATGTGTAGTATTCACCCGTCCAAGGAAATTCTGACAATCCAGCTTGTTGAATACATATGTTGAACTCTTGGGTTTCAGGGAGTCTGACAGGTTTGCAAGACTGCCTATCTTTGTCACATAAGATAGCATTGAAATCTCCAGCAACTACCCATGAATCTTGCATCCCTGATGACAGTGCTTGGAGGCTGCTTCATAGGGATCTTCTTTGCTCCAACCCATTGAAGCCATACACCACAGTGAGGAGGCACGTGAAATCCCCTGTCCTGCTGATAACCTTGCTATGTATCAATTGGCTTTCCTCCAGAATATTAGTGACTTCAAACACTTTTGGGTTCCATAGAATCCCCACTCTGCCCTTTTCACCAGAGACATAGTTTGTTAGGATGCCCATCCTGGTACTAGTAGGTTAGCAATTCTACTAGCATGCATTTGTTTTACCTTAGTTTCTACTAATCCAACTAGGCTAATGTTGTTTTTCCTAATATACTCCCTAATTTCTTTTTGCTTGTATCTTTTATTTACACCCCTTATATTCCAAAATAACCACTTCATTGTTGAGAAGTTGATCCCCCTAGCTCCCCTGGAGGGTCTTCTTTACTACCAGAAACTACCTCAAACCTATTACTCACAGTGATGGGGGACAGAGGCGGGAAATTAGTGATGTTGAAAGCTGGGCTCTGAGGTTGTTTCCCTTTATCACTTCCTTTGTCAACCATATGGCTCTGGACTGTCCTGGCTTCAGTAGGAACTCCCTTTGGTTCATTATGCTGTACTGGTAACTGCTTCTGTAGTGGCACATTTTGCACAGGGCCCTTAGTTCTCCATTCGTGGGCTATCTTAGCTTCTACACTTGTGTGTGCTGTTTTGGGATTTACTTTGTCTGCACTGCACAGTTGTGTCCTATTTTTTGGCATTTCTCACAATAGGAGGGCTTCCACTCATAAACCACATCCTGAAGGAACTTTTTCCCATTCGGATCCATAACCCAGATCTCTGTTGGCAGTACTTTAGTGACAGTCACCTCTATGAGCATTCTGGCGTAGGAAATCCTTGTATGTTTTGTTGTACATTCATCTGCAAATACTGGTTTCCCTAATATGCTAGCTATTCTGCTTAGAGATATCATACCCCAGCAGGACATTGGAAGTTTCGAAAACTTTACCCGTAATGGGATATCAGCCAGGAACTCTTCTGAAAAATCGAATTCAGATGTCCATTGCTTGAGTATCATAGGCCTATTGGCTATTGAGTAAAGTCCTGCACACAGTATCTCTTTGGCGTCAGAAATTGTTTTGAATTTCACTAAGTAATATCCTTCTTCATGGTAGAACAAATCTAGCTCAAGGACATGCGACCAGTGGTGATTGATGAATCTCTTCATTGCATTGAAGCCGGGTCCGTCTCCTAGGATGCATACCACTAAGGCACACTTCCATTTTGCTTCTTCCTCTTCCACCTCCGATTTATCCAACTGTACTATAGGTTGCCCGTCAATCATCACTGGGGGTATGTAGTTAAGAGCCATTCCATGGGTCGCAAATCGATTCTTCTGGAATAATGTTGTCCAGCTCTTCTTAGGCTCCAATATGGTGTTTCTGCTAGTCTCTGGGTGTTCCTCTATCACTGTTGCTGGTTGCATGTTTGTCTCTGTCGAAGGATCTGGGACCACTGGAATCGGAGGAGTTGTAGTCACTTCGACACCAGCTGCTGTCGGAGGTTCCATAGTCGTGTCATCCATACCTACTATTGGATCTTGTTGTACTATCACTACATTTGTAGCTTGCTCATCTGCTTCCATGGCATCTAGGTTTTGTACAGAGTGATTCTGCACATCGTTGGTATTGTTCTTCTCCAAAATCAGTTGGTTCAGCTTGTCAAAGGTGTCAATTGGAATCTTCTGCGGTCGGCCTCTGCCGCGGCGCCACCTTTCGCCATATCTACGAGCTCGGCGTACGTTATGCTAACGTGCGCCGAAAGGAAATGAGGGTAAAGTTCTTTATCACATTTATGAGTATTTGATCAACTCAGACGTCATAGCTAATGTCATTCATCTCGCCCATTTCATTAAAAGTACGGTCTAGATTTTTTTATCTTTAACTAAGATTCACCTGTCTCATTATCATTTGTTGATTTAATCAAAAGGTTTAACATCTTTTTGGTCAAATAATAACTTCAAAAAATATAATTTTTTGTTAACTGTTTGTTAATCATGAAAACCATTTTAAATTCAGCTCAACCAAAGTTTTCCAAATTTTTGGACAATGCAAGAACAGAATCAGTAATCATCATTACTTTAAAGTGGTTGCATAACATATTTTGAACCAAATGACTTTTTTTGTGATGTGAATTATGATCAATTAATTAATACAGTGGTCCTCATTACTTTAAGTGGTAGAATTAATTATCATTTATTAATTTAGGAAAGGAGAATTGCTAATTTTTATAGAATCAACACTCTATGCTGCATATCTGTAAACGACCATTGCATATAAATCAAAAACGTACTAGTTACCAATTTTTGAGTCTAGCAAGATGAAATTTGGCCCAAATAAACTTTTAATCTTAAAAGCAGAAAAATATGATTCTGCAAAACACCTTGCCCAAATAAGCTTTTAATCTTAGAAATATTTATGGAGGTTTTGATTTATGTTTATTTCTTCCAAGAAGCTATTGAAGAATGATTGTTAGAAAAATAATAATTGAATACGAAATTTAATTAGGCTTGAGATGTGAGAAAGACTTTTCTTAATGAAGATATTGCTCGTATACAAGTTGGAAAAATACAAACAATCTATTTCTAGATACAACAAGCCTCTATACTAGCAGATTTTTCTATTCCTACTAGCTACTGCTTTATGTAATTATGGACTTTAGTTTATGCAAACATTTTAATTTCTACGATTACAGTGAACCGACAAAAGATTTGGAAAAAGAAATAAATTAGGTACGAAGACATCTTTATTAATGACTGCTTTATTTTATAACGTGAGAATTTTCAGTGCGAGCCTATATTTAGTCAAGTTGCAATTTGCATACTGAATCCAAACCAATTACATGTCATGTATCTACTTATTTGATTACACCTGATCCAAATAAGTCTTTTATTATATAATCTATGTTAATTTGTTGAATCTACACTCGGTGTTCTTAAGACTGATATCATGCAATCAAATTTAGAGAAGAGTTATGAACAATTTAGAAGGAAGCAATGAAGAGAGGATAAAATGCATTTCTCTTCTATTAAAGAAGAAGAATGAAAAATACAACTGTTTTTTTAGAGGGGCACTGTTTATTTAATAAAAACGCATGCCCCTTTTCCACTTTTTAACCTTATGACCCTAAACTTCCTTTCTTTAGACTTATGTCCCTTTATTAGCCTTATAGCTAACTAACCACTAACTCTAATTAGTATTCTTGATACTCTCCCTCAAATTGAAGAATGGAAAGCGTCGAACATTCCTAGTTTGGATATCAATATTTGGTGCTGAGCTACTCCCAGTCCTTTTGTCATCATGTCAACTACTTGTTCTCTTGTAGAGATGTAATGTGTGGATATTAATCCACTTTTGATCTTTTCTCTTATACTCGATCTCAATATGTTTTGTCCCTTCATGATAAATTGGATCTGCAGCTATTTGTAAAGCTGCTTTACTATCACAAAAGATTCTAGATACATCAAACTCCTTCGACAATTCAATTAACCATACCAACTCTGCACAAACTGCTTCCATACTCCTGTACTCTGCTTATGCTGAACTTCTACTAACCGTTTGTTGTTTCTTGGATTTCTAGAAAATCAATGATTTACCAAGCTTAATGACATAACCTATCACTGATCTTCTGGTGTTTGGGCAAGCAGCCCAGTCGGAATCACAATAGGCTGTAATCTCTTCTAGTGTTCCTTCTTCAATAGTATTCCTTTTCCTGGTGATCCTTTTATATATTTCACCACTCTCGTAGCTGCCTCCAAGTGTGACTGTTTTGGATATTGCATGAATTTACTTAGGACCTGCACTACAAAGCAGATATCTGATCTTGTTATAGTAAAATAAATTAACTTCCCAATCAACCTCTAATAGCTTCCTACATCTGTCAGCTCTTCATCTTCTATGAGTCCTACATATTTGTCATAATCAATGGTTGTAAGCTTCTGATTTTGTTCAAGAGGTGAACTTGCAGGCTTTTACCCACTAAGTCCTAAATCTGATATGAGCGCTAGTGCATACTTCCTTTGATTCAATTGTATGCCTTTGTGTGACCTCATGATTTCAATCCCCAAAAAATACCACATTTCTCTTAAGTCTTTGAGTTTGAACGACTTATGTAGGGTCCTTTTAACTTCATCTATCATCTGATTGCTACTGCTAGTGATCATCAAGTCATCATCATATATTAAAACGATCACCAAGTCTGTTCCTGACTTCTTTGTGAACAGAAAATGATCATAGGAACTTTACATATATCCTACCTCAGTTAGGGCATTGGTTATCTTGATATTTTATTGCTTTGATGCCTGCTTGAGTCCATAAAGAGACATAAGAAACTTGCAAACCTGAGACGCCCCGCCTATGGAATGTCATGACCTGGATTTTCCACCCTCGAAAGTCGTGATAGCGCCTACTAAATGGGAGCTAGTCAAGCCAAACCTTAACTACTTGCTACACCTTCATATTTCTTCTTTTTGAAAAACACACGGCAATAATATGATAACAGCAAAATTGTAAATAAATAAGCGGAAGTCAACAATTATATATCTTTAATCTACGTCTATTAAAACTTTTAAAACATCAAATACCCAAAACCTGGTGTCACAGTGTCACAGACTATCTAAGATTACTACATACAAGGTCTGAAGAAGTAACAATACATTGTTTCTGAACAAAAGAAAATGAAACAGGAAACAGAGATAGAAGGAGACGCCAGGGCCTACGGACATATGCAGGTTTACCTTAGATCTCCGAGTGGACTGAAGGAAGCACTCTAACTACTGTCCAAAAGGTGCTCCTGGATCTGCACACATCATAAAGTGTAGTATTAGCACAACCGACCCCATGTGTTGGTAAGTGTCTAGCCTAACCTCGGCGAAGTAGTCACAAGACTAGGATCAGACTACCAAATAAATCTGTATAGTTCAACTATATATACAACAAAAAAGAAATACAGAGATAACCAGTCAATATAGGTGGGGGAGCATGATGTGGGGGAGATAACAACTACGAATAGAGAGACGTCAATTAACGAAGGAACAACATAACTCGGATATCAATAAAGAAGCAAATATCAATGAATGCACGGCATCACCCTTCGTGCTTTTACTCTTGTCCTCACCAAAGAAATTATATTATAAAAGTGTGCACGGCATCACACTTCGTGATTTTACTCTGTTTCCTCACCATATAATCGATAGAATCGGTATGAAATGGTATATCGTGCAGCACAGCATCACTCTTCATGATTTACACTCTTTCCTCACAATAATTATAAACAATACATGGCATCACCCTTCATATTTTACACTTTTTCCTAACTATAACAAATAATACACGGCATCACCCTTCGTAATTTACACTTTTTCCTCACCAAAACAAGCAATGCATGGCATCACACCTTCGTGCTTTAACACTCATCCTCACCCAAACAATAATCACAAGCAATAGGGGCAAAGGAATAAACAAGATTATAATAGGAATCCTGGCAAGGGAACAACAATTTACCAAATAAGTCCCAGTAAAGGAGCAATATCAAAAATATCAACATCCCAACAAGGGAGATAACCAATATAGCAGCAATATCCCGGCAAAGGAACAATTCAATGACTATTTTCTCTTATTCACCTTTACTTCATAACTCACTTTACCATTTGAGCTAATGCTTCAAAGGGTTTATTCAACTCATATACTTTTACAATTCGTAATATAGCTTGAGCCAATGCTACTCGATATTCAAAGGTAACAACTCTTTTCCACAAACTTTTCACAACAAATAGAAAACAACACCAAGGCATGGAAGATACGACGAAATCATGATGTTCACAATATAAGGACTCACGGTCATGCTAGACACCAATGTATAGATACTCTTCACCATGCCTATACCTTATACTCAAAAATTAAACATAGGAAATAGTAATCAACTCATAATCCCTCAAGCTAAGGTTAGACCAAATATTCATACCCAATTTTTTTCCTTTATATTTTAACATGCAACACTTTCAAAATAGCTTGTATGCATATATAAGCATGTCCCAAGGTTTTATTATTTTTTCCATTAATTTTCAAAGATTATTAGTCAATTTATTCCTTATTTTATCAAGGGAAACCCCAATAATTATCCCCAAACTTATCATTTGGTGATTCTCATATTTGTGCTAAAATATAGCTAACATAATTTTTTCTTATTTTTGTAACTTTTTTAGTGTTTTAAAAGTTAAATTGCATATAATTGCAATATTAGCCTCTCTTTAACACTTAATGTGTTTGTATTTATAAAATTAACTCCAATTTTTTTAATTTAATAATTATGTATTACTAAATATTTTGGAACTTTAAATTTATTTCCCAAAATTATTTTATTATTTTTTATAAAATAAATAAGGAAAAAGTGGCTATTTAAATGGTAGCCCATTTTTATTTCAATTTTGGGCAGATTTGGCACCCTAAATAAACCCTCCAGCGGCCCAATTACCCTGACCCAAACTCTATTCTACCCGACCCACGGCCTTTTTAAAATAACCCGCTCGAATCCCCATTCAATCCAGGCCGTTGATCAAAATGATCAATGGCCACAATTTAATCTTTACTTTTTAATTTCCCATTACCTCCAAACCCTAATCACTTCTCACCGGTAGCCGCCTTTGAATGCCCCTTTCTCCCAATTCTCTCTCAGAAACCCTAGCCGCCTCCATCCACTTCCACCCTAAAATCGCTTGAATCAATGGCTTCCAAAGCCATTAAGGCATGTACCCATTTCTTACGGCTCCTACATGCTCGATTATTATGGCTTCCAGACCAGACTTTGAAGAAGCTTGGTCCAGACCTCAGATGCTTTTAGTTCTATGGCTGCTTCAAGGCCATTTTTGACCTTGTTCCAGCATGGTTATTCAAGCCTGACCCTAGGCTTCTCCTTCAGGTCAATGACCTTCCAAGCCTTTCTTACCATCTAGGTTCTTCTGAAAACCCTAACCTTCGAGGTTTTTCTGATTCTTTTAGATCCGTTGTATATCTGAGTTTTGCTCTAAGATTTTAAATGTTTTCTCAAAGTTTCTTTCAAAACTTCACCTTCAAGACCTTTATCTTTTCCAATATAGGGTTTCGTTAAGTTGTCTTTTGAAGTTTTCTATGATTTTCAACATATTCTACTATGTTCTCTTATGTCATTCATCTATCTGAGTTTTCATATTAAGGGTCTTAACCTTCTGAAATTCCTGAATCCATTTTGTTAAAATGTTTCTGATTCATTTGTTTTTTCTCTATAACTCGATTGATGGTGAAAACCCTAAAATTTGGGGTTCATTTAAGTTTGGAGACTATTTGCTATGTAATTCTCTTGTCTTTCATATCTATACTCGATTGATGGTGAAAACCTGAAAATTCGGGGGTTCATTCAAGTTTTGAGACTATTTGCTATGTGATTTGCTTGTTCCCCATCCCTGAAATTGTTTGGTTTCAAAACCCTAATTTCTTCGGACCTATTAGAGTTTTTGAAGTTGTTTCATCTACTGCTCGACTGAGTTTCAAAATCTCTATTTCAACTTTTGTTTCTTTATATGATTCTAAATTCCTGCAAACTCTATAAGATCTTTTACTTGACCCATTTGCATGCTATTTGATACTCCCTCTTCTCTGTTACTGAGATAACTACCATGTACATATAGTCCACTACTTACTGATTTGGTGATGGCATGACACTTCTCTTTGTCTTAAATTCATCTTGCATGCCTAATGCTTATGAACTCTTTTATATGCTGATTTCCCTCTGAAATGACCCTCGATTTGCAGACTGATTTAGGGCCTCCTTGTGTAGTTGTGATTGCATTCATGTGTTAAGTAATTGCATCTTTCCTTATTTCACCTTACTGATTTCCCTATTTCTTGGGTTGATTTGAAAGCTTTCCTTAGCTTTTCGATTCTCCTATTTCTGGCTGGGATTATTTGTTTATTCATGAATCAGTAATTTTCCTTGATTTATTTTGTACTGTTTGCCTCTATATTCTGCAACTTTACCTTGTTTTTGTACCTTATTTGGCTAATCAAATATTTCAAAGATTCTTCCCTTAATTAAACCCCTATGTATTTACCCCTAATTGCCTACTTTGCAAAAGATTCTTACTTGATTTATTTCCTTAAAATTCTCTGTCCACTGCCATTTGGTTTTAACTCCTTAATTAAAGGAATTCTTTGATATTGATTGATTTTTAATTGATACACAATTCCATTATTATTTTCTTGCGTTTCTTTCTATCAATTTTCAAACTACAAATACCCTGCTATTTCATTGACACAAATACACACAAACACTCTTAGTTTTCTGAACTCACACTCACATTGAAAAGGAATTCTCTCTTGTTACTTGTATTGTGGCCTATTTTTGAAGTCCTGCTACTGCTTTTACTGTATTTTTCTTTCTTGAAACTGGTATGTATTGAATAAGATTATCAACAATTACAAATAATGTGTTTACTTAATACATTTACTTGTATGTCTTCCTACTGCTTGTGTGTAGTTTAGTTTACTCTAGCATGTAATGATTTCCTCCTATTATGAGTCCCAAACTCCCTACCCCAATGTGTTTGATGTTAATGGTATGTTTGAGGCATGGCAGTATCGAGTATTATTGTCTATTGGTCAAACTTGATTCCCCTGGAATCATAAACTCTATTTCAACATCATATATTTTGTATTCTTGTTGATTTTGTAAGCACAAAAACACTCTCTATTGTTGTGCATGCACAAAATTAGCTAATGCCTAAGTACATAGGCTCTTTGGAAATTTCCCCAACCCCTGAACCCTTTGTATGACTTATTTATGGTTGTTTCCCAGCAACTCTCCCCCTCTTATTTATTTTCTTAGTTCTTTAAAGTTATGTTTCTACACTTGCACTATCTCTTAGACTTTAGTTCTGTCCCCCCCCCCCCCCCCCCTCTTGTGAGCCTTGCCTTGGGACCCATTGAGCCCCTTATGAACTTGGACACTTGCGGGCTGGCACTTTCCCTATTCTGGTGATGCAATTTTGGTGTGAGCAATGCCCAGAGTCCCATTGAGGCACTTAAGGAACTCTGACACACTCAAATTGGAGAAAGGCTTTGGGTCAATGGTCTTTGAGTTGGTCTATCTCATAATTCAGGCAGGAAGACAAAATCAGGCTTTCCTTTTATTATACTTTTCTTTGTAGTTTTTGTTGATGTAATTTATTTCTATGTTGTAGTAAATGCTTGGGGCTGGCTAGTGAAAAAAGGGTGGGTAACTATGCATGCAAAGGGTTGAAAGCATGCGTATCGGTCTATTCTAACTCTGTATACTGAATACACATAGAAATCACGCTTATAGGTCTATTCTAATTCTGCATACTCAATACATATAGAAATCACGACTATAGGTTTTATTCTAATTCTACATACTTAGTATACATAGAAATCATGCCAATAGGTCTATTCTAATTTTGCACACTCAATACATAAAAAAATCATGCCTATAGGGATGTTATAATTCTGCACATTCAAACTACCACCTAGAAATCATGCCTATAGAGTTCCATAATTCTACATAATTCAAACATCATTTGGATACCATGTTTATAAGTTTTAAAAAGGTTCTGCATTTAGATATCATGTTTATAGGTTTTAAGACAGGCGCTGCATTTAGATATCATGCTCATAAGGTGTAAAACAAGTTCTGTACCCAAATGCTACGTCTATAAGTGTCTAAAATTAGCAATGCATAGAGAACATGCCTATAGGAGTTTCTAAATGACCATGATTCACTTCAATCAATGCTAGATTTAGAAATCAATAATAGTGTATATCATCAACTGCGAAACTTGTAATTAATTCATTTAATTTCTACTTCTCTTTTAATAATGTGAGTCCTTCACTTAACTAGTTTAACAAGTATGCATATAGGATTTCAAATTATTCATTTCGAGTTTTAATGTCTTATTACCTTCTGAATTCAGTAGATGTCATGCCTATAGGACCTCGTCTTAACACTTAGGCAAGCCTTAGAGTAATAACTAAAAATGAATCTACTTTTTAAAATTATTACAACCAGCCAGCAGGCCTGGTTTGGGATTCTTATCTGAGTTATGTAATAAACCAGTCTGCGTCAACATTTAAACTCCCTCGTCTTTAACTTTTTTCAGACCTAAAAAGTATGTGTAAGCCATGCTAATTATATGCTTTTCTATTCAATGAGATATACCTGAGCCTCTGTTTGTTTATATGCCTACCCCAAATTGTGCGATATATGTTTTGTACGTCATCTTAGAGTTTTACCTTTTGAAACCTTAAACAGGCCTAAAACATCTCTTTTAGGACTAGTATTCCTAAGTGCCTCCAGGACTGATAGGAGTGGGATGAGTAATAGCATGAAATAAGTAATCGACAATTTCCTTTCGATCGCTAAGCTGACTTGTCTTTTTTGTTTCTTTCCTTTACTTCTTTCCTTCGTTACCGCTTTAAATTATGAAATTATTGTATTTAGTGCTTTATTAAATGTGCAAATACATGAAAACATGCCTTTAACTATTTCATAATCATGCTCAACATCATATTCGACTCGTTCCAAACAAATCCTATAGCAACTCTTATAATTAGTGGTTGCAATCTCCTGATACTAATACCCCTTAAATTCTGAAAAGACATATTTGCGCTAAAACCAGTCGATCAATGGTGTAGTCGACGGTTCCGTGCCTTTTCCTCTTAAGTTGTCCGCTCAAGGGTACGAGTCTAATACCCTATAGAAACCTTACTCAATTTAAACTGCGCATGCATCATGGTAAAAACTAGCCGAGTCAGTTACGTTGTCCACATAATGACTCTTTAAGATAGCCTTATCCAAAGTCCACTAGGTTTCCCTAAATCCGAACGAACACTACCACGTTCTGTGCATTCTAGAGAACTAAATACTTTTATGCCAATAATTGATATTTAGATAGTCAAGTCCGGTAGGAGTAAGGCCTAACCCTCTTGTCTTGCAGAAATACGAGGCACGAATTCCCAAGATTCAGAATAATTACCCACATCCACCAAAAATTTCTAAGTTGGTGGGAGGATATTCGCTCTAGTGATCATACTCTTGTCCAGAAATACTTGGGAAATCTACCTTCCCTCCTGGAAATCCAACCCAACAACAAGATCATAGAAGCTGCCACTTTGTACTGGGATTGTGATAGGTCTACGTTCAACTTTGGGGACATTGAACTGACACCCTTGCTAGAAAAAATAGGAGGATTGGCCGGTACACCATGGGAAACTCCGGGTTCGCTAATGCTTGAGAATCGCAAGGGCAGGGGTTTCCTCAAAATGATGGGTTTGAAGAAAATTCAAGAACTAATATGTCTGAAAGACTCCTCTATCCATTTTGATTATTTGTATGAGAGGAATGATAACAACAAATCTTATCGTACCTATCCTAACGAGTTTACCATCACAACACTAGGGCATATTGACTGAAGGGACTTTGCATTCATGTTTTGCTTCCTGGGATTGATCGTCTTTCCAATGAATAAGGCAAGGATCCACACCAGACTGAATATGGTAACTAAGACCTTAATGAAAGGAATTGGCGGGCAACCACTTAGAATTGTGCCCATGATCGTTGCAGAAATATACCAAGCTCTAGATAGGTGTCAACAGGGAGCCAAACATTTCAAAAGATGCAATTTTCCTAATTCAACTTTGGCTCGTGGATCATCTCCAAAAAGGTGGATATCGACAAGAGATTCAGCAAAGGGGCTAGGATGATCATATAGCCTTCTATCATTCAAGGCGAATGAATTACACGCCCAACATGTTCTCTCAATCGGAAGATGCCAAGGGATGGGTAGAGCTGTTTGACAATCTAACTAAGGACCAAGTACAATGGATGTTCGAGTGGTTTTTGATCGAGGAGTTCATCGCCCGATCCAGGGATGCACCATCTTTGATATGGATCGTTCTAAGAGGAACATACCCTTACGTCCCTCTCGGGGTCATGAGGCAAGCTGGTATGAAGCAGGTTATACCTAGGGTCAACAAGATGAGTCATTTCCGGGTTGACTTCCAGTCTGATGATAGTCCTTACAAGTGCCAAGCTCAGCATATGTGGCAGTGCATGATCGTCATGGGAAGGAATAACATTGAGCCATATAGATAACATGCCGGGTGTGCTCCCTATTATTCAGGATGGTGGGAGGATAAGCATGATGTCCTGGGCCAACCTAGGTTTATGCTAGGTCACCAGATCATAGATGAAAAGGTCGAGGCACAAGTCAAATACAATCAACTATACAAGAGGATCCGGGAATACGAGAGTGAGCACTGGGAGATACAGGAAGCCAATCAAAAACTAATTGAGGAATGGAAGGATATGGTTGTTAGTGCTAACAAGCGATTGGGATATTTGGAGTGAGGTATAGTGGAGTTGGAGAAGAAATTTCGCAAGAGGATCAAAGAATGCCAAAATGTTAAGGGAAACGGAGGCAGACATCTAGCTAGAGCCTACCTGCTGCTGGGATTGCGTGAGTTAGAGAAGCTGTTTGATGGAGCTAGGGATGCCGAATCTGGGGAAGGTCCTTCTTGGACCAAATAGATAGGACTTTTTATTTTGCTTTATAAATGTAATAAGGCCAATGTCCACATAGTAACTTTTATTTCCTGTTATTAAGAGTCGATTTGGAATTCGTCTACTTTTATCAATAAAATAAGGCATTTAATATTCCAAATTCTCCAAATCAACTAATCGTTAGGCCTACCTCGGGCACAAAGAGGTCCCCATGTTAGGACATGCTTTACATTCCCGCACTATGTGTTTAACTATTGCAACATCTTTTTATGATCCTCACTGGCTTGTTACCTTTTTGTTTTTTTACTTTTTATTTATTTATTCCCCTTCCCAAATGTTAGTTCGTTCACTCTGGAAATATCATCATATTCCACGAGATCCAAGGGCGCTCCACCCACTCCTACTCTTAGTCCTATCAAAATCAAGAACAAAGGGAAGATGGATGACTTGAAACAATGCCAGAAAGGAAAAGTCAACTGAATGGGTAGAGGTCACTCATGGTCACGATACTTTAGTTCCCAAAGAAAATGCATCCCAACTAGAACAAAAGTTGCTAAACTTCCAAGAAGAACTTAATCAGGTGTGGAATCTGGCGAATTTGTCATTTTCCCTCACTACTCCAGATATCAATATCCCAAATGCTCAGAACCCTACACCTCTACAGAATATCCCAAAGAAATAAAATTGTCCCGTTCCTCACCACCATTGCAACACCTGCTACACTTCGAGCAATACTCCATTACTCATCCTAGAGCCCCTTAACTCCACAAATGATCACTATCACACCCACCATAACACCCCCATCTATGTGGAGACTATGCCACACTCCACCCAACCCATCTCAAGCACACCCGAATCCGATGATAAAAGACTTTCTCATCAGAAATCTCCGAAGAGCTTAGGAAATTGACTAGCAGAATTCAAGGCGTTGAAGAGAGTAAGGGAATTGAAGGGCTGAACTAAGAAGATCTTCGCATACAGCCTGATGTCGAACTGCCCGAGGGGTACAAACCTCCTAAGCTTAGATGTTCAATGGCTACACGGGATCCAATGGTCCATTTGAGGACGTACTGTAACAAGCTGGTGGGAGTAGGAAAAGATGAGAAAATCCGCATGAAGCTTTTCATAAGGAGCTTGAAAGGAGATACTCTATCTTGGTACATTAGCCAAGATCCAAAGAAGTGGTCGAACTAGGTAAGCATGGTGTCCGACTTTATGGACAGGTTTAGGTTCAACATGGAGAGTGCACCAGATTTGTTCTATATTCAGATCTAAGGATAGAGAACCATTTCGCGAGTATGATACTCGTTGGAGGTCCGAAGATGCTAAGATTAGACCTGCCATTGAAGAAGAGCAGATGAACAAATTCTTCATCCGGGCCCAAAATCCACAGTATTATAAAAGGCTGATGATGATTGAAGGCCACAAATTTTCTAACATTATCAAACTGGGAGAAATGATTGAAAAGGGCATCAAAAGCGGTATGGTTACGAACGTTGAGGCCTTGCAAACTACAAATAAGGCCTTACAGTCAGGAGGTTTGTCCAAGAAGAGGGACATAGGAGCCGTAATAGTGGCACAGAGAATCAAATCTCCTTCCAAATACCAAACCTACCCAATTCCTCCACTCACATATCAGCCAACTCCAAACTACCAAGCACTCTCACCCTTTTACTAAAATCCACCACCCACTTATCAATCACCTACACCCCCTACATATCATCCTACTTCACCTAAATATTTCCAACCGGCACACTTACCAAGTCTACAATGTTCAACTATCACACTTTCAATCCTCTCCAGCACGCCAAAACTTCCTATACCTCGATCAAACTTTGATCGAAGGCCTCCAAAACAACCTATTGACCAGTTATAAGAAAGAATCAAAGCTGCTGGTTACGTCACCCCTATCCATGCTGCTCCTGAGAACCCTTTTTAGTGAGTTAATCCAAATAAATCATGTGCATACCATTCCCGCATGAAACGACACACCATTGATGAATGTCGTTCTCTGAAAGATAAGATCCAGACTCTAATTGACAACAAGATTATTGTGTCAAAGGAACCTATTCCAAATGTCTGCAATAACCCTCTGCAGACCACAGGGGTGGAGGCGCTCATATGATTGAAATAGCAGATGATTGGGATCCCGAGGGATCAATTGGTTTTATCACAGAAGGAGATAACCCAAAGAAACCAATAGTTACCCTCAATCCTATCGTAGTCCAGATTCAGACCTCTGGGAACGCCGAGGTATGTCCATACCACTTGAGCTTGAATTAACTCCCTCTAAAAAGACACCAACGCTAATTGAGGTCGAATTCCTGTCTCTAGTAAATACACCTACACCATTTGAAGTTGTAATTTTATCGCCCAGGGTAAATGCTCCATTCGGAGTAAAGGCAGTCATGCCAATTCCAGTGGTGATATTAACTATGGAAACATTCCATAAAAAGGCTATTCTCTGGGACTATACCATCGAGGCAAGAAGTAAAGGCAAGGTTAGGTTCGAAGAGGCTATTGCGGCACAGGGTATAACGAGGACTGGTAGAGTTTATACCCCAGAACATCTAGCCGAGTCAAGCAACCAGGCCTCTAACCGGCTTCCCATCACCGAGGTTGGGCCAGATGACCTTTGGAGAAAGATACAGCCCAAGAAATACTCGATCATAGATCAGTTGAACAAAATACTAGCGCAAATCTCTATCCTTACTTTGCTGCAAAATTCTGATACAGACAAAAATGCCCTGCTAAGGGTGTTGAGTGAAGCATATGTGCAAAGCAACATCACCGGCGGAGAAATGGCCAACATGGAGGACAAGTATTGGAAAGTCACAAGATCACTTTTCATAATGATGAGTTGCCACCAGAAGGGTTGATTTACAACAAGGCTTTGCACATCACCGTACAATGTGAAGATTATTTTATCACTAGAATTTTGATTGATAGAGGGTCCAACCTCAATATTTTTCTGTTAGTAACACTCAAGGTGTTGGGTAAGGGACTGCATGAGCACAACGACAGAGCCATCAATGTGAAAGCTTTGGATAGTTCCCAAAGGTCTACCATTGGGGAAAGTTAGTCTATGTCTGCAAATGGAGCCTACTTGGTTCGATATTGATTTTCAAGTGATAGGTGTGTCGATATCTTAAAATTTGATGTTGGGACAACCATGGATTCATGCCACTGGGCCTTAGCGCCAACATTACATCAGGCAGTAAAGTTTGAGTGGAATCATCAAGAGGTGATCATTCAAGGCAATGGTAGCAATCCCATATACAGTCGCCAGACCATCCCGGCAATCGGAGGAAGAAGAAAGATAGGCAGGACACATGTCACCACATCGAGCGAGTCAACGATGTTGACAAGGACAGATGGTGGAATAATAAAATAAGAGCATAGTGAATTGGAGTAGATACGAACCTAGCAAGGGGCTTGGCAAGAACCTCCAAGGAATCACTAAGCCTATAAAACTCAAGAAGCATGACACCACCTTTGGTCTGGGATATGAGTCTACCTGGAAAGAATTCAATCACTGGTCACCACCATGGAACAGTACTTACTATCCACTAGAGCAGCCAATACCACGCTTGGAACAAACTTTCCAACCAGCTGATGTCATCTATGGGTCAGAAAAGGAGGAAACACTAGCAGCGATGAAGAATTTGTTCTTGGAAGACAGTGACATAGATTGTTATGTCATTCTCGAGGAGGAGGGGAAGAAATCCTCTCCATTCAAGCTGTAAGCAGAGGAGGACGCCTCAATAACTAGACCATCAAAACCACCATAGCCATGTGAGCCTCGGGGAAGCAAGGCTAAACAAGCGTCATGCACTATCTTTTATTTTACTAGTTAATTTTTCCTTTTGCATTTTAAATTTCCACAATAAGATCTGCAAAGTTCAAAACACATATGGAATTTATCTAAGCATTTCGATTTTCCTTATAAATCATTTTTCTTATTATTTTCTGTCATTATTTTTACTTATACAACATTATTATTACTTATATTGATGGACCAATGACTGTGACATGCAATGAGACAATGGAAAAAAAACATAAATTCAGAGGAAGATGACATACTAGAGGATATTGTTCAGGAATTTGAGAATTTTGAAAACAGACCGAAGTCCAACCTGGAGGAGATTGAGATTTTTTACCTAGGAAACGCAGAAAATGTCAAAGAAACACAAATCAGCATCCATTTATCGCCATAAAAAAGAACGAATAAACAGATTCTCTAAGAGAATATGAAGGCATATTCGCCTGGTCATGTGATGACATGATGGGCCTGAGCACATCTATTTGGCTCACATACTACCAACTGATCTGACATGTCTGCCGGTAAAGCAAAAGCTCAGAAAGTTCAAACTTGATATGAGTTTGAAAATCAAGGAAGAAGTCACCAAGCAGGTCAAAGCTAAAGTTCTCATGGTAGTTGAGTATCCGACATTGTTGGCTATAATATTTGTGCCAGTACCAAAGAAGGACGGGAAGGTTAGAGTCTGTGTCGACTATCGGGATCTCAACTAGGCCAGTCCAATAGACTACTTTACTTTACCAAACATAAACATCATGGTCGATAATTGCGCCAAGCATGAATTGTAATAATTTGTGGATTGTTTCGCTGGTTATCATCAAATCTGGATGGATAAAGAAGATGTTGAGAAAATAGCTTTCACTATGCCGTGGGGAATGTACTGCTACCAGATGATGTTGTTTGGGTTAAAGAATGAAGGGGCTACCTACATGAGGGCTATGACTACCATTTTTCATGATATGATACACAAGGAGATCGAGGTGTACGTAGATGACATTAATCATCAAGTCCAAGAAGAACATTGATCACATGGAAGATTTGAGAAAGTTTTTCAACAGATTATGAAGGTACAACATGAAACTAAATCCCATGAAGTGTGCATTTGGGGTTCCAGCTGGAAAATTACTTGGGTTTATTATGAGTTATTGGAGAATAGAACTGGATCCATCAAAGGTCAAAGCTATTCAAGAATTGCCACCGCTGAAGAACAAGAAGGACGTGATGAGTTTCTTGGGGAGACTTAACTACATCAGCTGGTTCATAGCACAATCCACAATTATATGTGAGCCAATCTTTAATATGTTAAAGAAGGACGTCGCCACTAAATGGACGGATGACTACCAGAAAGCTTTCAACAGAATCAAGGAATACTCATCAACACCACCACTCTTGCTCGCGCCGGAGCCAGGTAGACCTCTGCTACTCTACATCACAGTGTTAGATGGTGCCTTCGGCTATGTCCTAGGGAAGCATGATGAAACGGGGAGGAAAGAGCATGCCATTTACTACCTCAGCAAGAAGTTCAATCTGTATGAAGCTTAGTATTCTCTGTTAGAACACACCTGTTGTACTCTGACTTAGGTGGCCCATAAGCTAAGGCACTACTTCTGTAACTATACTACATATCTCATACCATGGATAGACACTCCAAAGTAAATTTTTCAGAAGCCCGTGCCCACTGGCAAGCTATCCAAGTGAAAAATCCTGTTGAGTGAATTTGACATTGTCTACGTGACCCAGAAGGCAATCAAGGGACAGGCACGAGGATATCTCCTCGCTCAAAATCCCGTAAGTGGAGAATACGAACCATTGAAAATGTATTTTCCTGACGAAGAGATCTCATTCATTGGATAAGACATTGCAGAATCCTATGATGGATGGAGAATATTTTTTTGACAGAGCCTCAAATTTCAAAGGAGTCAGCATACAAGCAGTTCTGGTATCAGAAATCAGTCATCACTGTCCGGTATCAGCCAAACTCAGGTTCTCGTGTACCAATAATATGGCCGAATATGAAGCTTGCATCTTAGAGCTCAAAATGACAATTGACATGAACATATAAGAGTTGCTAGTAATTGGAGACTCAAACTTACTCATACATCAGGTCCGAGAAGAATAGGCAACCAAGAACTCTAAGATACCCCTGTATCTGCATCTTGTATAGGAACTGAGAAAGAGGTTCACAAAGACAGAATTCTGAAATGTTCCCAGAATCCAGAGTGAATTCACCGATGCATTGGCTACCATGTCATCCATGATACAATATCCAGACAAAAACTTCATTGATCCCATTCCAATAAAGATCACCGAACAGCCAGCTTATTGTACCCATGTTGAAGAAAAGGCAAACGAAAAGCCTTGGTTTCATGATATCAAGGAATATTTAGCAAAGGGAGAATACCCAAAGCTTGCAGGTCCTATTCCGAAGCGTACCCTTCAGAAGTTATCCAACAACTTATTTCATAGTGGAGGAATCCTACACATGAGAACTTCTTATTTGGGACTATTAAGGTGTGTTGACGCAAAGGAAGCATCTAAATTGCTAGAAGAAATCCATGCTGGGACCTGCGGTCCACATATGAACGATATTGTACTAGACAAGAAGATACTTCGGGCTGGTTACTTTTGGATGACTATGGAAATGGACTGCATCCAGCATGTCTAGAAATGCCACTATTGTCAAATACATGCAAACATGATAAAGGTACCTCTAAACGAGCTTAATGAAACAAGCTCATCATGGTCTTTCTCCGTTTGGGGAATGGATGTTATTGGACCGATCGAGCCTGCCACTTTCAACGAGCATAGATTTATCCTGGTAGTAATCGACTATTTCAACAAACGGGTTGAAGTAGCATCTTACAGAGCAGTAACTAAGAAAATTGTGGCATACTTTATACGCGACTGCATTGTTTGTTGGTTCAGGATTCCAGAGTAAATCATTACTAATAATGGCTCCAACCTCAACAACGACTTGATGAATGCTATGTGTGAGACTTTCAAAATCAGACACAAGAATTCTACAGCCTACATGCCTCAGATGAATGGAGCCATAGAAGCCGCCAATACGAATATCAAGAAGATATTGAGGAAAACGATAGAGAAGCCCAAACAGTGGCATGAGAAGTTATCATTTGCTCTATTAGGATATTGCCACCACAGTCCACACATCAACTGGGCCAACCCCTTATATGTTGGTTTATGGTACAGAAGCCGTCATTCCCACTAGAGGAGAAATTTCTTCCTTAAGAATCATACAAGAAGCTAAGCTCGACAACGCAGAATGGGTAAGAAGTCGTAATGAGCAATTAGCCCTTATTGATGGAATGAAAATGAACTTAGTTTGCCACAGTCAACTTTATTAGAACAGAATGTCATAAGCCTTCAACAACAGACTCAAGCCGAAACAGTTCACACTGAAGCAAGTAGTATTAAAGAAAATTTTCCCGCATCAAAATGAAATCAAGAGGAAGTTATCTCCTAACTGGAAGGGTCCATACATGATTCACTGGGTTCTGACTAGAGGATCCCTTATACTTGTAGAAATAGATGATAACTTTGGCTAAAACCAATCAATTTAGATGCAGTCCAGCGCTATAATGTGTAATCTTTATGTTTTCCTATATAATGTAATTATGAACTACGTATGACCTAATTCCCGTTTAACAGAAGATACGTAGGAAGCCTTATGAGTTCGATCACAATTATATAAAATTTTCATTTCCCTACAGTTGGAAACTGGGGTAGAATTTTGTGGAGGACCCTCAAAATTCCAAAGTAATTTCATCCAATCATCACAAGCAGTCGTCAGAAGCATCAACCCGTTAAAATGGGGCAGAATTTGGAGGAGGACACTCAAAATTCCATAACAAGAGAGGTTGCAATGTCTTGAGCCACGTAACAGTCGTCGGTTCATCAAAAAGTTATTTCTTAAATATATACTTATGTCATATTCTTAAAAATTCATGCATGATTATCGAAATCGCTTTGTTCAGCGATGCTATCCCAATGATACATACCGTATCATCATATCAAATCCGAAAAGATCATGCAAGGATATCGTGGATACGAACTAACCTCCCCTCTACAAAACTCATGATTTTTATTTAGATGCAGACACTTGGATTGCAAAAACATCTGATGTATTACACACTAACGAGACAAAAATTTTTTAGAAATGCAACTCTCAGAATTGTTTCATTTACCAGCATTAACTATCCATGCACACCAGCAAAAATTCCCTAAATCGCAATGTCCCCGGCAGCGACGATATCGCAACTTATTATCAGCTAAGAAACTCTAATACCATTTGCGCTTTTATTTTTTTGCATTGCATAAGGCTACCATTCTTCCTTCTGAGACTAGACACTATCTCCATTTGCATTTCTGCATTGCATAAGGCTACTATTCTTCCTTTCCAGACTAAACATTGTTTCCATCTGCATTTTTTTGCATTGCATAAGGCTACCATTTTTCCTTCCGAGACTAAACATTGTCTTCATCTGCATTTCTACATTGCATAAGTCTACCACTCTACCTTCCGAGACTAAACACTGTCTACATCAGCATTTTGTGCATTTCATAAGGCTACCATTCTGCTTTTTTAGGCTAAACACTGTCTCTATCTAAGCTTGTATGGCTGAAATATTTCCACTTTATTTACGCTAGCATAGCTCAAAGATCGTCTCCACCTTATTCACGTTTGCATAGTTGAAAGATCGCCACCTTGTTTACATTCTGCATGGTTGAAAAATCGCCAACACTACATCTACATAGCCGAAAGATTGCCACTTTTTTACATCTGCATGACTGAAAGATAACCACCTCACTTACGATTTCATGGCTGAAAGATCTCCACTTTATTTTTGTTTGCATGGTTGAAAGATCGCTACTTTATTTACGCTTGCATGGTTGAAAGATCGCCACTATATTTACGCTTGCATGACTGAAAGATTGCAACCTTTTGTATATCATGGGCTAAAAGATCGCAAAATACTGCATTCCCTGGGCTGAAAGGTTGCCAAATTATCCAAGGGCGTCATTATTTGGAGGCACCATCTACATAGCCAGAGAACCCCATGCCATGGCCTAAGTATCCCTTTAATCTTTTGCATATCATTATTCAAAGGCAACATGGTTTGGAGGAATCATTATCATAGCTCGAGAGCATCATTTCATGGCCTACGAATTCTTTATTTTTATACGCTTCATGGCCTAGGACATCATGGTCTAAGGACGTCATCCCAACCGTCCAAAGACAACATTCATGGTCCAACGGGAATCTGCATCATGTTTAAATTTATGCACAATATATACTTCTTTACTTATTTGCAGGTGAATCGGTGAGAAACTGCCTCTTGGTAGGAGTGATCCAGCTCTAGTTCCCACAGCCCTATCAGACCTCCACCATTCACCCCGTCCTAAATGTTGTGTCCGTTTTTGAAAGTTTCCATCAGCATATTACGCCGAAAGACTCTGAACCATGATTCTTGTAAAACTAGAGACATGTAGGCAGGTCAAAACTAGAGCACGGCCTAACTCCCCTCGAATCATTTCGTTCGATCAAAATTGGGCATCATATCTTTACCCGACAACTCTTTCAAAGGGGCAGCTATTGATACCCAATTTTTCTTTGTATTTTTAACATGCAAAAAACTTTCAAAATAGCATGTATATACTTATATAAGCATGTCTTAAGGCTTTATTATTTTTCCCTTAATTTTCAAAGATTTTTAATCAATTTATTGTCCTATTTAATCAAGGAAAAACCCAATAATTATCCCCAAAATCATTATTTTGGTGATTCATTTATTGGATTCTATAACTAACATAATTTATGCATATTTTTGTAAATTTTCTTAGTGTTTTAAAAGCTAAATTGAATATAATTACAATATTAGCCTCTTTTAAGATTTAATTGTGTTTGCTTTTAGAAAATTTAACTCCAATATTTTTAATTTAATAATTATGTATTACTAATCATATTAGTACTCTTAATTTATTTTCAAAAGTTATTTTACTATTCTACCCGACCAATGACCTATTAAAAATAACCCGCCTGGATCCCCATTCAATCCAGGCCGTTGATCAAAATGATCAACGGCCACCATTTAACCTTTCCTTTTTATTTTCTTATTACCCCCAAAACCCTAATCATTTCTCACTAGTAGGCGCCCTTGAATCCCCCTTCTCCCATTCTCCCTCACATATCCTAGCCGCCTCCTTCCACTTCCACCCCAAAATCACCTAACTCAATTGCTTCCAAAGCCATTAAAGGCCTGTATCCACCTCCTACGACTCCTACATGTTCGATTACTATGGTTTCAAGAATAGACTAGACTTTGAAGAAGCTTGGTCCAGACCTCGGATGCTTTCAGTTCTATTGCTGCTTTCGGCCATCTTTGACCTTGTTTCGGCCAGCCATGGTTATTCAATCCTGACTCTTGGCATCTCCTGCACAGTTCAATGACCTTCCAAGCCTTTCTCACTATTTGTGTTCTTTTGAAACCCTAACCATCGAGGTTTTTCTGATTCTTTTGGATCTATTGTATATCTACATTTTCTCTAAGCTTTTAAATATTTTCTCAAAGTTTCTTTCAAAACTTTACCTTCAGAACCTTTATCTTTTCCAAATTAGGGTTTCGTTAAGTTATCTTTTGAAGTTTTCTCTGATTTTTCAATATGTTCTACTATGTTCTCTTATGCCATCCATCTATTTGAGTTTGCATGTTAAGGGTCTTAACCTTTTGAAATTCCTGAATCCATTTTGTTAAAATGTTTGTCTGATTCATTTATTTTTTTCTCTATAGCTCAATTGATGGTGAAAACCCTAAAATTTGGGGTTCATTCGATATCGGAGACTATTTTCTATGTGATTCTCTTGTCTTTGATCTCTATACTCGATTGATGGTGAAAACCCTAAAATTTGGGGGTTCATTCGAGTTTTGAGACTATTTGCTACGTGATTTGCTTGTTCCTCATCCCTGAATTTGTTTGGTTTCAAAACCCTAATTTCTTTGGACCTATTCGAGTTTTTGAAGTTGTTTCATCTACTGCTCGACTGAGTTTCGAAATCTCTGTTTCAATTTTTGTTTCTTTATATGATTTTGACTTCCTGCTATATTCTATAAGATCTTTTACTTGACCCCATTTGCATGCTATTTGATACTCCATCTTCTCTGTTACTAATATGACTACCATGGACCTATAGTCCACTACCTACTGATTTGGTGATTGCATGACACTTCTCTTTGTCTTTAATTCAGCTTGCATGTCTAATGCTTATGAACTCTTTTATATGCTGATTTCCCTTTGAAATGACCCTCGATTTGCTGGATTGGTTTCGGGCTTCCTTGTGTAGTTGTGATTGCATTCATGTGTTAAGTAATTGCCTCTTTCCTTATTTCACCTTACTGATTTCCCTATTTCTTGGGTTGATTTGAAAGCTTTCCTTAGCTTTTCAGTTCTCCTATTTCTGACTGGGACTATTTGCTTATTCATGAATCAGTAATTTTCCCTGATTTACTATATACTGATTGCCTTTATATTCTGCAACTTTACCTTGTTTTCTTCCCTTATTTGGTTAATCGAGTATGTCAAAGATTCTTCCCTTAGTTAAACCCCTATGTATTTACCCCTAATTGCCTACTTTTATAAGATTCTTACTTGATTTCTTTCCTTAAAAGTCGTTTGTCCACTACCATTTGGTTTTAACTCCTTTCCATATAGATTGATTTTTAATTGATACACAGTTCCATAATTATTTTCTTGCCTTGCTTTCTACCTATTTTCAAACTATAAATACGCTGTTATTTCATTGACACAAACACACATGAACACTCTTATTTTTCTGAACTCACACTCACATTCAAAAGGCATTCTCTCTTGTTACTTGTACTGTGGCCAGTTTTTTCTAGTCCTGCTACTGCTTTTGTTGTATTTTGCTTCCTTAAAATTGGTATGTCCTGATTAAGATTGTTAGAAATCACAAATAATGTGTTTACTTAATACCTTTACTTGCATGTCTGCCTATTGCTTGTGGTTAGTTAAGTGTTTACTTAAGAATGTTATAATTTCCTCCTATTATGAATCCCAGACCCCCCTACCCCAATGTGTTTGATGCAAATGGTTTGTTTGAGGCATGACAGTATTGAGAATTATTGTCTATGGCTCAAACATGATTCCCCTGGAATAATAACCTCTATGTCACCATCATATGTTGTGTATTCTTGTTGGTTATGTAAGCATAACATCACTCTAAATTGGAATACATACCCAGAATTAGCTAATGCCCAAGTACATAGGCTCTTTTTCAATTTCCCCAACCCTTGAACCCTTTGTATGACTTATTTATGGTTGTTTCCCAACACCTCTCCCCGTCTTCTTTACTTACTTAGTTATTTAAAGTTCTATTTCTGCGCCAACACTCTTTCTTAGACATTACGTTATGTCCCCCACCCCCACCCCACCCCCTCCCTTGTGAGCCTTGCTTTGGGACCCATTGATCTCCCTCTGAGCTTGGAATCTTGAGAGCTGGCCCTTCCACACTGCACTTGTGCCTATTCTTGTAATGCAATTTGGGTGTGAGCACTGCCCGAAGTCCTATTGAGACTCTTAGGAAACTCTGACACACTCAAATTGGAGAAAGGCTTTGGATCAATGGTCTTTGAGTTGGTCTATCTCATAATTCAGATAGGAAGTCAGAATCAGGCTTTCCTTTGGTTGTACTTTTCTTTTTACTTTTTGTTGATGTAATTTATTTCTGGGTTGTAATTTATAATTAACACTTGGGGATGGCTAGTGAAATACTACTGGATAAACTATGCATGCAAAGGGTAGAAATCATGCCTATAGGTCTATTCTAGCTCTGCGTACTCAATACATATAGAAATCATGCCTATAGGTCTATTCTAATTCTGCGTACTCAATACATTTAGAAATCATGCCTATAGGTCTATTATAATTCTGTGTACTCAATACATATAGAAATCATTCCTATAGGTCTATTCTAAGTCTACACACTCAACAGATCTAGAAATCATGCCTATAGGGATGTTATAATTCTGCACATTCAAACTACCACCTAGAAATCATGCCTGTAGGGTTCTATAATTCTGCATAATTCAAATAGCATTTAGATCCCATATTTATATGTTTTAAAATAAGTTCTGCATTTAGATATCATGTTTATAAGTTTAAAGACAAGTGTTGCATTTAAATATCATGCTCATAAGGTGTAAAATAAGTTTTGTACCCAGATGATACGTCTATAAGTGTCTAGAATCAGTAACGTGTAGAGAACATGCCGATAGGAGTTTCTAAATGAACATGATTCACTTCACTCAATGCCAGATCTAGGAATCAGTAATAATAGATATCATCAGTTGCAGAACTTGTAATCAATTCGTTTAATTGCTACTTCTCTTTTAATAATCTGAGTCCTTCACTTAACTAGTTTAACAAGTATGCATATAGGATTTCAAATAATTCATTTCGAGTTTTAATGTCTTATTACCTTCTAATTATATGCTTTTCTGTTCAATGAGGTATACCTGAGCCTCTGTTTGTTTATATGCCTCCCTTAAAATGTGTGATATATGTTTTGTATGTCGCCTTAGAGTTTTACCTTTTGAAACCTCAAACGAGCCTAAAATCCACTCCCTTTTAGGATTAGTAGTCCTAAGTGCTTTCGGGACTGATAGGAGTGGAACAGGTAATAGCATGCAATACGTAATCGATACTAGTTTGTGCTTTAATACCTTAACAGGGTGGGACGAGTAGATATGGATATGATGACCACATGATAATGTCACATGTAGCCACTCATTAAAGAGTAATTACCGGACATTGTGTGGGGTAATCCATATTTTTAATAAACCTAGGATCCCCCCCCCCCCTCCCTTTTATTCTTTATTTCTTTTCTCCTTCTTCTAAAAAATCAGTTTCTCCAAATTTTTTTTTTGAAACTTTAAATACTTTCAAACCATTATGTGAAATCCCCTCTTATTTGAGCCTTATTTGCCTATATGTTAATTGCACCTCAATTCACAATAATTGTCTGAACGGGAACCACACTAGTGGATTCTGAGGGATGCCTAACACCTTCCCCTTAGGATAATTCTAAGCCCTTATCCTATCTCCGGTTGTTCAAATCAAACTCTTTTGGTGTCCTAGTGCACCCTAATCATTAGGTAGAGACTCTTCAAAATGCTAAATCTAGTTCCCAAAAGGAACGAGTTTTCCCTCCAAATGTCATGAACCTGATTTCCCGCGGAGGAAAAAGGGGGCACGACACGAAACACTTACCTGAAACTTTCACGTCCAACTCAAGCCTCAAACATCGTTTTTTCTTTCAAATTTGGCACCAAAACAATCGTTTCTATGCATAATTGATTTTATAACATCAATAAAGGCTAAACAATAAAAATTGAAGAAATGAGTCCAAGATTACATACCTATGAATTTGTGGTGAATTCTTTTTTCAAAAATCTCCCAATTTGGAGTTGAGATGAAGATGTTATGAAATTTTGAACAAATCCCATAGTAGCTACTATTTTTAAGTGCTGGGCGATAGTGTTCATCATGTTTGCAAGAACACTGTCGCGATCGCAAAGGCTACCAGTAAGTGGACTTACGTGATCGTGAGATCTTCCACGCGTTCGCGAAGGGTTGAACCCCCCGACTTTCGCGTTTGCGGACACATGTACGCATTTGCATAGAAGAACGATCAAAATCCCAGCCCCCTCCAATTAACATTATGCGTTCGTGTCACCAGGTCGCGTTCGCGATGAGCAATCCCGCAAAGCTCTGCGTTCGCGATTGTGGCTTCGTGTTTGCAATGGAAAAATCCACCCCTGTCCCTATTTACCTTACGTAATCGCGAGAGTGACTATGTGATCGCAATGAACAACAGGCCTGACCACCTATAGCAAAATATCTGCAGCTTTTTCTTGAGTTCAAAACTTCCTGAATCACATCTGAAACACACCCGAGCCCTTGGGTATCCTAACCAAACATACATACTAATTCAACAACATCATACAAACTTATATGTGTGATCAAATCGCCAAAATAACCTCGATAACAATGAATTAAACCTCAAAATCAAAGAATTTTTCTCAAACTTCGTAAAACATCAACGTTAGCAATTTACGTCCTAATCACGTCAAATGATATCCGTTTTTTACCAAATTTCAAAGAAATAACTTAAATCATATATAAGACCTGTAAAAGGCGCCGGAACTAAAATAGGGGCTCGATATCATCATGTTCTAATCAAATTTCATTTCAAATACCTTAAACCATTTTAGAAAATAATTTCCTTCAAAAATTTATTTCTTGGGCTTGGGACCTCGGAATTTGATTCCAGGAATACGCCCAAGTCCCATATTTTCCTACGGACCCTTCGGGATTGTCAAATCATGAGTACAGGACCATTTGCTCAAAATATTGAGCTAAGTCAAATTTATTCATTTTATAATCAAAACTTATCATTTTTCACAGATTTTTCATAACTAAACTTTCTGGCTACGCGTCCGGACTGCACCTGCAAATTGAGGTGACTCTAAATGAGGTTTTTAAGGCCTTAGAAGCACAAAATTCAATTAAAAACAAGTGATAACATTACATTCTGCACCTCTAAAACAACCGTTCGTCCTAGAACGGACATAAGAAAGAAGAACCTGAGTCAAGAAAAAGATGGGGATAACAGCTTCGCATATCGGACACGAACTCCCAGGTCGATGCCTCAGCGGGCTGACCTCTCCACTGAACACGAATAGAAGGAAAACTCTTCGACCTCAACTGACGAACCTTCCAGTCTAGAATAGCCACCGGCTCCTCCTCATAAGACAAATCCTTGTCCAACTATACAGTGCTAAAATCTAACACATGGGATAGATCGCCAAGATATTTTCGAAGCATGGACACATAAAACACTGGATGCACGGCTGACAAGCTCAGCGGCAAAGCAAGTCTATAAGCCACCTCTCCCACTCGATCAAGAATATCAAATGTACCAATGAACCAAGGGATAAGCTTGCCCTTCTTCCCGAATCTTATCACACCCTTCATAGGCGACACTCAAAGCAATACCCGGTCACCAACCATGAAAGCCATATCTTGAACCTTGCGGTATGCATAAATATTTTGCCTGGACTACTCTGTCCGTAGCCTATCCTGAATAATCATGAACTTGTCCAAGGCCTCCTAAACTAGATCTGTGCCCAACCACCGAGCCTATCCCGGCTCAAACCATCAACCGGAGACCAACACCGCCTACCATATAAAGCCTCATAAGGAGCCATCTGGATAGTTGACTGGTCGTTGTTTTCATAGGAAAACTCTGCTAAATTCAAAAATAGATCCCACGATCCTTCAAAGTAAATAACACAAGCTTAGAGCATATCCTCCAATATTTTAATAGTCTGCTCGGACTGTCCGTCCATTTGGGGATGAAATGTTGTGCTCAACTCAACCCATGTACCCAACTCTCGTTGAACTGCTCTCCAGAAGCATAAGGTAAATTACGTACCTCAGTCCGAAATGATAGATACAAGCACACCATAAAGGCGAACAATCTCCCGGATATGGATTTCAGCTACCTCTTAGAAGAATAGAAGACTACCACAAGAATGAAATGTGCTAACTTGGTCAGCCTATCAACAATGACCTATACTCCGTCAAACTTCTTCGGAGTTTGCGGGAGTCTAGTAACCAAGTCCATAGTGATCCGCTCCCACTTCCACTAGGGAAGCTCAATCCTAGGATAATAAACCACCAGGACTATGATACTCGTACTTAACCTACTGACAATTCAAACAACGAGCCACATATGTTATGATATCCTTCTTCATTCTCCGCCACTAATGTTGTTGCCGCAAATCCTGATACATCTTTGTGGCGCCTAGATAAATAGAGTACCAGGAGCTATGGGCCTCCTCTAAAATCAATTCTCGGAGTCCATCCACATTAGGCACACAAACTCAACCCTACAATCTCAAAACTCCATCACCATCTAAGGTAACCTGCTTGGCACATTTTCGATGCATCGTGTCGCTAAGGACACACAAATGGGGATTATCATACTGTCGATCATGGGTACGCTCCAATAATAAAAAAACAAGCGATCGTGCAAGCTAATATATGACTGAGCTCAGAAACATCCAGTCTCACGAACTGATTGGCTAAAGTCTGAACATCCAAGCAAACGGTCTCCTACTCAAAGCATCGGCCACCATTTTGGCCTTTCTCGGATGATATAAAATAATGATATCATAGTCTTTCAACAACTCCAACCACCTCCTCTGCGTCAAATTCAACTCCTTTTGCTTGAACAAATACTGAAGACTCTTGTGATTCGTGAACACCTCACATGCCACGCCATACAAATAGTGCCTCCAAATCTTCAACGCGTGAACTATGGCTGCCAACTCCAAATCATGAACTAGATATTTCTTCTAGTGAATATTTAATTGCCGCGAGGCATAGGCAATGACCTTGCTATCCTGCATCAACACTGCACCAAGTACAATGTAAGAAGTATCACAGTAAACTGTATAAGGCCCTGAACCTATGGGCAAAACCAACACCGTTGCCGTAGTCAGAGCTGTTTTGAGCTTCTGAAAGCTTGCCTCACACTCCTCCAACCACCTGAACTAGGCTCCCCTCTGGGTCAACCTGGTTATCGGGGCTGCAATAGATGAAAACTCCTCTATAAATCGACGATAGTAGTCTGCCAATTCCAAGAAACTCCTGATCTTTGTAGATAATGCCAGTCTAGGCCAGTACTTAACTGCCTCAATCTTCTTTAGATCCACCTGGATACTCTCTGTTGACACAACATGACCTAAAAATGAAACTAAACTCAACCAGAACTCACACTTTGAGAACTATTCATATAACTGACTATCCCTCCGAGTCTAGAAAACCACTTTAAGGTTCTGCTCGTGCTCCTCCTGGCTGCGGGAATATATCAAGATATCATCAATGAAGACTATCATGAAAGAATCCAAATAAGGTTTGAACACCCAGTTTATCAAATGCATAAAAGTTGTTGGGGCATTTGTCAACCCGAATGACATAACCAAGAACTCGTAATGCCTGTACCGACTGCAAAAAAGCTGTCTTAGGGACATCGGATGCCCTAATCCTCAACTGATGGTGGCCAGATCTCAAGTCAATCTTTGAAATACCTTGCCACCCTGAAGCCGATCGAACAAATCATCAATCCTCGGCAGCTGATACTTATTCTTGATTGTAACCTTGTTCAATTGTCGGTAATAAATACACATTCTCATTTATCCATCCTTGTTTTCAACAAACAACACTGGCACACCCCAAGGCAAAATACTGGATCTAATAAAACTCTTTCAAGTAAGTCTTGCAACTGCTCTTGTAACTCTTTCAATTTAGGCGAGTCAATACGATATAGCGGGATAGAAATGGACTGATTGCCCGGAGACAGATCAATGCAAAGTTCAATATTCCTGTCGGGCGGCATACCCAGCAGGTCTGAAGGGAAAACCTCAAGAAACTCATGAACTACAAGCATAGAATCAATATAAGGGACCTTAAAACTAGAATCATGAACATATGCCAAATAGGCCAAACATCCCTTCTCGACCATACGTCGAGCCTTCACACACGAGATAACATTGCGGGTAAAATGACCAGGAGTGCCTCTCCACTCTAAAAGATTCATACCCAATAAAGTTAAGGTTACAGTCTTAGCATGACAGTCCAAGATAGCGTGGTAAGGTGATAACCAGTCCATCCCCAATATAACATCGAAATTGACCTACCTCAATCACAACTACACGAGAATGATGGACTCAATTTACCATAATAGAATCACCTACCAGTGTAGACACATAAATGGGAACACTCAAGGAATCACTACGCATAACCAGGCAAAGTGCAAAATAAGATGACATATACGAGTATGTAGACCCTGGATCAAATAACACTGAAGCATCTCTATCACAAACCAGAACAGTACCCGTGATCACCATATCTGAAGCCTCAGCCTCAGCCTCGGGCCTGGATGGAAGAGCATAACATGGGGGCTGGGCCCCACCACCCTGGGCTACATCTCTAGGATAGCTTGCAGCTGGCTGGCCTCTACCTCTAGCCGTCTGAGCTCCACCTCCAAATCCTCTACCTCCATCTCTAGATCCTCTACCCCTACCTCTAGCTGGCTCAGCGATCTGTGGAACACCTGGTGTCGACGAGAACCCTGATGTTGAGAGCTACTCGGTGCTCAAAGGAAAAACCTAGCAATGTGACCCGTATCACCAAAAGTGTAACAAGCCCTCGGCAGGTAAGACTGCTAGCCCTGACAACCTAAATGACCACCCCGAAAACTCTTAAGCGGGGTGCACTATAGGAGCTGGTGGTGCACTATAGGACTGCTGATCAGAATAATGCATCTGAGAACCACGGCCACCTGAAGCACCGTGAGAAACCTAAAGTGCCGACTGAAAAGGCCTAGGAGGATGCCTCTACCATATGAAAATCTACCTCCACACGGGGTATCACTAAATCTCCCTAAATGATAGGGTCTCTTGTCTGCTCCATGACTACCCGTGATAGCACCATCTCAACTCTCCGGGCCATATTGGCCACCTCCTGGAAGGATATCTCACTCTGAGACTCTCTAGCCATCTGAAGATGAATCGGCAGAATGAGTCCATCAATAAACTGTCTCACTCTCTCCCTCTCAGTGGGAAGTATAATAAGGGTATGGCGAGCCGAATATATGAATTTTGTCTCGTACTAGGTGACAGTAATGGATCCCTGCTGAAGGCGCTCGACTACCTCTGATAGGCCTCTCGCTGTGTGATGGGGAGAAACTTTTCTAGAAATAGCTATGTGAACTACTCCCAAGTAAAGGCTAGAGATCATGCTAGTATAGCTAAGCAATAATCCCTCCACCAAGTTGTGGCGGATCCAGACAAGCGAAATGTAGCAAAATCAACCCCATTGGTCTCAACAATACCCATGTTTCGAAGAACCTCGTGAAAACTGTCCAGATAATCCTGAGGATCCTCAGTAGATGCACCACTAAAGCTAGAAGTGAAGAGCTTGGTGAACCTGTCCAATCTCCGTAAAGCATCGGCAAACATGGCTGCACCATTGCCACTCTGAGCAACCACAACTGGGTGAACTGCCCCAATTGGCTAAGCCAATGGAGTCTGAAACTGGGGAGCTACCTGCTCCAATGTGCGAGTAGCAGGAGTCTAGGATCCTCCTCTATCTTGAAAGATGACTGGTGCTACCGGAAGTAAATCTTCCTTGGTGACACTCTCCATAAGGCCCACTAGACGGACCAGAGCATCCTGAAGAACTGGGTAGCAATAAACCCCTTCAGGACCTGAGCTGGGCCTACTGGAACTGCTGAGGCTGGAACCTCATCATCAAAATCAACCTGAGGCTTCGCTACTGGTGTTGCTTCCCTAGGCTAAGCACTGCCCCTGCCTCGGCCTCTATCATGGCCTCGGCCTCGGCCTTGCCGTCTACCCCTTATGGGAGCTGCTGCTAGGGGCTCGGGCTGCTGATCGGTAGATGAGGAAGCGCGTGTTCTCGCTATCTGTGAAAGAACAGAGTAGAAATTACATTAGCATGGAGAAACCAAACCACACGATAGGAAAGAATAAATGTGAAGTTTTCCTAACTCTGTAGCCTCTAGGGGATAAATGCAGACATCTCCGAACCAACCCCTCAAACTCTACTCAGCTTGTTCCTGAACTTTGAGACCTATGTAAGTAACCTAGAGCTCTGATACCAACTTGTCATGATCCGGAATTCCCACCCTCGGGAGTTGTGATGGCACCTACTACTAATGGGAGCCAGGCAATCCAAACCTTAACTACTTGCTACACCTTCATATTGCTTCTTTTTGACAAACACATGGCGATAATATGATTACATCGAAATTTAAAATAAATAAGCAAAAGTCAACAATAATATATCTTAAGGCTACGTCTATTACAACTTTTAAAGCCTCAAATTCCCAAAACCTGGTGTCACAGACTATCTAAGATTACTACATACAAGGTCTGAAGAAGTAACAATACACTGTTTTTGAATAAAAAATAAAATGAAATAGGAAATAGAGATAGAGGGAGATGCCAGGGCCTGCGAATGCTGGGGGTCTACCTTGGGTCTTTGGGTGGACTGAAGGAAGCACTCCAACTACTGTCCAAAAGCTGCTCTTGGATCTGTACACAGTGTAGAGTGTAGTATCAGCACAACTGACCCTATGTGCTGGTAAGTGTCTAGCATAACCTCAGGGAAGTAGTGACGAGGCTAGGACCAGACTACTGAATAAACCTGTGCATTTCAAATATATATACAGCGGAAAATAAATACAGAGATAACCAGTCAATATGGGTGGAAGCATGTTGTGGGGGAGATAATAACTATGAACAGAGAGACAACAGTTAACGAAGACACAACATAAGTCGGATATCAATAAAGAAGCAAAAATCAGTGAATGCACGCATCACACTTCGTGCTTTCACTCTCGTCCTTACCAAAGCAATTATATAATAAAAGTGTGCACGGCATCACCTTTCATGCTTTTATTCTCTTTCCTCACCATATAACCGATAGAATAGGCATGGAATGGTACATCATATGGCACGACATCACCATTTGTGTTTTACACTATTTCCTTACAATAACAAATAATATATGGTATCACCTTTTGTGTTTTACACTATTTCCTCACAATAACAAACAATACACGGTATCACTCTTCGTGTTTTACACTTTTTCCTCACCAAAACAAGCAATACACGGCATCACCCTTCGTGCTTTAACACTCGTCCTCACCCAAACAATAATCACAAACAATGGTGCAAGGAAATAAACAATATTATAGTAGGAATTGTGGCAAGGGAACAACAATTTAACAAATAAGTCCCGGCAAGATAGCAACATCAAGAATATCAACATCCCGGCAAGGGAGACAACCAATATAACAACAATATCCCGGCAAGGGAGATAACCAATATAGCAACAATATCCCAGCAAGGGAATAATTTAATGACTACATTATCTTATTTTTACTTTATAACTCACTTTACCGCTTGAGCCAATGCTCCAAAGGGTTAAATCAACTCATTTACTTTCACAATTCTTAATATAGCTTCAGCCAATGCTCCTCGATGTTCAAAGGTAATAATTCTTCTCCACAAACTTTTCACAAAAAATAGAAAACAACAGCAAGTCATGGAAGACACGACGAAATCACGATGTTCACAATACAAGGACTCACGGTCATGCTAGACACCAACGTATAGATACTCGTCACCATGCATATACGTCGTACTCAACAACTACCACATAGAAAATAGTGCTTAACTCCTAATCCCTCAAGCTAAGGTTAGACAAAACACTTACCTCGAACTTCCACGACCAACCCAAGCCTCAAGCACCATTTTTCCTTTCAAATTTGGTTCCAACATGATCATATCTATGCATAATCTAATTTAATAATATCAACAATTTCTAAACAATTCAATTCCAAAGCCTAATTATGTCTTTCTAATCATTCTTCCCAAAAATTCAAAAATCATCCCCGAGCCTGCTTGGTCAAAATATGATGTTCGAACCAAAATCCGATGATCCATTCACCTACGAGACCGAATATATAATTATTCCCATAATTCGACCTCAAATGAGGTCTAAATTACAATTAATCAAAAATCTCTAACTCTACCCAAACCCCTAATTTTCTACCCTTATTCACATGATTTAAGCCTAAAAATCTAATGGGTGTTAATGAAAATTGAAGAAAACGAGTCTAAGATTACGTACCTATAAATCTGTGGTGAATTCCTCTTTCAAAAATTGCCCAATTTGGAGTTGAGATGAAGAAGTTATGAAAATTTGAACAAATCTCGTATTAGCTACTGTTTTTAAGTGTTGGGCGACAGTGTTCCTCACGTTTGCGAGAACACCGTCACGATCGCAAAGGCTGCCAGTAAGTGGACTTATGTGATGGCGAGGTCTTCCACATATTCGCGAGGATTTGAACACCCCGACCTTCGCGTTCGCGGACACACGTATGCGTTCTCGTAGAAGAACGACCAAAACCCTAGGACCCTCCAATTAACAGGTCGCGTTCGTGTCACACAGGTCGCGTTCGCGGTGAGCAATCCCCTAAAGCTCCGCGTTCGCGACAGTGGCTTCACGTTTGTGATGGAAAAATCTACCTTTCTCCCTATTTACCTTACGTTTTGCGAGAGTGACTACGCAATCACGATAAACAAAAGGCCTGAGCACCTGTAGCAAAAAATCTGCAAGTTTTCCTTAAGTTCAAACCTCCCCAAATCACATCCGAAACAAACCCAAGCCCTCAGAGCTCCTAACCAAACACACATACTAACTAAACAGCATCACACGAACTTATTCGTATGACCAAATCGCCAAAATAACCTCGATAATAATGAATCAAACCTCAAAATCGAAGAATTTTTCTCAAACTTCATAAAATATCAACTTTAGCAATTTAGGTTCGAATCACGTCAAATGATATCCGTTTTTCACCAAATTTCACAGAAACATCTTAAATCACATATAAGACTTGTACGGGGTACCGGAACCAAAATACAGGCCCGATACCATCATGTTCTAATCAAATTTCATTTCAAAATACCTTAAACCATTTCATAAAACAATTTCCTTCAAAAATTCATTCGGGCTTGGGACCTCGGAATTCGATTCTGGGCATACGCCCAAGTCTCATATTTTCGGACCCTCTAGGAACGTCAACTTATGGGTCCGGGTATGTTTTCTCAAAATTTTGACCGAAGTTAAATTTATTTATTTTATAGTCAAAATTTATCATTTTACATAGATTTTTTCATATTTAAGCTTTCCGACTACGCGCCTGGACTACGCACGCAAATCAAGATGACACTAAATGAGATTTTAAAGGCCTTAAAAACATAGAATTCAACTAAAAATAAGTGATGACCTTTTGGGTCATCACATGGAATCCTTGTGGAAAAGTCATGTAGACTTCTTCACAGAGATCACCCTACAGAAATGCATTATTTACATCCATTTGAAATAACTTCCAACCCTTAGAATCTGCAAGACTAATTACAGTCCTTACAGTGACCATCTTTGCAACAGGAGAAAAGGTCTCATAGTAGTCAAGACCTTCAGTTAGGCATAACACTTAGCAACTAAGTGAGATTTGAACCTATCAACCTCCCCATTAGCCTTGTATTTGATTTTGTATACCCATTTTGAACCAATTGCTTTCTTTCCTGGTGAAAAATCTACAATCTCCCAAGTGTTGTTAGCTTCCAATGCTTGAATTTCTTCTTGCATGACTTGAATCCATCTCTCATCTGTAGAGGCTTCATAAAATGTCTTAGCTTCAGTGAAAGTACAAAAATTGGAGAGGTAGGCTTGATAGTGTTCCCGCAAATGTGTGTAGTTGATATAGCTTGAAATTGGATAGGCAATGTGTCCTTAAGGTTTCATATCAATGACATAATCCTTGAGCCAATTTGCTGGTTTTGTGCCCCTGGAGGATTTCCTAAGAATGGGAGCTTTTGCGTTGACAGCAGGTTCAACTGATTGTGATTGTTGAGTGGTACCTTGTTCTTCCTGCAGATCTGCTTCAACTTCTTGCATAGTGGTCAGAGGTTCGTCCATAAGATCTTCATATGCAATTGGAGTGAGTGCATCAACTCCTGCTAGCTCAACCAATACTGCATATGAAGGTTTTGTAGCAGTGATTCCTTCTTCCTCCATGTTTCCATTTCCTAAGTCTTCTTGTTAGTCAAGAGGAACACCATCACCATATGATCCTGGTTCATCAGTGTTTATATCTGTTGGTGCAAGAAGAAATAAATTCTTCTGGCAAACTTCCTCACCTTGGAAAGGAAAAATATCTTCTCTAAAAGTTATATTCCTGCTGACAAAGAAAGTGTTAGATTCTAAGTTAAGAAGATTGTATCCTTTTTGTATCTTAAGTACCCTATGATTACTACTCTTCTGGCTCTAGCAACAAATTTTTAACCTCTAAGAAGGTTACTTACATAGAATAAACAACCAAACACTCTTAAATGATCTATGCTTGGTTGTTTGCCATACAACAGTTCATACGAAGATCTTTTGTTCAAAACATGTGCAGGTATCTTGTTGATAAGATACACTACTGTTTTAATACATTCTCCCCAGAATCTGATTGGCACATTACTCTGAAGCTTGAGTGTTATAGCCACATCAAGGATGATCTATGCTTTCCTTTTACCACTTCATTTTTCTATGGAGTGTATGGACAGCTACTTTGATGAACAATTCCAAGTGCTTTAAACAAGTCACTACACTGACTATTGAAAAATTATGCACCATTATTTGTTCTCAATGTCTTAGCCATCATACCAAATTAATTTTTTACTAGAGAAAGAAAGTCTTTCAGCACAACAAAAACTTTACATTTCGACTTTAACAAACAATTCCAAGTATATCAACTATAGTCATCAACTAGAGTAACAAAATAGTGTTTTCCATCATAAGTTCCTACTTTATAAGGACCCCATACATCAGCATGCACTAATTGAAATACACAGCTTGAACTACTGTTACTTATGGGAAAACGCGATCTGCTTTCCTTAGCTAAAGGGAAAACTTGACATTCCTTTTGCATCTCCAGCCTCACTTTATTCTTCAAATCTGGCAAATGCTGCATAGCAGTGGGAGGCATGTCCTAACCTGTGATGCCACAGTTTGGTTGTTACCCCTTCTCTGTGTAATGAACCAACAACAACTACATCTTCTCTACTAAGTATATAAAGTCCACTATCTTCTCTACCAATGCCCAGTACCCTGTCACTATGTAGTCCTTGAAATACACAAAAATCAGGAAAAAAGGATGCAGAGCAACATAAGTCCTTAGTCACAACTTTGATACTGAGAGTAAGTTGAACATAAAATTTGGTACATATAACACATTCTTAATTTTCTGATTCCCTGAGATTGTATCATCTCCATCATGTGTGATTTCAGAACTATCTCCTGTAGGTGATTGTACTCCAAAACTATTCTATCATTCTGCAAGTTTAATAAAATCCAATACACTCTTGCATAATATTATGTGGTGTGATGCGCCCGAGTCTATTATCTAATCATATACACATACATATGATACATTATACATCAATAACATAATACATGCCATGTTTGAAGAACCAATCAACTCTGATGGCCCTGCACTTCTCTCTTTTGATGAAGTTTTCTCCAACGGGTTTATTAATTTTTTGTACTGTTCTGCTGTGAGATAATTCCCTTGTGGCTGATTTCTAGCTTTAACACCTGCATATGTGTTAGCATTGCTAGCAAAAGGTTTATATGTACCTAGTCGTCCCTTCTTCTTGCTCTTGAAATCCGGAGGATAGCCTATTATTTGTAATAATTTTTCTTTTAAATGGCCTTTATAACCACAATGCTCGCAGATCAACCCTGGCTTCTTGCCTTTGAAAATCTGACCATTTCCTTCTAACATTGTTAGATGTTCCTTATTTGTTTCCACAACACCTAGTGTTCTTTGACTTTCTTCCTGCACAACTACTGCATATGCTTGATTAACTGATAAAACTAGCCTTTTTTGCAGTATATTGCTTCTTACTTGACTAGAACTTTCATAGAGTCCCATAAGAAACTGCAACAATCTTTGCCTCGCTAGATGTTCTACATAAGGCCTCGATTCTTCACAGTCACAAGAAGGTAATGGGGCTAAAATGTTTAACTCATCCCACAGATCTTTCATTTTTGAGAAGTATGAAGTAATCGACTCAGTTTCTTACTTTAGGATTGCAATCTCAGCCCAAAATTGGTAGATTCGAGTCAAATTATCCTTGTCAAACCTCTCTTTGAACTCATCACATACTTTCTTCGCACTTGAAGCATACATGATGCTAGGCACCAACTCACTTGTTATTGTGCTACTCAACCAGGAAACCACAACAGCGTTACATCTCTCTCATTGTGTTTCTAATTCTCCTTTATACGATTTCTTCACCCTCATTGTGTTTCCAATTCTTCTTTATACGATTTCTTCACACATGTACCTTCCACAAACCCTAGCGTGTTTTTCACTAATAGTGCAACCCTCATTGCTCTGTTTCATATGGCATAGTTTTTCTGCCATGTGAGTTTCAACGAGATAATGTTATGGTAGGTGCATCTGAATCTTGAAGAAACAGTGGGTGATTGTGAGGTAGTTGTGCAATTTCATCTGTCGTCATGGCTGAACTTCAAAAATTCTGCAATTTCTTAAAATTTTACAACTTCAATTGCTTCGATCTATGTAATTATAACGATCGAGGCGCTGATACCATATTAATTTGTTGAATCTACAGTCAGTGTTCTTAGATTGATATCATACAATCAAATTTAGAGAAGAGTTATAAACGATCTAGAAGGAAGAAATGAAGAGTGGATAAAATGCATTTCTCTTCTATTGAAGAAGAAGAATGAAAAATGTAATTGTTTTTGGGAGTGGCACTATTTATTTAACAGAAACACATGCCCTCTTTCCACTTTCTAACCTTATGACCCTAAATTTTTTTTTAATACTTAAGTCCCTTTATTAGCTTTCTAATTAACTAATCACTAACTCTAATTAGTGTTCTTGATAATGTGTGTACAATACAGTTCAACAAATATTTAACGCTAGGATCGATTGACTTTTTTTCTTCACGATGAAGTTAAGCAAAAGATCCATACTGGACGGAAGCGATAAGGATTGTGAGATGACTATCTTTCGTCTCTAGAAAAATAAAAAATTGCATGAAGGTCACCCAAAAGATAGTAGCAAAAGCTAAATAATTTAGTAGTCAGTTTCTAAATTCCAACATCAAGTGACACTTGGAACTTGGAAGAGCTACCATCAATAAAATTTAAATAACTGTGATAGAAATGGTAGTGTTTACTACTGAATAGAAAAAAGGAAGAAAAAAAAAGATGAAATTTTTATAAGGTCTTATTAGATGAGCAGATTTATAAGCATTATCAATGTAAGAGAGATAGCTTAATAAGCATTATCAGTTCACTTTTCATGTCTTTCTTTAATAAGGCAGCTTCTTATACATAGATATTTCCCAAAGTCTCATTCTTTCTTTTTCTAAATTCTAATAATGCATGCATGCTTTAAATGGTGAAGTCGTAGATACATAAGTGTAGCCAGAATATAAAATTTTGGATTTTGAACTTGTCATAATTAAAGCATAATTCTAGTATATGCAGAGTAACCCGTGACTAATTTTATTGAAAAATTAAATTAGTGATTAAATTAGTTACTGAGTTCGAAATTAATTATACACTGTATAAGCAGAAACTAATAGGTTATCCAAACCTGTATATAATACCTAGCTCCGCCCAGACATTAGATATCTAATAAACAACAAATCTTGCATTTAGTAGCCGCCAGTATTTTACTAACTCTTACGATTTTCTGACGTGTATATGTATGTATTTAATTGTTAAGTACGTCTACCGTAAATATATAGGTTTACCAACTTATCATTCAACGTTTTGCAATAAAAACTTGTACCATGTGCTCAATTATATGTTTCAGCTTTAATTAGCCTCTTCATGTAATTTGAAAAATAAAAAATATGATATTCTCGACTAGTACGGAAGCATAATTAGCATAGATCTAATAAACATTGATAAATGGATAATCTCAAGTTATAAACGATAATATTCCTTCCACTTGCATTATTTTTAAGATCATCAAGTATACGTATTTATTTTTTTAATAAAACGTAAACCTCAACGTCTTAATCTGTCGGTCTCTATATCAGTGTTTTATGTTTATAACCAATTCTAGACATATCAATTGAGATTTTAAGTGGTTAAAATTAATACTTGGTAGTCATCTCAACTTGTAGCTTCAATTATAAAACTCCAATTAAATAGGACAAAATTGACGATAATTTAATGGAAATAGGGGACAGATATTGGAGGTATTAGACCTCCCCTCTAATTAGAAAAAAAAAAGTCAGAGATAATGCTGCGCATAAGTCAACAAACTTAATGATTTGGGTTCATTTGTTTCTTTTTAATTTATTTTATAACTAATTTTACAATCAGAAAAAAATAAATGTCGCGAAAACATAAAATACAGCGGAAAAGGTAAGGGAGAAGAACGTGAGATGCAATTGAAATCAACCCTATTATGTGAGAGACTTTCGTCATATCAGCAGACTCTAAAGTTTGATGGTTTGTATTATGTGCTTATGTTTCCCAACTTCTAACGCTTTTCCCCATGTTTCTCCTTCTAACTTCACAATTTCAATAGTATTTTTCCCGAAAGGTAATTTGATGTACGAAGTATTTCTTGGTAACAAATTTCACAATTTAAATTTGTAACGTATAAATTATTCAAAAATAATTTTATCGTTGCTTCGAGATTTCTTTTTTATAGCATTTTCCCTTTTTAAGGAATATTCTAATATTATGCGTTCACTCTCCAAGGATGGAGCAGTAGCTCAATTAGGTTAAATATGTCGTTAGTATGGACATTTCTCGATATATATTCTTCCCCACTTGCCCTTTTTTTTTCAAGATCAAGTTTAGGTTGCTGAATGTTGTTATTTACTATAACAAAATGATGTAGACCTCAATTTCTATATCTATCCGTCTCCATCGATCGATTATTTTGTTTAATCGGTAAAATAAGCAATTCTTGCTATATTTGTTAAAATATTTGATGCAATGAGACAAAGTTGATGAGAATTTGATAGAATCAAGGGAGAAATATTGAAATAGTAGACTATATTCATTTATTTTATTGAAAAACAAAAAATTAGGAAAAAATACTAGTACATATTCGACAAGGTAGGAGCAAGAGGGTAGGTAATTAAACGCCAATTAAGAGAGGATTAGCAGTTCAAAGCTTCTCTGTCTCGCACCAAATGGGGGTACCAGAAACCGAAAGTTTGTGACATTTGGATTGGATCTAAGTTATACTATAATTAACGGTGTAAATATTTAGTAATCTAGTTCAATCTATTATAGCATGCATGGTAAGTATCATTTAACATGGTTACATAGATAGTTTTTAGGTTATTAATTAATATAGATGATTTTAGGTTATTAAATAATATAGATGATTTTTACTGATTTTTATTTTTGTTGTATAATGTGTGCTAGAGGCGGATCCCGGATTTAAACCATATGGGTTTAACATTAAAAAATTTAATATTGAACCCATTATATTTTTAAAGTTATGTTCAAATCAAATATTTTTGCAATTTTAATAAATTTTTATAAATAATTTTTATTCTACATCAAAAATTATGAATTCAATTAAATACGTCGAGTATACGCTACATCCGCCCCTGATGTGTGCTAAGACATATTTAAGTGAGTAACTCTTAGGGTCAAACTCTTACCATATATGCAAAAAGCTATAGTTGATAGCAATGACATAATTTTATTTTTAATCAAGTCCATCAAGCAAGCACCATGTTCAATTATGATTTCGTCTCGAGCCATTCTGGCCGGGCCGACCCATGATATGGGGCTCGCCATAGCTAGTATGTTGGTGTTACCAACATTAATAATCAATGAAGATTCATATAATCCATCCACTTATTTAAAACTGAGACATAATTATACAGTTATATTAAGACTTATTTGTAATTATCTAATAATATGCCTTTTGGTCACCTTGTTAAAAACCTTGTAATGAAAATCCAATGGGATAAAATTTTATAAAGAAAAAAGAGTATAACGCATATTAACTCCCCATGATAAGACGACCGATTTATATCTTTGAGTCTTCGCATTCTAATCTTGTGCACCATGTTCAAAAGATCATTGGTAGAGATTTGATAAATAAATTATCCATATTAACTTGAATAAATATGTTTCACCTTGAAATCATCATTCTTGTAGATGTATTATCTTCGTATGAACTTGTTGCGGGTTGTAATTTCAATATCTTCACATAGGTGTAAATATTCTTGCTATCATATTATCAAGCTTATAGTTATAGTAAGATACATTTGTGTACAAATTGCATTGAGGAACTGGTACTTCAAGATCAACAATTGTATATAATTTAAGCAATTTAAATCCTTCATATAAGCCATATAAATGGACTTTAGATTTATATCAAGTTTTCACGTCATGCAAGACATATATATATATATATATATATATATATATATATATATATATATATATATATATATATATATATATATATATATATATATATATATATATATATATATGAAAGTAATTGCATACACAATTGACTTTATACTTTCAAGTGTTTGAACTACATGTCTTTCATATGAAACCAATTCTACTTAAATTGTGTCTTCTACATGGCCAATATTTTTGTGTCTATATTCTTTGATACATGTGGTCTACGAAAATTTTATATTGATTAAAATAATTCTTCATAAAGACATAACATAGAGATCTCTTCATTCATATTTTGAGGTACATGAACCTCTCCTAAGATTTTATGACGTATTATGTCATGCGATCTTCTAAATCACTTGCCTCCTTATTATGATCATTTTTATCATTTGCTCATCTTCTTTATCAAGAAAGTTATTTGAAGCCGATTTTTCTATACGCTTTAAACATACTATATACTTTATTCTTCTAGAAATTATAATAATATGAACATTTACAGTGAGAATATTAGTTATTTTCTTTGGTCAGCAAATGCGAATGGTATGCTTTGCAATATATTGCAGATGAATTATCTTCTTATGAATTTCAAACTCATCTTGTCTTATTCGAGGATCTAAATGTATAAATGATAATTCATTCTGCGAAACTTTTTTCTCAATCGTTTATCATGTCTCCCCCTCATATTAGAAAAACTTACTTGCTCCCTCAACTCTGGAAGCTCACCTTTGCGCGTTATAGTATTAATCAAAATGTACACCGCACATCAATAATAAGATGAAATTATTTGGTTTCTCACCTTAAACCACTTGCGAGGGAGAATATAATATTCTTTCGTATATAACCTATATCAAATTAATATAATAACTTTGTTCTCATAAGCAATAATTTAGCTACTAAGTGGAGTCACCAACAAATTATTTTGCTAAAGCAACTGTGACGTAAACCAACTTATCAAGATGAACTGTCTCGAATAGAAAATCTGAAAATTATGCTCTAAATTAAATTATTAAGCAAGTTACCTTGCAAACACCAGGTTGCGGGTTAATAATATTCGCACATGTAACCATCTCATAAATGTCACCTTTGATATTTTCAGCATTCATGGGATTCAATCCCAATTTTAGTTGGTCTATTACTTAATTAGTGGGAACAAACAACATAAGAGAATTCATACAGAAATTTTTAGTTTTTTAATATTTACCCATGTGAATTCTCTTTTATTTTTGCACATCATACTTAAATTAATATAGCCAAATCAATTATGCGAATTGGATAAATTATCAATATTGATGAACATCATATTTACATCATGACGTGTAAATTTGCAATAAACGCCAAGATTATTATGCTAAGTATTTTTATATCAATAAAGTTTACTTTATTGCGGCATTCTTTTATTTATGTAGTATACAAATCGGAGAATAAAATGGGTAGCTTATCACATACATATAACCCCGCTACAAGTTGTAGTAATATAAGATATTAAATCTTTCCTTTATTTGTAGTCTCAGTATAATCAGCCGCTTTCGCGGATAATTTAAAAACTGAATAAGTTTCTTTGAAACTTACTACGATACAATAAATTGACTTGATAATCATTTTTATTCCTCCAAAATAGTAATAATTAGCTCTTCTAGAATTTATTACTATCATATATTCATCAACATCCATATGGTGAATATCTCTCTCTAAGAGAAAGTTATACCATTATGGTCATGGTCAAAATTACATGCAAGATCCATTTCTTGCATTACTGTTGTCCTTTAATAATCACAATGCCAAAATATTTTGGCGTACAATAGGTACGTGACTAGTGATCATTCATGACATAATAATGACATTATTTTCTTATTTTCTCTCAAACCCCATTCTAAAGGTAAATGTGATATATTCACTACCACCAGCAGTTTATTCTTTCAAGAATGAATATGTATTCATAAACACATATTGTCACATTCACATCATGAATGCATCATAATCATCTGTATGTGCTTACAAAATCTCATGTCAAATCAATGACAAACATTACTTTCACAGGGTGGGAGATTATTTTGAGAATCCTTATTATTCTTATAACCATAATGATGGCGGTTATAATTTTGTCTATTATCACGTCCACATCCATCAATACCTTAACGGTAATAATTTTATCTTCTTGCAGATTTATTACATATTGTTAAGCCAATTCAAATGGGATTTTTATTTCTTGTGCTCATAATCATACATGAATTTGATCGTGACAAAACATAAAAATATTACCACTTTGGCTGGTTATAATTTCTTACAAACTCTACTAGAGTTATAATCAAAATTTATTGTCTTTACTAGTATTTAAAATCAAATTATAGAATTTTAAAATTTTTAAAAGTAAATAAGGTAAAATACTTATCTTATATCCAAAGTTTACCTAAAGGAAGTTCATAGAACAATTGACAATTATTATGTTCAATACTATATACAAGTTGAGCACCATATACGTATCTCAAAGTCTTTAATCAAGTGATTGGAGTCTCGTGCTGATAACGTATTATAAAACAATAAAAGAATAAGAAATGTATTGCACAAAAAATTAGATACAGGTAATTCTTATGGATTTGGAATGAATTATAATTAAATAGAACTATTTTATTTATAGAGAAAGCGTAACTTAATCATTAAATAATAAACCCTAAAAATTTTCTAAAATATAGATATTCACATTAATATTTATAGGAGGAATTAAATCTGTTTTCCACCTCCTCGCTTTACCCAATTGTTGCCAATTCCAAATAGGAACCATTAAACAGATAGCACGCCTAAGTAAACTTAGAGCGGGAGCCTAGTTTAGAATAATAGTACTACCTACGCAATGTATATACGTGCGCTTGAAAAGGACAAAAAAATATGAGTGTGTTTTGAAACAAAAAGGAATCGATCTAAGGCTGCGGCTTACAGAAAATGAGTACTATAATAATACGCGCTTGAAGTGGTGGAGTTTGTGAAATTGCAGCTTTCCCAAGATCCTCTATTATTCGCCCTCTTTCTTCAGGGTAACTTACTCATGTCTCTCCCTCTTTAGCCTTTTATATATTACCTAGTTTTGTGGGATCTCTGTTTGCCACATTCCTTCATTACCTAATGTTTCTTTTATCATGTCCATCTGATGCGTCATTTGTCACTTTTTCTCATCGTTTATTCCCTTTCCAGCTTAAACTAGTATGACTATGGCTTTTAAGGGACCAATAAAGTTGCTATGATTTGTATGTCACGAGTTCTAGTCGTGAAGCAGCTTCTTGCAAAAAGGATTGTGTACAGTAGATTTTTATGGTCCAAATTTTTCAGGCCACCTATGCATAGTGTATTGGAAAGTTAAAGTTGTCTTCATGTGACTAGTAATTCACGGGTTCGAGCCTTGTAAACAATATTTTATGGTCCGACCCTTTCCCGATTCCCAAGTAACTAAAGCTTAGTGTACCGCTTTGCCCAACTAGGAATGAGAAGGGTTATAAATATGTGCCCTTAATGAACCGGGGCTTCACAAATTTAAAGAACAATGCAACATTAGGTAAAAGTATCTTTCAGCAATCTTTCTCTTTGTCTTTCTTCCATTTAATTTGCAAGCTTCTATGCTTCTTTAATTTCCTTTTGGAATGAGCCATATTTTCTTCATTCTGATTGACTCCCTCCCATGAATCAATGACAAAAAAATCTAGTTTTGGTTTCCTGATTTCTGCTTTTGTTCTTCCTCAATTAATAGCTAAAGATTACTTTTTCATTGATCATGGCTAGGCATGTGGAAGCATCATTCTTGTACCATGGATTTCACATTTAATCCGCCGCTTAATTAACCTTGTACTTTAAAATTTGCCATTTTGGTACCTATTGCTGTTTTCATTATGAATTTTAACTAGGTTGGTCAGATCAGGTTTGAATCAGTTGTATGTGTCTGAATTTTTCTTGTAATAATCAAGTTCTCAAATTATTCACAATACTCCAAGGAGCTAATGAGAAGAGATTAGATTAGCTTACGCATTGTGACTTCTTGATATTCATCAAGAAAAATAAATATATAACTATATGTTGCCTTTCAATACAGTTGGCTTTTCTATTCTTTCCCTTTAAATAGTTGTCTATAGCCAGGCCCCTCTATGACTTAAAAATATTCCTATGCTAATTGCTATTGGCCCCTTAAACTTTCTAAGTGCATACAAGCTTTCCATCTGTGTGTTAATGTCTTCTTCTGTTTAGAATCATCCTCTTTTTTCTTTGAGAGCTATGCTATTTTAGTTCCATACCTATTAATAGCTCATTTTGATTGTGACCCCTTCAAGTGGAAAAAAGTTGTTAATGTCATAACCAAATCTTTGCATTATCACCATTAAGTAGATTAACTGCGAAAACAGAATGCTAAAATGAAACCACTTGCCATAATCTGCTGAAGAAATAAGATTGTTGGTTTTGAAGTAAGTTGTTGGTGCGTAAGTTGAACTAAGTTCCACTTGTTTTACGTTTGAAGATCATGTAGATCTACAGTCTTAAGTCTTAAACATCTAAAGGTTACCATGAGTCAAGGCAATTAGTATAGAGCTAGAAAATGTGTATCAGTTTTTTCTCTATTCTTGTGTTTAGCTAATTTAAGAAAGCGATACATTTAATGTCCCGGTGATTATACTGAATCTGATATAGTAGCACAACTATCGAGTTTCAAAGCCCTCTTAAGGGATGGTGCAAAGCTTGATATTATGATGGATCTACCTTAGCTTTTAATACTATTCTGCTTTTCTCCCACTGTTTTTATTTTGACATGGCAAAGTATATCTAACTTAATTGCTTAACTCCCCGGTGATGATGCATTCATGCTGATGTTGTAGTTCTCTTGTATTTCTTGTATCAGGTGGTTGTTCGGTGAAATCTCACTACCTTGGTTATATTGTTCATTAACAACATTTTATGATTTCGGTCTTTTGATGGGCTGCTTTCACTCAAAAATCTCAAAATACACCCCTGGTTACGAGGAGCCAACAGTGCTCGCTGCTGAGACAGCTTGTGAGTATGCATCCTTATGAAGTTGGGTTTTTGTTTCAATCAGTTTGAAGTTACACGCCATTATGTCTGCCTGTTTGGATTTCATACTGTATGACCTTAGTAATTCAGTCAGACACCTCTAGCTTTCCTCTTTGCTAGAATCATAAATAAGCCAAGGTTGCCATTAAGTTATGGTCTGATTTTGTCCAAACCAAACAACTAATTAATCATTCTGTATGATCTTTTCAACTGTTAATGTTATATTGCAGTTACGGTGAGCGAAGTTGAAGCTTTATACGAGCTGTTTAAGAAAATAAGCAGCTCTATAATTGATGATGGGCTCATTCACAAGGTATTTCTCTATTGCTTGCCACTAGCATTAACATTAGCATTATGCATTATTGGGGTCTTCTACATTTATAATTTACTAAGTATTCGACTTGTTGCTGAGGCCTAGAATATGTTACAGTTACCTATTAACTTATATGCGACTCTATCATCAGGAAGAGCTTCAGCTGGCACTTTTCAGGAACCAAAACAGAAGAAATCTGTTTGCGGATAGGGTACGTTCTATTGACTCACTTTTCCTCGAAATTCTCTGCCTTTCTGATTATGCATTAAAATAAACTTGCAGCCAAGATACAACATTGGTTATGATGCAATTATTTCTGCTTCGTTTGAAAACTCAACCATTCTATGTCTTGCATTAGACTTATACCTGCTGAGTATTTTTTTTCTCCCTTGAACCTTGCAGATTTTTGATATCTTTGATTACAAGCGCAATGGAGTGATTGAGTTTGGAGAATTTGTCAGATCATTGAGCGTCTTCCACCCAAATGCACCAGTAGCCGATAAAATTGCATGTATGGAACGATTTTTGATGCCTTATACTCACTCTCTAACACCTATTTATAATTCTCTACAGTTTTAGAATTCTAAACATCTTATGTATCTTTTGTGACATTATTAATGTGTATGTTGGAATTTTTCCTGCAGTTGCCTTTCGATTATATGATCTGAGGCAAACTGGTTATATTGAGAGAGAAGAGGTACGTGTTGCAACCATACTTGTACTGGTTTACTCTACGCTCCTCTTGTCACGAGCATTAGGTCTCATCCAAAAAAAAAAAAGAAAGAAATTCTAATGTTTCTCTGAGGTGCAAGAGTACGCAAGGCGGAGTCAATAGTTCATTCGCTTCTTTGTTTTAATTGCAGCTGAAAGAGATGGTATTGGCACTGCTGCATGAATCAGACCTGGTTCTTTCAGATGATGTAGTCGAAATGATTGTAGATAAGGTTGAATGTTTTACTCTATCTTTTGCTCAGACATTTACGTGCCTCTTTGCACTTCATATTATTTTACCGCCTAATATTATCTTGTGCACCAGACATTCAGTGAAGCAGATAAATTGGGTGATGGAAAGATAGATCCAGAAGAGTGGAAGGAGTTTGTTTCAAAGAATCCTTCTCTTCTAAAGAATATGACCCTTCCCTACCTGAAGTAAGTTATAAGGCGTTGAGTTGCATTTTACAATGAAATTTTTGAGTAGGTTGTTATTACTTAACAAGTGGCCTTGCTTTTATTATAGGGACATAACTTTAGCATTTCCTAGTTTCGTGATGAGCTCTGAGGTTGAAGATTTAGATGTCTAAGGCTCATACTTAGCAGATAGCGCGCAAAATTTACAGTCACATCAGGTTATCTCCTCCACACAGTGCAACAGAAATGCAAATGGGATCAAGAATCAAAAAAGACATAAGGTGATGTTGCATTGAATTATTTAGAAGTTGGTCACACAAGTTTGAACTTAAGAGGCAGACCACGTCCATTTCCTGCCATCTTCAATTGCTTAGCAAGATATAGTACTTCTATAAATAAAGTTTCTGGCTATTCAGCTGGAACATTTTTCATGTCATAGTTCTCCAAATGGCTCTTTTCATTTTGCCAACATGTAGGCTAAAGTTTTGACAGGGGTTGTTCATATTTTTTCTCACTTCTCTCAAACTTAGACGGAAGAGGAGCCTCGGAGCAATATTAAAGTTATTTCATTGGGACCTATAGGTCACGGGTTCGAGCCATGAAAACAGCCACCAGAGCTTGCATTAGAGGAGGTTGTCTACATCACACCCCTAGGAATGCGACCGTTCTCGAGATCTTATGTGAACACGGGGTGCTTTATGTACCGGGCAACCTTTTTTCTTCTCTCGAACTTATAAGCTCTATCATTTGTAATAATCTTTGGAAAAACAGAATTTTCGGTGATGAAGATGCATTTTTTTTGGTCAAAGAATTAATAAAGATGTGAAAAATGTGCCATATCAAATAATGTTGATTTGATGAACTTTTGCCTCAGTGGATAAGCAAAATTTGAGTTGCTCGATTCAATTAAGGACCATTTGAGATTGTTGTTGCTCTTTTCAGTATAGTTGCTTAACTCTCGTTTAGACATACATTTTGACTAATTTTTGTCAATATTTGTTTTTTGACAATATTGTTTGTTCATAGAATTTGATCAGTTTTTGAATTTTTTTCAAGTTTTAAAAACTGGTTGGCGGTAAAAAAAAAAATCCACTCACAAAATTTCAATATTTTTCCAGTAAAATACATGTTCAACTATAACCTTAACTTTTAATAATTATTTTTAATTAATTTTGTTAACTTTGGGCGCATGTTAGCTGAGCACTGTTTGCTCTCGGCGCACGATAGCAAGGTTGCGATTGTGCCGGGAAAAATGGCTAGCCGCCGGAAAATGCAACTTCCGCTTCTACTCAGATCATTACTCCTGCTAATGGTTTTACTAAGGAATTAGAACCGCTCACTTTTGGTAGCTTTCTCCCACAGAAGTTCCAATTCATTGAGGAGATTCATGAAGATGGTTGTGCTGAGGATGACATGCCTAACCAATTGAGTAAAATGGAAGGAAACTCAAATTCAGCTGTGCGACGATTACAATTCTCAGAAACTAGTGGATCTGAGAAACCTACTCCATCAGCTGCTGATATTGTTCGAGGTAATCGTAGCCTACAAATGGGTAAACCACTTTCGTTTGTTCCTCCAACTGATAGAGATGGTAAGAAAATTGTCAAATTAAGTGAAGATGACTTGAAATCACAGGTTGATTACTGGAAAACTTCCTTAATTGGGTACATAATTGGTGAGACGCCTTATGAGAAAGCTATGGACAATTTTGTGTTGCATACGTGAAATTTTGTCTCTAAGCCTCACATTCTGATTCATTCTGAGGGTTACTGCATTTTTAGATTTAATACTATAGAGGACAGAGATCAAGTTATTCAATCAGGTCCTTATTCTTACAGGAATAAGCCAATGGTATTGAAACCATGGGAAATTGATTTCTCTTTCCAGAAGGACATACTGAGTACAGTCCCTGTGTGGATTAGATTTCCGGGATTACCTGTAGGCTATTGGTCAACTGATGCATTGAGCAAATTGGCTAGTGCAGTGGGAAAACCCTTGTATACAGACAAGTTTACAGCTCATTATGAGAAAATATATTATGCTAGAGTGCTAGTGGAGGTTGATGTTCATACCCTCTACCTGATCAGATAAAGATAGAGACTACTTTTGGACTTAAAACTTAGATGATTGACTATGACTGGAAGCCTATCTATTGCAATCATTGTCTGAAATTTGGCCATGATTCTATAGATTGTTGGTATAATAATAACTTTGATGAAGAACAAGAGCTGGAAGAAGGGGTAAGCCAAAAAGACAGAGGATCAGAATGAAAAAGCAGGTAAAACCTGTAAAACATGAATGGCTGGTTAAAAAGGATCGAGACGGAACAGAACTAAATTCACATGAGCAATTGCCAGAACAATCGGATAATAAGGAAACTAAGGGGTTGGGGAAAACCACAATTACAATGGTGAGTACTCAACAGGATGCAAAGCAAAGTACTGACATTCAGGAACAGAATGAAACAGTAAATAGTGAACCTATTTGCAGCATTGAGGTAATGGAAGATAATTGCAGAAAGGGCAAGGCAATTGTTGAAGTGATAGATGCTGGAAGAAGGGGACAGCAGATTGATCCTGGGCCTTCTCAGTACCTTAATCCCAAGTTGATATGATTATTGTCACTTGGAATCTTAGGGGGCTAAACCTAGCCCATAAGCAGAAAGAGTTGAAGACCTTTCTTGCTGTAAATAAAGTAGATATTCTGGGATGTATAGAGACTAGAGTAAAGGAACATAAAGCAAAGAAAATACAAGGAAAGATTGTAAAAGGATGGAATGGCCATTGCAATTATTCAAAGGCTGTTAATGGGAGAATTTGGCTTCTTTGGAAAACTCATATCCATCTTCAAGTTTCCCAGGAGACTGATCAATTCATTCAGTGCTTTATAGAAGATTCCAACAGTCAATTCAAAACTCACTTCAGTATCATTTATGCTCAGAATGATGGTAACCAAAGAGAACAGTTGTGGAGTGATCTGAGGCAAATACATATACCCAGTCAGGACAATTGGCTGCTGAGTGGTGATTTTAATAATGTCTTAAGTTCTTAAGATAGAATTGGTTCACCTGTAACTCATGCTGAAGTTAAAGGTTTTAGAAGTATCATTGAGGACTTACAGCTTACTCATCTCAGAGCAAAAGGTTGGCATTTCACTTGGACAAACAAGCAGGATGTTTCATCAAGGGTATATAGTAAGATTGACTGGGCATTAGGTAACTACCAGTGGATACAACAATATGGACATATTGAAGCTGACTTTATGAATCCATCAATATCTGACCACTCTCCTATCCTTATCAAATGTGATGGCCATAAGTTGCTTCACCCAAAGCCTTTCAGATTGTATATCAATGTTATGGAATCTCCTCAGTTCCAAAATATTGTACAACATGTCTGGAGACAGAATTTTGTGGGTGCACCTGTGCAGCAGATATGGAGTAAATTAAAGACTATGAAACATCATCTAAAGGAGATAAATGCTTATATGGCTTCATATAGGCAAAAACTTGTACAGGCTAGAGAGAAACTAGATATTATCCAGAACTAGTTGCAGTAATCTCCATTACTGCAGCCTCTGTTTAATGAAGAAAAAGCAGCACTTGAAGAAATCCAGAAATGGAGTATTCTGGAGGAACAAATAATGAGACAGAAATCCAAGGCTTGTTGGATAGAATGTGGTGATGCCAACACAAAGTACTTCCATGCTCAGTGGAAAATCAGAACCAGTCAGAACAGCATAACCTCCATATATACTGACAGGAATGAAGCTAACAGATCCCAAGTCAGTGGAACAGGAGTTAATCAGTGTTTTCCAATCATTGATGGGAGATTGTGCTGGGGAACTACCTTGTGTTAACACAGCTACTATCAAGCAAGGAACTTGTTTAACTTTACCACAACAAAGAATGCTGATACAGGAGATTACAATGAGAGAGATCACAGAAGCAATAATGGAGATGCCAAAGGATAAAGCACTTGGAGTGGATGGATTCCCTGTGGAATTCTTTACTAAGAACTGGGAAATAGTAAAGGCTGATATACTTTCTGCTGCAAAAGAGTTCTTCTCCACCAACAGAATGCCTCAAATGATTAATACAACAGCTATTGCACTTGTTCCCAAATTTAAAGCTCCTGCAACAGTTAAAGATTACAGGCCCATAGCTTGCTGCACTACCTTATATAAGATCATATCCAAAGTCATTACTAAAAGAATGAAAAGTGTGATTGGAGATCTAATTGGGCAGGCTCAATCAGCTTTCATTGAAGGAAAAAGCATAGTTGATAACATTCTACTTAGCCATGAAATCTTCAAAGGATATTCTAGGAAAGGAATGTCTCCCAGATGTGTTTTGAAAGTGGATCTGAGAAAGGCTTATGATACTTTGGAATTGAGTTTCCTTAAACAGGTTCTTATTTCCAGGTTTCCCTGCTAAATTTGTGCAATGGATAATGGCATGTGTCACTACAGTCTCATATTCTCTAGTTCTGAATGGTGGCTTAACAAAACCTTTCAAAGCTAAGAGGGGTATTAGGCAAGGTGGCCCTATGTCAACTTATCTGTTTGTGATTGCTATGGAATATTTGAATAGGGAACTGGGACAGCTGCATAAGAATGGTGATTTCAATTTTCATCCTAAATGCAGGAAGCTTAATAGTATTCATATATGCTTTGATGATGATTTATTAATGTTTTGCAGAGCTAATCTTATTTCTATTAGAATTTTAAAGGAGGCTTTCCACAGATTCTCTGAAGCATCTGGTTTGCAAGCAAATGTTAACAAGAGTGCAATATACATGGCTGGAATAAAGCAGAATGTCAGAGAGGAAACTCTGGGAACACTGGGTTTTACTGAAGGAGAACTGCCATTTAAATATCTAGGGATACCCTTAGACTCCAAGAAGCTTGCTATCTGTCACTACATGCCTATGATTGAGAATATAACAGCTACGATAACATGCTAATCTGCAAAGTTGCTCTCTTATGCAAGAAGATGTCAGCTGATCAAAGCTGTCATATTTGGAATCCAAACCTACTGGGCTCAAATTTTCATTATGCCAAAGAAAGTGTTGAAAGTTATTGAAACTATCTGCAGAACCTTTTGTGGACTGGAAGTGCTAATCCATCCAGGAAGGCACTAGTTGCATAGGAAAGAGTATGCAGGCCAATAACAGCTGGTGGATTGAATATCCTGGACATGAAGGCATGGAACAAAGCAGCAATCAGTAAACATCTTTGGGACTTAACCAGGAAGAAGGACTGGCTATGGATAAAATGGATGCACATCTATTACATTAAGCAGGCAGATATTGAAACAATGACCACTCATAAGGCTGCCTCTTGGGTTGTGAGGAAAATTCTGGACAGTAGAGATGCTATCATGGGGAATCAGTTGCTTCAGGGGAGTTTGCTTAGCAGACTGCAAGGAATGTGCAACCTGGATCACTTTCAGATCAAGAAGATGTATCTAACTCCGATTCCTAACTTCAGCAAAGTTGAATGGAAGAGCTTGATATTGCTTGCCAATGTTCATCCTAGGCATCGAATTCACTATGTGATTAGCTGCACAACAAATGCTACCAACATTGGACAGATTGCAGAAAATTGGCATTCAAGTACCTGCAACATGTGTTTTCTGTAAACAGAGTGTAGAATCCTTTAACCACTTATTTTTTAACTGTCCAATCACAAGAAATCTGTGGTCTACTCTGTTTATTGCTGGGGCATCAAAGAGCTGTTAGAGACTGGGCAACTGCATTGAAATGGATAAACAGTAAAGCAAAGAGCAGAGTGGGGATCAATGCTATAACAGCTTGTGTGTTTATCAGTACTATCGCACTAATCTGGAGGGAGAGAAACAGCATCAGATTTGAAAAGAAAGCCTATGAGGAGAATCAGATTTGCAGAGAAATTATTTTACATATCCATATTCGAGGCAGGAATTGTAGTCGATGGCAAAATGGCTTGCGGCAAATTAACAGCTTTCCATAGATATAGTTTGTAATAGCTAACTACTATACTTAATTGTAATTAGTGAAAGAGTAGTTAGATACTTAGTAGAGATGATTGTGATGTAAAGGAGTAGTAGCAAGTCAAACCTACTACTAGAGCTCTACCTTGTATATTTTTCGATATTAATGGATACAAATGTTCAATCTAAAAAAAATTATTTTTTAATATAACTAAAAAACATTTAAGTTTCAAGCAAATCTATGTCGAAACGATCGTTTAGTATTAGTTGATGTTGTAGTTGTCCATCTCATCCCGAAGAAAATAAATCCATGCAGTGAATTATTATACTAGTTATGAAGTTATATGATAGATTGGCAGAGAATTTAATAGAAAGGGAATGCTATAGGATTTAATGCAACTAAGTATATAGTAGTTCATATGTCCCATTTATAGTTTGGATATTGAGAGTTATTTTTTATGATTTTGATCGTGGATTCGAACGGATGATTTTTTAAGTTTTTTAAATAAAATTTACATATTACGAAACTATGCGAAAATTATTATAAGTCATAATAAATAATGTAGACATGTAACTTGTGGGGAATGGGGAGAGGCTGAAGCCCAGTAGCAATTGATTTGTCTCCATGGTTTAGTTATCAGGCTTGGTCTAATAATAAAAAATGAGAAGTTGAGAAAGGAATGAGCATGATTTAGAGTTTTCTTCTACCTTATTTAGTTTTCTTTTATTTGTTTATTTAATTACATTATCCTCTAGGAGCATGTTTATGCCGACCACACTTGGTATGCAAGCCTTAGGATTTTGTTAGTTTTGAAACGAGATATCGTTTCCTTAGTTAAATTTATTCGGGGAATGCCCCGAAGAATTTGTATATATTTTATTCTGGGGTATGACCCGAAGTATTTGTATTTGGAGGTCGATAGTAGAACTCGTAGTATTTTTATTTTTATTTTATTAGATGGGGACGACCTCGAGACTTGCGTGTGTTTATTTTATTTTTATGCATTTATTTTTACCTCACTCTGAATATTCTAAAAGCCGACTAGATCAAGTATGCAATCCTACTAGTTACGGGACTACGAGAGTGCCTAACACCTTCTTCCCGAGTCAAATGAACCCCTTTACCGGAATCTCTAGTGCAGAGTTAGTTGGAGTCCAAGGTGTTTTAAAAGGAAAATTATTTCTAAAAAGGTGGCCAAGCACACTGGAACATTGTGAGGTGCTGACTCTAAAAAATCTTTTGAAACACAATATTCTTTGTCACTTTTAATTAAAAACTCTTTTGAGCTTTACAAATCTTTTTATTTATTTTAAGAGGGCTAGTGAGGTACAAAAAAAAGGGCGTGACATCTCTGGCTACTCTGCTAAGGATATGCAGGTTCGAGCTGGTACTTGATTTTGTTGGCTTTTTAGAATATTCAGTTGAGGTTTTTAAGTTTTCTTTATTTGCTTTATTTGATTTCTATTTCTATTTATGTCACTTTATTTGTTAGTTGTTTTGTGTGTTTAAAGTTTTTCCTTATGTGTTACTACTTTATAATTCTCATCATATACATCATCCTGAGTCAACTCTTTGTGCAACAAGTCTCGAAGTACGTGTCGCTTATACGAACTCTTTGTTGAGTCATCCTTATTTTAGGAGGGGAGCCGTCATACGTATGGAGTGGGTGGAAAGCTTGAGCAGCCACTATTGACCATACGTTCCCTCGAATTGCCTTGTTAGTGAACCCCAAACTTAGGTCAGACTTTAGGTCGTTCTTATTTGCATCATGTCATTTGGAAGTAGCATGGTTCGGTCTCAGGCACCATGTCCCGTTGTAGGACGCTTATCCAAATTATGTCAAAATGGGCTTATGGCCAAAAAAGATATTTAATCATCCTTATGTGCTACATGTTGCATTTCTTTAGAGGTAAAAGGATCATTTGTCGAACCAACAATATTTGAGGATGAAATATAAAATGAAGCAAGTAGGGCTCACTCATATTTTTCTTTCATAGTTTTTCAAAAATAGAAAAAGAGAAGAAAAAGAAAATCCAAAAAGATTTTACATTTTCCATCAAATTTTCAAGAAGGACCAAAAAAATAGTTTTTCCAAATTAGTTGTATTTTTTTAAAAGCTTTCTCCATGTCCGATCTTTCCGAACTATGTTCACTTAATTTTCGTCTTTCGAGGCGGGATACGTAGGCAAACCATATAGGGTAAGGTATCCTTAGTGAGTCTTAGATTCTTGGCTTTGCGGGGTCTTAGCCAAATCTTGCATGTGTAGCTATTTTTGACCACATCAGTCAATCTAGCAAAATGAGGTCATTTTTGTAAAAATGGTTCAATTACCTATCTTGAGGAACAGGAGGAGATGTTTAGGAAGGTTAGAAGCCTGGTACAATCGGTCAGAAACATGCAGGGGTTGGGAGGCCAAATGAGTGTAGCCTACAAAGATGTGTGTTTGTTTCCCGATGTCCAGTTACCTGTTGGATTCAAAATGCCCAAATTCGACTTGTATAATGGGCACGGAGACCCCGTGGCCCACTTAAGGAGATTTTGCAGCAAAATGAGAGGAGTCGATGTGAAAGATGAGCTGTTAATGGCGTACTTTAGCCAGAGTGTGAGTGGCACAGCATTGGAGTGGTAGACTCGTCAGGATCACAACAGATGGTATACCTGGGATAATTTGGGCCAAGCATTCGCCCAACATTTTCAATACAACATAGAAATCATTCCAGATCATTTGTCTTTGAATAAAATAGAGAAGAAATCTGGTGAGAGTTTCAGGGAATATGGTTTTCGTTGGAGGGAACATGCAGCACGAGTCAACCCTCTGACGGAGGAAAGTGAAATGGTAGAGTACTTTCTTCAGGCTTTGGAGCCTACTTACTTTGGTTATCTGATATTGGTCATAGGTAAGTCTTTCAATGAGATAGTGAAGATGGAGGTATGGTAGAAGAATAGCTTAAATAGAGCTAGATCATGAGCTACTCAGCTATCAAAGCAACTACCCGAGCAATTCAGAATGGTACTGGATGAGTAATAGAAAAGAAGAAGAAAGAAAATATTGCAATGGTTGTCTCGGGATTGTGGCATGGTCCGAGGGGTACACCACACCATTATACCTAGCCTCGACCCTATCCTTGTACCTATACCCAAACCCCATATAATCAGCCTCAACATCACTTTCCATCACCAGACCCTCAGTATTCTATCAAGCAACCTCAATACCATGTCTACCACGCCTAGTCATACACTCGACCTCCTTCTTACCCATAATAAAGTTCCCCAGCCCCAAAGAATACCAACCTAACTCCATAAAATGCCTATCCATCCTCCACAAACATACTGAAACCTTGTTGGTTCAGGCTTTCGGCCCAAGCTAGTATTCAAAAACAAAAGGCTGCAGTGGAAGAAAGCTTTCACCCCACTTGGGGAGTCCAATACCAGTCTATTACACAGATTAAGGCAGTTGGATGTGTTGAGACCAACAACAACAACAACAACCCAGTATAATCCCACTTAGTGGGGTCTGGGGAAGGTAGTGTGTACGCAGACCTTACCCCTACCCTGGGGTAGAGAGGCTGTTTCCAAATACACCCCCATCATCCTTCCCTCCAAGAACTTCCCACCTTGCTCTTGAGGAGATTCGAACTCACAACCTCTCGGTTGGAAGTGGGGGTTGCATACCATCAGAGCAACCCTTATCGAGTCAAAATTGCCACATCCTCATCCAAAGAATCCGGATTACTCCCTCAGCTGTGCATATTGTCATAGTGCTCCGGAGAACGATATGGAAAAGTGTTGGAATTTGAAAAACGTAATCCAAGAGCTCATCGACACAAATCAGATTGTGGTCCAAACTCCTGAAGCACCCAACATGAATCAGAATCCATTATCAGCGTATGATGAAACGAACATGATCGAGATAGTACATAAGGATGGGAAGCCCAAGAAGCCTTCACAATCTATCATGATGATCCGGTTTAGTGAGGTTAAGTCAGTCATAGGCCCAGTTGTCACAAAAGCAACCTCTTCGATAGCTGAAGGAACAACAGACAAGTTGAGCATGCCAAATGATAAGCCATCTGTGGTAGTTGAGAAGAGATCCTCAAATGATTTTGAAGCAAATCAAGAAAAGCCAAAGGTGATCGTGTCGGGGTGGAAAATAAGCATGTCATAATTGTGAAGGGTGCCCACACATACCCTATCATTATCAAACCTATGACCCAGATGTCGATAGTCAACACCAAGGTTGTCCTACGAAACTATGAGCGGGTGATATTGACCTATAAGGGGAAGTAAGTGAAAGAGGAAGTTAATGAGGCCCAGGGATTAGCTCGTTGGGGCAGATGCTTTACCTTGGAAGAGTTAAGAAAAGCTATAACACTCAGAGGCAATCTAGTTCTAGTGAAGTAATCAGTCACTGAAGAAGAGGCCGAGGAGTTTTTGAGAAAAATGAAGGTGCAAGATAACTCCATTATGGAACATTTGAGAAAGACTCATGCTCAAATTATCATTATTGATCAATTCAGATGAGCACCGTCGAGCCCTAATGAAGATTCTGAATGAAGCTCATGTCCCCAATAAAATCATAATAAACCATTTGGAGAAAATTACCAACAAGATATTTGAGGTGAGCAGGATCACTTTCTCAGATGACGACTTGCTTGTGGAAGGTACCGAACACAACAAAGCTCTATATCTTACAGTAAATGTGAAGATTTTATGGTTACTAGGGTGTTGGTGGATAATGGTTCCAGTGCAAATATTTTCCCTCTCTCTACTCTGCATAACTTGAAAATTGATATTGGAACAGTTCACAAGAACAGTATATGTGTCTGAGGTTCTGACGAAGGGGGAAAAGATCCTGTTGGCGATATTATGCTTGAACTGACAATATGACAAGTTGAATTTACCACGGAGTTCCAGGTATTGAATATGGTCATCTCTACAATTTACTATTTGGTCGGCCCTGGATACATGCTGCCAAATCAGTCCCGTCCTCTTTGCACCAGATGGTCAAGTTTGAGTGGGACAGGCAGGAGATTATCATGCATGGTTATGAGAGTTTGGGTGCTTAAATGATACCTCCATTCCATTTATTGAGGACGAAGATGATAAGGGGCCTTGGATCTACCAAGTTTTTGAAACAGTGCCAGTTGAGAAAGTTCCAGAAAGAGAATGTATTCCAGGTCTAAAGTTAGCCTCTGCATCTATCATGGTTGCATCTGAGATGATGAAGAATGGTTTTGTATCGGGCAAAGGTCTGGGCGCATCTTTACAAGGTATCGTACAGCCAGTGTCTCTACCTGAAAGTTTGGGTACGTTTGGTCTAGGATTCATGCCCACAAGGAAAGATGTGTAAAAGGCTAAAATATCAAAAAAGAAGGCATGGGCACTCCCCAAACATATCCCACGACTCCCAGGTCCTTTGTTAAACCAGGGACCGTGAAGATCCTAGTGTCAGCAGTCCGAAATCCCATGGATGATGTTGATGAAGAATTAATTGAAAGGTTCCAGAGGTTATTTGATGAGATGAACATGGAGGAAATTGGAGAAGGTTCCAGCAAAGCAGATGTGTAGTTTGTCGGGCCGTAAGTGAAGCATAACAATTGGAAGGCTACTCCTAATTTTCTTTGTTTCTCTTTCTGTTATCTGGGTTATTCCGGGATTGTAATCCAGATTTTTATTTTTGCTTGTTTTGATGTTCAAACCCTTCTATCCTTTTATTTTCAGTGAAATGGAATTTTCCATTTTAAGTTATTCCTAACAGTGTTTCATTTTGTTTTTCTTTTGTACAGTTTTTTTATGTTGGTTGCAATGACATGACATGCATGAGAAATTTTCAGCCAAGTCTTTAAAGCCAATAAAATTTGAAATAATAATCCAAGAAGTAGAGTATGATGATGGAACAGAATATAATGAAGAATTTGAGGAAATCAATAAAGAGCTTAAACAATTTGAAGAAAACCCAAAGCCTAATTTGAATGAAACTGAAGCAATCAATTTAAGAGATCAGGATAATGTTAGGGAAACCAAGACAAGTGTGCATCTGGAACCAAAAGTTAAGGAAGAAATAATCAAAGTATTTTTTGAGTACAAATATGTATTTTCATGTCCGTATGAAGATATGCCAGGCTTGAGCACTGATTTGGTAGTTCATAAATTGCCAACTGATCCAGCATTCCCTCCTGTCATGCAAAAGTTAAGAAAGTTCAAGACTAACATGAGTGTGGAGATTAAAGAAGAAATCACAAATCAACGTGACACAAAGGTCATTTGGGTCACTCGATATCCCACTTGGTTAGCTAATATTTTGCCAGTACCAAAGAAGGATGGTAAGATCGGGGTATGTGTTAATTACCGTGATCTTAACAAAGCGATCCCAAAGGATGATTTTACATTGCCTAACGTTCACAATCTGATTAATAATTGTGCCAAGCATGAGATTGGGTCTTTTGTGGATTGCCACGCGGGATATCACCAAATCTTGATGGATGAGGAATATGCAGAAAAGATAGTGTTCATCATGTCGTAAGGAACCTATTGCTGCAGGGTAATACCATTCGGTTTGAAGAATGTTGGAAAACTTACATGAGGGTGATAACTACCATAATTCGTGACATGTTACATAAGGAGATTAAGGTTTATGTAGATGATGTGATTATAAAGTCAAAGAAGTAGTCTGACCATGTCAAGGATTTAAGGAAGTTTTTCCAAAGGCTCCATAGATATATCCTCAAGCTCAACCCAACATAATATGCATTTGGTGTCCCGTATGGGAAACTATTGGGATTCGTGGTCAATCGACGCAATATTGAGTTGGATCCATCGAAGATCAAAGACATAAGAGTTACCACCGCTCAAGAACAAAACAGAGGTGATGAGCCTACTTGGTAGGTTAAATTACATCAGCAGGTTTATTGCTCAACTGATAACAACCTGTGAGCCCATCTTTAAGCTGCTGAAGAAGAATGTTGCAGTCAAGTGGACTGACGAGTGTCAAGAATCATTTGATAAGATTAAGAGGTACATATCAAACCCACCTCTGTTGGTCCAACCAGAGCCTGGGAGACCTTTAATTCTCTACTTAACAATCCTGGATAATTCTTTTGGGTGTGTATTGGGTCAACATGACATCACGGGAAAGAAGGAGCAAGAAATCTATTATCTCAATAAGAAGTTCACTCCCTATTCGGTTAAGCACACTCTGCTTGAGAGGACATGTTGCGCGCTGAATTGGGTGGCATAAAAGTTTAAGCATTGTCTTTCGTGTTGGAAACACGTTCTCAAGGCTTTATACTAAAACGTGTGTTCTTATGTGTAGGTTTTGATGAATGACAAACGAAGCGCAAATTGATATATGACGAAGTTCAAGTACAAGCGCATAATTGATGCATAACGAGATTCAAGCACAAGACAAAGTTTTATAGTTTAAATGAGTCGTTCTTAATTGTGTTCTTGATTCTACAACTTGACTCATGATATGGCTTCTCTCGTAAAACTATTTTTTCCAAAGTCATGCATATTTAATTTAATGCTAAATGAATCTAAATCATGCATATTTTCATTAGTCAAAATGATTTTTAAACATGCCTCAAAAATCTGGACTAAAATAATCGATTATGTACTTATGATAATCGATTATGTTAAGCCAAAACTGCATGACAATCGATTGTGAAGTTAATGACAATCGATTGTGTTAAGGCAGTGAGCATCAGGTTTTTCAAACCTGCATGACAATCGATTGTGAACCTTATGACAATCGATTGTGATGCGGCAGTGTCCATCAAAGTTTTTCAAAACTCAGAATAATCGATTGTGAAGCTAATGACAATCGATTGTGAAGAGACAGTGTCCTTCAGATTTTTCAAAGTCACAAAATAACTGATTGTGAACTTATGACAATCGATTGTGTGAGGCAGTGTCTTCCAGAATTTTTCAAAATTATTAAATAATCGATTGGCAAGAGGCAGTGTCTAAAATAATTTTCAAAGTCTGATAAATAATCGATTGTTAACATTGCACAATCGATTGTGAAGCTGACCGTTGTCGTAAAGTTTTCAAATACCGTCAGGTAATCGATTGTTGATTTTGTACAATCGATTGTTGATATTAAAATCTGGAAAAGATTTTCTGAACGTTGCTGAATAATTGATTGTTGATTTTGTGCAATCGATTGTTGAAATTAAAATCTGGAAAGGATTTTTTGAACGTTGCTGAATAATCGATTATTGATTTGGTATAATCGATTGTTTTACGTAAAATCTGGAAATGATTTTTTGAACGTTACCAATAATCGATTGTTGATCTTGGACAATCGATTGTTAAGCGTAAAATCTGGGATTGATTTCTGGAACGATTGGCAAATAATCGATTGTGGCTTCTTGACAATCGATTGTCACTCAGTAAAATCAGCAACTCTTAATTGACAATTAGACAACGGTAATGCCAAGTTTTTCAACTATAAATACAGCTTCATTTCAGTGTTTTAAACACAACAACACACAACAACTGATCATTCTATTGCAATAAGCTTGCATACTATTGTTTATCATTTTATATTCATTTCAAAAAGCTTTTGAGAGCCAAAGTCTTGTCCATAGTTGTTGTGATCTTGAGCTTACTTCCTTTACTTATATCTACTCATTAAGGAGTGCTTTGTTTGAGTGTTTAGTGTTTTGTACACTTGTAAGAGAATTGTGATTCTCTTGTTGTAAGGAACTTGTGATTCCTTGGTTGAAGTCTTGGAGTGTTGTATCTCCGAGCAAAGGTGTTAAGGCTTGTGTCCTTAAGTTGTAAAGGTTTGTTGAGCACCCGTAAGCTTTACAAGTTAGTGGAAAATCTCGAGAGAGTCTCTCGGGGACTGGACTAGCCACGTGTTGTGGTGAACCAGAATACATCGGTGCGTACTTTATTATTTATCGCACTTATTTACTTCCTGCAATTTTTTAAATCCGCAAAGTTTACGCTAATTTTTTTTATAACGCTATTCACCCCCCCTCTAGCGTTAAGCGTATTATCTAATAATTGGTATCAGAGCCAGGTTCCTCTGAAGACTTAACAGTTTGAGAGAACCATCCATGGCTTCTACTCGTGACTCTTTTGCAGGAATTGATGAAGGACAATGCTCCACACGACCACCTCTATTCAACGGTACAAACTACACGTACTGGAAGAAGAGGATGAAAATCTTCGTTCAAGCAAACAACTTTCATCTCTGGAAGGTGATAACGAAGGGAAATCAAATTCCAACCAAAAAGGTTGAAAACGAATGGGTTCCCAAATCCGAAGAAGAATATGACGCGGATGATATCCGAAAGGTTCAAAATAATGCTAAAGCAATTAATTTATTATATTGTGCTGTAAATGCTGACGATTACAGGAAAATATCATGTTGCACAACGGCAAAGGAAATGTGGGACAAGCTGGAAATTACGTACGAAGGTACGGACCAGGTAAGGGAAGCTAAAATTGATTTCCTAACCCATGCTTATGAATTATTTCACATGAAGGAAGGTGAAAAGGTGGATGAAATGTTTGAACGATTTTCAATAATCGTAAATGATCTACATGCCCTCAAGAAGACATTCACGGATAGAGAACTTGTTCGAAAAATTCTTAGAAGTCTCACTCCGGCATGGCGATCAAAGGCCGACGCAATCGAAGAATCCATTGGCGTCTCAAATGTCACAATCGACGCATTAAGAGGTAACCTTAAGACTTATGAATCTACAATACTTAACCCTCTTGTTGATGATCAAAGGAGGCAAAGAATAGCGCTTAAGGCAAGCACAAGCCAACCTCAAAACGATGAAGACGGAGACAACGAGTTTGGACTCGTTATCAAAAGATTTCAAAAGTTCATGAGGAAGGAATATGAACGTAAGGGCAAAAAGCAAGGAGAACAAATAAAGTGCTATGAATGCGGAGAAACCGGGCACATCAAGTCAAACTGCCCAAACCTCAAAAAGGAAAAGAAACCTTCCAAAAAGCAACGTGCATATATATCTTGGGGAGGCGACTCTGGAGACGAGTCAAGCAAAGGAGAAGAAGACGAAGCCGCAAACCTTTGTCTTATGGCGCAAGAAGACAAGCAAGATGAGGTATGTCAAATCTCTTCTAAAAATTTCTTTTCCCTTGAAGAAATGCAAAATGCATTTGATGAGTTATATAGTGAATTTATTAAGGCTTCAAAAACTGTTAAAAGCATAAAAGAAAATGCTTCTTCAAAAAAAAAGATTTTCAAAAACAACTCTCATTGAAAGAAAAGGATCTGGAAAAACTGGTTTTAGAAAATGAGAAGTTGAAAGAGGAAAACAAGTTTTTCGGAAAAAGAAGCACCGACAAGCCCGAAAGCTCTATTAGAAATTGTACTTCTTGCATGCATCTCGAAAATGAGGTAGATAGACTTAAAGGTACCTTAGATAAGTTTAATTCTTCTCACAAAAACTTGAATGAGGTCCTTGTTAACTTGAAATCAACCAAGCATAGCATAGGTTTTAAGAATGAGCCTAAAGAAAAGGTTGAAGCCAAACCCCAATCACCTAAGGCTCAACCTAGGATTAATAAAACAAATGCTTATCCTAGAAATAGCAATCCTAGAACAAATATGCATGCTAGACCAAATGTTGAACACTTTAGAAGACCTAGAAATGACTTACCACCTAGAAATGACGACCCTAGAAATGATGCATATTCTAGGCCAAACACTAGAAGGAGTTTTGAACCTTTTAGAACATATAGACATGACCATTACTCTAGAAATGCTGCTCATTTTAGAACTAATAGTAGGAGAAATGGTTCTCATGAAATGCGCAATAGTCATAATGAAAATAGAGTAAATCATTTTCGTCCATCAAGTTACTATGAACCTAGAAGGATGCATAACCCCAAGGTGACTTGTCACTATTGTAGACGCATTGGTCATATTGCTCCTGCATGTTTTACACGACATAAACATATCACTCAATCGCATCATTATGATATGCCTAACCCTCAAGGACCCAAAATGGCATGGGTACCTAAAACGCATTAATTTGTTTTGTAGGTGTGTTTGAAGGGATCAAGTGTACTATGGTACCTTGATAATGGATGCTCCAAGCACATGACGGGAGACGAATCCAAATTCCTTCAACTAGAACACAAAGAAGGAGGAAGTGTTATTTTTGGTGACAACAATAAAGGAAAGATTATCGGCATCGGATCGGTCGGTAAGGATGAAAATTCTTCTATTAAGCATATATTACTTGTTAAAGGTTTAAAGCATAATCTCTTGAGCATAAGTCAATTGTGTGACAAGGGAAATCTTGCCTTATTTGATTCGGATGAATGCTTAGTATTTAGACGTAGTGATTTCAAAATTATCCTTCGTGGTATTAGAGTGGATAATATTTACATGGTTGATCTTGCTAATTCCTCACCCGAATATGTGGATTGCCTTATGAGCAAAGAGGATGATACTTGGCTATGGCATCGTAGAGTAGCACATATAAACATGCATCTTTTGAACAAATTGATTTCACAAAATTTAGTTGTTGGTCTTCCAAATTTGAAATTTGAAAACGACTCTATTTGTGATTCTTGTCAAAAAGGGAAGCAAACAAAAGCATCTTTCAAATCGAAAAATATTGTTTCAACTACTAGACCATTGCAATTGCTTCACATGGATTTATTTGGACCATCTCGCATTGAAAGTCTAGGAAGAAATCGTTATGCTTTTGTGATTGTTGATGATTATTCTAGATTTACTTGGACTTTAGTTCTTGCCAATTAAAGTGATGCTTTTCAGAATTTTAAATATTTTCTTAAGGGGGTTCAAAACGAAAAGGAAACAACCGTCACTTCAATTAGAAGTGATCATGGGGGAGAGTTTGATCACAATCTCTTTGCGGACTTTTGTGACGAACTCGGTATCGAGCATACCTTTTCCGCTCCACGTACACCACAACAAAATGGGGTGGTGGAAAGGAAAAATAGGTGTCTCGAAGAGATGGCTAGAACCATGCTCGAAGACGCTAAGATTCCCAAACATTTTTGGGCGGATGCCGTGAGTACCGCATGCTACATCTTAAATAGAGTAGTCATAAGGCCAATACTCATGAAGACCCCTTATGAACTCTACAAGGGAAGGAAGCCAAATATCTCCCATTTTAGAGTATTCGATTGTAAATGTTTTATTCATAACAATGGCAAAGATCAATTGGGAAAATTTGATGCTAAGTCCGATGAGGGAATTTTCATTGGTTATTCTTCACGTAGCAAAGCATATAGGGTTTTTAATAAAAGAACCGAAACTGTGGAGGAATCCCCTCATGTTGTATTTTCCGAAAATAATGCTCGCTTGGCGAGAAAGGATTTCGATTTTGATCTTGCAGGTATTTTGGATAGCTTGAAATACAAAATACAAGAGGAAACGCCTAAGGAAAATCAAGAAGAAATTTTGAAACAACCAACGGAGGAAGCGCCACAATTGGAGAAAGAAACGACAATGCCTAACGAATGGAGGACAATCAAAGATCACCCACTCGAACAGGTAATTGGCGACGTCGGAGAAAAGGTAAGTACCCGAAACTCCCTTAAGAACACCTTAGGACATACTGCTTTTGTGTCTCAAATTGAACCAACAACCATCTCCGAAGCAATTGGGGGTGAATTTTGGACTTTGGCAATGCAAGAGGAGCTTAACCAATTCAAACGGAATGACGTTTGGGATTTGGTGCCAAGACCCGAAAATCATACCATAATTGGTACGAAATGGGTTTTTCGAAACAAACTAGATGAAAATGGTGTAATCACTAGAAACAAAGCTAGGCTTGTAGCAAAAGGCTATAATCAAGAAGAGGGTATTGACTATGAAGAAACATATGCTCCCGTAGCTAGATTAGAAGCTATTCGTCTATTGCTCGCGTTTGCCTCCTCTATGAATTTCAATTTATATCAAATGGATGTGAAAAGTGCTTTTCTAAATGGTTTTATTCAAGAAGAAGTTTATGTTGAACAACCCCCCGGTTTTGAAGATTTTAAATCTCCCGATCATGTTTTCAAACTCAAAAAGGCTCTTTATGGTTTAAAACAAGCTCCCCGAGCTTGGTATGAAAGATTGAGTAAATTTCTATTGGAAAATGATTTCATTAGGGGGAAAGTTGACACCACCCTTTTCGTTAAACATAAAAACAATGAAATTTTATTAGTTCAAATATATGTGGATGATATCATATTTGGTGCTACTAACAATCTCTTATGCAAGGAATTTTCCGACTTAATGACAAGCGAATTTGAGATGTCTATGATGGGTGAGTTAATATTCTTTTTGGGATTACAAGTAAAGCAAATGAAAGAAGGTACGTTCATTTGCCAAGCCAAATATTGCAAAAAATTGCTGAAACGATTTGAAATGAACAATGCAAAAGCAATGGCGACTCCCATGAGCACATCCGATCATCTAGACAAAGATGAAAAAGGTAAGGAAGTCGACACTAAGAAGTATCGAGGTATGATTGGCTCTCTTCTTTATCTTACTGCTAGTCGTCCGGACATCATGTTTAGCGTGTGCTTATGCGCCCGTTATCAATCGTGTCGAAGGAGTCTCACCTTACTGCGGTAAAACGGATTTTGAAGTACCTTGTTGGTACTACAAATGTGGGTCTATGGTACCCCAAAGGTTCTTCATGCCAACTCGTTGGCTATTCCGACTCCGATTTTGCTGGATGCAAATTGGACCACAAGAGCACTAGTGGCACTTGCCATTTGCTTGGTAGCTATCTCGTTTCTTGGTTTAGCAAGAAACAAGTAAGTGTTGCATTGTCCACAACCGAGGCTGAATATGTAGCCGCGGGGAGTTGTTGTGCTCAAATCCTATGGATGAAACAACAACTCTTGGACTATGGCCTAAGTCTTGATCATATACCTCTTAGATGTGATAATACTAGTGCCATATGCTTGACGAAGAACCCCGTTCTTCATTCGCGAACAAAACACATTGAAATTAGACATCACTTTATAAGAGATCACGTTCTCAAGGGGGATGTCAAAATCGAATTTGTTGAAACCAAAGATCAATTGGCCGACATCTTTACAAAGCCCTTAGAGAAAGAGTCCTTCTTCCGAATTCGTAGTGAACTCGGGATTCTTGACTCCATGTTGATCTAAGTCATGCATTGCATCTTTTTATTTTACATGATTTCTAACTTGAGCGTCGGAGACGTCTAACGAATTTTTGCAGGTATCGCCCTAAAGGTAGGGGGAATTATAAAGCATGACGCGCAATAATCAAGTCTTCTTCAGAAAAATCGGTTTCTGTCGTCTAATAATCGATTATCTCGTATCAATAATCGATTGTACTACTATTACTTGAGTTATTGTGCTCTCTTTAAGTAATCACATTTTCTCTTTCCAATAAATAAACAAGTTTTATTTACATCTTTGGCATCTTCTTATATTATTTTTGCTAATGGCAAAAGGGGGAAGATAACGGGTATGCACTCTCAATATTTATAAGCTTAAATTGAGGGGGAATTCATATATTGAGGGGGAACAAATTGCATACCTGTTGATGCATATATATACTTGTCTTGAATCGTCATTATAAATTGTTTAATTTGCATAACCCGCTTAAAATTTGCCATTATCAAAAAGGGGGAAATTGTTGGAAACACGTTCTCAAGGCTTTATACTAAAACGTGTGTTTTTATGTGTAGGTTTTGATGAATGACAAACGAAGCGCAAATTGATATATGACGAAGTTCAAGTACAAGCGCATAATTGATGCATAACGAGATTCAAGCACAAGACAAAGTTTTATAGTTTAAATGAGTCGTTCTTAATTGTGTTCTTGATTCTACAACTTGACTCATGATATGGCTTCTCTCGTAAAACTATTTTTTCCAAAGTCATTCATATTTAATTTAATGCTAAATGATTTTAAATCATGCATATTTTCATTAGTCAAAAGGATTTTTAAACATGCCTCAAAAATCTGGACTAAGATAATCGATTATGTTAAGCCAAGACTGCATGACAATCGATTGTGAAGTTAATGTCAATCGATTGTGTTAAGGCAGTGAGCATCAGGTTTTTCAAACCTGCATGACAATCGATTGTGAACCTTATGACAATCGATTGTGATGAGGCAGTGTCCATCAAAGTTTTTCAAAACTCAGAATAATCGATTGTGAAGCTAATGACAATCGATTGTGAAGAGACAGTGTCCTTCAGATTTTTCAAAGTCACAAAATAATCGATTGTGAACTTATGACAAAATTGTGTTGAGGCAGTGTCTTCCAGACTTTTTCAAAATTATTAAATAATCGATTGTGAGTATAAAACAATCGATTGGCAAGAGGCAGTGTCTAAAATGATTTTCAAAATCTGATAAATAATCAATTGTTAACATTGCACAATCGATTGTGAAGCTGACCGTTGTCGTAAAGTTTTCAAATACCGTCAGGTAATCGATTGTTGATTTTGTACAATCGATTGTTGATATTAAAATCTGGAAAAGATTTTTTGAACGTTGCTGAATAATCGATTGTTGATTTTGTACAATCGATTGTTGAAATTAAAATCTGGAAAGGATTTTTTGAACGTTGCTGAATAATCGATTATTGATTTGGTATAATCGATTGTTTTACGTAAAATCTGGAAATGATTTTTTGAACGTTACCAATAATCGATTGTTGATCTTGGACAATCGATTGTTAAGCGTAAAATCTGGGATTGATTTCTGGAACGATTGGCAAACAATCGATTGTGGCTTCTTGACAATCGATTGTCACTCAGTAAAATCAGCAACTCTTAATTGATAATTAGACAACGGTAATGCCAAGTTTTTCAACTATAAATACAGCTTCATTTCAGTGTTTTAAACACAACAACACACAACAACTGATCATTCTATTGCTATAAGCTTGCATACTATTGTTTATCATTTTATATTCATTTCAAAAAGCTTTTGAGAGCCAAAGTCTTGTCCATAGTTGTTGTGATCTTGAGCTTACTTCCTTTACTCATATCTACTCATTAAGGAGTGCTTTGTTTGAGTGTTTAGTGTTTTGTACACTTGTAAGAGAATTGTGATTCTCTTGTTGTAAGGAACTTGTGTTTCCTTAGTTGAAGTCTTGGAGTGTTGTATCTCCGAGCAAAGGTGTTAAGGCTTGTGTCCTTAAGTTGTAAAAGTTTGTTGAGCACCCGTAAGCTTGACAAGTTAGTGGAAAATCTCGAGAGAGTCTCTCGGGGACTGTACTAGCCACGTGTTGTGGTGAACCAGAATACATCGGTGCGTACTTTATTATTTATCGCACTTATTTACTTCCTACAATTTTTTAATTCCGCAAAGTTTATGTTAATTTTTTTTATAACGCTATTCACCCCCCCCCCCCTCTAGCGTTAAGCGTATTATCTAACATTTCGTCCTACACTACTACCTCATTTCTCGCATGGATCCTCAAAAATATATCTTTTAGAACCCTATGCCCACAGGAAGACTTGAAAAGTGGCAGATTTTACTCACAGAGTTTGACATCATCTATGTTACTCGGACCGCGATGAAAGCTCAAGCCTTGTCCGACCACTTGGCCGAGAATCCGGTGGATGAAGAATATGAGCCACTAAAGACTTATTTTCTTGATGAACAAGTCATGTGTGTTGACGAGGTTGACAATGATAAAAAGCCAGGTTGGAAACTCTTCTTTGATGGAGTTGCTAACATGAAAGGTGTCGGAATAGGGGCTATACTCATCTCTGAAACAGGGCAACACTACTCTGTAACAGCCCAACTTCGATTTTATTGCACCAACAACATGGAGGAGTACGAAGCATGAATTTTGGGTTTGAGGTAATCTATAGACATGGGAGTCCAAGAAATACTGGTTCTAGGAGATTCAGATTTGTTGGTTTACCAGATTCAAGGAGAATGGGAGACTCGGGAATTGAAGTTCATACCGTACCGACAGTGTCTGCATGATCTTTGTAACTCACATCAGTAGAATTTAGACATATTCCCGGGGTTCGTAATGAGACTGCCGATGCCTAGGCTACTCTGGCGTCAATGTTACATCATTCGGACAAGGCTATATCGACCCCCTAGATATCTATGTTCATGATCAACATGCTTATTGTAATGTGGTTGAAGAGGAAATTGATGGCAAACCTTGGTTCCATGATATCAAGGAATACATCAAGTTCGGGATATATCCATTACATGCCACTGGTGATTAAAAGGGAACCATCTGACATCTGGCTAGTGGATGTTTCTTGAGTTGTGGAATCTTGTACAAGAGGATTCCACATTTGGGACTGCTAAGGTGCATAGATGCTAAAGAAGCTTCAAATATCATGGCCGAAGTGCATATTGCAGTTTGCAGGCCGCACATAAATGGCTATGTCTTGGCAAAGAAGATACTTCGAGCAGGTTATTATTGGCTCACCATGGAACAAGATCGCATCAGATTTGTTCGCAAATTCCATCGATACCAGGTGCACGGTGATTTGATTCATTTCCCGCCATCTGAGCTGCATATAATGTCTGCACCTTGGCCATTTGTTTCTTGGGGAATGTATATCATTATATCAATTAAGCCAACAACATCGAACGTGCATAGGTTTATTATGGTGGCCATTGATTACTTTACCAAATGGGTTGAACCTGTAACTTTCAAGTCCTTGACCAAGAAGGCAGTGGTGGATTTTGTTCATTCAAATATCATTTGACGTTTCTAAATTTCCAAGGTGATCATCATAGATAACCTCAACAATCATTTGATGAAAGAGGTATGCCAACAATTCAAGATTATGCATCGAAACCCCACTCCATACGTCCCAAGGCAAATGGAGTTGTTGAGGCTGCTAATAAGAATATAAAGAAGATACTGCGTAAGATGGTGCAAGGTTCTAGGCAATGGCATGAAAAGTTGCCCTTTGCTTTACTAGGTTATCGCACTACTATTCACACTTCAGTAGGTGCAACTTCTTATTTGCTGGTATATGGAATTGGGGCAGTTATACCTGCTAAAATTAAGATTCCATCCCTTTGGATCATTGCAAAAGCTGAAATTGATGACGATGAGTGGGTCAAAACCTGGCTAGAGCAGTTGAGTTTGATTGATGTGAAAATATTGACTGTAGTATGTCATGGTCAATTGTATCAGAAGAGAATGGCAAGAGCATACAACAAGAAGGTGCATCCTAAAAAATTCAAAGTGGGCAAGTTGGTATTGAAACGTATCCTTCCTCATCAGGCTGAATCTAAAGGCAAGTTCGCCCCAAACTAGTAGGGGCTTTTATGGTGACAAGTGTGTTGCCCAATGGTGCTTTGTATTTAACTGACATAGAAGGCAAATTTGTAGATATGTCTATTAGTTCTGATGCAGTCAAGAGGTACTATGAATGATTTCTTTGGTTACCTTTAATTGCATTTTGTACTTGGCATGTTCAAAGTTGGAATGACGAAGGCATTTTGTTCTGCTACCCAAACACTTTATCCTCTGTTACCTATTTTGAGTCTTATTTATTTTCTTTCATATCCCTTTTTTGGAATCAGGAATAGAATTGGAAAACAACAACAAGAAAAAAAAGAAAGAGAAGAAAAGATTTTTTTAAGAGAGAGAGAGAGAGAAAAGGAAAAAAAGAAAAAGAAAAAACAGAGAAAAAAAACTAAAACCAAACAACTTTTGTTTGAACTATGTTCGACCTGATTCCGTTTAAGGATACGTAGGCAGCCTTACGGTTTGGTCCCCTCAAAATGAAAATCCAAGACCCATCTCAGGCCCAAAGAAACTAGGGTAGAAGTTTTGGTTTTGCAAAAGATCTGATTCCAAGAGTTGTATGTTTGAACCCTTTTTATTTTAAATTATTTGAGTCTTCATGCCACCCTTTATATCTATCCATGTATATTCCGATCTAGAGAAAGACCTTCTGATCAATCTTCAAGGATTCCAATTCAAGCGAGATAGAGGTATGATTTACAAAATGTGTAACACTTTGTTCATGGGCACAAGGGAAAATGAATAAAATAATAGAGTATTATTTGCGAAAATCCTCATCAGCACCATAAGGCAATGGTGAGTTGAGAGAAAACTTAAAATGAGAGACTAGAAGACCTTATTTCGTCCAAGGAGTGGCAGTTAACATATCGCCATTTCACCCTCTGCGAGACAAAGATCTCGAACATCATAGAAAAAAAGACTTCCTTATATAAGGGGGGACATCTTACGTTCTTCAACCGATGACAGAAGAAGAAAGGTAGCTTTCCGCCGTAACTAAAACATCTAAATCTTAATAGGATGCAGCTCGTCCCAATCTGTCTCTAGTCGTAACTAAGATATATCAATTAATCTCCGAGAAGTCCTAAAGCGGAAGTCATCTATTGATGACAGGACTAGGAAGACGGAGGTCTAGGAGCTTGTGAGAGTCATTGTAGTGTACTATTTGAGTTAGTTCATTCTGATGTACGGGGGCCTTCCCCTACTCTTTCTTTATCGGGTTATAATGATTTTGTAACTTTTTGGATTCTTTTTCTCGTCTTACTAGTCTTAGTGGTGAAAACCCTCGCGGGAACTGTAAGGAGATGGTGTGTTGAGAGATGAACAAATAAGAGAGGCTTGTTAATGAAAATCCTTCGGGGAACTACAAGTCGAATGAGGCTCGTGACCTTACAAAGAAATTGGATCAGTGAAAGCCCAATTTTTAAGTATGAAGACACAACATGAACTGAAAATATGATTATTTGGACGGATTAGGCTGATCAATCCAAAATGCATTTCATGATCATTGGAGCCAGCCGCTTCACTCAGATAAGTCTTCTTTTTCTTATTCTTCTTCACATAGTCATCTATGTTCAAAATTTTCCTTTGTTCCTTTTGCAAAAAATCATTTCACTTTGCCCTTTGAGTCTATCTTTATGAGTTTCTTCCGAGTTAGACCTTGTTGAACAAGAAGGAAAGGATTCTAAAGCCTACTACCAGCTTCTAAATTTCAAAAAATGGAGCTTGGCCAGGCACATCACAATTGACATGATTTAGAATAAGCACTATGGTGATAACTGAGGTTTAGGCAATCAAGTGAATCTTTAATGTTGAGAAAATATAAGAATTCAGAAACTTTCAGAATGAAAACACAATACAACAAGTGAGTGTAAGAGATTTAGGTCATTCTGAGGTTTTGTGGTCCAATTCCAATCAAAAGGTCAAAAAACTCCTTGCTGGCCTGAAGCACCTAATCAGAATAAAGCATGGCAGTGGCAAAAGCAGACACTCAACAATGATGCCACAACCTAACCCACGTTTTCAAACTACCAAAGTTTTATTTGTTTGAAACAGGGGTAAGAAAATTTGTTAATCCACAGGGATACTCCCATGAAGAAGGCATGGTTCAGGGGTAAGAAATTCTATTCAGAATCCTCCAGAAGGGAGCATGACTCAGGTAAGTTCATTCTCGACTTTTTAGGACCCTCTTAGATAATGGGATTTAGTTTTCAAGTTTTCAGGACCCTCCTGGATAATGGGATTTAGTTTCAAGTTTTCAAGACTCACCTGGATAATGAGATTTAGGTTTTTAAGCGTTAGGACCCTCTTGGATAATGAGATTTAGTTTTCAAGTTTTGAGGACCCTCTTGGATAATGATATTTAATTTTAAGTTTTTAGGACTCTCCTGAATAATGGAATTCAGATTTTAAGTTTTCAGGACCCTCCCGGATAATGGGATTTAGTTTTCAAGTTTTCAAGACCCTCATGCATAATGGGATTTAGGGTTTTAAGCGTTCAGGACCCTTCTGGATAATGGGAATTAGTTTTTAAGTTTTTAAGACCCTCCTAGATAATGGGATTTAATTATAAGTTTTTAGGAGCATCCTGGATAATGAGATTTAGGTTTTAAGTTTTCAAGACCCTCCTGGATAATGAGATTTAGTTTTAAAGTTTTCAGGACCCTCTTGGATAATGGGATTTAGGTTTAAAGTTTCAGGACCCTCCTGGATAATGGGATTTAGTTTTCATGTTTTCAGGACCCTCTTGGATAATGAGATTTAATTTTAAGTTTTCAGGACCCTCCTGGATAATGGGATTTAGGTTTTTAAGCGTTTAGGACCCTCCTGAATAATGAGATTTAGTTTTAAATTTTTAGGACCCTCCTAGATAATGGGATTTAGGTTTTTAAGCGTTCAGGACCCTCTTGGATAATGGAATTTAGTTTTCAAGTTTTCAGGACCCTCTTGGATGATGAGATTTAATTTAAAGTTTTCAAGACCCTCCTAGTTAATGGGATTTAGGATTTGAGTTTCCAGGACCCTCCTGGATAATGGGATTAAGGTTTTAAGTTTTCAGGACCCTTCTGGATAATGAGATTTTGTTTTTATATTTTCAGAACCCTCGTGGATAATAGGATTTAATTTTAAGTTTTCAGGACCTTCCTGGATAATAGGATTTAGGGTTTTAAGCGTTCAGGACCCTCATACATAATGTGATTAAGTTTTAAGTTTTTAGGACCCTACTAGATAATGGGATTTTGCTTTCAAGTTTTCAGGACCCTCCTGGATAATGAGATTTAGTTTTTTAAGCTTTAAGGACCCTCTTGGATAATGAGATTAGGTTTTAAGTTTTCAATACCATCCTGGATAATAGAATTTAATTTAAATTTTTCAGGGTCCTCATGGATAATGGGATTTAATTTTAAAAGTTCTTAGGACTCTTCTAGATAATGCGACCTAGTTAAATTTCAAGACATTCATAGATAACAAGATTTAGCGTAAAATCTACCTTTAGAAAACTTAATCTAGCTTTAAAGTTATCACTCTTATATGAGATTTAATTTGAAGTTTTCAGGGTACTCCTAGATAATGAGATTTAGCTTTTAAATTCTTAGAGCTCTTTTAGGTAACATGATTTGATTAACAATCACAGATATGCCCAGATACCAAACTGGGGCAGAAAAAGTTTCTTTTGTTTTATCCGTTTTGTTGTAATGCTAGGCTCCCACCTGGAGAACAAGGGAATACAGTTCAAGTTTTGGCAATCAGGCGCCCACTTGGAGAATAAGGGAATACAGTTCAAATTTTGGCAATCAGGCGCCCACCTGGATAACAAGAGAATACATTTCAAGTTTTGGCAATCAGGCTCCCGCCTAGAGAACAAGGGAATACAGTTTAATTTTTGGAAATCAGGCGCCCACCTGGAGAACAAGGGAATACAGTTCAAGTTTTGGCAATCAGGTGCCCACCTCAGATCAAGGGAATACTGTTCAAGTTTTGGCAATCAGGTGCCCGCCTGGAGAACAAAGGGAATACCGTTCAAGTTTGACAATCAGGCGCCCACCTAGACAAATAGGGAATACAATTCAACTTTTGGAAATCAGGCGCCCATCTTAGGGATATACAGTTCAAGTTTTGGAAATCAGGTGCCCACCTGGAGAATAAGGGTATACAGTTTAAGTTTTGGCAATCAGGCACCCACACGGAGAACAAGGGAATACAGTTTCAGTTTTGGCAATCAGGTGCCCACCTAGAGAATGAGGGAAATTATTTCAAGTTCAAGCTATTGGCAGGCACCCACCTAGAGAATAAGGGAATCTATTTCATACAAGTCCCAGACGCCCACTTGGAGAATGAGGGAATTCATTTCAAGTTTTAAGTCAGTGGTGGGTGCCCACCCAGAGAACGAGGAAATTCATTTCAGAGTTACTTTCAATTCTCAAATGTAGAGGCATCAGGAGCCCGCCTAAAGAACAGGGTCAACTTTTAATTTGCAAGTTCAAGTTAGAGAAGCATTAGGAGCCCTCCTGAAGAACATGGTCCATTTTTCAATTTCATGTTGAAGGATCAATTAGAGATTTAAGGAAGATTCAAGACAATTAGTAGATAGGATCTTGTATTTTTCTTTTACTTTGTTGTAATTTATCCTTTTATTTTTTATGTAATGGCAGGAAGTGCATACAGAACTTCAACGGTACTTCACTCGACTCTCCACCTTGGTACTCCGTCATCCTTCTCACTTATGAACTACACGTGGCGTGATTCCGTTATAACCAAGGAAATGTAGGCAGCTCAGATATCAGCACTCGATCACATTCTTTATTCTTTTAGTTTTGGTCTCTCTAAATATGGGTCTGGTAAAAAACATGTCTTCTTGCTCTTTATCTAGAAACACTTCGTGCTTCCCATCAAAGAGGGGCAGCTGTAGACATGTAAATTTTGACCCGCATATTAGAATTACCTTTAATAGTCCTAGTATTTTTAGGATTTATTTGAGTTTATTTCTATAGGATTTCACTTTATAATTAATTTTAATTATACTTTTTAGGCACAAAAATTGAAAAAAACAAAAAATAGTTTCAGTTTTATATTTAATTCAGTATTAGGTATTTTTAGAAAGATATATTACTTTTAACCTATTTTTATTTTATCTAAAATAGTTTCAACTTTAATTTTTAGTTTTTATTTCAAATATAGTAGTTTATTAAAATCAGTTAACACTTATATTTTCTTACACATATGTTATATAACTTTAGAAGTAAATTAAATTTTCAGCTCTTTCTTAACCCAATTTTGTAGATTTTTAGAGTCCAATACAAACCTAGGCACAAAATTTAACAACCCATTCCCATATCCACCGACCCAATACCCTTGATCTGCAACCCGCCTGCCTACCCACCCCACTCCCTCCTTAAATCCTAGCCATTCATCTATCTAATCCAAGAGCCTTTATTCCTTTCCCGCTTAATATATGAACCTAATATTAAGAAACTCTAACCTTAAAGAAGATTACACCAAACAACACTCCTATCTTCACCTATGCCCACCGCTGCCGCAACTCAAACTCGCCAGAAAAACTCACCAACTCAACGAATTAATTCAACTGGTCCCCCCCTCTACTCCCCTCTCTTTCATCCACGTGTCTCTAATCATGAAATATGCATTTTCTCTTAATTTGTTTTTCAAGTTTATTCTTTTTAGGCAAAAATAAAAAGATAGGAGGCGTAGGATTGAGTTACACTCAATGTACTCCATTCATCTGTCCTTTATTTCCATCAAAAAGGATAAATTGAAATTCTTTTGGGTTATTTTCGGATTTTTTGGAGATAATTTTCAAATTTTTTGGAGAGGAAGTAAGAAAAAGCTTCTAGGATCCCTATATACAGGGTTTTTCAGAGAGAAGAGGGGGAAGAGGAAAAAAGGAACTACGGTTCTTTGGATAGAAAGAGGAGAAAAAGGGTGGAGAAAAAGTGTGGGGTTCTTTCAGTTTTCAGATTTTTTTCATGTTTGGTTTGCATTCCAGAAAATACTAAAATAGTTTGAGTTCGATTTTTGTTCAAGTTTTTTTTTGTTTTGAAAAATCAGAAAATACCCAAAAACTATTTTAGTTTCCTCTTTTGATCGTGGTGTTAAAAAATGGACTTTGATTGAAGATTGGTTCTGTGTTCGTCGCCGAGTTGAGTCGAGGTGTCGATTTGAGTTTCTGACGTTCATTGAGGTCGAGTTCAGTGGTTTGCGGTTCCCGTTGTAATCCCTCATTTGAGCTCATTCTTTGTGAATCATTGTAGCTGTTGAAGTGTTATTAATCGAAGCTAATGTCAGGTTTATCTCTGATTCTTTCTTTGTTCTGTATTTGGTGTTATTAAAACATGATAAGAGCCGTCGAGAATTCGTTTCTGGAGGGCTAGATCTTTGGTCATATTTCAATAGAGGTTAAATTTGTAATTGACTTTTGATACTGATTTGTAGGTGCAAGAGATTTGATATTCTGATTTGTCGCTGGGCACTCTATTTCTATTGAGTAATGTTTTGATATTTTGCTTGACTTTGTTTTCTCGTATGTTTGATATGCTTGAGGGTGATTCTTAATAAGAGTTCGATTGGTTAAATTGTGGCCTAATTTGAATTTGTTTAGTTGCGTTTATTTAGTGAAAGTTCGATATGTTGTTTCGCTCATTCTTGTGTGCTAGTTTGCACACTATTTCACGTCGAGTTTCATTATTTAGAAAATTCAGTTTGATCTCTTGGCATGCTAATGGTTAGTTTGGAGGCTCATTTTGAATTAAGGAAGTTGCAATGACTAATTAATGTTGGCAATATGTCTAATGTCATTTTGGTTTATTGCTTAAATCTTCTTGTCTTTATTGTTTAGTGTCGAGCTTTAGTTCCATTGGAGGTTAACCTCCTGTTTCAAGAACTATGTGCTTGTTAACTCCTTCGAGGGCTCATATTCACGTGGTTGTCTTTGCGTATAAATGATCTCATAAATCACGGCGTCAGTGTTTGATCATTATTTGTCCACTTCGCTTAATTCATTTGATTGATTCATGTGTCAATCCAGTTTAGGAGAATTTCTTTTAGCATCAAAATGATAATGATTTCATTGTTGACATCATATCTAGTTGTTTAGTTGTGTTAGTCCTCTGTCTAGTTGTCATTGGGAGATCTAAGATAAGTTTCTTCAATCCCGTCCAGTGGTTTGAACCGTCAGTTGAGTTTTTTCATGATAATGGCACGACCGTGTATTTTTGAAAAATATTTTACTGTTCACTCGACTATTGGACCTTTTCTATATTTCAAATGAGTTAGTCCATTTGAGAGAATGTTTTGAGACATGCACATGTGAAAAATGTTTTGAAGTGTCTTCTGTTAGTTTTCGATAGAAGATTGGTGTCTTAAGGTTTTAATGTCACATGGAACTTCGAAGATACAGAAATAAAATACAAAAAAGTGAGAAGGTGAGGCGGGTTGGCTAGGTTTAGATGGCTCTTATAATATTTTAATTCACCATGCCTTTATTTCACTGTTATTCTATATGCTATTTTCCTTGTGTGATTTGGATTTCGTTCTCCCCTTTCTATGTCGCTACATTTTTTATGATTGTTGGGCTGTGAGGAATGGAGAGAGGCTGATGCCCAGTAGCAATTGATTTGTCTCCATGCTTTAGTTATCGGGCTCGATCTAATAATAAAAAATAAGAAGTTGAGAAAGGAATAAGCATGATTTAGAATTTTCTTCTACCTTATTTAGTCTTTTTTATTTGTTTACTTAATTATATTGTTCGCTAGGAGCATGCTTAGGCCGACCACACTTAAGTAGGCAAGCCTTAAGATTTTGTTAGTTTCGGGCAAGAGATCATTCCTTTAGTTAAATGTATCCGGGGAATGCCTCGAAGGGTTTGTATATATTTTATTCCAGGGTATTCCCCAAAGTATTGTATTTGAAGGTCGATTGTAGAACTCGTAGTATTTTTATTTTAATTTTATTTATTATGTGGGGGCGACCTCGAGCCACGCGTGTATTTATTTTCTTTATGTGTTTATTTTTATCTCAATTTGAATATTCTAACAGCCGACTAGATCAAGTATGCAACCATACTAGTTACGGGACTTGGGTAGTGCCTAACACCTTCTCCCTGAGTCAAATAAATCCTCTTACCGAATCTCTGATACGAATTTAGTTTTGGAGTCCAAGATATTTTAAAAGGAAAATTATTTCTAAAAACGATGACCTGGCACACCGAAACAATGTCAGGTGGCGACTTTAAAAAATCTTTTGAAATACAGTATTCTTTGTCACTTTAAATTAAAAAACCTTTCGAGCTTTACAAATCTTTTTATTTATTTAAGAGGGCTAGTGAGGTGTAAAAAAAGGGATATGACAATTAATAATTCATAGTATTTAGAGGACATAAAATTCATGATTAAAGAAAAACTCGTTTATCTTTCGAAATTCGAATAATAGCACATAATTAAAATGGAGGGAGTAGTATATCACTAGCTGCAATAATAATAATAATAGGCAGCAAATATGGACCATGTTATAGAAGATCTCGGATAGTAAGATATTGGAGTCGTTGATAAAGGATCTGATAGTTCGGCACAAAAGAAGCTCTCAAAGGCTCGTGATCTTGACAATACCCGTTCTTGCACAAAGGACATAGGTCATAAAGCATGTGTTGCACTCTTTTTTCCTTAGCTTGGGTTTTGTCCCAAATAGGTTTTACTAGCAAGATTTTTAACGAGGCAATACTTATATGCTACCCGAGGAATGTTCAACAAGTATTCAAGGCATCTTTTCAATCAACCTCGAATACTATGAGGCATCACCCTCGGAGGTTTTATCTTTGAGAAAGATATTTCGCGCCTAAAGAGGCCTCGGCAGGAGAACTTTGTAACCTCTGAGGCCCCCAGTATCCTACCGGAAGCCGCTTAAGAGACAAAACACAGAAGCACCCAGAATAACTGGGGACTTCCATCAAAAATTCAAAATAAGACCTCAAAGAGGCACCCCTTTGAAACAAGGCCAAGGCCAATATTCTCGAGGACTAACTTCTCGAACAAGTTTGAAAGTTATCAGGAAACAAGTCCAAGTGACATACTCGAAGGCTATGACCATACTAAAGACTACAATCATGTAAAGGCTACGATTATATTAAATACTACAGTCATATAAAGGTTACGACCAAATAAAAGACTTCGGTCATATAAAGGCTACAACCAAATAATGTGGGTTACAGATGTCCGGCTTTTGCTATAAATTAAAAGGCCTTCAAAAACTTTGTAAAAAACTTATTAAATCAGGCTACCCTCTACAAAAGAAAAATATAAGGGGCCTTGATAAATTTGGCCCGCAAAAGGCTTCAAACAATTAGCCCTCGAATAATCCAAAGGCTTCGATAACACCAGCCTTCGGAAAACCCTTAAGAGGCATTCGAGAATGTCCATGCAAACAAAATGAATAATAAGGTTCTGATATGTCGAACCTTTGAAAAACCCAATGGGTACAAAAACATATGCTAAGGCATAGCTAAATTCAAAACGAGGGAAAAACGATATAGCCATTTTTAGAGGCCAAAACGGCCCAATTTAAAGAGCCCAAAGGCCAATATGTAAGAGCCTAAGAGCCGATATATAAGAGCCTAAGGGCCATTATGTAAGAGCCTAAGGGCCAATATATAAGATCCTAAGGTCCAATATGTAAAAGCCTAAGGGCCGATATATAAGAACCTAAGGGCCAATCTCAAAAGGCTTAAGGGCATAAAACTTATAGTTTGAGACTCCGCTTTCACTTCGAATCAGACTCGAGGTTCACAATATCCCAAGACCACTACTTGAAAACTATTATAACTATCAATAAAGATTTAAGGGCTTATAATACCCCGAACTAGTCCTCAGACTAGTCATTCAAACGAAATTTTCCATAAATAAAGGCAATGTTGAATACAGGCAATGTTAAAACTAGCATTAGCCAAAGATGAGATTAAAAGTTCCCCTCGTATCTCCAAAAGATAGTTATAGGAAATATTTACAAAAGGGAGGCTGACAAGGAAACAAAATAAAGTAAGCTAAAACTACTTCGGAGTCGTACCTTAGCAGCTGCATCTCCAGGGATCACATTTTTTAGGGTCTAGGGTGCTTCATCCCCATCTCCTTCACGCTGAAGGCACTAGCTGAATCATCTTAATCAGAAAGTAGAGTTGTCGTCTCTTCTTCCAAAATCTACTCTGCTTCAATATCGACTGAAAGATCGAAGCCGCGAGCATGTATCTCTCCGAGGGTTATCCTCCGGGATTGTCGCCTAACATGGTCAAGGGCACTTGATAACTTAGCCTCCACTGTAGAAGAGATCTCTTTTGACCTGAGCATTAGCTGCTTCGGCATCGGCTCGATATGAATTCATAATCGCTGCAACAACGGATTTAGCCTTGGCCAACTCAGTAGCAGATCTGATTTTAAGCTCCTCGATTTCGAGACCCAAGCAAGACTCTCCTCCTTCGTAGCACGATGTTGACATTCGAGCGAAGCTAAATATCCTTTTAAAGTTTCCTTCTTAGAGGCGAGTTCGTCCATACCTTGCCTCCACCTCTGGGCCTTGGTCTCTCATTGTAAGCTCCTCATGAAGATGCACCTCTGAATCGGCCTTATGTTGGAACTGCGAAATTAAAGGTGTTAGCTGCAAAAAAAAAAGTACGTAACGAATTATTAATAACTATATTACCTTCTCGACATACTCAGCTCGATCTTGGCACACCTGTGCCAACTCAGCTCGTAGATCATGAATCTCTAATGTTGTCTTAGCATATAAGGCTTTTACGGCGTCTCCTCCTCTAAAGTCTTCTTAAGCTCGAACTCGCACCAAGCAAGATCATCTCGGAACTTGGAAAATGCCCTCTTATGGAGTGCCATAGCCTTCTGAAAAAGAAGGAAAGTCATATCTGGAACAACTAAAACAAAGGCACAATAAAGAAAAAACTCGCTTATTTAAAGAGTCTACGTGCCTCGCCAAAAAATGAAAGAAGCATCGGGATCGGGGCCATCATCAAGTCCTGCAAAGCATTCTTGAAAAATGTCGTGGCCTTCATGGTTTACTCCCATTCTTGATGATCTCATATTTACACCCTCCCGAATTTGCCCCTCGGAGAACCCGGGGCCAGGGGAGAAGCATCCACGTTGATCACCCCGAGTGATTCGCTCAAGGAATTTTCATCGCTCGGGGAATTTCCTTTTTTCTGAAGAGGCTCAGGGTCAGGATATTCGACCTCGCCCTCATAATGATCTCCTAAATGAGGTGCCTTCTTTCTGGATGATGGTTCAGGGAGTTTGTTTGAACTCCCTGTGGAAATTTCCTCAGCTCTAAAGTGGGTCTCTTCAGCTGCCGCTGGTTCGGTGGGCTTTGAAGCATCAACAGTCTTTCTTTTACGATTTACCAACAAGCAATCATCATCTTCTTCTTCCTCATATTACCGAAGGCGTTGAGCCATTTCCGGAGATAAGGCCATCGTATCGGCCTTAGGCCTTCGAGGCACACTTTTCTTTGGCTTTTGGGGATTATCAGATGTCTCTTTTTTATTTTTCTTTCATTGGGAGGTTTCGGAGCTTTCATTTCAGCAGCTGGATCCGGCCTTAATTCAACGATGTCCTCAAAACCTGCATGAAATCAAGATCAGCGTCCCATAACAGAAACACTGAAAAACGAATAAGAGAAGTTACTATGGTTTTTTTCTTCCCATCGACCCTTGGCCAAATCTCGCCAAAAGCACTCCGAGTAAGAGGAGGCGGAGGCCAGCTTTTGAAAACCAAGCAGTGGCTGCACCATCATAAAAAGTTTGGGTGAAAGGGGAATATAAAGTCAAGAAAAGAATAGGAAATAGGGTATAATCATGCTTCATGTTCCACTCATCGGGGAACAACATCCAATACGCAAAAATGGGATCGTAGGTCTTGACTCAGACAAATCGACTCATCCACCCATGATCTTTGTTCTCATCTATACTATAAAATAGAGATTTTAAGGATCGATGTTGCAACTTTATCAAGCCCCCCTCCCTCCCGATAAAGTCGGGGGCTATGTAGTCTGATCAAATGATCGAAAGTGAATGACATCCCCTCAACTTGGCTTGAAAAGAACCTGATTATGTAAACAATTTACCAGAAGGAGAGGTAGATTTGGCCAAGCGTCTCTCGGTACCGTTGGCAAAAGTCGCAGATAACCGGGTCTACGGGACCCTGGATCGAAATTGCAGGGTTCATCGTAAAGGGGTAAGTATATGCACTCAAGTAACCCACTTTGTATATGGTGATATTTTCCTCAGTGGAAGGAATCACTACTTCCTTATTGTCTAATTCACAATCCTCTTTTACTTGATCAAGCTCGGCCTCAATCACCAAATAAATATATCGAGACATAGGCTCGCATCTCTTGGCGTGGAAACAAGTTTTTCGATTTTGAAATTGGATGTTATCTCACATGGCGGGGGGAGGGGGATACATTCCTCGATACGAGGTGGCACTACCGGTTTACTCTTGGTCGATCGGGAAGATGAAGGAGCTTTTTCCTTTTGAGGAATAGATTTGGAAGTTTTAGCCATTACTATGCGGTGGACCCAAGAAGATATGAAATGTTGTTAGTAAAAGGAAAGGAGAGTTCAAGGAAATTGAAAAGGCTAAATGAGACTTTGGAAGCACTAAGGGAATAAAGTTCGAAAGGTTGTGGAATTCATATATTTATAAAGATCGTTTAAGCGTGCTGAGGAAGACAAAAGTCCGACCGTCAGCCACTAATAATTAATGATTTTGGGAATCATACAAAGGGAAACTTTTCAGTCACTTCAACCGCTTATGTCATGACATTGGTATCATGGAGAAGGCACCGGGAATTAATTTGTCAAAAGTCATCAAGGACAGCCTACAAATCGAGTTCGAGCAAACAGTCACTCAACGTTTAAGCCCAAGGGCTAGCCGAGCTCGAACAAATTCTTATTCGGGAACTATCACAAAGCCTAAGGGCTATCTCTATTTCGAGTTCGAGAAAACATTAACTCGACCTTTAAGCCCAAGGTCAACCCGCGAGCAGATTCTCATTCGGGAGCTGTCTATAAAGCCTAAGGGCTATCTCTATTTTGAGTTCGAGCAAATACTCACTCGATTACTAAGTCCAAGGGCTACCCGAGTTAAAAAGATTCTCACTCAGGGACTACCTATGTAGCCTAAAGGTTAACATTATTTCGAGTTCGAGCAAACACTCGCTCGACTACTAAGCCCAAGGGCTACCCTAGTCCGATAAAATTCTTACTTGGGGACTATCTATGAAGCCTAAAAGAGCTAACATTATTTCAAATTTGAGACCGTGCTATCACTCAACTCGGACTTAGCAGTCCCAGTGTCCTGAGTTCGCATAGAATCCATCTAAGCTTAGCTCGAGTATTAGTAAAGAACCTTAAGGGTATTATATCTGTTGGTTAAAAACATAAGGGTTTATTATGTTTCGGGTCTAGTATTTGAACTAATCGTTAGAGTTAGACACTCGAATTTTTTACAAACGAATGTAGAATAGAATTTAATACAAATCGAAGATAAAATAGAGAAATTCTTATATTAGTAAAAGATGTTTACAAAGACGACGAGGGGCCCTTACACAAAAACAAAGGAGCAAAAACAAAATCCAAGACCCTAATCTACTTTTGGGGGCATATCCTTGAGAGTGACATCTTCGAGAACCTCCTCCTCGTGGACTATATCTTGATCTTTAGAGAAAATTGCGGCCTGGTGTAGAACTTGGCGAGTATGGGTCTTGTCAGCACTATTATTGTAAGGCCACTTCTTGAGACATTGTACCAAAGTGGGATGAAAATGTTAGTAGATTATAGTGCCACCTCATTCCATAGAAAGCATAAGGAACTAAGCGTCATACCAGGTTGAAGTTTAGAGAGATGAGCATCACTGTAAAGTTCACATATCTTCTTATACGGAAAGAATTTGGTGCCCTTCTCTTGTTGTGTTGAGCCAACAATGCCAGCAGCAACAATAACAACAACAACAACAAGACCAGTATAACCTCACCCAGTGAGTTAAAGCTTTAAAAAGAGAAGGAGCCTTGGTGTAGCTGGTAAGGTTGCTGTCATGTGACCTTGTTGTCACACATTTTAACCATAAAAGTGGGTGATTAAAAGAAGAGATAGAGAAGGGAAAGGGACAGAAGTTGATGAAGAAGGAATATGTGTAGTTTTGTTCAGCCAACTAGTCCCCTAATTATAGAAAGTCGGTAATGGTTCAGCACCACAAATGGTCAGCCGATGCTGAAATATATTAAATATTTTTGGTAAAATGGATAAGCGCCACGTTTAATGCTTTTGGTGAAATGGACCACCGAGACGTTCAATGTTTTTTGGAGATGAACCAATGGGATGCATTGATCATTTCAAGTGATTACATCACGATATCATCGTGAGGGTCCCGAGAAAATTGAAGTTCAAATAGTTTCTTATTATCTTATTTTAAGAAACGCGAGTACTATCTGTATACGGTCAAAATGGAGGAGTATGATTTTGAAGTCTTAAATCATGTTGTAGGCTCGAGTCCGAGAGACTCGAAGTGGGTGTCGTATCTGGATAATGGACACCTACCTCTAGGAAGCTGATCAAATGCCCGACACGAAATTCATTAAGGGCAGCAGCTTCACGAAGTCAATGAAGAAAGAGAACGAATTTCCCAAGGACATGCGGATCTTGGCATCAATTATGGATAAGGATTCTACAAAATGGTACAGGTCTGTACTTGAACGTAATACATCTGTACAAGTAGAGTTCTTTACTTTTATAAGGAATGTACTATGTTAGGGTTTTCTCCTCCTATATAAAAGGGACCCCAATCATTTTGTAAAGGGGGATCAGATCATTCACTGCAGTAGAACATTCTTATTATTTTCTTGTTTAACGTGCTCAACAATTATTCTCCAGCTTTTATACTTTATTGTTCATACTTTATTGGTCTTAGGTGACCTCGAGGGCCCTTGATAGACGAGCTCGATGCCCCTTTAGTTCTGATAACATTGATTTGGTTCATTACTTCTTCTTACTTAAGCTCAACTTTATTCATATAATCACTAGTATTTGAATATATCATGTCTCTTTAAAATTACAAATTACCTTTAATTATCACTCACATTTTTCAAGGTAAACAAAGACAAAACTTCATAATGAAATCATTAGATAGCTAGTGCATATTTTTAGACACTTCGTTAACGTGTTCAACTTTTTAAATAACGAATTAAGAGGTGAAGATTATCAACTAAGTATTCTGGCTTCTCCAAGAACCTTGACCTGGAGGGGGATGATTTTGATGACCCTCTTTGATACCACGAAGGCCCAGAGACTCAATTGTGTCAACTCTGGGGGAGTGCGTATCTAGGTTCAGCTTCGCGTCGTATTGCCCCGAAATGTTGATTATTTCCTACAAATGAATCAAAGTCGTCCTATGAGCATAGGGACTTATCCAGTCATATCATCGATATAAATTTTAATTATTTTACCTGTTTATCCTTCAAGAGAAATCCTTGTTATATTAATGAAATGTGGTCTATATTATCAACAAGAAAATAAATGAGTTTTTTCCTGAGATCGGGGACTAATCCCGTTCCCAAGTGTACCTTTCTTTTCAGCGATTGGCTTGGTAGCATAGGGCTTTTCGTGAACAATGAGGGTTCGATAATCTTCGCCTTCGGTTATCTGTTATTTCGCTTTCGTCGATGCTCGGAGCTGTGACTACTACTACTTAGCCGCATGTTTAACTTTGGAGGTCGATGTCTTTGAGTTCAAGGGTTATGGTGTCGGCACCACTTCCTCGACTACGAACATCTCTCTTGCAGCATGTTGTTTTCTGCGGACTATTTTCACTCCTTCCTCTGTTGGGAGCTTTACCATGTGATGGAGAGTCAAAGCCACTGCCCTCATATTGTGTATCCACGGCCCCGCGATAAGTGCATTATACCTCATGTCACCTCCGATGATATGGAACCTGGTGTCTTGTATGGTCCCAGCTATGTTTACTGCCAAGATAATTTCTCCCTTACTGGTTTTACTTTCCATGTTGAAGCCATTCAACAATCGGGATGTGGGTACATCCTGATCTTGTATGCCGAGTTGTTTTGCGATCCTCGATCTGATTATGTTTGCCGAGCTACCTGGATCCACTAAAACACGTTTAACCTGAATTTTATTCAAAAGGATAGATATTACCAGGACATCATTGTGAGGCTGGGATACATCTTCCGCTTCTTTGTCGCAAAATGATAGAGTGTCCTCGGGCAGATAGCTACGACTTCGTGGTTCCTTTGTGATAGATATTTTAGTACGTTTGAAATTAGGTCCCTGTGAGGCGTCTGCTCCATCGATGATCATGTGAATGGAGTGCCGAGGTTCTTGGGGTTCATTCTTCCTGTTTGCATCTCTTTCTCGGAAATGATTTTTGGCCCGGAGCCCGATCACAGAGAAATTCACGAAGGTGCCCCTCGTTGAATAATCAATCTACCTCCTCTCTAAGTTATCTGCAATCCTCGGTCTTATGCCTTTGAGTACAATGGTACTTATACGTTATGTTGGTGTTTCTTTAAGAAGGATCTATCTGTATGGGCTTGGTCCATCTAGTATCTTTAATTTTGCCAATGGCTGAGATGATGCTTGAGGCGTCGACACTGAAGTTGTATTCTGATAATTTGGAAGCCTCCGCTGGTCCCGAGCGCCTCTCAGACCCGATTTTGCCCATGAATCCCCAGGAGCTTTGGCCTCGATCCACTCTTCGATCATTCTGAGGTGCATTACACCTTGAAATATTCCTTCTATCTTTGATGTACGATTGATATATTTCCTTGTTGAATCTTGATCCCCAGTCTGTGGCCCCCAGGGGCTTAACTGTGAATCTGTTCGACTGAACTGGGCCCGAGGGGCTCCCAACTGGTCATCTTCAACCCTAATTTTTGACTGATATCGATTGTGCACATCCGGCCATGTCATAGCTGGATATTCGATCACGTTCTGCTTTAGCTGTCGAGATAGTACCGAGCTTCTTTCATTCAAACCTTGCATGAAGGTCTAAACTACCCAGTCATTGAAGATATGGGGTAATTCCATCCTTTCTCTTTCAAACCGAGACACAAACTCCCTTAGCATTTCGTCGTCCCTTTGTTTTATCTTGAATACATCTGATTTTCTTGTGGCCACCTTTATGGCCCCTGCGTGTGCTTTCATGAAGGCATCCGCTAACATAGCAAATGAATCAATGGAGTTAGAGCTAAGTTTTGATACCCGATTATAGCTCCTTTGGATAGTGTTTCTCCAAAAAAATTTAACAATACTGACTCGATTTCGTCATCATTCAAATAAGTTCCTTTAATTCCAGAAGTGTAATAAGTAATATGCTCGTTAGGGTCAGTTGTCCCATTGTACTTTGGTATATGGGGCATGTGGAACTTCTTGGGAATGGGCATTGGAGCCGCACTGGGGGGGGGGGGGGGAGAAAAGGTTTTTGTATGAATTTTTTAGCATCTAATCCTTCAAAACTGGAGGTGCTCCCGGTATCTGGTCTACTCGGGAGTTGTAAGTTTCCACCTTCTTGTCGTTGTCTTCTATCTTCTTTTCTCCTAACTCGATTCTTTTAGTCAAATCCTTGAGCATTTTTACGATTGTGGGTCAGTCCCCGAGCCACTTTCATTGAGCCTCCCAAGCACTGGTTCATGCTGTACGTTTACTGGTTCGACGGCGTTAGCAGTCTTGTTCATACTCTAAAGTTGAGCGATGGCAACTTGTTGAGCTTGTCGCATCTTGAATATCGCCTGGAGGCTGACACATCTTTCTTCCTGGCCTCCGGCTTGAGCTTCCCTGCGTGCCTTCCTTGCGGGATTTGTGCCTGCATCCGTTTTTAGAGTGTTGTGGGAGCTAATATCAATCGGCTCCATATTTGGCACTCCCTCCAGTTTTACGGGTGGTACACCGAGCCCTACGCCACTGTTTTCTCCAATTCCCTCACTGTCGTGAACATGCACATTTTGTGTGCTAAATATGATTAAGCCTGATCAAAGAATCTTTGACAAGAAAAAGTGTGAAGAATACCGTGTGTTATTAGAAAACTAGCACTAAAATAATCACTAGTAACTGTTTACCTTGAAAAAATATGAGTAACAATTAAAGATAATTTGTGATTTTAAAGATACGAGATATATTCTAATGATTATATGAATAATATTGATCTTAAGCAAGAAGTAATGAACTAAATCAATGTTATCAGAATAGTAGGGGCCTTGAGCTCGTCTATCCAGGGACCTTGAGGTCGGGTAAGACCAATAAAATAAAGGTAATAGAGCTGAAGAATAATTGTCGAGCACATTAAACAAGAGAATAATGAGAATGTTCTATTGCAGTGAATGATCTGATCCTCCTTTAAAAAATATATTAGGGTCCCTTTTATATAGGAGGAGAAAACCCCAATATAGTATATTCCTTATAAAAGTGAAGAATTCTGTTGGTACAGGTGTATAACAGTCTAGTTTTGACCCGTACCATTTTGTACAAACTTTATCCTATAATTAATGCCTAGATCCACGTATCCTTAGGAAATTTTCGTTCTTTCTTGATTGACTTCGAGACGATGTTACCCTTGATGTAGTACATGTCGGGCATCCGATCAGCTTCCTCGAGGTAAGTGTCCCTTAGCCAGATACGATACCCACTTCGAATCTCTTGAACTTAAGCCTACAGGCTGATTTAAGACTTCAAAATCATACTCCTCGATTTTGACCGTATACCATCTTTATTTTAGATAAAGCTCCACCTTGCCCTCCTAAATTTTGCAAAACATGTCACAGTACCATCTTAATATTTGGAATACTTGCTAATTTTGTAAGACACTTATAGTGAAGTACAGAAGAATAATATGAAAATAAACCCTCCTCAAAAGAATAATATGGAAATATTTCAATAAATTCTTTTCCCAGAAGAATAATATGAAAATATTTCAATAAACCCCTTTCCTTTCTTTTACTTTTGGAGTTTCTTTTTCCTTTTATAAAACAACTTTTTGATGGTTTATATTTCACTTTCGACGATGCTAGTCCTATCCATCATTATAAACAATATTCGTGCTTAGACATCCATGATTTGATGAAAGAAAAAGTGATTTTAGGGGTAGTTGGGTTCCTTAAATAAATTTATTTAATATATGTCACATCTTTTTTTTTACCGGAAGTTTTTTCAATTTAAATGACAATTGAAATGAGATTATTTATTTAAAATTTAGAGTTGTCACTTGGGATAATTTACGGTGTCCCAAGTCATCGTTTCAAAATCTCGAATCGAAGAAAGATTGACTCTATTTTACAGTCCGCGAACATGAAAATTCGGGTAAGGAATTCTGTTAACCCGGAAGAAGGTGTTAGAAATTTTTGGATTTCGTGATTTTAGCACGGTCGCTCAATTGTTAATATTTGGCCTAATTATCTGATTAATTACACATTTTAGAATCTATTGTGCATTTTTTACCTTTTAAACCGCTTTTAATTATTTAGGAAAATTCAAAATTATTTAAAATATATCATAAGCCACGCTACATAAAATACACCCGCAATTTATAACACATTCTATTTAATTTTATTAAAAATTAAAATCGGGTCACATAAAATATACACTCAAATTTAAATTTATGCCCAAGTTTATTTGTTTATTAGCCCGATATCTAAATCATGAAGTGAGTTAATATCTAATGGGCTAATCATTCCCCACCAATCTCGTTCATAAGCAAACTCATACAAACGAACAAATATGCAGCACCCAGGACAGAAATACCCACAATATTAAGCGCTAACCAACAAAACTAATGAAATAATCCCATGAGACAAAATAGCAAACCAGTGACACGAAAAAGCCCATTTCCACCCTATCAGCTTCCTAATATTATATCTTTATTCTAAGATTTCAAACCAAGCAACCACCCATCCCTCATAATCGAGTCTTCACAATTCATTTTATTAGAATAAGGTAAAGTTGTTGGAGGAGAGAGCAAATATACGAGGTTGTCATTCATAAATCACAAACTAACACTATGTTGTCGTTCAATAAAGCCGATCATGCACCGCAAAAGCACTTATCCCCACGCTCACTTACCGCGCGCGTTACCCCACGCTCCCCTTACTTCATGTTGCTTCCCATTTTTCCCCAACTCTTCTTTTCACTTCGGTTGTCGCTGTTACCAAAAGGATGTTTTCCACTCAATTCAAGTTTTCTCGGACCCAATAATCGACGCTCCGATTCTATATGCAGAAAAAAACAAATAAATTATCTAACACAAAAGAAGAGTAAAAATTAGGAATCCGAATCTTGCCTATCGAATCCTAATTCACTCAACAGAAGGATCAGATTTGATTACCACTTTCTCACTTTCAGGCAGTTAATTCAATCTCTTAATCACTTATTATCCATCTTATTTAGCTTTTATGTGTTTATTGTGTGGTTTAATAGTATCTTTTAGCTGGGTGTTTGGTTTTTAAATCTTTGTTTCCGCTATTTATTGTTTTTCTTATTTCTTCTTTTGAGCATCTATTTTAGTTGTAGAAAATACCAATCACTATCAGTATCACTACTTCAAATACTGGCATTTGCTCTAAACTGTTTGACCATTTAACTGTTTGTTGTGCAAAGAGGACAGGAATAAAGTGAAAACTCTTTAGCCTAACACCAATCTGAAATCTACTTATAATAATAAAATGTTTGTGTGTTATGAAGTAGGAATTTTGGTGGTAGTCTAGAGGTTGAAGCTTTATTTGATTTTGTTTTAGATTCTGGGTTTGTTTTACTATTGAATGTTTTCAATTTTCTTGTTTTACTGCTCTGAATTACACTAATAATAAGTAATATTCAATTGGGTACCTGTTGATTTCTTAGAATGCAGGCAGAACGCTTGAGAAGTGATTTGGCATAGAACTATTCTGGGAAATTGATTGGATCAATGTGTGAATTGTACAATCTTGGATGACCTAATCTGTTATGCAATCTACAAATTCAAGTGACAAGAAGTGTTTGAAACGTTCACGATCATTTTCAAGCGAAATGCCAGCGACTGATACAAATGTTGCAAAGCCTTTAGAGGATTGCATCCTGTTTCCTGTTGAAGAAATAGTGCAGTACCCATTGCCTGGTTATGGTTCACCAACTTGTATAAGTTTTAGTCCAGATGATAGTGTAATTACGTATTTGCATAGTCCAAACCAAACTCTATACAGAAAGGTTTTTGTGTTGGATCTCAAGAGTGGTAGGCAAGATTTGTTCTTCAGTCCACCAGGTGGCGGACTCGACGAGAATAACTTATCTGCAGAAGAGAAGCTTAGAAGGGAAAGGTCAAGAGAGCGTGGTTTAGGGGTAACACGATATGAATGGGTTAAGGCAAGCGCTAAACGAAAGGTCATTATGGTGCCGTTGCCAGCTGGGGTATGTTCTGTTTTCTCATATAATTTTTGATGCATAGATTCTATTTAATTTGATCCCTGCACTGCACCTGAACGAGAGCTTTTCCTGATCTTCTTGTTGATACAACTGGTAGTCAAAGAAGAAAAGAAAAAACTACCATCTGCCTGTTATAAAATTCTCTCATTTTTTGTATATCTTTCCATAACCTTACAATGCTGCAGTATTCCGCACGGAGCCAACTCCCAAGTTCTCTTTTTTCAAGGAATAACTGTTGTACACGCACGACCTCAATACTTAATGTGCATTGTACTGGACTTTGGATGACATTAACCACGATTAAATGGCCTATGAGCCATAATTCTCTCACAGAGAGAGATAGGGAGGGAGGGAGGGAGGGATTTGGTGGCCGGTTCCCCCACCCCAAACCCCCCACCCCTCTATGAGAGAAGTATTGCTCATAGGCCATCTAATCGCGGTCAATGTCATCCAAAGTCCATTGACCGCGATTAAATGGCCTATGAGCAATACTTCTCTCAGAGAGGGGGGGGGGGGGGGGGAGGCAAGCAGAGGGGGATCTAGGATTTGAAGATCATGGGTGCACTACTAATTTTAAGTAAAACTTAATAATAATGTCATTGATGTGGAAAAATTAGAATGGAGTTATTACTTGGTACAAAAAGCTAATTATATATGTTAGTTTCATTGTATAAATAGCAGTAAATAACCCTAATCCCATACGTATTTGGAGTAGGACATGTATTGTACATATATAGGACTCATTGTATCATTATCATAATTAATCAATAATAGATTTTTCTCCCATGCATTCTCACATGGTATTAGAGCAACCGCGAGAAATTTATCGTTGTGCGTCATTCCAGTGATATCCGGGAAGAAAGAACTCAGTCACCATGCAATTTTCCGGTGACCTAAGTGACTAATTGCGTCAAAGTCACTAATTATCATGTTGTGCAAAATCCAACACCACCACAAGGTTCCCAAGAGAGATCCGATCAAACCCCAGAAAAAATCACCAGAAAACAGTAACCCACGCGCCGTCACGCACCTGTTGGAGAACTGTTTCCGGCGGCGCGTCAGTCACACGCTCCAGTGCATGTGGCCTTTTCCGGTCAGATTTTGGAAAAAATTCTTCAGGATAGCTTCATCTCCTTGTAATTCCGAGTCCATTGGTACTATTTCCGACAGATTCTGACAACTTTGGAATTTTCGGGCGAGCTAGAGTGATTTCCGGCATGAATTGTAATCCCCAGCAATTTTATGCTTTTTCCGGCACGATATTATAATGGAATTCGTACCTGAAGCCTTTAACTCATAATCCGTTGGATTAAATGCAACAAATCCAATCCAAATGGTTTCTTTAACGGATTATATTGAGTTTCTTCAGTACAAAGCACGTAAATAGACATCTTTAAGATTAACCTCCGTTGTTCCAACAAATAGTAGCATGACTGGTGTCTCATAATCTTCACCTTTTGAGTCTTCAGTCATTGATTCAGGTGTATCTGATCATATTTATGGTAATAAACCTTTTTTCACTAGTATCTCATATTCTCAATCTCTTCTAACAGTCACAATGGCCAATAGGTCTCAAGCCATGGTAACTGCAATAGGTCAAGCAAGTCCACTTCCTTCCTTACCTTTAGACTCAGTTCTTTATGTTCCTGGTAGTCCTTTTAATCTCATAGCCGTTTGTCGCTTACCCAAATCACTTAAATATACTGTTTTATTTCTTGATGACCTTGTTTTTATACATGAATGCAGTACAGGGAGGATCATTGGTACCGGACGTGAATCAGATGGACTTTATTACCTTATCCTTGCAAAATCACATGGACTCACATCTTGTCTTCCTCCAATAACTTCTCTCATTACTGATTTACCAGATTTATTACATAAGCGGTTAGGACATCACAGTTTGTCAAAACTTCAGAAAATGGTACCTGGCTTATCTCACTTGTCCACTCTAAAGTGTGAGTCGTGTCAGCTCGGTAAGCATACCCGATCCCATTTCCCGCAGCGTCTTGACAATCGAGCAGTCACTTTTTACTTTAGTCCATTCAGGTGTTTGGGGTCGGGTTAGCTATACCTTAGGATTCCGCTACTTTGTCAGTTTCATTGATGATCGTTCCAGGTGCACTTGGATATTTTCGATGAAAATCGATCTGAGTTATTTTCTATTTTCCAGACCTTCCATGCTGAAATTCAAAATCAATTTGAGATTTCTATCCACATTTTTCGTAGTGATAATGCCATAGAGTATTTGTTTTCCCCATTTCAGCAATTTATGAACTCCTATGGGATTGTTCATCAAATATCTTGTTAGTACACATCCCAACAAAATGGGGTAGCTGAAAGAAAGAATAGACATCTTATTGAAATTGCTCGTACCCTACTCATACAATCTCATGTTCCGTTGCGTTTTTGGGGGATGCAATTTTTACATCTTGTTAATCATATGTCATCTTCAGCTATCCAAAATCAAGTTCCATTCTCTGTCCTGTTTCACCATTTACCTTTGTTCTCTCTTCCACCCCGTGTCTTTGGGAGTACGTGCTTTGTTCATGACCTTACTCCAGAAAAAGATAAGTTAGCTTCTCGTGCTCTTAAGTGCATATTTCTGGGTTACTAAAGAACACAAAAGGGATATCGATGTTATTCTCTGACCTTCAGCGATTTTTTATGTCTGCTGATGTTACCTTCTTTGAAACCTAATCATACTTCACAGGTGCTGCTAATCACTTAGATATTTTTGAGGTGCTACCTGTTCCTTCTTTTGGAGATTCAGTCCCTATCTCCCATTCATCTTCCTCTATAGCTCCCGTGCCTATAGTTCCAGTTCCACCAACTATAGCTCCAGTGCCACCACCTAGTCCAATTCAACCAACTATAGCTCCAGTGACACCACCTAGTCGAGTTCAACCTTCTACAACTCCACCACTCCTGACTTATCATCGTCGTTCGCCCCAGCATCAGGCCCAGCTGATTCACATCCTGCACCTGACCCTGCTAATACTATCTACTTGTCTCTTTTTAATCCACCGATTGCTCTACGAAAAGGTATACGGTCCACAATTAATCCTAATCCTCATTATATCGGTTTAGGTTACCATTGTCTCTCATCATCCCATTGTGCATTTGTGTCATCTTTATCCTCTATTTCCATTCCTAAGTCTGTAGGTGAAGCACTGTCTCATCCCGGATGGCGACAAACTATGATTGACGAGATGATATACGAGTGGTACATGGGAGCTTGTTCCTCTTCCTTCAGTTAAATTGACTGGTGGTTGTCGTTGGGTGTGTACAGTCAATGTTGGTCCAGATGGCCAGGTTGATCGACTTAAGGCTCGTCTTGTTGCCAAAGGGTATACTCAGATATTTGGACTCGATTACAACGATACTCTCTCTCCCGTGGCTAAAATTGCATCAGTTCGCCTTTTTCTATCCATGGTTGTTCGTCATTGGCCTCTCTATCAGTTGGATATTAAGAACGCTTTTCTTCACGGTGACCTTAAGGATGAGGTTTATATGGAGCTACCACCTTGTTTTGTTGCTCGGGGGGAGTCTAGTAGCCTTGTATGTCGGTTGTGCCGGTCCCTCTGTGGTCTAAAACAGTCTTCTCGAGCCTGGTTTGGTAAGTTCAACACAGTTATTCAGGAGTTTGGCATGACTCATAGTGAAGCTAATCACTTTGTATTTTATCGATATTCTGCTTCAAATCTCTGTATATATCTTGTCGTTTATGTTGACAATATTGTTATTACGGCAATGATCAGGATGGTATTAGTAAGTTGAAGCAATACATGTCCTACTCCTAATACATATGGGTTTAGGGTTATTTACTACTATTTATACAATGAAACTAATACTCCTCCTCAAGCTGGTGCATATAAATCATATGTACCGAGCTTGTTACATATATAACTAATACGAGGATCAGTGAGGGACTTGGTGAAAATATCAGCAAGCTGATCATTCGACTTCACAAATTTTGTAGCAATATCTCCCGAGAGTATCTTTTCTCTAACGAAGTGACAGTCAATCTCGATGTGTTTAGTTTTCTTATGGAACACTGGATTTGACGCAATATGAAGAGCAGCTTGATGATCACACACAAGTCTCATCTGACTAATCTCACCAAATTTCAACTCCTTGAGTTACTGTTTGATCCAAATTAGCTCACATGTGGCCATAGCCATTGCTCGATATTCTACTTCTGCACTATACCGAGCAACAACATTCTATTTCTTGCTCTTCCAAGACACCAAATTTCCTACTATGACACATCTAGACGTAGAATGTCTATCAGAAGGTGATCCTGCCCAATCAACATCTGAGTAGCCAATGATCTGCCCATGGCCTCGATCTTCAAACAATAAGCCTTTGCCTGAAGCTGATTTTATATACCGAAGAATGCGGACAATTGCATTCCAATGACTATCACAGGGAGAATCCATAAACTGACTCACAACTCTCACATGAAAGGAAATGTCGGGTCTAGTCACTATGAGGTATTAATTTACCAACCAACCGTTTATATCTTGCAGGATCGCTAAAAGGCTCCCATTGACCTGGCAGAAGTTTAGAATTCGGATCCATCGGGGGTGTCAACAGGTCTTCGACATGTCGTTCCTGTCTCCTCAAGAATATCTAAGACATACTTCCGTTGTGAGATCACAATAACTGAGCTAGACTGAGCGACCTCAATATGCAGAAAATATTTTAATCTGCCCAGATCCTTAGTCTGAAAGTGCTGAAAGAGATGTTGCTTCAGCTTACTAATACCATCCTGATCATTGCCGGTAATAACAATATCGTCAAACATAGACGACAAGATAAATACAGAGATTTGAAGCAGAATGTCGATAAAATGCAAAGTGTATATGTACCGAGCTTGAGGGGGAGTGTTAGTTTCATTGTAAATAACCCTAATCCTATATGTATTAGGAGTAGGACATGTATTTGTATATATATAGGGCTTTTTTGTATCATTGTCATAATTAATCAATAATAGATTTTTTCTCCCGTGCATTCTCACAATATATATATATATATATATATATATATATATATATATATATATATATATGCTGCCCGTTTAATTACTTCTCGAGACATTTCTACTAATGGGCCCTTGAATTATAGTAGGAGCAACCTCAATTGCCGTACCCGGGCGCCGGTCTCTAGAAGCTTCTGGAATGTTCAATTTTCCTATATATATATATATATATATATATATATATACAAAAAAAATTAAGTGCAAGAAAATAACAAAAAACCTAGAGAATATGGCTAATTTTTATTCAATAAATTGCTTGTATGTACAAAATATAAAATAAAAATTCTATCTAGTTATGAAAAGTTTGGAGGCAAAAATACAATAATCTTATTAGAATTAATATAAATATGACTCAACGAGTTTTATTGTAACTAAATCTTATAGTCTTATAAATTCTTTATAGTGCTCGAGATAAAGACAAACACTAATTTAATTTGAAGTAGTAACCATAGCTAATTCCCAATCCTTTGTTATTCACCATGAAGCCTTGGGGAAATAAAGCTCTATTGGATGAAGTCGGTCAAATTACGAAAATAAATATATTAATAGAAAGGGAAAAGAAAGGAATTATTTTGAGAAAGCTCAATTGTGGGTCTGATGAAGGGAGGGAGATCGAGAATTCCGAAAAAAAGATTTTTTTTTTAAAAATATAAAGTAGAATGCGATAAGCTGGAAAAAGAAAACTGAGAAGAAATTAGCAAATTCGCAGAAGCTCTATGAAATTTAGCAGTAAGGTCGGAGGGAAAAAGACAAAGGAACCAGCGTCTGTGTTTTACCATGGTTCACAGTGCAATATAGAATCAGCATTTCAAAAAAAATTGTACACAAGATCCACTCTTAAAGCCTCTTGCACGTGCACCATTAGCTTTAAGCTGGATCCGCCTCTGGAGGCAAGGATGGATGGTGGGAGGGAGGGATGGAGGGAGAGAGAGGGAAAGGGGGACACCAAGTATTTTTACCTTTGATTAGTTTATTCATAGAATATAGCGACAACTGGTATGCATGACTCCTGTTTTAGTAATCACATCTTGATCTCACAAAGAATGCCAGGAAAAAAGAAACAGCAAATATTCATAGTAGAATATGTTTTCTGTAAACTCATAACTCATTAATTCCTTGTACTCATCATTTGACCTTTTACTTAATAAAAGAAGTTCATTGCTGAGAAAAAAAGTGATAGAAAGCCTTATTTTGGTGTTTAGAACGTGAAGTGAAAAATTAGAGCAGTCTTTTCTGAACTAGTGGCAATTTTCTCTTTCTCCACAAGTTCACTTAATATATTGTCCTTTGGTTGGAATTTGTAGTCCTCATCTATTTGAGTTTTGATCAACACATTTTTATTCTGTGTTCCATCTACGAAAAAATATTCCTCGGGACTGCTTAAGAAATTGTCAGACGGAGTAATAATTTCTTTTCATGTGAAATTATGGCCTAAATCTGTATTATATTGTCTTTGTGGAGCCAAAAAATCTGAATTCTTTGAATTTTTTTTCCAATGATCAATCTAATCAGAGCTTACTTTATGTGTAAAACAGTTATACTTAAAGGATCAGAATGCAGAGCCAGAACTTAAGATAGCAAGTACATCCTCATCGCCGATCTTGGACCCGCATATTTCACCTGATGGTACCAGGCTTGCCTATGTGAGAGATAATGAGTTGCATGTGTTTAACCTTCTGTACCATGAATCTAAGCAGTTAACAACAGGTGCCGATGGCAATGTTATAGTAAGGACTTTGTTCCAAATACTAATTGCTGATTTATCTGTTTTTATCTTTTGCTTGAGTGCTCTACAAAGTTAAATTCTTTTCACTCGTGACGTGCATCATCTGACACAGGTTTTTATGCTAATTTATGTCTTGTTTATCCTCTTCGTTTGTCATTTTATTATTTGATAGCTGAAGTAGAATTTTTGTGCAGTTATTCTTTTGTTTGGTCCATCTTGTTGACCTCAATTCTTGGCAGCCACATATTGCCCCCTCAGTTAACTAGTTTTGAGGCACAACCATTAATTTTATTAAAATATTCATCAACTTTTAAAATTCAAAATGAAACCTATCGAGTTTGTGAACTGCAATTTCAAAGAGCTAAAACTCATGTATTAGCTATTACTGACAGGCCAAAGTTGATTTATTTATCAGAAATTATAAATCCTATTAGAGACGGTCCACTCTAGGAAAAAACACCTTGCAAAATTGCATTACCCAGAAACATTGAGAAACCAGAATTACTTGCATTAGTTAATTTGTCTCTCTTTTTATGATCTTCCTACCTTCACATTGGCTGTAATTTCTGTTTAACTTATTTTAGAAGACCAAGTTGGATTTAAGTATAAATGTTCTTCTGTACTTTTCTTTGACGCTGTCACTATTCTTTGGAAAAATGGATTTTTTCTGATATTATCACTCTCACTTTCTATCAATCTCTTTTCGTCTTCTTGAGCCGAGGGTCTTTCGGAAACAACATCTCTACTCCCTGGGGTTTACCCTCCTCAAATCCCACTAATGGAATTTTACTAGGTTGTTGTTGTTGTTGTACTCTCTATCAATCTGTTAATGGAGATTACGGAGCTCACCCATAATTTTTCTAATTTTATTGTGTGGTTGATTATTTGTTGAAAGAATGGAACCATACTGACAGGCCTACTTCTTAAACGTGCTTTGATATTGTTCTCAGCGTATCTTGAAAAATAGAAGGTAAAGATCTATTTAAGTGTGGGTCAACAGCAAACTTATCTAGTCAAGTCGTTTTCATTTGACATTAACTTTTATGTCCACCTTTATCTTTTGAAGTGAAGTGGAATTAATGATGTGACTGGTGAAAACAAGAGTAACAACAACAACAACAACAACAACAACAACCCAGTATAATCCCACTTAGTGGGGTCTGGGGAAGGTAGTATGTACGCAGACCTTACCCCTACCCTTGGGTAGAGAGGCTGTTTCCCAATAGACCCCCGGCGTCCTTCCCTCCAAAAACTTCCCACCTTGCTCTTGGGGAGACTCGAACTCACAACCTCTCGGTTGGAAGTGGGGGTTGTTTACAAGAGGAAGATTGGCAAAATTCGGGAAGACAAATAAAGAGGAAGATTGGGAAAATTCGGGAGGACAAATATCTTGAATTTCACAATCCGTTGACGCAATGTGGGATAGTAATACATAAAATATATACATCTGTACATATTTGAGAATTTCAACTAATCTAATAGTGATGATTGTAGAAAGAGATACATTAGACTGTAGCGAGAACATAAGTTATTGCATGGTGAGAAAGACAAGTGGGATAGCCAAGGAAAGAAAAAAAAAATGAATTCTCTTTCTCCCCAAAAAAAAAAAAAAAAGTAATGCGCTAAAGTGGAAGGATCAGTGAGTACCTATAACGAATCTCTTGTTTTAACAGAACTGATCATTGAACAGTTGCTTTGGCTAGAAGCTGTACCTGATTCCTTTTGGGCTCAGATGGCCAGTATGGTTAGTATTGTGCTGTTTGCTTTAAATTAATTTGCTACTAATCCTCTTTGTCTTCCCTTTTTTTTCCATCTGCAGACGCATGGTCTTGCTGAATACATAGCGCAGGTGAGATTGGAATTGATGTTTTATTACTAGTATAGGAAGATTTGCCAGTTTGAGGATATTGAAATACATTAAGATGTACGTTTATGAACCTTTATCAAAAAGACCTCCGTTTATGAACGTCTCCCAAAAGCTTGTTGAAATAGCTGTATTGCTCTGACCAAGGAAATGAACATAAACATAGTTAAGTGAATGTTGAAAGTATTTTGAACAATTCATATCCTCATATCCTTCAGTTCAAATCTAGTGCCTTTGAGCTTATTTGTTAAAATTTTGAAGCTTTGTTCCAAAGTTAGGGTAGGGTTGACATTGAAGTATGACCTTTTTGTCTTAATTAGGGTTAGTTAAGATAAATCCTTAGTCTCAATTTTTGTGACAAATTTTCTTTTTTAGATTGTCCCCAAAAGAATGTCATACTACCTTATTCAGAGACAATTTAACTTTAAACTTCCTACTTTACCCTTAATGAGATCATTTATAGCCACACACATATCTATGGCTTGTTTAGACCACAAGATATAAAAGTCATTCATTTCTTTCTTAAACTCCGTGCCGAGTCAAATTCTGTCACATAAATTGGGACGGAGGGAATACTACTTTTAACTATTTTCTGTGATTATTCTGACTTATTTACTTCCAGCACTTTCGCCAGGAAAAATGAAATGGTTTTTTAAGGGCTCTAGTATTAAGGATCAGGGTGGATTTCTTAGATGCTTCAACTGTCATTTCTTGGTATTACAGAATCATCTAAAAAAATTCATTTCTGATGATTGTAGGAGGAGATGGAACGGAAAAATGGATACTGGTGGTCGCTCGACAGCAAATATATAGCATTCACACAGGTTGATTCATCTGGTATACCTCTATTCAGAATTATGCATCAAGGTAAAAGTTCCATTGGCCCCGAGGCGGAGGAAGACCACGCTTACCCTTTTGCTGGAGGGGCAAATGTCAAAGTTCGCCTGGGAGTTGTTCCAACTAATGGAGGTCAAATAACTTGGATGGATCTTCTGTGTAGTGAAAAGGACAAGGAAAACGAGGAGGAATATTTAGGCAGAGTGAACTGGATGCATGGAAATATTCTGACTGCACAGGTCTTGAATCGATCACATTCCAAACTGAAAATCCTTAAGTTTGATATCAAGACGGGGCAAAGGAATGTATTATTGGTTGAAGAACATGATACATGGATCAATCTTCACGATTGTTTTATACCTTTGGACAAAGGACTCAACAGAATTAATGGTGCATTTATATGGGCTAGCGAGAAAACAGGGTTCAGACATTTGTATCTCCATGACACAAATGGAGTGTGTTTGGGACCTATAACACAAGGTGATTGGTTGGTTGAACAAGTTGCTGGTGTAAATGAAGTTACTGGCCTTTTATATTTTACGGGAACTCTGGATGGCCCTCTTGAGTCTCACCTTTACTGTGCTAAATTGTTCCCCGATGCTAACAGTCCATTGCAGTCCCCTATGAGATTGACCAATGGACGTGGAAAACATGCAGTTGTGCTTGATCACCAAATGCAAAGATTCATAGATATCCATGATTCCTTGGTCTCACCTCCCAAAATTTCACTCTGCTCCTTGCATGATGGAAGCTTAATTATGCATCTATTTGATCAACCAGTCAGTGTTCCGCAATTCAGAAAACTCCATCTTGAATCTCCAGAAATAATTCAGATACAGGCCCAGGATGGAACTGCTTTATATGGGCAATTATACAAACCGGATCCAATGAAGTTTGGAGCTCCTCCATACAGAACTATGATTGAAGTCTATGGTGGTCCAAGTGTACAGCTTGTGTGTGACTCGTGGACGAACACTGTCGACATGAGAGCTCAGTATCTAAGAAGCAAAGGCATCTTAGTTTGGAAGGTTTGCTCCTCTTTTCTGTTCTATCTATATGCCTTTTTAATCTAAATTCATTCAGTTGTACTTGGCCATATCGAAGGGGAGCCTTGGAGCAACGCTTGCACCAGGGTAGGCTGGCTACAACGCACCCCCTTGGGTGGTGTGGCCCTTCCTCGGACCATGCGTGAACACGGGATACTTCGTGCACTTGGCTGCCCTTTTCTGTACATGACTTTCTTTCTATGGAGACCATTGTCCTTCTCTTCTCTGGATTACCTAAATTAAGCTTTCTGTGGTTTTTATTTAAGCAGATGACACTGCCTTTTAGTTTTGCTTTTAAGAATTCATTTTGGACTAACATAGAAAATACAGAGAATAAACCCGATAAAAGCAAAGAAATTCTGAACCTAGTTGCTCAGCTTTTTACAGATGGACAATAGAGGCACTGCTCGACGCGGACTCATGTTCGAGGGTGCACTCAAATATAACTGTGGCCTCGTTGATGCTGAGGATCAACTGACAGGAGCTGAGTGGCTCCTGAAACAAGGGCTCGCAAAACAAGGCCACATCGGATTGTATGGATGGAGCTATGGTGGGTATCTCTCAGCTATGACATTGGCAAGGTTTCCTGAGGTATTCAAATGTGCTGTGTCTGGTGCCCCTGTAACATCGTGGGACGGATATGATACATTTTACACAGAAAAGTACATGGGCCTACCATCCGAAAATCCATCAGGCTATCGCGAGAGCTCTGTAATGCACCATGTAGCCAAGATCAAAGGGAAGCTGTTACTCGTGCATGGCATGATTGATGAAAATGTGCATTTTAGGCACACTGCTAGGCTTATTAATGCGCTTGTGGCAGCCGGAAAGACTTATGAGTTATTAATATTCCCAGATGAACGTCACATGCCTCGTAGAATGAGAGACCGTATATACATGGAAGAGAGAATTTGGGAATTTATTCAGAGAAACTTGTGAGTGGCCTTTTCATTGTTCTAGTATACAGTTAAGGTCACGACTCTCGGGGTAGAGAAGTTTAGGGGGCTCATTTCAGTTTACAGCATGTTTCAATTGATTATAAAAGAAGTTGTACTATTCTCTGATAAAAACTACAGAAAAAGGTAACAGGCTAATAAAAGTTGTTTGTGCAACTGATCTCTGTAATAGCTGCATGTACCATAAGCTTACCTGATGTATAAAAATAATACAGCCTTCTCTTCCTGAGGAGAAATTTGATTTTTTACCATCTGTAGCAGTGATTAGTGTTCTTGCCATTCCTCTTAATTTTATTTTACCCCTCATCTACCCCCCCCCCCCCCCCTTCCTCCCACAACAATAGAAAATATGAATTTAATGTGTGATCAACTAAAATTACTGAAACAGGAAATACCATGGGAGAAGACCATAGTGGTCCCCTTCTGAGCCTAAAAGACTTAAATGTAAAATTACATATACTATAAGTTCTCTTAGATAAGATTAAGAATGAAGTTATTCGAGAGAAGGTGGGGGTGGCCCCGGTGGATGAGAAGATGCGAGAAGCGAGGCTGAGGTGGTTCGAGCATGTGCGGAGGAGAAGTCCCGATGCCCCAGTGAGGAGTTGTGAGCGGCTGGAGATTGTTGGCGTTCGGCGAGGCAGAGGGAGGCCTAAGAAGTATTGGGGAGAGGTGATTAGGCATGACATGGCTAGTATGCGGGTTTCCGAGGACATGACCCTTGATAGGAAAGTCTGGAGGTCTAGTATCAGGGTTGTAGGATATGAGCTCCTAGAGTTTTTAGTACCCCTCACCCGGGGTTGGGTGAGGCTTGGCAGAGCTATCCATAGATGATTTGTGTTTTGGCTTATGTCTCCCTTATGACTGTTAGTTATGGTAGTCACTGTATGATATTATTGCATGCTATTTTACTTATGTTTCTTATGTTTAGATAATTATTTACGCTATTTCTGCTGGAGTTACTAATGCTCTATTGTTTTTGCTTTTGTTTTTATTTTTGTTTTGCCTTTTCTCCACTGAGCCTAGGGTCGATTGGAAACAGCCTCTCTGCCCTTTAGGGTAGAGGTAAGGCTCGTCTACGTATTACCCTCCTCAGACCCCACCTGGTGGGACTATATTGGGTAGTTGTTGTTGTTGTTGTTATAAGTTCTGTTACTATGTTATAGAAGTATATGGAAGAGACAAGTCAGGAATAGGGGTGGGCATATATTGGGTAAAACCGATAACCCGAACCGTTAATTCTTTATTGGGTTATCGGTATTGGGTTACTGGGTTAGCGGTTCGGTAACGGGGTAAAAAAAAATTTTATTGGGTTATCGGTTCGGTTTCGGTTTGCATTTTTATTATTGGGTAAAAATCGATAACCCAATAAGAATGAAGTAATTTACTAATCTACCCTTAAGTATATACTAGGGTTTTATTTTACTAATTCCCTTCCCTTATTCATTTGTGTCTCTCGACTCTCATTCTATTTCGCCGCAATCCGCAACCCCTCAAGGCTCAATCTTACCAGTCACCACCAGTTGAAGGAAACTCTCAAGGCTTTGGAATATCTCCATCGACATGGGCACATCCATCGAGATGTTAAGGTTTGTTAAAACTGATGTTGCCTTGTCGCTGATCCTCAAATTTGCAATATTTGTGGTTTCTTTACCATTTTTTCCTCATTGCAGGCTGGGAATATATTGCTGGATACCAATGGGATAGTAAAGCTGGGGGACTTTGGTGTTTCAGCATGCATGTTTGGCAGCGGTCTAGGAATACCTTTGTAGGAACTCCGTGCCGGTGAGCATATAAGGCATTCTTTTGGTCAATTTCCACTCATCAGTGTTTATTTCTATAAAATCGTTTCGTGTTTTACATGTCTATCAACTACTTTTACCAAACAGGCCTAAGATGAGAATTCTGAATTGTCTACATTTTGTGACTGTCTGGATGATGTGTTGGTTTACTTATATAGTGTTGCTTTTCTACGTGCTTGTCTTTATCTTGTGGTGATGTATGGAAATGAAAAATAGTTTTTACTTGTTGTAACAGTCATTCAAGGAAATGGTTGCAATGTGTTTGGTGAAAGATCAAAATAAAAGGCCAACTGCTGAGAAGTTGTTGAAGCATTTTTTTTTCAGAAATGCCAAGCCTCCAAAGCTTTCTGTAAAAGAAACTTTTTGCTGACTTGCCACCACTTTGGCATCGAGTTAAAGCCCTCCAGGTATTTCATAAGTGGATTGTTCTAAGGGTTCATCATTTTTCATACTTAGCATTGTTTAATGTTGCTTGATGAAATCTCCGTAGATATTACACACTGGAAAAACAAATAAGCAAACAGAAACTTTAGCATTATTTATCTTATCGGGTAAACCGATAACCGAACTGATAATGATCAATAACCGATAAGCCGATAACCGATAACTAATATCTTATCGGTTTGGTTATCGGGTTATGATATTTGTAAACCGATAATCGATAGGCAAAACTGATAATTTCCAAAACCGAACCGACCGATGCCCACCCCTAGTTAGGAAGACTGTCTCAGACAAAAAGGACTTGGCACCAATTTGGCCATAGATTTTGGGTACAGTTTTTCAAAAAAAATAATAATTGAAAATACTATTTGTTGATGGAACATGATCATTTTTTGAAAAGAATTTGATTTATGTTTTTAAGTTCCCAAAAACTGGTTCAGGGTAGTTTTTAGGTAAAAAATTTTCTTTCAGTAACAAAACTTCAAGTTTTTTTTAAATAAAATATATGACCCAATATAATTTTAACTACCAAAAATTATTTTTTAATACAACTTTAAATTATATTATTTCAAATTTCAATTAAAATTATGTTCAAATGCTAGCTGATAAATTTGAAGATGCTACCTGAATAGCTGCAACAAGTTGATGTGCTTTTCTGATCCAAGATGAACCACATTAATATGATGATTGATATGCCCCATAAAATTGACGATTGGTGATATGCTTTTACTAACAACTAGGTATAAGTGTCCCAGTGTTCCAAGAAAATGAGGTGCGCCATCTCCAACCTTGTCCCCATTACTCATAATGAAGATATGATAAATTATTCATTTCCTCCATTATTATTCATCACTTTATTATTATTATTTTATTATTTAATATTTTAATTTATCTCTTTATATATGCTTAATTATATTTATGTAATCTCTTTATAATATTAATATTATATCTTAACTTTGGTGTATAATTTTGATAAATTAATTTTCGTACATTTATTATTTTTATATAAAATTATAAGTTATAATTGTACAAAAAATATATAATTATCTCAAAACATAAATATTGCAAATATAAAATATTAGATGTTTCTATAATTGAAAAGTGCAAATATAAAATATTAGATGTTGCTAAATTGAAAAGTGTGAAGAATGAAAATACTTTAAAATTGAAAATACATTACAAGTGAAAATACATTATATAATGACTACACGTATTATACCGCACAACATGTAATCGAGGATGAGTGTGATCTTAATGCACCAATTCAAGATGATTTAGAAGATCCAACTCCAACAATAGAAATGACACTAGATAAAAATCAACAATTTCAAGAATTTTTAGCTCGACATAGAAGAATTAAAGACAAAGATGCTCATTTTGCACTTCATAATGCATTAACAGATCATTTATAGGATAATACTAGAGGTTGAATTTGAATATTTATTTAGTATTTCGAACGAATTTTATCGTTATGTACTATGTATTTAATTAATCTTGTATTGCAATGATTTCACTTTTATTTGAATTATTAGTTAATCTATAATAATTTCTTACAAATTATATCATTTAAAACTTTATGAAATTATTTTAATTATGGAAATTACAAATCAATAAAAATAAAAGATGAAATTTGTTTAATGAAAATTAAAAATGAAAGATAATAATATATAATAGAAGAGAGAGAAGAATATAAAAAAGTTTGAAAAATAAAATAGGGGAATAATTGGAGTAAGTTGTCCCCAAAATGGAGAAATTCTCTATTTTGGGGACCAAAAATAGGGCAAAGGATGGAAAAATCAGAAAAAATTCAAACACACAGAAAAATAGTAGAAAAACATGATTTGGTAGGACAGAAAACATCTAAGTGTGTCTAGAAAATGAATAAATATTTTGAGAGACATGATTTTTGGTGTTAGTTAAGAGATTTTTTATTATTATAAAGATTGGTATTAATATAGCAAATCGACTCTTTCATTGGATTAAATTTGGGAGAGCTCTACAGGCGCATGTTAGCAAGGCTAGCTGACCTGCGCTTCCGCAATGTCTAAACAAAGGAAGAAGCAACAATCGATAATGGAGGATAAGGAAGATGATAGTAAGAAGGAAACACCAGTGCTCAACCAGCCTACTCGCTGGTTAATAGCTATGGGCTCTACACCCGCAGTGTTTCATAACCCAGCTGAAGACGAAGGAAGAAATGGTACGGTAGTGATGTTGTACGCGGGAATTCAACAGAGGCTAATTCCGGTAACTTTTGGAAGTTTTTTACCTAAGAAATTTCAGCCAATTAGGGAAGAAATTGAAGAATGCGAAGAGCAAACGCAAGTGAAGGAAATAATGGAGCAACCACTAGTCCACAGGCGACAGCAATTCTCAGCACATGCAAATTCAGCTCAGATCCAGCAAGATGTAGCAGATCCAGGGGGAGAAGAACGGAAAAAGGCTTCCATGCAGAAGAATAGGAGCTCTGAAAAAGGCAACACACTGAGCTACAATCCACCTGCTATGAGAGATGGAACCTTTGTAGTACAAATTGATGATGAGGATACAAAGGAACTGGAGGCTTATTGGAGCAATGCTCTGATTGGGTTTGTGCTGGGGGAGGACCGTATGAGAAAACAATGGGAAATTATATCACTAACATGTGGAATTTTGTTGAAAAGCCTCAAATAATGTACCATGAAGATGGGTACTATATATTCAGATTCGAGAATGCTGAGGATAAGGACCTTGTATTACAAGCGGGTCCTTACACATTTCACAATAAGCCACTTCTGTTGCAACAATGGAGAATGGACTTCAAGTTTGATCCGGGGAGCATAATTGTGATTCCCTTATGGATCACATTCCCATGCTCACCTCTGGGTTTTTGGTCTACTGAAGCTTTAAGCAAGCTAGCTAGTGTGGTTGGAAAACCTTTGTATACTGATAAGTCTATAGCAAAATTAGGAAAGGTGTCATATGCTAGAGTGATGGTTGAGACTGATATATCTAAGCCATTACCAGACATGTTTGAGCTTCAAACAAAGAGGGGGATCATAGTCCAACAAATGACTATGAATGGAAACCAAAATATTGTGGTAATTGCATTAGATTTGGGCACATTTCTGATGAGTGTTGGCATAAGGAAATGCAAGATAAACCAAGGGAAGACATATATCAACCAAAAGAAATAGAAAATAAGCAACAGCTGTACAGGGGAACCATGAAATGGATTCCAAAAGCAAAGAGTAAGGATGAGGCAGCTCAACTGGAAAAGAAGGCAGGGGATACAACAAAAACAGATGAAAATGAAACTGATAAACCTGTGGATAATAGGAAACTGAAAGGTAAAAGTGTACAGCAAAATGTAGATGGTATCCTGAACTCAAACAACAGATTCTCTATATTACTGATGGATGATAATTATGGGGATGTTGGCCCATCCAGCTTCACCCCCAAATGAATCTATGCACCTGGAACATTAGGGACCTGAATAAGGCCCAAAAGCAGAAAGAGTTAAAAATCTTTCTTGAGGAAAAAAAAGTGGATTTTATGGGTTGTTTAGAAACTAGAGTAAAGGAAAGGGAGGCTAGAAGGATACTAAATAAAGTCTGCTGTAATTGGAGAAACTGCTGCAATTATAATGAACATTCCAATGGGAGAGTTTGGATAATGTGGAAACCAAACATTGAGGTGAAAATATTGATGGCTGATGAACAATTTATTCACTGTGAGATTCAGGAAAGAGGTACCACGTTCAAGACTCTAATTACAGTGGTATATGCAATCAATGAGGTAAGAGACAACAATTATCGGATAGGCTGGTGCATATAGGAGCATCTATTCAGGGAAGCTGGCTGCTTAGTGGGGATTTCAATAATGTCCTTCACACAGATGACAGGATTGGATCACCAGTTACACAGAGTGAGACCAAAGGTTTCCAGGAAGCAATAAACTCACTTCAACTTACTCAGTTGAAGAGCTTGGGATGGTACTATTCTTGGTACAACAACCTGGAAGAAGAGTGTATAGCAGGATAGACTGGGCACTTGGAAATGTGGAATTGATGCAGAATTATAGCCACATTGAAGCTGATTTTCTAAATCCTGAGGTATCATATCATTCCCCTATTCTAATACAATGCAAAGTTGTGGATCAGAGAAGGAATTTGCACCCTAAACCTTTTAAACTGTACAATTCTGTGATGGAGCATGCAGAATTTGCTGGTATAGTGGAAAGGGTTTGGAAACAAGAGGTGAATGGTGGAAATGGTGGTAATATGCATAGGGTATGGAATAAACTCAAAGATTTGAAATGGGAATTGAAGGAGTTGAACACTTATATGGCATCCTATAGAATTCATCTCAATAAAGCTAGACAGAAACTTGAAGCCATTCAGATTGAACTGAGGAGCAACAATATGGATCAGGAGCTGATAGATCAAGAAAATGTGACTTTAATAGAAGTTGAGAAATGGAGCAACATAGAGGAACAGATTCTTCATCAGAAATCCAGGGCATAGTGGATCTCTTGTGGAGATTCAAATTCCAAGTATTTTCATGCACAACTGAAGATGAGGACAAACATGAATACTATAACTCTATCTACATTGATATAGGGGATAGATTATTTGATCCTAAACTAGTGGAGGAAGATTTTATAAAGTCTTTCAGCAAGATTCTCGCGGAAAGTAACTCTATTTGTCAATGTCCAAATACTGAAATTATTCAAAAGGGACCTTGTCATAGCATGCAGCAGAAACAATCACTAATTAGGCAGGTCACACGGGAGGAAGTTCATCAGGAAATCAAAGATATGCCCCATGATAGGGCACCGGGAGTATATGGGTTCCCAATTGAATTTTTCACAAGGCATTGGAAAGCAGTTGGTGATGACATATTTGAGGCTGTGAAGGAATTTTTTGAGACTGGCAAACTGCACAAAGAAGTGAGTAGTACAGCTGTAACATTGATACCAAAAGTTCAAAATCCTAGTCAAGTAAAGGATTATAGGCCCATAGCTTGCTGCACAACTCTATATAAAATAATCACAAAAGTCCTCACCGCAAGGATCAAAATTGTCATTAGTAATTTGATAGGAGGTTCACAGTCAGCTTTCATTGAAGGTAGGAGCATAATAGATAACATCTTATTTACCCATGAGCTATTCAAAGGGTATAATAAGAAAGGAATTTCCCCAAGATGTGTGCTAAAATATGACATGAGGAAGGCCTATGACACAATAAAGTGGTATTTTATAGAAAGACTACTGTTGGACATGGGATTTCCTTACAAATTCACAAGCTGGATAATGGAATGCTTATCATCTGTTACATATTCCATAAGTTTAAATGGTGGTCTCGCAACACCATTTAAAGGAAAAAGCGGCATAAGGCAAGGGGACCCAATATCCCCTTATCTCTTTGTCATTGCTATGGAATATTTACGCAGGGAATTTATGCAGATGATGAAAAGGAAGACTTCAAGTTTCATCCTAGATGCAAGAAGTTGGGGGTGGTTCATATTTGTTTTGCTGATGACCTGCTAATATTCTGTAAAGCTGATATTCAGTCTGTTAGACTATTAAAACAGACTCTCCAGAAGGTTGCTGCAACAGCAGGTCTTCAGGAAAATGCAGATAAGAGTGCAGTCTACATAGCTGGGGTTCCCAATTGGCTCAAGGAGTAAATCATGCAAGAGTTGGGATTCCCTGAAGGTACCCTTCGTTTCAAGTATCTTGGTGTACCTTTGGATTCCAAAAGGCTATCTATTACACAATGCTGGCCACTAGTGGAGAAGGTAACTCAGAAAATTAACAGTTGGACATCAAGAATATTATCATACGCAGACAGACTTCAGTTGATAAAGTCTGTATTATTTGGAGTGCAATCTTATTGGTCTCAGATTTTCTTGCTGCCTAAGAAGGCTGGATACTCCGAAGACCCATCAATAGCAGAAAACACTCTTCAACCGACATATAGATTACTTCCCCAATGGAATGCCACCCGAACGTCCATTCAATTTTGTTTGCAGTCAAGGATCTTAAGTGGGCATGCTATGCCTATGTACCCTCCGGGAATTCATAACCATTTACCCTCCTTTGATGTTTTTTGATGTATTCAAGACCATCCGTGTTGCAATTTATGTATCCCCGGCGATGGCAAAGGTGTTCTTCCATCCACAGTTGTAACAACATATTGCACCCTTCAAAGAACTTTCTTCCTTCTCGACAAAGGGTCAAATCTCGGTAAATTTCTTCCAAGATCATCGGCACTATGGTCCCATTAGCCTTTTTCACCATAAAGTCAGCTATCCCTACGAGTCCCATCTCTGTATTCACGTCTTTTCTAGGGCAAATCAGAACACCCGAGAACATCGTTATAAAAAACTAATCCTCTTCGAGCTTCCCACTTGTCTTGGTTTCCTGCACGATTAAGACCGGTATCTGCCGTCTCGAAGCCACGGGGATTCTGGTAACGTCAATACAAGAAATAAAAGGTACAGAATCCCTTGGCCAAATTTCCATCTAGGACGTCCCGACTGATGCTTAACAAATCCAAAAATTTGTGAGGGGTTACTGTCATTGGTGCTACCAGGCATTGGTTTCTAAGATTCCCTTCGAAACAGGCGTATCCTGCTATCTCTTCTAGTGTAGGAGTTAACTCGAAGTTAGCAAAGTGGAATACATTATGTGATGGGTCCCAGAATGGTATCAGTGCCTCTATTATGTCCTTCATTGGCTTAACTTTCAAGAGCCCGGTAAGACCACCCAAAGCTTTTGTCACAAAATTCTTGCTCGTCACCCAAACCATGCCACCACATATGTAGTTCCAAAGGGATCTCTTCACAAACTGAGAAAGGTTCATTTTGAATTATGCTCATCCTTCACATTTATTAAGGTGGTTTTAATCAAAATCAAACCATGACTTACTTTTTATTTAATGAAACAAAAACGACCATTTTTATTTATTTCTATCTAATAAAACAAAATGACCATTTTTTCAAAATTTTCAGAATATCCGGCTTTACCAATATGGCATTTCAGCACTTCTAAACAAAGATTTTAAGGTTGTGTCGGTTAACCGGCCAAATCCTTGAAAAATGACTAAAGGTGACTGTTCTTGCGAAACAGTCTCCCAGCATCCTTTTGAGGGACGTTCGGCTATTTCGTTAAGAATGGCATCACCTTAATTATTCAAAGTAAAAATAAACTTTTGTTCTTTTAGGCTATTTTTTCAAAAAGGATAGTTGGACCCGATAAGGGTAGCCTACGTATCCACACCATATGAGAATCAAACCGGCGTAGTTCGGGCAAATAAAATAAAACCAACTATTTTTGAAAAATAAAACCTTTTTCTTTTTTCTTTTTGTTTTCATTTTCTTAAAATTCGGCAGTACAATTTGGACATTGAATTTTTCATTCAAAACTCACTTAAACCTCACAATGCTATTTTCTTTTTTCTCTTTTTTCCTTTTTTTTTTCCAATTTTCTCCCATCAATCAAAAATCGGTCAGCATGCAAACCCGAAGCAAATAAATGCAACAAATAGCATGTAAAATATGCATTAGGATGGTCTGTCATTTTGGGTAAACCTATCCTAGACGGGCTCAACCACTGTGTTGAGTTCCCTAAGTCAAATGCATGTGATGCAACAAATCACTCCTACTAGGAATCCGGTATGAGGCTGAGTTATTCTAGGCTTTAAAAACTTGGGTTTATTGTTCTAGACCATGTTTACCCGAGCGGACAACTTGAGATGGGGGCAGCGCGCGGGAAATACAGAGGCTTCGCCGGCTTTGCAACTTGTCCAAACATCGTTCTAAATTTGAAAATTGAATCTAACAGAAAAAAAGTCACACAAAGTGCACACTCCTTCATGATTTAGAAGACTCAGAGAGAGGAGGGATTCGTAACAATTTATATACAGTTCAACAATATCGAAGCGGTAAAAAGCATCATTTAGCACATTAGGCCCAAACATGTAAATAAAACTAGATAATAAATAAAGCCAAATATAACAATTATTCTAAGCTCGAATTCTTTATCCTTGAACCAGAGATTCTGGGTTCGGTCCCCAACAGAGTCATCAGAGCTATCACACCTCCTTTTTAGACTACACCCTGTGAAAGGCGTAGATAAGGGAGTTTTTCAAATTAAAGGACAATCAAAACAGGATTATATTTATTAAATTTTTCGAGTCGCCACTTAGGATAAATAATAGTGTCTCAAGTCACCGATTTAAATCCCGAGTCAAGGAAAAGGTTGAGTCTATAATACAATCTGCGAATCAAAAATTCGGATAAGAAATTTTATTAACCCGGAAGAAGGTGTTAGGCATTCCCAAGTTCTGTGATTCTAACACGGTCACTCAACTGTTATATTAGCTTAATTATCTGATTTTAGAAATATTTTTAAACCTATGTGCTTTTTAACTCTTAAACCGCTTTTATTCATGTGAAGAAGATTTAACATCGTCTTAAATATGTCTGGGGATTGCGCCACATGAAATACACCCGCAATCCGAAACACATTTTATGTAACGTTATTAAGATTTGAATTTGGGTCACATGAAATGCACCCCCGAGTTTAGAAAGGTAAATTATTTAACTAACGCGCCTAAAGCAAGTATGCGTCTGCAACTTTGCGATGGCCATAAGAATTTGCTAAATGACACGCCTCGAATTCTAAAGATTTAGAAGAAATAATTAAGTGAGAGCCATGCATTTGAGATTTTATTTGGCACGGCGCACCTCAATTCTAATTTTAAAAGGATATTCAAAATAAATTTTGGAGGCCCATGAACTATTTGAGGTGTCTAATGCAGCACACCTCCAATATACTTGTCTTAAAATCAATCAAAATACTGAGGGCCAGGAATTTAGTCAGTGTATGAAACAAAAGTCTGAAAGAAATCTGTCCACCTAATCTGATCAGAGCCCTGGTACATGATATGAAGAGACAACACAGAATGAACAATCTATTGAAAAGAGTACAATCAAGCATGAGAATTCGATAACACAAGTAATATGATCAGCCAGAACATTAAAGATAACCGAGCATATAGTCCTGAAGGCTCAACAAAGAACTGCCAAATATACCAAGAATACTGCAATACCGAGATTCTTCTGTCTATTGACTTCTCCACACACATGCCTCCATGTTGTTGCACCACTGCTGAACTTAACCCCATCGGCTTATAAGACTAAATGACTTTGGATCTACCAGGAAATGTTGATCAACCTGCCATTGATCATCTCATGCAACCCAAACCACCAAAAGACTATAACAACTATTGTAGCCATCAACCATTGAACCAAAGCTGCTCTCCAGTTTCTCCACAGCAAAAGCTAATCAACTAATACCAAGTCAAGCTAAAGACTGACTTATTATTCACTTATCTACTTAAAAACCAATTTGCAAACTAGATAACTGCCTTATTTATAAATTCTTCACTGACCCCTCATCACGCATTCAGACCACCTGATTAAAATAGTACATCTACTGAACTAGGTCGCCAATCTTCATGGTTCAAATTGGTAGTGGAAAGTATTCAATCTCAATTAGTATTCAATCTTACACCTACGCTTGTTTGCTTTAAACTGCCCAAAAACTTGTTCCCTTACAAAAAAACTATTAATGGAGTCTCAAACTAACTTATCTAAATTTGTTAAGTTCAGTCACACCCCTATAAGAAAAAAAGAATTTCCAATTCACAGTGTCTATAGAAGAACCTATCGAAAAACTCACCCATGCTGATTTCTTTTGACTGATTAACAATTGCAAAACCAAGCAAAACTCAGTTGGACAATAGATTATCCAGAAGATTGAAAACTTTGCAACCATCAGTGCGGGATTTTGTACTTAAAACTATGCAGATTTGCTTAATAAATAGTGCAAAAATAGGGCAGGTTTTCAGCGAGCAAAAAGTCCAAACAAAGGTCCCAAAAATACTGCATGTTATCTGCTCAATTTACTGCTGAAATCAACTTCTTCAGCAGCTCGAAAGAGCAAAATTACTACAGTAGTGACCAAGCAGACGACATTTGGACAAAGGAAGGGAAATAGAGCAAGTATGCGCATATACAGTCAGCTATTTTAACACGACAAGAATGAACCAAACCTTATCATAGAACCTAAGTTAAATCAGTTCAACACTTGGACAGCTAAAATGTATACCAACTACTGTTTTAGAATAAGCATTAAGTCGCCTATTTATTAGCATTTGTAGCAGGTCCTGATAATCACTATTGACTAAACAACGCAATAGCAAAAAAGGAAACAACTGCTTGCTGATTTCATAAACTTATATTGAATCCAAGATGAATAACACATTCTACTAACTGGACATGGCAAACTATAACTCAAGCTAGCAGGAAAAGCAGCTGACATTACTCAGCAATGCAGTAAAACAGGACATAAAACAGTCAACGACACCCCAAATCAGTCTCCATTCGTATTCACATTTCCATAAAAAACACTCAAACAAACATATTCAAACTCAGAAAACCAGCTCAAAGCTCAACCAAGCAGCCCAAAATTGTTCAGTGATGTTTTACTTCTCATGTTTCAAGGAATCGATTCAAACAAACAAAACATTGCAACTCACGTAAAATAGCAAAATAGGAGAGTTTGGAAATGAAACTGAAAATGAACTTTTGATTAATGCAGTTTGAGGATTACAACGATTCTCACAGAAAGCGAGTCTAAACAAAGATCGCAATAAACTCACGAGTCAGCAGCTAAGCGAACAACGTTGGAGCAGCTCAAAACCAACAGTCCTCAATCGACTCAAAATAAAATTCAGAAAAAAAAACAAACTCAAACTCCAAGTTCAAACCAAATTCACCATGAGAATGAAAAACCTCTGAACTTCAAGATGAAAAGAACAAAGAGCTCAGATTAAAAACGAAACTAATTCATTTTCATATATTTTTTTTGCAACTTCAATTAAACCAAGATGGCTTTAGATGAATAAAAACGAAAGGAAAGCCTCACTCCAATTCTGATTTCCAAGTGATCTCTGCCTTAAAAAGCCTTTCCCCTCCAAAAACAAAAACTAAAATCAGAAAATCCCTACCTTATATAACCCCTTTAAAATCTCGAACCTTCTTCTAAATATCTCCGGATCCTCTCAATCTTCCATGAACGATTTAGGGACAGATGGAGGGCATGGATTGATTTCTATCCATCCAAGGCTCCCATATGCCAACAAATAGCTTAAGAGGTAAAGGGCACGTGAAAAAAAATCCGGATGGAACCTTCTCGATTGTTAGAGACCGTTAGAATCTGGCTGACGCGGTGGAATAAGGGGCATGTGAGTGAATTCGATCTCACTCGCCCGAGTTTAGCGAGTTTGGACGCAACTTTGAAGCGAAGAAGTGAGTGAACAGTAGGGCGTCGCTGACTCTGGGATTTAGGGATTTAGGCTTCTATTCTTTTAACTTAAGCGTTATTTGGAAAAGGGTCGGGTCAAGAAAATGGGTCGGCAATGGAATGAAGCGGGATTGGGCTGGGGAAGGTGGATAGGGTTTGAGGAATTTGAAATAAAAAGGCCCAAAAGACTTCTTTTACACATCTTTTCCTTTTCATTTTTTTTTTTAAAATTATTTTATTTTCAAAATTACTTTCCTTTTCAAAATTAAAACAACTACAATTAGAATTAAACCCCAAATCAAATTATCCTTCCCATTTAAGCTAACTAGCTCTAAATAATAATTAACACAATCACAAAATTTCAAAACTAAACTTAAAAAAATGAAAAAATAAATTATTTTTTTGTGATTTTTTCGTTTTTGTAAAGCAATTAAATCACTACTTAATATTAAAACGCAACGTTAAATCCTGAATACAAATGCGACGTATTTTGTATTTTTCAAAATTAAAATAAAATAAATATGCACCTACAAATGCAAACAATTACCAAAAATGCTACAATCACGAAATTGCAAATAATGAAAAAATTATTTTATTTCGAATTTTGGAAGTAATTCATATAGGGAAAAAATCGCGTGCTCACATTGGTCTAAACTTGGGGTACCTGAGCAGACAAATGGGGCCGAAGAGGGGGGACGTACCGGGAGCACCAAAATCTACCCGGCCTTATCGTTGGCCGAGCCTCGTTCTATTTGGTATAATTTCTACAGAAAAAGCGAGCCACGTGAACGTGTGCACCATTTTTAGAATACTTAGAGGGGTGGCGTAAGAAGACAGTTATATACCATTCAAACAATATTAAAGCAGTATACAGATAGCATTTGGCACAAAAGGTTCAAGAGTACAGTAATATAAATAACAAATAAAGTCAAGTAAAAATCGTATTAACAAGATCGACTTCTTTCACCCTGAACCTGAGATTCTGGTTCTTGTCCCCAGCAGAGTCGCCGGAGCAATTGCACCTTCTTTTTCACACACCCCCGGAAGGGTGTAATAGGGAGTTTTTTTCAATTTAAGTGACAATCGAAATAAAATTTATTTATTTAAAATCAGAGTCTCCACTTGGGATAATTCATGGTGTCCCAAGTCACCGGTTCAAGTCCCGAATTGAGAAAAAATGTGACTCTGTTTTACAGTCTGTGAACACAAAATTCGGGTAAGAAATTCTGTTAACCCGAGAGAAGGTGTTAGGCACTCCCGAGATCTGTGGTTCTAGCACAGTCTTTTTGATTATACTTGATTTATTAAATTATTTAATTGCTCATTTTAGAACCTATGGGCTTTTGCCTCTTTCATCGCCTTTAATTAAGAAAATTATCTTGAAACGGGTTATATGTACGTATACCCATTTGTTTGGCGCGTCAAAAATCATGTCACGCGAACGTGTCCACAATTAATGACGATTTATTATTATTAAGAAAGTTGGTCAAAGTTGTGCGAATGCATACTCCGATTTTGTTTATAGAGATCGCAATCATGTCACGACGTGTCCACAACCACAATAGTATATTAAACGGGCCCAAACAAACTACGATATCCATTTTTTAAATCGTACTCGTATCACGCGAATAAATACATAATTACAAATAATAGATTAAAAATGCACCTAAAAATATGCTAGCGGTGTGAACTAACCGACTTGATTAAATTACACTGATAAAGATAATAAATTTTACAATATCCACAAATAAAACACGAGTAAACTTAATAATCCAATACATAAACTTTGTCCAAACCAAGAGTTCAATTAACTCCTATTCACAAGATAAATGCAGCCCCCATCAATCCAGTTGAATGAAACAACCAAAGTTGAGAATTAATGCAAATTTCAAGGATTATCATTACTGCAGAACTTTAAGAACGTCTACTGCTATACAAGTTTAAGCACATGTATTACCTGCCAAAAGAGAACAATAGATACCAGATTCGCGACGAAACAGAGCTTCAAAATTAACAACGTGAAAAATAAGAAGGAAAGAACGATATCTGTTAACGTGTTAAAGAAATAGTACACGGACAAAAATCAAATCGAATCAAATTTCTTTTAGATGAAATTTCCAATAGTACACGGATAGAAATCTAGAAAACACTACAACCCAAAACTCGAAATAACTGACGCTTGAACCAAAGATGTCGGACAGATCTCAAACCGGAAACAAGCAGCGACAATCTCAAACGGACCTCTCCTTGGCCAGAAATTGAATTTGAAAATTGTTTTGAAGAGCTGAAACTTTGAGCTCTCTGAACTCTTGATATAGAATAGTAGAAAAAATGAGTTTTGCTTCTTGGTGTTAATGGTGGAACGCAGCTGATTTTGGATGGCTTTCATGGCTCATCAACTGTTGGTTTTGGGGTGGTTTTGTGGTGATATTTGGTTGAAGGTGGGGGTCATTTTTTTTGCAGCGGCGGGTTTGATCGAAGAATAAGCGAGAAATGGTGGGGGTGTCTGTTCTGCTTAGGTTGAAGAAGAAGGAGTTTTTTCTTAGATCTATGGATGTTGTTCGTTGAACTCCAGCTCTGTTTTGGTTAGAAATTGCGATAATAATCGTGTGTTCCGGGCTAGGAGGAAGCAATTGTAGATTTTCTTGTTCTCTGCTGAAGGAAACGATGAACGGGGGTGGTGTATGGTGTTCAGCGGCTCTCAGCTTTTTTGCAGACTCTCCCCAGGCGTTATTTTTTGCAGACTCTTTAGTTTCAGAACATATATCGCACCTCAGTTGTGCTTGAGTTTATTTGCTTGTGGCGCTATGTCTCTCCAGGGATGATATTATGCACTTAGCGTTTTGGGGACCGATATTCAGTATTTTTGTTATAATGAGAAATTTAGCTCATGTATTTCCTTATGTAAATATTTTGTGTGGATTGGGTGATACGCCGCCATAGGTATGTTGTGTTGATCGGGTGGCACGTTGCCATAGGTATATTTTTTGGATCAGGTTGCACGCCGTGATAGTGTAACGTTGAATACAGTTTTCATATTTTATCTTATGTCTGTTTCGTTTCCCATTTTCTGAGGAAAAGCTCATATTAGTTGCGTGAGTTGACTAGTCCTTTCTAGAGTTTTTTTTCTTTATGTATCATGTTCGAATTGGTAGCATATTGGCACATTGTGGCAGCATATGAAACTTTTGGTCATGACTGGGGTGGTTTGTTGTCTGAGCAGTTTGTTCTGGGTGAGACGGGATTATCAGATCTAGGATCAGTAAAGTCGGATTATACGAAGTATATTACAGAGTAAATACCATTATTTGGTTAAGGATAAGGTAATGATTCTTGTCAGGAGTATAGACTCAATAGTTTATCGTCTGGGCAATTGGTTATGAATTCTTCACATCTCTTTCGTCGTTGAGGTATTGTGAGAGTTGGAAAAAGACCTATAAGTATCATAAGGTGCGTTGTGAGCATCAGATTTGAGGAATGTTGGTTATTACGATCAGAGATATGTTATTAAAGTCCTGCAAATTATGTGGTGGATGGTGAGAATTCAGCAAAGGTATGCAGTCATGTTCTGGTACATCGTATAGAGGCTGATATGGTGTTTATATATTGGAAGAAGCCCTGGTTGAGAATTCCGGATGTTAGAATTTGGCCCTAAGCTTATTTGCTTGAATAGAAAAAGGAATATCTTCATAATTGGCCGAGCTAATGCGCTCAACTGGATTGTAGGAGTACAGGTAGGTGCACAAGGTGTTAAATAGTGATTTCAGACAAATCCAACGCAGTTCTTAGCACGTTCGAAGACGACCGTATGTTTAAGTGGGAGAGAATGTAACGACCCCACTAGTCATTTTGAGCTCTATCGCGTCGATCAGCAATTTCAGGCCATGAGCAGCTTCACTTCAGGTATTATTACTTGTGCGCATGGTCAGAATTTAATTCTTGGAAGCTCGCAACTGATTTGGAAAGAGAATTCTCATTTCTGAAGCTTTAAGTAGAAAGAATTGAATAAGATTGGACGTTTGAGTAAACGACCACAGAATATGGATTCGAAGATTTCGGTGGATTTGTATGATGATTTTGAAATTGGGCGTATGTCCGAATCAGGTTTTGATTTACCCGGGAGCGTTCTGGCTCCTATTTTAGAAGTCAGCATTTTGGAAGAATTCCATAAGTTTGGGCTGAATCACGTTTCAGTGTTATCAATGTCCGTTTGGGATTCTGGGTCTGGGATTATATCCGTATGGTGATTCTAGTATTGGGAGCGCGATCAGAAATGAATTCGGAGGTCCGTGGGTCATTTTGGAGTCATTTGGCTAAAGATAGAAACTTGAAGGTTTTTGAGAAGTTTGACCAGAAGTGGACTTTTTGATAATCAGGGTCGGATTCCGATTCCGGAAGTTGGAGTAGGACTGTAATGTCAAATATGACTTGTGTGCAAAATTTGAGGTCAATCGGATGTGATTTGATGGGTTTCGGCATCAAATGTAGAAGTTTGAAATTCTAAAGTTCATTAATCTTGGATTGGAGGTTGATTCATGATTTTAGTATTGTTTGATATGATTTGAGGCCTCGAACAAGTCCGTAATGTGTTTTGGGACTGGTTGGTATGATTGGTTGGGGTTTCGAGGGCCTCGGGTGAATTCCGAATGGTTAACTGATCGAATCGGAGAATTTGGGAAGCGCTCAAACTTCAAGTTGTTGTCATAACCACACCTGTGGTTGGTCAGCCGCATGTGCAATACCGCAGAAGCGGTCGTCCTCTCACAGATACGGTCATGGCAGGCCAAGCTACAGCCGCAGAAGCGACTCCTTAGTCGCAGAAGCGGCTGCGCAGATGTGGCTTCAAGACTGCAGAAGTAGTCCCAGCTCACTTGGCCAATTCCGCAGATGTGGCCCTCTCGCAGAAGCGGGACCATAGATGCGGTCCCCTCACCACGGATGTAGAAATCACTAAAGCAGTGAGCTTCATTTAATAGGGGCTCTAAGTCATTTTGGCCATTTTTCACTCACCATTGGGTGATTTTGGAGCTCTTGAGAAAGGACTTTCACCTAGCATCTTGAGGTAAGTTTATCCTCCCTATTTCTAGTTTAATACTTGAGTCTTAGGTAGATTAACACACAGAGATTAAGGGTAAATCATTTGTTTAGAGCAAAACCTAGGGTTTTGATAAAAGTTAGATTTAATTACGAAATTTGTTATGAAATGTATTAGAAATCATATAATATTGATCCTTAGGTTATAAAGAGCAACTTTATTCAAGAAATTTTGAAATCCGGGCACGTGGGCACGGGGTCTGATTTAGGAAACTTGTGTTTAGGGTTGAAAAATGACCTTAGTAATTAAAATGCGTACTTTTGAGCTTGTATTGACTAGTTCCTATTTCATTTAGTTAGTTTCGGATTGTGCAGCTCCAAATTGAGGGTTTGAGCACGTTCTTGATATTGGAAGTACGCTTTGGATCAAGTTGGGTCTCCTTTCTAACCTTGTAAAAGAAAATTGTCCCCATAGGTGAATTAATTGGATATATGCTCCTATTTGTAGGGGCTACGTATGCACGAGGTAACGAGAGTCCATGCGTAGCTACTATTATGCTTACGTTTGGGTAGTTTAGGACCCAAAAACATGCTTTACTTGTCAAATTTTGTTGTCAATTTGAATTGCTTAAATCACATCAAATTAGTAAATGAATTTCTAAAAAAGATTAAACTTCATTTTCTTGAATTGTTAAAAGGGGATTGACTTTTCTTTTGATAATTGTTCCCGGATGAATTCTTGATTGACATATTGTTGTGTTTATTTATATTTGACCGCATCGCATGTATGATTCACGAACGGGACAATAGATGCATCTATGACTCACTCCGTTTGACCCTCTGGCAGTGCACAATTTAAATATTGTTGGATAAGGTCGTACGGCCTCGGCATGATTTGCATATGCTTGTATTGCTTGCCTTAAAATTTACTGAATTGCTATTGTTCCTCCCTGGCGTGAGAATAAATGTGTAAATGATGAAAAGTAATTTTGGAATTTCCTATAAAAAAAGAATTGTTTACTTGTTTCACTCTATTGAATTACATCCATATTTATATAAACCCTTGACTTGTTATATTATTGATGTATCATCATTGGATCACTAGTAAGTGTCGAAATCTACCTCTCGTCTCTACTTTTTCGAGATTAGACAGTATACTTACTAAGTACACGTTATTTATGTACTCATATTACACTTGTTGTACATATTTGTTGCACATGTACATGCATTTCTAGTGGCCTACGGGGCGTAGTAGCAAGGATGATACGGGGACTAGATGAGCTGCGATTCTCGAGGCGACCCGCAGTCAGTATAGTCTCTTTCAGCATATGATATTTACTTTCTGTCCAATTCGTATTCCGGACAGTTATTGTACTTTATTTGATTTCTTAGTAATTGTCCATTCACTTCTGACACCGAGTTCTGGAATGTCTATGATAGGAGTTAGTATTTTGAAATTATTAAACGATATCCTCGTTTATTTGGTGGAACTCATTCTTTATTGTTTAAATGTATAAAACAAGTGAATTCAGAAATATCTAAAACGAGAAATTACTAGTTGTTTAGTGTTGGCTTGCCTGATAGTGATGTTCGACGCCATCATGATCCTTAGTGGATTTTGGGTCGTGACAAGGATGAGATCATAGTATAAGGAAAATTGTTTAAGATAAAAAGGAGGAGTTTATACCTTCAAGGATAACTGCACGATGGGGTTCATCCAAGTGACAGAACTATGACTTTCCAGTTTTGACTTCTCAACCGAACCTATCAAAGGTTCATCCACACGTCAGCCTAGCCCGACTTCTTCAGAAGATTACGATCAGCAGGAACCTCAATGGTAATTTACTTCATTGCCCTACTTCCACTTGAAGAACCAATTTCGGTACGAGAAGTATTGTCAGCAGGAACGGTCAAAGAAGTCAAAATAGCTTCGGACGGAGCAATAGCAGCAACACTAGGAATAGGAAAATGGGATTCCATTGGAACTAACACAGGAAAAGAGGAAAGAGGCACTTCTTCGGAAATCAAATCAAAGTTTTCATCATCAAACTCACGTGAAAAGAGGTGTTCAGCAGAGTCACGAGGTGCGATAGGCGTCTCTTTATCAGAACTCACTAAAGTAGCTTCAACGAGCTCGATGACAGAAACAAGGCAAGGAGGAGGAGTAGCTTTGTCATCTGAAATGACACATCTTCTAGCCTGCACCTTACGAACTAATGAGCTTCCATACCCCTCCTCTTCATCTTTAGAATCATGTGGTTTATCAGCCTTTCTTTTTGATGAAGAACTCAAAATTATCTCCTGGGCTCTTGTTGGAGAGAGCCTTGATGCCGCGATTGACTCATCACTCATACCCCGAATGGGAAATCTTGATTAAAAAAAGGGTTAACAAGTCCTAATGTAATAACAAAGGAAAAGGTAAAAGTGAAAGAAAGAGTTACCGTGGGTCTTAACCTTCCAACCAAATCTGTTTGAAAGATACTTCCAAGACCTTACTTCCATGGGAGAAATTGTTATAATTTTTCTACTCAACCACAAAAATTAAAAATCTCCTCAATAGTCCCCATGGTTGCTGAAAATTAAAAGTAAAACACTTACGGGAGGTACATGCTTTACATAAAAAAGGAGAAAAAGTAATAATTGTGAGGGAAACTTACGTACAGAGTTTCACTTCTCAGGGAAGGCCAAATTCTCTTTACCTACTAGCCCACTTGTAGTAGCAGCAACAAATCAGGCGTACCAACCACGATCTTTATCATCCTCAGGGCTGACTAAAACTCCCTTACTCCTTTCCACGAGAGTAGAAACCCCATGATAGAATAATTTGGTAGAATAGAGATGGATTAGATGATAAAATGTGAAAGCTAATTAAGCCAGGTTAGCAAAATACCTAAGACATGCTACAACCTCCATACAATATGACCAATCTATCCTAAAAAACACATCGAAGAACCGACAGAATTCAATAATCACTGCGTCAATAGGAAGCCTAAAACCTAAAGTAAAGGGATATGTATACATAAAATAAAAGTCATCTTTGGAAGAAGTGATTCATTGGTTTGCATTGGGAACCAGAATTGGAAAATCAAATTTCCAATGATAATCTCTACGAACAATAGAAGTCAAGCCCTCAGTAATTTGGGAAGGATAAACATAGCACGATCATGATAGGTCATAGAGGTGACTTGATCCCTAATCGATTCTCTATCAAAATAAAAAGAGAGTTCAGCAAGGATAATCTCTTCAACTGTAGGTTCGCGAACTGGCTCGCCGGAATCCCTATTTCTAGCAAAAGACCTACGCAAAAAAGAAGCCCTAGTTCTAGAAGATAAAGGAGGAGTAGAACTAGGTTGAGAAGAAGAACCTCGTATAGAAACTAACCCTAAACTACGTAGCCTACCACCTCTCCTACTTCTGGTAGGAGTAAGGGGAAGTTCATCTATAATAACGACTTTTTGAGGATCAAGGTTTGAAGAAGACATAGTTGGATCAAGAAGTAGAAAGTATTGAATGGCTAAACATGGAAAACTTTTTTATGAATGAAAAGACAGATGATGTATTTATACTCGAAAGCAACCGCCAAACAAAAAGGTAATGATGAAAACATCATTATGAATATTGTCACTTCGTAATTGATGGAGCCGTAAAAAAGTCCTAAAAGGTGCTGAGAAGTTGTAGAACCAATCGTAGGACACCACGTGTCACATGCATTAAATGGAAGTGATATACGATACATCAGTTCAGAAGAAGGTATAATGATATGAGGAAAACGACAGCAAAAATTTTTGCTTTAATGAGATCCGCTTCCCAAATATTTAATTACTGAATAATTAGCAAGTGGGGAGACTATCTGTATTGAAAAAAATCAATATTACACTTGAAATTAATTAGATGACTGATGTAGCAAGTCATGTGGATCATTAGAAAAGTGACAGATCGAGGAAAGTACTTAAAGAGATACGAGTATTAATAGGTACGAGCAAGGCGTCTAAGAGACAAGAAGAAACGGTCAGTTGAGTTTCTTCATAATTTGAAGAGATACCGATGGAATGAACCAAGACAACGAAAAGTACAGATTTGTTAACGTTCAATTAGTGAGCATGAATAATTGGAAACGTTACAGAATCTTCATGGAACATTTACAATTGTCTATTATTATTTTTTATTAATATCATTAATTTCTCATTATGACTCGGTTGTAATAGGGAAGAAACGTTATACATAGAAACGGCTACAAAAGGGAGAGAAATAATATTTTTATGGACAAACTGGTTATTATTGGAATATGCTTGTTTACATTGCTTTATATCGATTATTCTGTTATTTCTCATTCTAATTTTCCTTCTCATTACACAAATATTTATTTATTTGATTATCAATAACCCGAGTTCTTCTAAAAATAAGCTTTGACCGAAATTCCTATTTTCTGGTTAAACACTCAAGCCTAAAACACCTTTATGACCCAAACTCCTCAAACTTCCTTATTAATAAAGAAACCAAATTTATACGATTTTAAAAAAAAAAGCTATAGTTATTTGATTTTTGTGTAAGAAAATAAAGTTATATGGTTTTAATAAAAAAAGTCATAGTTATATGATCATTTGTGAATTTATTCCAAAACTCACCTTATAATTATACAACTAAACAAATAAACTGAGCAGGGAGAGAGAAGATTGAAAGAGTGTAAGGAAACTGGAAGTACAGTTGAGCAGCCAGGGACGGATGTAGTAAGTTAGGAATGAGTTCAATTACCCACATCTTTCAATTTGAAGTAAAAATTTATTAAAATTATAAAATAGTAAATATAAACTTATAATTTAAAAAAAGATAAATTTGAATTCGCTTATGTGAGCAACTATGAAAATCTGAAGAAAAATGTAGAGGTTGGGCAACGAGGAGGAAGAATATGGTAAAGCATGATCATTTGAGGGCGTGTCAAAACTTATGGTTAGCACGTGCTCAAGCATAAAGAGATGCACTTTTCCTATAACACCTCTACGATCTTCTTTTTTTTCACCGTTTGGCGTCTTCTTTATCTCGACATATTTTGTTGTTTTTCATATTAGTATTGATAGAGTTTGGTGCAAAATTGTTATGGAGTAATTCGTTTTAGCTCTGTATCAAAATAGAGGAGGAAAAGTTACATTGAAACTGTTTCGCAAAATTTATAAGCTGGTCAAATTAGTTTATAATTATTTTTTAGTTTATTTACGTATTTGATAAAGTTAAAAATATTTATAAGCCAAGTGTTTATAAATCAAAAATAATCCAAAAATCATAAGCTGATCAACCTTGCTTATGAATTTTTATCTTAGGCAAAATAACTTATCACCCCCTTAAACTTATACGATTATTAGTTACAACCTTAAATTATTTGTGATCTTAATTACCCCCCTCAATTATACTTTTTGAGAGCCATTACCTTCTTAACCGCTGATTTTGGAAATTATGTGGATGCACCCGCCTGCCACGTGAGTTTTTCTTGTGTATTTGGCATTTTTTTGAAAAATAAAATATATTTTTACCTTTTTAGACAACTTTTTTCGAATACAATTTATAATAAAAACTTGGATAGAACTACATTATTTAGGCTAAATTTTTTTATTTCGCTAAAAATAATAAAGTTTAAGTTAATTATTTTTTTGAATTTAACCTGAAAATAAAGATTTATACAATAATAAATAGCCAATGCATCTAAAAAAGTTATAAAATACATAGTTTGAAATTAATTATTTTGGCCATAATTTTTTATGGGCCTCAATGTCTTTATCTGTGTGTGGTTTCTGAGCTAGGTTCACGATCCTTGCAGCTTAATTAATCCCCCATTGGTCGGGACCTGAACAGTCGTGGTGCTCTTCTACAGCTTCTTCTACATAAGCTCCGTAACTTCTGGAATTGAAAAAGGAAGCTTTTCCAAGCCCGAACAAGATCAAAAGAACTGATCGCTTTCTACAATAACAAAATAGTTATCTACTAGCCATGTTTTCTTTCTGTGATAATGCCGTAGCGTAGGACTCCAGGAATTTTAGAAGCTGAACATGCTCAAAAGATGCCTAAAGCTTTTAGCTTTGATCATTCGACGCCGAGTGAAACGGTAGAGGACTTGATACTTATCTTCGACAAACCTCAAGCGGGAAGAGTCAATAGCAGATGCGGATTTTATTTTATAGTTGCGCTTACGCCTTCAACCCCGAAAAGGTCGGATTCGTGCAAAAAAGTAACATCCGAGATTTGTGAACAGACCGGCTTGGGACAGTTAAAGGCGAAAGCCCGGCCTCCCCCTCCAGCATCTGCTCTCTAGTTAAGTAAGGTGAAAACATCGATCAGGGGGATTATGCAGTTACAAAAGAAAAGCCCCATGGGTGGTTTAGCTGGTTACCGAAAAGCAAGAAATCCCTAAATCCAGTTATTCTTTAGGGTAAAAGGTTGGTTTAGCTCAACAATTGATAGATTGTGTTATATTGTCCGCTAAAAGCATTCTGTCCTGATGGTTTAAAAACCTAAAAAGATGGCAGTTATCACCTGCTGACGAAGTGGTGAGGTTGGCAGAGACATCACCGGACTATAGCACAAGATCGCCTTTTCTTGCTGCCATGGGGTCGACCTGTGAACAAGGTAAACCCAATGGGAACCAAAAAAGGGGGGGGGGGGGGGGTAACTACATTGGTCAGAAAACGATCCAAAAAGCGAAGGCTCACCCAGCTGAAGGAAGGAGGTGAGATAGGCAAGAGGTAGCTTGCTTCCAAGACGGCCCGGCCAATTATGGTGCTTTAAAAATATATTTTTTACATATTTTACCTGAAAAAGTAAAAATACATAGTTAAAATAAATAGTCATTGCATCAAAAGAAAAAATAAAAGGAGGGAACAACTGCAAGAAATAACCTATTATTTCTAACATACTTATTGCTCTAAAAAAATACTTATTGAAAAAATGCAAGATAAGGTTGCGTACGACGGATGTCTGACTCTTTTCCGGATCCCACGCATAGTGGAAGCTTAGTGCACCGGGCTGTCCTTTTTTTATTGCTCTAAAAATGTATCCATAGAGTAAGTTATTTTTTGCAATTGTACACTCTTTTTATCTTATTTTTATATAATGACTATTTATTTCAATTGTGTCTTTTACTTTTTTCACGTAAAATATGTAAAATAAAAAATATATTAGAGCACCATAATTTAGAGTTATATAAAAAATTATAGCCAAAATAATTAATTTTGAACCATGTATTTTTATAACTTTTTAGATGCTTTGAATATTTATTTCAATTGTATAAAACTTTATTTTCAGGTCAAGTTCGAATATAGATTAACTAAAAACTTTATTATTTTTAGCCAAATTAAAAAATTTAGCCTAAATAATGCAGTTCTATCCAAATTTTATTATAAATTATATTCGAAAAAATATATCTAAAAAAGTAACATACTTAAAAAGGTAAAAATATATTTATTTTTCAAAAAAATGCCATACATACAGAAAAATCCATGTGACAGGCGAGTGCACCTACACAATTTGCCACAATAACATCAAGAGGGTAATGACTCTCAAAAGTCTTAGTTGAGGGGGGTAATTAAGATCACGAATAGCTTAAGACTGTAACTAATAATTCGTGACAAGTTTAAGAATGTGGTAAGGTAATCTGCCATTAGCTTATAGCCTTATAAGCACTTTAAATTTGACCAAAACTTTTACTATTTTATCCTTAAAATATTTTTTTAGAATAGAACTCTTAGATGAATAATGACTGCCTCAAGTATTCAACCTAAATCCCCCTCTCCCCCTCCCCTCCCCCTCGCACCTTTTCATGTCTGCAATTCTCATTGACTATTTAAGATAAGCAAATTCTTTGTTCCTTTGTATACTTATATATATGTAATTGTATTTTAATATTTGAACTGTATGTAACAAATGAGCGCATATCAAATTTTTGGTGTATTGCTTTCTAAGTGTTGTTCTGATGAAGACAATGTGTGTTTCTCTTTAAATAATTCGTCCTATTTAAGTTTATTTTTTTAATGAGAAACGTTTGTCAATTTATTAATTATTATAACTTATGATTATATATTTATCATAAAATAAATTATATTTATTAGAAAAATTATCTTGTCTAAGTACAATTGTCTTTAAAATATAATGACAAATAAACTATTTTATTTTTGAATAAATCTGGAATACAAAATTTTGAAGAAATTACGCCCTTATAAGTGTAAATAATTCTAAGGTTATTTAAGTCATTTTAACAGAAAAAAGCTTATCAGCACTTTTCATCAAATATTACAGCAACTTATTATCAATTCAGTATTTGTACTTAAATGCGTAACTATTTATTTATTAAATGAGTTTCAATACTTAAACGCAATTTTCAACACATAATGCTTAGTTAATCCAAACGGGCTCATTATAGCCTTTTTTGGCTAAGCATCTTTTTAGTCAAAAGTGTTTTTTATAAGTCAAAAGTGTTTTTTCCCCAAAGTTCAAGTGTGTGGCCATGCTTTTAAAAGGAAAAAAAATGCTTTCGAGCATAAGCGTTTTTGAGAAGCAAAATAAAGTAGCTGCTTCTCAAAAACACTTTTGAGAAATATACATTTAGAATTACTTTTTAAAAGTTTTTTTTGGTTACTCTCCCGATATTCGGTATCGGTATTGGAGTCCGGTTATATTCGAATTCGCGCACATAAGGTTCCATTCTACGGGAAAGAATCCCTACCTAGGATTTTTTTATACGCAAGACTCAAACTCGAGACCTATGGTTAAGGGAAGAGTAGTTCCATTTTGCTGTATCACATACTTTTTAAAAGCTTGACCAAATACTAATTGCGACTCAAAAGTATTTTTTAAATTAATTAACGACGCCATCCGCTTCTCACAAAAATACTTTTTTGAAAAATACTTTTAAGAATAATACTTTTCAAAATAAATTAATTTTAGAAGGTTGACAAAAAGGCAATAAATAATTTGATATCAAAATAGGTGGGTGGAGAATTTGCTTAGTTAAGTTAAACGTCAAATGAAAGAAACTATTTTTCCTCTATATAAAATTCAAGTGACTCGTATTTACGATACAATATTTTGGGTGCTTCCATTATTTGTGAAGACGTAACGTAAATGGTGAGCTAGCAATATAAACTAAATAATATTATTAGCTTAATTAAAATAGATGATCAGTAACTGCAATTGATTATTTACATGAAAATGTGTTAAATATAAATGCTTATAAGTTATAATCATTCTATCAAATGGGATTGAAACTATTCCCTTTTTTTTTTCTTTTTTCTTTTTTGATTCTTGCCTTTTATTTCTTTGTGTTACTCAAGCTTCATCATTTTCAAATTTTTCTACCTGAATCTAATGTATTAATGTAAATCACATGTCACATTGTACTTTAAGTTTAGTGGGATTAGGTGTTATTTTCAAATATTTTAATGCTCCAGCTGCAATTTTTTCCAAAGCAAGAAATAAACAAGTACTAATCAATTAATGCATATTTTTTTTTAATAAAAATTAATTTTCATTTCATCAATAGATCAGAAAAATACAAATTTTTTCAGTAGCCGCTGACTAGCTACTTTCCACTCATTTCAATACATTATCACTCTCCTATGCTATAGATACATTCATTTTGAAGAAAAGGGCATAGATTCTAGGGGAAGTGATCCATTCTTTGCAAAAAGATCTTTCAGTGTTTAAGAGATGTTCCCTACGTATGCATATGAACTGCTATCTCTTTGCATGTATCATTTATAACTATAGTGCCGCCTTGGAATCTAATTTTGTTCCTTTCTCGCCAGAGGCAGTAGACTAACATTCCGAACACACTGGTGGTTATTTCCGCTAGTCCGTTTCTCCTTCTTGCAATGTTGCTTATCCATTCTACTTCACTGTTCCAATCACAGATGGTTCTCTGGTATCCCATCCATATGAGTAATCTATTCCATACTTCCCTTGATGTCGGGCATGTGAAAAACAGATGGTCAAAAGATTCGTCTGCTTGCTTGCAGAATACACATTGTTGCGGAATCTGTATTCCAAGATGCACTAGACGCTCCACTGTTGCCAGTCTTCTACGTAAAGCTAGCCAGAGTACAAATTTGAATCGTGGATGTAGTTTAGGCTGCAATACTATGCTTTTCCATTGTACTTTGGGGAAAAGAGGGAGTTGGAGTTTGTAGAGTTTATTGATGTTGAATTTTCCACCACTCTGTAGCTTGATCAGTCTACATTTCAGGTCCCCCTGTACACCCTGTGTGTTTGTTATCAATGATCTGGTCTCAAAATCTTCCTCACAGCCCAGGCCGCTGTGTTAGGAGTAGGAACATCCTCTACAACATTGTTTTTAATGTAGTATGTGTGCATCCATTTGATCCATAGGCTGTCCTTTTTTATTGTTACTGCCCACAGATGCTTTGCTACCGCTGCCTTGTTCCAGATTGATAAGTTCAAAACATTTAGTCCCCCAGCACTATATGGAAGACATATAGTTTCCCAAGCGACTAGTGCCTTTTTGGACACAGTTGCTGCACCAGTCCATAGAAAGGAGCTGCATATTGCTTCAATCATCTTCATTACCTTTTTAGGAAGTAGGAAGATTTGAGTCCAATATGACTGCATACCAAATAGTACTGACTTGATTAACTGGAGCCTACCTGCATAAGATAGAAGTCTTGATGTCCAGCAATTGATCTTCTGTGTTATTTTCTCTACTATTGGCCAACATTGAGCAATTGTTAATTTTTTGGAGTCCATGAGGACCCCCAGGTATTTGAATGGTAGGGACCCTTCAGGGAATTCCAGGTCGTGCAATATTTCCTCTTTTGTCCAGTGTGAGACTCCTGCTATATAGACCGCATTTTTGTCTGCATTTGCTTGTAGTCCTGAGACTTCCTCAAAGTTTTGGAGCGTCTGTTTTATAAGTCTTACAGATTTGGTATCGGCCTTGTAGAATAGTAATAGGTCATCCGCAAAGCAGATATGTTCCACTCCTAGCTTGTTACATCTAGGATGAAATTTGAAATCTTTCCTTGCCGTCATATCCTTGAGTTCCCTGTTCAAATATTCCATGACAATAACAAAGAGGTACATGGACATTGGGTCGCGTTGCCGTATACCTCTTTGTCCTTTAAATGGTGTGGTCAATCCTCCATTGAGATTTAGTGAATATGTGACCGAAGAGATGCATTCCATTATCCACTTTGTAAATTTGAGAGGGAAACCCATATCCAGCATCAATCTCTCAATGAAACACCATTCGACTGTATCATAAGGCTTCTGCAGGTCAACTTTTAATACACTGCAAGGGGAGACACCTTTCCTATTGTAACCTTTGAATAATTCTTGATTAAAGAGAATGTTGTCCGTTATGCTCCTGCCCTCAATAAAAGCTGATTGGGAATTGCTAACCAAACCACCAATGAGCGTTTTGATTCTTGCTGTGAGTACTTCGGTGATTATTTTATACAGTATTGTGCAACAAGTAATTGGTCTCTAATCATTGACAGTAGTAGGATTCTGTATTTTTGGGATCAAAGAAACTGCTGTGCTACTTATTCCTTTATGCATTCTGCCTGTTATAAAAAATTCCTGCACTGCATTGAAGACATCAGCTGCTACTGATTCCAGTGTCTAGTGAAGAACTCAACTGGGAATCCATCTACCCCTGGGCTTTGTCAAGTGGCATATCATTCATTGCCTGAAAGATTTCCTCCTTTGTAATTGGCTTAATGAGTGACTGCTTCTGTTGTATACTGAGACATGGTCCCTGTTGGATTATGGCTGTGTTTGGACATTTACAGACAAGTTTTTTTCCACCCAATATCTTCCTGAAATTGTCTAGGAACTTTGCTTCTACTAGCTCTGGATGAGACAGCATCTCACCTGACTCTGTGTATATGGAACCAATTATGTTTATGTTTGTCCTTTGCTTCAATTGTGCATGGAAGTATTTTGAGTTTGAATCTCCACATGTGATCCACTGTGCTCTTGATTTTTGGTGCAGAATCTACTCCTCTATGTTGGTCCATTTCTCAATTTCAGTCAAGGTGATCCTTTCCTGATCTATCAACTGCTGATCCAAAATATGTTTTCTCAAGTCAAACTGAATGGTTTCCAGTTTATGTCTAGCTGCACTGAGGTGGCTTTTATAGGCAGCTATGTGCATATTCAGTTATTTCAGCTCCCTTTTCAGTTCTTTAAGTTTGATCCATATGTTGTGCATGTTTCCAGTAACATCGTTTCTCCTCTGTGTCCAGACTTTTTCCACAATATCATTAAAGTCATCATGCTCCATCACAGGTTTGTACAATTTAAAAGGTTTAGGATGTAGATTGTTCCTTTGTATTCCAGTTTTGCATTGTATAAGAATAGGGGAATGGTCTGATGCCCCCGGACTCAAGTTGTCTGCTTCAATGTGACTGTACTGTTGCATCCAAGACCTATTGCCAAAGGACCAATCTATCCTGCTGTACACCCTTCTGCTGGGTTGTTGCTTGTTGCACCATGAGAAGTAGCAGCACAAACTCTTCAATTGAGTAAGATGGAGAGTGTTGATTGCTTCATGGAATCCTTTGATTTCAGTTTGTGTTACTGGAGATCCTATTTTGTCCTCTGTATGCAAAACATTGTTGAAGTCCCCACTAATCAACCAACTTTGTTGTACAGAAGCACCTAGCAGCATCAGCTTATCCCATAACTGATGTCTTTTGGAAATGTCATTGCTCGCATATACCATTGTAAGCAGTGTTTTGAAAGTGGTACCCCTTTCTTGAACTTCACAGTGTATGAATTTCTCATCAGTCATCAAAATATTCACTTCACTACTGTGTTTCCAGAGTAACCAGATCCTACCATTTGAGTGTTCAGTGTAATTACATCTGCTCCTCCACTCTCCATATACATTGTTTAGTATTCCCCTAGATTTTCCTTCCTTTACTCTAGTTTCCAGACACCCTATAACATCAAATATTATTCTTCCTCAGAAAGATGTTTAAATCTCTGCTTATGAGCCTTATTCATGCCCCTTATATTCCATGTGCATATTATCATTTGGGGGTGAAGCTGGATGGGCCAGCGTCCCCAGTAGTATCTTCCAAGTGTAAAGGGAGAAACCTGTTGCTTGAGCTGATCTTATAAGTTCCTGGTTGCTGTACAATAGTTCCATTTTGTTCCTCAATTGCTACTACCTCTGTACCATCTGTGCCTTCTGTTTCCTTCCTTTCCTCATTCTTGTTTGGCTGTTGAATTGCCTCATGTTTTGGTTTTTTTATTGGAGTCCATCTCTTGGCTTTTCTGAACTGTTTTTTCCACTTTCCTGGCTTGGACTTGCTATTGTCTTCCTTTGATAATTGTTGCTCTTCATTATACCAACGGTCTGCTGAAGTATGACCAAATCTTATACAATGTTCACAGAATTTTGGCTTCCATTCATAATCAATTTGTTGTATAATGATACCCCTTTTGGTTTGAAGCTCTAAGCTATCTGGAAAAGGCTTGGATATGTCTGTTTCGATCAGAACTCTTGCATAGGACACTTTCTCCAAATCTGCAGTGATCTTATCAGTGTATAGAGGCTTTCCAACCACACTTGCCATTTTGCTAAGTGCTGCATTTGACCTGAAACCTAATGGAAAGCCCGGGAAGTTTATCCACAATGGAATCACACTGATGTTAGCCGGATCAAATTTGAAGTTCATTTCCCATTGCTGCAGTACCAGTGGCTTGTTATGGAATGTGTAAGGTCCTTCTTGTAACACTCGATCCTTGTCCTCCGCATTGTCAAATCTGAATGATAGTACCCATCGTCATGATACATTATTTGAGGCATATCGACAAAATTCCACAGCTTTGCCACATAATTTTCCATAGCCTTCTCATACGGGGACTCACCAAGAACAAATCCTATCAATGCATTACTCCAGTAACTTTCTAATTCCTTAGTATCAACATCTTCAATTTGGACCACAAATTTGCCCTCCCTTTGGGCAGGGGGAATATAGCTTAGTGTATTACCTTTTTGAGGGCTTCTATTGAAAACCTTGCTTTTCCCAGCCTCCCCTGTATCTGCTATCCGCTGTTTGCTTTGGTCCTTTTCTGCATGCGCCGAGAACTGTAATTGTCGGGGCACTTATGAAGTTCCTTTTTCATGTGGATCTCCCTTCCCCTCTTCAATTTCATCCCTAGTAGGTTGAAATTGCTTAGGCAGAAAACTTCCTAGAGTTAGCGGAAACAAACGCTGCTCGATTCCGAATTCTGGTATCACTACCACACCACTTTGTACAGCATCATTTTCTGGGTTGTGGAACACTGTAGGAGCTGATCCCATTCCAATTAACCATCGATTTGGTTGTGTTATTGCTGGAGTGACTTCCAATGCGTCTTCTCCCCGTAATTCTGGTGTCGATTGGTGCTTCTTCCTCGTCTTAGCCATGGTTGAGGCGTACTGTAGCTTCCTGCTAACATGCGCCTCTTCGCTGAAATTGGGTTTTGGTCTTAATGCATATTTTCTTATTTTTCGTTTCTCCCCCAATTTTCAGAGGATTTGCAAATGATATGGCGGTATTTATTTTGATTAACTATAATACTGTTATGAAATAATATAAAAGACAAGAACAATAATGCAAGAACAAGAGCAATAGAGAGAAGAGTAGAGAGAGTTCTTCTTATTGATACTTAGAGATTGTTACGAATTATTTACAATGGTAGAGGGCACCTCTATTTATAGGGAGGAGGATGATTTATCTACCAAGAATAGAACTCTAGAATCTCTCTAATTAAAGACATTCACCTTAAATAGAAGTGTATTTATAACACTCCCCCTTGAATGTCTATTCAATGATGTGCCTCGTTAAAACCTTAAAACAAAACCCAATGGGAAAAATTAAAGTAAGGAAAAAGAGTACACATGTTTGAATATGCGCCTATTGGTTGCCTCATTAAAAACCTCGCAAGGAAAACCCGGTGGGACAAAACCTTGTAAGGAAAAAAGAGTGCAACGCACCTTAACTCCCCCTGATAAGAACATCAATTTATGTCCTTAAGTCTTCGCATCCCGATCTTGTGAACTAGCTTCTTGAAGGTTGACTTTGGTAGAGATTTTGTGAACAAATCAGCCATATTGTCGCTTGAACGAATCTGTTGAACATTGATATCACCATTCTTTTGAAGATCATGTGTGAAGAATAACTTTGGTGAAATATGCTTCGTTCTATCTCCTTTTATGAATCCTCCCTTCAATTGAGCTATACATGCTGCACTGTCTTCATACAAAGTTGTGGGTAGTTTATCACACTTCAAACCACATTTGTCTTGGATATGATGTATTATAGACCTCAACCACACACTCCCGACTTGCTTCATGAATAGCAATTATCTCGGCATGATTAGATGAAGTAGCCACAATTGATTGCTTAGTCGATCGCCAAGATATGGCAGTTTCTCCACAGGTAAACACATAACCCGTTTGAGATCGAGCCTTGTGTGGGTCGGACAAATATCCAGCATCAGCATAACCAACAAGATCCGGGCTGCAATTCTTGACATAAAATAAGCCCATATCGGTAGTTCCCTTTAGGTACCGCAATATGTGTTTGATCCCATTCCAATGTCTACTTGTAGGAGCCGAGCTAAATCTTGCTAAGACATTAACTGAAAATGATATGTCAGGTCTTGTAGTATTTGCAAGATGTTGGAAACACGTTTCAAATGCAATATACTAAACGTGTGTTCTTTTGTAGGTTTTGATGAATGTCAAACAAAGCAAAAAGCGATATATAGCAGTACTCAAGGACAAGCACAAAATGGATGCATTACAAGAAGCTCAAGACAAAGTTTAGAAATGTTATAATTGAGTCAATATTAATTGTGATCTTGATTCCTCAACTTGGCTCATAACATGGCTTCTCTACTAAAATTATTTTTCCAAAATCATGCATATTTAAATTAAGTGTCAAATGATTTTAAACTATGCATATTTACATTTGTTAAAATGTTTTCCAAGCATGCCTCAAAAATCTGGGCTAAGATAATCGATTATGTACTTATGATAATCGAGTATCTCTAAGCCAAGACTGCATGACAATCGATTGTGAATTAATGATAATCGATTGTGAGTAAGTCAGTTAACATCAGGTTTTTGCAAACTGCATAACAATCGATTGTGTACTTATGATAATCGATTGTTAACTGAGGCAAAGTTTTCAAAACTCATAAAAATCGATTATGAACTAATGGTAATCGATTAGAATGAGAAAAATGTCTCCCAGTGATTTTAAATAAAATGATAATCGATTGTGGCTTTTGATAATCGATTATATATGAGACAGAGAGTTTTGAAATTAATTAATAATCGATTATTCCATTTGATAATCGATTGTTGAAGCTGACCGTTGTCATATATTTTCAATTACCTTCAGGTAATCGATTGTTGATATTTAACAATCGATGTTTTGCTTAAAATCTGGAAAAGATTTTCTGAACGTTGTTAAAATAATCGATTGTTGATTTCCGGACAATCGATGTTTTATGCCAAAAATTGGAAAGGATTTCTTAACGTTATAAATAATCGATTATTGATTTGAAGTAATCGATTGTTGACATAAAATCTGGGATTGAATTTTTAATCTGATAGGCAAACAATCGATTGTTTAGTCTTGACAATCGATTGTCACTGAGTAATTTCAGCAATCCTTAATTGGCAATTAGACAACGGTAAGACTGAGTTTTTCACCTATAAATACAGCTTCAACTCAGTGTTTTCACAACAACAACATATACACTTTGAGTATTTTCATTGCTAAAAGCTTTCTTACATTGATCATCATTTTCCATTCATCCATAAAGCTTTTTGAAGAGCCATTCTATTGAGCTAAGTTGTTGTGATCTTGAGCGTACTATTTCTACTCATATCTACTCATTAAGGAGTGCTTTGTAAAGTGAGTGTGTTTTGTGTTTGTAAGAGAATTGCGATTCTCGTTTGTTGAGGAACTTGTGATTCCTCGGTTGAAGTCTTTGGGATTGTTATCCCCGAGCAGTTGAAGTCTTTGGGATTGTTATCCCCGAGCAGTTGAAGTCTTTGGGATTGTTATCCCCGAGCAGTTGAAGTCTTTGGGATTGTTATCCCCGAGCAATTGAAGTCTTTGGGATTGGTATCCCCGAGCAATTGAAGTCTTTGGGATTGTGATCCCCGAGCACCTGGGTGAGGCTTGTGTCCTCAGCTGTAACGGTTTGTTAAGCACCCGTAAGCTTGACAAGTTTAGTGGAAATCTCGAGAGAGTCTCTCGGGGACTGGACTAACCACGTTTGTGGCCAACCAGGATACATCATTGTGTAAGTTTATTCTACTGCACTTGTTTTAATTTCTGCAAAGTTTTTAAATTCCGCACTAAAACGCTTAATATTTTTAAAACGCTATTCACCCCCCCTCTAGCGTAAAGCGTATTGTCCAACAATTGGTATCAGAGCCATACTCTCTGAAAGACTTAACCGTTTGAGAGAATCTTTCCATGGCTTCTACTCTAGACTCTTTTGCAGGTATTGATGAAGGACAGTGCCCCACAAGACCTCCTTTGTTTAACGGGACTAATTATTCATATTGGAAAGAAAGGATGCAGATATTCGTCAGATCAAACAGCCCTTACTTGTGGAAGGTGTACACCAAAGGAAATGAGGTTCCTGTCAAAAAGGTGGAAGGAGAATGGGTGCCAAAATCAGAAGAGGAATTCAACGCCGAGGATAATCGAATGGTCCAAAATAATTTTAAAGCTATTAATTTATTACTTTGTGCTGTTAATGCTAATGATTACAGGAAAATCTCCTGCTGCAAAACAGCGAAAGAAATGTGGGACAAGCTTGAGGTCACTTACGAAGGGACTGACCAGGTAAGAGAAGCTAAAATTGACTTTTTAACTCATGCTTACGAATTGTTCCATATGAAGGAAGGCGAAAAGGTAGACGAGATGTTTGAGCGGTTCTCATCAATAGTGAATGATCTCCACGCGCTCAAGAAGACGTTCACAGACGAAGAACTAGTTCGAAAAATCCTTAGGAGTCTAACACCGGCATGGCGATCAAAGGCCGATGCGATTCAAGAGTCAATTGGAATCACGAACGTCACCATAGACGCTCTTAGAGGTAATCTTAAGACTTATGAATCCACTATTCTTAACCCTGTTATTGATGAACAAAGAAGGCAAAAGATTGCTCTAAAGGCGAGCACAAGTCAATCACCAATTGAAGAGGATGGAGATAGCGAATTCGGACTCATCATCAAAAAGTTCCAAAAATTCATGCGAAAAGAATATGACCGCAAAGGGAAAAAGCAAGGTGAGCAAGTTAAATGTTATGAATGTGGTGAAACAGGGCATATCAAAACAAACTGCCCAAATCTTAAAAAGGAGAAGAAACCCTTCAAGAAGCAACGAGCATACATATCTTGGGGAGGAGATTCCGGAGACGAATCCAGTGAAGAAGAAAATGAAGAAGCGGCAAATCTCTGCCTCATGGCACAGGAAGAAAATCAAAGTGAGGTAAGTCAAATCTCTTCTCAAAATTTTTATACTCTTGATGACATGAGAAATGCCTTTGATGAATTGTATGCTGAATTTCTCAAAGTTACAAAAACCGTCACTAGTTTAAGAGAAAGTGCTTCTCTAAAAGAACAAGATTTTCAAAAACAGTTTTCATTAAAAGAAAAAGAATTAGAAAAATTGGTTTTGGAAAATGAGAAGCTACTAGAACAAAACAAGTTTTATGGGAAAAGAAGTTCTGACAAGCCCGAGAGTTCTACAAAAAATTGTGCTTCTTGTGTAGACCTTAAGAATGAAGTAGGTAGATTAAAAGGCACACTAGATAAATTCAACTCCTCTCATAAAAACTTGAATGTGGTGCTTGATAACTTGAAATCAACCAAGCATGGAATAGGCTTCATAAATGAAGAAGAGGTTGATGCAAAAACCCAACCACCTAGAGCTCAATCTAGGATTAATAACAAAAATGCCTTTCCTAAAACAAACATGCATGCTAGACAAAATATTAGGAGACCTAGACATGACCTTCCGCCTAGCAATCGTCACCATAGACATGATGCATATTTTAGGCACAACAGTGATCATGCTAGAAGATCCCGAAATGTTCAACCTAGAAATGATTATGGTGCTCAAATTAGGAGAAATGAAAATAGAGTAAACAATGTGCATTATTCTAGCTACTATGAGCCTAGACGCATGCATAATCCAAATGTGACATGTCATTATTGTAGACGAATTGGTCATATTGCTCCCGCATGCTTTACTAGACATAGACATGCTACTCAAACATATCATTATAGTATGCATAACCCTCAAGGACCCAAAATGGCATGGGTACCAAAAGAGCATTGATTTGTTTTGCAGGTGTGCTTGAAGGAATCAAGTGTAGTGGATACTCCAAACACTTGACGGGAGACGAATTCAAAATTCCTTAAATTAAAGCACAAAGAAGGAGGAAGAGACGGAAAAGTCGATTTAGGCATTTTTTTCAAAATCGGAAGTATTTTCGAAAAATTTAAAAGACAAAATACAAGGAAGACAAAGGCAAAATTGTGGAAGAAGCTTCTTAAATTGAAGAATGAGCCAAAAGACCAAAATGAACGGAGGATGTTCAAAATCAGGTAATTGGCAAAGTCGAAGGGAAGGTAAGTACCCTAAACCCTCTTAAGAACATCCTAGGACAAAATTCTTAAGAGTTCACGTTTTTCACCCGACTACACTAGTTTCAAAGTTATTATTTCATTTATAGATTACTGACTTGAGCGTCGGAGATGTTTAATTCTATTTTGCAGGTATCCCCCAAAAGGTAAGAGGGAAGTATAAATTGTCTTGATACAAGAAAAATCGATCATAATCGATTATTTATGCTTACAATCGATTATCAGTATCAATAATCGATTATTTGTTGATTCAATTTTTTTTGCCATGAAATCTTGTTGAATGTTTACATTGCTTGATAGAATTAAGTCTCATCATTTTAGCATCCCCCTTCCAAACAATCGATTATTTGTTCTGCCAATCGATTATTTGCCAAAATCCAAACTCTCTGTGAGTGAAATAATCGATTACTATATATTGACAATCGATTATCTGTTTTAAACTTATGTTACCGTTTTGGCTCTACAATCGATTCCTGTCAGGTCATAAATATGAAAAACAATCGATTACCAAGTTTGACAATCGACTATCTTTTTCAAATTTTTTTTACCGTTCTGGCGTGTAATCGATGTGTCAGATCATTTTCATTAATGACAATCGATTATTCTATTCAAACAATCGATTATTGAACGGTCAGTGAATTTATTTTTACCGTTTCAGACTTCAAAGCTCTTCAAATCTCTTCAAATCTTTTCAAATAAGTGTAAGATTCATTCCTTCTCTATATAGGCTGCACATATGCTCTTGTATACTCACTCAAGCCTCCCAAGCATCAAATTATCTTGTTATCTTTGAAAAATCCTAGCACATCTTTTTCAAAAATGTCAAGCCGCAACTCCAAACGTGCTCGTTCAAAACAAGGTGCTTCTTCTTCTCGCCATCTATATCAAGATGGATCGGTTCTATTCTTTGAATCCGATGAAGAGCTCACCCGTTTCTTAACCAAATTTCTTCATGCCATTATCACCGGTGTTAAAATCAATTGGTGCAAGCTTATTCAATCTCATATGTTCAATGCCACCAGAGATGACATACCTCTCCCCTATGCCCTCTTAATAATGAAATTTCTTGAAGCTTCCGGGGTCAATATTGCTAATGGTCCTCTCAAAAAGAGCACCAAAATCTGGGAAATTTCGGAGTCTTCCTTTCATCATGATGGTGATCATGCTCCCGCTCCTCCTCAAAATCGACAAGCCCGTCGTGCTCATCCTCCTCAGGAGCCTACCCTCCGGACTATCTCTGACCAAATTACTCAATTAACCCGTGAGGTCCATGGTTACTTTGATCACGTGCATTATGCCTATGCTCAGGTGGTGCCATATCAAGCGCCTCCCAATGATGATGAAGGAGATGGGGGTGATGAATGATGAAATTGTTGTTTTTGATGATGTGAAATTGTTGTTTTTGATTTGTTTTTCCTTGGTTGGTTAGTTGTTGTTCGTTTTATTGTGTTTGGCTCCACCCATGTAATGTTATTTTCCAATAAATAAACTTTTGTTTATTTCATATGTTTTTTTTGCATATTCTTCCCTTGTATATATTTTTGCTAATGGCAAAAGGGGGAAGAAACGGGATATCAAGAAGTATGCTATATCACTCTCAACTTCATTCATGCTTAAAGTGAGGGGGAACATGAATTGAGGGGGAACATCAAATTGCATACTTTACACTTGTCTTGGATTATCAAAATAATTATTGCATATATCCCGCTTATGTTTGCCATTATCAAAAAGGGGGAAATTGTTGGAAACACGTTTCAAATGCAATATACTAAACGTGTGTTCTTTTGTAGGTTTTGATGAATGTCAAACAAAGCAAAAAGCGATATATAGCAGTACTCAAGGACAAGCACAAAATGGATGCATTACAAGAAGCTCAAGACAAAGTTTAGAAATGTTATAATTGAGTCAATATTAATTGTGATCTTGATTCCTCAACTTGGCTCATAACATGGCTTCTCTACTAAAATTATTTTTCCAAAATCATGCATATTTAAATTAAGTGTCAAATGATTTTAAACTATGCATATTTACATTTGTTAAAATGTTTTCCAAGCATGCCTCAAAAATCTGGGCTAAGATAATCGATTATGTACTTATGATAATCGAGTATCTCTAAGCCAAGACTGCATGACAATCGATTGTGAATTAATGATAATCGATTGTGAGTAAGTCAGTTAACATCAGGTTTTTGCAAACTGCATAACAATCGATTGTGTACTTATGATAATCGATTGTTAACTGAGGCAAAGTTTTCAAAACTCATAAAAATCGATTATGAACTAATGGTAATCGATTAGAATGAGAAAAATGTCTCCCAGTGATTTTAAATAAAATGATAATCGATTGTGGCTTTTGATAATCGATTATATATGAGACAGAGAGTTTTGAAATTAATTAATAATCGATTATTCCATTTGATAATCGATTGTTGAAGCTGACCGTTGTCATATATTTTCAATTACCTTCAGGTAATCGATTGTTGATATTTAACAATCGATGTTTTGCTTAAAATCTGGAAAAGATTTTCTGAACGTTGTTAAAATAATCGATTGTTGATTTCCGGACAATCGATGTTTTATGCCAAAAATTGGAAAGGATTTCTTAACGTTATAAATAATCGATTATTGATTTGAAGTAATCGATTGTTGACGTAAAATCTGGGATTGAATTTTTAATCTGATAGGCAAACAATCGATTGTTTAGTCTTGACAATCGATTGTCACTGAGTAATTTCAGCAATCCTTAATTGGCAATTAGACAACGGTAAGACTGAGTTTTTCACCTATAAATACAGCTTCAACTCAGTGTTTTCACAACAACAACATATACACTTTGAGTATTTTCATTGCTAAAAGCTTTCTTACATTGATCATCATTTTCCATTCATCCATAAAGCTTTTTGAAGAGCCATTCTATTGAGCTAAGTTGTTGTGATCTTGAGCGTACTATTTCTACTCATATCTACTCATTAAGGAGTGCTTTGTAAAGTGAGTGTGTTTTGTGTTTGTAAGAGAATTGCGATTCTCGTTTGTTGAGGAACTTGTGATTCCTCGGTTGAAGTCTTTGGGATTGTTATCCCCGAGCAGTTGAAGTCTTTGGGATTGTTATCCCCGAGCAGTTGAAGTCTTTGGGATTGTTATCCCCGAGCAGTTGAAGTCTTTGGGATTGTTATCCCCGAGCAATTGAAGTCTTTGGGATTGGTATCCCCGAGCAATTGAAGTCTTTGGGATTGTGATCCCCGAGCACCTGGGTGAGGCTTGTGTCCTCAGCTGTAACGGTTTGTTAAGCACCCGTAAGCTTGACAAGTTTAGTGGAAATCTCGAGAGAGTCTCTCGGGGACTGGACTAACCACGTTTGTGGCCAACCAGGATACATCATTGTGTAAGTTTATTCTACTGCACTTGTTTTAATTTCTGCAAAGTTTTTAAATTCCGCACAAAACGCTTAATATTTTTAAAACGCTATTCACCCCCCCCTCTAGCGTAAAGCGTATTGTCCAACACAAGATACATTAGTGCGCCAATTGCGCTAAGATATGGTACTTTAGGACCAAGTAGCTCTTCATTCCTTTCTTGTGGTCGGAATGGATCTTTGTTCACATCAAGTGATCGAACAACCATCGGTGTACTTAAAGGATGTGCTTCATCCATGTAAAACCGTTTTAGTACCTTTTCTGTATAGGTAGATTGATGAACAAAAATTCCGTTTGCCAAATATTCAATTTGCAAACCAAGACATAGTTTAGTCTTTCCGAGATCTTTCATCTCGAATTCATCCTTTAGATAATCAATTGCCTTTTGGAGTTCTTTAGGGGTTCCAATAAGGTTTATGTCATCAACATATACGGCAAGTACAACAAATTCCGATGTTGTTTTCTTTATAAAAACACACGGGCAAATGGTGTCATTTATATAGCCTTCTTTTAACAAGTACTCACTAAGACGATTATACCACATTCATCCAGATTGCTTTAGACCATACAAGGATCTTTGCAATTTAATTGAGAACATTTCCCGAGATTTTGAGTTGTGCGCGTTTGGCACCTTGAGTCCATCGGGAATTTTCATGTGTATCTCATTATCAAGTGAGCCATAAAGATAGGCAGTAACCACATCCATTAAGTGCATGTCAAGCTTTTCATGGACAGCAAAACTTATGAGATAACGAAAGGTTATCGCATCCATTACAGGCGAATATGTCTCTTCATAATCGACACCAGGCCTTTGAGAAAAACCTTGTGCAACAAGGCGTGCCTTATATCTTTGTACCTCGTTTTTCTCATTTCTTTTGCGTACAAAGACCCATTTATAGCCGACAGGCTTAACACCATTAGGTGTTTCAACTATAGGGCCAAAAACTTCACGTTTTGCCAGCGAATTCAATTCTGATTGAATTGCTTCTTGCCACTTTGGCCAATCCTGTCTTTTTCGACATTCTTCAACAGATTGAGGTTCGAGATCCTCACATTCTTGCATAATGCTAGATGCTACATTATAAGCAAAGGCATTATCCACCACAATATCCACTCGATTAATATTTGCCTCGATATTAATTGGATTTAGGGATAGTTCCGTATTTTCCAGAGTCTCGGGCTCAATGGATTCTTCATGAATCTCAGAATTTGTTAAATCGTGAGATTCTTTCGTGGTGTCATTTTGATCGTTCTTTTTCCTCTTTCTAGGATTTCGATCTTTGGAGCCTAATGGTCTGCCACGCTTCAGGCGTGCATTCGACTCATTGGTTATGACACTAGATGATTGTCCAACAGGGACATCAATACGGATTGGAACATTTTCCGCGGGAATGTGGGATTTCGTTATCCTCTTCAAGTCCGTAAATGCGTCAGGCATTTGATTTGCTATTCTTTGCAAATGGATAATCTTTTGTACCTCTCTTTCACAAATAGAGGTATGTGGATCAAGATAAGATAATGATGCATTTTCCCACAAAATTTCCCGTTTGGTTTCACCAACTTCTCCCCCTAATTTTGGGAAAAGTGTCTCATCAAATCGACAGTCTGCAAATCGTGCAGTAAACAAGTCGCCTGTCAATGTTTCGAGGTAGCGAATAATGGAGGGCGATTCAAACCCAACATATATTCCTAACCTTCTTTGCGGACCCATTTTGGTGCGGGATGGCGGTGCAATAGACACATATACTGCGCATCCAAAAATCCTTAAATGGGATATATTGGGTTCATGACCCAAAACCAATTGCAACGGGGAATACTTGTGGTAATTCGTCGGTTTGAGACGAATTAGCATTGCTGCATGTAAGATGGCGTGACCCCATACCGAAGTGGGCAGCCTCGTTCTCATAAGTAATGGCCTTGCAATCAACTGCAGGCGTTTAATTAACGATTCTGCAAGACCGTTTTGAGTGTGAACATGAGCTACAGAATGTTCAACTTTTATCCCGATTGATAAGCAATAATCATTAAATGCTTGGGATGTAAACTCAGCAGCATTATCCAGTCTTATGGACTTGATTGGATTATCTGGAAATTGTGCTCGTAGTCGAATTATTTGTGCCATTAATTTCGCAAACGCAAGGTTGCGTGATGACAACAGGCACACATGAGACCATCTACAGGATGCGTCTATCAAGACCATGAAATACCTAAACGACCCACTAGGTGGGTGAATAGGTCCACAAATGTCCCCTTGTATACGTTCCAGAAACGTGGGTGACTCAGTCCCAACCTTTGTTGGTGATGGCCTGATGATCAACTTGCCTTGATAACACGAAGTGCAAGGATATTCATTATTCGAAAGAATTTTGAAATTCTTTAACGGATGCCCATATGAGCTTTCTATAATCCGTCTCATCATGACCGATCCTGGATGTCCCAATCGATCATGCCAAAGTACAAAGGTATTGGAATCAGTAACCCTTTGGTTTACTGTTGAATGTGCCTCAATTGCACTAATTCTTGTCCAATACAGGCCACAAGATAAAGACGGGAATTTCTCAATAACCCTCTTTTGGCCGGAGACATTCTTTGTGATGACGAGATATTCAAGATTATCTTCATCCCTTGTCTCAATATGATAGCCATTCCGGCGTACATCTTTAAAACTCAACAAGTTTCTCTTAGACTTGGAGGAGAACATTGCATTCTCTATGTTTAACGTCGTGCCTTTGGGCAGAGTTACAATTGCTCTTCCGGAGCCTTCAATCAATTTACTACTTCCAGAGATTGTAGTAACGTTTGCCTTACACATATTTAGTTGAGAGAAATACTTCCTTTCTTTGAGTATTGTATGTGTAGTACATGAATCAATTAGGCAAATACTTTTACAGTTGGATGTTGATCCAAGTTCGCTTTGTGAGGTATCCATATTTGCTATCCCATAGTTTGACATACAAAAGAGATATAAGAACATAAGAATTAACAAGTTCAATTCTTTTGTGTCACATAATATTTTCAAAATCTGCTGCTAACAGTTGACTAACAAAATCAGATATGTTATTACTTTGCAGTTTGAAAATTTCAGTTTAAACATTTTTCACACACAATCGATTGTTTAACATTGACAATCGATTGTTGATTAATTTTGAAAAATTCCGGATCACTGTCTAACGACAATCGATTGTTAGACATAGACAATCGATTGTGGATGATTTTTGAAAAATTCCAGATTACACAGCCTAACAACAATCGATTGTTAGACATAGACAATCGATTGTGGATGATTTTTGAAAAATTCCAGACCACTGTTTCAAGACAATCGATTGTTAGACAAAGACAATCGATTGTGGATGATTTTTGAAAAATTCCAGATTATACTGTCTTAATGACAATCAATTGTTAGTCAACGACAATCGATTGTTGATCAATTGTTTTTCAACTTTAATGCGAAAATAGTTGATAATCGACTAGTTTTTCAGGCTAGTCGATTACCCCCACTGGAAAATAAAAGTTTTATTGATATTTGAGCATATTGAAGATATTCTAAAGAACTACTGCTAACATTGCATCATGAACTAACTAATACGAGCTAATACTAATGACTATTAGTTTATTCACTAACTAATACAAATAAGTAGAACAAAATCAAATAACTCCATCTTCTTTCATCACGGATCCATCGCCGATTAGGTGGTCTATTTTCCCTTCGGGTTGCTCAAAGAAGTCTGCCACATCCAGGTGGGTGATGTCCTCATTGTCGTCATAGACAAAATTTGTTTCAGGGCCTTTTCTCTTTCGAGATGCTTGATAAAGGTCAACCAAGTGTCTTGGTATACGGCAAGTCTTTGACCAGTGCCCTTTCCCACCGCAACGATAACATATCGTTTCTGAACTATTTGCCTTAGGATCTTTATGACCCCGTTTCTGCTTTCGGCGGTTATCTCTCTTCGGGGGGTGACGGACTTCTTTGGAATTTCTTCCTTGTCTACGTCCCTGGCTATGACCCCGTTTACGACCATGACCATGGTCCTTTTCATGTTTGGCATAATGAGGGTGCACCTTATCTGCTTCAGGCAGTGGTGTAGACCCAGTGGGTCGATTTTCATGATTTCTCATGAGCAGGTCATTATTTCGCTCAGCCACTAGTAGAAGAGAAATCAGTTCAGAGTACTTTGTAAAGCCTTTCTCTCTGTACTGTTGTTGCAGTACTATATTTGAGGCATGAAACGTTGTAAACGTTTTCTCAAGCATATCATAATCGGAGATATTATCCCAGCATAGCTTCAATTTAGAAGTAATTCTGAACATTGCAGAATTATATTCAGAAACGGACTTAAAGTCCTGGAGCCTCAGATGAGCCCAATCATATCGTGCTTGTGGCAGAGTGACCAACTTCAGGTTGTTATATCTCTCCTTTAAGCCGTTCCACAAGATAAGTGGATCCTTGACGGTGAGATATTCAATCTTCAAACCTTCATCAAAGTGATGGCGCAAGAAAATCAAGGCCTTCGCACAGTCTTGGGTGGATGCTCTTTCTCTATCTTTGATGGTGTCTCCGAGACCCATAGCATCTAAGTGGATTTCAGCATCCAACACCCATGTCATATAGTTCTTGCCCGAAATTTCAAGGGCAACGAACTTTCTTTTTGTAATGTCAGACATAATCGAAAATTAAATTAGGAAGAGGGAAATACCTTAGATTTTTCGAGAATGGTTCTTGAGACGGTAGAGTCTCGTGCTGATAACGTGTTATGAAATAATATAAAAGACAAGAACAATAATGCAAGAACAAGAGCAATAGAGAGAAGAGTAGAGAGAGTTCTTCTTATTGATACTTAGAGATTGTTACGAATTATTTACAATGGTAGAGGGCACCTCTATTTATAGGGAGGAGGATGATTTATCTACCAAGAATAGAACTCTAGAATCTCTCTAATTAAAGACATTCACCTTAAATAGAAGTGTATTTATAACAAATACTATAAATTTCACACCTAATAGAAAGGAGACATTTGTTCTGCCGATTTGGCACTACACAATTGGCCATCATTCGCGTTTGCCATGTCAAACGCTGACATACAACACATCTTGCTGGCCAAGCTTGTTTACCTCTTTTTTTTCTTTAACATTTGTTAACACTGTGCTTGGTATAACGGAAAATATTTTCGTTCAAGAAAATATTTTTTTGAAAAAAAAGTAGAATTTTATTTACTTTTTTTTATGTTTGATATGTAAATTAAGAAAAAAAAACTTCTTAAATATTCACAAATAATTTAAATATAATAATTATGAAGCCATAAACTTTCAGACCAACAACTTTCCGGACCTATAAATTTTATAAACTTTCGAACTGTTAAATTTTTAAAAAATCGCGAAATTTCGAACACGTAAATTATAAAATTTCTAAACCTAAAAACTTCTAAACACATAAGCCCCCGAACTCATAATTTTCGAACTTGTGAAATTTAAGCCTTTAAACCGATAAATAATAAAATTAAAATAGAAAAATATATTTAAAATTTTTTTCCCGAAGAGAAGGAGGGAGTGGAGTAGGGGGTAGGTGGCGAGGCTTGGGGCGGTAAAACGAAAAAAAATAGAAATTTAAATTACAAAAAAAAATAAAATCTTTTTTATGCTGCGGCGGCGGGGTGGGGGTAGGTGGCGGGACTGGGTGCAATCTAATGAAAAAAATAAAAATTTAAATTACAAAAAAGTAAAATCTTTTTTTTTATGCGGCGGAGGCGGGGGTAGGTGGCGGGACTGGGGGGCAATAAAACGAAAAAAAATAGAAATTTAAATTAAAAAAAGTACAAATTTTTTTATAGGGGGGAGGGGGAGGTGGGTGATGCAGGAAAATAAAAAAAATATAAATTTGAAATTAAAAAAAATTATTTCGGGGGGAGTGGGGAGGAGGGATTAAGGGGTAAAAAAACTTTTTTTTCTTAGAAGGAGTGGGGTGGATTGGTGAGGTCGGGGAAGGTCGAGAAGGAGTTTTGGAAAATATTTTCCTTCTTTTGATAAGGAAAATATTTTTCCTCTAATTAAAGGAAATAAATTAATAAAAAAAATATTTTTCAAAATATTTATACCAATTAAACATAAAAAAATTTAAAAATATTTTTCAAAAAAATATTTTCCGTCGTACCAAATACTAACTTTTTTTTCTTTAACATTTGTTTGCTTTATGGCTCTTCTAATTAAACTTTTGAACTGTAGCACGATTCAATTACCTTATTTTTGCTTGGATAAAAGATTAAAAAAGCAAAATTTAAAATGGTGAAAGTGAAACCAATAGTAGTAGTAGTAAAGTTCTAGAATACTGACGGCGTCAAATAAAACCCGTTACTTACGGTGAAAGAGTGTCAAAGCATGAGGGTCCCACTTCCATTTCTATATATGAATGGGGGACCCGGAGATAATATCATTACATACTCCTTTTGTCTGTCAACTCCAATGCCAAAAATCCTCTACAGGAAAAAAGGAGGAAGAAAAAACTACAGAGGAGGAAAGATCGTTAGTCTTTACAAAGCTGATGCGGCGGAAATTCATAATGGAATTTGGATAATGATCGCCCCTCTATTTCGTATGCAAAAAGTTCAAGTTTTGATTTGATTTCTGTAAGTAATTCACATTTTTCTCTCATAGTTTCCATAGGTTAGTGTGTATTTGTTTCTGCTTAAACACCAGAATCCCTTTTTCTTTTTGGTGGGATTTGAGAAATTGCTGAAGTGTTTGTGGCTTTTTTAGCTGCTGATGTTTGATTTGGGACTTAATTAAACCTTAGTTTTTGTGCTGTTACTGCTCGCTCATACTCATTGTATCTGCTTTTATTGTTCTGGATTCTTGGTTATTGGAGGCCATAATTGTTTGAAATCTATTGTTGCTGCTATTAATTTTATTAGCAATTTTTGAATAGTAAAATTTTGGGTGATTTGCTGACTGATTATGATCTTGATTTTTTGGATAATTAATCATGTGGTTGATGAGTGAAATTTGATTGTGGTAATATATTAACTAGTTCTCCAGAGTATCAAAGAAATGGAGCCAATATCCAGTAAACAAAGAGTAATGAAACCAAATAGAAGCCAGGGGTTCATAAAAAGAACCATAATCCAATAAAATCAGTATCTCAACATCCATCGATAATTGAAATGGTTAGCTTTTAGATTTTCTTTTGTTGACTGCCAAATGAACTCTATGTCAACAGTTGATTTGTTAGAGAATAGTGCTTCTCGAGAATAAAAGTTGAAATAGCAGCAATTTGATAAACAAACTGATACAAATTTCATGATACTGCCATACTAACTAGTGCTTGTTTCACTGTTTCAATGTCCAAGTCTAGAACGAAAAGGAAAATCTTAAACCCTAATTAATAAATTAAAAAGAAGAAGAAAAGGAAATCCTTCTCATGGATTTAAATGAATAAATAGTTGATGTTATCATGGTGGTGTTAGATAAATGGCCAAGAGTTGGTGAGCTGATGTCTGCTTTGGTAGTTCGAAATTGGACCTTAGTTCTAGTGTTGGTTTACTGTTGACATTAAGTGTTTTGCTGCAGTACCTTCAATTCCATGTCTCTGCTCTTTCTATCTCCAATTTTTGCTATTGAGGGCATATTTGTTTAAATCTGTAATTGCTGCTGTTAATTTTAGCGGCAACTTGTGAGTTTCTAAGGTTTTAGTATTTTTAAATATATTATTGACTTTTGATTTTCAACTAGTTAATCAAGTATGATGGCTTGCAATCATTGATCATATCCTAACTCTGATGAGTAAAATTTGATTTGTAGGGGAGAGAAGTCCTTACCTTTTAAGGAACAATGTCTATTGCTAGTGTTGCTCTGAGTCCTGTGTTTGAGGATAATTTGAACCTAGCTGGCTGTTTGTCAGCCCAACATGGTTCCTGGCCGAATGATTCAATCTTGATCTTTCTGACCGTGGGTGCTTCTGTAATTCCCTTGTGTGTTAAGGAATCCGACTCTATTGCTTCTGTGAAATTAAGAATCCAGACATACAAAGGTTTCTTTGTGAAGAAGCAGAAGCTTGTCTTTGAAGGCAAGGAGTTGGCTCGGAACAATTCCTGTGTGAGGGACTATGGAGTCGCTGATGGCAACATTTTGCATTTGGTTCTTCGTCTATCTGATTTACAAGCAATTACTGTTAGGACAGTGTGTGGTCAGGAGTTTGAGTTCCATGTGGAGAGAAAGAGAAATGTTGGTTATGTGAAACAGCAGATTGCAAAGAAGGGGAAGGGTTTTTGCACTCTAAAGGAACAGGAACTAATATTTGATGGTGAAGAATTAGAAGATAAGAGGCTGATAGATGATATTTGTAAAAGCTACGATGCAGTTCTTCACTTGCTGGTGCGTAAATCAGCTAAAGTACAGGCTAGAGCAGTGCAAAAAGATTTTGAAGTTTCGATTATAGCATCATCAGATAAGAGTGGGGCTGATGCAGTAGAGAAGCTACAAGAGAGTATTCAGGTTGTCCCACTCAATACCGTGGCGAGAAGTTTTATTTTGGAACCATTGATTGTTAACCCTAAGATCACACTATCGCCTGTGGTTAAGCAGCTGATTGGTAGCACTTTCGACGGCATAGAGATGGGTCACCAACCAATTAGGTCTTCTGAGGGATCAGGGGGTGCTTATTTTATGCTAGATTCATGTGGTCAGAATTATGTCTCGGTTTTTAAACCAATAGATGAGGAGCCTATGGCTGTGAATAATCCCCGGGGGCTGCCATTGTCCGTAGATGGTGAGGGATTGAAGAAGGGCACTCGAGTAGGAGAAGGGGCATTAAGGGAGGTTGCAGCATACATTTTGGATCATCCCAAGTCGGGACCTCGCTCAACTTGTAGCGATGAGAAGGGTTTTGCTGGAGTTCCTCCCACAATTATGGTCAAGTGTCTCCATACCGGTTTCAATTATGTAGAAGGTTGTGAATATTCATCCAAGCGTCTTAAGATTGGGTCGCTGCAGATGTTCATGAAAAACTGTGGAAGTTGTGAGGATCTTGGTCCTCGTGCTTTTCCTGTCGATGATGTACATAGGATCTCAGTGCTGGACATAAGGTTGGCGAATGCAGATAGGCACGCGGGAAACATTTTGGTTCAGAAAGATGATAAGGATGGTCAGCTTGTGCTTATTCCAATTGATCATGGCTACTGCTTGCCTGAAAATGTAAGTGTCTTGACTAAGCATTCTTGGATTTACCAATAGAAGCACATAGTAATCCTGGATGGCATATGCGTAAAGCTTTTCTTTATTTCCCAAAATTTGGCAAGTCGGAATATGTTTTAGTTGTTGTAAATATCCTGGCTTCTCAAGATCTACCCAATGAGGATGTGGGTATTAATTAACTTATCTGCTGATTCCTTTACTGGATCTATTTCAGGTTTCTTTATGACTTCTGTGGTGATGTATATATTTTCTTGATAGGTTTTAACATAGAGTTTGTTCTATGAGGACTATGATATAGGTTCAGAGTGTAAAAGTACAACCCAGTATAATCCCACTTAGTGAGGTCTGGGGAGGGTAGTATGTACGCAGACCTTACCCCTACCCTGGGGTAGAGAGGCTGTTTCCAAATAGACCCCCGGCATCCTTCCCTCCAAGAACTTCCCACCTTTGCTCTTGGGGAGACTCGAACTCACAACCTCTCGGATGGAAGTGGGGGTTGCTTACCATCAGAGCAAGCCCCTCTTGTCTATATAGGTTCAGAGTGTGTCATAGGAAATTCCTGGTATGCGCCAACTTGCTTGTTCACTCTAGATCATGGTATGCTAGGTGTTTGATTCAGTCATACCCAAATTATAAGTTTGCTTGTGGGCTGCTTAGGTTTCTTGGTCTAGTGGCAAGCATCTGTGCAGGAATTCTGTTTAAATATGTCTAATGTTCTTTGAAAGCAGACTAAATGTGATGGGGGAAGAATTGAGATGTGATTGTGGGTACTGATCTGTTACTCGTATGCTTCTTGTGTTACCTACCGGCTTATGGAATGTGATTGCATTAATCCAGGAAATGTCCATATGCTCTGCTTTTCATCTTTTCTGGTAGTGATTTTGTTCTCATTTTCCCATCCTCTCCTTTTTGCCTTTCCCGCTGCAGTTTGAAGATTGTACTTTTGACTGGCTGTACTGGCCTCAAGCACAAAAACCTTACTCTGCCGAAACAATTGCTTACATAAACTCTCTTGATGCCGAGAAAGACATTGAACTTCTAAAGTTTCATGGCTGGACCCTATCCCCTGCATGTGCACGCGTACTTCGTATCTCAACTATGCTTCTGAAGAAAGGTGCAAAAAGAGGGCTCACACCTTTTGCTATTGGAAGAATCATGTGTAGGGAGACACTAAAGAAGGAATCTGTCATTGAGCAGATAGTTGAAGAAACACAAGAGGGTGTGCTCCCAGAAACAAGTGAGGCAGCATTCTTGCAATCTGTTTCGATGGTCATGGATCGACACCTTGATGAATTGATTAAGTAAAACACATGAGATGTAGATTTTTTGTGAATAACCTGATTAAGAAAAATGTTTGAAGATGTAGATTTTTGTGCATATGTTATTTCCCGAGTTCTCAATGTGTCTTTATGCATTACTCGGGCCTACAGATAAGGGCCTATAACTTGGCATGTTTTAGGTTTTGCTTATTGTGGTACTATGACTTGATAAATATATCTTACTATAGCTGTGATGGACTAATGACTTGCAGATTCTGACCCTTACCGTTCATGCTATGATGAACTCCTTTTCGAGTGCAGGTGTTGGAATATATTGTAATGTATTTTCTCGTTTGTTCTTTCTCTTGCCTTTATGGGGGTGCAACCAGCCAAGGAAGCCATAATGTCATGCATTACTGAAATAGATAGCCTTGGCTGATAACATATGCATGAAATGTACATTTCTACAGCAACTTTCAAAAGAAAACAGTTCCCAAGTCGATTGTATTCTGGTAGATCATAGTTACATGCAAACAATTGGATGAGGATGATGGATCTGAGCGATGTGTAGTGGCCCATTTTTATCCTAATTGGGCCGAGCCAGACGCTCGGTCCACTTCATAAATAAAAAAAGGGGAATTACCAGCTATGTCTATTTATAAGTAGCTCATTACTAAAATTGGCCAATTGAAAAAATATTATTAATATTACCCAAATTAGCTAATTAGCTATTTGTAGCAAAAAAAAAAAAATCAAAATTTTGCTTTGTTTTGAGTGAGTGTTATTAGAATAGATTGGGCACAACTTAAGGAGCTTGAATATCAGTTTTGGGATGATTGGTAAAGTTTTGAGGTGGTTTGAATTGAAAATTCGAAGTAAAAGCTAAACATGAAAAAAATGATGTGTATCACAATGTGTATCATTTGTGTATCACACATGTATCAATTGTGTATCACATATATATATCCATGTATACTTGTGTGTGAGATACATGCCTGATACATGTTTGATACATGTGTCGCGTAGGATTTTTTCGAACTCGATTTAATTACGAATTTTAATACAAAATCAGTTCAAATCACCTCCCATCTTCCTCAAATTTTGTATATTGACTTATCTATATATTTTCAATGAATTTCATCTATACCCATTGAAAAAATTCCCTTTTGTTTAGATTTTTGTAATATTGTATAGATTTTTGTATTTCATTACCTTATTTGCCACTCCGTTTATAAAATTTCCTTTCCATCTTGTATCTAATGTTGCTAATCACGCTTAAAAATATGGAAGGTGATTTGTGCATGTGATTCTTTGATAGAAAAAACCCTATTATTTAGTTTTTCAATTTTTCTTGACTAGTTTTGATAAATCTATGATTAATAGCTAAAGGTTGATAAGTTAAAATTTATTCAGGACATTTGTATAAGTTTCCCAAAAAAGAATAGTGTGCAAATCGAGTCAGCATTTTTCAGCTATTTAGAAGAAACTTAACTGAATAGTAAACGTAATAGTAAACATGGACTTCCACCAAACAAATAGATAAAGTAATAATAACGTCAACTCTATTAATCCGGTAGAGAAACCGTAAGAAGAGCAAAAAATAATTTAATCTTGAAGAAAAAATCCATTATAAGCTTTGTGCGAGTCTGGGAGCCATTCTTTAAATATAATTAATTTTGGGGACATTCGACTAAAAGACCAACCCTCCTACCAATCTCCCGGCCTCCACTAGTGTTTGAGCATTTAGTAGAGAGACCTTATTTAGATATTCACACTCAAGTGTTTTTCGCCAATTTTCCAAACCCATCAACCTTTATTCTATGCCTTTGGTCTTTTGGATTGGACCAAAAAAGTTTGGCCCTTTCACATTCTTTCTTTTCCTTTCAAAAAAGCTAGAGCACTAGCACGAGAATTGGTTCGTTTGCCGTCAGCGTTACCGTTGTATCCATGTATAATTTCCGGGAGGGGGAGGTTATCTTACAAGAAAACATTTTTTACTAAGCATCTTTACGGACTCCTGCACAAGTCCTATTGCATTTATGCATTTTAACAGTTTAAAGCCACCAACGTAGGGCATCTAATGAAAGCCATACATTTATTTAAGGGGAAAAGAATGTAGAGGCACATCCCCACTAAAGTAACCATCAATTTTGAAACTCAAATAATTGAATCTTAGTCGTGTCCGAGTGTAAAGCTGGCACTTTTTCAATTGAGCCAATAGCTTTTTGATAGTATGTTCTAATTACAACAAAAATAAATTACAACACTTATCATTCAATGTAAGACGTAAACTCTAGGATGATTGCTCTTTAGTCAATTTAGCAATGGAGCAAATTGCAATTTAACGGCTTAATTATTAAAATTTGAAATTAAATACTATATTCGGATATGTATACTTATTTATATACCACTGCAAAAACCATAAATATCCATTCTGGAGTAGGTTTGGTTTACCTTCCTTAAGTATTCAGCCCTGCCAAGTAAGCCACTCCTGTTGAAGGCAACCAAGATGATCCATAAATGAACTTTGCTACGGTGAACTTACTGGCCTCTTCCACGGACTTGATGACCCGATACCCCGGCCAAGTAACCCGTTTCCCTATGGCTGCTCCTGGCCCAAAGTTCATGTACTCGCCATAATACAATGTGTCCAGCGCAAAATCACCATTCCACTCAAGCCAACCACTCGGGTTTATATGATCGCCCATGTTAGATAACATGAAGACTGTTCGCGAGTACATCTTCCATGGTCGACCTAGATATGTAGGGAAGCTTCCTTTGGACGCCTCAAGGTCAGGTGTTGCTAGGATTTTGCAAGCATGGATTGAAATGCCAGTGTTTTGATTAGGGTCTTTCCTGTTTTGGGCAGTAATGGTGTTCTTTTGATTGGCCATGGGCTTTCTGGCATAGATGTTGCAGTTTTGGAGGACCACTGCTGCATTGCCGAAGATGAAATCCACCGTCCCATAGATATCACACTCGCGATAGAATTGGCGTTGTGAGTGCACGTAGAGGGTGTCTTGGTATCCAATAATGTTGCAGCGAAAGACCACGGCATGATCTCCTCCAATACGAAGGGCTACTGCTTGATGCTTGCTTGGTCCAGCATAGTTCTCAAATGTCATATCCCTTGCAACAAAACCAGCTCCAGTTGCCGCTGTTCATCAATAAATTCAATTAACTTCTTTGAAATAGCTTGTTGTATAATAATGACTTATATTTGAATCTATTGTACCTATGTCGAATCCTCCAAAAGATCGTCAGAGAATAAGAAATTTAAGCAACATATATAATGACGATATAACATTGTCACGGGGTAAAAGCATGCTATTCTAATGTTAAAAGTGACAAAATAACCAAGTTAAACACAAAGGTGATCTTAGAGAATCAAATGACATGGGCAATGAGTCATGACTCCACCTACAAACCCCCTCCTTTTAAATTGTGGCCACCAAATTATTCAGGTCATATCGCTATCCCTAATACTGGCCGAAGAAACCCAATCAATCTTGCAATGAATAAAAGGATAAGAAAATTTTTCTTTGCCATAAATCACTAATCTGACCAACTCCGATTGCTATACATCTGAATATGCCTTTACAAAATAAAATTATCCGAGTATATATATATATATATATATATATATATATATATATATATATATATATATATATATATATATATATATATATGCGAGGATGGTAGTTCTAATGGGGGAGTCTCAAGTCAAGCAGAGATGACTGGCGTACTTTCGAGACTTACTTAACGAGGAGGGGGATCGTAACATAGAGCTAGGGGAGTTGGGGCATTCAGAGCAATATAGAGACCTTGGGTACTGCAGGCGCATTAGGGCGGAGGAGGTCATGGGGGCTTTGCGTAAGATGAGTAGGGGTCGAGCGACCGGGCCTGACGAGATCCCGGTGGAGTTCTGGAAGTGCATGGGTAAGTCAGGAGTGGAGTGGCTCTCCAGGTTGTTCAATGCGATCTTCAAGACCAAAAGGATGCCGGATGAGTGAAGGTGGAGTACAATGGTGTCATTGTACAAGAACAAAGGGGACATCCAGTGCTGCAACAACTATAGGGGTATCAAATTAATAAGTCACACCATGAAGGTCTGGGAGCGGGTGATCGTGGCGAGGATGAGGGAGATGACATTTATATCTGCGAACCAGTTCGGTTTCATGCCGGGGCGCTCCACTACAGAAGCTATCCACCTTGTCAGGAGGCTGGTGGAGCAGTTCAGGGATAAGAATAAGGACCTGCACATGGTGCTTATCGACTTGGAGAAGGCGTATGACAAGGTCCCAAGGGAGGTGCTATGGAGGTGCTTGGAGGCGAAGAGTGTGCCGGAAGCCTACATCAGAGTAATCAAGGACATGTACGATGGAGCTAAGACTAGGGTTAGGACGGTGGGTGGCGACTCAGACCATTTTCCAGTGGTTATGGGGCTCCATCAAGGATCGGCGCTTAGCCTCTCTTGTTTGCTTTGGTGATGGATGCTCTAACCCGACATATTCAAGGTTATGTGCCTTGGTGTATGCTATTTGCTGATGATATAGTCTTGATAGACGCGAGGGTCAGTGTTATTGAGAGGTTAGAGGTATGGAGACAGACTCTCGAGTCTAAGGGTTTCAAAATAAGCAGATCTAAGACAAAATACCTGGAGTGCAAGTTTAGCGCTGAGCCGAGCGAAGTAGGCAGGGACGTGATGATTGGATCTCAGGTCATCGCCAAGAGGGACAATGTCAGATATCTTGGGTCGATGATTCATGGGGACGGAGAGATTTACGGGGACGTCACTCATCGTATAGGAGCTGGGTGGTCAAAGTGGATGCTTGCATCAAGAGTCCTGTGTGACAAGAAAGTTCCACAGAAACTCAAGGGGAAATTTCATAGAGCTGTGGTTAGGCATGACATGGCTAGAATGCGGGTTTCCGAGGACATGGCCCTTGATAGGAAAGTCTGGAGGTCTAGTATCAGGGTTGTATGATCGGGGCCCCTAGAGTTTTCCGTACTACTCGCCCGGGGTTGGGTGAGGCTTGACATGGCTATCCATAGATGATTTGTGTTTTGGATTGTGTCTGCCTTATCGTATAGAGCTTTTTTCTATCCTTTCCGCATAGACTTGCTTCGCACCTGTGTCAAAAGCCAGTTTAGTTTTACTCAAGAGTAAGAATGATAAAGAATTTCGCAAGCTTGAATCCCTATAAAAAGTCCGTCCCAACAATTTAGCCTGAGCAGCTGATTCTAATGATGCCCATTTGTCCACATCAAAAGGAAAGGAATCATTCCGGCAGCAAGAGAGGAATTCCTCTAAGCCGTATCATCAATGTTAATAGCATTTATCGATGCTTCTCCACACTGTCCTGGTCTCACGATGTGGATATGGTAGTTATTTATAGTAGTTACTGTATAATATTATTGCATGCTATTTTATTTAGGGTTCTTATGTTTAGATAATTATTTACGCTATTTCTGCTGGACTTACTAATGCTCTTTTGTTTTTGTTTTTGTTTTTGTTTTTCTTTTCCTTCACTGAGCCGAGGGTCGATTGGAAACAACCTCTCTGCCCTTTCGGGTAGGGGTAATGCTCGTCTATATATTACCCTCAACAGACCCCACTTTGTGGGACTATACTGGGTAGTTGTTGTTGTTGTTGTTGTATATATACATATATATACATATATATACATATATACATATATATACATATATATACATATAGATGTATATATGTGTATATATATATATATATATATATATATATATATATATGTTTGCATGCGGAATTATGGCAAAGTCTAGTAAGCCTTGTTGCCTAAAATCGTACCAAGGGAACGTTGGACAGCAAACAAAGAAAGTTTAGAGGGAAATGAGCTTGTATTGCCTTTGAGAATGCTATACAAAGTATATCTGGATGCTATGTCTGGATATATGTGGATGTATGCCTGGCTTATGTCTTGATGCCTAACAATTGCTAAGTGCTAAGCTATTTATACAAGTCCCTAATATCTACAAGAGGGGCACTAGCCGTTTCTGGCTGTTGGGGCAGTCTTGACCGTTGCTGGCAGACTAGCCATTGGGCAGTGCTGGCGCGTGCTGGGCGCTGGCGTGTGCTGGACAGGTGTGGGCGCATATTTGGGGCGGAATGGGCGCGGGACGTGTCATGAGGCAACAAGGCTTACTAGACTTTGCCATAATTCCGCAGACAAACCATCTAGCGCCGTACGACACTTAGCTTGAGTTCTATATATATATATATATATATATATATATATATATATATATATATATATATATATATATATATATATATATATATATATATATTAGTATCTTCTTCTTTTTTGTGAAATGCGTAATCGTATTAAGTGATAAATAATAAAGACAGAAAAAGTCCAAGCAAGGGGGCTAGGCTAAGCTAGGAGATTTTTAATTAGCAAATAGTAGTTAAAACAATTCAATGATTTCCCACGGGTTGTTATCTACCACATGCTCTGCATAGCCCAGTATCGCCCCATACCCACCATATTTCCCAATTTAATTTCCGTGACACCCAAAAATAAAAAAAGTGGAGCAAATAATAATAAATAAGAATTGAAGGGTTGGAGAATTTTACCAAAAGAAGCTGTATGGAATGTTGTAATCTTCTGGCCTACATTTTTGCCTCCTGTAATCACTGTCTTCCCCTTCCCGTCCCCTATAAACATCACGTTCATTTTCTTCCTCCCAACCTTCAAGATATTCTCTTCATACCTGTCAAATATAAATTAAAGCAATTTTTAAATACATAAACTTTATTAATCAAAAATTAAGGAATTAATATCTGATTTAACATTGAAACTATACAGCTCAACCTTATAGTTGGAATTCCGTTATTCTTTCTAGAGTTTAGGCACTAATAGTTAGGTAAAAGACGACTCTGCTGTATATCAAAATCAAAATATGAATAAAAGTTCACGTGAGTGTCAAAAGTTCTACCAATTGTACTATTTTTAATACGAAGTATTTATAGCCAAACAAATATAACGACGGATTTCAAAGTATAAATTTTTAAAATTTTACAATCACATAATATCATAATTTATTTAAGATTACATATCTCAAAACTATATCTTCTTTTATTAAAGTTTATAAAGTCAGGAATACAAATAAGAAATGCCAAAATGATTAAAATATGAAGTCAAATTGCCTAATCACAGCGACAAAGAAATGAAGAAAACGGTACTCCTATAGGTTACTGTGAGTTTGCCACGTAGGTCAAAACAAAGAGATTGAAAAGGAATCAGATACGTTACTAAAAGGTGAATCAAAAAGTTTTCTTTTTCACTTTTCCAACTAATTGTACGAAAAATAGACTGAATTTTACCTTCCCGCCTTGACGTAAATTATGGTCCGACGACTACTCTTTTCCGGCACCTTCTTTATCGCCTCGGCAATCGTCTTCACCGTCCCGCTACCATCCTTTGCCACAATTATGTCGGCTTGAATTGCCGACACTGATTTGTTTAACAATTTTCTGTCTCTCCTCGACAACCATTTCGGAAAATCATCATGTTCATTTGTTGTCGGTACATCATTATGTTCCAATCCCATTAATCTGCGCCGACGATTCTGTATCGGAATCCCGGAGAAATCGTCGTCGCCATTTGCGGCGGCGTAAATGGCGAGAGCATTACTCACCAATTCCGACAAGTCCTTAAGGTTCTCACTCATCTGATCCTTCACGTTCCCGGTGACGTCAGCGAAACCGTCCGTACACGTGTCCTGATTCGTGAGAGCTGCGCTCAGCCACGTCACCACGTCCTGTGTGGACCCTGCCGGAGAATTGCCGCCGTCATCGCCGGGGAAAACAGAGTTCAAAGAATGAGACAAAAGGTCCACTGATTCCTCCAACAATTCGAGACAATCATCGTACGCTGATCTTATGTGAGTATTCATTTCAAGGTTATTAATGTCAGAAGATATATAAAGTGCTTTACCAAAGCGTTGGAGTGTTAAATTGACAGAAATGTGAACAAGGTCACTGTCTGAAGCAGATTTGGCTCCAGGGTAATTAATTAACGAATTGAGACAAAGAGATGGGTAGAGAGTGCGACTACAGGTACGCGCCATTGCTTGACTTGGTTTATCGATTCTGTTTCCGGGATTTTTCCGAACACCGACCAAAACAGCTACTGAAATAACAGAGGCAATCAAAAGAACAGTGGCAAAAATGATGAGGAATTTCAGCTTAGAACAGCGGGATTTGGGAGTTGGAATATCATTAGGAATTATGTCTCTGCCGGAGATTTCTCCAGGGTCGGGTTTTCCTAGCCGGCCATAGCCCATATTTATTACTGTAGTTTTCAAGAAAGATAATGCAGTTGCTTGAGATTTGGACGGGAGATAATAGATGTTTTGTGAATTGAGAGATAGTGAATGAAAATGGGAAAAAATAAAATTATTGAGTAGAAGAGTGTGAGAAATTTGTGAATATATATTGGGCGGTGGAAGAGTAGCTACAGTAAATATGGTAATTAATTAAGAAGAAAAATAGAGGTTGGTGTGAGGTCGATGTCTTAAGGGATAATTAGATGGTTAAACAACAAAATAAAAAGCAGCACTGGGAGCAAGGATCTGTCTTCTTCTTCTGTTGGTCACTTGTTTTCTTTTTTTCATTCATTAAACAAATTAGCGCTAAAAATGATGAATAGCAAGTGGTAGTCCTTTTTTTGTTTTCTGAAGGAAGAATATTCCTAGTGGAGTTTGGTTAATTAGACATCCTTGATTAACTAATCCAACGATCACTTGGGTTGACTAATTAATAAGTATAGTTTTTCACTTCTTTTGTACTGAATTTCTTCCACCTAGTTTATGACTTTATTATGAGGATTGAGAAATGGGGCCAAATACAGTTTGTATTACGTTCTGTATTTATATATATATAATTTTTATGACTGCTACATACTTTTAAGACTACCCGAAAAAAAAGCACTCTTTTAAATAGTTAAACAAACAAAAAAAAGACTCTTTTAAAGCTGGAGGGTAAGAACAAAGCGATTGGGAATCTTATTAGTTAGTTGGTTGTTCGATTCCCCAATTTAATCCTCTACCCCTACTCCTTATATATAATAATAAATTTTAAATATTGCATATTAAAAGAAAGAGAGAGAGAGAGCAAAATGATTGTTTATTTGCTTTATAAGACGCATTTGAGAGTGTAATTGATCAAATTCCTTTCCTTCCGTCCAACCGAATCCAACGGTTTTGTTTCTCTCCTTGGAATGGCAAGTTCAATACTGACACTGAGTAGTTGGGATTCGTTTACGTATAGTACTCCATATTTTCCATGTTTATGACATAATTATTCAACCAGCGATTTTCGTAATGTGTTAAATATTTCGTTATTATAGAGTATATACAAATTGCATCTTATAACTATTTCAAATGTATTAATAAAGAAAACATCCTCATTATTTAAAAAAAAATAAAATATAAGTAAATGTTTGAATGCTAAAATTTAAACAAGTTGACATTCCATGATTCGTTTTGAAACGGGAGAACACTTTTGAATTGATTCTTTTTGGTTTCTTGTTCGTTTTCAGAGTTGTTACCTTTAGTTCCCTATTCAGCCTCTCCTTTTGAGATTCTGATGCCGTCTTTTTTTGGATTGCGTGCTATCTCTGTGACAAGTATATATTCAATTGTATCCACACAACAACCACCTTGCTCAAAAACAAAAACACTTCACTTCTTCAGAAAGTTCCTAAGACGTTGTTATCGAAGCAATTGAGGATGCTTCATTAATTCTATAGTGTTGTCTTTTCTCTTCAAGAATTTAATTTTGGACAATACAATAAATAGTTACGTTTCCTCATCTTACATATGCGGTTTTAAGGCTCGTTTATCAATTTAATAGAAAGAATCTATATTACATTAACTATTTGACTTCTAACTATACTTTTTTTGCCTCTCATTTTTCAAATGTAATACTGCAACAACTTAAATGTGAATATTACAACAACTTATTGTAGAAACAAAAACCCATGTTTATTAGGAGTATATGCAATTTTCTGACACGTTTTATTTTAGAAAAAAAGAAAAGAAAAAACGTGTAGTAAGTATTAACAAAAACAATTTGCTCCATTTTCTCGAATTTTCAGTGGTTACCTGTTGTTGTCGTAACATGCTTTTCTCATCAAAGTTTGACAGTGTACTCCAATGGTTGAAAAATGATCTAAAACTTCTGATTAAAAATCGTTGTAAGCTGATTTCTTAAATATATTCATTGTTTTATAAGCATGTTACAGCCCTAAAATGTCGTACGTGTTAAAAGTCACATAATTTTTTTATTTGTTTTATCATATATTCTTTGCCCATCCTTAAACTGTTTGTTGGTCGTCATTCACTTAATACTTCTTTTCATGGTTGAAGGGGATGGGGATGGGGATGTAGGAGGTGTTTGGCCAGTACTTAGTGGGCATCAGATTCTTTATAATGTTTGCCGATCCCACACTTTAAGCATATGATTTCCTATACTTTACCCAATTTTTTGCATAATTCAGATAGTTACGTAGATAGTTATCTTTTTGGTGGGCACACTGGTTGTTTATAATAAGCAGCGGAAGCAATTTCAGTATCAGCTAGTATAAATGAGATTTCACGGGTTACCTCTTGAAGCGTGAACATATCTCTTCTATCACGTGAGCCTTCAGTTCCATAACTTCTCAATGGAATCTCCATCACCCGCACTATCGTGATCCTCGAACGTTTCACGGCTTCTACTGTGTTACCCAAATAATACCGGAAATAGCAATTTCGTGTGGGCGAAATTTCTAGGAAAACATGGCTGAAAATTTCAGCTACCATACACTACTCCCTCTAGATGGAAAACCTTATGTATTTATAGCACAAGTTTTAAGGGTTAAGACCCTTTTCCAAAACCTGTTGGGTTTTCTCTTCCACCAGAAAAAGGATTCCTTTATTTCCTATTATTTAGGCACAATAGGCACCATAGAATTTAATTAAGAAGGCTCCAATTATAGAATTAATTTCTAATTTTCGAAATTAATGTCTACCATAACTAATTACGAATTCTTCCGCTAAAGATCCGTAATTGCACTCCTTATCCAATTTCGAAATTCATCGATTAAATCTTATTTAACTCCCCATGTTAAGACGCAGATACTAATAAAATAAATTAAATTACCGACAATTTAATTTATTGATTATTTCCTTTAGAATTTCGCTTAATTTATTTCATGTGTCGGATACAAAATCCACCGGCCGGGTTTACACATGAAAACTTATAAGCTTTCATAAATGTGTATCATCAATCTCTAAACCGAGACATGAATTCCATCAACTAACTATTACTTCGCCAATGTACATTATTATTATCCAATTTACCAGGCATATTGACCCACGAAAGAATCTCGCCTTTTAATAAATCAAAACAGTAACTATACACAAAACAACAACAACAACAACAACAACAACTACCCAGTACATTCCCACCTGGTGGGGTCTGGGGAGGGTAATATGTAGACGAGCCTTACCCCTACCCGGAAGGGCAGGGAGGCTATTTCCAATCGACCCTCGGCAGTAATACTATACACAGCTAATAATAATTATATCAAGATTAAGTGTATAAGTACATTTAATGGCTTGAGAGTTTATTTTATTAAGTCAGTATAAAATAGTTATCTCTACCTGGTCCGTTCAATACATACAAAATGTACAAGCACAGGAAGCTAGAATTAAACCATTCCTATAATCAAGATAGATTATAGGGAAACGGCTCTAAAATGCCCTTCAACTATCAGCGTAGATCTAAAAATGCCCTCCATCCACCTATTGGGCCAAATATGCCCTTCCGTTAATGTTTTCGGCTCAACAATAGCCTTTGTTGATTTTTGTGGCTCAAAAATGCCCTTTGCGTTAACAGAGGGACACGTGTCATCCTCTTGTTGGCTCATTCTAAATATTTCTTAATTTATTAAAAAACTCATTATTAATACATGAAAAATAATTTTCTAAAACAATAAAAAAGGGATGTTTTCCCCAGTATTTACAAAAAAAATTAAAAAATTTAAAATATTTTTTTCTAAAATACTTACAAAAATTTATTAAAAAATATGTATTTTTTTAAAAAACTGGAAAAAATCCTTTTTTTTTTCTTTAGTATTTAGTAAAAAACTGGATTTTTTAAAATATTTTTTAAAAAAACTGTTTTACACTTTTTTTTAAACTGGATTTTTTTTGTAAAATCTGTTTTTTTAGAAAACTGTAATTTTTTTAAACTGGATTTTCTAAAAATCTGTTTTTAGAATTTGTTTTTTTAAACTCAATTTTCTTAAAACAGATTTTAAGAAAATCCAGTTTTCTAAAAAAACAGATTTTACAAAAAAAATACAGTTTTCTAAAAATCCAGTTTTTTTAAAAAAATCCAATTTTTTTTAAAAAGTGTAAAACAGTTTTTTACTGAAAACTAAAGAAAAAAAGAGGATTTTTTCCCGTTTTTACGATAATTTTTTTTTATATTTTTGTAAGTATTTTAGAAAAAATATTTTAAATTTTTTTATTTTTTTGTAAATAGTGGGAAAAAATCCCTTTTTGATTGCTTTAGAAAATTATATTTCATTTAGTAATAATGAGTTTTTTTAAATAAACTAATAAAAATTTAGAATGAGCCAACAAGAGGATGGCACGTGTCCCTCTGTTAACGCAAAGGGCATTTTTGAGCCACAAAAATTAACAAAGCCTATTGTTGAGCCGAAAACATTAATGGAAGGGCATATTTGGCCCAATAGGTAGATGAAGGGCATTTTTAGACCTACGCTGATAGTTGAAGGGCATTTTAGACCCTTCTCCCTAGATTATATTTAATCTTGTGCTACAATCATTCCTGATGGTTTGTCCAATTTCATCATTAGATTCTGAACTCAAACTTTATATTTATATGAACCGATGATTTAATCTTCCGCGTATAAGCTAAACTCTATACACTAAATCATCTACTATATAAGCAAAGGAAACAGACTATTATATGATCTATTTAAAACTTTATTAAAACTGAATAAATAATTATTTCATAATAAATACCTTATATAAACCAAACCCAAGGTTAATAGTATATCCCAACAATCTCCCACTTAGACTTTTAACCATAATAATTATTAGAATATACTATATCCAAATGCATGGTTAATAGTATATGTCCGAACAATCTCCCACTTAGACTCATAACCATGCATCTACAACTTTCTCAGGCATTCCTTTACATGACAATTAAAAGTCTTCACCAATTCTAGCTAAAATCATAATTTCATTATCTAGATTGGTTCCATATAGTTATATTTATAGTATGAAATTTGTTTTGGCTAGATTTAAGCCGTTCGAAGTCAAAAAGTCGAGAGAAAGACCTTCTTATTGATTGATTGAGCGAGATTTGATGTGAGCGACCTGTCTAACCTTATGTGAGGGAGTTCCCCTTAGGATTTGGTACTTTTATGCTAATTTGCTATATGTGAAGGTTGTGTACAAAAGGTGGTGTGTGCTTACGCGGGCTAAGTGTTGGAATTCCGGTTTATGTTAAGAAGTTTCCTTTTTATGCCTTAATTGAGTTACTTTAGCATGTGTAGTCATCATGTTTAGCCTAATTTCACATGTCTACTTGTATTATGCCTTATTTGTTACCTGTGCTACATGCTTAATTGAATTACCTGCTTTCTTGATTCCATATTCATTATTTAGCTGCGTGATTCTTCACTTGAAGTTGCTATCCTTGAAATATCATTATTTCAGTTGTTATGTTTTGGTTTCTGCGATTATTGTTGAGATGTTTGTTTGGTTGTGGCACAAGGTTTTGCCGCGCGGATTTTTATTGTCGCACAAGTTTGTTGTCGTGCAGTTGATATTATTTGCACGAGGTTTCTGTCGTGGCGGATTATTATTGTGGCACGACGATTCCGTCGTGCGGGTTGTTGTTGTAACATAAGGTCTCTGTTGTGCGGGTGTTATTATTTGTTTGAGAAAGACTGTGAGATATTTACTTTTGGGACTATGAGGCGATACCTCGGGAGTGCCCTTGTTGATTTTGCCTCTATTTGTTCTTTGTTGTTGTTGTTATTGTTTTCTTAACTTGTAAGATTCTGTTGTAGTCGTTTTTCTTTGATTTTGTACTAGTACCTTCCATGAATTCTTATTGTTTCACTTGCATGTCACCTTATTACATCTTTTGTTTTGTCTCTTATTATTTTCCAGCAGGGCCCTGACCTGACCTCGTCACTACTCTATCGAGGTTAGGTTTGACAGTTACTAGGTACCGTTGTAGCGTACTCATGTTATACTTCTGCACATCTTTTGTGTAAATCCGCGTACCTCCTACTAGAATAGGCACCTATGAGGCGAGCTCAGTCGGAGACTTCAAGGTATATCTGCTGGTGTCCGCAGGCCTCAGAGTCCCCTTCTTTCCTACTCTTATTCCTATCTCTTTTTATCTTTTAGACAGTGATGTATAGGAGCATTCCACACTGTATCTAGAGCTTGTGACTTATATTTCACCGATTTTTGGGACTTGTACATGATAAGTTGCAATATTCATTTATGTAGCTGTTGATGTTTGATATTTAAGTTATTATTTCAGTTATTCCACATATTTGTTAGGCTTACCTAGTTTTAGAGATTAGGTGCCGTCACAATATCGTACGGAGAAAAATTTGGTTCGTGACATGAGGCGTGTTAAAATTTATTTTGTTGAGTTATATTAAGAGTCCATCCTGATAATTGATCCTCTTTCTCTCATTAGAAAGCTAGGCAGACCTATTTTTAATGTGATTGACGTTACTGTATTTATGAATACGTGATGCGGATATATGTGAATACAATCGCGTATATCTGCGCTTTCCTATTTTTTATGCGAATTTTGCTACTGTATTCATATATGCAGTAACTTGAATACAACAAACACTATCGTAACAACTGAATAATAACTATATGAAATAATTATATACATGATAGTTATAAAAATTTAATAGACACTAAACAATTGTAATTTCCGAAAATTCCTAAATTTAATGGCTAAACGGGCCCTAATATTATGGAGTTGCGAATTGCCAATGCCAACAAGGAAAGGAAGGAAAATATGTGGGTGTGAAAATGATCATTTCACTCTCCAAATAATGGCATGCTTCACGTAATTAATTGGGAGGAAGGAGTACTACATAGTTGTGCCAATTAGAGAACCTTTTCGCCTAAGAAAACCGACATTTCTCGAAAATGACAATATGTGGTGATGAACTGATGATTCATGAGTCACCTTCCATGATTGTCGTCAAGGCAAACACATATGTACCAGAGAAGAACATGCAGCTAACGTATCCTTTTTGCCAAAAGACAAAACTGAAAGCAAAGAAAAAGAACAATGGATATGATCCAAAATTAACTGGGGAAAAATGACGCGCTTTCATAATTCATATCCTTTTTGCTTATTAATCGATCAATTAGTCTAATATATATATATATATATATATATATATATATATATATATATATATATATATATATATGCGTTATGGCAAAGAACAAGAAGAAGAAAATAGGAGAAATGTGTCCAACAGTAATAAAGGGTGTCACTAAGTTGACATCCGATCCAGCCTAATAGTAAGCAATTTAGCAAAAGCAGCGTAATATTTTATTTTTTGGAGAGGAAAATGATCAGAAGCAAACCTAATCTACATCTGACTTTTCGTGTTGTTTCATGGAGTAATAAAAAAAAGACAGAATCCAACGGCATGCAACTTACTATACTTAATAGAGAGGGTTTGCCGAGTGGGATGAGAAGGGCAAGGGGTGTAGGCTGGCCTTTGCTTAGGATTCAGTTGAAATGAGATTCTTTCAAATCTTTTTCAAAACATTATAAATATAATGTCATATTTCATTTTGCTTTTGTTACTTATCCACTAAGGCCACTTTCGTGACGCACTCAAATTCTTGGTAAAACGTGTTGTGACCATAAATTAAAGAGCACAATATATTTTAAAAATGCATAGCCTCTTCCGAGGAAAAAAAAAAAGGACCTACTGATTACTTTTTTCTTACTGTTCTGATTATGTGATGCTTTTTACTTTTTAGAATATTTCAATATTCCAAATCTGAACTTAAGGAGGAAGTTCCATAGTTGGCTTCAAAAGATCGACATGATACTATTCACCTTCGATGCAGTTTATCAATTTTTAAAAGTCCACAATTATTAGATTATTTAAACTTCTATTTTGATAGTAACGTTTGATATATCTTAATACTATGTTTAATATACTAATAAAGTTAAATTAATTTCAAATTGTGTGTTCGCGGAGTCACCAAGGGCGGCTCGATATAAGTATATTATATGGTCTAAAGCCAAATATTAATATGAGGCCTATTTTTATTTATAATTTCTATTTTATTCAATACTTTTTAAAAAAAAGGAAAATTAACCCAATTAATCACCCGCTTAATCTCATAAACTAAAAATAGTAGGCGAATATATATATATATATATATATATATATATATATATATATATATATATATATATATATATATATATATATATATATATATATATATAATGTATAATCTATGCATACCAGCTAAAAAAGTCCTTAGTGGCTTGTGCATTAGAGCCAGCCCTGATCATCACATGAGATAGGAGCCAGAGGCATATCCATAATTTTAATCTTATGGGTTCTTATAACAATTTCAAGTTAATTAACATGATAACTGGACCAACAAACTGGTTTTCAAGCTAAATATTCATATACTTTTAATGAATTTTTTAGTACAAATATAGGGTCTATGCAAAAGTTATTAGGTTTACGGGAACCCGTAACCCTTGCTCTAGATCCGTCTCCGATAGGAGCAACGGCACACTTATATGTTATTGTGAGGGGCACCCGAATCTGTATGTTTTGGCAAAAAACTTATATATGCACATGTATATATTTTAAAAACAATTAATTTAAAATAATTGACAACTTAAAACTAAGTCTTTAGGGATACTAATTAAGTAAAATATTGTACCATGTTGCATGAAAATCCTAGGTCTACCTGTGTAGGAATACGAAGTATTTCAAGGTGAATGCAGTAGCTAGTGATGGATGCAGGAATTCCACAAATTCATGCACACAGATTTTTTTCACCTATATTAAAGTGTAACATTTGGACGAATGAGTTAAACCGAGATTGGTATGAGCAAATTTGTTTATGTTCTACAGAGATTAAATTCAACGTATTTCACTATATCCCAATCACCTTTTCTTGTGTTAACAACTTTATCATCGGCTTTCTGGCCTTTGTCTAAATAAGAAAAAGAAGGAATTTATCTCCATTGAAAATGTGGGGCATAATGGGAATGGCAATTGGCTAGGTTTGAAGAGGCACCTCTCGAGGAGATAAATTATTGATTTTACTTAACAACTCTATTATGCTAAATTAAATAGCAATATAAGCCGCTCTTTTTCTCTTAGAAAAAAACAACATAATCTAGTTAGCATTGCATATAAATATGGCAATGTCATTAAATATTATTTTTCTCATAAGAATTATGATATATTTCTTGAAAGTAATTACATGCAAGTGGAAGAATATTTGGCATGATAATGACACATGTCACATGCCATGATTGATAAAATAGAAGACCGCCTACCAAAAGACATAATTTGAACCTAAATAAGGGCATTGGTAATTTTAATGATTCAAGAAGTGCTCCAAATGACGTAACTTCCATGAGTTTTGTGCCTATCTAATCTATTTTAGTTTAATTTGTCTTTATCTTTTTGTTATCCACATTTGATTAATATCCCTTATATGTATTTTGGTGAGACTTACGTTTCATGACTCCAACACATGTGATTTGCATGCCTTCTTATATTACGTGCCAACCCGCATTATTAAAGGTAGCTGGTTGATTGAAGAGGATACCATTAAATTGGAGTTGGTTGATAGGGTTGAAACTTGAAGGTGAAAATTATAAATTATATGCATTGACAGTATTATGATTTTATATTATCAATATATTTTTATCTGTAATAGTAGGTTATGTACTTTACCAAGTTATTAAAGGAATAAATCTTATTATAAAATTACTGACTATTATTTTACGTGAAGTAATTGTCTAAGTATTTTCTATAATGCATATCAGTGTATTTACTGCTCAATGACGCCGATGGACAGCTAATAAAATTATCTGTATCCCTTTCGTCTTTATGGTCCAACAGCATTGGGACTATCTTTTTGCTATTTTCGTTCTAATTTATGTGACCTATTTTCTTTTAATTTGTATTAAAAAGAATGATTTTTTTATTTATAAACAATTTGCATTTATACAATAATTTATAGCTATATAAAATATATGCGCTTCATTTACACCATAAATTCAAAAGTCTCTTCTCTTCTCTTAAACTCCGTGTCCAGTCAAATGAGTTCACATAAATTGAAACTAAAGGAGTATAAATTTTATATTCCCCATGTTCATCTATAACCACACAAATACTCTTGATCTTTTTTGATTTATTTACAACCATAAATTTTAAAAGTTTTATTTTTTCTTGAATTCCGTGTTCAATCAAAAAGGTTCACATAATTTAAAAATAAAACGGATAAAATAATATAGTTGGAAAACCAGACTACAGCCGAAACTACTGCTGTTTCGTCCTAAATTGTTTCTCTAAACTATAAATCTTCGTGTAGCCGTATAGGACGGCCTACACCATTTTCTGCGTTAGAATATTCTTGCGTTTTGTCCAAAAAGAAGGAAGAGAAAGAAAAGAATTAGGAGCGTATATAATTAACTAGCAGATTTGATGTAATAATATGGCCAAATAAAAAAGAATATAACTTATTAATGGTGGTGACTGGTGATAATATTTCATGGATGTTGATAAGCCATCCTCCACGTGAAGGGCTCCTCATATTATTGGTCATAAAACACTCTTTTGATTGCACATGTCTCTTGACGTTTGTGTTTGATTCACAATATAGACGTAGCCTTTAGCCTCCTCCACATAACTTCTCTATCACCACCCTACTCAAGGGAACAATGGATAGAAGCATCAAAATCATCTATATCAATTTTGCATAACGTTAGTCGTAGTAATAGTTAACGTACACTTGGATTTTAGTTTTAAATCTTGTTTAATTTGTAACACCGACCAGCCAACTGCAAGTCTATAATTTCGACCAGTAACATGCAGGTGTTTTTTTTAAAACAAGTTTACTTCTTGACTGAAATTAATATTTACTTCGTTTTACATATATTCAAGTAACTTAATTGCATATCTTGGAACCATTCGTCAATTTCTAATTCTCCACTCACAATTCATTTTCGTGGGCTGATGGAGACATTAGGGATCCAAATTCAATGCTAGGTCTCATTAAGCAAATCAATTTTTTTTATTTTTGTGATATGATTTCTTTGTCCTAAGCTCATGCATTAATCTTATGGAAAGTGTATGATGGAATCTAAACTAACAAGACACCCAATCGTCGCAGGTGCGGTAAGCCAAAGAAAATAAAAAGTTGAATAGACCTTAAGCTTCAATTTTTGTCTGATAACCACCAATATATATCTGACTTCATTAATTAAACAATGTACGAGTTACATATGGAAGGTTAGGGGTCATAGTCGATGACGACGACGTCTCATTATTTACATTTTCTCTAACTAATTCAGAGTGGCATAGTGGTGCATTTCTCATAGTTTGGTGTTGTCGTTAACTAATTCCAAGTTAGAATGATTAATTACAAAGAAATTCATGAAAGGCAACTTAATTTATTTTAATAGTGACAGCCAAGGGTGTGAGTAAGTGCGTATAGAATTTGTCAATTTTACTAGCCGTGAAGTTTGAGTTGAGAATATATAATGACGTATGGCATAAGGATTTGAAATTACTCTGTTTTGCTTTTGGATGAGGACAGTGAGGTATAATAATATATATGATTTTCTTTCAAGTAATATAACATTAAATTGCTATAGATAAAACTTATTTCCACTCTACTTTCTTTTAAAAGAATTAATATTTCATAATTTGATATGTTTATGTGAACAAAATTGCATGTGAATGTTTCTGCTGAGTGAGCCATGATGGTTCGTACTGAAAGATAGTTTGTTATAAGTTGGAGAATAGCCACTTTTGGTGTCTTTTAAGTTTTTGTCTTTTTATGTGTTTAATTTTGAACACATACTCTTATATGTATTCAAATATGTATATTGAACACTTGGACTTGGGACAAGTCGGATCTAAAAAATAATATTTTTTTATTTCTATAATTAAATTTGTTTTATTTTAAATTTATTTGAATAAACAGATTCGTCTGTTTGTGAAAGAACATATCTTCTTGAAATAGAAAAGGATTTAAAGTGGTCCTAAACTGTTGGAAAATGTTTTAAAATATCATTCATTCATCTATTGGGCTAAAAATACATCTCATTCACTTTTTGGTTCACTTATGCTATTTCACCGTTAGGTCAATGCTGAATTAAATATACTTACTAAAAAACATTTACAAAATATTTTTATTTTTTAAAGTAATGCCCCAGTAGTCCACTAATTTAATAAGTGGTGTTTTTCTTTTTTTTAAGTGTTTATAAAAAACAATTCAGCTATTACAAAAAAAATATTTTTTAAAATTTTTTCAGTTGTTTTTAAAAATTACAGATTTTAAAAAAAAATATTTTGTTAAAAAACGAAAATATCTTTTTCAATTTTTACAAATTTATTTTCCCGTTTTTACACACAAAAAAAAGAATACTTTAGAAAACTGAAAAAATGAAAGAAAAATACTTTTCAAAAACGAAAATATTTTGTTGAAACTACTTTTATTAGTTTTAAAAAATGAAAATAAAAAAAAATTCCTTCTATTTTTACAATTTTTTTTCCAGATTTTACAAAAAAGCAAATGCATCTTTACACAAATAGCAAGCGTTGACATTTAATTTTATCCTTTTTTTCTTTTAAATTGTTTATTTGAGCTTTTACTACTATTAATAATGTAACAATATTTAAAGTTTAGTACAATTTAGACTTATAATTATCGCTCAAATTATTTTATTCAAAATTAATCAATCAACGATATTCTTTACAAATATCTCTTTTTGTATTAATCCGACTTTTATTTATAGAATATTACTAAAGCTATTTATATATTATTTGCGTGGCTATTGTATAATGTCTGTATACTAAAATAGATTTTGGCATTTTAATTCATAATCAAGCACTGCAATACAATTTGATATAAATATTCATTGCTAGACATGTCAACCAATTTAATTGTCTACTTAATATTATTGTTTCTAATAATAATAATAATAATAATAATAATAATAATAATAGTAATAATTATTCTTATTATTGTTATTAGTAGTTGTAGTAATAATTTGGTCTAAGTTAGAAGTCCAACTAAATAAATGAAAAAAGGGATTTTTACATCCCCTCCCCCCCGTTTCTGTTTTGAATTCCACTATTGATCCCAATTAAAAAGCTTTGAGGCTTTTAATTCAAATTTGGGTTTTCAAAAATCATTATTTATTTTGATTGGGTGTTGTTGTTGTAAATAATATGTTTAGGAGTTTATATCTCAATTTTGAGGGGTATTGATGAAGATTTAGACTTGGTTTTGGCTGAATTTCAGATTGAAACTCGAAGGAGAAGACATATTTCCAGAATTTGTAGATAAATTACGATAAATTGTAATCAAATTTAAAAATTGTAGATAAATTGTAAATTGTATTTTGCAGAAGATTTTGTAGAAGCTGTAGTCGTTTTGGATTTGTGTAAACAGAAAACAACGCATCTACAATCATAATACAAATAATCTACAACTTATCTACAAGATATCTACAAACTGGATACATTGAATTTTAATATCTCAATTCTCATTTCAATTGTAGCATAATTGGCATTTTCACCATAATTGTAGAAGATTTGTAGAAGTTTTAGTCTTTCCAATCTACAATTTATCTATAATTTATCTACAATTCTATAATTTATCTACAATTTTTGGAAATATGTCTCCTTCTTCTAGTTTTAATCTTTAATTCAGTCAAAACCAAGTCTAATCTTCACCAAAACCCCTCAAAATTGATATGTAAACTCCAAACCATATTCCTGATTATTTTTAACAACACCCAATCCAAACAAATAATGATTTTTGAAAAACCAAATTTAAATTTAAAGCTTTAAGCTTTTTAATGGCTATCAATGGTGGAAAATATATGGAAGAACAATGAAGATGAAGAACAAAAATCTCCTTTCCGTTTCAAAATCATGCAGCTTTCAGATCTTCTTTCCGTTTCAAATTTCGAATATAATGTGGAACAAATCAATCCCATATTCTGCGGCTGATTTTTCGCGCGCTATAAATTGCAGATTCTGCCTAATTAATAATTGGTGTATAAATTGTAGTTAAAGTGTGGGCTGGGCATGTAATATATAAACTATGCATTTAGTAATAAGATTTCATATATGATATAATTAAGAAAAATCTCATAAAAAACGAAAAAGGTCCAAAGCCTTAAAGAACTAGCCCATTTTCGATTGTTCCTACCCACACGAGAGTCCAAATTTGCCAACTCACTTAGCCCATATATAGAGTCTAATTCAATTTTTTCAGCCCATGTGTACATAAATTAATGAGGAATTTTTAGAAATAATTATGGTTTGGTGATTATTAATTTTATATAGTTATTATATACATAATTATTTCTTATTGTTATTACTCAGTTGTAACGATAAGTTATTCGTTATATTCACGTTTAGTATATTCATAAATACAATAGCAAAAGTCGTCTAAGAATAGGGGTTACAGCTATACGCAACTGTATTCACATGTATTTATGAATACAGAAACGACAATCACCTTAAAATAGGCATGTCCAACTCTCTAATAACGAAAATAGGATCAATTAGCAAGATACGCTCCTAATATAGCTCAATAAAATCAATTCTAATATGTCATATTGTCAACCTAATTAATTAAAATAATTCTTCAATTGTATTTAACTATTGTATTTAGTGTATTTCAATATTTATTTTTTACTGTTGCATTCATTAGATTCAATCTTTGTATTTACCATATTCACTATTTTGTATTCAATATATTCAAATGCATTTGTCTAACAGTATTTTAGGTATTCCTAATACAAGTTATTACTGATGTACTCAGTAAATTTTATTGGTCATATTCACTGTATTTCTATTTATATTCAGTGTATTTTGTTGTATTCGCTATATTTCAAAATTAAATGTATTTACTATTTAAATTTTGTTTATTTCAATATTCGTATTCAGTGTATTTCAATGTTTATATCATGTATTCATGCATACTGTACATATAGCATGTATAAATATAAGTGTATTCAGCTTTATTAAAAAAAATACATACCTTCAAAAACATAAATACAAGAAACAAATATGTATTTATTCAAAAATACAATATGTGTGAGTAAATTTGTATGAAATACACTGTATGTGACTATATAACAAAGAATAGAAAAAGCTCGTCGTAGATGACGTTTTTCGTCCAAGCAAAATATTGTATACGTTGTACTAAAACTAAAAATAGAGATGAACAAAAACTTCAACCGTCAAATCGTCTCCGACATAGAAAATATTGCAGTATTCGTCATTCATATTACGATACACATGCTCTACTCAGATTATTCCGAGATCGGTTTTGCGTCCCATGCGGTAGCTCAAGCCTCGGAGCGACGAGCCCCTACTTTCTATGGAGGAATCTGATTGAGAAGAAAAAGTCCGTCTTTTCCCTCTTTATCCAAACATCATTTTTTCTCTCCCCGTAGTGGCCCTAGCATTAGAGGGATGAGCTCCTCCTTGCTATGGAGGAATTGATATTGGAAAAAGTGAAGGATTCAGCAGAAGGAGGTATTTTGCTTGAAGAGAGAGAAGGAAGAGAGAAAGATTGAAGAAATATTTTATCTTAGATTTTAAGGGAGAATCGTGTGTTAACTTAAAGAAAGAGAGAAAAAACATAAATGTGAATTTTTGAGATCTGAATGATAGAGATATTTTAGTACTTTGGGTAGGATAAAACAATCTAGAAATTGATTAAGGTCGTTAGATCAAAACTGGTCGGATGACTGAGATTAATTTAGGAAATTTTATGATGAATATAATTATGGTGAATTTTCACATCAAACACACCGCTGAAAGTTTGACCCCATCATTTTTTTCTCATTTAAACTTCTTTCCCCTATCTATCTCTCTCTATTTCTCTCTCTCTTTTCTTCATATTATAATGACATAATGGATCTCACAAAACCAAATGAAGGTTTCTCCATTTCCGAAAAAATTCAAGGCAAATCACTTTTGAAATTCTGCCTCTACCAAACTTAGAGAGCTAACTAGAAGTGAGCTCAATTTGAGCTCCAATGGAGATTCACTAGAAGTTTCTAGATGCAGCAGTTGCACATAGAAGAAGGGATAAATAGACAATGAATCTCGAAATGTATTAAGCCTCAGATAACAACATATATACAAGCCAAGGAAAATAATACAGCTGACAGCTAACTACATGTGATGACTCAAAAGGTCATCTTATATTTTAAAACTCGATTCCATGTCCTGAAGCCCTCAAAAACTCATTTTATCCCACATTGATTTGCCTGTGCAGTTCGGGCGTGTTTCCGGAAAAGCTGTTATGTTAAAAGTTAAAAAATAATTGTCTTTAAATGTTGATTTAGTTGACTTCGGTCAACGTTTTGAGTAAACAGACCTAGACTCGTATTTTGACAATCCACGTGGGTCAGTATCAAAATATTGGACCTGAGCGTATGCCCGTAATCGAATTCCGAGGTACTTGGCTCGAGAAATAAATTTTTGAGGAAAACTGAAAGATTGAAAATTATATGGTTTTAAGAATTTGGTTAACATTTAATGTTGTTTGTATCAGGCACATATTTTTTATTGCGGAGTCTGGTACAAGTCTAGAATAATATTTATACCTTATCTGTAAAATTTCGTGAGAAACAGAACTGATTTGACATGATTCGGACGTCCGGTGGTGAAAATAGAAATTTCAAAGCGTTCTTAAGAATTTCATGAGATTTGGTACTAAGTTCGTATTTCTATGTGTTATTTTCTCTAATAGATTGCATGAACAAGTTTGTATGATATTTTTAGACTTGTGTGCATGTTTGGTTTGGAGCCCGAAGGTTCGCATGAGTTTTAGATGGGCTACGGGTAGTTTGAAACTTAGAAAATCTGGTATATGTCACTGCTTCTAGTGTACTAATACCTTAGGTTCCGCGGTCGCGAAGCCACTTACGCGATCGCAAAGGAGAAATGGGGTTGGGGAGGAATTTGTGCTTTGAAATCGGGGAGACTCGATCGTGAACATGGAGAAATGGGGTCTTATCCTCCACGAACAAATCTAGCTTGATGCAAACGTGATGGCTTAGGGGCCTGGGGGAGGGGTTCAGTTGCTCTTCTACGCGAACGCGATCACTGGGTCGCGAGCGCGAAGGATAGGTGGGAGTAACCTTCGTGAAGGCATATAGAGTCTTGAAAATGCATAGGCCATTGGGCCTCTGTGCATCGCAATCGCGACAAGCCATTTGCGAACACGAAGAAGGCACGTCCAGTGAGTTTAAAAGAGACCAAAAACGGGACTTCTACAAAATTTCATATTTCTTTCACTAGAACTCGGCTTAGGGCGATTTTTGAATAGGGAATACAAACCAAACCATAGGATTGTATTCTTTAACTCATTTCTTTCAATTTCCATCATCACCCATTAGACTCTTAGTCCTAAATCTTGTTCTTTCATAGTAGAATTAGGAATTTTTGGAAGGATTTAGGTGGGGATGAGGTTTGCAAATTGAAAATTTAGGCCTCGATTTGGGGTCATTTCCAAAACTAATTATATATTCAAACCCGAGGGTAAATGGATGAATGTGTTTTGGTCTGAACCTCGAGTTCTGACCAAGTGGACCCGGGGTCGATTTTTGAATTTTTGGGGAAAATATTGGAAAACTTAAATTTATGTATTGAAATGGATTCCGTTTGTAATATTTGATGTTATTAAGTTAATTATGTCTAGATACGAGTGGATTGGAGGTGGAATCTAGAGGAAAAGCGGTAGTAGAGCAGTGAGTGGCCTATGGATCGAGGTAAGTGACATGTCCTACTTTACTCGAGGGATTAGGAATCCTTGACTTAATTGCTATGTGAAAATCCATGTGAGTGGCGTATAGGTGAGGTGACGGGTACCTATGTGCTGCCAATTTGTGTGTTTTACATGTTCCTTCTCGTTCTTACTATATTGTCTTCCCTGTCTTAATTGCTACATGCTTTACTATTATTTTCATGCCTAATTGCTACTTGTCAGACATTGTTTATTGTTGAAAGAATTAGCTACACCATGGTTTCATCATTTCATATTGTTGCCTTAAGTTGCTTTATCGGTGTTTTTAGGGTATAATTTGGATTGGTTTCGCTGAGTAGTATTAATTGTGTAATGTTTCATACTGTATAAGCTTTCTGTTTGCTTTGGTTTAAGGTTTAAATATTGTGGAGAGTTGAGTTATTGAATAATTGATACTAATATGATAGGATCGGGCTACGCTCCTCAACAAGAGGAATAATAGTGATATATTGAGGAGGAATAAGGGTGATATATTGAGGAGTAATAAAAGGGAAATGCCAATGTACGGTGGGATTGAGATGCGTGCCGCATCAGCTTATGTGTTTATGTATTTTTCTTCTACTGTGTAAGTTATTTTTTACTTTTACATTTTACTTAAGGAATGGTTATAGCTGGATACTAATAAAAATACTTGAGTTCTGGATTCATTCATTGCAAGTTATTGCTTTATTTTATTCCGTTCTTCTTTCTGCTTTTATTATACACTATATGTAGGTTATATTGTAATTGCCCCGCCGTATCCGTGTCACTACCTCGTCGAGGTTAGTCTCAGCACTTACCAATACATGGAGTCGGTTGTATTGATACTACACTTTGCACTTCATGTGCAGATTTTCGAACTTTTGATCGAGAGATTGGCTGCAGATTACACAGTTAGGAGACCCAAGGTAGTCTTGTTTGCGTCCGCAGGCCCTGGCATCCCCATTACATCTCTATATTGCTGTTTTATTTATTTCCAAACAGACGTAGTTTCTTTTAGACCAATATTTGTAAAAAAACACAGCATGTTCGTGGATTGTGACACCGGTTTCTGGGTAGTAATTGCAACATTGTTGGTAATAGTATGTAAAAAAAGAGGCTGTCTACTTACTTCCGCAATTATTTATACTTGTTTTAGTTTGTTTACTTTTAATCTTTGAAACGTAAAGAAAATTGGCTAATAAAACCCTAATGTTGGATTGCCTATCTAGTTTGGTGTTAGGCTCCATCACAGTCCTGATGGTGGGAATTTTAGGTCGTGATAAGTTGGTATCAAAGCACTAGGTTTACTAGGTCTCACAATTCACGAACAAGCTTAGTAGAGTGTGAGTGATTGGTATGGAGACGTCTGTGCTTATCCCCTGGAGGCTACTTAATTTTAGAACAATTTCACTTCTATTCTTGTATGTTGTGCGATTTGATCTTTCAATGCCAATTGAATTCTTTACTCTTGTTCCTTCGCAGATGGTGAGAAACGTACCGCTTCATCACCTGAACAGTAGCCAAATCCCCCAGTGGCAGCTCCTACGAGGGGCAAGGGACGAGGCCAAGGCCATGCTAGAGGCTGAGGCATGGGCATGGCTCAACCTAGAGCTCGAGCAATAGCACTAGCGGCGGAGCCTCGGGTAGACTTTGATGAGGAGGCTCTAGCCCAGACCATTCCAGCAAGGCCAGCTTAGGTTCTAGAGGGGTTCGTCGCTACCCCAATACTTCATGATGATTTGGTCTGTCTAGTAGGCCTCGTGGAGAGTGTGGCATGGGCCAACATATTCCCTATAGCACCAGCCGTCTATCGGGATGGGGAAGGAGCACAGACTCCTGCTACCCACACTCTGGAACAGATGCTAGTTCCAGACTCCAGGAGCTTAGCCCGTTGCGGTAGTTCCACTAGGTGTTGCGGTACTGACCGATGACAATTCGACTATGTCTTATAAGGCTTTGTGGATATTGGATAGGTTTACCAAGCTTTTTCCAGTTCCCTATGGCGGTACATCTTTAGAGGATCTCTAGGACTATCTGGATAATTGTCATGAGATGTTACGAAACATAGGGATAATAGAGACCAATTGGGTCAACTTCGCTGCATTTCATTTGTTAGGTTCCACCAAGAGATGGTAGAATGATTTTGTGTTGACCAGACCAGTTAGGTCGCCTAATTTGACTTGGGACCAGTTCTCTCAGCTATTTCTTAAGAAGTTCCTTCCTATTAAACTGAGAGAGGATACGTCTCAATCCAGAATAGAGGAAAGAAGAAAAATAACAAATGAAATTCAAATGCTGAAGCGAACATGGATGCGAGCTGATCAAAACTTGATTGAAATCACAAGCTCCGCCGGTCCCACTCTGGTCAGATAATAATAAAAGATCCAACACCTACTGCAAGCGAGCATCAAGATTCAGAGCGGAGTCCAAAACAAAAGCATCTAAGACTCAAGATCAAGCTGAGATTTATAAATAGGAATCTTGTAACTCATAGTTGATATGCATAGCTAGCTTAGCTTTGATTTTCCTTTGGTGTAATAAGGAGGTCGGAAAGCAGTAGCAACAGCGAAATCATGGCTTCGGTAGTCCCAGCTACCAAACATTCCTAAACTATACTGACCTGATTCCTCTTTAGTCGAGGATATGTAGGCAACCTCTAAAGCAGGGTGCGGTTAAGCTTTTCAAAATTGCTTCTCAAGGAGCGTCAAGCAGGCAAAAATCTCTCATGATTGATCATTTATCTTGCCCGAAAACCCTTCGTGTCTCCGAGAAAAGAAAGGCAGCTGTGAGCATATGATTTTTTCCTAGATCGAATTACTCCTATAAAATTATTAAAATCAGGATTTTTCTTTATTTATGAGATTCTTAGAACTTAATTATATAATTGTGTGTTTGTTTTGCATTTTGAGTGTAGTTTAATTCATAAAAAATAAAACTAGCACGTTTGTACTTAGGATACCATTTTTTAATATTTAGGTTCATAAAATAGTTAATACTACAAAAACAGAAGAAAATAACAAAAATTAGTGCTTTTGTATTTTTCACTTTTAATTGTTTGATGTTTTCCTTAATCTCCCTCTAAAATTTGGATTTAGTTAATTTGAAAAATAATTAGTTCAATTTTAGAGTTAAATCAGGTCCCCTGTGTTAGTTTTGTACTTAATAAAATAATATATATATATATATATATATATATATATATATATATATATATATATATATATATATATATATATAAATTAAATAAGAGAAAAAGGAAAAGAAATTGGAAAAATATGGTCTTGTTAAAAGACCCATGTTTGGGCCAAATTTGATAAAAAATCGTAGCCCAAACTAGCCAAACCCTAACCCAATCCACAATCGAACCTGGTCCAACCTAGGATCCACACCCAATCCAGCACTAGCTCAAAACGGCGTCGTTTGGGCCCTTTTAATTCACAGCCATCCGTTCCCTTTGATCAGAAGACGTACAAGCTAGGGTTGATTCGTATTTAATAGTTTCCAAACCCCTACCCCAAACGAGACTTGGTACCTTGTCCAAATTACCAAACCCTAATCTCACCGTCTCTCCGCCGACTAGAATCGCCTCCGCCGGCGACGATGCTCCGATGACTTCAAAAAAGAACACCACCCCACCTCCTCAACTTCCTCTTTCTATTTCTGTGACTGGCATCCCTCGAATACCGGCCAGTGTCGTCTAATATTCATTTGAATTGACGACTGCTCTGCCGCCCACGGCGTCGCCGATTCTAGTCGCTCCAAACTAACACCCTAGATTCTCCTAACCCCCCTTATCCCAAATCTGTAAACCTTAACCCTTGAATATTAGCCGAGCCCCTCGAATATCAATTTGAAAATTCAGGCAAAAACTCACCATCCCCTAAACCCTTTCAAAATCATACCCTATGGTCTCCTTGACCGCCTCACCCCAAATTCCAAACCTAAATCCCTCAAATATGGTCGAAATCCCACCAATTCTCTATCTAGGTTTACTCAAGTTTGAGTCAGAGATTCAAGGGTCGGCAGTGTTCAAGTTGAGTTCTAATATAGCGTTTCATGCTTGTTCTTCGCCAGAATAAGCGTACAACATTATTTTGGGAACCCAATTCGAGGTTAATTGGCTTAGAAGGTCGAAATCAGTAAGTTCTTCAATTCCCCTCTTCTGATACATAATTCTCCATGATTCTCATTTGTTTTTTAACATTTTTTTATTATTAGTATAGTTTATTGTATATGTTTGATTTCAATTGCATGAGTCACGTTTACCGCTGATTTCCTTTCGACTTTTCTTTTAGAGTTATGGTCTTAAGTGTCCCTTTGTTTGCTGTTGAGTTTCTCTGAGTTTCAAGTCACTTTTATTTTGTATACTACAATGTTTGAATTGCTAATTTGTTCGTTTGGTTCAGTAATTGGTCAAGTGATAAAAAGTATTTTAGGACATAGTATTATCCCTATTTAAATTTCAACTTAGTCAGTTAATTGGCTCATTAGTCCAACTGTTAAGAATTGTTGCATACTTCATGCTTGGTTTTACTTAATCATGGCCAACATTGACCAATTTAAATGGGTCGGGTATAGTCAGAATTGATATTAGCCAGGCTAGTAATATAGACTTAGTCCAGGGGTGTTTATGGTATTTTAAAATACAGGATCATGCAGTAACTAACTTAGAACCCACTAGAATCTTCTAAGATGGGGTTTTAATTAGAAATTCAGGACTTAGTTGGTCTGACTTGAGTAACAAGGTAAGATTTTAAGGTCCAAACAATTATTAAAAGAGGGACCTAAGGTGTAAATGAAAATATGAAGGTTGCCCTAGGCTTTGCCTATAAAAGGCATACCCCTTGCCTTGTTGAACAAGTTCTGGCAGAGGTCCAAAAAGAAGAGAGAACTGAAAGTACCCAGACCTAAAAAGACTTAAAGAAATAAAAAGAATAAAAAGGGGATGCTACTTCTCCATCGGGTTTCAACTCTGAAATCTGAAAGTTTCTCATCTCTAAATTAATTTTGGTTTTCACCTTCTGTCCGGACTTTGAAATGGTTCAAAAGTTAGTCAGTGATTTCAGATTTGGGTGTCCTGGCTGTTAGGAGTCGGTATCAGTTGTTCAGATTGCATTTCTTTAGGTTTTTGAACTATTGAGTCTTGTTCCATTGAATTTTAGAATCATTTTCTAGGTTTCATCATTGGATCTGTGGCTGATTGTTGTTGTGTTCATTCCCTGCCGAAGTCTAGTTGCTGATTTTCTCTTTGTCCACTTATTCTTATCGTTTGAAGTACACTCTTCTGTAACCATGCTGGCTGTGAAATAAATTGGAGAAAAATGAATGAAAATGAAGATGTTGAGGCATTAGATGTATTCCAGCTTATTGGAATAATTTGTTTACTTGTTATGGCCTTCCGTTTATTTTATGTTTGTAGTTGGTTTGTAACTATTGTTAGAAGTGGTTTATGTGTTGATTTCATTTCATCCACTCCCTGATCCCCTCAAGAATTGAGTGTTCAAGTTCACTGAAGAGTTGTAAAGTTATTAATGCTGGTAGTATAGCTTGATCTGCCATCTATAGTAGTTGAAAGTAGTATTTGATTCGAGATTTATCTGGCTCTATCACTGATTCAGTGTGTGTGAACTGCATATTTCTCTAATAGTTTGGCAGTAGTAATAATTGAACTTTCTGTTGCTCGTATAACTTAAGCTGCAGTGGTAATGACTCCTTTCAAATGCTTTCATCATTTTCCACCATGCTTTAAATGTTAGTTTAGGTTTCAGATTTGGAATGTTGCATAATCTAGAAATACTTGTACGATTGATATGTATATTCATGCTAGTGTTAATTTGGCAAGTGCCTGAAAGGGCAATAGTTAAATCCTGGTTCATATTTCAACTTTAGCTTTCCATGATTTTAATTTTTAGAACCCCTAACCAGAATTTGAGTATCTTCGAATAGCTTTCAGCACACTTTGTTCTCTTTCAGGTTTATATGGTCATGTGCAAAGGTTCTTGTGTTGTTAAAAGATTTTGACAGCTTCATTCCTGAATTCGAAGACAAAAGCTGGTGAAATTTGCCATGAATTTAATTAAATCAATTTAATTGCTCCATTGGCCTTGCAAAAATCTTAAAGTAGTTTAAGAAAAAATACTTTATAAATATCCGTAGTTTGTTTTTAGTCGAGGTAAATCTCCCTAAATAAAATAACAATTGCGTGGCCCTTTAATCATATCTTTAAAAATATTTAGAATTTGGGACGTGCCATTTAGCGAATTTTCATGGTCTCCCGCATAGTAACAACGCATTAGTCGCTTTAGGAGCAATCTTTAATAAATCTACTTTCTTAAACTCGGGTGCGTATTTATATGATCCAAATTTAAATCTCAACGGTGTTAAAGTTTTTCAAAAATCACGGGTGCATTTATGTGACGTGGTTTGAGACGCATTTTAATACTGTTGCAATCTTCCTCAAAAATTCAATCAAAAGCGGTAAGTAATTTAAAAATTGCACTATAGGATAAACATGTCTAAAATCAGATAATTAGCTAGATATGATAGTTTAAACTACCATGCTAGAACCACGGAATCCGAGGGTGCTTAACATCTTCCCTCGGGTTAACATAATTCCTTACTCAAGAATTTCTGGTTCGCAGACTCCATTCGGGAAGTCGAAATTTTCTCAATTTAGGATTCAAGATAAACCGGTGACTTGGGACACCAAAAGCTAAACGTATCCTAAGTGGCGACTCTGAAATAAATAAATAATCCCGATTCAAATAAGTAAATATGTTATCATTCAAATTTAGTTGACATAGCCCATTTTATTTGGGTTGAATGTAATGTGAGAGATTAGTACATCTATGGAGAAATCCTCGGCATTCCATAAGAAGTGTGAAGTGTGTTGTACTCATTACTTAATGTCATCTTTGACTTACATCGGTCTTCTTATCGTATCACAATTGGGGCTTCGTGTTGTTTAGCGCGACGACATGTTGCCTAAGCTCCCACATATAGCGAGAACAGTTCCATTTAACGTTTCTAAGTTTGATCTTTTTGTATTTCCTCTCGAATCTTGAGAGTTATTTTAACTTTAAATATTTGATATATTCTTCTGCGAATATTTCTTATGGCTCTTGAATTGACTGATCTGGTTTATGAGTCAATTTGATAACCCGTTGCAGGTTTCTTCTGTAGTTGATTTTGATAGTTGATAAATGAAAATATCTTCATACATTTTCCTTCTGATGCAACATGGAGGATCCATTTACATCATGCTAGCTTGAGCTCTTTGTATTGCTCAGCAATTTATTGAGTTTAAAGCCTTAGAATTCATGAAAGAAGAAGAGCCTCCAATCTCAATGATAATTTACCTTTAAATTCAAGATTAGGAATTTGTTAGAAGCAATCAAAGTTATGGAAGTTTAAGTGTCATTTTTGAAGGTTAAACTTTTCATTTCTATGCTTTTTCTCGTACTCCTTCAAGGTCACTATGCAAAATCTCTCTACATTATAGAACTCAAAACTTAAGATATGAGTCATCTTTGTTTTATTATGTCTTATGACATTTCTCTGCGCCATTCTATAATTATGACTGTGCTAATTTATTCTGCAGTTGATTGATATGGTTGTTGCTATATCCACTTAGCGGTGTATTTTAGAGGATAATCAAAGAAATAATACAGTTTTAATTCCTATTTGATTTATTCAGTGTTGATTGTATTTTTTCATGTTTGATCTATGGACATAGTGCCTTTTTTCTGTCTAGGAAGAAGATATTGTGAGGAAGTGTTACGCCCTTGCATGAATATAGTACTCGCCAGTACTAATAAGGTATTTTTTGCAACTACATTTTTACATTTGGTAAAATAACTTCTAAAAAGACCTATTATAATCATAGTTACTTACAGTAATGGAAATATTGAAATAGCAACGAGCAATCCTTTTCGAGATTTGACATAGAACTGGCAAAAAAATGGACAAATGCATTGCCCGAAGCGCGGCCATATTTACTAGTAAATAAATATTGGTGAAAATACAATTATAATTGAAAATAAAATAAAATAAATAAAATATCTTCAGGCTGAAGCGCAAATATCTCGCTCTCTTTAAGGAGATTCAAGTCCACTGCAGCAATGTTTTTCACCGGTCCAGCAGTCTCCCTCAGGATACAACAGCCCGATTACGTCGTATGATTCGAACAAACTCTGGACAAGTTATTGAGTCCAAAGCTCCACCAAGATGAACACCTTCCTTCAACAAAAGTAAAAAAAAACTCTGTTCTTCTTTTTTCACAACTTCAACCTTACTTTATAGAAACAGTCTACAATTATAATTTCATACCATAATATGGAAGAAAAGACTCATATTTATAGGTGTAAGGATTCTTCCTTGAATTAAATTGGAAGAAAGTGGGGTAATAAGTTATGATATCATAAAGAACATGGGAAAATTAATAGTAGAACATGGGAGAAGAGTTACAAAAGAGTTATGGCCATTTTCTACTTCATGGAGTAGTGGGAGTTATAGGCGTTATGACCATTTTTTACATCATAGAATAGTCGGAGTTATAGGAATTTATTTTAATAATAAAATGCAACTACACTAACATTCTCCTACTCATTTTAATATTAAAATATATAAGAGAGTTTACCAGTTGAAGGGAGACTATCATGCATAATGAAGGTGTGCTCTGCATTAAACATCCACTTAGCAAAACATCAATCTTTACTCCAGATTCAGTAGTGGTTTCAGACTTGAACTATGACTGCTTTAGGGAAATCGAATATCACTGCTTGCACATACTAATCAAGGTGTTGACATGAGCTTTATTAGCCAATATATTACGGCCTTGTGCTATCCCGATTTTCATGTGTTTTTGAGAACAAGCCCAATTGTCATAGGAAGCGGCCTACTTCCACACTCACATAAGTAAAATATGTCAAGGGTGCTCCTGTAACTCTAACACCCCACTCATACAAGCTATAGATTTTTACATTAATAGTTAATAAAACTCAACCTCGAAAATCATTAGAGGATAAATGCCCTCACACCACAAAGATGGAATAATAATAAAAATAATGCATTTTAAACCAAGCCATCATATGATCTGTTCTTCCCATTTAACCTGGTTATAGGATCTCTAGTCCCCAGGTTGGATTTCCTCAAATATGACTCATGAGCTTATGTGCTTCAATCTCACCCCCCTCGATGTGCTCCACTCTTTCTCTTGCTAAGGCGTTAGTCAGTGGATCTGCAAGATTATCACAAGATTTAACATAATCAACATTAATGGTATCGCTTGTCAAATATGATCTCATGGTACAATGTTTTCTCCTTATAGGTATGAATTTACCGTTGTAATAACGATTTTGTACTCTACCAATTGCAGCAGTACTATCACAATGAATTAAAATAGGAGAATTGATTTTTCAAAATAAGGAATTTGAAATAGTAAATCTCTCAACCAATTCGCTTCCTCACTAGCTGAAGCTAAAGCAATTAGTTCAACCTCCATGGTAGAGTTAACAACTATTGTTTGCTTTTTCGATTTTCAACAAATAGGACCACCTCAAAAAGTAAAAATATAACCAGTATTAGAACAGGAATCACCAGATAAAGTGTTTCAATCTGCATCAGAAAAGCCTTTGAGTACAACATGATATTTTTTTATAACACAAGTCATAAGTTTTTGTACCAAGTAAATACCTCATAACTCTTTTTATGGCATGCCAGTGTTCTTTACCTGGCTTGCTTGTAAACCTGCTAAGTACTCCTACTGCGTATGCAATATGAGGCCGAATACAATCAATCACATATCTCAAGCTTCCAATTAAGCTAGCATATTTCTTTTGATTTATCACACCATTGTCACTTTGTACAGGAAATAAGTGATCACTTGAATCAAAAGGGGTTACAACATGCTTGCAATCAATAAAACTATATTTTTTCAACTTAATGTGACTGGTCAAGAAAAATTCCATCACATGTTCTAGTAATCTTCATTCCAAGAATGAAATTTGCCTCTCCTAAATCTTTCATGTCAAGTATGATTTTTGTTTCTCCAATAACATTTATGTTAGAGCAAAATATTAACAAATAATCAACATAGAGTCAAACAATTACATGTGAATCATTCCAAGACTTATGATAGATGTATTTATCACATTCATTCAATTTAAAACCATTTTCTATTATGCAAGAATCAAACTTTTCATGTTATTGCTTAGGTGCATGTTTCAAGCCACACAGGAATTTAGTAAGTTTACACACTTTACTTTCTTGATCAGCTTCTATAAAACCTCAAGTTGATCCATATAAATTTCTTCATTTAAGTTCACATTTAAAAAGTAATTCTTACATCCATTTGATGAACATGCAAATCACAAATTGCAGCAATAGTAATTAAAAGTCTAATGGGTGTAATTCTAGTTACTGAAAAAAAAAGTATCAAAAAATTCTAGGCCTTCTAGTTGCTTAAAACTTTTAGCAACTAACCTAGCTTTATACTTATCAATCGATCTATCTGGTTTTAACTTTTTTCTTAGGACTCATTTGCACCCAATTGTTTTATAACCTGGTGGTAAATCAACCAACTTCCCTGTTTTATTAGAAATTAGTGACTCTATTTCATCATTTACAGCCTTTTTTCAGAAAATAGCATCAAACAATAATAAAGCTTCTTTTAAAGTAAGAGTGTCATTTTCAATATTAAAAATATAAAAATCAGGATCAAAATCTTTTTCTATTCTAGCTTTTTTTCTTCTTCTTAAATTAAAAGTATCATTTTCTTCATTTTGCAAAATAGAAGTAGAAAAATTAGGCATAGACAAAAAATTATTTTTATCTCTTTGACCTCCACTATTTCTAGACTCAAATGAAAATTTATTTTCATGAAAAATAGCATCACATGAATCTATAATTATATTTTCTTCTAGATTTAAAAATCTATAGGCTGTACTATTCGAAGCATAACCAAGAAAAGCACAAGTGGTAATTGTTTTACCCAATTTAAAAATTTTAGGATCCGTTAGCCTAACATAGGCTAAACAATCCCAAACTTTCAGATAATCCAAATTTGGCTTGTAATATTTCCACAACTCAAATGGTATCAACTTTATTTTCTTATGAGGCACCCTATTCAACACATAACATGCAGTCAAAATAGCTTCACCCGTCAAATTTAAAGGTGCATTAGACTCAATAAGTATGACATTATTTAACTCTACCAAAGTTTTATTTTTTCTTTCAGTCACACCATTTGATATTGGAGAATAAGGTGGAGTAGTTTCATAAATTATTCCCAATGATCTCACAAAAGAATTAAATTCATTAGACTCATATTCACGGCCTCTATCACTTCTAATTCTTTTTATTTTTCTATTAAATTGATTTTCAACCTCATGAAAATAATTTTTAAAATTTTCAAACGCATTATTTTTATTTTTCATCAAATAAACATATGTGAATTTAGAGAAACCATCAATAAAAGTGATAAAATATCTATTTCCTCCACGGGTTAAAATTCCTCCAAGTTCACAAGTATCAGTGTGAACTAATTTTAGTTATTTTGGCTTTACTACAAGCCTCACATTTTCAAAGTTCTTTTTAATCATTGGGATTAATCCTAAACTACTCATGATTCCTACATAACTATTATTAATATGACACAAACGAGCATGCCAAAAATTATTAGAAGACATCATATAAATAGAACTTGAAGTAGTTTTATTCATCTCAACATTCAACTTGAACATCCCATCACATGCATACCACTTACCTACAAAGTTGTCCTTTTTCACTATTACATATTGATCACTTTTAATAATTTATTTGAAGCTTGTCTTGTTAAGAAGAAAACTAGACATCAAATTTTTTCTCATTGAAGGAGTATAAAGTACGTCTTTCAATGTTAAAACTCTTCCTGAAGTACACTTCAACTCGACCTTTCCCTTTCCAAGCACCTGGGTTGTGTGAGAATCACCAAGTATGATGGTTTTGGTCTCCTCAAACGGAGTATACACTTTAAACCAGTCTCTATCATAGCAAACATGACGGTTTGTTCCAGAATCACCCCACCATCCATCAATATTTTCTACCATGTTAATGTCTGTTAGCACTGCCACAAGTGGCTCTTCAGCAACGTTTGCCAGTGGTGTAGGATCACGTTTTCGAAATTTGTAAAATCGAGCAATAAACCCACTCTTTCCACAGACAAAGCATGATTTCGCAATTTGAACTTGTTGATTCTGTGCTTAGTTGTTTGCACCATTATTCTTCTTGAGAGGCCTACCATAATTTTTCTTAAAAGTTTTCTTCTTCGACTTCAAATAAGTATTTTTGTGAGTTTCAGGAGTAATTTTATTTGAAGTAATTAAATTTACCTTTGTAGTGACGGGTTGTAGAGTGCTCTCTTCTAATTGCATAAGTGTATCATGGTGTCTTGCCTCTTCTTCCATGCGAATCCGCATTATTAACGTCTCAAATAAAGTTTCCTGTTGTTTGTGCCGCATAAGTTTTTTAGATTCCCTCCATGAAGGTGGTAGTTTATCTATTATGCCACAAACAATAAGGTTGTCTCCAATTTTAATATCCTCGGATCTGAGCTCTCCAACTACCATTATGAAGTATTGAGCTTGGTCTACTACAATTTGTTGTCCACTATTTGAAAGTGAAAAAATTTGCTAGCAGCATATTTTTTCGCACCTACCTCCTCGGTATCATACTTACTCAGCACTATTTTTCAAATTTTCTTGACAGTAGTGTAAGTTCTATCATAATAATCATAAAAATTATCAAATAGACAATTAAGAAGATAATACCGATACTTGTATGAGTCATCGTTGCATTTTTCCATTTTTTCTTGAAGGGCTATCATTTCAGTTCAGTTTCAATAGTTATTATTTTAATTATCAATTATAAATTCTCTGTTATCAGTTTAGTTTCAATTTAAGCATTTATAATTCTTTCTTTCAGTTGCTTTACATACCAGTACAATTCAAATATACTTGCGTCTCTTTTTGCCCGAGGTCTGCGTCTCATGATGCAGGTAATGATTTACAGGTTGATGATTCAGAGCACTAGGATTCTCGTACCAGTTGCTTGGTGATCCCCAGTTCTTTTGGGGGCATTATCAATACTTTACGGTTCTTTCAGTATTTACATGCAGTCAGTGTCTTTAGTACTTCATTAGAGGCTTTATAGACAAGAGTAATAGTTAGACAGTGTCTCAGGCTTTTCATGTTAAGCTATGTTGGCTGCAATTATATATTAGAATTATATTTTTATTTCCACACTTTGATTTATATCATCTAGACTTTCAGTATAGGAGCATGCGTTAGTTTATTTTCCGCATTCAGTATGTTATGATATCACATGTTGATTCAGCCAGCCAGTTGGTTCGCTCGGTCACTTGTAGTTAGGAACCGAGTGTCGTGTTATGTCCAGGCCCAAGTTCAGGGCGTGATATACATATACGCTCGTCACCTCATATATGTATCACCCCAACATATAGCCAACAATGGCAAATAGGAGGAAATATTCCCTCAACAAAGTTGGGAAAAATACTAACCTTGCTCTGGCTAACTCAACACTCAACTTAGCCTTTTTCTGAATAAATTCATCTCCTCTCGACTCAATCTAGCCAATGATGACTTTAACACATAACAAAATGCAAGAGAAAATAATTTCAATTAATAAAGCTGTATTTTTATTCAATTTCTAAGAAGTCAATAAAAGTCAAACCACGTGCTTGCCACGTCAAAACCCGGGTCCCGCGCGATCAAAATCTGAGCCCGTCCGGTCAAAATCCAGTTCCAAGGGTAGGTCTTAACTACCAACCACCTCATGAGTCCAAATATATAATTTATTTTCAAATCCGAGTCCAATTCGGCTCTCAAATCCGAAATTTTTATTTTTCAAAACTTTGACGAAATTCGCAAAAATTTCCAAAGATTTCTCCTGAATTTGATATTGAATCTTGTATAAAAACGTAAAATATAGTTGGAAATTGATTAAATATAACTTCAAAAACCACGAATGAGATGCCAAAATGCATGAAGATCAAACTAAAATTCTAGAACTTCTAGAAACGCAATCGAACGTCTGAACCATATCAAATCAACTCAGAATAAAGTCAAATTTGGCAGATATGTTCTATATGACAAAATGAACCTACTTAAAGCTTCAAATCATGCACAACAGTCTCGATATGATGAATCACACCTCACGTTAAAATCTATGAACTTTTAAACTTCAACTTCTACACCGATACCGAAACCTATTAAATCGCCTCCGATTGACCTAAAATTTTCCACACAAGACACATTTTCCATTACTGACCTATTCCAACTTCCGAAATCGGAATCCAACCCTGATATCAAAAGGTCTACTCCAAGTCAAACTTCCTAATAATTCAACTTTCGCCATTTCAAGGCTAATTCAACTACGAACCTCCAAATTACAATCCGGATGCGCTCCCAAGTCCAAGATCACCCAATAGAGCTAATTGGAACTGATGAAGCTCCATTCTGAGGTCAAATGCTAAAAAGTCAAACTTGGTCAACACTTCCAACTTAGAGCTTAAATCTTGAAGTTCGTTTTTCCAAATCTATTCAGGATAACTTGAAAACCAACACTGACGACTTATTCTAGTCATATTACATCGTGCGAAGATACTCGAGCCCTCAAAATACCGAGCAAAGTGCAGATACTCAAAACGATCAGTCGGGTCGTTACATTCATTAATGTCGGTTCAACATTGTCAAATAAAACTTTGATCCATTCTCATGATGAAGACAATGTTCAATATCAAGGATAAATCATTAAGGATTTTTAATGGTTTTTAAATTTTATATGGAGAATATCAAAAAGTATATCAACAGGATAACATGTTTAGGAATCACCTATGTAACTGTGAAATATAATGCGCTTCAAGGAGAACTCTGTAAGGCTAACTCTATACGAACTTATGAACCGGGTAGTATTCATGGCTGAAACGAATATAACAATGAGAACCAAAGATGATTAAAGGGTTGATTGTTAAAATATGGCTTATGTCTATCTAGATATACACCAAAGTTTGACGGTTCAAAGATATCAAATCTAACGATTGATCGAGTATGTCCCACATAAGTTCATATGGGAAAGTTCAGAGAGAAACATAGTTATCCAGATGCGATTAATCATTGCTTGTAAATCACATAGTTTTTCATGCATACATATTTTCAGATAGCCATTCCATATTCATGTGGGGAATTCTTGGATTTTTTTAATCTAAAGAGGTGTGAATGGGAAATGGAGGAAAAGATTTGCGGGAAACAAAATGTTTGAAGTATTCGTTTTACCAATGAACTTTGTCCCTCATCGAAAAATGAAAAAATATCGTTGTGCTTATAGAAGCACATCTTCTAGCTCTCAAAGAGTTGGGAAGAAGAAGTGGTTCCTCACGTTGTCGTCGTCGTTCGACTTCAATTGATTAATTGATAAATTTTTGTAATTGTTGGCTCGGCTTTGGTTTTTGATTTAGATGCGGGGGATTCAGATTTGGATTTGGATTTGGATTTGGTCAATTGATATGATTGATTGATAATTTTATGTAATAGTTAGCTCGACTTCGGCTTTAGATTCGTAGGATTCAGATTAGGTCAATTGATATGATTTATTGATAGGTTTTTATAATCGTTGACTATAAGTGCATATGAGCACCCTAATTTTTCACCACTGAAAATTTGGAAAATTTCCACTCTTTCTTCTGTATTTCTGCACTATTTTTCAAAAGCAAAACGTAAGCATCAGTATGGTTTACTGCCATTTGTTGAGTTACCCGAAGTTCTGTAATTTCCATTACAGGTATTACAGAATAGTTATTTCGTTTTATCCAGGGAGGAATTAATCCAGTAGCCTTGGATAGTAGTGAGTGTGAACACCTAATTTTTTACCACACCTAAATTCTATACTAGTTTAGTGTAAATATTTCTTTTACGTCTAATCTTAATATTTAAAAACTTTTATCATATTCTTAGTAGGTTTTATTTTATAAAAAAAGATTAATAACTATTTATTCACATTCTTAGAGTATAAGTTTTACTCCTAATTTTAAATAAAAGAAAAATTAAAAAAAATTCTAATTAGAATTTTAAATATAAACTATAGTATTTTTTTAGTATAATTTAATGTATAATGTAAATATTTAATTTTCTTACGTATATAATATTTAAGTATAAGGTAGCTAACTAATATTTTTAACTATACATTTTTACTTTCTAATTTCTTCATTATTAAAGAATAAGTAAAAGTTATTAAACTAAAAAAAGAAAAAAAACTAACGAAAAAACAAAAAAAATACAAATAATAATAATAATAATAAGTAATAATATAATAAAAAGGGATAAACCTTAAAAGATTCAAACAAACATTATCCTAACTACTTACCATGATCTTCTTAACCTTCTTTTTCCACTTCAACTTTAACTCTAACTCTTTTACATATCACCCACATTTCCTTTATAAAAGGGAGGCATAAACTAAAAAAACGAGAGAGAAAAGGAATGAACAAAAAGAAAAGGGAAAAAGAAGGAACGAAAAAATAAGCAACAAAACATAAAACAAAAGAACAAAAGAAGAAACAGAAAAAAGAAGAAAAGAGAACAGAAGGAGAGAAAAAAGAAAAAGAAGCAAAAGAAGGAAAGAAACGAGAAAGAAAGAAAGAAAAGAAACAGGAGTTCGGGATTTCGTTCACAGTTTTGTGTATGTGGTTCTAAAAATGTTAGTATTGTTAGATTTGGAAAGCAGTAGATCATACATATTCTTTTTATTGTGAAACCTTACAAAAGGTAATACTCAATCTTTTGGTACAGTTTAAACATGATATATTAGATCCATGTCTTCGCAAAGTTTGAATTTTAATTTGTTTTTCTGAATATATATAAATATATATATATATACTGTTATCTTTCTTTGTATGTAATATTTAATACGGTTGAACATCTTTCATAATAATTCATGAATCAGGAGGAGTGTCTAAAGAATTTTTTTTACTTCGTTATAGTTTTACTTATTTTTCTTAGAAGTTTTAATTATATTTTTGCATAAAATAACGTGAATGACAAAATTTTGTTGGAACACGTATTAGTTTATTATTTAAGTTGCTGAAATTTTAGCTCTTTAATAGTTAAATTAAATTAATGTTCATATATATGTGTATATCAAATTACAGCAAGTTAGTCACACCAAACAATATGATAGTTAATTAAGATTATTGTTTGACATTAAGTTCTATTGATAAATATGGCTGGAATTTGCATATTGTTTGCATAAATGTCTCCAAATAATGATAATTTTATAATATTATGTAGGGTTGTTTAAATTATAACGCATCAGTAGAAAGTTTCATTAATTTGGTTCTATTTTCTAGGACAATGGTCATCTCTTAGTTGTATTTTACTTTAAAACCTTAAGATTTATTATAACAGTTAAAAAATAATAATAATAAAATAGATAAATAAATAGAATACTCTAAAAATGCTAGAAAATTTTTAGAGGCACTTTAGTATACTAGCTCATGTGTTCATACCCGAACCTTGGATTGATATGCTTAAATAACAAAAGGATCAATGTGCGTATTCCGCGTCTTGATACATTTTCAATTTTAAATAATTATGTTATAACCATGTGTACATTCCGTACCTTGGTTTAATATTTAATTTCAAGGAAGTACATTGTGTGTGTATCGCATCTTGGTCAAAATAATTAATAAAAGATATAATGAATTAAGTGAAGAGTAATTAATAAGCCATAATCAATGAAATACAAGAGTAGCTAAAAATTGATTTAAGCCTTACATTAATTAATAGAAGCGACCGTGCTAGAACTACGAGACTCGAGGAGTGCCTTACACCTTCCCTTCGGTCAAGAGAATTCCTTACTCAGTCTTCTGTTTTCGTAGACCATAAATTAAGAGTCAAACTTTCCTTTTGAAAAGGATTTCAAATAAAAGGTGACTTGGAACACCAAAACTCAATTCCAAATGGCGACTCCAAATAATAAATTATCCCTTTTTAAAACGTCACTTTAATTGAAAAAACTCTTCTAACTCAACCTCGTAATACGGTTGTGTGACAAGAAAGAGGTGTGACAGCTGTGGTGACTCTTCTGGGCACAATTAATAAGAATTCAAGCTTTGTATATTGAGTCTTCTGATAGGTAGTTATGTTGTGTTTGCATACCAGCATCACAAAACTTCTATCTTGAGAGCCAGTTAGCCTATCGGATTCTGGTGAAATATTTAGTCACACATGTTTAGCCGGGAGAACCGTTAGCTAGCCAGTGATGTTCTACTACTGGTGACGCTTGACGCTCCTCGGCTCGGGTTGTCCACCCGGGTAAACTAGGTCTAGATACCATCTCCTTTAGGATTCGAAAACTTAGAAGAACAAGCCACAAGCAATGAATATCCTTAGTAGTTATACTTTATTTGCATCATGTGCATTGAACTTAGTGGAGCTCGGCATAGGGGCCAGGCTCGTCTAGGACAGGTACCAATTTTTCAGGCCAACATGTTCATATTTGTGTGCTATATGTAACGTTATTTGGTAGGCTTCACTCAAATGTGGACCGACTTTAGGATAGAATTAAACAAGGATAAATAAAGAGGAAATTTTCAAGTTTTCATAAAATACCATTTTTTTAAATACAATTTTGAAAGGTTTTGGTATATGAACTAACGATTTTCAAAATAGTTTTCTTTTTTTAGTTACCGAACTATGCGGGTTTAATTCTCACCGGATGTGAGATACGTAGGCAACCTTTATCAGGTTCAACCCCATTTTAAATAAACATAAACAAAAAGAGAGTAAAAGGTTTCTATGGACAATTAGTTATTACTTTTTATTTTTTTCAAATAATGATAATATAGTTACTTTGTCAAGTCTTTAACTAGTTTTGCCCTTGCATCCGGTCTTTCTATCAAAATAGCCTTGAAACTTGCATTGAAAATACGAAATGGGAGGTCAGTTTTATTTTTTATCAATTTTTTTTTTCACAAAACAAAAAGAACGTTATTAGGGCCTTTTGTTTTTTATGACTATTACTAATTTAATTTTTTTAGTCCCACAATTTGGTTTTTATTTTTTATTTTTTTCTTTCAAACCCGAGAAATCGTAATTTTTGTGTCAATAATATACTTAACTAAAACCTAACCCCGTGTCTAGATAAACAGGTGCACCATGAGTGGGGAAAAAGGTAAGTCTGAAAAGAGGCCCAAGTTAGAAGGGATACCAGATTTTCTCATTGTTGATCATATACCAAAATTACTCTAGGATTGGTGGAGAGATTTTAAGGAATATGAGCGAAACCAGATAAAGAAATACTTGGGACATTTGGTTCACATGGTGATGATCAAGCATAGAAGGGATGTCATCAAAGATTTGATTCCACACTGGGATCCTGAATATAATGTGTTCCATTTTACTGACTGTGAGATGACTCCGACCTTAGGAAATCGCCCATTTCCAGGGATGGGGCCGTAATCTTCGCCGCCAGAGACCCATAGTGCCAAAAAATGTGAATGAGGGTAAGTTTACGAAGCTCTTGAACAGAAACTATGGACATTATGAAGGTTTAGGAGGCAATTAGGTTAAGTTGGGATTTCTGTTTCATTTGTATGGCCTCAAATGCAATTTCAAAAGGAATGTGGGAAAACTGAAATCAAAGGAAGACAAGGAAATATGGAAGATACACAAAAGGTTTGCATTTATGGTTATTTTTTGGGGCGTGTATTTTTTCCAGAAAGGGAAGGACGCATTGACATCCGGTTGGCAGGTGTAGTTGAGGCATTGACCTCAAAAGGGGATGATTATACTTTGGTCCCTGTAATTCTTTCTTCCATTTTTTGTGCTTTAACTGGATGTGAATTGGGCGCACGAAGCTTTGATCGCTGCAACATTTTGCTACAAATATGGTTTTTGGAGCATTTTTATCGTCATCCTACTATCTCTAATTTTAGTGAGCTCTGGCCCAATCGTACTTTTGATCACCAGAAGAGAATTGAAAAATGTGACTTACCTCAAGGGATTAATGCCTGGAAAGAACTACTTCTTACTTTGTCTGCCAAACAGATCACATGGAATTACGATTGGTTTTCCTCGAAAGAGGTCATTTGTGAATCTACATACCATTCTTATTTGGTACTTATAGGATTCGATGGTGTTCAGCCTTATGTTGCACTTCGGGTAATGCTCCAGCTTGCACGACAACAGGAGGTGCCACCAATACGAGATATGAGCAAGTTCTGTTGTGATTTTGGTAAAGATCAACCTCATGACGAAAGGAAAATTATGAAAATTTGGTATGCAAGTAAAGTTTCGGAGTTCACTGAGATGGTAGAGGACCAAGATCGCGGAGAGGTGATCCCTGAATATATTACTTGGTTTCATGATCCTTCGTCGTTTAGAGATAAGCTTGAGGGGCCGAACAGGAGGAGAAATGATCAAAGACCTGTAGAAAAGCTGAAAGAGGAATTGGAGCATGCTCAGATGATTATTGCCAAACAACAAGCCCAACATCAGGCTGGAGTCGCTCATATTCGTTTAAACATTGAGAAAGATTATCATTCTGCTTTGCGGGTCATGGATAAAGATTTAAAGCATGCTAAAAATGAGGCAACCCGCTTAGAAGAAGAACTGGCAAACACGATTGGTTTAGTCAGAAGAGTGGAGGCGAACAAAAATGCTGAAATACATAAGTTGCAAGAAGACTTGAGTATCACTGAAGAAGATGCGCACCAACAACAACTGGAGTTTTATCAGCAGAAAAAGGAGTTTGAAACAGAAAGGGCCCACTGGATACACTTAAAGAGTCAGCTTTATGCACAATTAGAAGAAATAAAAAGGCAGAAGAGGGCTTATCAGCACACAAATTTTGAGGAAGAGGGGCGTCAGTGGATGATTGAGTGAGGTTTGTTAAACCGTTAGATTGAAGAATATGAGGGACGTGAGGCTCAGGTGGTATGCCCTCGACACTACCCATATGAGGTTGTAGAATTGTCACATGAGTATGGGGCAAGCTAGAGAGGAGGTACTTCGATTTGCAGAAAAAGCAGCATATGTTCATGATGATCATCGTCGTCTAAACAATGAGGAAGTTGGTCAACAAGCACGTGTCCTCGTTCCACAGTTGCCAACGGTTTTTCAGAATTTGTACGAGAACTTAGGGGGACAGTGAAGGCCAAGAGATGCAGACAATTGATGATATCAATTTAAGCAAGAAGACTGTTGAAGATTAACTTTTTAGTGTAGTCCATTAGTTCTTAGTTTCATTTATTAGTCGCATTTTTAATTTTGGAGACTTTTATTTATTTATTATTATCAAAGTTTATTTTATTCCAGTCATGTTTATATCTTTAGAGCCAATAGAGTCCGTTTGTATATATTTCCTTTTCTCTCATTCTCAAAAAATGTAATTGAAAAATACTTTAGCTTATCTTATTTATTTTTTTAAAAAAAGAAGAAGATATCATTAGATTTGTTATTATTTCCCCTGAACTGCGTGGTGGTCTGATTCATGCGGCGTCATGATACGTAGGCAATCCCCATTGGATGCGATCACAACCATAACTAATCTTAAAAAGTGATAAAAAATTAAAATAAAATAAATAAAAGAGCTGTAAAATTCAAAAGGAAATAAACCAACAAGCCAGGATGAAGCATGAAGCCTTCCAAAATAATTTTAGAAATGAAAATGGAATTAGCTGCATGGAATACAATGTGTGATTAATATCTTAAAAATGCCCAACTCTAACATGTTTGTTATTTGTTATATCTAAAGAGATAAGGTTAAACAGAGGTGGTTGGTTTGTGGTTTAAACTGGTGACTCACCCTTACAACACGAGGTCAAAAGGAAAAAGTAAAATTAGAAACAACAGTGAGAATGAGTCAGATAATGATGATGTCCATGTACAATTGGTTAAACAAGGTTCGGGGCTGGTCGAAGAAGTAAGAGTGTTGAAACAACAATTGACAGATATGTACCAAGCCTGGGTGAATGGATAGGCACCGTCCTCACTACCCCTAGGGCCTTCGGATAATCTTCATAATGTGTCAGTTGCAAATCAAGTGCCTATCTCCATAATAAGTAACCCATTGTACCAACTTGTATTCAGTCTGAGCATTAACCTCCCCACTATCCCCGGTACCTCCATTCCACGTTCTTAAGCCGCACCCTTCAGAAATAACCCACATATTGTACCCATTTCTTAATCGGCTCTTGCTCAAAAGCTCAACAATGATCCACAATTGAATGCTCATGATACCCAACATTACTCTCTAGAACTGATTTTCAAGGTTCCAGATTTATACAATTATACTCTTCAGAACATGTTCCCAGTCGAGGTCGAAAATCCCGACAAGAATATGGAACAAGAGGAAATGACCAGAAAAGTGAAGAGTTTGGAACAAACCATGAGAAACATACAGGGTTTGGGAGGCCAAAAGAGTGTTTCGTTCAATGATTTATGTATGTTTCCCCATGTTATTTTTCCACCTCGATTCAAGACCCCTAAGTTTGATAAGTATGATGGTCACGGTGATACTGTGGCCCACTTGAAGAAATATTGTAACCAATTGAGGGGAGCAGGGGGCAAAGAAGAATTACTCATGGCTTATTTTGGGGAATGTTTGACATGAATTGCTTCAGAGTGGTTCATAGATCAAGATATATCTCACTGGCACGTTTGGAACAACATGGCTCAACATTTTGTCCAACAATTTAAGTACAATATTGATATAGTGCCAGACCACTCCTCTCTTGTCAACATAAAGAAGAAATCTACAGAAAGCTTTAGAGAATATGCAATCAAGTGGAGAGAATAGGCTGCTAGGGTCAAACCACCAATGAAAGAGGCAGAAATGATTGACTACTTTCTCCAAGCTAAGGATCTTGATTACCTCCATTATATGTTGGCCACAATTGGTAAGCCTTTTGCCGAGGCGATCAAGATTGGGGAAATAGTTGAGAATGGCATGAAGTCAGGAAAAATGGTGAGTCAGGCAGCCCTTAAGGTGACCACGCAAGCAATTCAAAGCGGGCCAGGCAGTTTCAGATCGAAAAAGAAGGAGGAAGAATCCATGATGGCGTCTGGATTCGGGGGAGTTCAAAGAGGAATAGTTCCTTCATACGTGCAATTCCAACAAGGACAATCCAATTCTCCTCAACATTATTATCCACCTAAGGGTCCCCGATACTCATTTCCCTCGCAACAATACACAGTGTATAATGCTCAGGCTTATTCTAGGCCTCCCAATCACCAACAATGGAAAACATCGATTCCACTAGGCTCTCGTCAACCCCAGCAAAATTTTCAGGCACCATATAATCCTCGTCCTAGACAGGAATATGTGAGAGAATAGGAGCCAAAGTAAGAGTTCACCCTAATTCGAGAATCGCATACAAGCCTATTTCGAAAGTTGATGCAACTGAATTTGATTGAACCTATCATGCCATCTTGTGTGACTCCAAATTCAAAAAGTTTTGACTCCAACGCAAGATGTGAGTATCACTCTAACATCCAAGGTCATAGTACCAAAAATTGTTGGACATTAAAGAATTCCATTAAAAATTTGATTGAAGCAAAAGCAATTGTGGTGACAAACAATGAAGATACTCCAAATATCACAAACAATCCGCTCCCAACTCATGATAATACACATTTTATTGGGATGATTTGTGATGATCGTGATTATAAGCAATCTGGCAAGACAGAGATGATTGTTGGAACCATAGGGCCAAAGCCAAAAGTGATAGTAAGCCCGTCGCAATTGGCAACGTTGATTTTGAAAGGTGCGAGTTCTAGTTCAAATTTGGTAGGTTTTGAAAAAACGGTTCTCTATGTCCTTGGAAGCACAAAAATGATTGAGGTTCAATTGGGTGGGCCAAAACTTTATATCCCTGGGGGCATTCAAAAGATTGTTTCGGATAATGCTTTGAGAAATATAACAGAGCCAGTTGTGATCCGACCTGTGGCACATCTTCTAATGTCAAATCCAAAAGCTATTCCCTGGAACTATTACAAGACTGCCATGACATCAAAGGAAAAGAGATGGTGGAAGAAACAGATGAAATGGGAGGCTTGACCTGCTCTGGAAGGTGCTACTCGCCAGAGGAGTTGAGAAAAGCTAAGCAAGCCAAGGAAAATCACTTTCCAGTGAAAGAAACTATTTCAGAAGAAGAAGCGGAGGAATTCCTTAGGAAGATGAAAATGCAAGACTACTCAATCATTGATCAACTAAGGAAAACCCCTGCTCAGATATCTTTGTTATATCTGCTTTTGCTCTCAAAAGAACATCACTGTGTGTTGAGCAAAATTTTGAACGAGACATATGTCTCAGAAAAGTCAACGGTGAATCAGCTAGAAAAGATGGCTGAAAGATTCTTTGAGGTGAACAAAATTTCTTTTAGCGATGATGATTTACCTAAGGAAGAGACTGAGCACAATAAATCTTTGCATTTTATGGTCAAATGTGAAGGGCATTACGTAAAAGGGGTCATGATTGATGGAGGCTCCAGTGTAGATGTATGCCCTCTTTCTATTCTACAACAACTGAACATTGATACTAATAGAATTTGAACTAGTAGTGTCAGCATCAGGGCTTTTGATGGTTCAAAAAGAGACACTATTAGGGAAATTGAACTCACCATGACAATTGGCCCGGTTGATTTTAACATTGTCTTTTTGGTGTTGGATATTAAAACCTCCTATAATTTTCTTCTAGGAAGGTCGTGGATCCACATGGCAAGACCTATACCATCCAGCTAACATCAAATGGTCAAATTTGAATATGACATGCAAGAAATTATTGTTCATGGGGAGGACGACACGTCCGTCTATAATGACCCATCCATTCCATGTATCGAGGCCAAGAAAGGATGTGAATCCCTCATATATCAAACATTTGAGGTGATTGAGGTGATCAAGTTAAAGAAGGAAAACCAATTCTGCATCCCCATCTTTCAGCCACATCTATGATGGTAGCCTCACTGATATTGAGGAACGGCTATGAACCAGGATAAATGTTAGGATCATTTATGCAAGGAATTGTAAACCCCATTGCTCCCTTTTCGAAGAAAGATACCTTTGGTTTGGGTTTTAAACCAACATCATCTGACATAAACAGAGCCAAGTCCCGCAAAAAGAATGGTTGGAGCTTGTCAAAACCAATCCCTCACATTGCCTACTCTTTTGTCAAGCCACAATTTGAAGAAGTCCAAAACCATTCTAGTCAAGATGACACTAATGAAGTTTGCCAGGGTCTCAAGGAGATGTTATATGGAATCAACATGGTTCAAGTTGGTGAGGGCCCTAGCCGTGCAAGTGTTCAGCTGATTGGCCCAGATACCTCGCTCAACAACTGGGAAGCAACTCCTCTTCCCATCAGGAAGGAGTCTTGGTAGTCTGTTTTGTTGCTTTTTCTGTATTTGGATTATTTTCAGGGTAGTAATCCATATACTTTAGTTTAATTTCCTTTCTTTGATGTTAAACCTTCTATCCTTTCAAATTCAATGAAATGAAGTTCCAATTTCATGGTAGAATTCTGTCTTCCCTTTTCCTAACTTTTGTTAATTTCTCATCATTTTTCAGTTTTGTTAATGCTGGCTTTAAAAACATGACATACATGCGGAATTCATGCCCAACTCATAAAAAGTTGTCTAATCTCGAAATAATAAATCAAGAAGTTGAGTATGATGAAGATGATGCCTTTAAGGAAATAAAAAGAGAATTGGATCAATTTGAGAATAAGCCTAAGCCTAACTTAAATGAAAATGAGGCAATTAACCTGGGAAGTCCTAAAGAAATCAGAGAAACAAAAATAAGCATTCATGCTAAACAAGGGAGGTGAGATGCCATAATTCAAGTTTTGTTCGAGTATAGAGATGTATTTGCTTGGTGATATGATGACATGCCAAGTTTGAGTGCTAATTTAGTGGTCCATAAGCTTCCCACATATCCTAATTTTCTACCAATCCAACAAAAACAAAGGAAGTTTAAGATATATTTGAGTGATAAGATTAAGGATGAAGTCACGAAGCAACTAAGTGCAAATGTAATCAGGGTCGTTCGATATACTACATGGTTAGCAAATGTTGTGCCAGTGCCAAAGAAGGATGGGAAAAACAGATTTGTGTTGACTATAGGGATTTAAACAAAGCAAGTCCAAAAGACAACTTTCCCTTACCCAACATTTATATCCTTGTTGACAATTGTGCTAAACACGAGATCCAATATTTTGTGGATTGTTATGCCGGGTATCAACAAATTCTGATGGATGAAGAAGATGCAGAAAAGACCGCCTTCACCACTCCATGGGGAACCTATTGTTATAGGGTCATGCCATTTGGTTTGAAGAATGCAGGAGCAACCTATATGAGGGCCATGACTACCATGTTCCATGACATGATGCACAAAGAGATTGAGGTGTATGTTGATGATGTGATCATTAAGTCTAGAACACGAGATGATCATGTGCAAGACTTGAAAAGTTCTTTGAAAGGATACGAAGGTACAATCTCAAACTCAATCCAGCCAAATGTGCATTTAGAGTTCCTTCTGGGAAGCTTTTGGGTTTAATAGTTAGTCGAAGAGGCATTGAGTTAGATCCCTCCAAGATAAAGACCATTCGAGAGCTGCATCCCCCGAAGAATAAAAAAGAAGTCATAAGTTTGCTCGGGAGGTTGAACTATATCTGCAGGTTCATTGCACAGCTTACAACCGCATGCGAACCTATTTTCAAGTTGTTGAACAAAATGTTGCTGTCAAGTGGACAGATGAGTTCCAAGAAGCTTTTGATAAGATCAAGGAATATTTGTCAAATCCTCCTGTTTTGGTCCCGCTAGAATCCGGTAGGCCTCTATATTTATATCTGTCAGTAACAGATAGTTCTTTTGGTTGTGTTTTGGGTCAACATGATGCCACAAAAAAAAGGAACAAGCAATATATTATTTGAGCAAAAAGTTACTTATGAGGCCAAATACACTCTTTTAGAAATGACATATTGTACCTTAACCTGGTTCGTTCACAAGCTTAGGCATTATCTTTTGGCATATACAACTTATCTCATATCCTGAATGGATCCCTTGAAGTACATCTTTCAGAAGCCGATGCCAACTGGCAGATTGGCAAAATGGCAAATCTTGCTCACAGAGTTTGATATTCTTTATGTTACTCGCACTACCATGAAGGCACAAGCTTTGGCTGATCATCTAGCTGAAAACCAGGTAGATGATGAGTATGAATCTTTGAACACATACTTCCCAGATGAAGAGGTTAATTTAGTTGAATAATAAGTCTAAGAGGACAGTCAAGTTTGGAAACTATACTTTGATGGGGCTGTCAACATCAAAGGCGTAAGGATTGGGGCAATTCTCGCATCACCTACTGGGTAACATTACCCTGCCAGAACACGACTTCGCTTCTTCTGTACAAACAACATGGCAGAATATGAAGCTTGCACCATGGGTTTGAACATGGAAATAAACCTAAATGTGCATTTACTGTTGGTGATGGGAGATTCAGATTTGCTTATTCGTCAAGCTCAAGGTGATTGGGAGACTCGAGACATCAAGCTCATTCCATATAAACAATGTGTGGAAGATCTTAGAAAGATATTCAAGTCCATCGAGTTCAGATACACTCCCAGGTTTCACAATGAATTAGCCGATGCCTTGGCCACATTTGCCTTAATACTTCCACGGGTAATACTCACATTGACCCATTGGAAATTCAAATTCGGGATCAACATGGTTATTGCAATTCAATTGAAGCGGAACTAGATGGTGAACATTGTACCGTGATATTAAACAGTTTTTGAAAACAAGAGAATATCTGAAACATGCTAATAGGGATCAAAAGAGAACTATTAGTCGACACTCTAATGGTTTCTTTTTGAGTGGGGAAATCCTATACAAAAGAACCACTGATTTAAATTTATTGAGATGCGTGGATGCCAAAGAAGCTGAAATGATTATGAACGAGGTGCATTCAGGAATTTGTGGTCCGCACATGAACGGATATGTTCTAGCAAAGAAGATCCCTCGAGCAGGACATTATTGGCTTACCATGGAGCGAGATTGCTTTCATTTTGTTCGTAAGTGCCACCAGTGTCAGATTCACAGTGATTTGATTCACTCGCCTCCTTCAGAGCTGAATCCCATGTCAGCTCCTTGGCCTTTTGTTTCTTTGGGAATGGACGTCATTGGCCCAATCGAGCCAAAAGCTTCAAATGGGCACAGATTCATCTTGGTTGCAATTGATTGCTTCACCAAATGGGTGGAGGCTATTACATTGAAAGCAGTTACCAAGAGAGCAGTAGTATACTTCTTTCACTCCAACATCATCTGTCGTTTCGGTATTCCAAAAACCAATATTATAGATAATGCTGCTAATTTGAATAGTCATCTGATGAAGGATGTGTGTGAACAATTTAAAATTTAGCATCGCCATTGTACTCCTTAACGACCTAAAGCTAATGGAGTTGTTGAAGCTGCAAATAAGAACATCAAGAAGATTCTTAGGAAGATGGTCCAAGGGTCTAGACAATGGGACGAGAAATTGCCTTTTGCTCTGTTGGGATACCAGACAACTGTCTGTACATAAGTTGGTGCAACACCTACTTGTTAGTTTATGGAACTGAAGCGGTCATACCTGCTGAAGTTGAGATTCCCTCTCTCCGGATAATTGTTGAAGTTGGGATTGAAGACACTGAATGGGTGAAGTCACGATTGGAATAGTTGAGTTTGATTGATGAAATGCGTTTAGCGGCAGTTCGTTTGGTCAGTTATACCAATAAAGAATGGCACGCACATACAATAATTAAGTGTGCCCAAAAAAATTTGTGGTAGGACAACTTGTTTTAAAATGCGTCTTTCCACACCAGGAGGAAGTAAAAGGAAAGTTCGCCCCGAATGGGCAAGGTCCTTACCTCGTCAAGAAAGTATTGTCGAAAGGATCTCTACACTTGGCAGATATAGAAGGAAAGGTGACAGACATATCTGTCAATGCAGATGCAGTCAAGAGATACTATGTCTGACATGCTTTTATTAGGGCAGTTGGTTTATACTTAGCATTCTCAGGTTGGGATGATGAAAGGCTATCATTCTCTCTACCCAAACACCGGTCAACCCTAGTTAGCCCTAAGAAGCCTTATTTATATTTCTTTGTGTTTACACTCTTTTGGAACCAATGTACTTACAAAAAAAGAGATTAAAAAAAAGTCATCATCAAAACAAGTTTTTGCCATCCTGAACTACGTTCGACTTGATTCCAAAAGGATATGTAGTCAGCCTCTCTCTGAGGTTCAGTCACACCAAACAAAAAAAATCCATATTTTCCCCAATATTCAAAGAAACTGGGGCATGTTTTTATTTTATTTTTCGATGGTGCTTCAACTATTGCAAAGAGAGAAAAACAAAAGAGAGATTCTTATCGGTGAAAACCCTTAAGGGCACTATAAGGCGATGGCAAGTCGAGAAAAACAAACGAGAGAGTCTTATTGGTGAAAACCCTCACGGGGACTATGAGGCGATGGTGAGTTGAGAAAAAGGCAAACGAGAGAGGTCAATTGGTGAAAACCCACAAATGGCATCGTTGATCAATTTTAGGTCTTCTTATATCCCGGTACAAGCATGGTTAAACAACTCAGTTTCAAAGAGAAGTTTACAACAGATTTTGAGAATTAGACGGTTTAGATGGCTCAGGCATCCAGTCCAAAGTGCATGTCATGTTTATTTAAGTCAGCATGTTCCTCCAGATAAGTCTTTTCTTTTTCTTCCCCTGAAAGGGACACTTCTTGATTAAGTTGTAATTATTTGTTCACTTACTTGTTTTCTTTCGTAATATTATTTTTGAGTCCCTTTCAGTTTAATTTTGTCACACAGCAAAGAAAAGGCCACAAAATTAGTTACAATTTCCTCGTTATATGAAGAAAAAATTTGGGCATAAACAGTATGGGCAAAGCCATAAAGCCGACTTTGATATTCCTTGTCAAGCAAAAGGCTTGAAGGAATTAGCAATGTTTCAAGGGAAACAAAAGTTAATCATCAGAAGTTGTCTTGGGGAACACAATTGTTTGCAGCAGACACAAATGATGATAGGTGCAAAATAGTCACGTTTGATGTTAAAAAAAAGATCTTCAGAAAATAAAGTCAGAATCTCCTGACAATTTGTACGATCATCGACAGGGTCCTAACAAGTGCAATGAATGCTAGGTCACGTCGCCCAAGAAGCCAAGGCCACAAACTGATCACCATTTTTAGAAACTAACGAATATTTCTTTGTTTAGAACAGGAACAAATTCGTTTAGTGAAATAGTTTTTGGTAAGACGAACACCACCGAGTGAAGTTCTCAGATCCACGACTTCTTTCCAATATGCACGTAAGCATGTTATTTTAGTTCCATTACAGGGGATCGACACCCTATCTTCAACAAAGGGTACTACATCCCCTGGTTGCATTATTTTATACATAGGGTACGACATCCCCTAGTAGTATTTCAGAGTGCCACGAGCCTTATTTTATTGCCAATATATGGTACTACATCCCCTAGTTGCATTATTTTCTACATAGGATGCGACATCCCCTTGTAGCATTTCAGAGTGCCACGAGCCTCACTTTATTACCAATACAGGGTACTACATCCCCTGGCTCATTATTTTTTACATAGGGTACGACATCCCACAGTAACATTTCAGAGTGCCACGAGCCTCATTTTATTGCCAATACAGGGTACTACATCTCCTGGCTGCATTATTTTCTACATAGGGTACGACATCCCCTAGTAGCATTTCAGTGCCACGAGCCTCATTTTATCGCCAACACAGTGTACTACATCCCCTGGTTGCCTTACTTGTTGCAAACATAGTGTACGACATCCCCTAGTTGCATGCTAGAGTGCCACGAGCCTCTTCTTATTGCCGACACATGGTACTACATCCCTTGATCGCATTACTTTCTACCTACATAGGGTACGCCATCCCTAGTAGATGCCACGGGCCTCATCTTATCATCAACACATGGTACTGCACCCCCTGGTTTCCTCCTTCCTATTAACACAGGGTATAACATTCCCTATTATTAAAAAAAATATCTTTTTCAATTCTTTATTCTGCAATAGCTAGTTTAATGTGTTTTTAGTAACTCACAGAAATTTTCTAGTGCAAACTGGGGCAGAAAAGTTTTATTTGTTTAGTTTATTTGTGTTGGCTTTTAGGTTTTTCTGAAAAGCACAGATTTGATGTGCAAAAAAAAAGATTTTAGTTCTTTCTAGAGAAAGCGGAACGTTTGATCTCAATACCAGCCACAACTGACATTGGCGTAATGCATGCGGATACATATGGTCAAGATCTTTCTTCCCATTGTCAGATCAAGAAACAAGCATGAAAGAATATTTCATAGTGTGCTCCATCGAGAGCATCAAGTTTCAATCCAAAGTCACTGGGAGAAGAAAATCAAGAATCAAGACAAGACTCCAGATGACATTTAGATATGAATTTTTGTAACTCTTAGATTTCAAGAGTATGTAGTCTTTTTTTTCATTTTTGATAGTAGGAACCGCGGATCAGAACCTCAACGGAACCTCAGTGGACTCTCTATCTAAGTATACTCCATCACTCTTCTTTCTACTTAAACTACACGTGATCTGATTCCCTTATAACCCATGATAGGCTGCCTAAAACCAAGGGTCGGTCACACCTTTTTCTTCTATCTTGTTTTCCTTTTTGAATGATAGTGATGTCAAAAATCAGTCACCTTGTTCATTTTTCTTTGCCTGAAAACTCTTCATGTTTCCAAGCAAAGAGGGGCATGCTGTGAACACCTAATTTTTGACCACACCCAAATTCTATACTAGTTTAGTGTAAGTATTTCATTTACATCTAATCTTAATATTTTAAAACTTTTATCATACTCTTAGTAGATTTTATTTTAGAAAAAAAAATACAATAACTATATATTCACATTCTTAGAGTATAAGTTTTACTACTAATTTTAAATAAAATAAAATTTTAAAAAGTTCTAATTAGAATTTTAAATGTAAGTTATTGTATTTTTCTTAGTATTATTTAATCAATAATGTAAATATTTAATTTTCTTACGTATATAATATTTAAGTATAAGGTAGCTAACTAATATTTTTAGCGATGCATTTTTACTTTCTAATTTCTTCATTAATAAAGAATAAGTAAAAGTTATTAAAAAAAGAAAAAGAACTAACGAAAAACCAACAAAAAAAGCAAATAATAATAATAATAAGTAATAATTTAATAAAAAAGGATAAATCTTAAAAGATTCAATCAAAAATTATCTTAACTACTTACCATGATCTTCTCAACCTTCTTCTCACACTTCAACTTTAACTCTAACTCTTTTATATACCACCCACGTTCCCTTTATAAAAGGGAGACATAAACTAAAAATAGAGAGAGGAAAGGAACGATCAAAAAGAAAAGGAAAAAGAAGGAACGAAAAAATAAGCAACAAAATATAAAACAAAAGAACAAAAGAAGAAACGTAAAAGAACAAAGAAGAAAAGAGAAGGAAAGAAACGAGAAAGAAAGAAATGAAACAAGAGGCTGGAATTTCGTTCGCAGTTCTGTGTTCGTGGTTTCAAAAAGGTTAATATTGCTAATTTTGGAAAGCAGTAGATCATACATATTCTCTTTATTGTGAAACCTTACAAAAGGTAACACTCAATCTTTTTGCTACAGTTTAAACATGATATATGAGATCCATGTCTTCGCAAAGTTTGAATTTTAATTTATTTTTCTAAATTTTGTTAGAAATATATATATATATATATATATATATATATATATATATATATATATATATATATATATATATATATATATATATATATATATATATATAAATAAATAAATAATACGGGTACGGGTGAGCAGCTTTCATGCTAATTCTTGAATTAGGAGGAGTGCCTAAAGAATTTCTTTTACTTCGTTATAGTTTTGTTTATTTTTCTTAGAAGTTTTATTATATTTTGGCATAAAATAACATGATTGACAAAATATTATTGGAATATGTGTTAGTTTATTATTTAAGTTGCTGAAATTTTGGCTCTTTAATAGTTAAATTAAATTCATATTTATATAGATGTGTATATCAATAAACGGCAAGGTAGTCACACAGAACAATATGATGACTAATTAACATTATTGTTTTACATTAAGTTCTGTTGATAAATATGGCTGGAATTTGCATACTTATTTTTGTATAAATGTCTCCAGATAATGATAAATCTAATATTATGTAGGTTTGTTTAAATTATAACGCATCAATAGAAAGCTTTATTAATTTGGTTCTATTTTCTAGGACAATGGTCATCTTTTAGTTGTATTTTACTTAAAACCTTAAGATTTATATAACAGCTAAAAAATAATAATAATAAAATAGATAAATAAATAGAATACTCTAAAAATGCTGGAAAATTTTTAGATGCACTTTAAAATGCTACCTCATGTGTTCATACCCGAACCTTGGATTGGTATGCTTAAATAATAAGGATCATGCGCGCATTCCGCGTCTTGATACCTTTTCAATTTAAAATAATTATGTTATAACCATGTGTACATTTCGTACCTTGGTTTAATATTTAATTTCAAGGAAGTACCTTGTGTGCGTATCGCATCTTGGTCAAAATAATTAATAAAAAATATAATAAATTAAGTGAAGCGGTAATATATAACCATAATCAATAAAATACAAGAGTAGCTTAAATTGATTTAAGCCTTACATTAATCAATAGAAGCGAGCATGCTAGAACCACGAGACCTGAGGGGTCCTTACACCTTTCCCTCGTTCAACAGAATTCCTTACTCAGTCTTCTGTTTTCGTAGACCATAAATTAAGAGTCAAACCTTTCTTTTGAAAACGAATTCAAATAAAAGGTGACTTGGAATACTAAAACTCAATTTCAAGTGACGACTCTAAATAATAAATTATTATTTTTCAAACGTCACTTTAATTGGAAAAACTCTTCTAACTCAACCTCGTAATAAGGTTGTGTGACAAAAAAAAGGTGTGATAGTGAGATGATTAAGGAATCATAATTTTCTGTTGGGCTCAGAATTGTTTATTCTTCTATTTCTGTTTTCGTTATTGTGCAGAAATTATTTTCGAACACAGTTTGATAACAGAGAATGCAAGAAAATAAAAACAAGAAAAAGTTGTATAGTTTTTATAAATTTTTTTATTGAAGCCTCAAAATGATAAAATTGAATTAATTTCTCTCCGTGGCACCTATGATTATTCTTTCTTCGCACGAACTAATTTACATGACTAGTACTCGCATCCTGATCCATTGAAAATTTATTTTCACAACATTTGTGTTTATTGCAAAATTATGCCAATAATAATTTTTTCTAGTAAAAATAAAATGAAATAATCGCTAATGTTATAAGGATCGTTACCAAAATTATAGCTAGTTTGAATCAAGCATTTCACCAGATTAAACTAAAAACTGTATCAATAACGACAACTACTTAACCCAACAATAACAACAACAAAATCTATTTTAATTCCACAATTTGTCTTCCACTATCTCATCCTTGATTCACGTAATTCGTCTTCCACGAGATCACTTCCATCTTGTCCCTAATTATTTTATTTTAATCTTAATTTTTCTAATATGCTTACATATTTATCTCAATATTTTTATTTCGATTACTCTCATCTTTTGGACATATGATTTCTTGACATGCCAACATTCAGCAATATACAACGTAGCCCTTTAAGAACTTCACCCAAGTACACCAAAATGTTAAAAAGGGTAAGTTATATTTATTTTAAATTCTAAATGGATAAATAGGTGTGTATTTTTCTTCTTTTAATGTTTTAATGGGTAGTCTCAATACGGAACAGAAAACAATCTAACTGCAAATAATATCATCCCATGACAAAAAAACTTCTTGATCCATATGTAATTAATCAAATTGTCCAATCTGGCTGGCACCCCAGCTTTGTACACTTTGTGCTACATAAGCCACATCTTTTAAAAATTCACAAACAATTAATATCAAATCTTATCGAAACTGGTAAAGCTTACAATTGCACTGCAAACCAGGTTTCCACCATTGGTGGATTCCATGAGCTCGTTTGAAATCTGGAGAAGGACTCGAATTAACAGTAAGAAAAGCAGAAGGAAGTAGGTGCGACGGTTCTGACTCTTTTCCGATAGCAGTCGAAATAATACTTCTTATTGAATTCTGCGTCGCAATTCGTTCGATTTCCCCAGCGCCAATCGCAACCATCTTTTCCCGATGTTCGAAATATCCAACATATTCCGAGCAAATAGGATCTGATGGATTTACAAACAAATAAGGAACCCATGCAGATAATACTGTAAAATCATCACTTTTATGTGTAGACTCTGGTCTGTGACTTTTGACGGCAGCAACAAGTCCAGCTTTGACTACACTATGAGCATAGCGGATTCCATGCTTCAGTTTCTCGTTCTTGATTTTCTCTATTGGAAGAGATGCAAATGGTGGATTAAGCAAATATGTTCCGAGATGAATGCCTGTTTTAATTACCATGTCCCTTCCAATTGTTAATGCAATTGCAGAACCTAATGAATGACCGGCTAGCCAAATATGTGAGGGCCCGTAACTTTGAACAATGCTTTGCACAGCTTGAAGTGCAATATGGAAGCGAGAGCTATTGTGAAGATTATTTCGAATGATTTTAAAATCCAACTTGTAGTCTTGTGATCTGCTATCTTTTTTGGCAATTGTGCCTCTAAACGCGATCACATATTTTGGTGGATTCTGATGATTATGATTGTGGGCTGAGTAATAGGAGTAGTTGAAATGAGAATTTGGATATTTGTATTCGAAAATGGCGCCGAAGTAAGATTGATCTTCATTGTCCACCAAGACTTGGATTAAACGAAAATGGAAGAATTCCCACCAGGGTGGAGCTAGGGCTTTAGGACCTTGGCGATTTTGCTGGCGATCACGTTCAAGAACGTACACACTCTGCACTAAGCTGGCTGCTACACTCCTCCTATGATCTGTATTTCTCCTGTAAATGATGAAAACTTTACTCAAATATTAAAGTCAACTATATGTAATTTTAACTAAAGATAGATTTATTAATTTGTGTTAATTTACCCAATGTCTAATCCGACCATCCTTTAAAAGTTGTAGCAAAGATACCGATTTCATAGATCTGTTATAAATACGAGGAATTGTAGTTCATATTTTCCTTTTTCTGAAAAGGAAATCAAATTACCATCTCAAAGTGATGCCAAGCTATTTCTTCTTAGACAACTTAATCAACAGCCAGAAATGGAGATTATAGTGAGATGCCTTTACCAGTCAATAGCAGTGAGGTGTAATGGTCCCGATAGGCTGAATATCTCCCTGTCAGAGTCCATCAAAATAAGGAATTCCCCTACTTTTTTTAGTTTCGGATAGAACAATTGTATCATGAACTGAAAGCAAAAGCACACGCACATTATTGGCAATTAATTTCCCCAATATTTATGTCAAGAACTCAAATAAGAACTAAAAATTCATCAAAATGATGAAATGTTTAGTAGTCCCGCACATGCGAATCTAGAATTTTTATAATATAGGTACATCACTAAAGAAAGGAAAAAAAAGTAAGTATGAAGTGAGAATTGATCTCTGCTTCTTAAGATACTAACTAAGCATTCAATCAAGTGAACTATTTAGTCCTTTTAAAGCATGGGTGCTAGCAGATAATCAACTCTAACAAATATATATATAAAATACCTAGTTTGGTGAAGAGACCATGGGTTTACATACTCCATAAAATAAGCTATAAATCCACCCGTATCCACAGACATTGCAACATCGTTTGCATCTAAGAATGAATTGAGGATGAGATATATAAGTGGGATATGTTCACCAACAATAACAACAACAACAACCCAATATAATCACACTTAGTGGGGTCTGGGGAGGGTAGTATGTACGCAGACCTTACCCCTACCCTTGGGTAGAGAGACTGTTTCCAAATTGACCCCAACATCCTTCCCTCCAAGAACTTCCAAATTCGAATAAATGAAACACAAAGTTAAAAACACACAGTTCTAAGAATGAATCAGAATCGAATTGCTGAAAGCACAAAATAAAATAGTATCCAATGATATTTACAAGAGAAGAAAATTACATGAGCAATAGGGTATGGATGATAATCAAACATACCCCACTTCAATATATGCAGGCAAAGTTGAGAGAAAGAAAACGTGCAGAAACTACTAGTATTGGAGAAGGAAATGTAGGGGAAAAGAGTGGGCACACCAAAGTCCAAAGGAGAGCTTTACCGAGTCCAAGGTTTGGTAAACGCCAAAACTTTCAATAGGTTCCAAAGGACAAAAAATAAGGACAAATGTCATAAATCATGTAATAATGGGACTAGTAGGATTAACAATGTCCAGTTCGATTAGCTTTTTTTAATGTTGTCGAAACACAAATTAGTTTTCTTTAATCTCTAATGTTTGTTGAAATTCAATAACCAATGCAGATATAGTGACAGAAGTTAATAATAACTCAAAGACAAAAGATAATATTCCTATTGTCCCGTTTTATGTAATAATATAGCAATATCTCTTGATCATGACATTTCCAAAAATGTTATCAACAATAAAAGAAGAAAGAAGAGTATTGTAAAGAAAAATATAGAGAGTGAATTCTTATTTATTTGAGATCAATTACAATGGAATATGACCCCTTTGTTTTATAGGAGAAAAATGATTTAGCTACCAAATAACAACCCTAAAATCTCTCTAACTATAAACATTCATTTTAAATACAATTCTATTTATAACACTCCCCTTGTATGTCTATTTGATAGATAAGGCATCTCAGTAAAACCTTAACTAAAATAAAATCCAATAGAAAAAAAATTCTAGAAAAGGAAAAAGAGTACACATGTTTAAAATATGCCTTCTAGTTGCCTTGTTAAAAACCTTGCAAGAAAAATCCAACAGGATAGAACTTTGTAAGAAAAAAAGACTACAACATGTATTAACTCCCCCGATGAGAGCATCAATTCACATCCTCGAGCCTTCACATTCCAATCTTATGCACCACCATTAAAAGATTGTTGGTGGAAATTGGACAAACAAATCAGTCATATTAACTTGAACGAAATTGTTTCACCTTGAAATCTTCATCTCTAATAGATGTATTGTGTTCGTATGATCTTGTTGGAATTGCCACTTTAATATCTTCACACAGAGGTAAAAACTCTTGCTATCATATTATCATGCTTATAGTAATAGCAAGATACATATAAGCACAAATTGAACATAGGATGTACTACTTCATGACCAAGAATTCTATATATGCTTTAAGAAATTTAAATCCTCTAGGGATTATCATATATGTTAAGTCACATAATAGACTTTAATTAGATGCATATCAAGTTTGCATGTCATGCTAGACAAATAAGATAATGAAAACTGACTACACATACTATTGAGTTTATACTTCTAAATGTTGAACTACATGTTTTTCATATGAAACTAATTCTATTCGAATTTTGTCTCTTTCATTTGGACAATATTTGTGTGTCTATATTTGGCAGACTTGAGGTACTCATCTATACTTAGCGCTATGATAGATGTCGTCGACAAACATTTTATATCGGTTCCAATATTTTTTCATAAAGACATAACATAGAGATCACTTCATTCATATTTTTAGCTACCTAAATCCTTCATGAGATTTTATGAAGTATTATGTCATGTGATCTTCTAGATCACCTGCCTCCTTATTATGATCTTTTTGATCATTTGCTCATCTTCTTTATCAAGAATTTTATTTGATACCGATTTTTCTATACGCTTTAAGTGTACAATAGACTGTCATGCTAGGACTTATTCTAATAGGAGCATTTTCATTGAGAATGTAGTTACTTTCTTTGAATCAGCAAATGCGCCTGGCATGCTTTGCAATATATTACAATGAATTATATTTTTATGAACTTCGAGTTCATATTATTTTATTCGAGTATCTATAAGTACATATGATAATTCATTCCACATAAATTTTTCTTAATTGTTTATCATGTCTCTCCTTTATGTTAGAAAAGCTATCTTATTTTCTGAAGTTTGAAAATCCATCTTTGTGCGTTATGGTGTTGATAATAATATACACCGTACATCAATAATAATAAGATGGAATTATTTGGTTCTTGACCCTGAAACACTTATTAGAGGAGAATGTAATATACTTTCGTATATAACCTATATCATAGTGATATAGATAATTTTGTTCTCATAAACATAGTTTAGCTATTAAGTGAAGGCACACAATAAATTATTATGATAAACCGATTGTGTTGTAAACCAACTCATTAAGAGGAACTTTCTTGGATAGAAAGTCTGGAAATTATGCTCGAAATTAAATTACTAATCAAGTTACATCGTAAACACCCGCCAGGTTGCGGGTTAATAATAATCGTACATGTAACTATCTCATAGATGCATCTTATGTGGTATACATGGAAGGTGAATGAGCCCATATTCACCTTTGATATTTTCAGAATTTATGGGATTCATTCCTAATTTTAATTGGTCTATTAATTAATGAGAAAAACATAAGAGAATTCATACAGAATTCTCTAGTTCTTTAAAATTTACCCACGTGAATGATCTTTTATTTTTGCACATCATACTTAAATTAACATGACTAAACTAATTATATCAACTGAATAAATTATTAGTATTGATAAACTTGAGGTTTACACCATGGCACGTGCAATTATGAATAATCACCAAGTTTATTAGGATATGGGTTTTTATATCAATAAACTTATATTTTATTGTAAAATTCTTTTATTTGTGTAGTACAAACTAGAAAATAAACCGGGTAATTTTTCACATCCATATTACCCCGCTATAAGTCGTAGTAATAGAAGAATTAGATTTTTCCTTTATTTATAGTCTCAATATAATCAATCGATTTTGATAATACTTAAGAAACTAAATAATTTTCGCTTAGACTTACTACAACAAAATACACTTGACATGATAATCAATTGTATTCATCCAAAATAGTAATAATTGGATCTTTCAGAGCTCTCAATTAATTTGCTACTACCATATATTCATCAACATCCATATGATGAATATCTCTTTTAAAGAGAAAGTTATACCATTATGGTCATGGACAAATTATATGCAAGATCTTTTCTTGCATTACCATTGTCCTTAATAATCACATAGCAAAAATATTTTGGCGTATAATAGCTATAAGATAAATGACCATTCATGCCATTATAATGACATTATTTTCTTATATTATTTCAAACCTCCTTCTGAAGGTGAGTGTGATAGATTCACTACCACTAGCACTTTCACATTCTTCCAAGAATGAATATGTATTTATAAATAACATGTTATCACATTCACATTATGAATGGACCATAATCATCTATATGTAATTTACAAAATCTCATGTCAAATCGATGCCAAATATTACTTTCACAGAGTGAAAGATTATTTTGAGAATCTTTATTATTCTCATTACCACGATGATGACGATTATAATTTCGTCTATTGCCACATCCACATTTATTATTATCTTCACAGTAATAATTTTATCTTCTTTTAGACTTATCACATATTACTATATTCTTTTAAGGAAATGAGAATGAAGCAAATTTAACGGGATGCGTTTTCACTTCATGTGCCTATAATCATACATGAATTTGATCATGGGAAGACATAAAAATTTTACGACTTTCGATGGTTATGATTCATTCAAACTCCATTAGGGTTACATTAACGAAAATTTATCGTCTTTGCTTATATTTAAAATCAAATAATAGAATGTCAAGAATATAAAAGAGAAAATAAAGTACTTATCTTAAATCCAGAATTTAATCATGAAGGAGGTACTTGGAACAATTGACAATCAATATGCTAAATCCCAAAGCATCTACTTAATTTTTAGTCTCGTGCTAATAACGTGTTATGAACAATAAAATAAAAAGAAGAGTATTACAAAGAAAAATAGAGAAAGAGAATTATCATTGATTTAGGATAAATTACAATGGAATATGACCCATCTATTTATAGGGGAAAAAATGACTTACCGTTGCCACGTCCTTAGTTGTTAACTAAGTACACTTGCAGCACTTGACAACTCGCTCACGATCTTGCACAACTTACTCACGTTCTTGCTATGCCAAGTCAGGCTTACTACACTCAAGATCGCTAAGAGAATGGAAGAAAGAACACAAGAGAATTGTTAAAGGAAGATTTGTATTGGAGAGAGCTTGAATTGTTTGCTTAGTTGTGAATTACAAATGAATGCCCCCTATTTATACTAATCACCTAGGGGCTAGTATGTAAATAATAATTATTGTACAAATCCTTCTATATTTACAAATAAGTCCATTCTTTTGAATATTCTACAAGCCTAGAAGAATCCAAAGACTTTCCTAGAAAATCCATAGGGATCTAAGGTCTTCCATGAGAAATCTCCATATTTCTCTAGAACCTTCCTACAAGTGCGTAAATATCTAGATCTTTCCAAGAAAATTCTCCACAATTCTAGAATATTCTACAAAGATTTAGTCCCAAACTTATGTAACCCTTCCATATGGCAAAATATATGCCAAGTGGCACCTATGTGGTGTGATGACATGGTGGGTCATCACACTTTCCCCCACCCAATATTGCGATGACAGCGGTGCAATGTTGCTGCATAAACTCTCGGATCTTATCTTTGAATTGCCACAAGTTTTTATATTATTCCAACATGGCCTCCTCGGGTGATTTCCCTTTCCAATGGACGAGGAAGATAGCGGTGGCTTTTCCCCCTTGTTTTCGCCTAGCCTGGTAATCTATGATAGCCTCAATCTCCCGATCACGCAAGGAGGTGATAGTCATTGGCGCTTGACTTGATTGGCCCATACTCGGATCATCTTTATCTTTATGATATGGTATAAGCATGATGGCATGGAAGACATGGTAGATCTTAAGATATGATAGCATGTCAAGCTTGTATGGGATCTTGCCTACCTTCGCGACGATCTTAAATGGCCCCTCGTACTTGCGAATCAGATTCTGATGCATGCCCCATAGTGCCTTAAACTGTCTTGGGTTAAACTTCACCATGCACATGTCCCCAACTCTATAGTCTGTGGGATGCCGCTTATGGTCCGCAAACGTCTTCATCTTCTTAGCTTCCTTGTCCAAGTAGGACTTAGCAGTGTCGAGCTGCTCCTCCCATACTTTGGCCATATGATAACTCCCTAAACTCTTTCCCCCGAACGTGACTGGTAATGAAGGTGGGGTTGTGGTTGTTGGCCTGTGGCTAGCTTAAATGGTATCCGTCCTGTGGACTAACTCTGCTGCAAGTTATAAGAGAATTGGGCGATGTCTATGAGCCTTGCCCAATCTTTCTAATGCGTGCTTACATATGCCTCAAGTAGAATTCTAGTAAGGCATTGACCCATTTCATTTGTCCATACGTCTGTGGGCGAAAACTAGTAGAAAAGTACAGTTATGTGCCAAGTATGTCGAACAATTCTCTCCAAAAGTTCCCAGTGAAGTGAGGGTCTCTATCACTGATGATATGCCTTGGTAAGCCCTAATACTTTACCACGTTCTTAAACAATAGCTTGGCGGCTTCCTTAGCTGTTGCAACATGGTGAGACTGGCATAAGGTGGTATATTTGGAAAATCTATCAATGACCACCATAATAGTACCATAAGCGTCGGACTTCGACAGGAAAGTGATAAAGTCCATAGTCACACTCTCCCATGAACGCTCTGCAAACGGTAGTGGCTCCACAAGTCCTCCGAGTTGTTATTGTTCAACCTTGTCATGTTGACAGACAAGACAAGTTTGCACATAATACTAGATGTCATCTCGAATGCGTGGCCAATAGTAGACCGAGTCAACTAAGCCCCTAGTGTGGCATTGACCTGGATGACCAGCCCACATTGTGTCATGACTCTCCCTTATGATCCATCGTCTAATGTCTCCAAAATTAGGCACATAGACTCGCCAACCTGTGGTAAGTAGTAGGCCGTATTATATCCAAAACTGTCTTGTCTTTCCTTTATTGGCTAACTCGATAAGCTGTTTGGCTACTGGATCATACTACATGCCTTCTTTTATAGCCTCCCAAATATCCCATCTCGATGAAGTGATTGCAGCAAGCTCGGCTTTTTGGCTCAAGCATCGGTTACAATGTTACATTTGCCACCTAGCCTGCTTTGATGTGAGCTTCTTCTATTTGTGAAAGTAGCTAGTAGCCACATTATCAGTCTTGACCATGAACCTCGACCCGAGAAGATAATGTTTCCATGCATGAAGGCAATGCACAATGGCTGTGATTTCCTTCTCTTGCACCGTGTAACGCCGCTCCGTCTTATTTAACTTGCAACTCTCAAATGCTATGGGATGCTTATCCTGCATCAGGACACCCCCACTGGCAAAGTTTGAGGCATCTGTGTGCACCTCAAATGTCTTGGCAAAGTCAGGTAGCGCCAAGATTGGCTCCTCTGTTACGCTACCTTAAGGCATTCAAATGCCTTTTGACAATGCTCCGTCCAAACCCATGGCTTGTTCTTCGTTAGCAACTTAGTCAATGGTACGACCTTTGCTGAGTATCCACTGATGAACCTTTGATAGTAGTTAACAAGTCCAAGGAAGAATCTTAACTCAATTACCTTTATAGGTGCCTCCCACTCCTGGATAGCACGTACCTTAGCCTCGTCCATGCGTAGCTCGCCATTGCTAATGACATGGCCCAAGAAGTGCACCTTTGATTGTGCGAACTCATATTTCTCCCTCTTGATGTAGAGAAAGAACTCAAGTAATTATCCTTCGTTCTCTTAATTGAATTGCAATTTAACTCGGCCCAATCTTTTACTAAAAGGATTGAGCCGAATACAACATTAGCTCATTTTCCCGCAAGACTTGGAAAACCTTCCTTAAGTGTTCCATGTGCTCTTCCAAGTTGTTGTAGATGACTATGTTGTCTAGGTAGACTACCACGAACTGATAAAGATAGGGATGAAAAATCTTGTTCATAAGGGTGCAAAATGTGGCTTGTGCATTGGTCAAGTCGAATGGCATAACCAACCACTCAAAGGCTCCATATCTCATCACACATGTTGTCTTGGATCATCCCCTTCCACAACGCAAACCTGGTAGTAACCCTTTCGAAGATCCACCTTGGTAAAGTACTTGGCTTGTCCAAGTCTATCGAACAAATCAGCAATGAGCGGGATCGGGTACTTATTCTTCATTGTAACCATATTAAGTTCTCGAGAGTCTATGCACATGCTTAATGATCCATCCTTCTTTTTTTGGAACAATACCCGTACGCCGAAAGGTGCCTTTGATGGGAGAATGTGACCAGCATCTAGCAACTTCTTCAATTGTTTCCTGAGCTCCTCTAGCATGGGAGGTGCCATACGATATGGGGAAAATACGGGGGGAACTCAATCATGTGATCTACCTCTCGGCTTAGCCCTGGCTCCAACTCAATCTTGTGATCTACCTCTTGCCTAGGAGGCAAGTGCTTAGGAAACTCCTCGGGCATGACATCTTTGTTTTCCTCAAGCAACTTCTCTATGCAGGGCGGTAATGTCTCTTGAAAATTCTTGTCTTCCTCTAGACTTGAATGTTTCCACGAATGTTGGCTCCCCCTTCTTGATCCCCTTGAAAACCTGCAGAGCTGAGAGTTGTGCTTGGATCTGTCCGTGTGGCATAGTCACTGTAGGTACCGTACAAGCTCCTTCTCGCTCTATAACCAAGATATGTTGGAGGTAGGGGTCGATTAAAGTATGACAATGTCTAAAGAACTCTTTCCCAAGTATGATGTCAAAGATATCCATAGCAGTTATAGTAAAGTTTGTCATACCTTTCCAAGTTCCCAATTTGACACCAACTCCATTAGCTACCCTACGAGCATTTTGTATCTCGGCATTCACAGTCTTGACACGAGAGTTGGTTGGAGTAAGCTTCAATTCTAGTCTCTTTGCGGCAACCTTAGTCACAAAATTATGAGTTGCTCCAATATCCACCATTGCACGAGTGGGCTTGTTGTTGATTATGAGATCTACGTACTGATTTCCACTCTTGGTAGGTTGGATAGCTTGCGTTGTGACAGCACCACATAATCCGATCATTCCCAAATGTGATGTTCCCGAACTTTCTCCTTGCGGCTGCTCCTTTTGTTCAAAGACTATGGCGCTGAGGCTCTTTAGGTCGGGACAATTCCTGAAGCCGTGTGGCCCTCTGCATATGTTGCATTCCTTATTCTCGGCCCGTTCCTTCTTCTCGGCATAGCCCTGACGACCACTCGACTTTTTGGAATTTTGAGTCTTGGATTATTGTGGATGTACCTCCTTGACTCTACCACGATCTCCCCCACCTTTGACATTGTTAACCTTTAACTCCTTGCCATTGCCTTTGTCGTGCTTGTCATGCCTGAAATCCATCAATGATTCGGCTTCCACTATGGCTTGGTCTATATCCGTGACTTGTCGGCGTTGCAACTCCTGCTTAGCCCAATTTTGCAGCCCGTCCATGAAGTGGAACAACAAGTCACCATTGGTCAGGTTGGGGATTTGAAGCATAAGGGTAGTGAATTCCTTGACATAGTTACGTATGCTCCCTGTTTGCTTCAATTCCCTAAGCTTGCGTCTTGCCTCATACAAGACATTATTTGGAAAGAATTGTCGCTTGAACTCCGCTTTGAACTGATCCCACGTGCTAATAGTACATAGCTCTTTATCCACTTCGGCCATCTTTTGTCTCCACCATAGTATGGCAGTCTCTAAGACGTACAATACCGTAGTGTTGATTTTGGCCTCGTCTTCCCTCACTTTGCCGTGCTTGAAATAGTTCTCTAAGTGCCAAAGGAAGTTTTTCACTTCTTGTGCATCACTGACACCTTTGAACACCGGGGGTTTAGGAGCCTCGATCTTGGCCTCCCATGTCACTACAACATTGCTTGCTACCTCGGTCACGCCAACATTGACATGCTCCTCGAATGACTCTATCTTTGCCTTCATAGCATCGATAGTACTCAAAGCCTCCATGAGTCTGCACCCTAAGGTAGTGATGGTTTTCCTTAGTTCCATCTCAGTCTATGTACGTCCCTCCAAGTCATTTCGGTTACTCTCAATCTCTTCAAGAGTGTGCCTCTCAAGAGCGCTAAGGGTGACTTCCACCTTCCCCAAGCGTTGGCCAAAGATCTCTACGGCATCCATCCCCGCGTTCATCTTCATCACCCACTCTTTACCGAGCGAGACGTCCTCTGAAAGGACCTCCACTTCATCATTGCTCGCCTCAGTGGTAGATGGTTCTTGGGATGTAAGCCCGTCGTTTGACACAACCTCCTATTTTTGCCACAGTCGCTCTTGCTAGCAACATCCTGGATGACGTTGGTTGGGGTGTTCGCAGCGTTAATTTCTCCGCCGCTCGCCATTCCCTTAGTTAAAACCTTCGGTCTCATACCATGATATCACGTCCTTAGTTGTTAACTAAGTACACGTGCGACACTGGACAACTTGCTCACGATCTTGCACAATTTACTCACGTTCTTGCTATGCCAAGTCAGCCTTATTACACTCAAGATCGCTAAGAGAATGGAAGAAAGAACACAAGAGAATTATTAAAGGAAGCTTTGTATTATAGAGAACTTGAATTGTTTGCTTAGTTGATAAATTACAAATGAATGCCCCCTATTTATACTAATCACCTAGGGGCTAGTATGTAAATATTTGTTCTACAAATCCTTCCGTATTTACAAATAAGTCCATTCTCTAGAATATTCTAAAAATCTAGAAGATTCCAAGGACTTTCCTAGAAAATCCATAGGATTCTAAGGTCTTCTTTGAGAAATCTCCATATCTCTCTAGAACCTTCCTACAAGTGCCTAAATATCTAGAGCTTTCCAAGGAAATTCTCCACAGTTCTTGAATATTCTACCAAGATTTAGTCCCAAATTTATGTAAACCTTTCATATGGCAAAAATATGCCAAGTGGCACCTAAGTGGCGTGACGGATCATCACATAGCGACCAAATAATAACCCTAAAAACTCTCTAAATATAAATATTCACCTTAAATACAATTCTATTTATAACAAAATACTTTTTAAATATTTCAACTTATTAACCGGTGTAACTTCTTACTATCTTTTATATATAGCTTTTCACTATGAAATTTTATTTTATTTTTTTATATGAAGGGTCTATGTCTGAATACACATTGAATATTAAGAAATTTGACTTTCATGCACCGAATAGATGTAAAATGGGCTGGGGGAGGGTGGGTGGGTTGTAAAGGGTATGCTCGTAATAATAAAATAATTCAAGCTGCATTATTTTTATTAGCTAGTAATATGAGGTCAATATGGTGAAATATAAAGACATGGGTAACATGACAACTACTACCTTTCTGACTTCAGTCGTGTTACGAATAAAAAATATTGAAAACAGGCATTTACCTAGGAAAAATATGTGCAAGTTGCTGGTTTTATAGTAGTAGAAATATCTGGAAGAAAACTAGCTCTCTCATCTCTGTCAACACCAAATTAAATATATCTAAAATTAGCTCCCATAAAGGGTAATATAGCTAAAATATCTAATTAATTATGAGGTCAAACTTGCACCCAGTGGTTGAGTAGCTATAACTTGTAAGAAAAACGAACATTGATTCTTGAGGGGGACGTGGATACTCCATTAAAATTGCAACATTGCTAATTAATTAAGCGAAGTCTATTGCCTTATGGGAGCTAGTTGGGGTAAACTAAAGGTGTTAAAATAAAGCACGAGACGCCAACTTGCCCAAAGTTGGGTGAGTCAATGACGTGTGTATTTGTTGAATTCAACTCAGTTTTACCTAGTTCATCTCAATTGTTAAAGTTTCATTAATTTTTAGCTTAAGTTGATCAATGGGTAACTTTTAAATAATTCTTTGGTTTGATATGTTATATTTGATCATAATAATTTTAAAAAAAAAAATATGATTTGTAATTAAATAATTTACAAAAATAACATACATTAATTAAAACTATATAAGAGTTGGATGTGTTGAGTTATGATCCAAATTTTAGCTCATCTTAACCCGATTATGATCCAAATTTTAGTTTATCTTAACTAAACTCATCTTAACCAAAATAACTTTTAAGCGGGTTAATAACCTACCTATTTATTGACTCAGTCGATGTTGACCCGTCCAAGATCCACCAAACTTGCGAATTTGAAACCCTAGGCAAACTCATTTAGATTAATCTGCAGTAAACATATAATGTGCAATCTTTCATCTTTTTTTTTGTTTTTGAAAGAACCCAAACGAGTGAAGAAAATATAATCACATATCCACTTGCTTTACAGCCCTGCTTTCCAATCAAAGATTGTAATATTATAATGTTGGGCGGTGAAATAAATCAATAAATCTTATTTATGTTAATTGACCATGTTGTACTATTCGAGGTTGTGCCTGCCACCAAGTTGTGTAGCATGCTTTTCTTCGTGAAAATTACTTCTGCATAGTTAGAATGTGCCAACTTTTTGTGAAATATAGTAAATCTGTTATAAACTAAAGCAAAAGACAAGAACAATAGCAATAGAGAGAAGAGTAGAGAGAGTTCTTCTTATTGAGTTGAGAGGGGTGAATTACAATGGTAGAGAGCACCTCTATTTATAGGGAGGAGGAAGATCTTGCTACCAATAATAGGACTCTAAAATCTCTCTAATTAAGTACATTAAAGACATTCACCTTAAATAGAAGTGTAAGAATCTTCTATTTCATAACACTCCCCCTTGAATGTCTATTCAATGATGTGCTTCGTTAAAACCTTAAAACAAAACCCAATGGGAAAAATTAAAGTAAGGAAAGAGTACACATGTTTGAATATGCGCCTATTGGTTGCCTCGTTAAAAACCTTGCAAGGAAAACCCAGTGGGAAAAAACCTTGTAAGGGAAAAAGAGTGCAACGCGCATTGACTCCCCCTAATGAGTACATCAATTCATATCCTTGAGCATTTGCATTCCAATCTTGTGCATCATCTTCAAAACGATCTTTGGTAGATATTTGATGAATAAATCAACCATGTTGACTTGAATAAATATTCCGCACCTTGAAATCATCATTCTTGATAGATATGAACATCTTCATATAATGTCGTGGAATAACTCTTCAATATCTCCATAGATGCATTCTCAATGCCATCATGCTTATAGTTATGGCAAGATTCATATGTACACAAATTGTACTTAGGATGCGGTACTTCAGGACCAAGAATTGCATATGCTTCAAGTAACTTAAATCTTTCAAGTTAAGTCATGTAAGTCACATAATAGACTTTAGCTGCATATCAAAGTTTCATGTCATGCTAAACAAATAAGATATCGAAAATTGACTATACATACCTTTGCCTTTATACTTTCTAGCATTTGAACTATAGGTTCAAAACTACATGTCTTTCATATGGAATCAATTCTTCTTGAATTGTATCTCTTCCATTTAGTTACTTTCTTTGGGTCAGTAAATGCGTAAAGCATGCTTTGCAATATGTTGCAATTTGAATTATCCCTTTTATGAACTTCAGGTTCATATCATGATATTCGGGGATATACATATACAAATGAGAATTCATCCCATGTAACACTTTCTCAAGTGTTTATCATGTCTCCCCCTCATGTTAGTAAAGCTAACATGTTTCCTCAACTTTGGGAAATCATCTTTGTGCATTATGTCAATATACACAGCACCTTAATATAAGATGAAATTATTTGGTTCCTGACCCTGAACCACTTTTGAGGGGAGAATATACTCTCGTATACAACTTATATCAAACTGATATATATATAGCTTAGTTCTCATAAGAAACGGTTTAGCTATTAAGTGGAAGCACTCAATAATTATCTTGCTAAACCAACTTTAATATAAACCAACTTATCAAGATGAACTGTCTTGAGTAGAGAATCTGGAAACTATGCTCGAAGTTAGATTACTGAGCGCTTTACCTCGCAAGCACTGCCAGGCTGCGGGTTAATAACAATGGCGCATGTAACCATATCATAGATGCATCATATGTGGTATACATGGCAGGTGAATGGGCCCATATTCACCTTTGATATTTCCAGAATTTATGGGCTTCAACCCGAACTCTTTAGTTGGTCAGTTCATTACTGAGAACAAGAACTTCTAGTTCTTTGATATTCACCTATGTGAATTTGCACATCATACTTCAAATGAGATGGCTAACACGAATGTCAACTGAATAAATTATCAATATTGGTAAACTTCAAATTTACACCATGACATATGCACTTATCAATAAACTTCGGGTTTATTATAACATGGGTTTTATACCAATAGATATCCACTTTATTGTGGCATTCTTTCGTTTGTGTAGTACAAACTGGAGAACAAAGCGGGTAGCTTTTCATATACAAATTACCCCGCTACAAGTTGTAGTAATAGGAGAATCAAAGCCTTCCTTTATTTATGTCTCAATATAATCAATCGCTTTCGCGTGTACTTTGGAAACTGAATAAGTTTCTTTGAGACTTACTACAGCACAATACTCAATTGTGTTTCTCCAACATAGTAATAATTGGCTCTTCGAGAGCTCTCAATTAATTTTGTACTACCACAGACTGAGGTTCGAGATCCTCACATTCTTGCATTCCGTATTTTCAAGAGTCTCAGGCTCAATAGATTCTTCGTGAATCTCGGAATTAATCAAATCATGAGCGTCCTCATGTGATTCTTTCATAGTGTCATTTAGATCGTTCTTTTTCCTCTTTCTAGGATTTCGATCTTTGGAACCTAATGGTCTGCCACGCTTCTGGCGTGCATTTGACTCATTGGATATGACACTAGATATTTGTCCAATAGGGACTTCAATACGGATCGGAACATTTTCCGCGTGAATGTGGGATTTCGTTATCCTCTTCAAGTCCGTAAATGCGTCAGGCATTTGATTTGCTATTCTTTGCAAATGGATAATCTTTTGTACCTCTTTCTTTCAAATAGAGGTATGTGGATCAAGATGAGATAATGATACATTTTTCCACAAAATTTCCCATTTGGTTTCACCGACTTCTCCCCCTAATTTTGGGAAAAGTGTCTCATCAAATTGACAGTCTGCAAATAGTGCAGTGAACAAATCTCCTGTCAATGTTTCGAGGTAGCGTATAATGGAGGACGATTCATACTCAACATATATTCCTAACCTTCTTTGCAAACCCATTTTGGTGCGGGATGGCGGTGCTACAGGCACCTATACTACGCATCCAAAGCTTCTTAAATGGGATATATTGGGTTCATGACCCAAAACCAATTGCAATAGGGAATATTTGTGACAATTCGTCAGTCAGAGACGAACTAGCATTGCTGTATGCAAAATGGCGTGACCCCAAACCGAAGTGGGCAGCCGACGAACTAGTATTGCTGCATGCAAAATGGCGTGAACCCAAACCAAAGTGGGCAGCCGACGAACTAGCATTGCTGCATGCAAAATGGCGTGAACCCAAACCAAAGTGGGCAGCCGACGAACTAGCATTGCTGCATGCAAAATGGCGTGAACCCAAACCGAAATGGGCAGCCTCGTTTTCATGAAGAATTCAGGATTATTCTCATCTATTATCCATTAACTTTGCAAACGCAAGGTTGCGTGATGGCAACAAGCACACATTAGACCATCTACAGGATGCGTCTATCAAGACCATAAAATACCTAAACTACCCACTAGGTGGGTGAATAGGTCCACAAATGTCCCCTTGTATACGTTCCAGAAACTGGGGTGACTCAGTCCCAACCTTTGTTGGGGATGGTCTGATAATCAGCTTGCCTTGATAACACGAAGTGCAAGGATATTCATTACTTGAAAGAATTTTGAAATTCTTTAACGGATGCCCATATGAGCTTTCTATAATCCGTCTCATCATGGTTGATCCTGGGTGACCCAGTCGATCATGCCAAAGTACAAATGTATTGGACTCAGTATTCCTCAATTGCACTAATTCTTGTCCAATACAGGCCACAAGATAAAGACGGGAATTTCTCAATAACCCTCTTTTGGCCGGAGACATTCTTTGAAGTGAGGACGAGATATTCGAGATTATCTTCATCCATTGTCTCAATATTGTAGCCATTCGGGCGTACATCTTTAAAACTCAACAAGTTTCTCATATACTTGGAGGAGAACATAGCATTCTCTATGATTAACGTCGTGCCCTTGGGCAGAGTTACAATGGCTCTTCCGGAGCCTTCGATCAATTTACTTTCCATGGTATGACATACAAAAGAAATACAGGAACATAAGAATAAGCAAGTTCAATTCTTTTTGTGTCACATAATATTTTCAAAATCTGCTACTAACAGTTGACTAACAAAATCAGATATGTTGTCCATAATCAATTACTTTGCAGTTTGAAAATTTCAGCGTTTTTCATAAGACAATCGATTATTAAACACACAATCGATTGTTGGAACATAGACAATCGATTGTTAAACACACAATCGATTATTTGTTATTTTTGAAAAACTTCAGATCTCACTGTTTCAAGACAATCGATTGTTAGACAAAGACAATCGATTGTGGATGATTTTTGAAAAATTCCAGACCTCACTGTTTCAAGACAATCGATTGTTAGACAAAGACAATCGATTGTGGATGATTTTTGAAAATTTCCAGATTACACTGCCTAACGACAATCGATTGTTAGATATAGACAATCGATTGTGGGTGATTTTTGAAAAATTCCAGACCTTACTGTTTCAAGACAATCGATTGTTAGCCAAAGACAATCGATTGTTGATCAATTGTTTTTCAACTTTCATGCGAAAATAGTTGATAATCGACTAGTTTTTCAGGCTAGTCGATTACCCCCACTGGAAAATAAAAGTTTTATTGATATTTGAACATATTGAAGATATTCTAAAGAACTACTGCTAACATTGCTTTATGAACTAACTAATACGAGCTAATGCTAATGACTATTAGTTTATTCACTAACTAATACAAATAAGTAGAACAAAATCAAATAACTCCATCTTCTTTCATCACGGATCCATCTCCGATTAGGTGGTCTATTTTTCCATCGGGTTGCTCAAAGAAGTCTGCCACATCCAGGTGGGTGATATCCTCATTGTCGTCATAGACAAAATTTGTTTCAGGGCCTTTTCTCTTTCGAGATGCTTGATAAAGGTCAACCAAGTGTCTTGGTATACGGCAAATCCTAGACCAGTGCCCATTTCCACCGCAACGATAACATATAGTTTCTGAACTATTTGCCTTAGGATCTTCTGGACCCCGTTTCTGCTTTCGGTGGTTATCTCTCTTTGGGGGGTGACGGACTTCTTTGGAATTTCTTCCTTGTCCACGTCTTTGGCTTTGACCCTGTTTATGACCGTGATCATGGTCCCTTTTATGTTTGGCATAATGCGAGTGCACCATATCTGCTTCAGGCAGTGGTGTAGACCCAGTTGGTCTATTTTCGTGATTTCTCATGAGCAGATCATTATTTCGCTCAGCCACTAGTAAGAGAGAAATCAGTTCAGAGTACTTCGTAAAGCCTTTCTCTCGGTACTGTTGCTGCAGTACCATATTGGAGGCATGAAAAGTTGTAAACGTTTTCTCAAGCATATCGTAATCGGAGATGTTATCTCCACATAGCTTCAGTTTAGAAGTAATTCTGAACATAGCAGAATTATATTCAGAAACGGACTTAAAGTCCTGTAGCCTCAGATGGGCCCAATCATATCGTGCTTGTGGCAGAGTGACCAACTTCAGGTTGTCATATCTCTCCTTTAAGCTGTTCCACAAAACGAGTGGATCCTTGACGGTGAGATATTCAATCTTCAAACCTTCGTCAAGGTGGTGGCGCAAGAAAATCAAGGCCTTCGCACAATCTTGGGTTGATGCTTTTTCTTTATCTTTGATGGTGTCTCCGAGACCCATAGCATCTAAGTGGATTTCAGCATCCAACACCCATGTCATATAGTTCTTGCCCGAAATTTCAAGGGCAACGAACTTTCTTTTCATAATGTCAGACATACTCGAAAATTAAATTAGGAAGAGGGAAAATACCTTGGATTTTCGAGAATGATACTTGAGACGGTAGAGTCTCGTGCTGATAACGTGTTATAAACTAAAGCAAAAGACAAGAACAATAGAACAAGAACAATAGCAATAGAGAGAAGAGTAGAGAGAGTTCTTCTTATTGAGTTGAGAGGGGTGAATTACAATGGTAGAGAGCACCTCTATTTATAGGGAGGAGGAAGATCTTGCTACCAATAATAGGACTCTAAAATCTCTCTAATTAAGTACATTAAAGACATTCACCTTAAATAGAAGTGTAAGAATCTTCTATTTCATAACAAAATCCAATTTCCTCATATATTTTCTTTTCTTCTTTCTATCCTTTCGGCTAGAAATACGTTTAAAAGCTAGGCGTCCCTTGTTGAGAAAAATACACGGAGTGAAAAATTTAATAATGGAGGAAATAGAGGTGCTCTACCATATGAGTTACACCACCGCCCTCGAAAGAAAGTTTAATAAGAGTCAATTTTCTTTCCGTACTTGCCTATATATACATATATATATATATATATATATATATATATATATATATATATATATATATATATATATGTTGGAAACACGTTTCAAATGCAATATACTAAACGTGTGTTCTTTTGTAGGTTTTGATGAATGTCAAACAAAGCAAAAAGCGATATATAGCAGTGCTCAAGGACAAGCACAAAATGGATGCATTACAAGAAGCTCAAGACAAAGTTTAGAAATGTTATAATTGAGTCAATATTAATTGTGATCTTGATTCCTCAACTTGGCTCATAACATGGCTTCTCTACTAAAATTATTTTTCCAAAATCATGCATATTTAAATTAAGTGTCAAATGATTTTAAACTATGCATATTTACATTTGTTAAAATGTTTTCCAAGCATGCCTCAAAAATCTGGGCTAAGATAATCGATTATGTACTTATGATAATCGAGTATCTCTAAGCCAAGACTGCATGACAATCGATTGTGAACTAATGATAATCGATTGTGAGTAAGTCAGTTAATCATCAGGTTTATGCAAACTGCATAACAATCGATTGTGTACTTATGATAATCGATTGTTAACTGAGGCAAAGTTTTCAAAACTCATAAAAATCGATTATGAACTAATGGTAATCGATTAGAATGAGAAAAATGTCTCCCAGTGATTTTAAATAAAATGTTAATCGATTGTGGCTTTTGATAATCGATTATATATGAGACAGAGAGTTTTGAAATTAATTAATAATCGATTATTCCATTTGATAATCGATTATATATGAGACAGAGAGTTTTGAAATTAATTAATAATCGATTATTCCATTTGATAATCGATTGTTGAAGCTGACCGTTGTCATATATTTTCAATTACCTTCAGGTAATCGATTGTTGATATTTAACAATCGATGTTTTGCGTAATATCTGGAAAAGATTTTCTGAACGTTGTTAAAATAATCGATTGTTGATTTCCGGACAATCGATGTTTTATGCCAAAAATTGGAAAGGATTTCTTAACGTTATAAATAATCGATTAGTGATTTGAAGTAATCGATTGTTGACGTAAAATCTGGGATTGAATTTTTGATCTGATAGGCAAACAATCGATTGTTTAGTCTTGACAATCGATTGTCACTGAGTAATTTCAGCAATCCTTAATTGGCAATTAGACAACGGTAAGACTGAGTTTTTCACCTATAAATACAGCTTCAACTCAGTGTTTTCACAATAACAACATATACAATTTGAGTATTTTCATTGCTAAAAGCTTTCTTACATTGATCATCATTTTCCATTCATCCATAAAGCTTTTTGAAGAGCCATTCTATTGAGCTAAGTTGTTGTGATCTTGAGCGTACTATTTCTACTCATATCTACTCATTAAGGAGTACTTTGTAAAGTGAGTGTGTTTTGTGTTTGTAAGAGAATTGCGATTCTCGTTTTTTGAGGAACTTGTGATTCCTCGGTTGAAGTCTTTGGGATTGTTATCCCCGAGCAATTGAAGTCTTTGGGATTGGTATCCCCGAGCAATTGAAGTCTTTGGGATTGTTATCCCCGAGCAGTTGAAGTCTTTGGGATTGTTATCCCCGAGCAATTGAAGTCTTTGGGATTGGTATCCCCGAGCAATTGAAGTCTTTGGGATTGGTATCCCCGAGCAATTGAAGTCTTTGGGATTGTGATCCCCGAGCACCTAGGTGAGGCTTGTGTCCTCAACTGTAACGGTTTGTTAAGCACCCGTAAGCTTGACAAGTTTAGTGGAAATCTCGAGAGAGTCTCTCGGGGACTGGACTAACCACGTTTGTGGCCAACCAGGATACATCTTTGTGTAAGTTCTTTTTACTGCACTTGTTTTAATTTCTGCAAAGTTTTTAAATTCCGCACTAAAACGCTTAATAATTTTAAAACGCTATTCACCCCCCCCCTCTAGCGTAAAGCGTATTGTCCAACAATTGGTATCAGAGCCATACTCTCTGAAAAGCTTAACCGTTTGAGAGAACCATCCATGGCTTCTACTCTAAATTTCTTTGCAGGAATAGGTGAAGGAGAATGCAGCATGTCGCCTCCAATATTAGACGAAAACGACTACTCAGTCTGGAAATATCGGATGCAAGTTTTTACAATGGCAAACGATTTATATCTATGGCAAGCTATTAAACACAGTGATCAACTGACGACAAAAGTCGGGAAAGATAAGGTAAGTGAATACAACACTAAAGCTATGAATATATTACATAACGCCTTGAACCAGGAACTTTGGCGAAAAATCTCCCACTATAAAACTGCTAAGGAAATGTGGGACAAACTTGAGGAATTGCACGAAAACACGCCTCAAAAAGCGGTCAGCACAAACGATGAATCAACTGGTCAGTGCCTCATGGCAGACGAAAAAGACGAGGTAAGTACATCTAACGATATGCAAATTGCTTATAACAAACTGCATGATGAGTTGGTAAATGCTTCTAAGACTATTAAAGATTTACAAAGAACTCTTTCTTTACAAGAAGAGGATTTTCAAAAACAACTCTTTTTAAAAGACAAGAACTTTGAAGAATGTCTTTCTTTAGCTCAAAAAGGTGTTGAAAATCTGTCTCGTGATAACGAGAATCTTGCAAATGAAAATCAATTTTTGTTAAATGATAGTGTAGAACTTAGACAAGTCATCAAGACTATGCATGAAGCCTCTTGTGTTGATAAATGCTCTACCTGTACAGCTTGTGAGTCCTTAAAACTAGAAAACACAGAACTTAGGAAAACATTAGAAACACGTAGTAAAGAAGTTCCTAAAGTTGTTGAAAAAGAAACGCCTAAGAAATATCAACGGCATAAAAACAAAAACTTCACTACTCCACCTAGAAATAACTCTAAGGTATTAAACAAGCCTAGAACAAATTCTTTTAGACCACCTAGACATTATGCTAGAATGTATGAAAATAAGGGTAGAACTAATGTCTTTAGACAACCTAGATCCGAATCTAGGATTCTTGCAAACAAGCCTACAAATAGTAATTTTCGGCAACCAAGAAATAACTCTAGGAACGAGCTTAGACCACCTAGACATGACACTAAGTCCTTCAACAAGTCTAGCACTAATGACTTTAGACCATCTAGATATTATACTAGAAATGGGAACAATATGTCTAGTGTTAATCTTTTTCATTCGCCTAGAACTTTGTTGGCTCAACCTAGGCATCAACACAACCCGAACGTAGTATGTCATTACTGCAATCGTATAGGCCATATTGCACCTATGTGTTTTACAAAGCATAGAGATTCTTCATATTATTATGGTCGTTATTTGCCTAACCCCCAAGGACCCAAAATGGTATGGGTACCTAAAAAATATTAATTTGCTTTGTAGGTGTGCTTGAAGGGATCAAGTGTACTATGGTACCTTGACAGTGGATGCTCCAGACACATGACAGGAGACGAATCCAAATTCCTTCAACTAGAGCACAAAGAAGGAGGAAGCGTTGTATTCGGTGACGACAATAAAGGACAAATTATTGGCACCGGATCGGTCGGACCAACTAGGAAAATTTGATGCAAAGTCGGATGAAGGTATCTTCATTGGCTATTCTTCTCGTAGTAAAGCTTATAGAGTTTTTAATAAAAGAACCCAAGTTGTAGAGGAATCTCCTCATATTGTATTTTCCGAAGATAATACTCGCTTGGCGAGAAAGGATTGTGGTCTTGATCTTTCAGGTATTCTGGAAAGCCTAAAGGACAAAATTCAAGAAGAACCACCAAGGAAAGAAATTGACAAAACGGTGGAACAACAAATTGAAGAAGCTCCTCAACCGGAAAATGAACCAAAAGAGCAAATAGAATGGAGGACAGTCAAAGACCATCCTCTCGATCAGGTAATAGGCGACGTTGGAGGGAAGGTAAGTACCCGGAGCTCCCTTAGAAATACCTTAGATCTTACTGCTTTTGTTTCTCAAATTGAACCCAAAGCCATCTCTGAAGCAATTGGGGATGAATTTTGGACCTTGGCAATGCAAGAGGAGCTTAACCAATTCAAACGTAACAACGTTTGGGATTTGGTGCCAAGACCTGAAGGTCATACCATAATTGGTACGAAATGGGTTTTTCGAAATAAATTAGATGAAAATGGCATAATCACTAGAAACAAAGCTAGGCTTGTGGCCCAAGGCTATAATCAAGAAGAAGGGATTGATTATGATGAGACATATGCTCCGGTAGCTAGATTAGAGGCCATCCGTTTGTTGCTTGCTTTTGCATCTTCTATGAATTTCATTTTATATCAAATGGATGTGAAAAGTGCCTTTTTAAATGGTTTTATTCAAGAAGAAGTTTATGTAAAGCAACCCCCCGGTTTTGAAGACTTTAATTTTCCTAATCATGTTTTCAAACTCAAAAAGGCCCTTTATGGTTTAAAACAAGCTCCTCGAGCTTGGTATGAAAGGTTGAGTAAATTTCTTTTAGAAAATAATTTTATTCGTGGAAAAGTTGACACAACTTTATTTGTCAAGCATGAAAATAATGATATCTTGCTAGTTCAAATATATGTAGATGATATCATTTTTGGTGCTACTAACAATGCTCTATGTAAGGAATTTTCAAACTTAATGACTAGCGAATTTGAGATGTCCATGATGGGTGAGTTACAATTCTTTTTGGGATTACAAGTAAAACAGATGAAGGAAGGTACATTCATTTGTCAAAGCAAGTATTGCAAAGAACTGCTTAAACGCTTTGATATGAACAATGCAAAGGAAATGGCAGCTCCCATGAGCACATCCGATCATCTCGACAAAGATGAAAAAGGTAAGGAAGTCGACATCAAAAAGTACCGAGGTATGATTGGCTCTCTTCTTTATCTTACTGCTAGTCGTCCGGACATCATGTTTAGCGTGTGCGTCTGTGCCCGTTATCAATCATGTCCGAAAGAGTCTCACCTTACTGCGGTAAAGCGGATTCTAAGGTATCTTGTCGGTACTACCAATGTGGGTCTATGGTACCCCAAAGGTTCTTCATGCCAACTTATTGGCTATTCCGACTCCGATTTTGCTGGATGCAAATTGGATCGCAAGAGCACTAGCGGCACTTGCCACTTGCTCGGTAGCGCTTTAGTTTCTTGGTTTAGTAAGAAGCAAGTTAGTGTTGCGTTGTCCACAACCGAGGCTGAATATGTAGCCGCGGGGAGTTGTTGCGCTCAAATCCTATGGATGAAACAACAACTCTTGGACTATGGCCTACGTCTTGACCACATTCCTCTTAGATGTGACAACACTAGTGCCATATGCTTGACGAAGAACCCCATTCTTCACTCGCGAACAAAACACATTGAAATTAGACATCATTTTATTAGAGATCACGTTCTAAAAGGCGATGTCGAAATTGAATTTGTTGAAACAAAAAGCCAATTGGCAGACATCTTTACAAAGCCCTTAGATAAAGAGTCCTTCTTCCGAATTCGTAGTGAACTCGGGATCCTTGACTCCACGTTGATCTATGTCATGCATTGCATTTTATTTCTTACATAATTTCTAACTTGAGCGTCGGAGGCGTCTAACACTTTTTTGCAGGTATCACCCTAAAGAAAAGGGGATCATAAAAGCATGACGCAAAATACTCAAGTATTCTACAGGAAAATCTCCGTCAAACAATCGATTACTGTATCAATAATCGATTACTTTTGTTATCAAGAAGTATGCTATATCACTCTCAACTTCATTCATGCTTAAAGTGAGGGGGAACATGAATTGAGGGGGAACATCAAATTGCATACTTTACACTTGCATACTTTACACTTGTCTTGGATTATCAAAATAATTATTGCATATATCCCGCTTATGTTTGCCATTATCAAAAAGGGGGAAATTGTTGGAAACACGTTTCAAATGCAATATACTAAACGTGTGTTCTTTTGTAGGTTTTGATGAATGTCAAACAAAGCAAAAAGCGATATATAGCAGTGCTCAAGGACAAGCACAAAATGGATGCATTACAAGAAGCTCAAGACAAAGTTTAGAAATGTTATAATTGAGTCAATATTAATTGTGATCTTGATTCCTCAACTTGGCTCATAACATGGCTTCTCTACTAAAATTATTTTTCCAAAATCATGCATATTTAAATTAAGTGTCAAATGATTTTAAACTATGCATATTTACATTTGTTAAAATGTTTTCCAAGCATGCCTCAAAAATCTGGGCTAAGATAATCGATTATGTACTTATGATAATCGAGTATCTCTAAGCCAAGACTGCATGACAATCGATTGTGAACTAATGATAATCGATTGTGAGTAAGTCAGTTAATCATCAGGTTTATGCAAACTGCATAACAATCGATTGTGTACTTATGATAATCGATTGTTAACTGAGGCAAAGTTTTCAAAACTCATAAAAATCGATTATGAACTAATGGTAATCGATTAGAATGAGAAAAATGTCTCCCAGTGATTTTAAATAAAATGTTAATCGATTGTGGCTTTTGATAATCGATTATATATGGGACAGAGAGTTTTGAAATTAATTAATAATCGATTATTCCATTTGATAATCGATTATATATGAGACAGAGAGTTTTGAAATTAATTAATAATCGATTATTCCATTTGATAATCGATTGTTGAAGCTGACCGTTGTCATATATTTTCAATTACCTTCAGGTAATCGATTGTTGATATTTAACAATCGATGTTTTGCGTAAAATCTGGAAAAAGTTTTCTGAACGTTGTTAAAATAATCGATTGTTGATTTCCGGACAATCGATGTTTTATGCCAAAAATTGGAAAGGATTTCTTAACGTTATAAATAATCGATTAGTGATTTGAAGTAATCGATTGTTGACGTAAAATCTGGGATTGAATTTTTGATCTGATAGGCAAACAATCGATTGTTTAGTCTTGACAATCAATTGTCACTGAGTAATTTCAGCAATCCTTAATTGGCAATTAGACAACGGTAAGACTGAGTTTTTCACCTATAAATACAGCTTCAACTCAGTGTTTTCACAATAACAACATATACAATTTGAGTATTTTCATTGCTAAAAGCTTTCTTACATTGATCATCATTTTCCATTCATCCATAAAGCTTTTTGAAGAGCCATTCTATTGAGCTAAGTTGTTGTGATCTTGAGCGTACTATTTCTACTCATATCTACTCATTAAGGAGTACTTTGTAAAGTGAGTGTGTTTTGTGTTTGTAAGAGAATTGCGATTCTCGTTTGTTGAGGAACTTGTGATTCCTCGGTTGAAGTCTTTGGGATTGTTATCCCCGAGCAATTGAAGTCTTTGGGATTGGTATCCCCGAGCAATTGAAGTCTTAGGGATTGTTATCCCCGAGCAGTTGAAGTCTTTGGGATTGTTATCCCCGAGCAATTGAAGTCTTTGGGATTGGTATCCCCGAGCAATTGAAGTCTTTGGGATTGGTATCCCCGAGCAATTGAAGTCTTTGGGATTGTGATCCCCGAGCACCTAGGTGAGGCTTGTGTCCTCAACTGTAACGGTTTGTTAAGCACCCGTAATCTTGACAAGTTTAGTGGAAATCTCGAGAGAGTCTCTCGGGGACTGGACTAACCACGTTTGTGGCCAACCAGGATACATCTTTGTGTAAGTTCTTTTTACTGCACTTGTTTTAATTTCTGCAAAGTTTTTAAATTCCGCACTAAAACGCTTAATAATTTTAAAACGCTATTCACCCCCCCTCTAGCGTAAAGCGTATTGTCCAACAATATATATATATATATATATATATATATATATATATATATATATATATATATATATATATATATATATATATATATATATATATATATATATATATATAAGATATATGGATTTATATCTAGATATATGGACTTATATCTACACACATATGAACAATATATGGATAATTATATGTTATGTGTTATCTTTTGGTTTGGCCTAATTATGTGGTCTTATGGACATTATGTTAAGGGGGCCAATGTGTTATCATACTAAAGTGTAGGACTAATGTGTAGATATCCAAAAGGGTAGCCTTAGTTTATGATGGGCTAACTAAGGTTACAAATGTAACTATGGTTACATGAATGCTTGTGACTCTTGAGTTTTGTAACTCTTGCAAGACATAACTCAAGACATAACTTTTGTCTTGTAACTCTTGTCTCTTGGGTTATGTAACTCCTAGAGTTATAAAGTGGGGTTATGGTTCCCATTCTTTAGCAAGACAAGTTCTTCTTCTTCCCATTGAATCAAGAACCATATTGTCCATTGTCTTGCAAATAGGGTGGAAAACCATAAGCCAAATTTGATCATTGTCATATTATTGTTATTGTGTAACAATTCTCATATTGTTAAATCTTGTGGATTCATTCTTGTGGTAACATACAAACTTCAAGAAACTTGAAGAAAGGATCAAGAGGTTCAAAAGGAATCAAGGACAATTATCAAAGGTGGTTCATAAAATTCCACACATATGGATTCAGGTTAGCTTCCGCTCATGTAGTTGTAATTCCGGATTATTCAATATGAAGGTTGTTGTCTTTAGTAGGAATCATAATCCTAACAATTGGTATCAGAGCCACCCTTCATTTTGGATAATTTGGATGTTCATAAGAATCATGTTATGTTAGGATTCATGTTTTAGTTTTATAAGAATTTTGTTTATGAAATTCTACCATGAAATAGCATGATCTTATGAATGTTATGTTTTGATTTGATGTTTTAATATGATGTTAAAACATTGTAAATAGCATGATTTTAGTAGGTTAACAACATGTTTTTTATGTTTAAGATTCATGTTGAAAATCATGTGTTATTCAGAAAAAAATTTTGGTCACTGCCTTCAGACAATGGATTGTTGCCTTACATAATCCATTGTCTGTGACTTTTACTATTCTGGCAGTTTTTTGGAACACCAGACAATCGATTGTCAGGTTCTGACAATCGATTTTCAGCTTCTGACAATCGATTGTTCAAGGTCCAGTGAGTTGAAACTTTTCCAGTAACTGAAATTTTTCATAAAACCAAACAATCGATTGTCTGGCTTTGACAATCGATTGTGGATGGTCCAGTAACTTAAAAAATTTTCATAAAACCAAACAATCGATTGTTTGGCTTTGACAGTCGATTGTGGATGGTCCAGTAACTTAAAATTTTTTTCAGAAAACCAAACAATCGATTGTCTGGTTTTGACAATCGATTGTGTTGGTCCAGTAAGGTTAAAAACGTTTCAACTCTCTTAAGTTTCAGTGAATATTAATTGTTTTAAAGTCCATCAATTCTTATAATATATTTAGAATTGTCCTATCATGTACACAACGATTAATATTCAAGTATTACATATCAAAATATGTAACACATTAAGTTGAGATTCATAAAATGGCTTAAGGAACTAAAGTTTATAGCATCTAATATTTTAGTTATTCAATTGAAGCACTATGTTGCCAAAGTAACCTCTATTGTGTAGATTGATTAATTTTAAAATATAAGATGACTCTGGATGTTAGTCTTCCATGCGTTTAACACCGGCCCAAAGGAAGGTGTTATTTGGCAGGAATTCGAACATTCTTGTGGTGGTAAATATGAGACGATTATTTGGTTTTCCATGTGAATATTAAATCGGCCCAAAGGAAGGTTTAATATTTGACAGGAGTTTATTGTCTATGTTTGATTACTACACCAAGAGTACCACTTACAAGTTGTTTTTCTGTCCAAAGACTAAAATCAATATTGTGCTAGGTATCTTGTAATGAGAATTGCCTAATTTTGAATCTATAAAGTTAAAGTTCAAGTTTATGTAAGCATGTATTCAGTAATCCTTTTGTTCTATTTTCAGTAAATTCTTCTGCTTCTACGATCTCTGCCAACATCAATAGCATCTCTGTGCTTAACAGCACTAACTTTAAGGAATGGAAAGAGAACGTCATGATCGTTCTCGGTCGCATGGATCTTGACTTAGCAATTCGGACCGAGCAACCTACTCCTCTTGAGGATACATCCTCTCCTGATGACAGGAGGGTGATGGAGAAGTGGGAACGCTCGAATCGCATGAGTCTCATGATCATGAAGCGTGCAATCCCAGAATCATTCAGGGGCACTATGAATGATGAACCCAATGCCAAAGTTTTCCTTGAAAACCTCGAACAGCGTTTTATTCAAAACGAAAAGGCGGAAACAAGTACACTATTGAGTAAACTTGTTTCCATGAGATATAAGGGCAAGGGAAACATTAGGGAGTACATTATGGAAATGTCTCATCTTGCTTCGAAACTAAAGTCACTCAAGCTGGATTTACCTGAGGAACTGCTTGTGTACTTTGTTTTGATATCTCTTCCTGCACACTTTAATCAGTTTAAGGTCAGTTATAACTGCCTGAAGGAGAAATGGTCTCTTAACGAGCTCATTTCACACTGTGTGCAAGAAGAGGAAAGGATAAAGCTAGATAAGACAGAAAGTGCTCATTTGGCATCCTCTTCTAAGGAAACTAAGAAGAGGAAGGGTAAGGAAGTTGCAGTTGCAAAGCCCAAGAATAAGCAACATAAGGAACCTAAGGTTGAAATCACTGCATTAGGTTGCTTCTTCTGTAAGGGGACTAATCATGTGAAGAAGGATTGTACCAAGTACCATGCCTGGCGTGCGAAAAAAGGTACACTTCTTTCTCTTGTTTGTTCTAAAGTTAATTTAATTTCAGTACCTAAGGATACTTGGTGGGTAGATTCTGCTGCTACTACTCATATAAGTATATCAATGCAGGGTTGCCTGAACTGCCGAAAACCAAATGATGGTGAAAGATACATCTATGTGGGTGACGGCAAGAAGGTGCCAGTTGAAGCTATTGGCAAATTTAGGCTGTTGTTTAAAACTGGTTTTCATTTAGATTTGGATGAGACTTTTATTGTACCGTCTTTTAGACGGAACTTAATTTTGGTTCCCCAATTGGACATATCTAGTTATAAATGTACATTTGGGGATAATAAAGTTAGTCTCTTTCAGTGTTCAAATCTTATTGGTACTGGTGTTTTATCAACATTTGATAGCTTATATTTGGTTGATACAATAACTTCAAATAAAGAAACTTTGCATACAAGTTTAAGTGGTACTAAAAGGAAATTAACTAATGAGAATTCTATATCACTCTGGCATAAACGTTTGGGTCACATATCCATTCAAAGAATTCAGAAACTCGTGTCAGATGGAATTCTTGATTCTCTTGATACCTCAAATTCGGAAATTTGTATTGAGTGTATCAAGGGAAAACAAACAAACAAGACTAGATTAGGTGCCAAGAGAGCTTCGGACGTCTTAGAATTGATACATACGGATATTTGCGGGCCATTTCCTACTCCTTGTCGGAATGGTCAACAATACTTTATCACATTTATAGACGATTACTCTCGTTATGGGTACCTATATCTTATTCACGAAAAGTCCCAATCCATAGACGTGTTCAAATCATTTAAGGCTGAAGTTGAAAATCAACTAAGCAAAAGAATTAAATCCGTTAGATCTGACCGTGGTGGTGAATACTATGGTCGATATGATGGTTCCGGTGAACAACGTCCAGGGCCTTTTGCTAATTTCCTAGATGAGTGTGGGATCGTCCCTCAATATACTATGCCAGGAAGTCCTACGATGAATGGTGTAGCTGAGAGATGAAATAGGACCCTTAAGGATATGGTAAGAAGTATGATTTCTCGTACTTCTTTGCCAGACTCACTCTGGGGTGAAGCATTAAAAACTGCAACTTATATTCTAAATAGAGTTCCAACTAAAGCTACAATCAAAACCCCTTATGAACTTTGGACTGGGCATAAACCCAGTATTTGGCATTTACACATTTGGGGTTGTCCAGCTGAGGCAAGGCCTTATAGGCCGAATGAAAAGAAACTGGACGCTAAGACGGTTAGTAGCTATTTTGTTGGATACTCTGAAAAATCTAGGGGTTTTAAGTTTTATGATCCCACATCACGAACTATTTTTGAGACGGGAAATGCTACGTTCTTTGAGGATATTGAGTTTGGGGGGTGGGGAGATAAAGTTGTTAGAGATTTTGTCTTTGAGGAAGAACATGTGTCTTTCCCTCAAATTGTTGATCTTGGTCTTACTGACTCGGATCACACAACTCCGGTTCAAGACAATCTCGAAAATCTCCCCCATCAGGAACCTGATATTACTCAGTGATAATCGATTATTAAGACCAAACAATCGATTATCTGCCAGTCAGTTTAAAAATCAATCCCAGATTTAACGCTTCACAATCGATTATACATAATCTATAATCGATTACTGGCAATATTCAAAATCAGATAATCGATTACACTAAGTTCATAATCGATTACTTTAGCAACGTTCTAAAAATCATTTCCAGATTTTAAGCAAAACATTGATTATATAAAATCAATAATTGATTACTTCAGCAACGTTCTAAAAATCATTTCCAGATTTTAAGCAGAACATCGATTATCTAGAATCAATAATCGATTACCTTATGGTATTTGAAAATCATTTGACAACGGCCAGCTTCAACAATCGATTGTCCTTTGCAACAATCGATTACTTGTTATTTTCTGAAAATCATAAAACTTACTGTCTCAGTGATAATCGATTATCTAAAGACATAATCGATTACTTAATTAAATTTAAAATCACTGGAAGACATCAACTCAACACAATCGATCACCATTAGTTCATAATCGATTATTTTGAGTATTGAAAAACTTTACCTCAACAACAATCGATTGTCATTTGTTCACAATCGATTATCATGCAGATTTGGAAAAACCTGATGTTCACTGTCTTACTCACAATCGATTACCATTAATTCATAATCGATTGTCATGCAGTCTTGGCTCAGAAACAATCGATTATCATAAGTACATAATCGATTATTTTAGCCCAGATTTTTGAGGCATGTTTAGAAAACATTTTGTCTAATGTAAATATGCATGATTTAAAATCTTTTTGACACAGAATTAAATATGCATGATTTTGGAAAATAGTTTTATGAGAGAGGCCATACTATGAGTCAAGTTATAGGATCGAGATTACAATTTAGAACAACTCAATAACAATTAAAAGCTATATCTTGAACTTCAATCTTATTCGCTACCATTGTGCGCTTGTACTTGAATTCCGTCATATATCAATTTTTGCTTCGTTTGTCATTCATCAAAACCTACAAAAGAGTACACGTTTAGTATATTGCATTGAGAACGTGTTTCTAACAATTTCCCCCTTTTTGATAATGGCAAACATTAAGCGGGATATGCAATTTAGGCAAAAGATATTGACAATTCAAGACAAGTAACAATTATGCAATTTTGTTCTTGTTCCCCCTCAATTTTAGCTTATAAGCAATCAATGAATTAAGAGGTGGTGCATACCCGATATCCCGTTTTCTTCCCCCTTTTGCCATTAGCAAAAAAAAATAGTAACGAGAGATGCAAAAAGATGAAATAAACAAGGTTTATTTATTGGAAAAAAAAGAGGGTACATCAATGGGAATCAAAGAGAACAACAGCAAAAACCACACAAAACACAAAAAAAAATTATTCATTTCCGTCGTTGTCCGCCTCGTTATCCGGCGCTGCTTCAAAAGGAACGAGAGCTGCATATGGATAATTGACATGATCAAAGTATCCATGGATCTCATGAGTGAGTTGAGCAAGCTGGTCGGATATGGTTTGGAGAGTAGGCTCTTGGGACGAACGAGCACGACGGGGTGGACGACTTGAAAAAGGAGCTGGAGCATGATCACCATCATGATGGAAAGAAGACTCCGAGATTTCCCAAATTTTGGTACTCCTTTTGAGAGGACCATTTTCCGTGACAAATCCGGATGCTTCAAGGAAGTTCATAATGAGGAGGGCATAAGGAAGAGGCATGTCATCACCGATGGCATCGAGCATATGAATTTTGATGAGCCGACACCAATTTATTTTGGCTCCGGTGACAATGGCATGCAGAAGTTTGGTATCCTCCTGGGAGATGGTGGTGTGATTGTGCCATCTAGGCTTGAGGACTCGGGTGATGAAGTAAAGAATCAACCGGTAGTTTGGATCCATTCCCGTTATGGTAGGACGACGGGTAGAGATAGATGGATCATAGGAGGTTATACCGGCTTGGTGGAGAAGGATGGTTTCATCAAAGAGAGCCCCGGCCTTATCAATATACCGGTAAAGGTCTTCACCTTCATTTGGAAGGCGGGCAATGGTGTGGAGATTCTCTTCAGAGAGAAGAATTTGAACCTCATTAATGGAGGTGACAAGTTCGCCATCTTCATCTTTATGGAGGTTTGAGTAAAAAGCTTGAACGAGAGTTGTGTTTATGTGAGGATGAGTGAGAAGCAAGAAGTCATATAGTTGACACTCCTTTAACATATTTGCGGCAGGGGTGAAAGGCTCAAGGAGTTTACTATTTGAGAACCGAGGAGGAAGAATGGTGCGTTTCTCAAATTTTGATAGGAACCTTGTGAGTTTATTTTCAGTTTCAAAGAACAAGACGGAACCGTCTTGGTATGGAAAATTTAAAGGAGGAGGGGCGGTTGAGGCTGATGCGCTATGTTTGGATCGGGAACGTTTTGAAGATCGTCCAGACATGTTAGGAGAAAGACTGCTGGAATTTGGCAAAGAAAATAGAAGAGATTTAGCTTTTGAATACTAGAGATAGTGCTTGAGTGGGTGAATGTGAGCTCTTATGATGCCTATTTATAGAGGAAAGGATTATCAAGCATTGAATGGAGACACTTGCTGAGATTTTGGTTTAGGAGCAGTCAGAAAACGGTAAGAATTAAAATTACTGACCGTTAGATATTGAACTGAAATAATCGATTGTATTTACTGTTTGATTGAGATTTTGAATCTGACAAATCGATTCTTGAGTCAAACGGTAAAAAATTTGAATGAAATAATCGATTGTTAAATTTTGGTAATCGATTATGGAGCATTTAAGACCTGACAGGAATCGATTGAGGAGCCAAACGGTAACAAAAAATTAATATGAAGTAATCGATTGTCAATTCTTGGTAATCGATTATTTAGGGAACTAATTTGATACAGTGAACTTGGAAAATATCAGAATTTGTCAAATAATCGATTGTATAAAAAAATAATCGATTGTTGTAGAAAGCATTGCTGAATGACAGAGGCGGAAATCGATTATGCAATTTAGGAAGTAAAAAATTAAACACAGATGCATAATAGTAATAATCAGTCATAAACAATCGATTATTGATACTGATAATCGATGTACTGCACAGAAAATAATCGATTAGTGGCTTGAAATAGTCGATTATTTTGTGCTAAAACTTCATAATTCCCCCTACCTTTGGGGTGGTACCTGCAAAATAGATTTAAACGTCTCCGACGCTCAAGTTAGTAATTTATAGCGAAATTAATAAATTCCACTAGTGTTAACAAGTAATGCCGTGAACTCTTAAGAATTGTGTCCTAGAGTGTTCTTAAGAGAGTTTCGGGTACTTACCTTTTCTCCAACATCACCAATTACCTGTTCGAGAGGATGATCCTTGATCGTTCTCCACTCGTTAGGCGTATTTATTCCTTTTTCTAATTGTGGCGCTTCTTCCGTTGGTTGTTCCCCAATTTCATTTTTGTTTTCCTTTGAAGGTTCTTCTTGGATTTTATCTTTCAAGCTATCCAAGATACCTGCAAGATCAAAACCGGATTCCTTTCTCGCCAAGCGAGTATTATCTTCGGAAAACACAACATGAGGGGATTCCTCCACAATTTGGGTTCTTTTGTTAAAGATCCTATATGCTTTGCTACGTGAGGAATAACCAATGAAAATACCTTCATCCGATTTAGCATCAAACTTACCCAATTGGTCCTTGCCATTATTATGAACAAAACATTTACAACCAAAAACACGTAAATGAGAAATGTTGGGTTTTCTACCCTTATAAAGTTCATATGGGGTTTTCATGAGTATCGGCCGAATTGCTACTCTATTTAAAACATAGCAAGCGGTACTCACGGCGTCCGCCCAAAAGTATTTGGGAATCTTAGCTTCGTCGAGCATGGTTCTAGCCATCTCTTCGAGACACCTATTTTTCCTTTCCACCACCCCATTTTGTTGTGGTGTCCGTGGAGCGGAAAAGGTGTGTTCGATTCCGAGTTCGTCACAAAAATCTGCAAAGAGATTGTGATCAAACTCTCCCCCATGATCACTTCTAATTGAAGTGACGGTCGATTCCTTTTCGTTTTGAACACGCTTAAGGAAATACTTGAAATTTTGAAAAGCATCACTTTTATTTGCAAGAAATAGAGTCCAAGTAAATCTAGAAAAGTCATCAACAATTACAAAAACATATTTATTTTTACCAAGACTTTCAATACGAGAGGGACCAAATAAATCCATGTGAAGTAATTGCAAAGGTCTAGACGTTGAAACAATATTCTTGGATTTAAAAGATGCTTTGGTTTGCTTCCCTTTTTGACAAGAATCGTAAATAGAATCATTTTCAAACTTTAAACTGGGAAGACCAACTACTAAGTTTTGAGAAAGAAGCTTGTTCAAAAGATGCATGTTCATGTGTGCTACTCTACGATGCCATAGCCAAGAGTTATCCTCTTTGCTTACTAAACAATCAACATATTCGGGTGAGGAGTTTGCAAGATCAACCATATAGATATTATCAATTCTAAAACCACGAAGTATGATCTTGAAATCACTACGTCTAAATACAAGACATTCATCCGAATTAAATAGAGCAAGATTTCCCTTGTCACATAATTGGCTTATGCTCAAGAGATTATGCTTCAAACCTTTCACAAGTAGTATATGTTTAATAGAGGAGTTTTCGTCCTTACCGACCGAACCAATGCCGATGATTTTTCCTTTATTGTTATCACCAAATGTGACACTTCCTCCTTCTTTGTGCTCTAGTTGAAGGAATTTGGATTCATCTCCCGTCATGTGTTTGGAGCATCCACTATCAAGGTACCATAGTACACTTGATCCCTTCAAGCACACCTACAAAACAAATTAATGTTCTTTAGGTACCCATGCCATCTTGGGTCCTTGAGGGTTAGGCATGTTATAATGATGCAATTGATTTATATGTCTATGACGAGTAAAGCAAGCGGGAGCAATATGACCAATACGTCTACAATAATGACAAGTCACGTTGGGATTATGCATTTTTCTAGGTACATAGTAACTAGATGAATGAAGGTTGCTTACTCTACTTTGAACACCATTGTTTCTCCTATTATGAGCTCTAGGAGGTTCACAAGTTTGTCTAAAATATGCATCATTTCTAGAATATCTATTTCTAGGTGGAGGGTCATTTCTTGGTCTTCTAAATTGTTCAAGGTTTGGCCTAAAATATGCATCATTTCTAGGTCTTCTAGCATTTTCACTATTTGGTCTAACATGCAAGTTATTTCTAGGATTTCTACTTCTAGGATAAGCATTTTGGTTATTAGTCCTAGGTTGAGCTCTAGGTTGTTGTGGTTTAGCACCAACCTTTTCTTCATTCTTGAATCCTATTCCATGTTTAGTTTATTTTAGATTAACAAGCACATCATTCAAGTTTTTATGCGAAGAATTAAACTTATCTAATGTGCCTTTAAGTCTAGCTACTTCATTCTTAAGAAGCACACAAGAAGAACAGTTTCTAGTAGAACCTTCAGGTTTATCAGCACTTCTTTTTCCATAAAACTTGTTTTCCTCTTTTAGCTTCTCATTTTCGAAAACCAGTTTTTCTAATTCTTTTTCTTTTAATGAAAGCTGTGTTTGAAAATCTTTTTCTTTTAGAGAAGCGCTTTCTTTAACACTTTTGACAGTTTTTGAAGCTTTGATAAATTCAGCATATAGTTCATCAAAAGCATTTCTCATTTCATCAAGAGTAAAGAAATTTTGAGAAGAGATTTGACTTACCTCGTCTTTGCCGTCTTCTTGAGCCATGAGACATAAATTTGCTGCTTCATCGTCTTCTTCTTCGCTTGCTTCATCTCCGGAATCTCCTCCCCAAGAGATGTATGCACGTTGCTTTTTGAAGGAATTCTTCTCCTTTTTGATGTTAGGGCAATTTGATTTTATGTGCCCGGTTTCTCCGCATTCATAGCATTTTAGTTGATCGCCTTGCTTTTTGTTCTTGCGTTCATACTCTTTGCGCATGAATTTTTGAAACCTTTTGATAACGAGTCCAAACTCGTTGTCACCTTCCTCATCAATTTGTGGTTGGCTAGCCTTTAGAGCAATCCTTTGCCTTCTTTGATCATCAACAAACGGGTTAAGTATAGTTGATTCATAGGTTTTGAGATTACCTCTTAATGCGTCAATTGTGACATTTGTGATGCTAATGGATTCTTGGATTGCATCGGCCTTTGATCGCCATGCCGGAGTGAGACTTCTGAGGATCTTCCGGACAAGTTCTCCATCCGTAAACGTCTTTTTGAGGGCGTGTAGATCATTGAGAATCGCTCAAACATTTCGTCTACTTTCTCTCCTTCCTTCATGTGGAATAGTTCATAAGAGTGAGTTAAGAAATCAATTTTAGCTTCTCGTACCTGGTCGGTTCCTTCGTATGTCACTTCAAGCTTATCCCACATTTCTTTTGCTGTTTCGCAACATGATATCTTCCTGTAGTCGTTAGCATTAACAGCACAATATAATAAATTTATAGCTTTGGCATTATTTTGAACCTTACGAATATCCTCCGCGGTATATTCCTCTTCGGTCTTTGGAACCCATTCGTCTTCCACCGTCTTGGTTGGGATTTGGTTTCCATTGGTGAATACTTTCCACAAATGAAAGCTATTTGATTGCACAAAGATTTGCATCCTCTCCTTCCAGTATGAGTAGTTTGTGCTGTTGAATAGAGGAGGTCGTGTAGAGCATTGTCCTTCTTCAATTCCTGCAAAAGAGTCAAGAGTAGAAGCCATGGATGGTTCTCTCAAACGGTTAAGTTTTCAGAGAGTTGGGCTCTGATACCAATTGTTAGAAACTACGCTTTACGCTAGAGGGGGGGTGAATAGCGTATTAATAGAATTTAGCGTTTTCTTGCGGAATTTAAACTTTGCAGGAAGTAAAATAAATGCAGAAACATAAACTTACACAAAGATGTATACTGGTTGGCCACCAACGTGGTTAGTCCAGTCCCCGAGAGACTCTCTCGAGATTTTTCACTATCTTGTTAAGCTTAAGGGTGCTCAACAAACCGTTACACACTTGAGGACACAAGCCTCAAACAGTTGCTCGGAGATCGCAATCTCAAAGACTTCACCCAAGGAAACGCAAGTTCCTTGAAACAAGAGAATTGCAATTCTCTTACAAGTATATCAAATACTTGGACACTCACTTAACTAAAGTACTCCTTATTGAGTAGATATGAGTAAAAGAATATGTTCAAGATCACAACAACTTTAAGCAATAATATGGCTCTCAAAAGCTTTATGAAATGAGTAGAAAATGAAGAACAATTGAATGAAAGCTTATAGCAATGTAATGATCAGTTTGTGTGTGTTGTTGTTTTTAAAACACTGAAATGAAGCTGTATTTATAGTTGAAAAAATTGGTTCAACCGTTGTCTAATTGCCAATTAAGAGTTGCTGAAATTACTCAGTGATAATCGATTATTAAGACCAAACAATCGATTATCTGCCAGTCAGTTTAAAAATCAATCCCAGATTTAACGCTTCACAATCGATTATACATAATCTATAATCGATTACTGGCAATATTCAAAATCAGATAATCGATTACACTAAGTTCATAATCGATTACTTTAGCAACGTTCTAAAAATCATTTCCAGATTTTAAGCAAAACATTGATTATATAAAATCAATAATTGATTACTTCAGCAACGTTCTAAAAATCATTTCCAGATTTTAAGCAGAACATCGATTATCTAGAATCAATAATCGATTACCTTATGGTATTTGAAAATCATTGACAACGGCCAGCTTCAACAATCGATTGTCCTTTGCAACAATCGATTACTTGTTATTTTCTGAAAATCATAAAACTTACTGTCTCAGTGATAATCGATTATCTAAAGACATAATCGATTACTTAATTAAATTTAAAATCACTGGAAGACATCAACTCAACACAATCGATCACCATTAGTTCATAATCGATTATTTTGAGTATTGAAAAACTTTACCTCAACAACAATCGATTGTCATTTGTTCACAATCGATTATCATGCAGATTTGGAAAAACCTGATGTTCACTGTCTTACTCACAATCGATTACCATTAATTCATAATCGATTGTCATGCAGTCTTGGCTCAGAAACAATCGATTATCATAAGTACATAATCGATTATTTTAGCCCAGATTTTTGAGGCATGTTTAGAAAACATTTTGTCTAATGTAAATATGCATGATTTAAAATCTTTTTGACACAGAATTAAATATGCATGATTTTGGAAAATAGTTTTATGAGAGAGGCCATACTATGAGTCAAGTTATAGGATCGAGATTACAATTTAGAACAACTCAATAACAATTAAAAGCTATATCTTGAACTTCAATCTTATTCGCAACCATTGTGCGCTTGTACTTGAATTCCGTCATATATCAATTTTTGCTTCGTTTGTCATTCATCAAAACCTACAAAAGAGTACACGTTTAGTATATTGCATTGAGAACGTGTTTCTAACAGATGACATACTGCTTGCCTGTAACGATATAGCATTATTACTTGAAACTAAGAAATTTCTTTTTGAGGATATTGAGTTTGGGGGGTGGGGAGATAAAGTTGTTAGAGATTTTGTCTTTGAGGAAGAACATGTGTCTTTCCCTCAAATTGTTGATCTTGGTCTTACTGACTCGGATCACACAACTCCGGTTCAAGACAATCTCAAAAATCTCCCCCATCAGGAACCTGATATAACTAATGAAAATCAAACTCAACAACCTCAAGTAACTGAAATGCCATTAAGGAGATCCACTAGAGAGAGGAGAAATGCAATTTCGGATGATTATTATGTATTTCTCCAAGAACAAGAAAGTGATATTGGACTTGAGGAAGATGATCCAATCAACTTCCGTCAAGTCATTAAGTGTTCTAACTCTCAAAAGTGGATTGATGCCATGAATGATGAGATGAAGTCTATGAGCGATAATGACGTTTGGGAGCTTGTTACGTTGCCCGAAGGTACGAAACCTATTGGTTGTAAATGGATTTTTAAAACCAAAAGGGATTCAGGGGGCAATGTTATTAAGTACAAAGCTCGTCTTGTCGCAAAAGGCTACACTCAGAAAGAAGGCATTGATTATAAAGAGACTTTCTCTCCAGTTTCATCGAAAGACTCTTTCAGGACTATAATGGCATTAGTAGCACATTTTGATCTTGAGCTTCAACAAATGGATGTTAAGACTGCTTTTCTCAATGGTGACATTGAGGAAACAATTTATATGGTGCAACCTGAAAACTTTGTTTCAGATGAATCAGAGAAGAAGGTTTGCAAATCAAAGAAATCCATCTATGGGCTCAAGCAAGCTTCTCGTCAATGGTATTATAAGTTTCATGCAGTCATTACATCTTTTGGTTTTGAACCGAATATTGCTGAGGACTGTATATACCATAAGTTCAGTGGGAGTAAGTATATTTTTCTGGTTTTATATGTCGATGACATACTGCTTGCCTGTAACGATATAGAATTATTACTTGAAACTAAGAAATTTCTTTCAAAGAAATTTGAAATGAAAGATCTTGGTGAAGCTTCTTTTGTATTAGGAATTCAGATTCTAAGAGATCGCTCCAAAGGCGTTCTCGGTCTGTCACAAAAGGGCTATATCGATAAGGTTCTGAAAAGATTTGGCATGCAGGATTGTAAACCAGGCGACACCCCTGTTGCTAAGGGAGACAAATTTAGTCTCAAACAGTGCCCAAACAATTCTTATGAAATTTCGGAAATGCAGAAGACACCTTATGCTTCGGCGGTAGGTAGTCTGATGTATGCTCAGGTATGTACACGACTTGATATAGCATACATTGTTGGGATGTTAGGCAGATATCTAAGCAATCCAGGAATGGACCATTGGAAGGCAGCCAAACGGGTCATGAGGTACTTACAGAGAACAAAGGATTACATGCTTACATACCGGAAATCGGACCAGCTTGAGATCATTGGGTATACCGATTCCGATTTTGCTGGATGTCAGGATAGTTTGAAGTCTACTTCAGGCTATATTTACATGCTTGCGGGTGGTGCTATCTCTTGGAGAAGCATTAAGCAAACTCTTACAGCCACTTCCACCATGGAAGCGGAGTTTATGGCATGTTATGAAGCATCTAATGAGGCATTATGGCTGCGGAATTTTGTTGGTGGACTGCGTATTGTTGATACTATTCAGAAGCCTCTTAGGCTATTATGTGACAACCGATCAGCAGTCCTTTATGCTAATAACAACAGTAGTTTGACGAAAGCAAAACATATGGACATCAAATTTCGGGTTGTTAAAGAAAGAGTACAAAATGGACAATTGTGCATTGAGTACATTAGTACAAACTCCATGCTTGCGGATCCGCTAACTAAGGGATTGACACCAAAAGTATTTCATGAGCATATTGCTTGTATGGGTGTCAAATCAGATAAGGATTATGTATTTTAGTGGGAGTTTTGTATTGCACATTTATGTAATTGTTCATTATATTCAAAAATTCAGTAATTCAGTTATATTTGCAGATATTCAGTTTTAAAGTTTTTGGTACTCTACAGTTTATGTTTGATCTCAATAAAGAGAACCAGTTGGAAATAGACATTCTATTGACCACACTTTATGTTATTTCCATGCTACATACCTACACTTGATCCATGTTGTTGGTTATATTGATATACGTGATCTATGATTGGTTCTAGTTACGAATGAGTAACGACGAGCACTTTGTTCCTATGTTGGTATGATTGATGGACCGGATTGTTCATGACAATATTATTGTGATAGCAATTTTGTGCACCTAAGGTTTGTAACATATAATATTAAGGTTTGTACATATGTATGTATATCTCGTCCAAGTGGGAGATTGTAAGATATATGGATTTATATCTAGATATATGGACTTATATCTACACATATATGAACAATATATGGATAATTATATGTTATGTGCTATCTTTTGGTTTGGCCTAATTATGTGGTCTTATGGACATTATGTTAAGGGGGCCAATGTGTTATCATACTAAAGTCTAGGACTAATGTGTAGATACCCAAAAGGGTAACCATAGTTTATGATGGGCTAACTAAGGTTACAAATGTAACTATGGTTACATGAATGCTTGTGACTCTTGAGTTTTGTAACTCTTGCAAGACATAACTCAAGACATAACTTTTGTCTTGTAACTCTTGTCTCTTGGGTTATGTAACTCCTAGAGTTATAAAGTGGGGTTATGGTTCCCATTCTTTAGCAAGACAAGTTCTTCTTCTTCCCATTGAATCAAGAACCATATTGTCCATTGCCTTGCAAATAGGGTGGAAAACCATAAGCCAAATTTGATCATTGTCATATTATTGTTATTGTGTAACAATTCTCATATTGTTAAATCTTGTGGATTCATTCTTGTGGTAACATACAAACTTCAAGAAACTTGAAGAAAGGATCAATAGGTTCAAAAGGAATCAAGGACAATTATCAAAGGTGGTTCATAAAATTCCACACATATGGATTCAGGTTAGCTTCCGCTCATGTAGTTGTAATTCCGGATTATTCAATATGAAGGTTGTTTTCTTTAGTAGGAATCATAATCCTAACAATATATATATTAGTTATTTAGTTATACATCATATTAAGTACTATTCTTATACATAGTAAACTATGACATTAGCAATACAATAATTTTTAATACGTGGATTATGTCATGGGCGGCTTTCCACTCATGGCCCCTGACCCTTTGGACGCGCCCCGTAGAGTCCTAGAAAGCCTCCCAACGACACCGTGTTGCTTTTCTATAAGAGCCTTCATTAATGCAATCAAGCTTTCTTTCATTCTCAATTCTCATTCTATTCTCTCAATTGCTCTTGACATTGGTTTTCTCGCACGACACTGCCAATCTCGTCTAGCTTATGGTGGGGACCTCAGTAGGCGGATAGTAACTACACTGACATCAGTTGCTTTGTCTTACATCGCCCTTCCAAGGAATCTCAAGAAGGCGCCATGTAATAGTTGGTATCAAAGCCTAGTCTCCACATCGGATGAGGGAACACATTGCCATAACCACTCTTTCTGACCATGGTGAATCGCGGGGACCGAATTGGCCTTTGAAGAGACAATTGATGTATTATGGCGCATTATGGATATGGTGCCTGGACTATGAACCAGCCTAGTGCAAAATCTGGTCAACCTGGACCGCAGAATGCTCCAAGACGAAGTTGGCATAGAAAATATCAGTCGCAACCAGCAAATGGTGGCCAGCAAAGCAGCCGTATTTTTTGGCAAATTTAAGGTCCTCCAACAGGAGCCTGCCGAGGATTTAGCCAGGGCACAAGAGGTAGACATAGTGACTGCCGTGTAGCAAACTATAGACAACGTGACAGGACAACTCAATATTGTCAATGCTTCTCTACAAGGCTTGCTTTGAAAAGGAGGAAACCCAATCGAGGGTGCTGTGAACCTCACCCCTGTGATATAAAAACTGAACAAATTTTATGAGCCAAAGACATACAATGGAGCTCAGAATGCCAAAAAGTGAAAAGCTTCATCTTTGACATCAAACAGTACTTCGATGTCGTGGGGGACGTAGAAAAAAGCTAAGAAGGTCGAAACTGCTTCCATATATCTTCAGGGTGATGCTAAACTCTGGTGGCGGGTGAAGTATGAAGCCATCAGGGCCGGTAAAGATGCTCTCGAGACATGGGCCGAATTGAAGGTAGCCATACGCCTACAGTTCTTCCTTGAAAAAGTTGAATACAATGCAAGGAGAAATCTATGGGAGCTCCAACAGATAAAATTAGTGCAGGATTACGTGTGAAAATTCTTTCGCGCTCATGCTGAACGTACGTGACCTAGGGGACAATGACAAACTATTCACCTTCTTGGAAGGGATGAAACCTTATGCCCGTATGGAGATGCAAAGACAAAGGGTAGATACCCTACCCAAGGTGATCAAAGAAGTTGAATACCTTAAGGATTATCAAGTGGAAGTTCGAAAGTATAGGCCTCAATCGCCTGCCCGAGTGGGATATAAAGGGGGTCGTCCTAGCAATGGTGAAGTGGGGGAAATTGGAGTGCAATCAAATCTAAGGCTCGCTCTTCAGGCAGCAATTGTGTTGCGTCAAACAATAATGATCGGGGGAGAAAGCCCACTTCATGATGCCATTATTGCAGTGCACCACATTGGAATACTGTATGCTCATATGCACATATGAATGCCCATCAAGCTCTTACTGATGGAATCAATGACGACACAGATGATACACACCAGATCGAACCAGTATGTGCTTTTCAATGTAATTGTTGGCTTTATTTCTAAGGCCTTAGCGGAAACCAATGCTGTTATCCGTAATAAGAATGAACCCTGTCCAATCACCAAGAAAGGCAAAAAAAGGTGGATGAGAGTATTCCTATTAAATAAGAGAGTATCTTCATGTTCGTCGAGATGAAGGTAAATGGAAAACTAATTCGGGAGATGATAATCACGGGTGATGCCCATAAATACATAACCTCGAGTGGTGGAGTGCCTCGTTCTTGTTGTAGGAAAGGGTATAAGTCATGTCAAGGTTATGAACTCACATATTCAGCCAGTGGATGGAATATCCAAAGAGGTACCAGTGAAGATTCGCCCTTGCGAAGGGAAATTCAACATACGAGTGGTGTTCGGGTTGATAGTCGGGCTGGAATTACTAAGGCAAACCAACACCATGCACATACTGTATACATACATTTTATTGATGATGGGAACAAACGGGTCCAAGCCCTGCATTATCCCATTCATGCCCATGAAGATGATTGCTTAGAATATCGCGACCTTGCACTTGAAGAAGGGGGTCAAAAGACTTGAACCTATGTTCCTGGAAACCTTCTACATTGAAGATATAGAACACTCTTTGTGTTCCATTCTTGCACCCATGAAGGAGGTGATACTGGAGTTTGAAGATGTCATGCCACAGGACATGCCAAAGAGACTCCTTCCTAGGCGCACTGTGGACCATGAGATTGAGTTGGTGCTGGGTGCGAAGCCACCCAACTAGGTGCCTTACACAATATCACAACTCAAACTTACCGAGCTTCGGAGACAGTTGACGAAAATTCTAAACAATAGGATCATTGTCCCATCCAAGTCCCCATTAGCGTCCTATGTGTAATTGTAAAAGAAACATGATGGCAGTCTGCGACTCTGTGTGGATTATTGGGCCCTAAGCAAAATAATCATAAAGAACAAGTACCCTATTATGCTGATGGCAGACTTGTTCGATAGACTGGTGATGCGACGTGTTCACCAAGATAGACCTGAAGACAGGTTATTGGCAAGTTCGAATTGTAGAGGGTAATGAGCACAAGTTGTGTGATAAGATATGGGTCATACGACTTCCTGGTTATACTATTCAGCTTAACTAACGTTCCAGCCACATTTTGCACCCTGATGAACCAAGTCTTCCAAGAGTATATTGACGAATTAGTGGTGGTCTACTTGGGTGGCATTGTGGTATATATCCAAACACTTGAATAACACCTACAGCACTTCCGGAAGGTCCTAGCATGATTGGGGGAGCACAGACTATATGCAAATCTTTCCAAGTGATCATTTGCTAAAAAATAGATTGACTTCCTCGGACATGTCATTGAAGAATGACGGATCAAGATAGACCAACAGAAAATTCATGCTATCAAAGATTGGCGGCCTCCTAAGGATATCCACGTCGTGAGAGGGTTCCTTGGCATATGGAACTTCTATCGGCGATTTTTGAAAAATTATTACCTCATCGCAGTGCCACTGACAAGACTCCTCAAGAAGGTCACGCCCTAAGATTGGGGACCTAGGCGAGTGGAGGCCTTCAACGCATTAAAAGTGGCTATGTCTAGTAGCCTCGTCTTGGCCGTCCCTGATTTGGCCAATCTGTTCGAGGTACAAACAGATGCCTCCAACTATGCCTTTAGTGGAGTCTTGCAACAAGAAGGGCATTATGTAGTGTACGAGAGCTAGAAGTTGAAGGATTCAGTACGATTCTATGGTGCCCACGTGAAAGAATTATTGGCTGTCGTCTATTGCTTATGCCTTTAGAGACACTATATGCCGGGAACCCAGTCACGTGGTCAAGACAGAAAACACAGTTGTTAGCCATTTCATGACCCAGCCAGCCGAAGGTGAATGTCGAAATGCCAGATGGTAGGAACTCCTAGAAGAATTCCACTTCAACCTGGAGTAATTGAAATTGGAAGACCACTCATGTTGATGATGCCCTTAGACGGAGAGCTGATCTAGCATCAGTGTGCCTACTCTCCACTCTAAGGGGGGGCGAAGTAGCCACAACTATCAAAGACCAGATACAGGATCAAATCATCAAGGATCCTGCTACACAGTATTTGGTTTGATTTAGTATGACAGGGCAAGACTCGCCAGTTCTACATGGAAAATGGTTTCCTGGAAATGAAAGGTACAAACTTTATGTTCCTATTGGAGGAGATCAGCAAAGGACTCTTCTAGAGAAATGTCATGATACTTTGTAGGCCGGCCATCCCGGTGAAGACCGCACCATGACATTACTTCACCATGTATATTATTAGCCGAAAATGGTCGATGACATCACTTAGTATGTGAAAATTTGTCTAGTATAGCAGAAAGACAAGTTGGACTCTTGACACAAGCATGACTCTTGGAACCACTAGCTGTCCCAAAAAGACCTTGGGAAAGTGTTTCCCTGATTTTTATCACTGGATTGTCACGTCCCAAACCTGGAAAGGCGTGGCCGACACCCAGTGCCATACTCAGTCTTTGCGTACCACTCTGTAACCGTGAACTCTGGAATGTAACCATAAACTTAGGCCGATGAGGCCATATTTTGAATCATCTGAAAATAATGTCTCTCTCATATGTGGGGTAAACATAAACAAAAGCTCATATATAGATATACATATAACCATGCAGTCTCACGATGCCGCCATGAACATCTACTAATACACAAACTGTACAAGACTTATCTACAAGCCTCTAGAGATAATTGACTGTACCATGGTCGGGACAAGGCCGCCGCCTACCTATCAAATCTTTATATATAAAATGGACTCCAAGGTCTAGACTTGGTAACTCCGAGGAAGTGGAGCATACTAACCAAGCAGATGATTGACTCTGTCTCCTGGGAGGGTCTGTCCAACTGTCAGTGAGGACCTGCAGGAACGAAATGTAACATCCCCAACAAAAGGGATGCCAGTATGAAATAATGTACCGAGTATGTAAGGCAACAAAATAGCTAAAAGCTAAAATTGAACTGATAATATAATAACTTAAAGCAACTAGGAGTCAAAGATAATATGAAGATATGCTTACTTGCTGATATTGACTCAACTCTCTCAATTTAGTAAGTAAAATAGATTTCCGGCCTTGTAAGGTTCGGTATGTGTAACTGCTATGCCTTAATAGGCTCTCTCATAGGCGATCGTCCATAGTAGGCTCGATATCTAACTCACCATCTGATCAAAGGTTGTCCAATAGGGGCCTGCCCATCGATTATAGCTCGATGGTGGTGAAAATAATGTAATATTGTATGTATATAGACTCTCTACTCGGCTGACAGAAGACATAACTAAACTATATATGAAGTCCCAATAAGGGAGAATACTGTAACTTATGAGACTAGGATAATGTATGTAAGTTCATGAACACGAAGTTCTCTTTATGCCTCGTTATCAAACTCATGTAGTAATGGGATCACGCCAAAATGAAGAAAGGTCTAGCCTTAACATGCCTTAAATCTGTTGATTTCTTGATACCATCCAAGCAATTCTTCAAAAAACTCAACTCAATCTAACACAACATAAGACGATTCAAATTCAGTGGTGAGTGAAGGCTAGGTTTGAAACTTAAACTAGTAGCTCGTTTATGTAAATTTGGGAAACATATTACCTATAAGAAGGCCCTCCTCCAATACCATATACAACCAACAAAAACAAGAAAACAACAATAACAACATGTATACATCATTTTCCAACCTTATCTACATCACAATATACTACAAAACAACCCACACACACTAATAACTTCATATATAAAACGACCACCAAAGTAGTGCCAAACAACCTAAAAAAAGTAAAATTCCATAATTTTGTGATTTGACCCACAAATTTTATCCTCCAAAACTCCACAAAACATCAGCACAAGAGGCCAACACGAAATAACCCACAAACAGTCCACAAACAGTTCTAACTGTTAGAAAATGAATTTATCAACCTTCCTTGATATTTAAACACTTAAATAAAGATATTCGATATTTCTTAACTATGAAGTACCTTCCAAAACTTGAACTACAAAGAAAAAAGAGAGGCGGTATAATGATACTTACGTCATAGGGATCATTCTAGTGTTATCGCTTCTTGATTTTGTACTCGGGATGCTAATACTCTTTGAAACCCATGAAGAGAGCTTAATTTAAGTTTAGGGGTATTCTCCAGTAAGTGGATAATTGAAGATAAAAAAGCGAGATAGGTATTATATACCAACTTTTGGAAAGTCAAGGAGGTGCTAGCTAGGCACCTCTCATTGACCCATCTTTAGGTTATTATATCTTTTTATCTGGATGTCGTGTGAATGAATGGTTAAGAGTATTGTAAACTACATTAAAAGAACCTTAATTTGGCATATAATATTTCCCAAAAATATCTCATATGCCACACTAAATATACTTCTAAAAATGCTTTAACGACATACATACTTGTTAACTATGTTGTTTGCATAGTCTCACAAAACTGCAAATATCTCTCTATTTCTATGTCGTATCGATAAATTATTTAATGGGTTAGAAAATATACTTTTAGATCTTCAATTTATTAGGTATATCATATCCTACTTCCAAGTATATTGGAAGAAAAGCTCAGGTACATTTTATGTAAGTTTCAAAACATTTATGAATATAACTTATGATGACCGTTTCCAACTTTTGTTGCACAACTCGCTTGATTAAAATCATAACACACATTTATCAGACGACTAAAATAATTCATAATATAATTTCCTTAAAAATTTTAAACACCCTATTATCACCCTAAAAGTACATGATATAACATTCCCAACTTGCCGACTTTCAACGAACTTATTTCCTTTAACTCGTTTAGCTTCGAAGCCTTCCAACCCTCTTGGTACTTGGTATCAATCACATCCACCTCCTACATATCAGCCTACTTCACCCAGATATTCCCAACCCTCACATGTTTACCAAGCCAACAATATTTAACCGTCCCACTACGAATCCCCTCCTGCACGCCAAAACTTCCATAGACCTCGACAAAACTTTGACTGAAAGCCTCCAAAATAATATACAATTATTGCTGAACCTATTGACTAGTTGTATGAAAGACTAAAAGCTACTGGTTATGTAGCCCCTATCCCTGTTGCTTTGGGGAACTATTCTCAGTGGGTTAATCCAAATAAATCATGTACATACCATTCCGGAATGAAAGGACATACCATTGACGAATGTCGTGCTCGAAAAGATAAGATCCAGACTTTAATTTATAACAAGATTATTGTGGAAAAGGAACCTACTTCAAAAGTCCGCAATAACCCTCTGCCAGACCATAAAGGAGTAGGCATTCACATGATTGGAATAGAGGATGATTGGGATCCCAAGGGACCGATCGGTTTGATCACAGAAGGTGATGACCCAAAGAAACCAATAGTCACTCTTAATCCGACCATGGTCCAGATTTAGCCCTTTGGGGATGCCGAAGTAAATATGTCTGTGCCACTTGAGTCTGAAGCAACGTCCTCTGAAAACACCCCAGCATCAATTGAGGTCAAATTTGTGTTTCCAGTAAATACACCTACACCATTCGAAGTTGCAATTTTACCACCAAAGGTACATACTCCGTTTGGAAAAGACAGCCACGCTGATCCCAGCGGCGATGTCGACTATAATGCCATTCCACAAAAAGGCTATACCATGGGACAAAACAAACAAAGCAAGAAGGAAAGGCAATATCAGGTTTAGAGAGGCTATTGCGGCATATGGTATGACGAGAACTGGTAGAGTTTATACCCAGGAACATCTGGCTGAGTCGAGCAAGCAGGACTTTAACCGGCTTCTCATCACCGAGACCGGGCGAAATGATCTTTGGATAAAGACACAAGCCAAGAAGTACTCAGTCATTGACCAGCTAAACAAAACACTATCACAAATTTCTATCCTTGCCTTGCTACAAAATTCCGATGCACACAAGAATGCGTTGTTAAGAGAGCTGAGTGAAGCATATGTGCCTAGAAACATCACTGGTGGAGAGATGGCTAGCATGGTAGGACGGTATTGGAAAGTCACAAGATCATTTTCCATGAAGATGAGCTTCCTCCAGAGGGGTTGAGTCACAACAAGGCACTAAATATCATCGTGCAATGTGAAGACTATTTTATGACCAGAATCCTGATCGATCAAGGGTCCAGCCTCAACATTTGTCTGTTGGTAACGCTCACGAAGTTGGGTAAGGGACTGCATGAAATAAAAGACGGGGCCATCAATGTGAAAACTTTCGACGGTTCCCATAGGTCCACCATTAGGGAAATTAGTCTGTTGATATTAATTTTCAAGTGATAAACGTAGCGACATCTTACAATCTGCTATTGGGATGACCCTAGATTTGTACTGCTGGGGCCGTAGCATCAACGCTACATCAGGCGATAAAGTTCGACTGGAATCACTAGGAGGTGATCATTCATGGCGATGGCAGCATTCCTATATACAGTTGATAGACCATTCTAGTAGTGGGAGGTTGAAGAAAGTTAGGCAGGGAGACCTATCAACAGCATTGACTCGCACCTATCACCACATCGAGCGAGTCAATGCTATTGATAAAGATAAATGGTGGGACAATAAGATCGAAAGCATATTGAATTGGAGTGGATATGAACCATGCAAGGGGCTTGGAAAAAAACCTCCAAGGAATTACTACGCATATAAATCTCAAGAAAAATGGCACCACTCTCGGTCTGGATATGAGTATACATACGAGATATTCAATTACTGGTCTCCACCTTACTATCTACTGGAGCAGCCAATACTACGCTTGGAACAGACCTTTCAATCGGCCGATGTTATCTATGGTTCAGAAGAAGAGGAAGCACTCGCAACAACAAAGAATTTGTTCCTAGAGGACAATGATATAGATTGTTATGTAATTCTAGAGGAGGAGGGGGAGGAAGGTCCTTCCATACAGACTATAAGCAGAGGAGCATGCCTCAATAACTTGACCGTCAGAACCATCAGAGCCCGATGAGCCTCAGGGTAGCAAGGCTCAATAGGCATCATGCACTATCTTTCATTTTTTACTTTTGCATTTTTAAATTTTTTGCAATAAAATATTCAATGTTCAAAACAATTATGGAATTATCAAAGAAATTCGATTTTTTCTTATAAATCAACGCTCTTATTACTTTTCTCTCATTACTTTACTTATAAAATATTACTATTACTTACCTTGATGAACCAATGGCTGGGACATGCAATGAGACAATGTAATAAACGAATATAGATCCAAAGGAAGATGACATACCGGAGAAGATTGTTAAAGAAGTTGAGAATTTTGAAAATAGACCGAAGTCCAACCGAGACGAGACTGAGGTTGTTAACCAAGGGGATGCAGAAAACATCAGAAACATGAATCAACGCCCACTTATCACTGTTAGAAAAGAAGGAATACACAAATTCTCTAAGAGAATATGAGGACATATTTGCCTGGTCGTATGACAACATGACGGGCCTGAGCACGTCTATTGTGGCTCACAAACTACCATCTGATCCAACATGTTCTCCGGTAAAGCAAAAGCTCAAAAAGTTCAAACATGATATGAGTCTGAAAATCAAGGAAGAGGTCACCAAGCAGGTCAAGGCTAAAGTTCATAGGGTAGTTGAGTATCCAACATGGTTAGCTAACATTGTGCCAATATCAAAGAAGGACGGGAAGGTAAGAGTCTGTGTCGACTAACTGGACCTCAATTGGGCCAGTCCAAAAGACGACTTTCCTTTACCAAACATACACATCCTGATCGACATTTTCGCCAAGCATGAATTGCAATCATTTGCAGATAGTTTTGCTGGTTATCATAATATCTAGATGGATGAAGAAGATGGTGAGAAAATGGCTTTCATTATGTTGTGGGGAATGTACTGCTACAAGATGATGTCGTTCGACCTAAAGAATGCAGGGACCACCTACATGAGGGCCATGACTACCATTTTTCATGATATGGTACACAAAAAGATTGAGGTGCATGTAGATGACGTTATCATTAAGTTAAAAAGGCCACTAATCACACGGAGTATTTGAGGAAGTTTTTCAACAGATTGCAAAAGTACAACCTGAAACTGAATCCTGTGAAGTGTGCATTTGGGTTCCCGCCAGAAAATTACTTGGGTTTATTGTGAGTTGCTGATAACTAGGTATTTTGACGCATTTTATACTGCTTCTTGCTTATTCTTTGATCAAATATTCATAAAAATAGTCCATAAAGGCTCAAGAGTTTTGCTTGATTGCAGGTTTTGACAAATAAAGTGATAAAATGTCAAGATCGGCTCAAAAAGAGTGAAACTTGCACGAGTACCAAAGACAAGGCAAGCTCAGGCAGATCAAGCCATATGCGGTTGCACACCAATTTGGGTGGACCGCACTAGGAGATTCAGAGAGGTGGAATTTTTGTCTTAAAGGCAGTGCATCCGCACTAGGTTTTGTGCGGTCCGCACTGAAGGAAATACGGCCGCACTATCATTTTGTGCGGTTCGTAGAGCCAAGAATCAGAAAAGATGCAAGATGGAGTTATGAAGCCTGTGCAGTCCACAGTCAACATTATGCGGTCCGCACTAGAAGCCTCTATGGTCGCGGTTCATTTTGTGCAGTCCGCAGAGCCTACGTTCAGAAAGAGAAACATTCAAGGCTGAAGCCTGGTGCGACAGAGGTATTTTTGTCTAGATTTTTTAGCTTAGCATAAGTAGATTATTTTTCCATTTTTAGGGTATCAGATATTGTAATACATCTTCTGCGCTCGTGGGTGGACTTTTCTTAGACATTTTGGGCATTTTTACTTAGTTTTCATTATTGAATCTTTGAATTTAGCTTAGAAATTAATTAATATGTGTTTATCTTCATCTATTTCTTGTTTTTATTTAGATAGGCCCCATAGCTAGGGTTATGGCTCAACCCTAGTGTTTGTAATTGATGGGTCTTGTATTTTAGGGCAAAATTGATTATGGGTGTTTGATATTTGGGTCAATTTCTTGGTTAATTGTGGAATTAGTAGTTGCAAACACTAGTTTGTGTTTAGTTGACTAGGGTTCTTCTTAATAAAGAAAGCTTAAGTCTCCGAAATTGATCCAACAGAAAACTGAGGCGTAGTCAAGAGATTGGTAGCCCCAATTGAAGGGTTAAACCTAGAGAGAGTAATACCCGCCTTGGATCCTAGTTGTTTGTGCAAATATGCATACCCAATTGGTCTTGAGAAAGTTAATTGGGAAAAATCACTTGATCCATCGAGAGGTGTAGAGTTGGTAATTTAGTGCAACAATTATATCATACTCCCCAAATATGTCAAATATGCCTTACACTCAAGTACCCGTCAATTGACCACCTAGGCAGAAGTCACTACCCTACTGCCTCTTAAACCTATTTAACCAACTCTTAGCATAATTTAGTTGCTATTACATTTGTAGTTTGTTCAAAGTAGAATTATAAAGAAAATCCTAACATGATTAGAAGTGTAATTAAGAACACATACACAATTACAAACTTGATAGATACTCAATTCCAATTCTAGCTCTATATAGATTCGATCCCGACCCAAAAATCGGGTAAAAGTTATTGCAACCCTCTCTTGCTATTTATTATCAGTGTGGAGTTGGAAGTGTTCACTTTTTGGTGCCGTTGCCGGGGAGCTAACGGTTTTGGCTATCTATTTAGTTAGTTTTGTATGTTGTTCTTCTTTCCTTCTTTGTTACTAATTTTTGTGTATCAATTATTCAGGTACAAAATGGATTTAAATGCTAATGAACATCTTGGAAACGTGCTTACAGAGGAGGAGGTTGATGATATTGGAGAGGATGAGGTGCCTCTTGTACCTCTTGGACCACGACGAGGCCGCCAGGCCAATGATAATGAAAACGTCCCAGACCCTCCTCCGCCACCTCCAAGAGTGGTTCCTCGGGTGATACCAAACCAAGGCTATGCAATTGCTATTGTCCCACCCAGAATGTGGGCGGGAAATTTTCAGATAACCAATGTGATGTTGACCTTACTTGAGCAGTGTGGATATTCTACGGGTGCTGCAAATCAAAATGCCTACAAATATATCAAGGGGTTTGTGGATGCATGTTAGGGGAGAAAGCAGACGAATATTTCTGAGGATGCTCTTAGGTTGAGTGCTTTTCCCATTCTCACTTCGGGGGAAATAATTGGATTGGCTCGAGAGACTTCCCAACCATTCCATCACAACTTGGGATTAGTTGGTGGATAAGTTTATTGCTAATTTTTTCTCACCCAGGCACATGGAGGCAATTCGAGATGACATATTGGCCTTCAAGAAAGAGCCCACGGAACCTTTGCATGAGATTTGGGAGCGGTATAAAATAATGGTTAAGGAATTCCCCAATAATGACAAGACAGACAATATGTTGCAACAAACTTTCTACCGGGGCATAAATACTACAAATCAATGCATAGTGAATCAACTTGTTGGGGGTAGTTTTATGAAGTTGACGTGTGATGAAGCTTGTGTCGTTCTTGATGAGATGGCGGATACATCTTCCGCATGGCAAAGTAGAGCCAATGTTCCTCAAGGTGACCCTACTGTTATTCATTTGCATAAGGAATTACATGACCATGAGCAAGCTACACCGGAGTTGACAACTAGTATGAACCAATTGGCTAAGACACAGTTGCAACAAGTCAAAAGTCTTTGCCAAGTGAACGCCATGGAGGGTGTTAATATGCTTGTCAACAAGAGAAGACAAAAGAGGCAACTAAATCAAGGGAATTCTGAGAAATTTGATCATGATTATGATGGGTTTCAAAGTGATGGCGATGATGAGCAAAATGAAGAGGTACAATATGTGAAAACTTTCAAGGACAACAGTGTAACTCTTCAAACCAAAAACAGTGAAGGCCTCAAGGCAACTGGGGCAATCAACAACAAAATAGTGGTAATTGGGGGAACAACAACCAAAACAACAATGGGGGAAATCAGAATAACAATTGTTCTCAAAAACTTGAATGTATTCCCTTGTTATCCAGGTGAGCGCCTGATTACCAAAATGCGAAATGTATTCCTTCGTTCTCCAGGCAGGTGCCTGATTTCCAAAAGTTGAAATGTATTCCCATGCTCTCCAAGTGGGCACCTAATTACCCAAATTTGAAATGTATTCCTTTGTTCTCCAGGTGGGCACTTGATTACCAATACTTGATATGTATTCCCTTGTTCTCTTCATCCCACACATTTGTTATCTTCTTTGTCAATTTTCCTCTTTTTTCCTTTTTATCTTTTTTTTTTGTTTTCAAAAGTCGGCTGGCATGCAAATCTGGAATAAATGCACAAGTAGCACGCGAAATGCACCAGGATGGTCCATTATTTTGGATGCACATGTCCTAGACGGACCCAACCAGACCCAACCCTTATGTTGAGTTCCCTAAGTATTCATGATGCAAATAAGTGTTCCTACTAGAGATTCAGCATGAGGTTAAGTTATTCTAGGTTCAAACCAGGGTATAGGGTTTAAATTGTGCACCCGAGCGGACAACTTGAGTCGAGGAGGAGGCTACTTACCAAGAACTAATATGCCATCTGGCTTTATAACTTGTCCGAGACTCTTTCATATTTAAAGGTATGACACTAACAGAGTAGGGAGTCTCGATCAGCAAGCACATCCCCAAAGATGAGAAGAGAAGGGTTTCATGGCAGTTTATATACGGTCCAAATAATATTAAAGCGGAAAAAATAACATTTAACACATTTGGCACAATCATGAAATAAAATCATATATTAGTCAAAGCCAAATACAATAATTATTCTAAGCTCAAATTCTGAACCCTGTGCCAGAGATTATTTGTTAGGAATCCCCACTAGAGTCGACAGAGGTGTCACACCTCCTTTTTACATACTACAATCGAAACGAAATTTATTTATTTATTTAAAGATTTCAGAGTCACCACTTGGGATAACTAATGGTGTCCTAAGTCACCAATTTTTATCCCGAATCAAGGAAGGTTTGACTCTGTAATACAGTCTGCGAGCCAGAAATCAGTGTAAGGAATTCTGTTAACCCGAGAGAAGGTGTTAGGCACTCCTGAATTCCGTGGTTCAAGCATGGTTGCTCAACTGTTATATTCGGCTTAATTATCTGATTTTAATATTTTTTTTACCTGTGTGCAAATCTTGACGTTTAAATCGCTTTTATTGTTGCAACGCTGTTAAAATGCATCTTGAACTACGTCACATAAATGCACCCATGATCCTTGACATGTTTCAACATCGTTGGAATTTGGATTTAGGTCACATAAATGCGCACCCGTAATTAGGAAGGTAAATTATGTAACTAACACACTTAAGACAATATGATATTTTTAAATTTGTGAGGGCCACAAAAATTTGCTAAGTGGTGCACCTCGGATTCTAAGGGCTCGAATTTGATTGAGAAATGCGCATCCAATTATTCAATTTTATTTGGCATTGGCACACTTTGATTCTAAATTAAATGGGTTAATATCTATATGACATAACTCAATTAATTAAACGATGCACTTAATTTGAAGCTAACTATAAAGTTCAAGTAATGTTCATTTGAGATAACTAAAAGTTTCCGCTTAAAGAGCACATGTTCCTTCTTATACTGGCCCAGTCTCGTTTGCAAATTTGCTTCTGGGTTTTGGGCCTAACTTGGTCCTTGGCCCAAGTGTTATGCGACAAACCTCTATAAGCGAGAGGGCAATTAGGCTCAGAACGCGAGCCCAAAATAGGCTGAAGCATGCACATCCCTGAATCTCATCGAACTAGAATCAAAGGGGTGACATTGCCCCTAATTTAACAGTTCATGGATCAGATGTATTGTCAAGTACTTATCATTAAAATATTCTCAAACCTAAAATACTTACTTAATACAACAATAGAGATCTAATGCTGGACTTGCAGAACACTACACTCAAAACTAAAAAAAAATCAACAATCCTCAAATAAGCATAAACTTGATCATAACCAGTAATTTTAAACGAACAGGCCTTATTTCAAGTCTAATAGAGCTAGTATTGATTCGTACTTCAACACATGATGTTGATGAACACTATAGCAATGAACCCAAGACATCAGACCTCTCTTAATGAACAAAAATCAATCAAAAACATGCTTAGATCAAGGAGATAAACCCAGAGTCCTACATATGAATTTCATATCACTTCTACTATTAGTTACAAACCATACTTGGACAAAGATTATAGTAAACTAAAAAAAATAAGGCTAGTAAAATAAGAAAATAAGACATGAAGCAGAATGGAATAATTCTTCATGTTTCATCTCTCCCACTCGATTTATTCTTCAAATTTTTACTTCACATTCAATAAGGTTACATAGTTGAGTACCTGGAAAATGAGAAGCAAAGAGGATTTAGGTGGCAGCAGTCTTAGCAATAGCAGTAACAATACTAGCAAAATCCAAAGGAAAACCCAAATGAAATTTTAAAAAATTCCAAACCAACTAGTCTAAAAGCAACATAGGTGACTTTAGTACCAGATTTCAAACATCCAATACTCAGCTCATTTTAACCCAGTAGAATCAGGTAATTCTCAGAAGCTCAACTTTCAAAGCCAATTGTCATACTTCAGAAATATAACCTATGGTTGAACCATCCTCTCAAAATGCACCTAAAAGGTATTTAGGAGTTTTGAATCCTAGCGGCAAATGCACATGAGGGAACATAAATTAGTATATGACACACTTTTCTGCCCACTCAACCCCTGCATGTTTTTGAGTCTTTGCTCTAGGCTTCTCATTGTCTTTGCCATTTCTTCCTATTTTGGAGTTTTGGGAGTCTTTTTCTGTCCCGTTATGAACTCAAATAGAGGTGGTTGCGAATAAGTATATGTGGGGTACTGAAGAGGCTCCATTTGGGGGGTGAGTGCTTGGAATGTAAAGGTTAAAGGATCAAAAGTGGGCCTAGGAAATGTAGGTTGTGTTGTATTTGAACATGGGGGAGCGGTAAAGATGTTTGGGGCTATATTGTATATGGCCATCTGGGAGCAAACCTCTGAAGGTGTTCCTACAATATATGCTGATATAGTTTGTTGTCCCAGTGGGATGCTTAGGTGGCTGATTGGCACACTAGAGGTACCACCTACTCCGGGGAAAAGCTTGGGGAATCCCGGGATGGTGTTCGGTGGCTCTCTTCTGTTTGCCCAACCGTCCCACATTTCCATAACCATCAGATGCATGATTCTATTCTCTTCGGCAGTTGCCAATTCAGAGGTCGGGATGCCTGAGAATAGGTGTAATCTACAACGGGAACCACTGGCAGAGTCATTTCTGAGGACATTCTGATGCTCCCTTTTGATCTGGTGAAGTATAGATGTGAAGCCAAGTTACCACAAAACCAACAACCTTTTATTAAAACCCTGGACTCATTGAAAGAAACAAACAGTTAGTATGAGACAAATAACAGATAGGTAATCTCACATTGGGGCGTGGTGTACCTATACAGTTAGATGGTGTCTACATGTTTTGCAACAGTTGCATACTTCATCCCGGCTTTTCCTGATTCACTCATTTTCTTCTTTTGATTTCCACTCTCTTTTTTCTCTTTTTCTTTTCTTTTTTCTCATTATTGCCTTGGCTCTTTGCCATGGTTTTATTCCTCTTGGTTTTCTCATTTTCTCTCTCTTTTGTTTCGCTTTCTCTCTTGTTTTTCCTTCTTTTATTTTAGGGATACTGTCGAATCTTATGGAGATTGCCAACGTATCATGGCCCCGCATGAATTAGACCAAGCGTAGTTCTTTAAAACAAATACAAAAACAAGAAAACACTTGTTGGAGGATTTTCAAATTTCATTAGTAAAACTTCTATTACAGAATTGAAATGAAACAAAATACAGATTCAATGTTTGAGAAGTTAAGAATACATCAAAGCTTCCGTTGCTGGGGCCCGCGGGACGTCATTCGGCCTCGCCACGGCTTATGTGTGGGACCTCTTTGTAGTTGCTCCAAATCACTCATTACTTGTTGGAAAAAATCATCACCGCTGCAAAGAAGGTGGTACGAGTTATATCCTCGCATGCTGAGCTTCATGGTAATGTAATCAGTGATGGTTCTGATCCTCTCTCTAATTCTGCCCTTTTCCTGGAGTAATCGCCCTATCTGTTGGTTCCGGGCTTCTAACACTTGGGATTCATAAAAGTTTTGATCTTGCATTTGCTGCATTTCTTCCTCCATTCGGGCTATCAGATTATAACAATGCTCCATTTCAGCTTTAAACTCTTTAGCCATTTTGGTTGCCTCACCCTCGAGATTAGTCACTTTTCTTCTTAAACTGGCAATGGTTCCTTCGTAGTTTCTCTTCATTTGTTGCACAAGTCGTGCCCCTTCTTCTACTTCCTTTGCCCACTGCTCATGTAATTTTACCTGGCTAGCATCAGACTTTTCCAAGTCTTCTTGGTATTTGAGGACTTCCTTTCGTAGCCCGCTTATAAGTCTTTCATCGGCCCAACTTCTCTCTAGGTTTTTTGCAGCTATTTTCATCTTTCTGATCTGAGCTTTGAGTGCCTCATTTTCATGGGTTAGTTTCTTCTAGTCTCCTTGGTCTGCGACAGCTTGAACACCATTTTCAAATTGAAGCTCCATAACATGATTTTCCGATCTACTTATTTTGGCCTTATATTCATTCTCTTTAGTCAATCAGTCCCATTGCGGTTGGGCCTCAACAGTGACTTGTTAGACATGTGGTCTCTTTGCGGGTCTTTCAGGAACTTGATATCTCTTGTTGAACCATTCAACATATTTAGGGTCCACTTCACCTTCAGTTCGGTCTCGCACTATGGTCTTGGGGTTCTAGAAACCTACATTCATTCCCTATTTGGCAGATTTTTCCTTCTGGGAATGCAGCTTTTGGACTTAACTCAATGGTATGCTTAGCAAGATCTTCATCACGGTGGATACTTTTAAATCTTTATTATTGACGTAACACCCTACAGGGAGCATAAGGTTGGATGCCCCGAATGCCCATTAAGAGAATATAAGATGCTTCAGCTATCGTATATATTGCTTCACTGACAGGGAGCCATCCGAATGTGCATTTAATTTTATCAGCAGTCAGGGCCCTCAGATGTGCAAGCCAAGCTTCAGTACCGGTAGGGAATTCAATACCCGCTACCCGGCTTCAAAATTCTTCAATGCCGTTTAGACCGGTCAAACCATAATTCATGTATCCAACTCGGTGACAGAGGTGTTCTTGCATGCATAACTAGAGTAACAAATTGCAACCTTTAAAAAATCCTCCTTCCCAAGAAATGGTCAAGGCTCGGTAGATTTCTGACACGATTAAAGGAACCACAGTGTTGTTAGCCTTTTTGATTTCCACATCGATCGTTCCCACAAGACCTATCTCTATATTGCCGTCCTTCCGTGGGCAAATTGCAACACCCATAAAGGCCACCATGAAAGCTAGACTCCGTCTTGCCTCCCATTTATCATTGTTTCCAGCATGGGTTAGACCGATGTTCAGTTCTTCAAAACCTCGAGGGTTACCATATCGAAGATACAAAAACTAATGTGTGCAATACCCTTCGGCTAGATTTCTACCTTGGACATCCGGAATAATGCTTAGGAAATCTAGGAATCTGTGAGGGGACACCCGTCTCTGTGACAGAGGATATCGACTTCTGAGATTTCCATTTAGACCATATAACCTTCTATTTCTTCCAATGTCGGTGTGAGCTCGAAGTCAGAGAAATGGAACACATTGCAAGTTCGGTCCCAAAATGGTATTAAGGCTTCAGTTATGTCCGACCTTGGATTGATGTTTAATAATCCGACGAGGCCTCCCAAAACTCTTATCATTGTTTCCCTACTGCCTTTTCCTAGATCATCCCACCACATATGGAGCTTCAAGGGAATCTTATTAAGGACTGTGAAGGGTTCAATTTCATTCGTGCTCATACTGCATATTTATTTAGGCGATTTAATGACTTATTTTATTCTAAAACAATAAAACAATTTTAGTTTTAAAAATCATGGCTTGGCAGATACGGCCTTTTAACATTTCGGGAAAGGATGTTTTAAGATTGTGCCTGCTAATCATTGGAAATGAATAAAGGTGGTTGTTCTTGCAAAACAGCCTTCCGGTGCCTTTTTGGGGACATTCGGCTTTATTTTAAACAAAATCACATTACCCTACTTAGTTGTGACAAAATCAAAAATAATTTGTTGTTTTTGGTTATTTTTGCAAGAAGGAAGTTGGATGCGATGTGGTTATCTATGTATCTCACATATGGTGATAATCAAACTGTCGTAGATGGGCAAATTTGACAAAACCAAAATTTGAAAAGAAAAACTTTTCTTTTCTATTATATTTTCACAAATCCGACAGAGTTTCAGTGCTATTTTGAGTATTGGTTTTTCAAAATAGGTGATCATCCTTATCTATTGCTATTTCCTTTCAACTCTCTCTCATTATTTACAAGTCGGTCAACATGCATATCCGAAGAAAATAAATGCAACAAGTAGCAAATAAGATGCATCACGATGGTCTTTTTCATTTCAGGTCACCGCCTAGACGGACCCAACCCCTATGTTGAGTCCTCTAATTCAAATGCATATGATGCAAACAAACATTTCTACTAGGGATCTGGCATGAGGTTTGTTATACTAGGTTTAGAAATCTACGTTTATTGTTCTAGATCTGGGTTACCCGAGCGGACAACTCGAGCCAAGGGAGAGCAGCGTACCTGGGATACAGAAGCTCCGTCGGCATAGCAGCTTGTTCGAACCTCGTTCTAAATTGGGATAAGACTCTAAATAGAAGATAAGTCATGCGAAGCGCACCCTTCTCGATGATGTAGCAGACCCAGAGAGAGGAAGAGTTCGCATCAGTTTAGATATACATTCCACAAAATATCAAAGCAGTAAAGCATTTACCACATTAGGCATGAAACATGTAGGAAAATCAGATAAATCCAAATATAACAACTATTCTAAGCTCGAATTCTTGAACCCTGAACTGAAATTCTAGGTCCTTCTATCCCAAGCAGAGTTGCCAGAGCTGTCACCTCTCCTTTTACACACCTACCCCGAGGGATAATGTATAAGGGAGTTTTTTCCAATTTAAGTGACATTATTCGAAATGGGATTATTTATTTATCAGAGTTGCCACTTGGGATAGGTTTGGCTTTAGTGTCTCACGCCACCGGTTTATCTTGAATCCCAAATCGAGGAAATTTTTGACTTTCCAAATGAAGTCTGCGAACCACAAATTCTGACTAAGAAATTCTGTTGACCCGAGGGAAGGTATTAGGCACCCCCGGATCCCGTGGTTCTAGTGCAGTCGCTTCAAAGATCATAATTGGCCTAATATCTGATTTTAAATTATGTTTGTCCTATAGAGCGATTTTAACATTATTTACCGCTCTAAGTTAGTTGTTAAGGAATGTTGAACGTAGTTCTAATTGTGTCTTTGGATCACGTCACATGAAATGCACCCGGATCCATAACACATTTATTCAACGTTTTGGGATTTGAATTTGGGTCACATGTAATAAACACTCGAGTTTAGGAAGCTAAATTTATTAAATAACGCGCCTAAAGCAACTAACACATTGTTAACTTTACAGGAGGCCACGAAAATTCACTAAATGGCACATCTCGTATTCTAAGAATTTTAAAAGATATAATTAAAGAGGGCCACGCGGTTTGTGAATTTTGTTTGGCGCGGCACCCCTCAATTTGTTTGGTAAAAGACATCCTAAAGATGAACTATTATTATCTATTAAGGATTGTCTAAAAACCTAATTAATTAGAACTATGAATTAACTCCTATTAAAAGCATTCAAGAAAACTTGGGTCTTAAGATCAAGTCCAAACTCAAACAAGAGGATCTTCATTATTGAAGACCCCTTAATTCAATTTTGCTACTTAACTTGAAAGGCACAAACTTGCATTACAAAATTGAACCAATAACTTTAAATTAAGACCTTTAGCACATTGGGCTTCGAAGCGAGCCCAAGAAAGAGGATCATTCATTCAGGCTTATAAAGGGTTGTCTAACATTGGGCCTCAGCATAAGCCTAATTTGGAGGTGTTCCCAACGCTCAACAAATAAAAAATATGCCTTGGTTCAAAGACTGATAATTCTTGGGCTTATTATTATACAACTGGGCCCAAATTTTATATTGATTTTAACTTGGATATGCTAACAGTTTGCATAAACAAATGAAATGGTTTATTCAAATCAAAACGTGTTGACCTTTAAATTCAATACACATATAGAAATATAGAACTAAGGAATCACGTGAACCTGGCCTAATGAACTGATACGCGAGAAATATTAAATAATTTGTTAATCAATTTTTGCACTTGTCTTCAGCTAGTACTAGCGATTATTGCATTGAAAAACTGATTTTATTTTAGATCTCTATAATACTAAATTTAAGATATAATCAGGATAGTAATTTCAGCAAAATAAAATAATTCAACGTCTAATCACATCAATCTGCACGCTAATTTTTAACTTCTAATCTCATACGCATTCACTCACTCACATACCGATGAACTAACATATTTTACAAAATTAACACGAATCTAAGTGCTTAAATGTTTCTAGCAAATTGTCCAATAATACAGTCCTTCGACAATCCAAATATGCTAATGAATCTAACTATTTCAAGCAAGTTTAAAGACAAAATAAGAAAATGAACAGACTGAACTAATTATCCCTACATTACACTACCATGTCTAAGAAATTGAACTGATAAAAGGAAATAATAGGATTGGATAAGAGAAATCAGCTCTGGACAGCTCGGGATTCAAATCATTCTTCATTCACATATCCCACAAATTCTTGCCATTTAATAGTTAAGTGAATACCTAGAATTTGAACAAAAATAAGAGGAACCTGAGGGTCAGCTGGGCAGGAACAAGCAGCAGCACTAAGACTAATTTTAAAACCCAGGAAATAATATCCAAATAGTCCAGTAATTCATTTCAGATGACCAAAAACTAGTAAACAACCAAACCAAATTTGAATGACCTAATATAGACTTGAAATAGACCCTCGGAACCTCTGAACCCTCAATTACTAAGATCACAAGGAAACTTAAGTCATTTTAACCTTAGAGAAGCTGGGATTGAGTTTCGAACTTGGAACTTTAAGATTACCCTAAGAAAATTCAATGGAATAGTGATTTTTCTGGAGTTTAGCTGCCTGAAATTTTTTTTTTTTTGTATTTTTTCATGTGTTTTTTAATACTCAGAAATCTGCATTGAACCCCAAGTAACAATGCCTTTATAAGCAAGTTACTAGGTCAAACTTCAGACCTAAGTTTTTAACACTTAGTCCTTTTCAATTTTTACTTTTCGCAATTGTTCCCTCAATTTATGACTTTCTATCCAAGTTAAATACATATCAATATGAAATTTCACTCAAATCCTTTTACAAGAAGCTTCCAAATTAGTTATGAGAGATTCCCTAACCACCAAATACCTAAACTACCCTCAAAACTTCTGAAAATTGCTCTCAAGAAATCATTCATGGGTCAATTTAACCCATGGTTTGCCCTTGCAATTGGGTTTTCATGGCCAGTCTGTTTCAGGGTTCAAACAAGTGGCCCGAAACAAGAATTAAATCCCTTAAAAAAGCTGAACTAAAGTACCTAAATAAATCCTAGTCAAAATCAGACTGGCAACTAATCATGTAAATAGAAAAACAAACTAAACAATAAGCTTCAAACAAAATTAGAGACCTAATTTCATGACTATTTAATCACATGCAAATATCCACTACCAAAGTCTAGTTAAAAGCAGATGAATAAACTGTCATGAGCAAACAAGAGAAATCAGAAGTAAGAAACCGGAGAAAAAAGAAAAACAAACCAAGCAAATTAATGCTTCAAAACGCTGAGGCTAACGAAGGTTCAGTGATCAAGCATATCAAGATGCTAACAAATAAAATAAAATAATGCAAAATTAGACAGAAGTACTAATATAAGTTTCCCTAGAAACTTTGATTGACCACATGGAAAACAATGAAAGCGAAACAAAACAGGAAGGGACTCACCAATTGTTAGAATAAACTCGAACAAAACACCAAGTTCAGAAAAATGACCTCGCATGCACAGGTTCAGTTCTTCAATTTCAGAATCGAGGAGATTGGGGAGGATTCAAGGGGTGTGGGTTAAGGATTATGATGGAGGAAGGTGAGGGGGTTCAGGGGTGTGACTTTGAAATGGTTTGGAAGCAGCCGCCATGAACGACAACAGAGTTGAATCTTTCGACTAAAATTCGAGACACTGGGGAACGATTTGAAGGAAACGGGGCCCGGATTTAGGTAGGGGAGGGTGAGGGTGAGGGAAGGAGACGGTGTTATTTTGGTGGGGTTTGGAACACTGCTACCGACGGAGGCAATTTCCGGCCGGCGGCGTTAGGGTCTCTGATGGAAGGGTTAGAGAGACAAGGTACGAGATGTTTAGGGGGTGGAGGTTTTTTGGACATACTTATACCATATGAACCCTAGCTCCACAACTGTTCGATTGAACAAAAACAAACGACCCTGATTGATTCGAGCCAAATGATGTCGTTTTGGACTGTCTCAGATGAGACTGGGTTGGGGACGATTTTTGGGTCGGGTTTTGGATATTTTAAACTGGTTTGGGGTCTTTTGGGTTGGGATTTTACTTATAAATGGCCCAAATTTGGGTCTTCAAGTTTTCAAAATTTTTTTTTTCATTTTCTCATTCATTTTTGTTTTCAAAAATTATAAAAATCCTAAATTAATTGCAAATTTTCAATTTTACCTACAAAATGTAACCGATCTTATATAATTATTAACAAAACAAAATTAAAGGAAAAGTTCCCTAAAAATTCAAAAATTAAAATTAAAAGAGCAAATTAAACCTATTTTTGTTTTTTCCTTTTATAAAATGATTAATTGCTAATTACCGCTTTAAAATTGATCAAATCAACTTTAAAATGCGCATGCAACATATTTTTTTTTTGTATTTTTTAAGAATTATCTAAATAAAAAATGCAAACACGAAAATTATGCAATTATTCCTACAAAAGCAAATAATTAAAGGAAACAAATCCTAAATCTAAGATTTTTGTAGGAGTAATTCACGCGAGACAAAAATTAAATGCTCACACAGCTTATCCAAAACTCACCGTAGCCCTCGAGGCTCCAAACAAAATAAGCATGCAAGTCCAAAAACATCATATAGACTTGCTCGTACGATCAAATCATCAAAATAATATTAACAACTAATAATTCAATCTCAAATTCATGAAATTACTCAAGAACATAGAAATTTTTATTTTCTCAACTAAAGGCCCAATTTATACCAAACAAACTCCAATTCTTACCAAATTCCATAGATTTAACTTAATTACTATTTTAAACTTGTATTAGGCTCCAGAACCAATATACGGGTCCGATACCATAAAGAAAATACATCATTTCACTTCTTAAAGCCTTTATATTTTCCAGCTAATAATTTTCTTTCTGAATTCTTTTCTCGGGTTCGGGACCTTGAAATTCGATTCAGGGAAAACGCACAAGTCCCATATTTTACTATGGATCCTATGAGACCATCGTATCGCGGGTCCGGATTCGGTTACAGAGAATGTTAACCAAAGTAAACTTATAAATTTTAAAGGCTAATTTCATTATTTTTCCAATATTTCACATAAACACTTTGCAAAAAGGCGCACGGACTGTGCTTGCAAATTGAGATGTTACATAAAGAGATTTTTAAGGTCTCGAAACACAGTTTTGACTTTTAAAATAAGAGATGCCTTTTAGGGTCATCACAACAATCCCATTTCGTCGTAGAGTGTGAGAAATGGTGGTTTGATGCAGAATCCCTTGGTAGCAAGGAAAGAAGTACCTTCATGACTGATGCCAAGTTCATATGAATTATCATATCAAAAGGTTTGTACAGAAGAATAAAAACGGGCTTTAACCATGAAAGTAAATTCTTTAAGGATGGGAATGGCATTTCCTTTACCAGATAATAGATGAGTCCAATGTCTATACTATAATCATTAACTAATGTTAAAAAGTATTTGAAACCATGGTAAGTTTTAAAGTTATAAGGCCCCTAAACATTAATATGTACTAGTTGAATGGGGCAGTAAAATGAATTTGACTATTAAGGACGTTGCCAAAAAAAGATCCATTTTATTTACAATGGGTGTCCGATCACTTAGAATAGTATTTGCAGAAAAAATGGTGGACTAAGACTTACTACAAGACACATAACTAGACAATGAAAATAGGCTTGTATTGGGAAACAAATTAGCATTTGGATGAAGATAGTAAAACCTTGCAACAGCCTTACCAATTACCAGTGGCATCTTCAGAGAAGGGTCCTGTACAGAACCATTAAACTTGGTAAGAATAAGTATACAGTCCAATTGAGAAATAACTATTATATAGAAATCATATTAAAGTAGAAAGATGGTACAAGGACATTAAGTAACGTGATGTCAAGTATAATGTGTAGAGAACTAGTTGACATTACCTTAACTTTATATCCATTCGGCAAGGTAACTAGAAAAAGTTTAGGTAAAGATACACGATTGTGAAGTAAGCGTTTATGTGGAGTCATACTCCATGTGGTTTGTTGCCCCTGAGTCTAATATCCAAAGATTTATGCATAACTGATAAGTTCAACATACATGAGAATTATCAGAATTAACAACATAAGCGATAAACAAACCTGCAATGTGTGCAAAGTTAGAGTTCTCAATAGGAAATTTCTCAGAACTAGTACCAGGAAACATTATAACTTGTTTGAATAAGGTCATCACGTGATGAGATTATTCCTTTGTAAACCCATTAAGAGAAATGTCAGAAGATTGAGATGTAGGAATAATTGGCAGACGATGAGGAATGTCAGTTTGAACACAAGAGGCTGACTTCTTATTTTTGGAAAACTTGAAGTCTGCAGGGAACCCATGTAACCTGTAGCACTTATGCATAGTATGACCAGGTTTCTAGCAATATTTGCAAGAAACAGAAGACATATTCTTCCTGGAGTCGTAGTTGACCTTATGTGTGAAAATTCTATTTGTAGTTCTACGAGTTGAAGAAACAGAGAAAGAAGTAGAATTCGTTGAGAATATTAGAGTAGTTGATGAAGTTTCTTTTTGACTTTCATCCTATTGCAGGAGAGAGTAAGACTTGATGATAGGTGGCAGGGAATTCATGATCATCATTGCACTTTTCACAGTGAGTAGAAGTCATTGAGTCCATTTAAGAACTAGAAAAGTTGTTGATCTTCTATGAACTTAGGAAGGGCTCCACAAGAACATATAAGCCCTACATAGGAGGAGTCCAACTCATCCCAAAGGCTTCTAGGTTTGGTGAAGTATGTGGAAATGTCTGAAGACCCCTAAGCAGTACAACTTATTTCTCTCTGAATCTGGAGATATTTAAATACATTAGATTGTCCAAATATCTTATTGATATCAGTATAAACGTACTTGGTTCTTCTAAAGCACATAAGCATTATCTCGAGATACAAAATTGGAGATCAAGGCTTTCACCATATCATTGTATCTCTCCAAGTAGGATAATAAGGTGAATTACGGCTCGGTTGATTTATTCTACCATCTAAAAGACCTAATTTATTTTTGGCCGAAAGAGAAGTGAGCATACTGCTTTTCCAAAGCCAAAACCATGGCCATCAAATAGCACAGATACCAATTGGCTACAAGGACTATCATAGGGATGGACATATAATGGATGCGAGAGATAGAGTGTGAAAGGTGCAAATCTGTGAGGTGTAAAAACTAAACTATCAAGTATTACCATAGTATGTACTAATTAGAGACAACTATTAGAAGAAATCTTTATTCATACGATTTGAGAATAACTTCAAAAATAACGACGTGCAAACAGGTAACTCATGATTTAAACCCTAAGATATATCAAAATAGTCTTGAAGTGTGTAGATTAGAATGATATTACCAACCTTCATCTGAAAACCCCAAAGAAGTAAGGCCTTGTATATACCGCAGAAACCCTAGCTTTAAACGATCCAAATTTTCATTTGAATTTTTTGTAGAACTGTAACTCCTCTTCAATACGAGTGTACAAGGGGACGATTTGAAGTAATACCCAAATGTTTTCCGATGACAGAAGAAAATTCCAACAGAATCCTTGATTTTAACCAAAAATCGACTTTGTTGGAAATCTCCATTGGAAATTAAGGTCATGATGCGGAGAATCGAAATTCCAGCTCTGATACCATATTACGATGAAGCTCAGATGAGCTATGGAGGATGAACAAATGAGAAAACCATAGAAAGGTAGAGAAGAAGTTGAGAGAGACAGAGAGAAATGTAAAAGAGAAATAACCATCTGTTACTCGTTATTCCAATAATGAGTATACATATTTACGGCCATAACATGTATAATGGACAAAATAAATTGTGTAATTGGGCCCGGATCATATACAATTGGGAGAAGTTCAAACATAGCCAGATTTACAAGTGGTCATTCAAAAATAATTACAGTTTTAAAGGTAATTAAAATTTAGCCATTATTTATGTAAAGATAAATCTGAATGAAAACACTATTCAAAATTCGGAATATACTCCAGCATAATATACTGAAGTTCCAGCATAAGTATGTTGGAACTCCAGTATATTATGCTGGAGTATATTCCGAATTTTGAATAGTGTTTTCATTCATATTTATCTTATTATGATGGATTTCCATCATAAGTATATTAGGACTCCAGCATATTATAATGGAGTTCCAACATAAGTATACTGGAATGTAGGACCTCATTTAACCTCGTTTGGAAATCATTGATATATTTGATATGTGTGCTTTGGTTGTATTAGCATGATTTCCAGGTATAAGTTTTGATGAATGACAAAGAATGAAGTCAATTTTCAAACAACGATATTGTATGACAAACGATGAAGATGCATTAGCAAACAATCGAGATGGTTGACGAATCAATGATGATGAATCAAACAATCAAGATTGGATTCCAAGAAGCATATTGATGAAGGGATTTCTTAGACAAGCCAAGACGAGCTCAAAAGTTCAAGACCGAAGACCCAATGCGTAGGTCGTTAGGTAGAACCAATGTAAGAGCAACATTTAAGTTATCTCGTCTTTTAATTTCTGCACTTAATTTACTCCTGCAGTTTTAATTCTGCAAAATTTATCGACATTCTCGTGCCTCACTATTCACCCCCCTCTAGTGACGGGCATAAATCCTAACATGGAACTCCAGCATAATATACTGGAGTTCCAATATAATATATCGGTCCAGTATAATATGTTGAAAGTTCATACACAGGTTCTCCAATCTCCAGTATATTATGCTGGAACTTTCTGCATGTTGGAGCTCCAGGCTAATATGCTGGAAGTTCATACACAAATGCACCGATCTCCAGTATATTATGCTGGACTGATCCCGACTGCAGTAAAATAGTAGCTATTTTTCAATGACTTAATAAATACTAGCTATTTTTGAATAACCAGTCCGAAAACTAGCTAACCCGTGCTATTTTAACTATAGAATTGTCTTTTGGGCCTGTTATGTAGATGGACTATCAGATTGGGCTCTAACAATAAGTAGTGTCAAAATCCCATTCCTTTTATGTACCTGAAAAGGAGTAGAAAACGACAAAATAATATTCAATTTACTTTATAGTGAAAAGATATCTTTTATATAAAACAAATAATTAATTTAACAATTCAATTTTCAGTAAGGATGTGTTTGAAAATCACTGTGTCATTACTAGGATAGCCAAGCAAGCACAAGCTCCCGATCAAGAAGGGAGAAACTCACAAACTCCGTATTAAGAAGAAGATCAGATAGTGGAAGTAACAAATAATTCTGGTGTCTAAGAATTTATTGAAGTACTGTTGACTAGATAGCGTTACATTGAATTCTACCTGTCTCACAAACAACAAATCACTTTAATGTTAAAAGATATAAATTACTAGTACAAATACTTTTGGAAGTATTAGGTTAGTTTTTCAGCAAGTTTTAAATATTCTTCACCAACCAGATGTTACAGAAGTTACTATCTTCATAATTATAAAAATTGCCTTTTACCGGATTTGAATGCGACCGAGTTGCTCTCCCAAAAATAGCAATGTATTTTTACTCAATTAAACCACTACATTTACTTATTTTATTTGATGCACGTACGCGAGCAAGGTTGGAGCTAGAAGTCCTGAAAAATAAATTTAGCGAAATTTAATAATTTTTGTTCAAACAATGTCTTTATACTTAAAAATTATAAAATATACGGAAAAGGGCCTAAAATGCTCTTTTACTATATGAAATAGAATAGGTTAACCCTCCGTTAAAAGTTGGTCTCTATTATGCCCTTGTCGTCAACAAATGGGCTCGTATATATCCCCCGTCACTAATGGAAGACTCATAATGCTACGCGGAATATATGTGAAGGCAAGTTAGACCTAATTCGAACTATACAGGGGCATATATGAATCAATTATAACAGTCATTTCTCAAATATTTCACTCTTCCATATCATTTTACTTAGAGAACTATTTGACAACACCAAACTGATTATCATAGCAAATAAACTAAGGCATAGACACAAGCATTCAAATTAAAGGTAATGCCTTCATTAAATCCTAGTAGCTCAAAGGAGTCGAATCGTAACAAAAGATAAGAAAAGACAATGTCGGAATGTTCTAGTAGCTCAAATGGGTCGAATATGAGGTGTCATTATGGAATTACTGTCAATTATTTCATGCCATGAACACCTTTAATTGCTAGGAGAAGGTTTTTCAAGTGCCCAAAGCATGAGGTAAGTAAATTTTTTGATGTGTTCTTTTAGTTATTCCGATTTACTTGTAAATTTGTTTATTTATTTTGTTTTTAGAATTAAAAATTATTCCTATTGGGAATGGCAAGACGAAGAGCTTCCTCGTAGAGTTTCAAATCTCATATGCAGTTTAAAGAAGGAAAAGGAAGCTCTAATCAGTGAATAGATGCTCTCCAAAGAAAATTTGATCTTAAAAATGTTATGATGCTCGTCGATCATTGAGGAATAAAAACCTTGGAATTGGAAATAAATATCCTAATGAAAAAAGTGGTCGTCTTACAGTACTCAGTTGTGCTTGATGCTAAATTTCGAAATAAGATGTGGATTTTCAGGTGTGTGATATTGGGATATCTTGCCATGTTCTTTGAATCAGTGCGAAATGATATGTAATATTATTATTAGTTTGGCTTAATTATTGTCTTTTATTATGTAATAAAGCTTTATGTTTTTATACAAGGATTTAATAAAGTCATTGATGTTTATTTTTGTTGTGTCTATGACTGAGTTTATTTACTATGATAATTAGTTTGGTGTTGTCAAATAGGTATCTAAGTAAACTGATATGGAGTTGTGAAATGTTTGAAAAATGACTATTATAACTGACTTATATATGCCCATGTATAATTCAAACTAGGTCTAACTTGCCCTCACATATATTCCACGTGGCATTATGAGTCTTCTGTTAGTGATGGGGGCATATACGAGCCCATTTGTTGACAGCAAGGACAGAATAGAGACTAACTTTTAACTGAGGGCTAGCCTATTCTATTTCATACAGTAAAAGGTTGTAGTAAAAGGTCATTCTAGACTCTTTTTCATAAAATATATACAAATATTAAATTTAAAACTCAGTTGATACCACTTGAAATCTTGGTTTCGCCACAACCCACAATGTATAAATACAAGCAACGTATTTATACTTAAAAATTATAAAATATATATAAATATTAAATTTAAAAGTCAGTTACTAATACGTAAAATCTTAGTTGTAGCTGGGTGTGTTGTTATTATCGAGAAAAAGGAAATATCGTACAGGAATTAAAATGCTAAATAGACGAAGGAAAATGTATCTCCCTAAACAAAATGAAGAACACCGAAACATCTCAAAAAAATTGGATATAAGTGCTAATTGGCCGATAAAATAAATATAGAGCATGTTTGAATTAGCTAGTTTTAAGTGTTTTTAAGATAAATTCACTTTTATATCATTTTGTAGTGTTTAGATAAAGTAAAAAAATATTTTTAAACACTTATTTTTAAATTAAAATGAAAAAAACATACCAAAAACAAAAAATGCAAGCTCCTAATTTATTACTTATAAACTATAAAAAATCACCTAAAACAAACCTATCCAAGAGGGCTCATAATTGTTCTAAGCTGAGATCTCTTTTTTCTTTGATATGCACTAGTAATGTCTCAAGAATAGAGGGAATACTTTATTACCTACTTCATTGGAAATTATTTCAGATCATGTGCTCAACTGCTCGTAGTACTTCTCACGAATACTATATTTAATGTAGATATAATAGTAAAGACATTTAGGGTGTGTTCGGTATATTTGAGAAAATATTTTCTTAGAAAACAAGTAAAAAATTTAATCGTGTTTTGGTGTTCAATATGTAAATTAAAGAAAATAATTTTTTAAGAGTATTCATAAATAATTTTGATATAACAAATATGAAGTCATAAACTTTCAAACAAACAACCTTCTGAATCTACATTTTTCATAAATTTTCGAACCGCTAAACTTTCGAAACCAAGGAATTTTTAACCCGTAAACATTATAATTTCTATACCCATAAACTTCAAAATAAATAAACATTCGTACTCGTAACTATAAAACTTGTAAAATTTTAAACCTCTAAACTGATAAATAAGAAAACTAAAACTGAAAAATATATTAAACAATATTTTTTTGGGGGTGGGGAAACAGCAGAAAAACGAAAAAAATAAAATTTGAAATTACAAAAATAATAGTAATTTTAATTTTTTAGTGCGCGGGGAGGGGGCGGTGTCGCAATTGGAGGTGGGTGGTGCAGAAAAACGAAAAAATAAAAAACTGAAATTACAATAAAAAATAAAATAAAATAAATAATACTTTTTTATGTTGCGAGAGAGGGTCGGGGTGGGGAGGTGGGGGTGTGATGGAGGTAGTAGTGTGGATGGTAACAGAAAAACTGAAATAAAAAAAAAAATTGGAAAGAGAGGGTGGGGTGGGTTGGAGAGAGTAGAGAAGGTTGAGAAGGAATTTTAGAAAGTGTCTTCCATTCTCTTGATAATGAAAATATTTCCTTTCAATCGGACGAAAATAAATTCTTTAAAAGAATATTTTCTAAAATATAAAATCCAATTAAATATTAAAAAATTTAAAAATATTTTATTTTCGTACCAAAGACAACCTTAGGGTCACTCTCGGCTACTTTTGCTAGGATGGACCTATCAATTTAGGGTATTATAGCGTGTAGGCAGTCATTGCCATTTTCACGGTATTTTTCGGTCATTGCCATTTTCACGGTATTTTTCGGTCATTGCCATTTTTACGGTATTTTTCGGTCATTACCAATAAGGATACTACTCTGGTTTGGAGGGATCCTTTAGTTTTACTTGCAAGCTTAGCTATTTAGCTTACAATTGTGCTTCACCGAAGTAACAATTTAACACCAAACAAATGGGGAGCCTTGGTCTCAAACCTATTGATACAAAGACCAAAATATAAGCTAATAAAATGTGATGACACTATAGTTTATTTATAATTTAACCCTAAATTCTATGTTTCGAAACCTCGATTGCTTTGTTTAGCTTTTCTTGATTTGCATACGCATCCGCATCTTTTTTCGGAAAGTCTTTATTTGAAAAATTGATTAAAATATGATATTATGCCTTAAAATTCAGTTGAGTTGAGTTCGATCGACATTTTGAGCAAACGGCTCCGGATCCGTATTTTAATAGCCCCGATGGATCTGTATCGTGATTTTGGGCTTAGACGTATATGCAGCATCTTTAAGGTTTTGGAATGGCATGTGGAGCTGCCTCCTCGCTATATGGTTGTTCGACGAATCGGTTAACGTCCCATTTTGATAGCAATTTCTGGGTGCCGGGTGTCTTATCAACCCTTTCTTGATTCTCCCTCATTTGTTCGCGAAGCCCTTCATTCACGATCTCCATTTCTTCCATTTTCTTTAGGATGGAGGCAAGTGTATCATTACCTGCATCAACAACAATATGAGTGTTACCTGTTGGGGTGATGGGTTGCTCGTCGGTGGTTGCTGTGATATCCTCTTGTAAGACGTTTCTTATCACCCATTGAATGAGTTTGTCGAGTATATCACTTAGAGTGCTTGTCAGCCACGTGTTGAGTAGTTTTTTTATTACTGGTGGCGCTTCCTCGGTTGTGGATGTGGAGGCTTCCTTTCTCGTGAAGTTGTTACACTTCCACAAATGGGAGGTGAGCCGCTCCGCCTAGGTGTAGCACTCGGTGTCGAGTTCTCCTCGCCTTCTCAGTCAACCTCGTTATGGTGTTCAAAAGGTTGGCGATGACGTCTACTACTGCTTTCAGTCTTTCATCTCTTTTTCCTGACATTGTTGGTTCGTGCAAACGATAATAAGATGGATGATGTTTTTTTTTTATCTAGAAAGAACTAAAATTTTAGCTAGATAACCTCCCTACAGACGCTACAAAATTTTTTGAAGTGTTAAGTTTTTTGTTAATCTAATTAATGAGGAAATAGAGGGTGAATCCTAGTTAGATATAATAAATTCCAAATTAAAGATGTAGACAAATTCGTGAGATGAAGTCGTGATCGAGAATAATATATGTCAGGTATGTATTCAATGATGTCAATGAATATTATAATAAGAACATGCAATGAATGCAGATAATGGCAATACACGTAATAAAAAGGAATTTATTACCCAAATTTTAGATGATTTGGATGATTCTTTTTTCTGACAGCAACGTGGGATAATGATAAATGAGAATGGACGATGAATCTTTGAATCTTGTAAATAAATAGTGAATAATGTGCGAAGAGCAATAGAATCAATGAATAAGACAAGCCTTTTTATGTATTCTTTATAGTCAACTCTTTACAAATGTTTTTATCAAAAAGTGAAGATCGTCTTTTTATTCTTTATCTCTTCTTATTTAGAAGGTTTAGCCTCACGAAATCCTAAGAAGTACAACATAAAGAATATTCAATAGAATATTTCTTATCTCTATTGCTAAACTATCCCACCGTTGCTTACTTTGCCCCTTTGCTTGACCTCGGCAATAATCCTTCCCTAGGAGATTCCTTGCCACTGTGCCGTGGTTGGCTCTATCCTCGACTGTGTTCATTTACGGTTATCAGGCAGTCCAAATTTAGACCAATATAAGTACTTCATTGGAAGTTATTTCAGATCATGTGCTCAACTGCTCGCGATACTTATTCTGACGAGTATTATATTTAATGAAGATATAATAGTAAGACTTTTGGTCTCGCTCTCGGCTATTTTTGCTAGGTTAGACCTATCTTGTCTTACACAAATTAATAAGGTGTTCTCGTGTGTAGGCAGCCATTGCCATTTCACTTACAAGCTAAGCTATTTAGCGTACAACTGTGATTCAGTGGAGTAATAACAAACATAAAAACAATGGGGAGCCTTGGTCTCAAACCTATTGATACAAAGACCAACATAGAAGCTAACAAAATGGGCATGCCTAATGGCCAAAAGAACAGTGCGGTGGTGGTGGTAGAAGAGGAGCAAAAAGAGCAAGTACTGCAATTTGAGCCAGCAAGCCCAGCTACACGCTTGTTCCATACTAAATCCCTCAGTTGCCACATTATTGCCATCTTAGGTTGCACTACAAAGATCAATGTCGATCTCATCAAGAAGGGCCTCGAGTCCACTCTTCTCAATCACCCTCGCTTCACCAGTGTACCTGTACGTTTGTAAAATAGTTTTGTACCTTGTGTTTATCTTTTACACGTACGCCTATTACATCACCTAAAAGATAACATGTCCATAGAAAATGACATTACAACTATATGTTCTTGTTCCCTACTGTTGTGCTTATGCTTTCCTTGAGCCGAACATCTACTAAAAACAGTCTCTCTACTTCCACAAGGTAGGCAGTAAGGTATGCATATATATTATCTTACCCAGATTTCACTACGTGGGATTACACTCCATATATTATTTTTATCGTTGTTAGTGCAATGACCTAAATTCCTAGGTTATTCTTCACATTTTATAGAGACACATTCTTTGTGCTCCTATATTGCTTATGTTTCTCCATTTTTTAATACTTTAATTTTTTTTAAAAATAAAGGTGGAGGATGAAAAGAAAGGTGTAAGGAAGTGGAAGCAAACAACGGTAAATGTGGGAAACCATATGGTATGTCCAGATTTAGACCCGGAGATGGAATCACCAGATGAATTCGTCGAAAACTACGCGTCAAGTCTAACAACAATACCAATGGACATGACAAAGCCACTTTGGGAAGTACACATTTTGAATGTGAAGACATCTGAAGCAGAAGCCACAGGGATTCTGAAATTGCACCATTCTATTGGGGATGGCATGTCCATTATTTCATTAATCTTAGCATGCACTCGTAAAGCTTCAGATCCAGAAGCATTGCCTACTATACCTACAAGTTCCAGAAAAGAAAGCTCTGACGAGGCTGGATTTTGTAGGCCGTTTTGGTTTTCTGTTTGGTTTTTGTTGATGGTATTTTGGAATACATTGGTGGATGCTATTATGTTTTTCGCAACCGTTTTGTTTCTTAAGGATACAGAAACTCCGATAAAAGGAGGAGTTGGGGTTGAGCATAATCCAAAGAGACTTGTGCACAGGACTATTAGCCTTGACGACATGAAAATAGTCAAGAATGCCTTGAACTTGGTAAGGCCTTTAACTTTATGTCTCGTCAAATACTTCACATAAATGAAACAAATACTCGGGTTTATGCGTGAGCCTATTTTAAATATAATTTAGTTTAAATTTATAATTTTATCTTTAATGAGAAGTTTTCGTAATCACATAAATATTCTGACCCTCTTTTTGACCTGTTTAGAATCACAAATTTCAAAAATCTTTATTTTTTTTTTAAACTTCGTACATACTAAAACGGGTTTACATAAATTGGAAAGGAGGAAGTAGAGTGCATATCTCTTACTACTTTTCTTCTTTTATACTCCATCCGTTTTAATTTATATGAATTTATTTCATTTTTAGTTTATGTCAAAAATAAATTATCTCTTTCCATATTTGGAAGCAATTTAGTTTTATGCAATGATTTAGTCACACAAAATATATGTGCCTTATTTTACATCAAAATTTTGTTCTTATTTTCTTAATTCAGTGCTCAATCAAATATGTTCCCATAAATTAGAACGCAAGAGTATGGGCTAACTTATTTTATATTGTGAATATCAAGTCATTTAAGATAAAATTATACATAATCACTCATAACAAAGGGAAATTAGTAAACTAAAAAAATAGAACCAGCTAGATGTTGTGTGTAAAATGCGCTAATAAAATTGTAAAAATTCTTAATGGTAAGTGCATTTAGGACATTTATAGAGAGAGGTACACCTAATTTATCTTGGGGAAGGTTACCATCCTCATATCTACTGCAGTTTATGCTTTATTTTAGCTCCATTAAAATTTGCACGTTCAATTGCTCCTTTTCAATAGGGTGGAAGACCAATCGATAACTAGTCAGAATTTATGTTTGCAGTTTGTGGGGCAACAGAAATCTACTATCCTCATAATTAATGGCTCCCGCTATTATTTTTTGACCTACTGTCAATCGTCAATACTGCTGTACATGGCCTAGTTGGATTTGGAATTTTCCTTCAACCACAATTCTGATTAATGTGTTGTTTTCTATTAATTTCTATTAATTATGCAAATAGTTATACATTTTCTTCTTTCCTTTGTGTATTTCACATGTTCATATTTTGTTTTCTCTGATTATACTATTATGGTTTTTGTAGACAATTAATGATGTAGTGATGGGCATAGCACAAGCTGGTATCTCACGATATCTGAATAGAAGATATGGTATGTTTTCCCAATCATCTACTCCAACACCTTCTTAGCTCGTGGTCAAAGAGCAACCATACATATTCTATATGCATTTTCTAATTTATTTGATCCGTGTGGAAAAACAGTATTATCATTCCAAACCTTATTTTGTTCATAATTACTGGTAGTTTTTTTGCTTATAATCCATGTGGTAAAACCATTATGCTTCTTCATTTTATTAATTAAGGGTGTGTTTGACACGAAGGAAAATATTTTTTAGAAAATATTTTTAATTTTTTTAGTGTTTGATTGGCTTAAATATTTTTAAAAATATTTTTTTGTGAATTTGTTTTCCTTTAATTGGAAAAAATGGTTTCCTCGTCAAGAGAAGAGAAAATATTTTCCAAAATTCCTTTCCAACCTTCCTCCCATTCCCCAACTCCACCAAACCCTACCAACCCACCACACACCCATACCCACACCTACACCCACCCCAACTCCACTTATCCCAACCCCACCCCACCATTGCTCCACCCAACTCCCGCCCCCCTAAGTAGAAATATTATTAATAGTATTTTCTTTTCATGATGTAGAAAATGTATTTCTTTCAATAAAAGGAGTACTTTATTTTCATGATGTAGAAAATATATTTTCTTTATACAAAATGAGTAATTTATTTTTATGTTGTAGAAATTGTACTTTTTTGAAGAATAATTAAATTATTGAAGAAAATAGAGTCATGAAAAGGTTGGGTATTTGAGGGGTTTGGGGGGGGGGGGGGGGGGGGGGGGAAAGGGGGAGCACAAGAAACTTAGGGACTTGGGGGAAGGGGGTAAGGAGAATAGTATAAAAAATATTTTCATAAAAAATATTTTATATTTTCTAATCAAATACTAGAAAATATTTTTCGAAAAAAGATTTTTATTCACCAATCAAATAAAGAAAAATACGTGATAAAAAAACTTATTTTTCATGAAAAATATTTTTTTCGTACCAAACACACCCCAAATGGAGTCGGTTTCAACTTTCATGTGACTAGCAACTTTTTTTTTGGTTAAAAGAATAATTATATTATATATAGTCAAGCTCTTACAAGAAAGTGATTAACAAGATTGCATTAGTGGCATTAGATTTATATTAGTAGAGTTTGTACCTAAGTCCCCTGTGTAGGAACCATTATTATTAACGAAAGTAGCACTAGCTAAAATACTACTATGAATACTAGGTACGGTACTAGTTGAAAAATTACTATTATATAAAATAGACTGACTTTTAATCAACCTTCTCCTGAGCAGGTATCCTTTGCATGCAAGGCTCCATAGTTAGCTAGATCATCTGTCACATAATTTGCTTCCTATAAATACTTTAGAGAGGAGGATTATCCAGTTATATTAGTAATAACCTACAATTATAAATTATATTAGTATATTGCATTGTAGTGCTATTAACAACAACTACTACTATTACTACCCAGTATAATCCCACAAAGTGGGGTCTGGGGAGGGTAATAGGTAGACGAGCCTTACCCCTATCCGAAGGGCAGAGAGGCTGTTTCCAATCGACCCTCGGCTCAGTAAAGGAAAGGGAAAAACAAAGACAACAACAAAGGGGCATTAGTAACTTCAATAGGAATAGCGTAAATAATTATCTAAACATAAGAACCATAAATAAAATAGCATTCAATAATCATACAGTAGCTACCATAAATAACTACCATAAGAGGGTCACGTTCTAAAACCCAAATCATCTATGCATATGGATAGCCCTGCCAAGCATCACCCAACCCCGAGTGAGGAGTACAAAAAACTCTAGGAGCCCCTATCCTACAACCCTGATACTAGACCTCCACACTTTCCTATCAAGGGTCATGTCCTCGGAAACCCGCATAGTATCCATGTCATGCCTAATCACCTCTCCCCAATACCTCTTAGGCCTCCCCCTGCCTCGCCGAACGTCGACAATCGCTAGCCGCTCACAACTCCTCACCGGGGCATCAGAACTTCTCCTCCGCACATGCCCGAACCACCTCAGCCTCGCTTCTCGCATCTTCTCATCCACCGGGGCCACCCCCACCTTCTCTCGAATAGCTTCATTCTTAATCATATCTAACCTGGTGAGCCCGCACATCCACCTGAGCATTCTCATCTCTGCAACCTTCATTCTCTGAACATGAGAGTTCTTCACTGGCCAGCACTCCGCCCCATACAACATTGCAGGTCTAACCACAGCTCTATTAAATTTCCCCTTGAGTTTCTGTGGAACATTCTTGTCACACAGGACTCCCGATGCAAGCCTCCACTTTGACTACCCCGCTCCTATACGATGAGTGACGTCCCCGTCAATCTCTCTGTCCCCCTGAATCACCGACCCAAGATATCTGACACTGTCCCTCTTGGCGATGACCTGAGATCCAATAATCACGTCCCTGCCTACTTCACTCGGCTCGGCACTAAACTTGCACTCCAGGTATGATGTCTTAGATCTGCTTATTTTGAAACCCTTAGACTCGAGAGTCTGTCTCCAGACCTCTAACCTCTCAATAATACCGACCCTCGTCTCGTCTATCAAGACTATGTCATTAGCAAATAGCATACACCAAGGCACATCCCCTTGAATATGACGGGTTAGAGCATCCATCACCAAGGCAAACAAGAGAGGGCTGAGCGCCGATCCCTGATGGAGCCCCATATCCACTGGAAAATGTTCTGAGTCGCCACCCACCGTCCTAACCCTAGTCTTAGCTCCATCATACATGTTCTTGATTACTCTAATGTAGGCTTCCGGCACGCTCTTCGCCTCCAAGCACCTCCATAGCACCTCCCTTGGGACCTTGTCATACGCCTTCTCCAAGTCGATAAGTACCATGTGCAGGTCCTTCTTCTTATCCCTGAACTGCTCCACCAGCCGCCTGACAAGGTGGATAGGTTCTGTAGTGGAGCGACCCGGCATGAAACCGAACTGGTTTACAGATATAGATATCATATCCCTCACCCTCGCCTTGATCACCCGCTCATACACCTTCATGGTGTGACTTATTAATTTGATACCCCTATAGTTGTTGCAGCACTGGATGTCCCCTTTGTTCTTGTACAATGGCACTACTGTACTCCACCTCCACTCATCCGGCATCCTTTTGGTCCTGAAAATTGCATTGAACAACCTGGCGAGCCACTCCACTCCTGACCTACCCATGCACTTCCAGAACTCCACCGGGATCTCGTCAGGCCAGGTCGCTCGACCCCTACTCATCCTACGCAAAGCCCCCATGACTTCCTTCGTCCTAATGCGCCTGCAGTATCCAAGGTCTCTATGTTGCTCTGATTGCCCCAACTCCCCTAGCTCTATGTTACGATCCCCCTCCTCGTTAAGTAGGTCTCGAAAGTACGCCTGCCACCTCTGCTTGACTTGAGACTCCCCCATCAGAACTCTACCATCCTCGCCCTTGATGCACCTAACTTGGTCAAGATCACGTGCCTTCCTTTCCCTAGCTTTAGTTAACCGGAATAACTTCCTGTCCCCGCCTCTCTCCCTTAGTTCCTCGTACATGCGACCAAACGCCGCGATTGTAATGCTATTAAACATACCAAATATGACTTGTGCACCTATCTCAATGATGAGGGGTGTGAGATGCAGTTGGACAGCGATTTTCAGTCCTATAAGCAAAGCTAGAAGTTCTGTCTAGATAGCTGTTCCATGTATTGCTTTTTTGGTGGTGATATAAATTTTCTCTAGAGTTTTAACTATACTGTAAAAAAATCTTTATGAAATCACTTACAAGATAATTACAGGTTAACTTATGTTACTAGTATAAATTGGTAACTAACATCATCAGAACAGTAATTAACCTATTAAAATAGATTAAAATTTCATTATCATGGAAAATCTTTATAGTTATATAACATAAAACCTCTTTTGAATTAATATTGAATCTTATCTTATGCTACATTAAGCAATAACCCGGTCACAACGAACATTCAATAAGATTCAGATTAATTAGTTCTTTGTTGTCTTGTGTTTTTTTTATGTTAGGACATTAATTAGTTCTTTGTTGTTTTATGTTTTTTTTTATGTTAGGACAAATCATTTACCTTAGAAATGCTAACAATAGATCATATTTAAACCAATTTAAGTTTGCTTCTTACAGAGTTTTTTCTAAGTACTGCATTCGTATTGAATTCCTGTTTTTCTACATTTATCGAACATCCATTATCTTTCAACATCCCATATTCTAACAGTCAATTTTTTTTACTAACAATAGGCAACAAAAATGGGAGAGGAAGCAGCAAAACAAATAATCTGCCCAAGAACATTCGTCTTAGAGGATCTATTGTTTTCAACATCAGACCTTCTGGTGGAATTAAAGTAACTGCAATCTCTTCTACCTCCAAAAAAAACAAATAAATACTTAATTAAATTTGATATGTTAATAGAGACGAATCCATAATTCAAATTTAACTGTTTTAACTTTGCATAGGATGGCAGTGGGGCAAGACGGGTTTGACAAAACCTACAAAAATTTCAACCTGCCTAGTTATTTTTTCAGCCCTGCCCTGTTTGGACCTTTCCCGCCCCTCTCCACTCAAGTTTTTTTTCTTTTTTCCTTTAATTTTTTTTCTAAAACAAAGTAGTTTGATATTTTATTAATTTATAAAATGTAGAGTTTAATAGAATCATATATACATATAATTGAGAGAGTATTACGCCGATCTTCCAAAAAAAATGAATTGCTATTATTTTTTATTGTGAATACGATATCTTGATTTAAGTAGTACTATCATTTTATTGCAGTCTATGCAAATTGGTAAGTTAAAAATCAAAATAGCATCCGTGCTAGTAAAAAAGAATGCGAAATTGTTGTTGATGTGACTGCTTTGTTTTAGAAAATACAAAATTTAAAGTTGTCTCGCATTGAACCCGTAATCCGCCTCGCCTCGCTCTGCCCTGCACCCATCCTGTCATATTGACATCCCTAACTTTGTACTGAATTAATTATACCGTTAAAATTATGAGTTCAAATTTAATATTTTGTGAGATTTTAATAGATTCTTACCTACATATCTTACTCCGGCCGCATCCGTACCTGTATGTAGAAAGTATTTCCTTTTCCATGTGTTTTACTGTAGTCCTGACATTAAGGATTAATGAATTCAGGTTCTAGCAGAGATGATGGAGAAAAAATCAAAGGCAAAATGGGGTAATAAAATTGGATATGTTCTCACCCCATTACCCATTAGCTTACCTGAAAACCCCTTGGATTATATTCACCAAGCTAAAGCCATTATCGACAAAAAGAAGCTCTCTCTTGAATCCAGGTTCTCTTTTGCTGCTGCTAAGCTAACCCAAGATATATTTGGATCCAATGTGAGTTCTTTTCTTTCTTTCTTTCAGAAAGGGGAATTGTTTTAAATTTTTTAACATATACATAAATTTTCTTGTGTTATAATTTGAAAGGTGGCGGCTAAGCTCACAAACAGAGTTCTATCTCATACCACCATCTTATTATCAAACGTCGTCGGCCCTCAAGAGGAGATCACTTTTTTCGGGCATAAGTTAGCTTATGCTGCTCCTACAATTTGTGGACTCCCTCATGTTAGTATATTATCATTTGCCCCCTCCACTATATTTCAATATTTTAATTTTACTCGTAAAGGATATTAGAATGACGTGTCATATTTAACACCACAAATGTACTCTAGTTCAAATCATAATATTCAAAAGTAAACTACACATTAAAATTTTATGACAAGTCAAAAGAAATAAACAGAAACGGAAACCGAGGAAGTAATTGACTTTGATAACAGTACCTTCAATCACATAGAAATATAATTTGTACAATGGAAAAAATGAATAATGGTTATATGCAGAGTAGGAAATATCATTAATGATTTTGGTCGCAGGCACTGATAATGCATTTCCAGAGTTACTGCAATAAAATGACTATTTCGATATCAGTGGATCCGCTTGTGATTCCAGATCCATACCAGCTCTGCGATGACTTTGAGGACTCTCTTCAGATGTTTAAAAATGCTGTTATAAAAGGTGCAGCAGCCGTGTAAACTTGATAATTGTTTGTTGGGGAGCTAGCAATGTGTTTTACAACTTTAGAATTTCCCTATTTGTATAACAAAAGGCAGATTCATCTTCCAAGTGCTTGTACTACTATTGATGTATGCAAAATATATATATGTTCCAATGTTATTGCTTACCTTTAAAATGGATAACAATTAAATTTGTATATAATTTAAAGATACGTGATTTAATTTAAAACAAATGATAAAAACAATGGCAAGTAATTGAATTAAAAGGAGATAAAAGGATCAAACCAACCGTGGCCAAGTAATTAAGCCTAACGTCAGACTCAAATGCTAAAGGTCGATTTCAATAGAACCCTCGGAATAGAATTCAGCTACAACTAAATGGATGAACATCTAAAGAACACTGGAACAACTACTAAAAGCAATAATAAACTTTATCGCTTTGATATGCGTGTCAGCAGTGACCCAAAAATGAATAGGTTCTCCTCAGGATTTTTATCCCTAATATAAGTCTAAATAAGGTAAAAAGAAAATCCATTCCTTTTCTCTTACGAAAACACGAACTACTTCCAATATCGAGCGTGATCCGTACTCTAGTATCCGGCTGATGGCGGATATTTCAGTTCTTCGTTGGTCTTGTTTAGCCGTTTTTTTCTTTATCCTCAGTTCTTCACATTGCTCGAGCTGGAATCTCTCCGGGTTCAGCCATTCCTGATTCCCGACGTATCATTCGTCCACTCCTGATTCCGATATGCAGGCACTTTTAGTCTCACTCGAGCTAGTAACGAGTAACGTTGTTCTCTTCAATGAACCGGGGGTAACTCTGATCCCGATTTTACTCGTACACAGATAGTCCCTTCATTTTTCGGAGAGTAGATTATTGGAGCGATGAGAAGTGACTAATTAACCCTGGTTCTTTCTCTTGCACACTATGAACAAATTGACGAACTCTAACATCTTATTAGTCACGTCGTTTTGACTTTGCACACACGTAAATCGTGGGTTGATCGCCTCTGGTAGTTACCGAATTCGGAACGTCACAGATTCCTTACTCTTTTCCTATAAAAGTTTTGGTTTCCTATTTTTACTTTTTTTTACTTTCTAATTTCGAACTTCCCTAGGTTAACCTCGAGTTTTTCATCTGTTCATCAATCCTTCAAATCTTCATAACATATTCTTTACATCTTCATATTTCATCGTCAAACTTTCGTACCATACCTTCAAATTTCCATACCAAATCTTTAAACCTCCATACCAAACCTTCATATTCTCATATAGAGATGGCTAAGATTTCAAAATTGGTACCCCAAAATACTGCGTCGACAACTTCTTCCTCGGCCACCAGCACCGAGGCAGTACCCTTGGTGTTATCCCTGAGACCTCCTCTTATAGATTTCATCCTCAAAGGCTACTCTATAGATAACAACTTCAAGGTCGAGAAAACCTCCACGCAAGGAGAATGGTATGAGGAATCATGGTAGTATGTTTGCTCCATCACCAATAAACATTTAAATTAGTCCAAGAGGACAGCAAATAGGAAGGCAAAAACATAGACATTCCCAATCCCGACAAGGACATCGTGACATACGCAGAAGGATATTTAAGTGTTTGCACGCATCCTTTCATGTTTGGTCTGGTTGATATGGTGATCCTCGAGTTCTGTAAGAGGTATGAAATATAGCTCGGGCAAGTTCACCTATCGTTCATCGTTCGGAGGATCGTGACCCTTCTCCATCATTTTGCAAATAACACCGATAAGCCTCGATTCATAGTCGATCACCTGCTCTGAGTTCACAACCCCCAAATCTTCTAAGGTGGGTTAATCAAACTTGACCTTTCGGCAAAGAAAGTTCCCTTCTCATGTATAGAGAAAGAAAGGGACCGAGATTAGCATGTAGGTTCGTTCTAATAAAGACATAGCACCTTATTCCTTCTCTTTTGAGTTCATGTCATTCCCCAAGAAGTGGAACCCAAATTGTAAGTTTACTTCATTCCCCAAGAAGTGGAACCCAAATTGTAAGTTTACTTCCTCTTAAGTTATCAAAGTCATTTCTTGAACCTAATTTTCATTCTCATGATCTATTTTATTCGATATTCAGCTGTCCACTGAGTCCCCAATGCAGCTCCACAAAGAAGGAGAATAAAGAAGAAGAAGAAGAAGAAGAAGAAGAAGAAGAAGAAGAAGAAGAAGAAGAAGAAGAAGATCCCTAGACTCCTCGGACGCTCCTGCTGAGGCCAATGAGAGGAAAAGGATTGTGCTCAAGATCAGAAAGAGCACCAAAAAGACTTTGGGTGCCCGAGTTCCGGATTTTGAAGCTTTTTATCAACTCAAGGACTTTCATGAGGATGGCAATGAAATGGAGTTCGTCATTCACGAGTCGATCAATGTCTGCCTAGAGTTAGTGGCCCCTGAGGGGGACACTCGAACAGCTGAAACTTTCACAGCTCGGGAACTCTAAGAAGGACGTGTGGCTACTTCTTCGCAAGAAGCCACTTCGGTCGTGATAGCAACTGCTTCTGAAGGTGATGCCATCATCAACATTCGAGAATCGCCATTCTAGGTAGAGGCCACTTTAAAATTAAGCTCGGTTCGTCGAAGAGAAATCGACCGAAGCATCCTGGGCTGTGGATGATGCCCTTAACTTATTTTTTGAGGGCATGAACATCGGCATTTTAGAGGATTACTCTTGATTTGGCCACCTGGAGACCCCGAAAAGGGTCATGCAACCGAGAGTAGGTGGATCGAGCTCGAACCTCGAAAAGCAGTTTCTGGCCACTAGTGTGGTCCCTGAGCGAAAGAAGACGGTCATGTTCACGCTGCCGAGGGATACTAAAATGTTGTCCGGGCCAATCGAAGTGGCCAACTATCTCCATTATTTGTAACTCAAGAAGACCAAGTAAAGATGAATGAGGTAGATGGCCCAAGTCTTTTCAACGAGGCCTAGTATATGCTAAATTGGGTATACCCCTTCCCTGTTTATTTTGGCGAGTTCACGTCATCTTAACAGTTCTAACTATTTTCTTTCTCCATGAAGACCTAGGTGCTTCATCATGAGAGCTTTTACCGATCCAGGATGGAGGTGAGCCACCTCGAGTTTGAGCTCAAGGTCTGGAAAATGGAGAAGTATAATATTCTTTATAAGTAGAGGATGAAGTCCATTAAGGACATGACCGAGCTCCCTGTTCTTCAGGCCGAGCTAGAGAAGTCCTAGAAGGAGGCCTCGAAAGCGAAGTAGAATCATGCTCTCCTGGTCGATAAGGTAAGAGTGCTCGAGATTGATAATGAGAGACTAAACGCCGATGCTACCGTTGCAACCTCACAGGTCGAAGAGAAGATAACTTTGATCGACCAGCTCAGGACCAAGATGGACGGCATCAAGGTATTTGAAGGGATTATTAATAAATATTAGAATAGCTTAAATGTATGAAAAATTAAATTTAAAGCTTTAAAATTATGAAAAACACTTATATAGCCCTTATAAATTGGGTAATATGGTAAAATGATATTTTGAAAGTATATGGAATATTTTATAAAATATGAGGGTAAAATAGGGTATCAACAGTAATATTCGGCTGATGGGGATATTTTGGCTCTCTATTTGTCTCGTTTAACCATTTTTTCCTGTATTATTGATTCTTCGCATTGCTTGAGATGGAATCTCTTTGGGTTCATCCATGCTCGATTTCCGATGTAACATTATCTGCTCCTGGTATCGATCTGGGGAACCCTCGGTCTCACTCGAGCTAGTAATGCACGAGTAACATTGTTCCTCGCTCTTCAACAAAAATTAAGAATAACTCTATCTCTGATTTTACCCGTACATAGTTATAACTTTAAATTCCTACTTTGTTTGAGCAATAGGCACTAGCATATGCAAAACTGGAAATGAAAAGACAAGTTGGGATTAATCGATGGGATGTGCATGCAGTGAAAACTACAACCATTAATTAATATTAACCTTGAGTTGCCCATGGAGAGGACTAATATATAGTCGGAGTAATTCCTTTGACCTCATACAAGTATATGTATGCAATATGGGTCTTAAAAGCTTTTATTCTCAATTATTTAAACAATATTTTTTAGATTCAGTTGTTATTATCAAAATTACTTATATGAACAAAGAAAAGTACAAAAAAATCTTGATAATTTAGAGGGTAAAATAGTATTCTGCCACCAAAAAGTTTGAGAAATATAAATGAGTGGCTTTTTGAGTGTTAAAATACAGTTAAGTATTTTTCTATTGCAAAAAAACAACATGACTTTAAAAATGATTGGATGACCATTTAAACAATGGATTCCTTGATTTTCTTGAACTCAAATAATTAATATACTAGTAATTATTTCAGTAATTCCTAATTACACGCATCCCTTTAGAAAGAGTAGGTGAAGTTTCTGAAAAGGAGAGAGGCGAAGGATGGTCTGGTGGATTTTGGGTGGGTTTCGATTTTTCTTAACGGGATGACCTTTTCAAGAATTGTTGTTTAATTTTGAATCATATGTTGCAGAAAAAGTTATGCAAATATAACTTTCCGTCAGAACTTCTCTTTATTCTTTTCCTTTTTTTCTTTTCTCTTATTTTTCTTCTTCTCCTCCTTCTTCATTATGAATTACGAAATTACAACTGAAATAAAAAAAAATAGTTAGATATGTAGAGAAGAAATTGATGAATCGTTGCTCATTTGTAGTTGAAATTGAATGGTAATGTTCCATTGCGCTTGTATTACTTATTCCTAATGTTTAGGATTGGTTTGGTTGAAGAAAATTAAAGAAGACCATTATTGGGCTTTATTGAGTTTGGAAAATAAACTTGTTGAATAAGGCAAGGTGGATATATTGATTTTTGAAATTTTGAGTTGAATCTAGCCATTGAAAATTGTTGGGATTGAAATTAGAAGGTTGGATATCAAGTTTGGAGTCATTTGAAGTTGATTTAGACAAATTTAAAGTAAAAATGTGTTGGAATTTTTACACGATAATTTATAGTGATCCCTGAGGATCTGTGCTCAAGTTTTGATATACCATACAATATCTAATCTATTTAAAAACTTTTCTGAAATAATTTCATTAGATTATTCAAAGCATTACGAATGAACATTAAATCTTTTAAAATGAAGATTAATTGAGTTACTTTTTAATGAAAATTTTCTTTCATCCAAAAAAATGCCAGCTTGCTGTAGCTTTACGACTTGGTCTGCCTTCTTATGTATTTTGGAAATGAAACCCTTAATTTCATTTGTGTAACATTCTTCATTCGTTTACCTTTTGGCTCATGAAAGTCCAACATCATGAATTATATTACATATTTATCTCTCTCTCACCCCCCACTTGTTATAGCCACGGGTGACACGTAGAACTGAGAGCAGACAAAAGTTATGTCGTCAAATAATCGACACTAATTACGAAGTGCGTAACATATAAAGGATGGATCTTGAAGGAAGCAGAACCGATAGAAAAGACTCAAAGGCTTGAAATCAGATAGCATTTAATGAGCAGTTGATATAGAGAATATTTGCATTCAAAGTCAATGTTATGCACCCATCAATGCCATTTTTATTCTCATTCAAGAGTAGCTTAATTTTAAGATATTGTCTCCCTAGGAATGGTTATAAATATCATATTGGCGACTCTTGTAGGCACATGAAACATTCTGCACATAAAAGCTATAACATATTATTTTATGCTCAATCTAAAGAATTTTGCCATTGCTTTATCATTGTTTCTGCTTTTGCTCTAGGAAAGGCCGAGCTCAGAATCAGGCTTGCTATTTTCTTTAATATCTATCATTAATCTTATTTTTGTTCTCATTTCTTAATCATGTTTTGATCAAATCGATTCACCTGTTTATAAACCACACTATAAATTTATCTGTAATATTTTACGAGTAAATAGTTTGGCGCCCCTTGTGGGGCATATAGTCGTTCGTTTGTTACAAATGAATTTCAGTTTTTTCATAAGTAAAAGCCACATACAATATGGAGACCAACGATGTCAGCAGCATTCACAACATTAGAGCACACAATGAACGGGAAGAGGTGTCTCGCCTTGATGATTCCATCAATAAAACTCGCAATGATGGGATGAGACAATCCCTGTTCACAATGGACAATATCCTCTACATGTGATGGGCCTAACTCTTGATGATGCAAAAGATTGACACGTTGCAGAAATGGTTAAACTCTTGAGAGAGCAACAAAGAGCAATCATGGACCACCTCTCAAGGCAGGATCGTGTAATGACATAACTCAAGTAGGCATTATCGGGTTCTTCCAATAACACCAATGGAGGGGCCCCGGTTCAACCCAATGCTCCCATAAATTAGATGGCACAAGGGACCAATAACAACACTCAAAGGGATAAGGTCAGCTTCAAAGGTGTTGGGTGTACATGTAGCGGATTTGGGAACAATAACTTGAGTGATCCATTCAAAAACAGAGCTCGTGAGATTCATGAGAGAGATGAACGAATGGGTGGATCAAAATGCGAAGGAGTTTCATGCTCGATGGATCAAATTCCGGACGCACTGCCAGTGTTAAAAGGGTCCGAATTCTAATAAGCGCAACTACGATTTAAACTAAGTGCGACACTAGAGTTGATCTCAAAGAGGTTCAAGATGCCAGACATACCAAAGTATGATAGGACTTTGAATTCGTAGGATCACATTATGACCTACACCATAGTAGTGACGGGAAATGATTTGGCTCAACATGTGATCGAGTCGGTTCTGTTGAAAAAGTTAATCGAAATCCTTACGAAAGGGGCCCTGACGTGGTACTTCCTCTTACCTGAGCATTCAATCGATTCTTTTGTGATTCTTGCAAATTCGTTCATTATGGACCATGTTAAAGCAAGAAAGGTTCAGCCCAGAATGGTGGATATTTTCGAAATTTTGCAAGGCAAATTCGAGCTGCAATATTAGCGTAGAATGTTAGTATGTAGTCATGTGTTTCCCTTTGTCTCCATTAGTTCGATAGTATTAGTGTTAATATGGTATCCCTTTTATCCTTAGTTTATTATTATTGCATATCTTGTTCTGTTATTAATTGCCATCAGTACTTCCTTAATCTACTAATAGTACTTCTTTCATATTCTCTATTGGTATCTTGGATTTAATTTTCTAAACATATTGTCTTGCTATTATTTTCTATATGTACTTCTATCATATTCTCTATTGCTATCTTCGATTTAGTTTTCTCAATATATTATCTTGCTATTACTTGCTATTAGTGCTTTTTCCATCATCTTTAGCTAGGGGACTATTAGAAACAGTCTCTCTGTCCTTCCAGAGTATGGGTAAGGCTATGTACATCCTACCATCCACAGACCCCACTTGTAGAATTACACTGGGTTGTTGTTGTTGACTAATCTGAGTTGCTGTGAGAATTTCTAATCTGGTTCTATAAAGAAAGGATGTTTCTACCAGCGGTTCCAGATGAATAGGCAGTAGAAGTATTCACAAAGGATCTGAATCCATTGAGTTTCGATGCCTCTGGTAAACGGAAGGAGAATTTGCTCTAATTTCATGAAACCACATGGGCGGATGTCTATAACCGCTATGAATCAAAATAAGGATAGAAGACAATCAACTTGGCTCATTGGTATCGACCATAGGATAAAGTCGAGATAAAAATCAGGACAAGTTTAAAATAGGTTCGATATAGATCACCGGTCCTCTAGTCACCGAATAGTTTTGCTCCTGACAAAATAATGAATCGGTGGCCAAAATAGTAGGTTATTGCAGGAGAAAGAGATTATAGGGGCCCTATATCATGCATATACCAGGTTATCAGATTACAACTTTAACATCAGCCTAGTAGAATTAGTGTCGGCAATGAGAAATATCAAAAAAGAACAGTTCTCGAAACCAATCTGATCGGATCCTAGCTAGATGGATCCTAGTTTATGGTGTGAATTCCATGGGAATCATGGCTATAGAATTGGGGGCTGCCAACATCTTTGAGAGGAGGTGGAGAAATTGTTAAAATGCGGCCATCTTAGAGAGTTTCTAACTCATCGCACCAAAAACAATTATGGTCGAAATTGGAAAAACACAGAGCCCTCAAAGATGGAAGCAGGGCCACCTCGGATGACAATCAACATGATCTTCAAAGGGAGAGAGGTCAATGGGATGACATTCTTTTGCAGCAAAAAAAGACGAAAATATCAATGACTCATGGAAAGAGGGTTTAAGAAGTCTCAGAAGATAACATCACCTCCACAGAAGAAGATACTGATGGACTTCTCCTATTACACAATGGTGCGCCGGTAGTTTGACTTAGTATTTTATATTTCAAAGTTAAGCTTGTTTTATTTGATCTAGGAAGTCCAGCCAGCATCATACAATGGAGAGTTTTCAAGAAAGTGAAATTAACCGGAAGCTTCATTCTAGAACAAAGCTCCTAGTTGGCTTCAACCTGACAAACGTGACAAACTGAGGAGAGATTTTGCTACCCACTCACGCCAAAATCATAACAAAGACCACCATGTTCGAAGTGGAAGATGGTGAAGGGCTATAACATAATCCTCAAAAGGTTGTGGATACATGAGGTGAAGGTTGTGCCCTCAACCTATCACCAGTTGCTAAAATTTTTGATGCCTGAAGGGATGAAGCAGATAAGAAAATGCCAATTGATGGAAAGGGAGATGTATGCGGTGACCATTTCTAGCAGCAAGGGAAAAGAAATCCATAAATAGAAATTACATGAGCTGATGTCTTCTCCCTTTTCGAAGGCAGATGATAAAAGCAAGGAGTCAATAGAATCCTATCGGGTTCCGAGGACTTTTCAGATACCACAGGAGGCAAATGTGACCAAGTCGGCCGCAGAAGAGCTCGAGCAAGTGGCTTTGTTCAACGAGTTCCTGGAGAGAAAGTTTCATTTAGGGACATAGTTAAATCCCGTGCTCATGTTAGAGTTTATAAATTTTCTTATAGCTAACGTTGACTGCTTTGCATGGTTACAAATATGAAAGGTATCCCATTAGAGGTAGTAGTCCACAAATTGAGTATGGATCTGAACATCCCACTATTAAGGTAAAACAAGATGCATGTTAGTGAAAGTTTGGAACATGTTTGTTAAGGAAGCGGTAACCCGACTACTGATATCAGCTTGATCTGAGAGGTAAAGTATCCAGATTGGCTAACTAACATAGTAGTGGTACCTAGAAAAATAACAAATTTATGATGTATGTAGATTATAAGGATTTGAATAAGGCATATCCCCAAAGACTCATTCCCATTGTCGAACATTAATCAAATGATAAATGTTATATCCGGGCACGAGCTAATGAGTTTCCGCGATGCTTATTCGAGATATAACCATATTAGAAGGAACCTATAAGATCAGGAAAAACATCCTTCATCAGAAACTTTGGCACATAATGCTACAATGTGATGCCTTTTGTGGATTAAGAACATTGGAGCCACTTATCAGAGGCTCGTTAATAAAATGTTTGGAAAGCATATAGGAAAAGTGATGGAAGTATATATTTATGTCATGTTATTAAGTCTTTAAATACAGAGACTATTCGAAATAACTCCAAGGAGCTTTCGATATTCCAAGGAAGTACAACATGAAATTCAACCCAGAGAAATGAGCCTTCGGGGTTGGCTTCGGAAAATTCTTGGGGTTTGTCATCTCACAAAAGGGGATCGAAGTAAACCCCGACAAAATCAAAGCCATCGAAGACATCCCGAACAACTAACAAGTGTAAAAATGGCAGAGGTTGACTGGTAGGTTGGCGGCTTTAAGCATATTATATCAAGGTCCTCGGATAAGTACCACCATTTTTTTCTCTTTTGAAAAAGAAGAACGCATTCGTGTGGACTTCGGAGTGCCACTAGGCGTTCAAGGATCTAAAAAGATACATGTCCAGCCCTCCGTTATTGTCAAAATCAGGAGAAGGTGAACAACTTCTAATTATTTAACGTTCTCAAAAGTGGTGGTAAGTGTCACCATGGTCCGAGAAGAAGAGGTGCACAATTTTGATTTATTATGTTAGTAAAATATTATCGGAAGTAGAGAGACATTATCCGCAATTTGAAAAGTTAGCCTTAGCTCTCATTGTTGCTTCTCGAAAGCATAGACCTTACTTTCAGTGTCACCCAATAGCCGTTATGACAAATTTTCCATTAAATAATGTCCTTCATAAGCCTGAGTTGTCAGGCAATTTGGCTAAATGGGAAATCGAAGTTAGAAAATTCGACATTGAGTACAAACCTAAGTCACAGGTTTTGGCCAACTTTGTGTCCTACTTCAGTCCAGGATTAATGCCTTTGGCCGCTAAGGAAGTAGTGATAGTGTTGGGAATGACATCAGAAGTTGGACCTTTTTTTACGAATAGAGCCTCCAACGTATAAGGGTCAGGTCCCAGGGTAGTTTTAATCATTCTCTCGAGGGAAACCCTAATATAGGCCATCAAAACTATACCATTAACTAATAATGATGTCAAGTATGAAGCTTTAATGCAGGTCATTGAGGTAAAATGCAACTACTAGCTGGTGGTCAACCAAGTGTATGGGAATTTTGACGCAAAGGGAGAGCATATGCAACAGTACTTGAACAAGGTTCAAGCGTTATTGGAACGTTTCAGATAATGACTAATCATCCACATTTCGAGGGAAGAGAATGTGAAAGTAGATGCATTGGCTAGTTTGGGGTCGTCCGCGAAGATAAAAGGATCAGATTCGGGTACGGTCATTTAATTACTGCATTTGGTGTTCGATGTGGACGATTATTGCAAAGTAAATTCAACCAATTTATTTTGGTATAGGAGGAATGAGATTATGGAATATCTCAGGCATGGTAAATTACCTAAAGACCCAAAGGCATCTCAGGGACTACATACCAAAGTAGCTCACTACTGCCTCGTAGATGAGAAGTTATACAGGAGATCGTTCCAAGGACCATTGGTTTGGTATCTAGGGGCCTTGTAGGCAGACTATGTGATGAGGGAAATCCTTAAAGGAGTTTGCAAAAATCATTCTTGTGTAGACTCGTTAGTTCTAAAGTTGCATGGCAAGTTATTATTAGCTCCGGAACAGGACGCAAACACGTTCATACAAAAGTGTGACAAATTTCAACGTCATGCACAATTACTACGTCAACCTGCAGAACTTTTGCATCCGGTGTCGTTGTGGCCATTCATGAAATAAGTTGGATGGACATAGTTGGTCCTTTATAACCAGGACCCGTGAAGATAACATTCTATTTAGTTTTAACTGATTACTTCACTAAATAGATTAAAGTAGGTCCTTACCAAATATCGAAGAATATGAAGTGGTCAACTTCATATAGGACCACATAGTCTGCCTGTTTGGAATTTCGAAGGAGATTGCTTGTGACAATGGGTCGCAGTTCGTAGGCTTAAAAGACACAAAGTTCTCGTAAGGGTTAAAGATTAAAAGAATTACATCTTCATTGTACCACCCGATACTAACTGACTAGCGGAATAAACCAACAAAGTAATTATTCAAAACCTTAAAAAGAAGTTAGAAGATGCTTGTAACATCCCAACTGGTCATTTTGTGAAATTGTACCCCATTACCCTTTTTATGCTTCATATATGTTTTTATGATTTTATGACGTACGGGGTTGATAATATTTGTTCCGGGAAGCTTTCGAGTTCATTTGGATCCTTTGATTCTTTATTTAGAAATTTAAATTAAAAATATAGACCAAACTTTGAATTTTTTAAAAACGACCCTAGAGCGATATTTTAATGGCTCAGATAGCTTCGTATCATAATTTCAGACTTGGGCATAAGTCCAGAATTAATTTCAAGATTCAGTAGGTTGATTTGTGTTATTTTGCCAAAATTTGGCACTTTGAAGTTAAAAAGTTTGACCATAGGTTGTATTTTAGCTATCAAGCTCGGAATTTAATTTTGGGACTCGGAATAGCTCCGTTATGCTATTTAGAATTCATTTGCAAAACTTGATATCATTTGGAGTTGGTTTGATAGGCTTCGAACATTTAGTTGTAATTCTAGAGATTCTTGAATTTTTCTTGAAACTTATGTGTTTTAGTGTCTGATTTGCAGTTTTAGATGTTATTTTGTGCTTTGAACGTGTGATCAAGTTCATATGATATTTTTTAAGTTGTTTGGATGTTTGGTTTGGAGTACCGAGGGCTCGGATGAGTTTTAGATGTATTTTAGAATAGATTGAATTAAAATTGAATTGTTGGTGTTGCAGGTGCCCAGTTATTGTAATTACGAGCACCAGCCTTGGAATTGTGAAGGTGACTGTTAGGATATAGATGTTGCAATTGTGACTTCCCCTTCGCATTTGTGAAGTCAGCGGGATTTTTTCTTAGTTCACTTTTGCGAGGTTCCCAGATTCGCAATTGTGAAACCTTTTATCACAACTGCAACGATGATTGAGTCTATATAGGTTCACAAATGTGAGTCCTGGTCCAAAATTTTGAGGGTTCAATAAGTGATCCCTGTGTCCCAAATAGGACAACTACAGTTAGTACAAAGGGCTAGGAGACGGGATTTTCAACACATTCTCTCGTTTTAGAACCTTAGACTTAGTAGGAGGTGATATAGAGAGCAGATTTTCATCTATCAACTTTGGGTAAGTGATTCTAATATATTTTCAATAATATTCCATCAATGTCTTAGATTTTAACATCATAATCATGTGAATCAAAGTGATAATTTGTAAAACTTTGTCTAGTTTTTGAAATAAGAATTTGAGTTTTGAGAGTCGGTTTGGAATTGGATTTTGAAACAAATGACATATATGAACTCGTGGGGTCATGGATAGTCGGAATCTACCATTAGACTCGGGTTTTGACCGGGAGAGCCTTGATAACGAGGGATTTTTAAGTGTTTCATGCTCCTTCTTGCTTATGCTTTGGTTATAGATTCTTACAAAATAGTCCCCAAAGGCTCATAAGTTGTGCTTGATTGCAGGTTTGATCGATAAAGTGACGAAATATCTAAGATCATCTCAAAAGGAGTGAAACCTGCTCTAGTACCTAAGACAAGGCAAAACTCAGGAGAACAGGCCTAGTATGGTCGCACTAATCTTTGTGCGGTCTGCACTAGAGAGATTCAAAGAGTCAGAATCTAAGGCTTTAAGAAATGTGGCCACATACCATTCTGCGCGGTCCTCGATAAAGGCTCCGCGGCGCACTACCATAATGTGCGGTCCGCAGAAAAGAATTTCAGAGAGAGGACATATGCCCCATGTTCAATACATCATGGTTCGTTGTCATTATTGTGCAGATCACATTAGAGACATCTGCGGCCGCGGTCTATTCTGTGTGGTCTGTGGATCCAGAGTTCAGAGAGCCAAGCTTGCAAGTCCAAGAGCCTAGTGCGGCCACAGTCCATTTTGTGCAGACCACACTGACCCTGCAGGGGCATTTTTATCCAGTTTTTTAAGCTTATAAATAGAATATTTTGTCATTTTTGGGGCATCAGATATTACAAAACAGTAGTTTAGCTCGTGAGACGTTATTTTGTAGCCATTTTAGGCATCTTAGCTTAACTTTAACATAGATTCTATATATTTTCTTTAGTTTTTAATTAATATGTCTTTTTCTTCATCTATTTCTCCATTTTCTTCTTCAAACATGAGTAGCTAAACCCATTAGTAGGGTTGTGGCTCAACCCTAGTGTGGGAAATTAATGGGTGTTGCAATTTAAGGCTAGATTAACTATGGGTGTTTTTTTATTTGGGTCAATTCTATGGTTTAATTATGAATTGGTTGTTGCAAACACTGGTTTGTGCTTAGCTTACTTAATTCTTCTTGAGAAAGACAGCCTAAGTCTCCAAAATTGACCAAACAAGGAATTAGGATGGGCTCAAGAGAATTGATAGTCCCAATTAAAGGGTTAAACCTCGAGAGAGTAATTACCCGACTTGAACCCTAGTTTCTTGAGAAAATTTTCCTACCCATTTGGTCTTGAGAAAGTCAATTGGAAAAAAATACTCTCTCTACCGCTAGGTGTGAGAGTGGGTAAAATCGTGCAACAGTTATAGCATATTTTTCCAAACATGTCAAGCATGCCTTAGAAGCAATTACCCGTCAATTAGCCACCCAGGTGAAAGTCTACCCTAGTGCCTTTTAAACCATTAGATACAAATCTTTACAATTTTCACTTAGCATAATTAGTTATAATTAGTAGTTGATAATCTTAAATTGTTAAAGAAAACCCAAAAAAAATAATGAGAAGATCAATTAAGAGCATACTCACAACTCTCAGCTAGATAAATACTTAATTCTAATCCTTGCTCTCTTTGGATTCGATCCCAACCTAAAATGGGGTAAAAGCTATTGCGACCCTCTCTTGTTTGGCTGCGATCACTTTTTGGCATTGTTGCCTGGGAGCTAACGGTTTTAGCTATCTATATAGTTAGTTTTGTGTGCTGTTCTTCTTCCCTTCTTTGTTACTTATTTGTTTGTGTCAATTAATCAGGTACAAAATGGCTTTAAATGCTAATGAACCTCTTGGAAACGTGATAGCGGGGGAGGAAATAGATGATCTTGAGCAACATGAGGTGCCTCTAGCACCTCAAGGACAACGGAGAGGCCGTAATGCCAATGCAAATGCTAATCCAAATGATAATATTCCAGACCCTCCTTCGCCACCTCCAATAGCGGCTCCTAGAGTATTGCCGAATCAAGGGTATGCGAGCGCTATTGTCCCTCATCGAATCCGGGCGGGAAATTTTCAAATAACCAATGTGATGTTGACCTTACTTAAGCAATGTAGGTACTTCACGGGTGTGGATCAAAATGTATATAAACATCTAAAGGGGTTCGTAGATACATTCTGGGGAGCAAGCAGATGAATGTGTCCGAGGATGCACTGAGATTGAGACTTTTCCCGTTCTCACTTCGGGGAAAGGCATTAGATTGGCTTGAGATACTTCCCAACTAATCCAGCATAATGTGGGATGAGTTGGTGGATAAATTTATTGGTAATTTCTTCTCCCCGATTCATATGGCGGCACTTTGGGATGGAATTTTAGCCTTCAAGCAAGGGCCAACAGAACCATTGCATGAAATTTGGAATGGTATAGGACCATGGTGAAAGAGTGCCCGAATAACGATGTGACAGAGGCGATGATTCAACAAACTTTTTATCGGGGCATCAACACCACAAATCAATGCATTGTCAACCAATTGGTTAAGGGCAATTTTATGAAAATTTCTTATGACGAGGCATTTAATGTACTTAATGAAATGGCTAACACTTCTTTAGCATGACAAAGTAGAAAAAATGTGCCTCAAGGTGACCCTACGGTCATCCATTTGCACAAGGAATTGCATGATCATGGTAAAGCTATTGCCGAGATAACTACTACTATGAACCAGTTGGTAAAGGCGCAGTTGCAACAAGTCCAAAATCCACACCAAGTCAATGCCATAGAAGGTGTCAATATGCTTAAGAGAAGACGAAGAGGACAACAATCTCAAGGGAATTGTGAACAATATGAAAATGATGGTGGTGGTTTTTCAAATGAGTTTTATGATTACCGAAGCAAGGAAGTTCAATATGTTAACAACTATCAAGGCAATGGAGGAAACTCTTCAAACAAACAATGGCGACCCCAAGGAAATTAAGGAAATCAGCAACAAAGTGGTGGAAATTAGAACAACAATAATCAACAACAAGGTGGTGGTAATTGGCAACAACAAGGAGGTTGCAGTTGGAACAATAACAACCAAAACAACAATTGGGGCAACCAAAACAACAACCAAGACAATTGGAATGGAAATTACAATAATTGGAACAACAACAACTATCAAGGTGGGTGGAACAAAAATGGGAACCAAGGCAACCAGGGGCAAGGCTTTCAAAGCTTCCCAATGTACCGACAACCGAGTAATCCATCGCCTTTCCCTTCTCAAGGTCCTAGTTCTTCTGGAAGTGATATGGGTAGAATCGAAAGTATGTTCGAGCAAATGATGAAAAAGAACCAAGATTCTGATGCTTAATTGGCTTCACACAATACCTCCATCGGAAACTTGGAGGTACAATTAGGCAAAATCTCTCAAGCTTTGAACACTTGCCCCAAGGGTGCTCTACCAAGTGACACAGTAGTGAATCCGAAGGGCGGAAACAATAATCATGTGATGGCAGTTACAATAAGAAGTGGGAGGGGTGATGATGTGAATGCCTCAAGAGAAAAGCATGTTGTAGATGATGATGTTGAGTTGCGGGATGATGAGGGACCTTTGATTGTTGATGATGTGGTTGAAGAAAACGTGAATAATGATATGAGGGTTGACATAGATGAATCCGGGGTACTCAAGATTCCATGAACCCGTCTAAGGAACACGTGATTGACATGCCCGAGCCGGTTATGCCAAAAGCCAAGGCACCCTTGCCTAGGCCACCTCCACCTTATCCTGAAAGTCTCAATAAGTAAAGAAATGATAATCAATTTAAGAAGTTCATTGATATGATGAAGAGTTTGTCCATAAATTTGCCTTTGGTGGAGGCCCTTGAAAAAATGCTGGGCTATGCAAAATTCATAAAAGATTTGGTTATAAAGAAGAGGTCAATGGATTGTGAAACAATAAAGATGACTCACCAAGTGAGTATGATAGTGCATTCAATGGCACCGAAGCTTGAAGACCCCAGAGCCTTTACTATCTCTTGTACTATTGGAAGTGCAGACTTTTCTAGATCTTTATGTGACTTGGGAGCTAATATCAATTTGAAGTTGTACTCGATTTTCAAGACTTCAGGTATTGGGAAACCTAGACCAACTTCAATGAGGCTTAAAATGGCGGATCGATCGATGAAGCATACCTTGGGAATTATTGATTATGTGTTTGTCCAGGTGGACAAATTCATATTGCCGATCGACTTTGTCATTTTGGATTGTGAAGTATACTATGAGGTTTCAATTATCTTAGGTAGACCTTTCCTGCAACAGGGAAGGCATTGGTTGATGTTGAAGCGGGTGAACTCACTTTCCGAGTGGGTGATAAAAAGGTCATCTTCCATGTTTGCAAATCCATGAAGCAACCCAATAGCACCGAGGGGTGCTTATTTGTAGACCTTGTCACAACTGTGATTGTAGATGATACCGGTGCTATGATCAACGTGGAGGATCCTCTTGAGGTCGTGCTGTTAAATATGGATGTCAATGATGATGCAAGCAAAATGGAGTGCGTGAATGCCCTACATGGGATGGGCTCTTATTCTTATGAGCCAAGAAAATTGTCTTTGGATCTTGAAAACCGAAAAACTCCAGCAGCAAAGCCATCAATTGAGGATCCACCAGTATTGGAATTGAAGCCACTTCCTCCATACCTCAAGTATGAATTCTTGGGCTCAAACTCCACCTTACCAGTTATCATTTCTTCTTGCCTTACTAACCTGCAGGTTGAGGCCACTTTGGCGGTGCTTCAAAAGCGAAAAATTGGATGGATGCTAGCTGACATTTCGGGAATAAGCCCCGCATTTTTCATGTACAAAATTATTTTGAAGGATGATGCAAAGCCTTATTTGGAGCATCAAAGAAGATTGAACGAGGCTATGCAAGAGGTGGTGAAGAAAGAGGTGATCAAATTGTTAGATGTCAGGGTTGTGTACCCTATTTCTGATAGCTCGTGGACTTCTCCGGTGCAATGCGTGCTAAAGAAGGGTGGTATGACTGTGGTGCCTAATGAAAACAATGAACTTATTCCTACTCGGACGGTCACCGAATGGAGAGTATGTATGGATTACTGGAAGCTAAACGAGATGACCCAAAAGGACCATTCTCCATTGCTATTCCTTGAACAAATGCTAGATCTTCTTGCGGGGCATGCTTTTTGTTACTTTCTGGATGGTTACTCGGGGTACAACCAAATTTTAATTACCCTGGAGGATTAAGAGAAGATAACTTTTACCTATCTGTATGGCACATTCGCTTTCCCTCGGATGTCGTTATTGTGTAATGCTCCGACGACCTTCCAACGATTCATGATCGCTATTTTCTCCGACATGGTGGAAGATATATTGGAGGTCTTCATGGATGATTTCAGTGTGGTTGGGGATTCCTTCGATGAATGTTTGGGTAATTTGGATAAAGTGTTTGCCTAGTGTGAAGACACAAACCTTGTGCTCAATTGGGAAAAATATCATTTCATGGTTGAAGAGGGTATAGTATTGGGTCACAAAATTTCAAAGCGAGGAATTGAAGTGGATAAAGCCAAAATAGAGGTGATTTCGAGGCTTTCTCCCCCAATTTTTGTCAAAGGGGTAAGGAGTTTTCTTGGGCACGTGGTTTTTTACCGATGGTTTAAAAAAGATTTTTCCAAAGAGGTACACCCTTTGTGCAAGTTTCTAGAGAAAGATGCTAAGTTTGTGTTTGTTGAGAAATGCATGGAGGCCTTTGAACTTCTCAAGCAAAAGTTGACCATCACTCCTATCGTTACTGCACCTAATTGGAGCTTGCCATTTGGGTTTATGTGCGATGTGAGTGATGTGGAGGTTGGAGTGGTGGTTGGGTCAACGTGTGAGCAAGATGTCTCATCTGGTGTACTACACAAGCAAGACCATGAATGAGACTTAAAGGAACTATACGGTCACCAAAAAAGAGTTATTGGCTATAGTGTTTTCTATGGAAAATTTTCAACCATATCTCATGGGGAAAAAGTTATAGTGCATACCGATCATACGGCCCTTTAGGTATCTGATGACAAAGAAAGACTCAAAGGCAAGGTTGATGAGATGGGTGTTATTACTTTAAGAGTTTGATCTAGAAATTGTGGACCAGAAAGGTAGTGAGAATCAAGTTGCGGACCACTTATCTCGTTTGGAGGAGGAGGGGAGACCTTATGATGGCCTTGAGATCAATGATTCATTTCTCGACGAGCAACTCCTTACGGTGTCAATGAACAATATGCCATGGTTTGCTGATGTTGCTAATTACCTGGTGATCAGAATAATCCCATATGAGCTCTCTTCTAACCAAAGTAAGAAGCTCAAGCAGGATATCTTCGATTTTTATTGGGACGAGCCATATTTGTTAAAGATTTGCACGGATGGTGTGATTCGTAGATATGTCCCAGAGGAAAAATAATTGAGTACCTTGGAGGCTTGTCACTCCTCTCCCTATGATGGCCATCATGGCGAGGCAATGACGGCTTCTAAAGTGCTTAGTTGTGGATTCTATTGGCCAACCCTGTTCAAAGATGCTAGTGATTTTGTGAAGAGATGTGATGAATGCTAAAGAGCAGGCAGGATTTCCAAGAAAAATGAGATGCTAAACTCAATTCTTAAAGTTGATATCTTTGATGTATGGGGTATCGATTTTATGGGCCCCTTTTGTTAGATCGTGCGGTAACACCTACATTCTTGTAGCGGTTGATTTAGTGTCAAAATGGATTGAGGCCGTGACCTTGCCCAACAATGAAGCTAGGAGTGTGGTGGCATTTCTAAGGAAAAGCATTTTCACAAGTTTGGCACTGCTCGTGCTATTATTAGTGATGGGGGTCTCGTTTTTGCAACAAAGCTTCTGACACGTTGATTCCAAGTACGGTGTCAATCATAAGGTTTCTACCCCCTATTATCCCCAAGAAATTGGCCAGGTGGAAGTATCCAATAGGGAAATCAAGAGTATCTTGTCAAAGACGGTCAATGCTAATGGGACTGATTGGTCAAAAAAGTTGGATGACTCTTTTTGGGCTTGTCGGACCGCTTACAAGACCCCAACTGGTATGTCACCGTACCGGTTGGTGTTTGGGAAAGCATTTCATCTACCAATGGAGTTGTAGCATAAGGCCATGTGGTCCTTGAGGAAGCTTAATCTTGAGTGGGATGTTGCAGCCAATTTTTGTGTTAAACAACTTAATGAACTAGAAGAATTCCAGTTCCATGCATACTCTAGTTCGTCCTTGTATATGGACAAGATGAAGTACCTTCATGATAAATATTCTCGTGGAAAGGAGCTCAAAGTTGGTGATTTGGTTCTCTTGTTCAATTCCCGATTATGTCTGTTTTCGGGAAAGCTTAAAACAAAGTGGAGTGGGCCATTTGAAGTTGTGTTTGTGACCCCTTTTGGTGCTCTTGATCTCAAGAACACAAACGGTAAAGTTTTCAGAGTTAACTGGCACTAGGTTAAGCATTATCTAGGAAATATTAATGACAACCACGTGGTGGCACTTAATCTCAAGTGATATGGCAACACGCGTCGTGCCACGACATTAAATCAGACGCTTCTTGGGAGGAAACCGAAGTCTTTTTCTTCTTGTTTTCTTTGATTTTCTTTGTAGTTTAGGTTTAATTTTTGGGCTAATTGGTTGTTAGATGTTGTTGATCAAGTGCAAAATATAGAGGAGAAATCGTTCTGTCTCTGAAGTTGCCAGTGCAGCCGCATTGCACTTTGTGCGGTCCACACTGGTGTGAGCCAATATGAGGAGTCTTTGAAGTTTGCCACCACGGCTGCATTACATTTTGTGCGTTCCGCGGTGGACCTCTGCGACCGCGGTCTATGTCTTGCGGACCGCAGAGATTGCCTTCTCAAACTTCTTCTAAACAAACCCAGCACGGACCGCAGTCCATTTTGTGCGACCGTGCTAGTGGGTGAGGCTGGGTCCCACAGGTCATTCAATAAATATACCTCAAGGGTCTCTTGTTACCCTTTTCAAAAAATTTACTTTCAGAGAACCTTTGGCTACTGTTCATCTTCTCTCTTCATCGTAAGAGCTTATTTGCATTGTGTTGCTTCACTTCTTCTCAATATTTGGTAACAATTCACCCACTTCCTTTTAGTTTACTTGTTTAATTTCGCTTTATTTTCTTTTCTTTTAGTTTTCTATCTCTTTTTCTCCCATATTTCTTCAATTTTTCGGTTAGTTTACTTTAAATGTTCATTCTCGTGTGCTTGGTAAGTAAAAAGACCTGGCTAAATGTGTAGGGACCACAACTAGGTAAAAAGTTAAACTAAAATGCAAAATCCCAAACCCTAACTCAGTGCCATGACTAAGCACCCTCTGCGGACTTCGATCCTTTTTGTCACTCTGTGGTGCTTAGATGCACTTCGCGATCCTTTTTGTGCAGACCACAGTGACGATTTTCTGAAAATTGACCTCTTTCCCAGTGAGGCTGCATAACATTTTGTGCGGTCAGTACTGACCTACCACGGCCGCGGTGCTACTTTGTGTTGGCCGTGGTGGTGAGATTTAGAGAGCCTGTTTTTGGGGCCTCCAACCTGTGCAGAGTGCAATCATGTTTGCGCAGTCCGCGGTTGTCCTTGTGCGGCAGTACTCCTTTTTTTGCGGTCCGCACAGGCCATGTTCTGCAACTATATATGGTTCTGTTATGCAATTCAGTATGCACATAGGTTTTATTGTTTCTATTGATACTAACAAAGTTAGATGTTTGTGCTTGCAGATAATGGTTAAACAACGAGGGGGAAAGGATCAAAACAACCCGAGAGAGGTGAAGTCTCCTGGGGTGGAAAATAAAAGATGGTCAAGCTCACTCCCCAAGTTCGGGGGAGCATAAAAAGAACAAGTAAGTTGAGAAAAGCTACTGATAGGGCAGATGACAAATTGGGGAGTGAGTACGAGCCGCCTCAGGAGGTTTCCTCAAATTCTATTGTTGCACAGATTTCTGATTGGTCCGGACGAATGAGATTGACCGATGATACTTACCTCCATCACCCCCTGCCCAAGCAGCAGATCATGTCCCCACTGAGTCATCTGAGGGATCAGCAGCCAGTAGCAGTGAGTACTCCACCTCCCCCGTAGCTTCATTATCCAGGGAGAGTACACATGGAGGCAAAGATGAGGTACAAGGAGAAGAGAAAGTATTTGAGGGGGTGAACATCAGGTTTAGGGGATTGCCCGTACTAGAAAGCCCAATGTATGGGAGGATAGATTTGTGAGACAAGTAGCCTATCACAAATTCAGGGAGTGGTAGTTGGTGAGACATTTGATACCGTCGCGGAGTTTCATTGGCAAAGACTTACTACCTCACAACCTGAATTCCAAAGGCAATTTAGAACTAGAGCGGGCTGGGAACATTTCATGGATGAATGCATTGATACAAATGAACACTTGGTCAAAGAATTCTACTGCAACGTAGCCCACATTTTCAAGGGCTCCAAAGTGACCAAGGTTCGAAACAAAAAGGTATTATTCGATGGGAAGTCACTGAATGTGTACTTGGGCTTCAATGAAGAGGATGAGACTCTTTTTTTGGCAAAGTTGGAGATAGGAGAGGAGGTCCATCCATGGTTAGCTCAGTACCTGGAAATTCTACGTACCGTTCCGGAGTACTTGACAGCTCGGGTGAAAATACTGCGAAGGACCCTAAAATTTGAGGAAAGGGGGTGGGTAACTTTTGTTTGCAGCCGGTTGGACCCTACTACACATGACCAGACACTTCCCCTCCATCGGGCTATATTTACGCCGATTATGGCAGGATACCCCATAAATGTGGGGAATGTGATGTCCCACATTATCTCTTTAGTGAGAGTTGAGGCCGACAGAAACTACCCTTTCCCTAACACCCTCTCAATGTACTTTCGGGATTTTGGGGCGGAGAGGAGATCCTACGATGTCAAGGGTAAGGCGATTGCCCCCATTCTCCTGGTACAACTTGAAAGGGAATGATAACCCTAAGTACAAGAACTACAAGGCGCCTGCCTCTACCCCAACTGGCCAGTCTGAAGAGCCGATTGTGGTAGAGGTCCCTACTGAGACTACCTCTATTGTTGGTGACTACCTCCCGACCCTTCTACATCTTCAGCCATTCCATCCACATCAGCATGCCTGGAGATCCCATCATCCCAGGTCCATCCCGTTACTGCCCACCGATTGAGCCAAACGCTTCAGAGCCTGAACAACTGGATGTATACAGCATTATCCAAGTTGTCTACCTTGACATCCACCATTGCAACTAAGTCAGCACCATAGCCCGTACAAGTCCCACAGTCTATAATGGATGCTTTGAAGAAGATACTCGATAACTAGGAGAAGATTCTCAAGATCCAGGATGATTTGGCACAAGCAGTAGATTCACATGGCAAGGCTCTGAAGGAGCTTGCCAAGGAGCACAAGACAGGAGCTTCCAGGGAGCCCATGAAGGAGCTACGGGTGGATGTGGATAGAGTAAAGGCAGACCACCTGCCTTTAGACTTATTGTTCGAGGACCCAGCACCAGCAGCAATTCTAGCAGCAGCCACAGATCCGGAGCAGACACATAGGCCTCAAAAAAAGAGGAGCAAGATTCTTAGAGTAGATGATGCCATCATCCAGTTGGCGGATCTTCCGGAGGCTTCCTCTAATCAGCCATAGGACGTACCAGAGCTAGTACAGGTCTAGCCCAGGTCCCAACAGCGAGCAGTAGGATACCGGGAACTAGTTTGAGGTTCCCGAGCACACAGAGGACCCAGGGACCATCCATGATCCTATACATATGGACATGGCTTAGGGAGTCTTCAAATCGTTCCTCTATTTTATTTTTGATGCTTGATAACGAGGGATTTTGATGTGTTGCATGCTCCTTCTTGCGTATTCTTGTTAGAAACACGTTCTCAATGCAATATACTAAACGTGTACTCTTTTGTAGGTTTTGATGAATGACAAACGAAGCAAAGATTGATATATGACGGAATTCAAGTACAAGCGCACAATGGTTGCGAATAAGATTGAAGTTCAAGATATAGCTTTTAATTGTTATTGAGTTGTTCTAAATTGTAATCTCGATCCTATAACTTGACTCATAGTATGGCCTCTCTCATAAAACTATTTTCCAAAATCATGCATATTTAATTCTGTGTCAAAAAGATTTTAAATCATGCATATTTACATTAGACAAAATGTTTTCTAAACATGCCTCAAAAATCTGGGCTAAAATAATCGATTATGTACTTATGATAATCGATTGTTTCTGAGCCAAGACTGCATGACAATCGATTATGAATTAATGGTAATCGATTGTGAGTAAGACAGTGAACATCAGGTTTTTCCAAATCTGCATGATAATCGATTGTGAACAAATGACAATCGATTGTTGTTGAGGCAAAGTTTTTCAATACTCAAAATAATCGATTATGAACTAATGGTGATCGATTGTGTTGAGTTGATGTCTTCCAGTGATTTTAAATTTAATTAAGTAATCGATTATGTCTTTAGATAATCGATTATCACTGAGACAGTAAGTTTTATGATTTTCAGAAAATAACAAGTAATCGATTGTTGCAAAGGACAATCGATTGTTGAAGCTGTCCGTTGTCAAATGATTTTCAAATACCATAAGGTAATCGATTATTGATTTTATATAATCGATGTTTTGCTTAAAATCTGGAAATGATTTTTAGAACGTTGCTAAATAATCGATTATAGATTTTATATAATCGATGTTTTGCTTAAAATCCGGAAATGATTTTTAGAACGTTGCTAAAGTAATCGATTATGAACTTAGTGTAATCGATTATCTGATTTTGAATATTGCCAGTAATCGATTATAGATTATGTATAATCGATTGTGAAGCGTTAAATCCGGGATTGATTTTTAAACTGACTGGCAGATAATCGATTGTTTGGTCGTAATAATCGATTATCACTGAGTAATTTCAGCAACTCTTAATTGGCAATTAGACAACGGTTGAACCAACTTTTTCAACTATAAATACAGCTTCATTTCAGTGTTTTAACAACAACAACATACACAAACTGATCATTACATTGCTATAAGCTTTCATTCAATTGTTCTTCATTTTCTACTCATTTCATAAAGCTTTTGAGAGCCATATTATTGCTTAAAGTTGTTGTGATCTTGAACATATTCTTTTACTCATATCTACTCAATAAGGAGTACTTTAGTTAAGTGAGTGTCCAAGTATTTGATATACTTGTAAGAGAATTGCGATTCTCTTGTTTCAAGGAACTTGCGTTTCCTTGGGTGAAGTCTTTGAGATTGCGATCTCCGAGCAACTGTTTGAGGCTTGTGTCCTCAAGTGTGTCACGGTTTGTTGAGCACCCTTAAGCTTAACAAGATAGTGAAAAATCTCGAGAGAGTCTCTCGGGGACTGGACTAACCACGTTGGTGGCCAACCAGTATACATCTTTGTGTAAGTTTATTTTTCTGCATTTATTTTACTTCCTGCAAAGTTTAAATTCCGCAAGAAAACGCTAAATTCTATTAATACGCTATTCACCCCCCCCCCTCTAGCGTAAAGCGTAGTTTCTAACAATTGGTATCAGAGCCCAACTCTCTGAAAACTTAGCCGTTTGAGAGAACCATCCATGGCTTCTACTCTTGACTCTTTTGCAGGAATTGAAGAAGGACAATGCTCTACCCGACCTCCTCTATTCAACGGCACAAACTACTCATACTGGAAGGAGAGGATGCAAATCTTTGTGCAATCAAATAGCTTTCATTTATGGAAAGTATTCACCAACGGAAACCAAATTCCAACCAAGAAGGTGGAAGACGAATGGGTTCCAAAGACCGAAGAGGAATATACCGCGGAGGATATTCGTAAGGTTCAAAATAATGTCAAAGCTATAAATTTATTATATTGTGCTGTTAATGCTAACGACTACAGGAAGATATCATGTTGCAAAACAGCAAAAGAAATGTGGGATAAGCTTGAAGTGACATACGAAGGAACCGACCAGGTACGAGAAGCTAAAATTGATTTCTTAACTCACTCTTATGAACTATTCCACATGAAGGAAGGAGAGAAAGTAGACGAAATGTTTGAGCGATTCTCAATGATCGTGAATGATCTACACACCCTCAAAAAGATGTTTACGGATAGAGAACTTGTCCGGAAGATCCTCAGAAGTCTCACTCCGGCATGGCGATCAAAGGCCGATGCAATCCAAGAATCCATTGGCATCACAAATGTCACAATTGACGCATTAAGAGGTAATCTCAAAACCTATGAATCAACTATACTTAACCCGTTTGTTGATGATCAAAGAAGGCAAAGGATTGCTCTAAAGGCTAGCCAACCACAAATTGATGAGGAAGGTGACAACGAGTTTGGACTCGTTATCAAAAGGTTTCAAAAATTCATGCGCAAAGAGTATGAACGCAAGAACAAAAAGCAAGGCGATCAACTAAAATGCTATGAATGCGGAGAAACCGGGCACATAAAATCAAATTGCCCTAACATCAAAAAGGAGAAGAAACCCTTCAAAAAGCAACGTGCATACATCTCTTGGGGAGGAGATTCCGGAGATGAAGCAAGCGAAGAAGAAGACGATGAAGCAGCAAATTTATGTCTCATGGCTCAAGAAGACGGCAAAGACGAGGTAAGTCAAATCTCTTCTCAAAATTTCTTTACTCTTGATGAAATGAGAAATGCTTTTGATGAACTATATGCTGAATTTATCAAAGCTTCAAAAACTGTCAAAAGTGTTAAAGAAAGCGCTTCTCTAAAAGAAAAAGATTTTCAAACACAGCTTTCATTAAAAGAAAAAGAATTAGAAAAACTGGTTTTCGAAAATGAGAAGCTGAAAGAGGAAAACAAGTTTTATGGAAAAAGAAGTGCTGATAAACCTAAAGGTTCTACTAGAAACTGTTCTTCTTGTGTGCTTCTTAAGAATGAAGTAGCTAGACTTAAAGGCACATTAGATAAGTTTAATTCTTCGCATAAAAACTTGAATGATGTGCTTGTTAATCTAAAATCAACTAAACATGGAATAGGATTCAAGAATGAAGAAAAGGTTGGTGCTAAACCACAACAACCTAGAGCTCAACCTAGGACTAATAACCAAAATGCTTATCCTAGAAGTAGAAATCCTAGAAATAACTTGCATGTTAGACCAAATAGTGAAAATGCTAGAAGACCTAGAAATGATGCTTATTTTAGGCCAAACCTTGAACAATTTAGAAGACCAAGAAATGACCCTCCACCTAGAAATAGATATTTTAGAAATGATGCATATTTTAGACAAACTTGTGAACCTCCTAGAGCTCATAATAGGAGAAACAATGGTGTTCAAAGTAGAGCAAGCAACCTTCATTCATCTAGTTACTATGTACCTAGAAAAATGCATAATCCCAACGTGACTTGTCATTATTGTAGACGTATTGGTCATATAGCTCCCGCTTGCTTTACTCGTCATAGACATATAAATCAATTGCATCATTATAACATGCCTAACCCTCAAGGACCCAAGATGGCATGGGTACCTAAAGAACATTAATTTGTTTTGTAGGTGTGCTTGAAGGGATCAAGTGTACTATGGTACCTTGATAGTGGATGCTCCAAACACATGACGGGAGATGAATCCAAATTCCTTCAACTAGAGCACAAAGAAGGAGGAAGTGTCACATTTGGTGATAACAATAAAGGAAAAATCATCGGCATTGGTTCGGTCGGTAAGGACGAAAACTCCTCTATTAAACATATACTACTTGTGAAAGGTTTGAAGCATTATCTCTTGAGCATAAGCCAATTATGTGACAAGGGAAATCTTGCTCTATTTGATTCGGATGAATGTCTTGTATTTAGACGTAGTGATTTCAAGATCATACTTCGTGGTTTTAGAATTGATAATATCTATATGGTTGATCTTGCAACCTCCTCACCCGAATATGTTGATTGTTTAGTAAGCAAAGAGGATAACTCTTGGCTATGGCATCGTAGAGTAGCACACATGAACATGCATCTTTTGAACAAGCTTCTTTCTCAAAACTTAGTAGTTGGTCTTCCCAGTTTAAAGTTTGAAAATGATTCTATTTGCGATTCTTGTCAAAAAGGGAAGCAAACCAAAGCATCTTTTAAATCCAAGAATATTGTTTCAACGTCTAGACCTTTGCAATTACTTCACATGGATTTATTTGGTCCCTCTCGTATTGAAAGTCTTGGTAAAAATAAATATGTTTTTGTAATTGTTGATGACTTTTCTAGATTTACTTGGACTCTATTTCTTGCAAATAAAAGTGATGCTTTTCAAAATTTCAAGTATTTCCTTAAGCGTGTTCAAAACGAAAAGGAATCGACCGTCACTTCGATTAGAAGTGATCATGGGGGAGAGTTTGATCACAATCTCTTTGCGGATTTTTGTGACGAACTCGGAATCGAACACACCTTTTCCGCTCCACGGACACCACAACAAAATGGGGTGGTGGAAAGGAAAAATAGGTGTCTCGAAGAGATCGCTAGAACCATGCTCGACGAAGCTAAGATTCCCAAATACTTTTGGGCGGACGCCGTGAGTACCGCTTGCTATGTTTTAAATAGAGTAGCAATTCGGCCGATACTCATGAAAACCCCATATGAACTTTATAAGGGTAGAAAACCCAACATTTCTCATCTACGTGTTTTTGGTTGTAAATGTTTTGTTCATAATAATGGGAAGGACCAATTGGGTAAGTTTGATGCTAAATCGGATGAAGGTATTTTCATTGGTTATTCCTCACGTAGCAAAGCATATAGGATCTTTAACAAAAGAACCCAAACTGTGGAGGAATCCCCTCATGTTGTGTTTTCCGAAGATAATACTCGCTTGGCGAGAAAGGAATCCGGTTTTGATCTTGCAGGTATCTTGGATAGCTTGAAAGATAAAATCCAAGAAGAACCTTCAAAGGAAAACAAAAATGAAATTGGGGAACAACCAACGGAAGAAGCGCCACAATTAGAAAAAGGAATAAATACGCCTAACGAGTGGAGAACGATCAAGGATCATCCTCTCGAACAGGTAATTGGCGATGTTGGAGAAAAGGTAAGTACCCGAAACTCTCTTAAGAACACTCTAGGACACAATTCTTAAGAGTTCACGGCATTACTTGTTAACACTAGTGTAATTTATTAATTTCGCTATAAATTACTAACTTGAGCGTCGGAGACGTTTAAATCTATCTTGCAGGTACCACCCCAAAGGTAGGGGGAATTATGAAGTTTTAGCACAAAATAATCGACTATTTCAAGCCACTAATCGATTATTTTCTGTGCAGTACATCGATTATCAGTATCAATAATCGATTGTTTATGACTGATTATTACTATTATGCATCTGTGTTTAATTTTTTACTTCCTAAATTGCATAATCGATTTCCGCCTCAGTCATTCAGCAATGCTTTCTACAACAATCGATTATTTTTTTCATACAATCGATTATTTGACAAATTCTGATATTCTCCAAGTTCACTGTATCAAATTAGTTCCCTAAATAATCGATTACCAAGAATTGACAATCGATTACTTCATATTAATTTTTTGTTACCGTTTGGCTCCTCAATCGATTCCTGTCAGGTCTTAAATGCTCCATAATCGATTACCAAAATTTAACAATCGATTATTTCATTCAAATTTTTTTACCGTTTGACTCAAGAATCGATTTGTCAGATTCAAAATCTCAATCAAACAGTAAATACAATCGATTATTTCAGTTCAATAATCGATTATCTAACGGTCAGTAATTTTAATTCTTACCGTTTTCTGACTGCTCCTAAACCAAAATCTCAGCAAATGTCTCCATTCAATGCTTGATAATCCTTTCCTCTATAAATAGGCATCATAAGAGCTCACATTCACCCACTCAAGCACTATCTCTAGTATTCAAAAGCTAAATCTCTTCTATTTTCTTTGCCAAATTCCAGCAGTCTTTCTCCTAACATGTCTGGACGATCTTCAAAACGTTCCCGATCCAAACATGGCGCATCAGCCTCAACCGCCCCTCCTCCTTTAAATTTTCCATACCAAGACGGTTCCGTCTTGTTCTTTGAAACTGAAAATGAACTCACAAGGTTCCTATCAAAATTTGAGAAACGCACCATTCTTCCTCCTCGGTTCTCAAATAGTAAACTCCTTGAGCCTTTCACCCCTGCCGCAAATATGTTAAAGGAGTGTCAACTATATGACTTCTTGCTTCTCACTCATCCTCACATAAACACAACTCTCGTTCAAGCTTTTTACTCAAACCTCCATAAAGATGAAGATGGCGATTTTGTCACCTCCATTAATGGGGTTCAAATTCTTCTCTCTGAAGAGAATCTCCACACCATTGCCCGCCTTCCAAATGAAGGTGAAGACCTTTACCGGTATATTGATAAGGCCGGGGCTCTCTTTGATGAAACCATCCTTCTCCACCAAGCCGGTATAACCTCCTATGATCCATCTATCTCTACCCGTCGTCCTACCATAACGGGAATGGATCCAAACTACCGGTTGATTCTTTACTTCATCACCCGAGTCCTCAAGCCTAGACGGCACAATCACACCACCATCTCCCAGGAGGATACCAAACTTCTGCATGCCATTGTCACCGGAGCCAAAATAAATTGGTGTCGGCTCATCAAAATTCATATGCTCGATGCCATCAGTGATGACATGCCTCTTCCTTATGCCCTCCTCATTATGAACTTCCTTGAAGCATCCGGATTTGTCACGGAAAATGGTCCTCTCAAAAGGAGTACCAAAATTTGGGAAATCTCGGAGTCTTCTTTCCATCATGATAGTGATCATGCTCCAACTCCTTCTTCAATTCGTCCACCCCGTCGTGCTCGTTCGTCCCAAGAGCCTACTCTCCAAACCATATCCGACCAGCTTGCTCAACTCACTCATGAGATCCATGGATACTTTGATCATGTCAATTATCCATATGCAGCTCTCGTTCCCTTTGAAGCAGCGCCGGATAACGAGGCGGACAACGACGGAAATGAATAAATTTTTTTTTGTGTTTTGTGTGGTTTTTGCTGTTGTTCTCTTTGGTTCCCATTGATGTACCCTCTTTTTTTCCAATAAATAAACCTTGTTTATTTCATCTTTTTGCATCTTTCCTTACTATTTTTTTGCTAATGGCAAAAGGGGGAAGAAAACGGGATATCGGGTATGCCCCACCTCTTAATTCATTGATTGCTTATAAGCTAAATTGAGGGGGAACTCTAAAATTGAGGGGGAACTCTTAAATTGAGGGGGAACAAGAACAAAATTGCATAATTGTTACTTGTCTTGAATTGTCAATATCTTTTGCCTAAATTGCATATCCCGCTTAATGTTTGCCATTATCAAAAAGGGGGAAATTGTTAGAAACACGTTCTCGATGCAATATACTAAACGTGTACTCTTTTGTAGGTTTTGATGAATGACAAACGAAGCAAAAATTGATATATGACGGAATTCAAGTACAAGCGCACAATGGTTGCGAATAAGATTGAAGTTCAAGATATAGCTTTTAATTGTTATTGAGTTGTTCTAAATTGTAATCTCGATCCTATAACTTGACTCATAGTATGGCCTCTCTCATAAAACTATTTTCCAAAATCATGCATATTTAATTCTGTGTCAAAAAGATTTTAAATCATGCATATTTACATTAGACAAAATGTTTTCTAAACATGCCTCAAAAATCTGGGCTAAAATAATCGATTATGTACTTATGATAATCGATTGTTTCTGAGCCAAGACTGCATGACAATCGATTATGAATTAATGGTAATCGATTGTGAGTAAGACAGTGAACATCAGGTTTTTTCAAATCTGCATGATAATCGATTGTGAACAAATGACAATCGATTGTTGTTGAGGCAAAGTTTTTCAATACTCAAAATAATCGATTATGAACTAATGGTGATCGATTGTGTTGAATTGATGTCTTCCAGTGATTTTAAATTTAATTAAGTAATCGATTATGTCTTTAGATAATCGATTATCACTAAGACAGTAAGTTTTATGATTTTCAGAAAATAACAAGTAATCGATTGTTGCAAAGGACAATCGATTGTTGAAGCTGTCCGTTGTCAAATGATTTTCAAATACCATAAGGTAATCGATTATTGATTTTATATAATCGATGTTTTGCTTAAAATCTGGAAATGATTTTTAGAACGTTGCTGAAGTAATCGATTATAGATTTTATATAATCGATGTTTTGCTTAAAATCCGGAAATGATTTTTAGAACGTTGCTAAAGTAATCGATTATGAACTTAGTGTAATCGATTATCTGATTTTGAATATTGCCAGTAATCGATTATAGATTATGTATAATCGATTGTGAAGCGTTAAATCCGGGATTGATTTTTAAACTGACTGGCAGATAATCGATTGTTTGGTCGTAATAATCGATTATCACTGAGTAATTTCAGCAACTCTTAATTGGCAATTAGACAACGGTTGAACCAACTTTTTCAACTATAAATACAGCTTCATTTCAGTGTTTTAACAACAAAAACATACACAAACTGATCATTACATTGCTATAAGCTTTCATTCAATTGTTCTTCATTTTCTACTCATTTCATAAAGCTTTTGAGAGCCATATTATTGCTTAAAGTTGTTGTGATCTTGAACATATTCTTTTACTCATATCTACTCAATAAGGAGTACTTTAGTTAAGTGAGTGTCCAAGTATTTGATATACTTGTAAGAGAATTGCGATTCTCTTGTTTCAAGGAACTTGCGTTTCCTTGGGTGAAGTCTTTGAGATTGCGATCTCCGAGCAACTGATTGAGGCTTGTGTCCTCAAGTGTGTAACGGTTTGTTGAGCACCCTTAAGCTTAACAAGATAGTGAAAAATCTCGAGAGAGTCTCTCGGGGACTGGACTAACCACGTTGGTGGCCAACCAGTATACATCTTTGTGTAAGTTTATTTTTCTGCATTTATTTTACTTCCTGCAAAGTTTAAATTCCGCAAGAAAACGCTAAATTCTATTAATACGCTATTCACCCCCCCTCTAGCGTAAAGCGTAGTTTCTAACAATTCTTTGATTATAAATTCTTATAAAATTGTCCCATAAGGCTCATAAGTTGTGCTTGATTGCAGGTTTGATCAATAAAGTGATGAAATATCAAAGATCGGCTCAAAATGAGTGAAACCTGCTCAAGCACCTAAGACAAGGCAAAACTCAGGAGAACAGGCCTAGTGCGGCCACACTACTCTTTGTGCGTCCCGTACTATAGAGATTCATAGATTCAGAATCTACGGCTTCAAGCAACGCGGCCGCATATCATTCTGTGTGGTCCGTGGTGAAGGCTCTGTGGCTTCACTAGCATAATGTATGGTCCGGGAAGAGAAGTTCAGAGAGAGGACATATGCCCAGGTTTAAGTCATCGCGGTCCACGGTCATTATTGTGCGGACCGCATTGGAGACCTCCGCGGCCGCGATCCGTAGAGCCTGAGTTCAGAGAGCCAAGATTGCAAGTTCAAGAGCCTAATGCAGCCGCAATCCATTTTGTATGGCCCGCACTAACCTCATAAGGGTATTTTTGTCCATTTTTTCTAGATTAATATAAATCAAATATTTCCATTTTTAGGGCATCTTAGCTTACCTTTAACATAGATTTTTTGTATTTTCTTTAGTTTTTAGTTAATATGTCTTTTTTCCATCTATTTCTCCATTTTCTTCTTCAAGCATGAGTAGTTAAACTCATTAGGTAAGGTTGTGGCTCAATCCTAGTGTGGGTAATTCATGGGTGTTGCAATTTAAGGCTAGATTGACTATGGGTGTTTGTTATTTGGGTCAATTTTATGGTTCAATTTATGAATTGGTAGTTGCAAAGACTAGTTTTTGCTTAGCTGACTTGGTTCTTCTTGAGAAAGAGAGCCTTAGTCTCCAAAATTGACCCAACAGGGAATTGGGATGGACTAAAGAGAATTGATAGTCTCAATTAAAGAGTTAAACCTCGGGAGAGTAATTACCCTACTTGAATTCTAGTTGCTTGAGAAAATTTGCCTACTCATTTGGTCTTGAGAAAGTCAATTGGGCAAAATCACTCTCTCTACCGAGAGGTGTGAGAGTGGGTAAAATCGTACAACATTTATAGCATATTTCCCAAAACATGTCAAGCATGCCTTAAAAGCAATTACCTGTCAATTAGCCACATAGGTGAAAGTTACTACCCTAGTGCCTTTTAAACTATTAGATACAACTCATTGCAATTTTCACTTAGCATAATTAGTTATAATTAGTAGTTGATAATTTGAGATTGTTACAGAAAACCCAAAAACATGATGAGAAGATCAATTAATAACACACTAACACAATTCTAAGCTAGATAGATACTTAACTCTAATCTTAGCTCTCTATGGATTCGATCCCGACCCAAAATCGGGTAAAAGCTATTGCGACCCTCTCTTGCTACTCTTTAGTAGTGCGAAGTTGGGTGTGATCAAGCCTTAATTTGACTTTTGTTAACTTTTTGAAAAAATTATAAAGATCTTAGCTTTATCTATTGTTATTGATTTCTCTTGCATTGCTTGGTGATACTAAGTCGATTTTGGTTAGATTTGAGTTGTGTGGATGCGAATTATAGGGGAAAAGCTATTTTTGAGGGTTGAATTGCCTAGTTGAGCCTAACTTTATATGGGGGAGCTACTCTTAGGATTTGGGATTGATTATGTGATTTGTACTATATAGAAGCTGTGTACGCAAGGTGACAAGTGGTTACACGGGTTGTATGTGATAATTGACCGCTTTAGGCTACTAAAACTTAAATGCTTATAGTCAATCTACTCTTATTTGTATTTGTCCAGCTTCACATGCAATAAATGACCTTGTTAATACTTGTTCACATCTTACTTGATATTTTTCTCTTATGTTTTAGTTGACTTTGTCGCCTCTCACATTACCACATGTTACCTCTTTCATTGTTGATTTATCATCATTTGAAGTTATTGTTACATGTTAGCTCTTTCATTGTTGAATATCATTACCTGAATTCATCGGTACATGTTATCTCTTTTATGGTTGATTATCCTTATTTGAAGTCATTGATATATGTTATCTCTTTTATTCTGAGTTATTCGTATTTAATAGCGTGGCTACGTATTATCTTTTTCAATGTTGAGTTATTGGTGTTGAAGTTGTGAATGACGATATCACGTTGAGGTGAAGTGTTAATTGTTGAGATATTTTCTTGTTGAGAATTTACGTTCATTGTTATTGTTGAAATTCTTATATATTGTGGAGGAGCCATAGACTATTGTTGCGAAAATATTGATATTGTTGATTATTGACAAATTGTGACATAGGAGCACTTATGGCGATGTGATATTGACGCGCATGCAATTATATAAGGCTAGGGATTAATATGTATGCGGCGGCATAAGACAGGACTTATGTGCGTGTTGCTTGTAAGAGAATTACGTGAAGGCACACGGTATCATAAGGTGGGATAAAGTGCGTGTAGCTATTTCGAGAAAAAATATTTTCAAAACTATTTAAATGTCCTATGCAGTGGTATAAGAAAAGGTTGTGATTGAGATTGTGAATGGTGAATTCGAGGAGATACCTCAGTTGTGATTCTTATTGTACACAGCGTAGTACCTCATTCTAATTCTTGTTATTTTTCTCATATTGCAAAGAATTTTGGTGGGACACTTATTTTTGTTTTGTTCTTCCTTGTTCTGTTAGTTATTATCTGTATATGATCATTGTAGTTCTCTTTAATTAATTTCTTCATGTTATTTCCATGCTTATAATTCTGATATTAGTTCACGCTATTAGCTTTTCGTATCAGTTATTTCTCTTACTTCCATTATTTATCCTTGTTATGATTTCATATTGTTTATTTATATCCTAGTAGGTGTCTTGACCTAAAGTCATCACTTCCATGCCGAGGTTAGGCTTAATACTTATTAGGTACCATTGTGCTATACTCATAGTGCACATATTTTTGTGCAAATCCACGCACGCTGCTCCTGTTGAACGTTAGTGATCGATTGTTAGATGCTTACAGAGACTTCAAAGTATGCATGCTTGGTGTCTGCATGCCTCAGAGTCACCTTTCTTTATCTTTATTTCCTATTATATTTTCATTCAGACAATGATATAGCAAACATTTTAGTTTACTCTGTAGAGCTTATCACTCAATTCCACCAGTTTTAGAAAGTGTATTGTTAAGATTCTATTGCGGGAAATTTTACGAGTTTATTAATCTTACTAAATATGTGCCATTACGACATACTAGAGAAGAAAAACTAGGGTCGTGACAATGTTAAGGGCAAGTGGCCAGATGAGCTACCGGGAGTACTATGGGCATGCCGGACCACGGCAAAGTCGAGCACAGGAGAAAGACGCTTCTCTCAGGTATACTATAGACATGTAATTGTTTATCTTCCCCAAGATTTTACATATTTTGGCATAAAATATGTAGCTTAAGTTTAGTATCGGTATTGTAAATAGTGTTGACTCTTTTACTTTATTTTATCACAAAAATAAAAATTACAAAAATACTTTTAATTTAGCTAATTAACATTTTATCTAGTTATTTTTAATTTATCAACCTTAAATAAAATTCAAAAAAGACAAAAAAAAATAGTTCCACTTTGTTTTCAAGAATATTATTTTAATTTTACAATAATTTTTCCATTTTTTATCATTAGTATGGTATTTGAAAAACGGAAAAGGGCTAAAAATACACCTATTGTATGGTAAATGGTTCATAAAAGTGCCACGTTAATCTATCCGTCTGAATATATGCACCATGTTATTTTTAATATCAAAACTACACCTACGATTAACAAAAATCCAGCTGGGCATCTCATTAAATGACCTGGCATTTTTTCATTGGTCCACGCGAACCAGTGGGGCTTACATCTTAAGTGGGTTTGATTTTACTCATTAAAATGATCCGACCCAAATTCTTTTAACCATGGTTAGGTCTTTTAACCCTAAACCCACGATTAAATATTTACTTTTTACATTTTCAGTAATTTTTCTTCCGCTTTGTTTATCTAAAGCTTCAATGGCGATTTCAGGGTTTTCTCAGGGTTCTTTGTCTGGTCCCATTTGGTGAGCTCAAAACAGGAAGACCTTTGATTTCCAGCTATAACTTGCATTATTATTCGATTAAGGTATGTATTTCCTGCGTAAATGTATTAAATTGTCGGGTTGGGGAATATTTTGTACCTTTTTAGAATTTTATTATGTTACTTTTGTTTATGGTGGTCCTTATCATATTGGTCCTACTTATTAAAGATGTTGTTTCTGTCGACTTGTATATTTAATTGATGGTGGGGTTTCAAATCTTTATATTTTTTACTATCCCTTTGTATTATAATGCTGATGTGGTCCCATTTTGCTCTTGTGGGGTTTCAAATCTTTATTTTTTTTACTGTCGCTTTGTATTATAATGCTGATATAGTCCTATTTTTCCCTTTTTTTATTGTTGTTACATGTGCTTTTATCAGAAGGATGGTGGATAAATTGAACTTACACTTTAATCATGGAGGTGTGTGGGTATTGGAACCTAGGTTGTCTTATACTAAGAGAGATGTCCATGTGTTGAGTGACTATGAAGTAGACCATATCTCTTATATTGATTTGTGTAAAGAATACAGTGAAGTAATAGGATATGTTGAGGTACAACAGCTGATATTTCTTGACCCTTCTGAGAGGTATTTTTTGGTAGATGGGGATGAAGGGATTAGGAAGATTCAAGCCTTAATTAATGATGGTTTCATTAATGTGCAATTATTTGGGATTGACCTGTTAGATGATACTATTAATGTTCTTATATTTAACCAAATTGGAGGAGCAGTAGATATTGTACCTGTTGTTGCAGCTTCTGATTGTGATAGTAGTCAAGATGATGAAGACATTGGAAGTGTCGATAGTGGTTATGATAGTGATGCCCTAGGTTTATTTGAGAGGCAGAAGAAGTATGAGGTAACTGACAACCTTGATAGGTATAAAACATTGGAAAAAGGGTATGACTTTCAAAACTCTTAAGGAAAATAAGGAGGTTATTGGTTATTATGTTGTGTCTAATAAGAGGGGCCTTCAGGTAGATAAGAGTTGTACTAAAAGACTTAGATACAAGTGTCAGGTAGGGTGTCCTTTTAAATGTCTTATTTCTAAGGATGGCAAAGATCAAGGGATAAAGATAAAAACTTGGAGGGATGAACATGATTTTAGTGAAGTGTTTGAGAATAGAAGAGCTACTCCTTCTGCTTTAGCACATTACTTTAAGACAAAGATTCAAAATAATCCTAAGTTTAAGATTAAAGAGATGAAGAATGATTTAGAGGATAGATTTAGTTTGAATAGGAGTACCTCAAAGTTAAAAAGGGCAAAGAGAATGGTTTTAGAGAAATTGGAGGGTTCTTACTCGGATGAGTACAATAAATTGAAGGCATATGCTCAAGAGTTGAGAGACACAAACCCTGGCATTGATGTGGTGATACAAATATCCAAGGATGCAATGGAGGAGGGTAAGAGAAGATTTTTGAGGATGTATGTTTGCTTCCAAGCCCTGAAGAGTGGATTCAAAGCAGGTTTGAGACCTTTTATAGGTCTAGATGGAACATTCTTAAAAGGCAAATGCAAAGGGATGTTATTAATTGCTTGTTCTCAAGATTCTTGCAAGCAGTTTTATCCACTAGCTTGGGCTGTAGTGGATAAGGAAACAAAGACAACCTGGCAGTGGTTTATGGAGAACTTGAAGGATTCTTTGGACTTGAAAGATGGTGAATGGAACACATTCATGTCAGATATGCAAAAGGTATGTATCCTTATTCATTTTTTTACATTCAGCAGTGTATTTTTACATACAATCAGCAATTTTTTTATAGTCAGCACTATACTTAAAGTCAGTACTATACCTACAGTCAGCACTGTATTATTTGTGCAGGGTTTGTTAGATATTGTGAGGAATGTGTCCACAGTCATATCACAGATATTGTGCAAGGCATGTTGAAGCAAATTGGAGCAAAAACTGGAATTCTGATGAGATGAAAAAGTTAATGTGGTGGTGTTCTTGGAGCACTTATGAGGAGGAATTTAAGGATATGATGAAAAAGCTAGGTGAAGTTTCTGAGGATGCTGTCAAGGACTTGCTGAACTATCCTCCAATCACTTGGTGTAGAGCTTACTTGATACCCAATGCAAGAATCCATTGGTGGACAACAACTTTACAGAGTCCTTCAACTCTTGGATTCTTGAAGCTAACATAAGCCAATATGAAGATGCTTGAAGATATAAGAGTGAAGGTAATACTATATTGATTTAACTGTCCATTTACTATGTTGATTAATAGTTAACTATCCATAGTTAATACTGATTTACTATTGAAGGTGATGAATCAACTTAAGGATAGAGTAGTAGAAGTAAACACTTGGAGAGGTGAATATAGCCCATATGCAATGGAGTTATACAATAATTATAGAGAGATGGCCATCCAGTGCAAGGAAAATTTCAATGGAGACAAGGGTTTTGAAGTAAGTGAAGGTGAACACAGGCACACAGTGATTCTGGAGCAACAAAGGTGCACATGCAGGCTTTGGGATTTGTTTGGAATCCCTTGTGCTCATGCTATCAGGGCATACTTATATAAGAAACAAGACCCAACAGTTGGGATTCACTGGTGGTATTCCAAACAAGCCTGGCGGATGGTGTATCAGCACAAAATGCAGCCTGTTAGAGGTGAAAGATTCTGGAAAATTGAGCCACACCAAGCCATAGAACCACCACCACTAGCAAAGATGGTTGGTAGACCTAAAGTGAAAAGGTCAAGAGAGAAGGATGAAGCTAGGAAAATACAAGGACAATGGTCAACATCTAGGAAGAGTCTTCAGATGACATGCAGTTTTTGTGGAAAGCCAAATCATAATAAAAGAAGTTGTCCATTAGCTAACAGGGTAATGGACACTCAGACAAAGAGAGTGCAAGACCACACTCAGACAAATGAAAACCAAGAATCAGTATTCTTTATGGTACCTACTCCAGGTTTTCAACCACAAGACCAACAATCCAGTCACACCACTCAGAAGCCAACTCAGCAATCCAGTTATGACACTCAGCCAAGTCAGCAGCCCAGTCAAGACACTCAAATGCCAACTCAGCACTCCAGCACTCAGAATATTCAGACCAGAAGAAACCTTATTCAACCATACTTAAGTGCAGATTCTGACCCAGTTTTGAGGCCTAAGGTTGTGTCTGATATTAAGACTAGACTTCAGCTTAGGAGTCAACAAAATTCTAGCACTAGGAAAATACCATTCACAGGTGATCACACTGGTAGCTCTCAACCAACAAAACTGCCATATTCCCAAAGAAAACAACCTGGAAGGGGAAGGAAGTAATGAAAACAACTCAATTGTTGGGTATAAAAGAGAAAAAAATTGGCAAACTCAAAGCTAGAAGCGGCAAGGGTAAGGGCAATGGGGAGTAGTGTAGCTTCAAAAAACTGAATGTAATCCTTTTTTGCATGATTGTTCAGTACATGATGTTTGTAGACAAGTAAATGTTGTGTTAGTGTTGTAGGTTTTTGGATCACACATTTACTTGTCTAATAGTAATGTTTTGTTGGGCTTAATCAATGTAAATTTGCTACTCTATTTATGGCAATGTTCTTCTTCTCTATCTTTAACAAGTTGTTATTGTGATAGTCTATGCAAGTTGTTATTGAGATAATCTGTTCGTGTGGAAATGCAGATACCATGTGCATCTTAGACCTGCAGAATTTAAACTGCATCATAACATGGAAATGCACTCTAACATAATGTACATCTTACAATTATTTTAGAGAATTTAAAAGACCCAATTCATCCATCCAGTTACAATTTAAATGTTAACAAAAGGAAATGCAGAACCATTACATAAACAAATGCTAAAAAACTTCATTTCATACCAAAATAGTACATAAACATTACAATTGCAGAAAAAGATTAAAAAAAAAGAAACAAATACATAAACTGCATCATGACATAACTACACCAGACCATAACAACACTAAATTATCTTGAAAACTAACACTAACACAAAGCCAATCCAAGATAAAACAATAAACAACTTCATATTTTGTAGTTGAGCCTTCATCCTAGCAACCTTCTGTAATTTTGTTGAATTTATTCCCTCGACCACTTCCATTATTTTCAGATTTTTAGTCTTTCAGCAGAAACATCAACTTCCAGGTTAGCCACCATCTTCTTCAGATAATTTCTTTCAACTTCAACCGATTTCAGTAAAGTATTCAAGTTATGGATTAGCATCGTCACATGTGGTGGCATCTCTTCATCACGTCATTCCCACAAACCACAGAAAGAGGTCTCGTCAAAACGAGGACATTTGTAGAATCGACGACCACCCTTCAATTGAGTCTTAGCCACAAAATAATTTGCAGTTAAACACAACCACAAAGTTGCGACGAACCAGAAGAGACGGAATTTTCAGACATTTCGAAGGGAAAAAACAAGTTTTAATTAGTTGTAAAAGAAATTTTTTGGGGAAGAAGAAAGGGGAATAGTGGAACTGATAAACTCAGCTCTAAATTGGGAAAGAAAAGGGTATTTAATCGTGGGTTTAGGGTAAAAAGACAAACCCATGGTTAAAAGAATTTGGGTCGGATCATTTTAATGGGTAAAATCAAACCTAGTTAAGATGTGAGCCCCACTGGTCCGCATGGACCAATGAAAAAATGCCAGGTCATTTAATGAGATGCCCAGCTGGATTTTCGTTAATCGTAGGGGTAGTTTTGATATTAAAAATAACGTTGTGCATATATTCAGACGGATAGTTTAACAGGGCACTTTTATGAACCATTTACCATACAATAGGGGTACTTTTTGCCCTTTTTCGTTTGAAAAATACCAAAAAATAGATTTGTTTTAACAGTTAGTTTTGTTTTAATAGTTATTTTACTTAAGTAGGATTAATTAGTAAATAGTGTAGTATTTTTGGTCTTATTTTAGAAGAAATAGTATGAAATTTGAGGCTAATTTTGTTTGGTCTTAATTGAAAAGGCCCAATTTCGATAGCCCAAAATATTGAGCCCATACACATTCCCCATTTTGACCTAAACTGATTATTACCCCCAATAAAATAATGCATAATTCCTAAATCCTAAATGTAGAGCTAGACTAAAACAAAAACGGCAGATTCCGGAAAAAGAGACCATCGTCTCCAATTACAAAAAAAAAAGATGGCATAATTCCAAATTTCTTAGGCATGAAATGCAGCCGAGCAACAACTGAAAGTGAGGCTTCTTCAGCTTCAGCTTCAGGTCGACTATGAATCCAATTCTTCAAACGTGAAAAATAAAGCTGCTAATCTTTTCACGCTTTCTGGATATAATAGTGGAAACTGAAACTTGATTACCTAAGATGAATAAATTTTCTATGGCAAAAGCTAAAAAAATTCAGCCATGAACGGCCAATATCTAGCTCCTCTCTCATGCTATTTTCACTACCAAAACATTCCCAAAATCACCTAAATTAGTAGCCAAAAAACTATGCAAAACTCTAGCCTTAATTTATCTCAAATTCCATCCCCAAACTCAGTAATAGTGTGCTGAAACTTACCCCAAACACCGGCCACCTCTTAGTCGTGATTTTCTATCGAGGTTCTGTTACAAGTTCCAATCAATAGCTCGTTTGTGTGTTGCCGCACGTTTATGTATCGCAAATTCAGCGATAAAGGTTCACATTCTTCATTCTTCTTTACTATTATTTAGCTCACTTTGTTACTCTTTCTCATTACTCTTTTGTTCTATGAATTGTAACATGATAAAGTTAATTGGGTCATGGTAATTTTTTATGTTTATGAATTACGTTGTTTCATTTGTGTTGTAAGTAGATAGATCTGAATAGATTTATATTTCTCTTCACTACTATGTTTCTGTTTTACTTTACGAATTGTTCTTGTTAGAATTTGGTATAATGATATGAAAGGGTTAAGTTCAAATGTCGTTATTAGAGATTTCTCCAATGTTAGTGTGTCATGGAAGTGAGTTGGAATTAATGAGCAATAGGCTTGAACACTGTTTAACAAGAGAATCAAAAATTAATTTCTATTGCTTTTTAGTCTTACTTTGAGTTTTGGATCGCAATGTATATCTAAAATCAGGAAGAATTAGGCTGACACAAAAATTTAATCTTTAGGAACTAGTTAGAAATGGGTCCTTTCACGTATTGGATTGTGGGGGAGGGGTGGCGTTGGAAAAGCTGGCATATGGTCCAGATGTTCAAGTCCATCGGCCCAATGCAAATGAATTCATAAATTGGCCTATCTTTAAATAAGCATTGATTCATAATCATCCCCTTAATTCCTTATACATAAATTATGGTCTCAATAATCTAAAATTAATTTTTAGGAAGTAAATATGAACCTCCGTAGTTTGCTTTAGGTGGTATAATAAAATTATCACAGCTATGGGTACGGTTCCCCTAACGTAGTTGTAATACATAATTTCTAAATCCGGGGGTATGTTTATGTGACTCGGCCATAACTTCTAATAATGTTAATAAATTAAAACATATTGTTAAGCGGGGGAACGGTTCCTGTTTTGATATGATTTGCAGTGTGTATCAAACAAACAAGTACGACAATCGTAACTTGTTCCAGAATAATTCCATAAATAAATAAAAGAGGTCAAAGGTTAAAAATGCACAATAGGTGTAAAATATGAATTAATCAGATAATTAGGCCAATAATAATAGTTGAACGGCCGTGCTAAAACCACATAACCCGAGAATGCCTAACACCTTCTCCCGGATTAACAGAATTCTTATCTGAATTTCTGTGTTTGCGGACCATAAATAAGAGTCAACCTTCCTCGATTCGGGATTTTCAACTGGTGACTTGGGATACCATAAATTATCCCAAATGGCGACTCTAAATAAATAAAATAATCTCATTTCGATTATGTCATTCAAATTGGAAAAACTTCTTATGTCCCTTTCGGGTAGAAAAATGAGGTGTGACATATACATCTCAAAGGCTCTAATACTGGTGGAAGTGGGGGAGCTAACTTTGAAGTTTTCCAGAGCGAACGAAGAAACGAACAATGAAGTATTGTTGATGAAGCTATACTTACTTGAAGAACACCGGAACCTGGCATACATAAGGATGGTGGCCCAAAAGCAAAGGAGGAAAAGTTATTACAATCGCATGGCGAATCTCCATTATTTCAAAGTGGGATATGGCTTTGAAAAAGGTTACTCAGAGTACTCGGAAAGTCAATGCCGCAAATCTAAGACTAACGTGGGGAAGTCCTTATCGAGTTTTAGCTATCACCAGTAAAAGGTCATATGAATTAGAAAATCAAGATGGAGTCAAATTGCCCAGCAATCAGAACGTAACTCACCTCAAAAAATATTATTGCCGAATGTTCTTGCCAATGCTGAAATTATATGTTGTACTCTTTCCTTCGACTAATTTTTGTCCTGGTGAGAGTTTTCTGGCAAGATTTTGAATGAGGTGGCAACACAAAGCATACTATAAAGGAAGGATCATGGGAAAAGGAAAGACCTTTAAATATTAAGGCGCTAAATTTCTCACACAAGCATATACGTCTGTTCGTGTCATTCTACAACATCAACCTAAGGTTATAAACCAACCTTTTCTTCCTCAAAAAACCAGCGATTTCTTCCTCACATGAAGCAACGATTTGTTCAAGCAAACTAGGGTTCTTCTTCATCTTCAACATTACAACAAGTCAACAACAACTTTCAAGTTTCAACAAGTATGTTTTTATTTTCATTCTTCTTCTTCTTCTTCTTCTTCTTCTTCTTAAACGTCCAAAGAGTGCTGAAATGCTGGCGAAATTTATTCAGAAAAATTATGTGTTTCTGGCCTATTTCTGTCCGATTATATATTTTTAATTCTTAGTTCCTATTGCCTTTATTATGTGTTATGAATTATTATTTTAATGGCGCCAAAATAAGATAGGGAAGACCCAGCTTGAGCTTATTTTGAAAGAGTTAACAAAATTCCGCTTCACTTCAAAAAAGCGGGCGCTTCGCTTCTCACTTCTTGCTTTTCGTGAAATGGGAGTTATCGCTTTTCCTCGCTTCACGCTATTTTGAACACTGCCAACACGATTTTTGATCAAGAATGAGCTAAAGTCAGCTACAACATATATTCTACAAATTATTCTGACGTCCAACCTTATTATACGTAAGTATAAATTATATTACCAAACTTTTATTCAAGATTAATAATTAATTATTTTAACTAATGAAAGCATGGACAGTTGATTTGTGGGTACATATGGACATGCGCATGTTTATCCTACGTTTGCATAATGGTTTAAACACTTTGTAAATATTAGCAAAAAAAAATTTCAATGCAAAATATTCCCAATTGTAAGTACTTTTTAAATTCTAATTCTAAGTTTTGTTCGCTCAGGGTTCATAATACAGATAAATATTATGTCATGACCCAGAATATAATTAGTCGTGATGTCACCTAACCTAACTCGCTAGGTAAACCAATTAACAACTAACCAAATCCAATAAAAATTACTAAATCAATTACGTAAAAAAAATATCTTAATCTGATACATTCCCCAAGAACTAGTAGTACAAATCATGAACTTCTAAAAATAGAATTTACAAAACTGGTATAAAGTAAATACACCATCTGTTCGAAAAGTACATAAATAGATTTTTTAAGATATAAGGCTACCATGAACAAGAGGTAGCTACTACCGGAACGCACATATGTCTTCAATTCCAGCTCCCGTCGATCATAACAACATCAGCAGCCAGCATCTGCACGTAAGGTGCAAAAGTGTAGTATGAATACAACCTACCCCATGTACTCAATAAGTAACAAACCTAAGCTTAGGTTGAAAGTAGTGATGAGCTGGAACAAAGGTCGGGTCCAACACCAACAGCCAACAATAGTTCATATCAATATAAAGCAAGCAATGAAAGAAGCAACTCATAGATAAAATGCTCAACTTTCTCATAGTTTTGCGAAAAGTAGTTCTGCTATTCAAGTATATCAGTGGAAAACCCAAATCCTTTATCGAAATCATCGAAAATGCAAGTAAGTTTGAAAGCTGTGATTTTTCCAAAAAAATCCTTTCAACAATGAATAAGATATTTCATTGTTTTTTCAAGATAGCAAGTGTAAAATATCTCTCTATGCCCATATATCAATATGTGTGAGAAGTCATGAATGACGTGATACTGTACAACATGAGAAAAATGCATCCATATGCCTGTTTGTCATGTGGGCATGTCAGTGCCATGTATCTTAGAGATGAATCATGTACTCACACTCTCAAAGTACTCAATCTCACTATACTTTCTAGTCATCATGCTCAATCACTCAGTACTATATATGGCCAATCCGGCCCAGGGAAGATCTATCTCGGAATATATACATCAACTTACCAACAATCGACCGGTACAGAGTAGGGCCCAACCAGCACGTGGGGAAGATCCATCCCCGGGTATATAAATGCTTCGAACAAGGTCCATGTTCAGGGAAGATCCATCCCTCAATATAATCAACTGCGCTCATTAGGGGTATGTGCAGACTCTGAAAGGGCTCCTTCAGCCCAAGCGTTGTCATAAATCAGTATAATCGTTGCGGCGTGCAGCTCGATCTCATATATGTAATCAATATAACATGCTGCAAGTGCAGTATGATCCCATAATATCACTCACACTCATGCTCTCGGCATCATTGAGGCATCAATCTCTCCAGTCTCTTGGGATCACAATGCCCTAAAACTAGCCTAAAATGATGATATGATATTCCAATAAATGAAAACAGAGACTGAAATATGATATGCAAATGAATGTATGACTGAGTATATAAAGTAATGAAAGCAGATAACTCAACAGTAGAAATGACCTCAATAGGTCCCATCATGATAAGCATGTAGCCTAGACATGGTTTCTAACATGGATCACAGCTCAATAGCTCAAATACGTTGAACTTTTGTAGTTACAAGTAAGATCAGGTAGCTACACAATACCACAAAAATTACAGAGTCAATTCACACGACGCACGCCCACACACATGTCACCTAGCATGTACATCACCTCAACACCAATCACATAACACCTAATTCGGAGTTTTATACCCTCAGCACTAAGTTTAGAAGTATTACATACCTCGAACAAGAAAATTCCAATGTCGAGCAAGCCAAGCAAATCTCCAAAATGCCATCTCGCACATACCAACCTCCGAACGGCTCAAAACTAGCCGAAAGTAACTCAAATTCATCAAATAAAGCCCAATGGAACAATTCCAAATGATAAAGATCGATTTTTTAATAAAAACCCAAAAATCACACCGAGCCTGCACCTCAAAACCTGACAAAACTTACAAAATCTAATAACCCATTCAATTATGAGCATAAACATACTAGTTTCACTCAAATTCGACTTTGAATCGATGTTCAAAAATTAAAAAAATCACATTATGAAACTTTAGTCCAAAACTCCCAATTTCTTCTTTAAAAATTCATCAATCAAAAGCTAAAATTGAAGATAGATTTATGAAATATAACCAAAACTGGGTAGAGAACACTTACTCAAATTTATATGGTGAAAATGCTTCAAGAATTCCCTCAATCTGAGCTCTATAGATCTAAAAATGTAAAGATTGCTGAAACCCTCGAAATAGAGTACTTTATAATCTACCCAGGCATTCCTCTTATTCGAATGCGGGAAAACCGTCGCATTCACGATGAACAAAACTAAACTACCTCAAACGACTCTATGCGATCCGAACAAATATCCACTAACAACATCGAAACAACGAATCGCACCTAAGTTCAAAATCAATGAACTTTGAAACTTCAAACTTCCACAACCAATGTCGGAACTTATCAAATCACGTTCGATTGACCTCAAATTTTGCACGCAAGTCAAATTTGATATTAAAGACCTACCCCAACTTTCGAAATCGGAATTTGAATCTGATGTCAAAAAGTTCACTCCCAGTCAAACTTTCTAAAAATTCAACTTTTGCCAGTTCAAGCCAAATTCAACTACAGACCTCGAAATAAGAATCTAGACGCGCTCCTAAGTCCAAAATCACGCAAAGGAGCTAATGGAACCATAAAATTCCAATATGATGTCAAATGCTAAAAATTCAAACTTGGTCAACTCTTCTAATTGAAAACTTCCTAATAAAGAATCATTCTTTCAAATCAGTTTCGAATAACCTGAAAATCAAAATTAATAATTCACGTAAGTCATAATACATTATACGGAGCTACACATGTCTTCAAACCACAGAGCATAATGCAAATACTCAAAAGGATTGGTTGGGTCATTACATATTGCCTGGGGACCTAACCTTAAAGTCAGAATGATATCGAAGTACTCCGTCAATGGGTACAGCTTTCATACAGAAGAATGGTCTAAAGGAAAAAAATTAATAATAGTGGGGGGGGGGGGTGAAAGGTGGTGGTGATGTTGATTATTATGGAGTACTTCAAAAGATATTAGAACTCGAGTATAGTGTTAGTTGACCGAAGAAAAAGTTGGTACTGTTTCAGTGTAAGTGATATGATAAAACACCTACTAGAGGTACAAAGGTGCATCCTCTGTATAAGATATTTGAAATAAAACACATGGGGAAGTATAAACTCTATGAACCATTTATCATTGCACAAAATGTGAAACATGTGTATGATGCACCTTATCTTTTATGAGGAAGAAGGTTGCATAGCGGGTAGTGACAAAAATAAAGAATGCAGATAGAGTTGAGGTTGATGATGCATTAAATGTAGTGTACCAAATGACATTTCAAGTATTGAAACAATAGTGGATGATGAACTATTGCAGAATAGTGAAGGCCTTTATGAAGAATTCGAGCTTTCAGCCCTTAGATCAAATCAAAGGGAAAATGAAGATGGAGATTCAAATGATGAATATGAAGCAAGAGAAGATGAAGAATTATATGATGAAAATAAAAAAAAATAATGATGATGAAGATGAATATGAATATGATCAATATGAAGAAAGCGATAAGGATTGAGTTGTTTGTGTGTTTTATAATTTGTTTGATTCTTATGTATATCCTTATGTTATTATTTTATTTTTATATATTATTGGACTTTTTATATTTTATTTCTTTAATCACTATAACATGTAGAAGAATTGCTTTATATTATTATATGTTAATTTTTTATTATTATATTTATTTTACTTAAATTGCACAAATAGCTTCTAAAGGTAAAGAAACGAAACAAATTAATAAAAAATATACTTTACCATCTACAAGTCATATTCCGTCAGATTTTCTTAGTATGAGTCCTCATGATTTTTCCCCTCCTTCTCAGTCAACTTCCTTACCACTTGAGCTTTTAGAGTAATCCCCTCCCCTCTCCTGTTTAGCATAGTAAATTATTATTCTATGCCGACTAATAGTGGCTCAACCTCCACTATCATTAATTTTATGCCCATGCCCACTTTACCACCTTCGAGTCTTCGTATCCCTAGTAGTCAGCATGGTGGCTCACCATTGATTCCATCCCCGGACGGCTATAACAATCAACATGATATTTCGCCTTTTGTGCCTCCATCATCATCCATTATATTATCATCTCCATCATCGTCTGCTCCTAGTATATCGAGACTGGATATAGAAGGCTTTCAGACGACTGCATCCTCATTTTCTAGTACTTCTTCAGTCGTTCCTTCACAGAGAGAATATGCTAGTGGGACTTCAGAGTAATTGACGAAGAGGAAGGCTTGAAAGGGGATCAAACATATTGAGGAGGAGCTTTCAAAAAGGCCAATAGCCGATAGCTGATGTCACTAGCCTTAACTTCTTTATCTACTTGAAAGCTGATGGGAGTACGGCTTTCTTCAAGGAAGTGTCCCATATGATATTATATTAGTAAAGAGCCCTTGATCCTAGATAAGTAAGCAGATATGCCTATGGCTGGAAAGATAGCGAGCGCTATTCTCAACTTAGTCTCTCAAAGGCCAGCTCGTTGTAACCCTAAAACACGGCGTTAGTGGGGTTGGGCTCCCCCTGCAGAAATACAACAAACATGGGACAGCCGGGAAAGATGACCCTTTGTTGATAATCATAGCCCATGGGTCGAGTAATTAATATTTTTAGTTTTAATTGTTAGAATAAAGTTCTACATATATTTGATATATGTTTATTTTACATATCAAATGTAATCCAGGTTTTGCCATCCTTTTGGGCCACACATATGGTTGTGGAATCTACGAAGCCATATTTTCATGAGCCGTAGAATTCGGTGAAGAGAGATACCTTACCAGATCAGAGTTAATACGTGGCTTCAATTTAAGGTACGAATAAATATAATTTCTATAATATTTATTCTATTCATCTAACTTTTGTTTTAATTTCAGAATAAGTGAGTATGACAGACTCAACATGAAATTGAGGAGAATGCTAATTTCGAGAAGAGTGCTCAAAAAAAAAAGATTAAAGAGACTTATTTTGTTGCTCAAAAATATAGTAGCATGCACGATTGGTTGCGACAAGATATCTGGCTTCAACTAATAAAGAAGTGGAACGCCGATAAATGAAAGCAGAAAAGTGAAAAAAAGAAGGCAAACAGAGTTTCCAGTAAGGGTGTCTCGTTGCACACTAGAGATTCAATTAGTTTTGCGGCCTATCGATTGAGATTGATAATTTATTTATTAAGTTTTACATAGTTTTACTTATATGTGATTGAACATAATAAACTCATGGTTTTAATTTGACAGGAAAAGGCATATAGGAGAAATGTGTCTCATGCTCATGTCTTTGAGGAGACACATAAGAAGAAGGAGAAGGAAGGGTCAAACCACGTGCATCAAAGACATAGTAAGATTCTAAATTCAATAATATCTTTATTTTTAATTAAGATTAATTTGTTTATATAATGTTTATCATCTATATTTCAGGAAGCGTATCAAAGAAAAATGGAGGAATGGCAACAAATTTAGTCTGATTCCCAATTGACGCTCGAACATATGACTTCGATACGGACACAGGCAGCCGATGGAGTAAATAAAGGTATAGAATTTTTGAATAATATTTATTTTAATATTATTTTGCACAAATTGTATGTTTATTCTCTTGCTGATTTATCTTTATTTTTATATTTCTCATGAAAATAAATAAAGGTAGAGTCTACGGACTTAGAGTACAACCATCATTCAGTCGCATTATTTAGTGGTTCTTCTGTTTCATCGAAAGAAGTTGAGACTATGCAGACCCAAATTAATGTATTGTTGCAACGATGAAACAATAACATATGCAAGAAACAATAAGTTTGATGTGGACATTCATGAAAACCAACATACAAGGGAAGGATCTAATAATGAGGAGACTGAAACTGATGAGGATGAGTAGTAATTTGGAATGTGTACTATAATATATAGACTTGATTGGATTCGACTTGGTTCATTTTAGACTTGGTTGCATGTCATTTTGGTTGAAACTTTTAGATTTTGATATGGTTTAATAGAATTTACACTTATGATTTTGTTATGCTTAAACTAGTTTGATACTTGAATTTTTGGCACAATTGATTGAGCATTTGTTATATTGGTTGTTTGATTTGGCAAGGGGGTATAGCCTAAAATACAACATAATTCTTGCCAAAATATATGACTGATTTCCGACCACTTTGGTCGGAAACTGAACTTGAAAATTTTCAGTCGTCGACTTAAGTGGTCGGATATACATCTTATATATATACAAATCATATATACAAAAGATAATTATTGAATAAAATAATAATTAATTATTTAAAGTACCAATCAAATCAGTCAGAATATTAATTATTTAATTAATATTTGTTGTTAACTGTGCGACATAATCGGTTGCACAAACTTACAGATCAAAACGATGGCAATTTTTTATATTATTCGGTCAACTCGACCTTTCCCTGTTGTGACCAAAACAGTCGAAAGTTCCGGCCGATTCAATTGCAAATATTTTACGACTATCATTTTTCGGACCACTTAAAATTTATTGAAAATAATAGATTTTCGATCGGTTTTTGACATATTTGGTGGTCGAAAATTTGACAATTTCTAGTAGTGCACGAACCCTAGACCCTATATTGAATTTTTACCCTAATCCGAACTCAAACTTGGACCGCAACCCCGTCCAAATTCGGATTTTGATCCTGGGCCAAAAATCAGACCATCTGACTCTTCTCCCCGCCCTTATTTATTCCGTCTTCTATAATATTTGCCTAAATTATTTTTTAAAAAATATATCTTTTACCAACTAAGTACCAAAAAATAAGTAAAACGATTACTTATTTTTTGAAGAAAACTGTTTTCGTGGAAAACGTTTTCTTTCATTACCAAACACACCCCTTTAACTTGTAATTGAAGAGGGCCACTTTCAGGGGAAAAGATGAGGCCACTTCCAAGGTGCTTTATTTATAAGCCCGTTTGGACATAAAAAAAATTTCACTATTTTTTTTAAATATTTTTTTCGAAATTAGTATTTGATTATAAAATTTTTAAATTTACTTGAAAATAAATTTTAAATTTTTTTAAAATTTTAAAAAGTTATTTTTCAAAATTTTCAATCATATCAGTCACAAAACTTCTAAAACAACTCAAAACTATATCATGTTCAAATACAAAATTTTTAAAAGTTAATTTTCAAAATTTTCAATCATATCGGTCACAAAACTTCAAAAACAACCCAAAACTATATCATGTTCAAATACAACTCTAATTTCAAATAATATTAAGTTTTTTTTTTAAACTTTTTTTTGGAATTTTATATTTCTTATGTCCAAACGCCCCCTAAATCTCTAGAAAGTAACATATTTTTTCCATTTATCTCAATAAAATTATAAATTCTAGTGATCTTCTAAATCTAGACCAAGGCCTTCTGGAATTCTCCACGCTGTCTTACATTTGACTGAAAACCTCTACCCTTCGTTTTCCTCTTCAGTCTTCATTAATATTCTACTCTCCTCAAACCTATAACAAAACCCTAATCCCCATCTTGATCAATCCATGGCGATAATTTCTGACTACGAGGAGCAAGAGAACAAACCATCACCGACGGTGGCTGCGTCAACGCTGACAAAGCCCTTTAAGGTCGTGCTTGATCCTGCTAACCCTCTAGGGTTTCTCGAAACGGCGCTTGAATTCGTGGGCCGAGAATCGGATCTGTTCAAGAGTGATTCGCTGATTAGTGATGTCAATGCTGTTGTTCGTATGGTGAAAGACAAGTTGGAAGCCGAGGAGCGCAAGAAGAAAGAGAAGGCAGAAACATCAAACACAAAGGTAGCGGCCGAAAAGAAGGTTAAAGAGGAGGTTCCAGCTGTTGCTACAAAAAAGGAGGCTAAAGAGGTAAAAGCCAAGGAAGTTAAGGAGGAAAAGGAGGATGACAAGAAGGGCCCTCGAGGTAATTTGCTTGATCCGTATAAACAGTTAACATATGATACATTGGTATGGGTTCTGATTATTTGAGAACAACAAATAATTGGGTAGTAAAGGAAAGAGGCAGAAATTGAGCAGAATGGAAATAGAGGATTTACATTACTACCTATTCCTTGGGAATGATTGTTGATATACTGCTATATTGGCTGACTAAGTTTGTTCCAGTTTGGATTTTGGGATTAAAAGTTATAGACTTCTGAATACTTGGGCTCTTCAACGTGATTGTTGCTGTACTGAATGTATTGTTCCTTGTATATAGTACCTTTGTATAGTAATGTGATGCGTTTTCACTATAGTTAACTGAAGCTGACGCTGCATTTATGTAAGTTTTACAGATTAATCTCGTATTAGGAAAAGAAAAAAGTAAGCTTGTCGTATATGAAGTATAATAATAAACACTGAATACTAAAACTGAGTTATACTTGGTGTTCATATAGACTTGAAACCCAAAAAACATGCTCCCTCTGACTTATTTATATAGTGGTACTTGCCAAGGCAAGACGCTAGAGATGTTAAACTCGTGTGTTGGTAAGGTAAATGTAACTTATGTACTTTATTAGTGATAGTGATCAACTGATAGGATTTGAGTAGTTTGAAGAATTTGGATTCTTGAAAATTGTGGAAGTTCTGAGAAATAGAAGGGTATTAACTTTTTAGGGACGTCCCAAAATTGAGGAGGGTTACATTAGTTGGATGAAGTAAGATTTCGCACCCGGTTGAGCTGCTTCATGTTTTATCTATGATTTACTTCTATTGACAGTTTTAATGTTATTTATCAAAATAATATATCATGTATGAACAGCTAGTTAGATGGCCATTCTGAAATTTCTTTAAACAATTGTTGGCGATTAAAAGTTTGTTGTGGATTATGTAGTCATGCCCTATTTTCAGTATGTGTTTTAACAGGTAGCTTAACTCATCAGATGCGCCTTTATTCTCAAATGAATTTAGCAAACAACACCTTATTTATAAAGTAGTCTTGCTTGCTGCTTCTCTTGCTAAATAAATAATCTGTGAAATTTACTACTTTGCTTGATATTTTGCATAATTGCTGAAATAAGCCTTTTAAAATTATTTTTCTTGAATTAGCTCAGATCGTCATTCTGGCATTATCTCTTTTTATTTGTTATCCTGTTTTATCTTATATGGTTCTCAAAGAATGGTAATTACTTTCAGTTTAGCCTTGTATACCTTTTCATGAACTAATGATATAGATCTTGATGGCCCTTCGATTTCACTTCCGTGTTATAGCATTGTTTGTCATCTCATTACAGTAAACTTCAATTGCATGTGAAGTGCTGGTACTATTTGCTGCATTTTATATTGGCTATATGTATTGTTTGCTATTGCTGCAAGATATCTTGTTTTGTCTTACCATTGCTTCTCAATGCCCCCTGCAGCTCCCAACAAAGGCAATGGCCTTGATCTTGAGAACTATTCATGGAATCAATCCCTCCAGGAAGTCAATGTTAATATTCCGGTACCCCATGGAACAAAATCAAGGTTTATTGTTTGTGATATATCAAAGAACCATCTGAAAGTTGGACTAAAGGGTCAGCCTCCAATAATTGATGTAAGTGTATTCTCCAGTTTGTAGTTGTCATATTGTTTGCTGTATTTACTTCTCAAATTGCATTGTCAAAATTGGCGCTTGCTCTATATTAATCTCCATTCCCTTGGGCATGCAGGGAGAACTTTATCGACCTGTGAAAGTTGATGATTGTTTCTGGAGCTTAGGTAAGTTGCTCATTTGTTTTACTTGCTTGGTGGGGTTCTTGGTATGTTGTTATAGTTTCCTTCAATCTTTGTCTCATTGATACAGTTGGCTGATACCCTGGGTTTCTTCCCCAAACTATGTGGTTGTGCTTAAAGAGTTCCAAAGTAGATCTTAGTGGAGTCTTGTTGGATAACAATTTTTTAGCTCTGTTAATGGCAAATAATATTCACTTAACATGTTTGCAGAGGACCAGAAATCAATCTCTGTACTCCTAACCAAGAAGGACCAGATGGAATGGTGGAAGTGTTGTGTGAAGGGTGAGCCTGAAATTGATACACAGAAAGCAGAACCTGAAAGTAGCAAGCTAGCAGATTTGGACCCCGAGACACGATCAACTGTGGAAAAGATGATGGTAGAATTTTATTCTGTTACAAATATTTTATAAACCATTGAGATCATTTGTTTTTATGTTCACTTTGGATCTTGCTCTTCGTTGACATAATTGGTTGCATGAGTTTTTACCTGATTCTCATGGTATGGTTTAAGCATGCTTTGTGCACATATAATGTACATTATGATTTACAGGGTGTTCATTGTCCTATGTCCAATAACAGAATCCTTAGTACTGTTTCTGATGAAGCCCTCTTGTGAATTGTGTGGAGGAGTGCATTTGACAATAAAAACATACTGTTCAAATTTGAAGTGTGGAGTTACGTGCTTGTCTTTGAAACATACTCTTTGAAGTGGTTGTAAGACGGCGTGATGTCATCTTTAGTTTTTACCAGTTTTGGCATATGTATAATTACAATAAGCTTTGAAGATGTTTTTTAAAGCCCAAAAATTTGGGGGCCTGCCTCTTATGATCAAAAGTAATGCCTTCTATTGTATCAAGGTGTAGAACTTTTTATTGAAGCTTAATAATAAGCACTGTTGTGTGCGCTTGCACCTCACAAGTTGAGGGTACAAAAAACTTTATTAAGCGTTTCTACATGAATTTTGAAGTGTTGTGTGTAAGCACTATCTGAGAAGTACTCTAGAAATTAATACACTTTGCATAGGCCATAGCTTCATAAATTTCTAAAATTTTCTATGCCATATTGGTAGCTTGGATTAGTAAAAAAGGGTTATTTCAGATTTCGGTCTTTATAGTTTATCCCGGATAAGTTTCATTAGTTTTGTTCTTTGTTGCTTGGAGAGAATGGCGTATAAGCCTATGTTGGCCACTAACAAACTGATTCACACTTGTTAATTGGTATGAGGTTGATGAGATAGAAGGTTACTTGTTTTTATTTTTGTATGGATTATCTATTTGAAATGTTAATTGTCTTGCCTCCTTCAACTTTAGTTGCTTTGTCATGATATCCCGTTTGTTATAATTTATTCCTTGTGGTATTGGGTATGATTTTAGTTACTTCTATTTTCTTGATGGGAAATGCTTTTTGCAGTTTGATCAGCGGCAGAAATCAATGGGTCTTCCAACAAGCGACGAGACACAGAAACAAGAAATTCTCAAGAAATTTATGGCAGAGGTAAAAAGTTTATTTCATGTATTATTTGTTGTCTACTTTATCCGGTTCTCCTCATCAGCGAGCTTGACTTGTGTTGTTCTTGATGTGCTGCAGCATCCAGAAATGGACTTCTCTAAGGCAAAGATATCCTGATATGCTGGTAATTCGCTTGGCAGAGGCTTTGCTTTTTGAATCATATTATTTTGGAAAGGGCTAAATCATCTTTTTTTGCTAATTCTTCTTTTTTTGGGGGATTTATTACGATTTGTGACTTTGGGGATTTTGTGCATTGAGCTGCTTATGTCGATGGGTGTCTTTTTGGGGGACTCGTGGGTTACTCATCTATACTTAGTTGTAACAGATTACTAGTACATTGGGTACCGGATCACCTCATATTCAATCAAAGCTTCTCTCTGTTAGTTTATAGCCTGTTTGGCCAAGCTTCTTTTTGGTCAAAAGCACTTTTGGGCAAAAATTGAGGTGTTTGCCCAAGCTTTTGGAAGGAAAAAAAAGTGCTTTTGAGGAGAAGTAGAAGCAGTTTTGGAGAAGCAAAAAAAAGTAGCTTCTCTTCAGAAGCACTTTTGAGAAAAATACTTAGAAGTAGTTTTTTAAAGCTTGGCCAAACACTAATTGCTGCTTGCTGCTTAGAAGTGCTTTTCAAACTAATTAGCCAAACACAAACGTCTTCTTACCAAAAGTACTTTTGAAAAAGCACTTTAAAAAAAAAGTATTTTTCAGAATATGTTGATTTTTGCAGCTTGGCTAAACAGGCTATTAGTCTTCATTTGTTCTTGTATTCAAGTTTCTGCTTTGCTCTCGGAGTTTTGGTTTATTGGTTTTTAGCCTGCAGCTTTAGAATTAATTTTCTTACTTGACTAGCTACAAGTCTTATCTATTTAGTGCTCGTTTGGTACGAGGGATAAGAAATAATTAATTTTGAAATTAAATTTAAGAAGAGTTCTATCTCATGTTTGGTTGGTAGAAAATTGTGTATGATTAACTTTGGGATTAGTTATTTTGGAATTATAGTATTTTTCATTCGTGTGAGAAGATGGGGTAACGAATTCTGGGATAATTAATTGCGAGATAACTTGTTTTCAATCAAACGATCTCTTAGAAATATAAATATGGTTTAATTTTTAAGAAGCTATATGGCACCTTCCTAAACCTTAGACATCTTTTGGGATTTGATTTGTCTTGGTTGATACTGGTGTTCATTTCTTTTTCTTTTCCTGCAACTCTTCTTGTTTTAAAGGTGAACTAACAACGTAAGCGATTTCATCTGTTACGTGTAACCACTTTTCTTATATTCATAATTATTTGATATGCTCTCCTTGTCGAATGTGTAGTTGTTTCATAACTGATCATTGCAACGAAAGAAAATTCAGAAAAGGGTTCAAAATGCTTCTAAATCATTGGAAATGTTATGAAATAGAAGATTCTTACACTTCTATTTAAGGTGAATGTCTTTAATGTATCTAATTAGAGAGATTTTAGAGTTCTATTAGTGGTAGCTAAGTCTTCCTCTCCCCTATAAATAGAGGTGCCCCCTACCATTGTAAATCATCCCTTGAGATCCCTCTCAACTCAATAAGAAGAACTCTCTCTACTCTTCTCTCTATTGCTATTGTTCTTGCTCTATTGTTCTTGTCTTTTGCTTTAGTTTATAACACGTTATCAGCACGAGACTCTACCGTCTCAAGTACCATTCTCGAAAATCCAAGGTATTTTCCCTCTTCCTAATTTAATTTTCGAGTATGTCTGACATTATGAAAAGAAAGTTCGTTGCCCTCGAAATTTCGGGCAAGAACTATATGACATGGGTGTTGGATGCTGAAATCCACCTAGATGCTATGGGTCTCGGAGACACCCTCAAAGATAAAGAAAAAGCATCCACCCAAGATTGTGCGAAGGCCTTGATTTTCTTGCGCCACCACCTTGACGAAGGTTTGAAGATTGAATATCTCACCGTCAAGGATCCACTCGTTTTGTGGAACAGCTTAAAGGAGAGATATGACAACCTGAAGTTGGTCACTCTGCCACAAGCACGATATGATTGGGCCCATCTGAGGCTACAGGACTTTAAGTCCGTTTCTGAATATAATTCTGCTATGTTCAGAATTACTTCTAAACTGAAGCTATGTGGAGATAACATCTCCAATTACGATATGCTTGAGAAAACGTTTACAACGTTTCATGCCTCCAATATGGTACTGCAGCAACAGTACCGAGAGAAAGGCTTTACGAAGTACTCTGAACTGATTTCTCTCTTACTAGTGGCTGAGCGAAATAATGATCTGCTCACGAGAAATCACGAAAATAGACCAACTGGGTCTACACCACTGCCTGAAGCAGATATGGTGCACTCGCATTATGCCAAACATAAAAGGGACCATGATTACGGTCATAAACGGGGTCAAAGCCAAGGACGTGGACAAGGAAGAAATTCCAAAGAAGTCCGTCACCCCCCAAAGAGAGATAACCACCGAAAGCAGAAACGGGGTCCAGAAGATCCTAAGGCAAATAGTTCAGAAACTATATGTTATCGTTGCGGTGGAAATGGGCACTGGTCTAGGATTTGCCGTACACCAAGACACTTGGTTGACCTTTATCAAGCATCTCGAAAGAGAAAAGGCCCTGAAACAAATTTTGTCTATGACGACAATGAAGATATCACCCACCTGGATGTGGCAGACTCCTTTGAGCAACCCGAGGGGAAAATAGACCACCTAATCGGCGATGGGACCATGATGAAAGAAGATGGAGTTATTTGATTTTATTCTACTTATTTGTATTAGTCAATGAATAAATCAATAGTCATTAGTATTAGCTCGTATTAGCTAGTTTATGATGCAATGTTAGCAGTAGTTCTTTAGAATATCTTCAATATGTTCAAATATCAATAAAACTTTTATTTTCCAGTGGGGGTAATCGACTAGCCTGAAAAACTAGTCGATTATCAACTATTTTTCGCATTAAAGTTGAAAAACGATTGATCAACAATCGATTGTCTTTGGCTAACAATCGATTGTCTTGAAACAGTGAGGTCTGGAAATTTTTCAAAAATAGCCAACAATCGATTGTCTTTGTCTAACAATCGATTGTCTTGAAACAGTGAGGTCTGGAATTTTTCAAAAATCACCCACAATCGATTGTCTATATCTAACAATCGATTGTCGTTAGGCAGTGTAATCTGGAATTTTTCAAAAATCATCCACAATCGATTGTCTGTGTCGATTGTCTATGTTCCAACAATCGATTGTGTGGGTTTAATAATCGATTGTCTTATGAAAAACGCTGAAATTTTCAAACTGCAAAGTAATTGATTATGGACAACATATCTGATTTTGTTAGTCAACTGTTAGTAGCAGATTTTGAAAATATTATGTGACGCAAAAGAATTGAACTTGTTTATTCTTATGTTCATGTATTCCTTTTGTATGTCAATTGATTGAAAGGCTCCGGAAGAGCAAATGTAACTCTGCCCAAAGGCATGACGTTTATCTTAGAGAATGCAATATTCTCCTCCAAGTCTAAGAAGAAACTTGTTGAGTTTTAAAGATGTACGCCGGAATGGCTACAATATTGAGACAATGGATGAAGATAATCTTGAATATCTCGTCCTCACTTTAAAGAATGTCTCCGGCCAAAAGAGGGTTATTGAGAAATTCCCGTCTTTATCTTGTGGCCTGTATTGGACAAGAATTAGTGCAATTGAGGCACATTCAACAGTAAATCTAAAGAATACTGAGTCCAATACATTTGTACTTTGGCATGATCGACTGGGTCACCCAGGATCAACCATGATGAGACGGATTATAGAAAGCTCATATGGGCATCCGTTAAAGAATTTCAAAATTCTTTCAAGTAATGAATATCCTTGCACTTCGTGTTATCAAGGCAAGCTGATTATCAGACCATCCCCAACAAAGGTTGGGACTGAGTCACCCCAGTTTCTGGAACGTATACAAGGGGACATTTGTGGACCTATTCACCCACCTAGTGGGTAGTTTAGGTATTTCATGGTCTTGATAGACGCATCCTGTAGATGGTCTAATGTGTGCTTGTTGCCATCACGCAACCTTGCGTTTGCAAAGTTAATGGATAATAGATGAGAATAATCTTGAATTCTTCATGAAAACGAGGCTGCCCGCTTCGACTTGGGTTCACGCCATTTTGCATGCAACAATACTAGTTTGTCGGCTGCCCACTTCGGTTTGGGGTCATGCCATTTTGCATGAAGCAATGCTAGTTCGTCGGCTGCCCACTTCGGTTTGGGGTCACGCCATGTTGCATGCAGCAATGCTAGTTCGTCTCTGACTGACGAATTGACACAAATATTCCCCATTGCAATTGGTTTTGGGTCATGAACCCAATATATCCCATTTAAGAAGCTTTGGATGCACAGTATAGGTGCCTGTAGCACCGCCATCCCGCACCAAAATGGGTTTGCAAAGAAGGTTAGGAATATATGTTGAGTATGAATCGTCCTCCATTATTCGCTACCTTGAAACATTGACAGGAGATTTGTTCACTGCACTATTTGCAGACTGTCAATTTGATGAGACACTTTTCCCAAAATTAGGGGGAGAAGTCGGTGAAACCAAATGGGAAATTTTGTGGAAAAATGTATCATTATCTCATCTTGATCCACATACCTCTATTTGAAAGAAGGAGGTACAAAAGATTATCCATTTGCGAAGGATAGCAAATCAAATGCCTGACGCATTTACGGACTTGAAGAGGATAACGAAATCCCACATTCACGCGGAAAATGTTCCGATCCGTATTGAAGTCCCTATTGGACGAATATCTAGTGTCATATCTAATGAGTCAAATGCACGCCAGAAGCGTGGCAGACCATTAGGTTCCAAAAGATCGAAATCCTAGAAAGAGGAAAAAGAACGATCTAAATGACACTATGAAAGAATCACATGAGGACGCTCATGATTTTATTAATTCCGAGATTCACGAAGAATCTATTGAGCCTGAGACTCTTGAAAATACGGAATGCAAGAATGTGAGGATCTCGAACCTCAGTCTGTGGTAGTACAAAATTAATTGAGAGCTCTCGAAGAGCCAATTATTACTATGTTGGAGAAACACAATTGAGTATTGTGCTGTAGTAAGTCTCAAAGAAACTTATTCAGTTTCCAAAAGTACACGCGAAGGCGATTGATGATATTGAGACTATAAATAAAGGAAGGCTTTGATTCTCCTATTACTACAACTTGTAGCGGGGTAATTTGTATATGAAAAGCTACCCGCTTTGTTCTCCAGTTTGTACTACACAAAAGAAAGAATGCCACAATAAAGTGGATATCTATTGGTATAAAACCCATGTCATAATAAACCCGAAGTTTATTGATAAGTGCACATGTCATGGTGTAAATTTGAAGTTTACCAATATTGATAATTTATTCAGTTGGCATTCATGTTAGCCATCTCATTTTAAGTATGATGTGCAAATTCACATAGGTGAATATTAAAGAACTAGAAAGTTCTTTACGAATACTCTTGTATCACTTGTTCTCCGTAATGAACTGACCAACTAAAGAGTTCGGGTTGAAGCCCCTTGATTCTGGAAATATCAAAGGTGAATATGGGCCCATTCACCTGCCATGTATACCACATATGATGCATCTATGATATGGTTACATGCGCCATTGTTATTAACCCGCAGCCTGGCAGTGCTTGCGAGGTAAATCGCTCAGTAATCTAACTTCGAGCATAGTTTCCAGATTCTCTACTCAAGACAGCTCATCTTGATAAGTTGGTTTATATTAAAGTTGGTTTAGCAAGATAATTATTGAGTGCTTCCACTTAATAGCTAAACTGTTTCTTATGAGAACAAAGTTATATATATATCAGTTTGATATAAGTTGTATACGAGAGTATATTCTCCCCTCACAAGTGGTTCAGGGTCAGGAACCAAATAATTTCATCTTATTATTAAGGTGCTGTGTATATTGACATAATGCACAAAGATGATTTTCCAAAGTTGAGGAAACATGTTAGCTTTACTAACATGAGGGGGAGACATGATAAACACTTGAGAAAGTGTTACATGGGATGAATTTTCATTTGTATATGTATATCCCCGAATATCATGATATGAACCTGTAGTTCATAAAAAAGGAAATGCAATTGCAACATATTGCAAAGCATGCTATACGCATTTGCTGACTCAAAGAAAGCAACTAAATGGAAGAGATACAGTTCAAGAAGAATTGATTCCATATGAAAGACATGTAGCTTTGAACCTATAGTTCATATGCTTGAAAGTATAAAGGCAAAGGTATGTATAGTCAATTTTCGATATCTTATTTGTTTAGCATGACATGAAACTTTGATATGCAGCTAAAGTCTATTATGCGACTTATATGACTTAACTTGAAAGATTTAAGTTGCTTGAAGCATATGCAATTCTTGGTCCTGAAGTACCACATCCTAAGTGCAATTTGTGTACATATGTATCTTGCTATAACTATAAGCATGATGGCATTGAGAATGCATCTATGGAGATATTGAAGAGTTATTCCACGACATTATATGAAGATGTTCATATCTATCAAGAACGATGATTTCAAGATGATGCACAAGATTGGAATGCAAATGCTCAAGGATTTAAATTGATGTACTCATTAGGGGGAGTCAATGCGCGTTGCACTCTTTTTCCCTTACAAGGTTTTGTCCCACTGGGTTTTCCTTGCAAGGTTTTTAACGAGGCAACCAATAGGCGCATATTCAAACATGTGTACTCTTTTTCCTTACTTTAATTTTTCCCATTGGGTTTTGGTTTTAAGGTTTTATGAGGCACATCATTGAATAGACATTCAAGGGGGAGTGTTATGAAATAGAAGATTCTTACACTTCTATTTAAGGTGAATGTCTTTAATGTATCTAATTAGAGAGATTTTAGAGTTCTATTAGTGGTAGCTAAGTCTTCCTCTCCCCTATAAATAGAGGTGCCCCCTACCATTGTAAATCATCCCTTGAGACCCCTCTCAACTCAATAAGAAGAACTCTCTCTACTCTTCTCTCTATTGCTATTGTTCTTGCTCTATTGTTCTTGTCTTTTGCTTTAGTTTATAACAGGAAAAGGTTTAAAAAACTCTTCATCTATTTATTAGGCTAGATATATTCTTTCATTCACCTTTTTTTACTTATACCCTTTGGAAGTCATGCTGAACTAAAAATAATTATTATTTTTTATAAAAAATTAAAAAAAATTGTTTTTTAAATTATTGCACCAGAAGTGCACTAATTTAGTAAAGTTTTATTTTTAAGTTTTTACCAAAAAAATCAGTTTTTACAAAAAAAATTCCAGTTTTTTGAAAGCATTTTTTTTGTAAAAAATACAAAAAAGAAGAAGTTCTTTTAGTAAAATATTTTTGTTTTTTAAAAACTGATTTCAACAAAGTATGCACATTTTTGAAAGTTTTTTTTTTCATTTTTTTAAAAACAAATGAAAATAATGTTTTTAAAAAAAAACTGGAAAACGAAAATAAAAAAAAATGTTTTAAAAAACTGAAAAAATTTAAAAAAATATTTAAAAACATTTTTTTTTGTTTTTTCAAAAAAGATTACAGTTTTTACAGAAAAATGCCTTTAAAAATTTGAAAAAATGAAAAATAAAATATATTTTTTTTAAAAGTTGAATTGTTTTTTGTAAAAACTAGAAAAAAAATAAGAAGATTTTACTAAATTAGTGGCCTATTGGCGACTAATTTAAAACACGAAAATATTTTACAAAATATCTTTTATTTAAAGTTTTACAAAAAGAATAATAACTATTTTTAATTTAGCATTGATCTACTGGCGAAAGAATATAAGTGAACGAAAAAAGTAGATGGAGGATATTTTTAGCTTAATAGGTAGATGAAGGATATTTTAAAACACTTTCTAATAATTTGGAGGCATTTTGAACCTTTTTTCGAAGAAAATTTTCAAAAGATGTCAGGGAAAAGCCCATCACTATTTCTAATGTAATGATGCCTTATTCATGGGCGATTTGCAGCCATACTTTATAGATTGTGTCACCTTTTAACATGTATCCTATTTTTTAAAATTATTGATTTGGTATGATTATTATACCCCTTTCAAAATATATAAAAGATGTATCATGCATAAATTAATTTACAATTTTCATTCATCACCCTGTCTTTCCTTAGATCGATGCTTGCAAATCAGATTCAAATCCAAATTCAAAATTACAAACTATATTGTAAGTATTCAAATTCGTCTTTAGAATTCAAAATAGTTTTTGAAACAAATTGATTTCATGATATATGTTTTTTGATTGAATGATTGATGTTGTTTGACAGATGAAACATGAGAACTCTTCACTGATATGTTGAATTTGCATTTTAAATCTGTTTCACGTTGAATTCTAACATTCTAATCCGGCAAATTCAAATATGCTGAAGTTTTTCACTGCATAATATGTGAAATCTTTTTGTTTATTTGCTAAACAAGCTGAGTATTTACATATGCTAAAGTATTTGTCTTGTAATTTAATCAAGCTGAAGTTACTTTGTTCATATGTAAAAACTTTAGGAAAACGAGCTGAAACATAGTTGCACTAGGTAAAAGTAAAACATAAATTAAAATTAATATTGCAAAAGAATATTGCAGTGAGCTGAAACATAGCTGCATGAGTGCTGAAGTTTTTAGTTAATCTTAAAAACTTCAGCAGAACGAGCTGATATTTTTCTCCTACGCTAGGTAAAAATAAAACATAAATTAAAATTATATTTTGCATGAAAACTTCAGCATGGGATGTTGATATTTTTAGTTAATCTTTTAAAACTTCAGCAGAATGAGTGAAGTTTTCCTCCTACACTAAGTATAAATTAAATATAAATTAAAATTTAATTTTGAACAAAAACTTCAGCATGAGATGCTGAAGTTTTTAGTTCATCTTTAAAAACTTAAGTAGAACGAGCTGAAGTTTTCCTCCTGCAGTGGATAAAAATAAAACATAAATTAAAATTACATATTACACAAAAACTTCAGCATCCCATGCTAAAGTTTTTTAGCTAATCTTTCAAAATTTCAGCAGAACGAGTGGAAATTTCCTCCTACACTGAATAAAAATAAAACATAAATTAAAATTTAATATTAAAAAAAACTTCAGCATAGGATGCTGAAGTTTTTTTAGTTCATCTTTTAAAAATTCAGCAGAATGAGCTGAAGCTTGCCTCCTATACTCGGTAAAAATAAAATATAAATTAAAATTTAATATTAAACAAAAACTTTAGCATGAGATGCTGAAGATTTTAAGTTCATCTTTAAAAACCTCATCAGAACAAGTTGAAGTTTTCCTCCTACATTATATTTTTTATTTTTTATTTTTTTGGAAAAATTTCATACTAAAAAATGTTTAAGTTTTCTGGAATATGTATAACATTTTCATATAATTTTTAGTATGCTGAAGTTTTTTTAGTTCATCTGTTAAAATATGCTTAATATTTTATCCTGCAATATATAATTTTTGGATACGTTTTGGTTAATTCTTCTGCTATTTTCTAAGTTTAAAAAGGATTAATATTAAAAGAAAACGCACAAAAACATAAATACAAAAGTTATCATTTTTCATTAAATAAAATAAAACATAAATTGAAATTACATATAGCGCAAAAACTTTAGAATAAAATGCTAAAGCTTTTAGTTCATTCTTGAAAACTTCAGCAAAGGGAGCTGAAGTTTTCCTCCTGCACTTTGTATTTTATTATGATTTTTAAAAAAAAAAATCATACTGAAAAATGCTTAATTTTCGGATGAGTTTTTGTTAATTTCTATTTTAGTTATTTAGTTCATTGCCACTGTAAAATTTTGAGTTTGAAGAGAATTGATATTAAAAAAACACAAAAAGCTTAAATCAAAAGCAGAATATTTCATTAAAAAATAAAAAGATAAATTAAATTACGTAAAAAACAAATAACACAATAATCCTTTAACTAAAAGGATTATATAAAAAAAACTAGTAGTCTATATCATCATCATCGTCGTCGTCGTCGTCACTGTTAGATGGATGGCCATCTTCATCACTATGACTATCAAATTTCACCAATATCTCAAGTCTATCAAGTTTGTTGTTGATTTCTTACAGTTCCATGTCGTACATGTCTATGAGCTCATCCAGTTTCAGATCAAAAGCCTCTATAATTTCTTGCTTAATTTCGTCAACTATTTGCCTTATTACAGTATCCATTTTTCTCCATTTGTATTTTATCTGCTAAACTATATGTGTTTGAGTGAATAAACTCACAAGGCATAATGTACTTATATAGACGAAAAAAACTTCTCCATGGTATATGAAAAGCCATAGAAGAATTTTAAACGTCTAACGAAAATCGTGCATGAACGTGATAGAAATGTAATTAATTTACAAACACATACCGCAACGTAAAATAATTACTACTTTAATTGTGTCTGTATACTATACAATTAATGAACTCTAAAAACTTTGTGTTGAAATATGCTTAAAGTTAAACTTCAACCGAATGTGCTGAAGTTATTAAGTTCATTTCTGAAAACTTCAACCGAATGTGCTGAAGTTATTAAGTTCATTTCTGAAAACTTCAGCATCTAACAAGCTGAAGTTTTTATCCTGGATTCATTAATTTGGTTGTACAGATTTTTCAAATAACTTCAGCCCATTGTGCTGAAGTTAGTTGGTTCATTTCTTAAAATCTTCAGTACTCAGTAAGCTGAAGTTTTGGTCCTGGATTCATTAATTTCGTCATACATATTTTTCAAAAACTTCATCCCATTGTGTTGAAGTTTGTTAGTTCATTTTTAAAAATTTCAACACTTAGTAAGCTGAAGTTTTTGTCCTAGATTCATTAATTTTGTCATACAGATTTTTCAAAAACTTCAGCAGAAGATGCTGAAAGTGATTTAGTTCATTGTAGAAACTTCAAGACAAATAACCTAAAAATTTTCGTCCCGCACTATGTAATTTTCTCGTGCATGTTGAAGTTAAATTTAGTTTATGCTTAAGTCTGTCCTGCATTAATCACCTTCTTCATGAGGTTTTTTCCGAGAACTTCACTATCAACAAGCTGAAATGTTCTACTACACTTGCTCAATTTCATCTTTAATTAAATTCTTTTGTTCACTTTTCTAAGTCTTGGCACTAAACATGTTTCTGCAGGATGAGTTCGATTTGCATTATTATTACTTTCAATCACTAAAGGTATGGTTTGATATCAAACTAAATACAAGCAAAGGAATTCTTGTAACTTCACATGAAGAATTCAGTACATGTATACATTTGCTTACAACTGATGCAACTTACAAGAATTGCCATTTCGTCATCGAAAAAATACAAGTTCAGTATCTGCATGTAGATTCAGAACCATTTTTTTATTATCAACATAAACTAGGATAGCCAATAATGGAAGTAGAGAACGAACAACAACCTTAAATATTACAGCTGCTTTATCATATAAAATAGTGCAATAATTACTTGCTCTTCCGATAAATTCATACCAGTTTATCGATGACCAAGAAGAAGAAGGACAGCTAATAATGTAAATTGACAACCAACACACAATCCAACAAAGTTTTTTGTTACCTTCTGCAATGATGAGTAATCATGGCGATGAAGTGAACATGGAATTTATACCGCTAACATCAGATAGAATTGAAGAAATTGCTGAAACTTCTAATGCTTCTTAGAAATAAAAAAAAAAGAGTGAGGAGAAAGCTGAAAGAATCTCTATCATATAAAATACATAGGCATGATGCGTTGTCTGAGGAAGTAAGAGTCGGATCAATTTTTGAGAACAAACAAACATGACTAAATTTTTTTGTAGCTTGGAGGTAAACCAGAAAATTATATTCACTGTTGTTAGATCATGTTCAAGGAAATACGAGCTGAAATGCATCGTGGAGAAATGTGGTTGGAATGTACGTGCTACTAGAATAAAAAATTTCACACTATTGAGGGTGATAAAATATCATAACAACCATGAATGCTCGGTTGATGTAAGAAAATTAGACCAGAAGTATGTTACATCAAATTTTATAAGCGACAAATTATAGAACATGTTCGAGACAAAAAATAGAGGTTACACCAGCCTTTCTAGAAAATAAAATAAAACAGAAATTTAAAATTGACATTGGCTATCACAAGGCATGGCGCGTTATTCAAAAATTTGTTGCTTATATAAGGAAAACATCGGAAGAGAATTACCAGATTCTTCCTTCGTACCTACACATGATGGTGCGAAAAAAACCCAGGAACATACACAAGCATAAAAATAGATGAGCACATAGGTAAGCAAAACAATACTAACCATCATCCCGAAGTTTCAAATATTCCTATTTGAAAAACTTCACACCTTATGATTTGTTTTTTTGTGTTTCACTATACAAATTTGCTTACATGTTCTTTGCTCCTGCAATATCAATAGCTGGTTTGTCCTACTGTAGAACCATTATTGTAGTAGATGCAATGTTTTTAAAGTTAAAATATCGTGGTGTTTTATGTGTTGCTGTATCAAAGGATGCAAACAATCAAATCTTTTCTCTATCTTTTGGTGTAGCAGATTCAGAAAAAAATGAGGCAAACATTTAATTAGTGGGGAAATGAGAAAAGCAATTCAAGTCGTCGTGAACTGGTTTTCTTGTCAGATAGAAACCAATCGATGGCAAATGGGATTAGAAAAGTTTATCCTGAAACTCACCATGGTATCTGCCTCTATCATTTTTTTAGAACAATTTAAAGCAAAGACATGCAAAAGCCACGGTAATAAATTTTTTCAAAGTATTGCAAGGTCGTACATATATGAAGATTTTAATCAGTTAATGTCCCAACTCAAAAGCGTTGACAAGAAAACATACAATTACATAATGGAAGAGCCTGCAGAGAGATAGGCTCGATCGTGGTTCCCACTGCGACATTATAATATGCTAACAACAAACATGGTAGAATCAATGAATTTTATTTTGCTAAAAGCGAGAGAGATTTCTATTTTAAGAATGTTAGATTTCATCCAAGAAAAGTTGGGAGAGCTTATGAATGGAGAAAAAAAGCAAATGAAACTTTTTACAGTATATCAATATGGACAGAAGAAGAAATGACTAAGAAGATAGACTTGGCTTGCTTTGTGAGTAAATTTATTAACTTTAGCGTTTTATATTTGTTGCACTGATTTGCTGCTTACATTTAAAAAATTTCTATACTTTTTTTTGAAGCAATAATACACTAATATAGTATCTTAATTTTTTATTTCTTCTTAGGTGTTCAACCTTGATTCAATGTTATTTAGAATAAATAATGAATTCATTGTGGACTTAAAGAAGAGAACTCGTGACTACTTGGAATTCTAACTTGATAAATTGCCCTGTCCTTATGCAATTGCTGCTATTAATAAGAGATATTTGCAGAAATCTGGTTACTGCTCAAATTGATATTCAAAGGAAATATAGTTGTAGACATATGAAGGACATGTGAATATCGTGGGAGATCAAAAATCATGGGATATTCCACGAAATGTAGAATCTGAGATTACAAACCTCCTGATGTAGGGATTTTATAAGGAGGATACAAAAGAAAAGGCATATCCTTGCGAGTGAATCAGTACCATTAAAGTCTACCAAATGCAGTGGATATAAACAAGTTGGAAATAACAAAATAACTTGGTTGTCTTCTCCAGTACCTCATACATATTACACTGAGAAATACTCCAACCTTCAATAATCCTTGCTCTGAATTTAGAATTTTATTTATGACTTATTTGAAATGTGATTTTTTCATAGAAATAAAAAAAAAGCTCTTGGACTATTTTATATACTGCTAAAGTACAAATCACTCATTTTTGTTGCACAAGCTTACATGTTCGGTTGCATTTTAAAAAAGTAAGCAATGACTTCAGCAAGAAAAAAATTTAAATTACAGTATGTGAAATACATATCCTTAACACACACACACACACACACACAAAACACACAAAAGAAATGCATGTACTATGCTGAAGTTATAGAAAATGAACTTAATAACTTCAACATATTCTCTAATGAATATGCTGAAGTAAATAAAAAAGCACAGCATAAAACATAAAAAAGGATTACAAAAACTAAACATAAAAATCAACTATTTGTATAAACTCATTACTGACTAGAGATGACGAAGCTAAGAAGAAAGAGGATGAGAATTAGATTGAGACAGAAAGAGATGAGGACAACACACAAAATAAACGCATGTACAAATAAAAACTGCAGCATCTCTAGGCTGAAGTTATAGAAAATGAATTTAATAACTTCAACATATTCTCTAATGAATATGCTGAAGTAAACAAAAAACCACAACATAAAAACATAAAAAAAGATTACAAAAACTATGCATTATTACCATAATCACAACAATACTCCTCAACTTCTCAAAATATCTCATCATCATCAGTATCGGAGATAATTAAAGGTTACTTGGGCAAAAAATCATAAATCCCAACAAGATCAATCTTCAACTTGTTGAATTCATCATGCAACTGACTTTGCTAAACTATTACTCTGTCCATAAGAGAAAGAAGAGTTTCATGTTATTTTGCAGATTGGCATAGTCGTCCCCGATGGAAAACTATCAAATTGTTGCACGATCTTGTCAAACGAGGTTGAATAACTTCCACAAATACATTCCAGGTTAAGCTTGTTCTAGAATGATTCATTGGCAAAAAAAGGTGGTCCGATTCTCTTCCAATCAGCCTTTATTTGATTCCGCAAATACATAAGATTAGACATAAATACGTTATTATACCACTCACACTTGGAACTCTCCCATTTGTGCATAATTTCATCCATTATAGGCTTTCTACTTTCGCTTTCACCAAACAATCTTTCTTTGGTAAAAGCTAATAGGCTAAGGATGAATATAAATTTAAAGAAATATGATGGAAGTCTATGAATGACTATGAATTTTTCAAGTGAAGAGATTATTAATATAGCCAAAGAATGTACCTAATCAATTTAACGTCTATAAATATAAAAGTAACTTTTTAGGGAAATTGAATGAAATAAGATAAATAGGTGGTAAAACAAGTAAGTGATAAATGCAAAAAGAAATGTTACTTCAGCCCTAATCAGCCCATAGTTTTTCAATAGTAAAAAAATAACTTCAGCTTGAAAATTTTTACATAATCAATGCAAAATCAAAAGATGAAGTAAGTGATAAAAGATAAAAAGTAGCTAGTAAATGAAAAAAAACTTTAGTAGAAATTGCTGAAATTATTAAGTTAAAAAATACCAAAACATGCTAAAGTTTTTGTCGTAAAGATTATTCAAAAACTTTAGTAGAAATTACTGAAATTATGTAGTGCATTTCTAGAAACTTCAACACATGATAAGCTGAGTTTTTTGTCCTGGACTCAATAGTTTTTGTCGTAAAGCTTATTCAAAAACTTCAGCAGAAACTGCTGAAGTTATATAGTGAATTTCTAGAAACTTCAACACTTGATAAGCTAAAGTTTTTGTCCTAAAGTCGACTAAAAACTAATGTTGAAGCTTTTAAGCTGAAGCTTAAAAAGCAGAAGTTATTTACTTCATGCTGAAATTTTTTGAAAAAATGTACTTAAAATTCATGATAAAAGACACAAGCATATTTGATTGAACCCAAGTTAATTAAAAAACTAATTAATGTATATTCATGAAATCTAAATTCTATACAGCCAATCCTCTAATCAAAAAATTCACACAAAGTCTCTTCAAAATCTCCATCATCATGTCCTAGTTATTCTTCTAGAGTTTTATAACCGCTATCTTGTTTCAACATTCCATGAGACCAAAGATTAGCAGCCAACTTTCTATTGAATGTGAATGCCTGACTTTGATCAAAACTGAAGACATCTTCTTTCTTCAACCGTATATCAATGAATTTAAGAGAAAATACACCACAATCAACATTACAAAAATAACATGAAAAAGAAATTGAAGAATAGCTAACACAAGGACAAAAATAATAAACATAAGATGGATGGTAAAATATATATATGAAACACGTACTTGTTGCAGCGGTGTGTTCATCAACTTAATTTGAAATTTATTCACATGACTTTTCCCATAACTTTTATTGTGTGTGCCAAAGTCCAAGTATCGGAGACAGTATGGGATCAACTGGGTATAATTTCTGACATGTTCAAGCGAACGCAGCGTATGTTATATTGTCCATGGAATCATACACATATATAGTTTTATCTTTAAAGTTCAGAATTCTAAAAAGTAGTGCATAGATCTCTGGCCCGACCTTCGCTTAAGTCGAAATAAAAAGAATACTTTTTCGGCAAATGCCCATATGATACCACAGGAAAGGACGAGGCCTTCTACGTAGTTGGAACAAAAGATATAAGTTGATCTTCCCCAACTTACCAAATTTCAGCTTATAAGCACTTTAAGTTTGACCAGAATATTTATTGTTCTATCTTTAAAATACTTTTTTTGAAACAAAACTCTTAGTATGCGCAGTTCTTCAGCTGTATATTATTAATTTGTATACTTTTATTCAAACACGTAACTGTTTATTTTTTAAATTAGTTTCATCACTTAAAAGTGTTTTTCAGCACCTAATGCTTATCAACTATTCTAAATCAGCTAACTGTTAGAATATACTATAAGCCATGCGTATTGTTATAGTATTCTTTTTGAACAATTATTTATTTACTTGTTTATATTCAATAAAGTTTTATTTTAAATAGATCATGTGTTGGTTTGTGCATCCATTGCTTACATAGTAGATGATTTAGTGTATAGAGTTTAGCTTAAATCGTCGGTTCTTGTAAGACATAAAAGTTAATGTTCACAATCTAATGATGGAATTGGACAAATCATCGGAATGATTGTAGCACAAGATTAAATATTATTTATCTTGATTATGGGAATTGTTTATTTCCAACTTCTTGTGCTAATACATTTTGTATGTATTAAACGGATCAAGAAGAGATGTGTATTTTATACTGACATTATAAAATAATTTCTCTAGTCCATTTAATGTACTTATACTCTTAATCCTGATATAATTATTATTAGATGTGTATGTCACTTGCTGTTTTGATTTATTAAAAAGCGAGATTCTTTCGCGAGTCAATAAGCATTGTAAATTGGACAACATTGATGTACATTGGCGAAGTAATAATTAGTTGATGGAATCCATATATCGATTTTGAGGTTAATGATACTCTTTTATGAAAGCTTATAAGTTTTCATGTGTAAACCCGGCCGGTGAATTTTGTATCCGACACATGAAATAAGTTAAGTGTAAGTTTAAAGGAAGTAATCGATAAATTAAATAGTCTGTAATTTAATTTGATTGATTAGTATCTGAATCTTAACATGGGGAGTTAAATAAGGTTTTATGGAAGAATTTCGAAATTGAACTAAGGAGTGCAATTACTAATTTTTAGTGGAATAATTCGTAATTTATTATGATGGAAATTAATTTCAGAATTTCGAAATTTATATCATAATAGAAAGCATTGTTAATTAATTTTGTGGTCCATACTGTGCCTAAATGATAGGAAATAGTGGAAACTGTTACTGAGTGGGAAAGAAATGTGGAAAACGTTCCTTAGTGGGAGAATGAAACCTAACAGGTTTTGAAAACGGTTTTGACCTAAAAAACGCAGCTATATATATACATATAGGGGCTGGACATTTTTGACACAATTCTGAATGCGGTTTCTACTAGAATTTTGCCCACCCAAAATTCTCTATTTTCGGTTATTATTTGGTAACACAGTAGAAGACTGTGGAAAGCTGCTGGTGTTTTTTCAACCGAGGAATTGGAGAACGACATAGATTTGTTGTGTTTATGCTTCAAGAGGTAATCCTAAAATCTACTTACGTGCTAGTTATTTAGATTACACATGAATAAGATTCTGTTATTGCTTTCGCTGTGATATATATTCGATCACTTAACTACGCGACGGACCGGATTACCAAATTAGGAAACCTTGACCGAATTTCTATGTCGATGAAATTAATTGTGAGGTTTAATGGTCTTTCTTTGTATCAGAGAGATATCTTCAATTCACTCAAAGTATCTACCCCCTCTCAAAGGGAAATCGCTTCTATTCCCCGCTAAACCTGTAGAAATTTCCGGTCTCAACGTCTAGCATTTCCTACTTCAGTAAAGATTAAATTTGCCCTTTAGAGCATGTTTAGCCAAAGTTTCTGGAGATCAAGAGTTTTTTTTTTTCCAAAAAATATAAAAACAAATCTCTTTATAATAATTTTATTTATTATGATATTTTTTAGTTGCTATAGCAAAATATTGTCATAAAGAATATACTGTTATGAAATAATATAAGAACAAGAACAATAACTCAAGATCAAGAGCAAATAGAGAGAAGAGTAGAGAGAGTTCTTCTTATTGATACTTAGAGAATGTTAGGAGTGATTTACAATGGTAGAGGGCACCTCTATTTATAGGGAGGAGGATGATTTAGCTACCAAGAATAGAACTCTAGAATCTCTCTAATTAAAGACATTCACCTTAAATAGAAGTGTATTTATAACACTCCCCCTTGAATATCTATTCAATGATGTGCCTCGTTAAAACCTTAAAACAAACCCAATGGGAAAAATTAAAGTAAGGAAAAAGAGTACACATGTTTGAATATGCGCCTATTGGTTGCCTCGTTAAAAACCTCGCAAGGAAAACCCGGTGGGACAAAACCTTGTAAGGGAAAAAGAGTGCAACGCGCCTTAAACTCCCCCTGATAAGAACATCAATTTATGTCCTTAAGTCTTCGCATCCCGATCTTGTGAACTAGCTTCTTGAAGGTTGACTTTGGTAGAGATTTTGTGAACAAATCAGCCATATTGTCACTTGAACGAATCTGTTGAACATTGATATCACCATTCTTTTGAAGATCATGTGTGAAGAATAACTTTGGTGAAATATGCTTCGTTCTATCTCCTTTTATAAATCCTCCCTTCAATTGAGCTATACATGCTGCATTGTCTTCATACAAAGTTGTGGGTAGTTTATCACACTTCAAACCACATTTGTCTTGGACATGATGTAATATAGACCTCAACCACACACACTCTCGACTTGCTTCATGAATAGCAATTATCTCGGCATGATTAGATGAAGTAGCCACAATTGATTGCTTAGTCGATCGCCAAGATATGGCGGTTTCTCCACAGGTAAACGCATAACCCGTTTGAGATCGATCCTTGTGTGGGTCGGACAAATATCCAGCATCAGCATAACCAACAAGATCCGGGCTGCAATTCTTGCCATAAAATAAGCCCATATCGGTAGTTCCCTTTAGGTACCGCAATATGTGTTTGATCCCATTCCAATGTCTCCTCGTAGGAGCCGAGCTAAATCTTGCTAAGACATTAACTGAAAAGGATATGTCGGGCCTTGTAGTATTTGCAAGATACATTAGTGCGCCAATTGCGCTAAGATATGGTACTTCAGGACCAAGTAGCTCTTCATTCCTTTCTTGTGGTCGGAATGGATCTTTGTTCACATCAAGTGATCGAACAACCATCGTTGTACTTAAAGGATGTGCTTCATCCATGTAAAACCGTTTCAGTACCTTTTCTGTATAGGTAGATTGATGAACAAAAATTCTGTTTGCCAAATATTCAATTTGCAAACCAAGACATAGTTTAGTCTTTCCGAGATCTTTCATCTCGAATTCATCCTTTAGATAATCAATTGCCTTTTGGAGTTCTATAGGGGTTCCAATAAGGTTTATGTCATCGACATATACGGCAAGTACAACAAATTCCGATGTTGTTTTCTTTATAAAAACACACGGGCAAATGGCGTCATTTATATCGCCTTCTTTTAACAAGTACTCACTAAGACGATTATACCACATTCGTCCAGATTGCTTTAGACCATACAAGGATCTTTCAATTTAATTGAGAACATTTTCCGAGATTTTGAATTGTGCGCGTTTGGCACCTTGAGTCCATCGGGAATTTTCATGTATATCTCATTATCGAGTGAGCCATAAAGATAGGCAGTAACTACATCCATTAAGTGCATGTCAAGCTTTTCATGGACAGCAAAACTTATAAGATAACGAAAGGTTATCGCATCCATTACAGGCGAATATATCTCTTCATAATCGACACCAGGCCTTTGAGAAAAACCTTGTGCAACAAGGCGTGCCTTATATCTTTGCACCTCGTTTTTCTCGTTTCTTTTGCGTACAAAGACCCATTTATAGCCGACAGGCTTAACACCATTAGGTGTTTCAACTATAGGGCCAAAACCTTCACGTTTTGCCAGCGAATTCAATTCTGATTGAATTGCTTCTTGCCACTTTGGCCAATCCTGTCTTTTTCGACATTCTTCAACAGATTGAGGTTCGAGATCCTCACATTCTTGCATAATGCTAGATGCTCCATTATAAGCAAAGGCATTATCCACCACAATATCCACTCGATTAATATTTGCCTCAATATTAATTGGATTTAGGGATAGTTCCGTATTTTCCAGAGTCTCGGGCTCAATGGATTCTTCATGAATCTCAGAATTTGTTAAATCATGAGATTCTTTTGTGGTGTCATTTTGATCGTTCTTTTTCCTCTTTCTAGGATTTCGATCTTTGGAACCTAATTGTCTGCCACGCTTCAGGCGTGCATTCGACTCATTGGTTAAGACACTAGATGATTGTCCAACAGGGACATCAATACGGATTGGAACATTTTCCGCGGGAATGTGGGATTTCGTTATCCTTTTCAAGTCCGTAAATGCGTCAGGCATTTGATTTGCTATTCTTTGCAAATGGATAATCTTTTGTACCTCTCTTTCACAAATAGAGGTATGTGGATCAAGATGAGATAATGATGCATTTTTCCACAAAATTTTCCGTTTGGTTTCACCAACTTCTCCCCCTAATTTTGGGAAAAGTGTCTCATCAAATCGACAGTCTGCAAATCGTGCAGTAAACAAGTCGCCTGTCAATGTTTCGAGGTAGCGAATGATGGAGGGCGATTCAAACCCAACATATATTCCTAACCTTCTTTGCGGACCCATTTTGGTGCGGGATGGCGGTGCTATAGGCACATATACTGCGCATCCAAAAATCCTTAAATGGGATATATTGGGTTCATGACCCAAAACCAATTGCAACGGGGAATACTTGTGGTAATTCGTCGGTCTGAGACGAATTAACATTGCTGCATGTAAGATGGCGTGACCCCATACCGAAGTGGGCAGCCTCGTTCTCATAAGTAATGGCCTTGCAATCAACTGCAGGCGTTTAATTAACGATTCTGCAAGACCGTTTTGAGTGTGAACATGAGCTACAGAATGTTCAACTTTTATCCCGATTGATAAGCAATAATCATTAAATGCTTGGGATGTAAACTCAGCAGCATTATCCAGTCTAATGGACTTGATTGGATTATCTGGAAATTGTGCTCGTAGTCGAATTATTTGTGCCATTAATTTCGCAAACGCAAGGTTGCGTGATGACAACAGGCACACATGAGACCATCTACAGGATGCGTCTATCAAGACCATGAAATACCTAAACGACCCACTAGGTGGGTGAATAGGTCCACAAATGTCCCCTTGTATACGTTCCAGAAACGTGGGTGACTCAGTCCCAACCTTTGTTGGTGATGGCCTGATAATCAACTTGCCTTGATAACACGAAGTGCAAGGATATTCATTATTCGAAAGAATTTTGAAATTCTTTAACGGATGCCCATATGAGCTTTCTATAATCCGTCTCATCATGACCGATCCTGGATGTCCCAATCGATCATGCCAAAGTACAAAGGTATTGGAATCAGTAACCCTTTGGTTTACTGTTGAATGTGCCTCAATTGCACTAATTCTTGTCCAATACAGGCCACAAGATAAAGACGGGAATTTCTCAATAACCCTCTTTTGGCCGGAGACATTCTTTGTGATGACGAGATATTCAATATTATCTTCATCCATTGTCTCAATATGATAGCCATTCCGGCGTACATCTTTAAAACTCAACAAGTTTCTCTTAGACTTGGAGGAGAACATTGCATTCTCTATGATTAACGTCGTGCCCTTGGGCAGAGTTACAATTGCTCTTCCGGAGCCTTCAATCAATTTACTACTTCCAGAGATTGTAGTAACGTTTGCCTTACACATATTTAGTTGAGAGAAATACTTCCTTTCTTTGAGTATTGTATGTGTAGTACATGAATCAACTAGGCAAATACTTTTACAGTTGGACTTTGATCCAAGTTCGCTTTGTGAGATATCCATATTTGCTATCCCATAGTTTGACATACAAAAGAGATACAAGAACATAAGAATAAACAAGTTCAATTCTTTTTTGTCACATAATATTTTCAAAATCTGCTGCTAACAGTTGACTAACAAAATCAGATATGTTATCCATTACTTTGCAGTTTGAAAATTTCAGTTTAAACGTTTTCTTCAAACAATCGATTGTTACTTACAAACAATCGATTGTTGAACATTGACAATCGATTGTTAAACACACACAATCGATTATTTGCTATTTTGAAAAACTTCAGATCACAGTCTTAAGACAATCGATTGTTATGCATAGACAATCGATTGTTGGCTATTTTTGAAAAATTCCAGAGCACACTGTTTCAAGACAATCGATTGTTATGCATAGACAATCGATTGTTGGCTACTTTGAAAAATTCCAGAACACACTGTTTCAAGACAATCGATTGTTATGCATAGACAATCGATTGTTGGCTATTTTGAAAAATTCCAGAACACACTGTTTCAAGACAATCGATTGTTATGCATGGACAATCGATTGTTGGCTATTTTGAAAATTTCCAGATTACACTGTCTTAACGACAATCGATTGTTAGACAAAGACAATCGATTGTGGATGATTTTTGAAAAATTCCAGATTACACTGTCTTAATGACAATCGATTGTTAGTCAAAGACAATCGATTGTTGATCAATTGTTTTTCAGTTTTAATGCGAAAATAGTTGATAATCGACTAGTTTTTCAGGCTAGTCGATTACTCCTACTGAAAAATAAAAATATTATTGATATTTGAACATATTGAAGATATTCTAAAGAACTACTGCTAACATTGTATCATGAACTAACTAATACGAGCTAATACTAATGACTATTAGTTTATTCACTAACTAATACAAATAAGTAGAACAAAATCAAATAACTCCATCTTCTTTCATCACGAACCCATCGCCGATTAGGTGGTCTATTTTCCCCTCGGGTTGCTCAAAGAAGTCTGCCACATCCAGGTGGGTGATGTCCTCATCGTCGTCATAGACAAAATTTGTTTCAGGGCCTTTTCTCTTTCGAGATGCTTGATAAAGGCCAACCAAGTGTCTTGGTATACGGCAAGTCTTTGACCAGTGCCCTTTCCCACCGCAACGATAACATATAGTTTCTGAATCATTTGCTTTAGATCTTCATGACCCCGTTTCTGCTTTCGGCGGTTATCTCTCCTTGGGGGTTGACGGACTTCATTGGAATTTCTTCCTTGTCTACGTCCCTGGTTATGACCCCGTTTATGACCATGACCATGGCCCTTTTCATGTTTGGCATAATGAGAGTGCACCTTATCTGCTTCAGGCAGTGGTGTGGACCCAGTGGGTCGATTTTCATGATTTCTCATGAGTAGGTCATTATTTCGCTCAGCCACTAGTAGAAGAGAAATCAGTTCAGAGTACTTTGTAAAGCCTTTCTCTCTGTACTGTTGTTGCAGTACTATATTGGAGGCATGAAACGTTGTAAACGTTTTCTCAAGCATATCATAATCGGAGATATTATCCCCGCATAGCTTCAATTTAGAAGTAATTCTGAACATTGCAGAATTATATTCAGAAACGGACTTAAAGTCCTGGAGCCTCAGATGAGCCCAATCATATCGTGCTTGTGGCAGAGTGACCAACTTCAGGTTGTCATATCTCTCCTTTAAGCCGTTCCACAAGATGAGTGGATCCTTGACGGTGAGATATTCAATCTTCAAACCTTCATCAAGGTGATGGCGCAAGAAAATCAAGGCCTTCGCATATTCTAGGGTGGATGCTTTTTCTCTATCTTTGATGGTGTCTCCGAGACCCATAGCATCTAAGTGGATTTCAGCATCCAACACCCATGTCATATAGTTCTTGCCCGAAATTTCAAGGGCAACGAACTTTCTTTTCGTAATGTCAGACATAATCGAAAATTAAATTAGGAAGAGGGAAATACCTTAGATTTTTCGAGAATGGTTCTTGATACGGTAGAGTCTCGTGCTGATAACGTGTTATGAAATAATATAAGAACAAGAACAATAACTCAAGAGCAAGAGCAAATAGAGAGAAGAGTAGAGAGAGTTCTTCTTATTGATACTTAGAGAATGTTAGGAGTGATTTACAATGGTAGAGGGCACCTCTATTTATAGGGAGGATGATGATTTAGCTACCAAGAATAGAACTCTAGAATCTCTCTAATTAAAGATATTCACCTTAAATAGAAGTGTATTTATAACATATACAAATTAGTTTTTTATTTTTTTAGCTTTTATAGTAAATTATTTGTATGTATAGATATTGTTATAGAGATGTCTTATTATATTTATTTAAAAATATGACGTACTTCTTTGTTTGACCAAAACATAGGAAGCAAGTATTTTGCTTTCTGAAAAGAACTTCAAATTCTAACTTCTCGCAAAAAAACGTAAGCCCGAATCAACTATATCTTGTTCATATTCATTTTTGTTTTGCAGGGTTGGGGTGTGCAGGGATCTCTCATGGCAATTTACTTTCTGCCTTAATTTTTCTACACAAGTGAGAGAAAAAGGACCTTCTGCTATATATGTTCTTGTTTTGGTTTACCTCCCAATCCACCAAATTCCTCATCTTATTGGGTATAGGAAACGACCAAAACCTCGACCTGCTCTTTCTATTTTTGTTACCTTGTCGAAGCTTTTAGACGCAAAACCAATTAAATCATTTGAAATAGTAAACTGGGATTCAGCTTCCAACATTCTGCTAGTTACAACCTCTTCTCCCCAAGTTTTGATTTTTCCCAAACTACCTTATCTTTCCCTTCTATCTTTACCAAAAGATTAAATTAAAATAAAAAAAGTCCTACTTGCAGCATTTTCACTTATTGCTAAAATACCACGTTCACCCCCTCCTCTCTACAGACCACATAAAAGTAAAAGAAAGAAATAAAAAAGGTTGACCTTTCTCTTTCAAGAATTTGTACCAGAAAACCCTCTGAAAACTCAAGATCTAGATCCACAAAACAACACTATTAACAACAGTGACTCAGCTCGTGAAGCCACTTGTTCATCTCTGATTTTACGTCGAGAAATTAAAAGAAATCACAAATAGAGTAAGAATTTCTTTTCTATTAAAAAAAAAAGTTAGGAATACGAATTACCAGATTTCGACAGATAAGAGGAAGTGACAAAAGCACCCCTCTATTCTCGACATTATAGCTGAAAATAATCAATACCTTCAGAAAATACTATGCCCCCGTAGAACACCAAAGAGACAAGATAACAACCCAACCACAAAAACACCATGACTTGACCCCCCTTCTCCAAATTGGTCTAATCCTATTTTTAACTAAAAAATCCACACTAAACGATGGCTACCTATTTAACTGTCTGTTATATTCAATCATTTTTCACATGCCCTAAACTGTAGTCTCCCTAAACACCAACAGAGCCCGTGCGCCGTTTACCGGCAACATAGTAGGACGAAGGCAAAGAAGATGAAAACAAAAAGACACATTGTTTGCTTTGTCATGTGGGGTTCTTTCCTAGCTTGAAGTTCCACAATATCTCGTTTGCAACTTCTGCCACCTCTCCCCTCAGAACAAATAGAAAAAACTCCGGTGAATAACTAGCCATTTTAAGACTCCTCTCTACTAAAAATATTTTCACTTCTTCAGTACACCCAATTCGATTTGAAAAGTGAACTCTTTCTTCTAAAGGCTATACGCCAAGAATTTCTTATTCCAACTTGCACTTTCAGACTAGGAATTCCATATTTAGACATTTATCCAACACCCGATTTAAATTTTTTGGACGGGCTGATTACTGAAAAACGAGATTAATCAAATGTTCAATCTCTGCTTCGGTTTTGGTCTAGGAAGAAATAAAAGCTTCTTCAATCACATTGTCGCAGCTTTCACCTCTAAATTCTTTCTTGCTTCCATTATCTAGTCGTAATTCACTACTTGCAGAACTCGACAAAATATCTCTAATAAAATTGAAGCATCCCTTTTTCTTTTTTACGAGATTCAAATTCAAGCATTTTAAATTCTGATCCCATTCGGATAAAAAATAACATAAAAATAAACAAAAACAATAAAACAAAATTGACAAGACATGAATTATCCATTGTTACTTTTGCTTCCAAGTTTCTTGGAGAACACTCTTGTGACAAAAACACCAACCTCTGCGACACCCAAAAAAAAAAACGCCATGTCTTACGTTAAAACCAACTTCAATTTAGCCAATATTTGTCGAACCAAAATGCAGTCTTAACTCCAAGCACATCTTGGTCAAGTTGGCAATTCTCTCTCTCTCTAGCATTACTATATTACTTTGCTTTACTCTTAACGCCAACTCCTCATACCCACCCCCTTTGTCAGTCATCCTGATTCCTTTTCCTCTCTAACTTGCAGTCTATCTATGCATTCATACAACCTATATGTATAATTTCACCAAAATGAAATTGTTCCTATTTTAATTTCCCCCGTCAATTTCTCACATTTTTCACACACATTTTAATATAAAATCGTTTCCTTGAATCTTTCTCTCTCTCTCTCTCTCTTTCTCTCTCATCTACAGTTTTGTGGAAACTTGGTGGAACAGAGATCCCTATTCTTTCAGCTAATCAGATCTTCTTCTCAATTTCAGTTCTCATATTATCTTCTTCTCCCTATTTTTCGCTGTTGTAATTGGATTCTGCTTCAATTTTCTAGTGCTCTCTGTTACTTCGGCTGATTCTTCTTGTATTCTGTAAACTATTTGCTGGGTCTCTTAGTCAAAATTAGGGTTTCGGATTGAGGAATTTGAGGTCTTTTCAAATTTGGATAGAATTGACGGCTGAATTTGGACTCTGGTTTTGGGCAGTAATGATTATAAAGAAGAGCTTGAAAACGGCAATGCCGAGTTTGAAGCGGTGCCGAGTGAGTGACTCCGATGACGAGTTTTCCGGTAATCGCAAAAAGCGCAAGAGTAGTAACAGTGGTGGATATTACCCTTTGCATCTGCTCCGCGATGTAGCCGTTGCTGGTATAATTCCGTTCAATGGATACTGTATTCAAAGAATTTTAGCCGCCGCCGAAGGTAACGGCGGAGCAGCTGCGTCGTGGTGCACGGAGGTTTCCCGCATTGCCCCAGGTGTGGCTGAATTGCCAAAACAGGGGAGGAGCAATCCAGTACAGGAGGCTTCACGGCCTCCACTAGTGAGGACTTCACGGGGGCGTGTACAGGTACTTCCTTCTAGATTCAACGACTCGGTTCTTGATAATTGGAAGAAAGAGAAGAGCAAAACTACTTCTAGTGTTAAAGAATCAACTTCGGACCCTGAATTTAACCCGGATGCAAGAGAAAAGCTTAGCTTTAAAAATGCCAAACGTGAAATTGGGTCTAATAATGGTTCAAAGCGTTTGGATATTACTAGGAAGTATTCTAGTTCTCGCAGTACACTCACATCATTACATGAGCGACTGGGAGATGCAGACGACACACATTTTGATGAAGCTATAGATTTAAGCGGCATTAATGGAACGGTGAAGGTGGAGGGACGGAAGAGAGCTAATAAGTTTGGTGGTAAGGATTTTAATTCGGGTGACATAGTTTGGGCAATATCTGGAAGACATTGTCCTGCTTGGCCCGCAGTTGTCCTTGATTCAGAAACACAAGTTCCCCAGCAAGTTCTAAATTTCCGAGTTGCTGACGCTGTCTGTGTCATGTTCTTTGGTTACTCTGGAAATGGCACGCAAAGGGTAAGACTTTATCTTTTGTGCATTATGCAGACTCCCACTACGAGAAAGTGCCGAAGTATGAGGTTGGTGTATATACTAAGATGACATGTTTTTATGAGCAGGATTATGCATGGATTAGACGTGGGATGCTATTTCCGTTTCTGGAATATGTAGACAGGTCTGTGGCAGCTCTGTTAATGTTGATAATTTCTTAGTAATGTCAAGGTGTGGTGAACCTTTGCTTTGTTTAGGTTTCAGGGGCAGACTAACTTGAACGACAGCACGCTCAGTGATCTTCACTCTGCCATAGAAGAGGCATTTCTAGCTGAAAATGGCTTTATTGAGATGTTGATGGTTGAAATAAATGCAGCGGCTGGCAATATAGATTATTTCCAGTCTCTTCCCCGAGGAGCATTTGAGGTCTCTGACTCAAATCAGGACCAAGAGTGTAACTCTCCAAGCCAGGCACGTTTCGGAGTCACTCATGCTTTTTTCCTGATTTTCTAACATACTACCATCGAGGTCCTCTTGTTAGCATTCCTATCCTGATCTGTGTGGAATGATTCTGCTAAAATTTCACTGCAGTACTCCCCCTTACGGTGCAGCCCCTAAAATCAAAAGAAAGAAACAAATGTCTCAGATTATAGGGTACTTCCTGTAAGTTTATCATGTTTAGAATCTTTGTGCAGGAATTATTGAAGAAGAAAGAACTTGACTCCTGCGACGCTTGTGGATCGATTCTTTCTTCTAAGCCATCCAGGAAATGGAATGACTCAACTCTCAGGGGCAATCGTCTGTGTACTGCTTGTGCTAGGGTCTGTTACAGCTTCCAAATTATCCTTCTTTCTTTGATGATCTAGATGTTGATGTCATGATAGTAATATTTGTGTCTTATACTCCAGCTAAAGAAGATAAAACATTATTGTGGCATATGCAAGAAGATCCGTAATCCCTCAGATAGTGGAACTTGGGTGAGAAACCTGTTATCTTCTGCTGGTTGTTCGTAACCACTTCCTATTTCTTTCCATGAAATTACTTATGGTGATATTTCTTCATAGAAACAACAATAGTTTCTTTGCTGGTTTAGGTACGCTGTGATGGTTGTAAAGTGTGGGTGCATGCTGAGTGTGACAAAATCTCAAGAGAAAATTTCAAGGTATCTCAATCTTGCTGAAACTTTTTCTTCCCTTTCGATATCCATGTTTTATTTTCTACTTTGTGATAACATAATCTGCTGTCCATATTTTTTCAGGAGCTGAGTACTTCTGATTACTATTGTCCAGAATGCAGAGCAAGATTTAACTTTGAATTGTCTGACTCAGAAAACATGAATTCTAAGGCCAAGTTAGTCTCATCAATCAGTTGTGTTTAAGTTGAAAGCTTGTGGTTTGAACTAACTATTTACTGTTTCCTGGTTCAGAAACAACAAAAATGATTGTCAGACAGTAGCATTGCCAGACAAGGTTTCTGTTATCTGCTCAGGAGTGGAAGGCATTTATTTCCCAAGGCTTCACCTGTAAGTGTACATGGACCTTCATTATGTCCACTGTTTCTTTATCACTCACCAGCGATTGGCTCTGTCTGATGCTGTGCATCACTTCCTTTAAGTTGTCTGTCTGGTATAAAGAGTTTAATACCTGTTTTTCCCTGTTGCAGCTCTCATACTTCTGAATCTTACTCTGTGTTTGTTAGTGTTTCCTTTATAAATCTCGGATCTTATAATTAAAGTGGTGGTTTGAACACTTAGATGGTAACTTTTGGAATTAACTGATTAAGTCTATCTAACATTTGTCTTATTTAAAAAATTCTACCTAACCTTTGTGGGATGCAAAACAGTGAACATGAATGCAAGTTGCAGTTAGGAAATTCGATTTATCAAATTGTTTACATGTGATTTTTCTGGGTGGACCTTTGTTATCTTCATGACAAGTTCTAGCATTAAGAGATCAGGGATTTGCTTACCAATGACTTTGGTCATATATTTTGCAATCATATTCTCCTTTCTTTTTGTTCCAGAGTTGTTTGCAAGTGTGGATATTGTGGAGCAGAAAAACAGGCACTTAGTGAATGGGAGAGGCACACAGGTTCTAGAATAAAAAACTGGAAGACCAGTGTCAGGGTGAAGGGTTCTTTGCTACCTCTCGAACAATGGGTTTGTATTCTTCAGTTTCTTATTCGGCTTATGATTTGACATGGACTACACATTTTTATTGGATACTATCATACAATAGTAGTTTTTTGATAAGTAACTATCATACAATTGTAATTTATCAATAGAATTATGTTGGTAAGATTTTGATGTAACAGCTTTGCAAATTAGTTCACCCGTAAGTTTAAGAGCTATTGTCATACCCCATTACTTCCTTTTTATGTGTGCCATTGTTTCAGTCTGTGGTGGCTGCATTTATCTTCTAGGAATAAGTACATCGAATGTCATCGTGGCCACATGACACGATCTCACTGTGTATGAAGAGGAAGTTTGATTTTCTTCAATATTACTGGCAGTAAAAAATATAAGATGTATTATTGAGGTTTTTCATATGTTTGATGTAATAGCTTTCGTCTAGAATTGAACTTCAAAAATGTGTTTTGATAAATAGTATTGTTAAGAGTATTTTAACTATTGACATTTGGGAATTGGTCTGCAATTGATTCATGCATTAGCGGATATCATTCCTTTGCTTTTCATGGGAAAAAACTGTGTTCTTTTTATTGGAAAGTGCTCTCTCTCTCTCTCTCTCTCTCTCTCGTTTTTTTGTTTTGGTTGATAAGGGCAACAGTGCTCTCATAGTTTTACATGACATGGGTTCATTCTCAGAATATTTTATCTGAACTCGCAACTCAGTCGCATTCTGTAAGCTACGGTCTTTTGATTCACAGATAAAGTAAGGCAGGTAACATCTTGTTTTGCTTCGCAGATGCTAGAAATGGCAGAGTATCATGCACAGAATGTTGTTTCTACCAAATCAGTTAAACGTCCTCCTTTAAAAGTACGGAGACAAAAGCTGCTAAGTTTTCTCCGAGGTACGTGCTTTGCTTTATTTACTTGTTTTGGGAGAGATATTCCACATCTATGCAACATATGTACTGTTAAAATGGCATTGTGCCAGCATAATAGAAGGATGTGTTAGAAGCAGGATACTTGTCAACAAACCATGTTCTAATCCCTTTTTCATTATTATCACTTATATTGTCCTCAATCTTGTTTCAGCAAATTCCTTTTTTTCCCTTCCACATTTTTTATATGGTTCTAATCATATTGTTGGAGAAGAAATTTTTATTTTTTAAAGATGAATTTAAATTTACATATAGAAGGGGAGAGGTGGATCGATCATCTATAGAAAGAAGAAGACTCTATAACTCTTCAAACTTTTAATATGATAATAACATCAAATAATAGATGTCCATGTTAATGTCCATGCTCTTCAAATGGATTTAGGTCATGCATGAACTTGAACCGGGGATCAGAAGATATAAATGTTACTTTTAATTTTGAAATCATCATCCCTGCGTGTCTTATTGCATGTTGGTTGTCACTTGTGTCCCTCTGCATCTTTGTGTTGCATAACTCTGGCAGCCACTATTTGTTCCAATTAAGTAACAATACTGAATTGTGCTAAATATTTAGACACTACTTAGTAACCACTTTTCTTTTTCTTCAAAAAAATAACAATTTAGACAAGCCTAAATATTTGAATCCCCCTTATACCCGTATTCATATTTCTGTCTGGATCTGAATCCAAATATTTATGCTTTAGATGCTCCTGACCTCTGCATCCATACCTGTATTACTACACTTTGGCTATGTCCCATGGCCCATAACCACATCTGCTGCTTTAATAAAATAGCACTAATCAGTTGTCAATTCTTTTCTTCAATGATACAGAAAAGTATGAACCTGTTTATGCAAAGTGGACCACAGAAAGGTGTGCAGTATGTCGATGGGTTGAAGATTGGGACTACAACAAAATTATTATATGCATTAGGTATGACCAAACTTCAAAAAGCTTATCTGCCTGCTAGGATATTAGTGGAAACTATTCATGTGTTCAATTTTGGAGAATTTCGTTGTTAGTATTTGATTTGAATACCAACTTCTGGTTACTTCTCATTGGAAAAGATTTTGATTTGAAATAGGATATGTGTGCGCTAGGTTTTTTTTAGGAGTATATGTTTTGGTGGATTTCTCAAGTAATTTCATGGTTTCTTGTTTATTTTTTTTGCAAAGGTTGTTTGATCTTAAGATGATATTCCAAATTTTTCCTTAAAGAAAACAAATGTACTGAAATTCTATTTTTCATCAGGTGTCAAATAGCTGTTCATCAAGAATGCTATGGAGCAAGAAATGTTCGGGATTTCACTTCGTGGGTATGCAGATCTTGTGAGACTCCTGAGATTGAACGGGAATGCTGTCTTTGTCCTGTGAAAGGCATGACACTAATTACTATTTTTATTTATTGTAGTGCTGCTGGAATCTGGCCAAACTGTTTTCAAACCTATTTCCTTTCACCTGCAATTACTAACCTTATATTGTTGCTTAATTTAGGAGGTGCTTTGAAGCCCACAGATATTAAGCCATTGTGGGTTCATGTTACTTGTGCTTGGTTCCAACCTGAAGTTTGTTTTGCTAGTGATGAGAAAATGGAGCCTGCTGTTGGAATTTTGAGAATTCCTTCAAATTCTTTTGTGAAGGTAAGCTTTTCGTTTTTGGCAAATGTTATTGCACTTTGTGGAGCAAATCCAGTGATCTCACTTTAGTGTTATCTCCAGAAGGAAAGTGGTTTGAGTGATGGAAAAAATACTATGTTATGGCATAATAGTATGTAACATAGCCTTCTACCTTCTTATAAAAAGATATAATATTATGCAACATATCTCATTTGCAGTAGGAGATTTTTATCCTGATAGGCGAAGGAAGCAAAATTATTTGAAGATGTCGTATTATTTTTTCTCACCTAATTTTTTAAATCTGAAATGGGTTTCAAGTGAAATTTAAGATGAAGTTCATAACCCAACATCTTTCTTTTGTATTCATTTTTGTTTCTGGTGACAGAATATAATGAAAAGTTTCTGTAGCAATATTTGTTTTTTCTCCAGCTAAATCTGACATTATCCATACTGATGATTAGGTGCTGGTTTACTTCACGAAGTTAAAGGACATAATATCATATTTTAAATGTTTCTGTTACTGTTTTACTAATTCAGACCTCATAATGAACATGGCAACTTGACAATTTGAATACCTCAGACTTCCTTGTTAAGGGGGAGCCAATTGCTACTAGAGGCAAACATTGTAATCGATATCTTATAAGAGTGGAAAGAGCTCCTCTAAAGCGATCATACCAACACTGACTCTCCGGATCATATCATAAGAGTGGAAAGTGCTCCTAATCAAATTATTTGGTTGATATATATTAACAAATGTACATTAGAAGACTTTTCTTTGTCTTGATCACCCAATTGTCATCTATAGTGTAACATGTTATCAACATGGCATTGTTGTTCCTTTATAAGTAATATAGCTTTCTTTAGATCTGAATCCCAAATCAAAATGGAATAACACCTTGTTATATCAAGAACTCTCCTGTTGAATCTGTAGTGAGCGTTAACTTGGTAAATTTCAGATATGTGTGATCTGCAAACAAATTCATGGTTCCTGCACACAATGTTGCAAGTGCTCGACTTATTACCATGCTATGTGCGCATCAAGAGCAGGGTATCGCATGGAGGTGAGATTACTTATCTCATCTGTTATTGTCATTGCATTTAATAGGTACTTTCCAGAGTATGTAACTTCCTCCTGTTTCAGAGCCTATCATTCCTTTTAGTGCCCACATACAGGAAACAGAGTTGTCCAGTTAGTGTATAAAATATTTATAACATGTGTTATGGTTACTGTTTATTCTTCATTCGGCTAACAAGCATGTGCACATGCAGATCTTTTCCATTTTTATTTTCCATCGGTACATCCTTCCTTTTGGCGTTTTGATTATCCATTTTCAATCAGCTATTCTAATGCCTTAACTGCCGGCACATTTTGGGTACTGTTACATCTGATTTGTAAATCTGACATGATGACTAGTTCATTTTATGTTGTTTAGTCAACACATTCAGCAGTTCAGCTATATTTTCCCGTATCCTTATACTTTGTCATTTGATCCTGGATGTTAATACTTTTCAAACTGCAGCTGCACTGCTTGGAGAAAAATGGGAAACAGGTCACAAGAATGGTTTCATATTGTGCCTACCACAGGTACTGCTCCTCTTTTTTTTTCTTTTTTTTTTTGTTGCAGTCAAAATCAAGAAAGGAGGCTGAGAAAGGGAAGAAAGAGGAAGTTAGTCATTTATGAGAACTACTTTTCAGTCAGATATGCTGACAAGAGGGGTTGCTCTGATGGTAAGCAACTTCCACTTCCAACCGAGAGGTTGTGAGTTCGAGTCTCTCCAAGAGCAAGGTGGAAGTTCTTGGAGGGAAGGATGCCGGGGGTCTATTTGGAAACAACCTCTCTATCCAAGGGTAGGGGTAAGGTCTGTGTACACACTCCCTACTAAGTGGGATTATACTGGGTTGTTGTTGTTGTTGTTGTTGTTGTTGTTACTTTTCAGTCAGATATGGATACTTGATTATTCAAGTAATGACATTTAATGGGGCTCTAGGTCTAACTTGTGTTGCCAATCACCTGAAAAAATGCCAACTGTATCTTTATTAGTAAATGCTTCTAATGGCTTCACAATTTTTCAGGGCTCCCAATCCAGATACCGTTCTCATTATTCAAACTCCCAAAGGGGTATTCTCTGCAAGAAGCCTTCTTCAAAACAGTAAGCACACAGGTTCACGTCTAATTTCAACTAGTAGACTGCAACTCCAGGAAGCTCCAGCAGCAGAGATAGAAGAGATCGAGCCATTCTCTGCAGCAAGGTGTCGTGTTTATAATAGATTGTGTGATAAGGTATTACACCATGTTACTTATACACAATGTTATGATTGATTAAGCCAAGTTTATTAATATACACAGGAAGGAAATGAAAGAACTTACTATGTTTTATTTAAGGCCAAAGTCATAAGCAGCCCCATAAACTTGTCCGCATTTTCCCTAAATAGCGTCCTTATGACACTAGGCAACTGAAAAGCGTTGCTCCCTTTTGGTTTTTTGAACCATGAAACTCTTGTTGTGTGAATTCATTATTAGCATCTCTGTGCACGAGAAGACATTAGAGATATAAGAACTAGACTTTGTTGATATCTATCTATAATTTGCTTATTAGTTGATACTTGATATCTATCTGTGGTTTGTTCTATTTACATGTCAAATAACCATTTTTGCTTTTAGTCTTGCTTTTTAACTACCTTAAATTTTTTAGTTATGCTACCTGGTATTGATAGGTATGTTATGTTTGTGGTTTAAGTTTTTTAGTTGACATTCACTCATTTGCCTTCTCATCACAAATTTTTAACTAGCTGGTGTCTGTTGTTTAGTCATCCTAAATGGTTGCCAGTTATGAATCTCCTTATTTTTTGCTTGTCAGGGAGCAGGAGAATCTGCCATTGCCCACCACGTGAGGGGACCTTGTTACCATTCTTCAAGTTCAATACGAAGTTTGAACATTATTAAAGTAAATTTCTTCCTCCCTCCCATATCCTTCCCTCCTTCCTGTGCAAATTAATGTTATTCTGTCACTAGTTTCTCTCTTAGCTTCTATGGCGATCTTTTAAATATTATTCTGTTCTTCCTTTTAACAGGAAGTCAAGGGATCCAAAACTTTTTCTACCTTTAGGGAGCGGCTTCGTGATTTACAGGCATTCTTTTTAACACTGCTGCTCATCAAGTTAACAGCATTTCAGCTCATATTCTCAGCGTCTTCATCTTATTTTGCAATTGCAGAGAACAGAAAATGACCGTGTTTGCTTTGGTAGATCTGGGATACATAGATGGGGTCTTTTTGCTCGTAGAAAGATACCAGAAGGAGAGATGGTATGTTTAATCTTTTTTAGTTCTTACTGGTGACCCATAGTCAATTCATCGATCATATTACGAAAAGAAAGAAATGGCAGTCCAAGTAATCGCTTGGAAATGGAGTCCTACATTTCACGTTTAGGAGCTTTTCTCGATAGTCAATGGTTTGTGTCATAACCTGTGCAACATTTCCAATGAGAACTAGTTCCTCCTTGCTTGAGTATGCTACATGATCATCTTTCATCTCAATAATCACTTACTAACCGAGGTGCTCCTATTTTTTATTACGTCAGCATCAAATCTAGAAATTACTTAGTAGAGCATGCATTTACTTGTTTCAGGTTCTTGAGTATCGTGGTGAGCAGATCAGACGCAGTGTTGCAGATCTGAGGGAGGCACGGTATCGTATTGAGGGAAAAGATTGCTATGTAGGTTCTTTTCACTCCTTTCTTTGTGCTTTCTCTCTCTTCTCTCTCCCTCTCTCCAACCCGTGCGTGGTCACAAGCACCAATTAATGTCATTGAATTATCTTATGCAGTTATTTAAGATTAGTGAAGAAGTTGTGGTGGACGCCACTGATAAGGGGAACATTGCACGTTTAATTAACCATTCAGTAAGTATCACTTCTCTTTCATTGTTTTTTATGCTTCTCTTCTCTTAGATCTTGTCAATCCTTTTCTTTTTCTTGAGAAAGTGATCATAGTTTCCTTTTTATCTATCTTTTTCATATAGTATTAACTTTGTGCTGCTTCTTGTTATCAAAACCAGCAAATGAAAAAGCAAAGACTAGTACACTAAAACTGAATGAGATCAGTTTCAATCCCATTACATTAGTTTTGGAGCTGACTAAAGTGGTGCTGGATAAAGAGAAATGTGGAATTTCAAATTTCGCTAATCTGCAAGGAAAAAAATAAAAGAAAAGGAATTCTGGTTGTAAAATGTCAGCCCATACAGCTGTTACAAACGGTTATTAAATCCAGGCCACCCACCTATTTATACATTGCAAGTATATATGCATGTGAAGCTCATGCTTCACCAAGGAACCACCAAATGAGTGCAAATGATAAAGGAGTAATCACAGTTCCATCACATGTACTGGGTAGCTCTTCCCATCACCTAGTGATTTTTAATTGATAATAGTTTTGCTTGGCTAATAACAAATGGGAAGAGCGACTGCATTATGGAGTTACTGCTTTAATGGAATTAATGTCATTGATGATTTTAACAGGGCAAAAGAACTGAATACCAATCATACAACACAAGATTATATTAGGATGTCTAAACTTGTTTGTAATCTGATCCTAATCTAATATCAGAGAAAATTTATCTGACTGGAGCCTTATCTTGAACCAGATAAAATATGCTTCAGTGTACATTTTGATTGCTAAATATGTTTCAATATACTCCAAATATTTTTGCACATCCTATCATGGCAAAGTCTCCTTAGACCTGGTAATGCTAGGAATTATGTGCTCCATAGTCAGCAAATTTAGCAAGTCAATAGATGCAATATTTTCATTCTCAGGTTATCTTTATCGATGGTTCCTCGTACTTGACTCTTTTTCTGATTTTGCTTTGTTATTTTCACAGTGCATGCCAAACTGTTATGCAAGAATCATGAGTGTAGGAGCTGATGAGAGTCGGGTTGTACTTATCGCAAAGACAAATGTGTCTGCTGGTGATGAATTAACGTATCTCTCTCTCTCTCTCTTACGCGTGCACTCACACCCACTAATGCCTGAATATTAGCAAGTCTGCCCCTGATTTATTTTATTCTGCTGTAATAATGACAGGTATGACTACTTGTTTGATCCAGACGAATGTGAAGAATTCAAAGTTCCTTGCCTGTGTAAAGCTCCCAACTGCCGAAAGTTCATGAATTAGGTTTACACTTTCCACAAATTTTTTTCCTACACAAGGAGATCTAACCATTACACCCTCACTGCTTGCTAATTTTAGTGATTCTAGAGGAATATGTATTTAGTTTACATTTCTTCCTTCCTAGTAGGGGGCTCTTTCCGTAGATGGTTTGGGTCAATAATATAGCTATTACTTGACGAAAGTTGGGTCTGGGTTATTATGTATAGATTCAGAGAAGGCAGATCTTTTTCTTCTATTCTGCCGCTACAGAAATGTAAACTTCACTTCTCTCTATTTTTTTTGGGAGATCAACAAAAAGATAAGAAAAAAAAAGATGCAAGCAATTCCTCTTTTATTTTCTCTTTACTCTACTGTTTTCAATATTCATCCCGTCCCCTGACTTTAACTCCTCCAACCAAAAAGAAATAGAAGGAAAAAAAATGATATTTACGGTACCTTGTGGATTAATGGTCAATGAAACGGACGTAAAATATAAGTATCAAGGTTCAAAATCAAGCGTAGACGAAAACATCTTAGGATATATTTATATAGATCTGAACTTTGTGAAAGAATTACCATTTCCTTGTTCGTCGTCATGAGTCAACTGATTTATGGAGCAAATCTGAAGCTGTGACTTGGAGATGAAAGGACTCTGTACTTGACTACCTGTTGTCGGCTAGCTACCCAACCTTCTCCTTCCCAACTGGTTTCTCCTGTTTGTATTTTGTGACGTCCAGATTTTGGGCATGTCAACCATTTCTCTACATCAGATTAACAGGTTTGATGAAAATGATTTTTTTTTTGGTTGGTAACGAGAGATCAGTCTATTATAGCAGACTTTTTTCCTTCTTTTACTAGCGATTTTGTTAATCTTGCGAGTTATGATGCTGTACATAATTTGACACTATTTATTTTGAAATTAATATGATGATTGACAAGGGATATTGCAGTTTCAGTCCTTCATCTATCTGCAAATGTACAAATTAGTCCTTGTTTTGCTAAGCCTATTCCAGTCCATCCATAATGTCAGATCAACACTCACTTCGGTTGGGAACTTAAGAGCCCATTTGCCTAACCTATCAAAAACTACAGAATAAAAGTGTTGCAAAGAAGGGGTATGTGTTTGGTCAATTCATTGAGTTGTGCTTTTTGCAAGCAAATTATATTTGATTAATCATTCAAAAAAGTACTTTTTGTTATGAAATAATATAAAAGACAAGAACAATAACTCAAGAACAAGAGCAATAGAGAGAAGATAGGGAGAGAGAGAAGTATTCTTATTAATACTTGGGGTGATTTACAATGGTAGAGAGCACCTCTATTTATAGGAAGAGGAATGACTTAGCTTTAAGCTAAAACTCTTAGACATTCACTCTAAATAGACTTCTATTTTATAACACTCCCCCTTGAATGTCTATTCAATAATGTGCCTCATAAAACCTTAAAACAAAACCCAATGGGAAAAATTAAAGAAAGGAAAAAGAGTACACATGTTTGAATATGCGCTTATTGGTTGCCTCGTTAAAAACCTTGCAAGGAAAACCCGGTGGGACAAAACCTTGTAAGGGAAAAAGAGTGCAACGCGCATTAATTCCCCCTAATGAGTACATCAATTTATATCCTTGAGCATTTGCATTCCAATCTTGTGCATCATCTTCAAAACGATCTTTGATAGAGATTTGATAAATAAATCAACCATATTGACTTAAATAAATATTCTGCACCTTGAAATCATCATTCTTGATAGATATGAACATCTTCATATAATGTCGTGGAACAACTCTTCAATATCTTCATAGATACATTCTCAATGCCATCATGCTTATAGTTATAGCAAGATTCATATGTACACAAATTGTACTTGGGATGTGGTACTTCAAGACCAAGAATTGCATATGCTTCAAGCAACTTAAATCTTTCAAGTTAAGTCATATAAGCCATATAATAGACTTTAGATGCATATCAAGTTTTCCATGTCATGCTAGACAAATAAGATATCGAAAACTGACTATACATACCTTTGACTTTATACTTTCAAGCATTTGAACTATAGGTTCAAAACTACATGTCTTTCATATGGAATCAATTCTTCTTGAATTGAATCTCTTCCATTTAGTTACTTTCTTTGGGTCAGCAAATGCGTATAGCATGCTTTGCAATATGTGCAATTGAATTATCCCTTTTATGAACTTCAGGTTCATATTATGATATTCGAGGATCTATATATACAAATGATAATTCATCCCATGTAACCTTTTCTCAAGTGTTTATCATGTCTCCCCCTCATGTTAGAAAAGCTAACTTGTTTCCTCAACTTTGGGAAATCATCTTTGTGCATTATCATGTCAATATACATGGCACATTAATAATAAGATGAAATTATTTGGTTCCTGACCCTGAACCACTTGTGAGGGGAGAATATACTCTCGTATACAACTTATATCAAATTGATATATATAACTTTGTTCTCATAAGAAACAGTTTAGCAATTAAGTGAAAGCACTCAATAATTATCTTGCTAAACCAACTTTGATATAAACCAACTTATCAAGATGAACTATCTTGAGTAGAGAATCTGGAAATTATGCTCGAAGTTAGATTACTGAGCAATTTACCTCGCAAGCACCGGCCAGGCTGCGGGTTAATAACAATTGCGCATGTAACCATTTCATAGATGCATCATATGTGGTATACATGGCAGGTGAATGGGCCCATATTCACCTTTGATATTTCCAGAATTTATGGGCTTCAACCCGAACTCTTTAGTTGGTCAGTTCATTAATGAGAACAAGTGATACAAGAGAATTCGTAAAGAACTTTCTAGTTCTTTATTATTCACCTATGTGAATTTGCACATCATACATAAAATGAGATGGCTAACACGAATGTCAACTGAATAAATTATCAATATTGGTAAACTTCAAATTTACACCCTGACATGTGCACTTATCAATAAACTTCGGGTTTATTATGACATGGGTTTTATACCAATAGATATCCACTTTATTGTGGCATTCTTTCGTTTGTGTAGTACAAACTGGAGAACAAAGCGGGTAGCTTTTCATATGCAAATTACCCCGCTACAAGTTGTAGTAATAGGAGATATCAAAGCCTTCCTTTATTTATAGTCTCAATATAATCAATCGCTTTCGCGTGCACTTTGGAAACTGAATAAGTTTCTTTGAGACTTACTACAGCACAATACTCAATTGTGTTTCTCCAACATAGTAATAATTGGCTCTTCTAGAGCTCTCAATTAATTTTGTACTACCACAGATTCATCAACATCCATGTGGTGAATATCTTTCTTAAAGAGAAAGTTATACCATTATGGTCATGTCAAACTTATATGCAAGATATGTTTCTTGCATTATCGTTGTCCTTTAATAGTCATATTTCCACAATACTTTGGCGTACAATAGGTACGTGACCAACGATCATTCATGCCATATATCATCTCAAACCTCCTTTTAGGGGTGAGTGTGGTATATTTAATACCAATTTCATGTTCATATTCTTCCAATAATGAATATGTATCAGATGTTGTCACATTCACTTCGAGGATATGTGATTTTGTTATCCTTTTCAAATCTATAAATGCGTCAGGCATTTGATTTGCTATTCTTTGCAAATGGATAATCTTTTGTACCTCTTTCACAAATAGAGGTATGTGGATCAAGATGAGATAATGATGCATTTTTCCACAAAATTTCCCGTTTGGTTTCACCAACTTCTCCCCCTAATTTTGGGAAAAGTGTCTCATCAAATTGACAGTCTGCAAATCGTGCAGTGAACAAATCTCCTGTCAATGTTTCGAGGTAGCGAATAATGGAGGGCGATTCAACCTCAACATATATTCCTAACCTTCTTTGCAGACCCATTTTGGTGCGGGATGGCGGTGCTAAAGGCACATATACTGCGCATCCAAAAATTCTTAAATGGGATATATTGGGTCCATGACCCAAAAACCAATTGCAACGGGGAATATTTGTGTCAATTCGTCAGTCAGAGACGAACTGGCATTGCTGTATGCAAAATGGCGTGACCCCAAACCGAAGTGGGCAGCCGACAAACTAAAATGCTGCATGCAAAATGGCATGAACCCAAACCAAAGTGGGCAGCCGACGAACTAGCATTGCTGCATGCAAAATGGCGTGAACCCAAACCGAAATGGGCAGCCTCGTTTTCATGAAGAATTCAAGATTATTCTCATCTATTGTCTCAATATGATATCCATTTTGAATGATATCTTTAAAACTCAACAAGTTCTTCTTAGACTTGGAGGAGAATATTGCATTCTCTAAGATAAACGTCATGCCTTTGGGCAGAGTTACAGTTGCTCTTCCGGAGCCTTCAATCAATTTACTTCCCATGGTTTGACATATAAAAGAAAATATACGAACATAAGAATAAACAAGTTCAATTCTTTTGAGTCACATAATATTTTCAAAATCTGCTGCTAACAGTTGACTAACAAAATCAGATATGTTATCCATTACTTTGCAGTTTGAAAATTTCAGTTTAAACGTTTTCTTCAAACAATCGATTGTTACTTACAAACAATCGATTGTTGAACATTGACAATCGATTGTTAAACACACACAATCGATTATTTGCTATTTTGAAAAAACTTCAGATCACACTGTCTTAAGACAATCGATTGTTATGCATAGACAATCGATTGTTGGCTATTTTTGAAAAATTCCAGACCTCACTGTTTCAAGACAATCGATTGTTATGCATAGACAATCGATTGTGGATGATTTTTGAAAAATTACAGATTACACTGTCTAATGACAATCGATTGTTAAACATTGACAATCGATTGTTGACTGTTTTTGAAAAATTCCAGAACACACTGTTTTAAAGACAATCGATTGTTGATCATTGACAATCGATTGTTTTGTAGTTTTTTATGCGAAATATGAGATAACCGACTAGTTTTTCAGGTTAGTCGATTACCTCTACTGGAAAGTAAAAATATTATTGATATTTGAGCATATTGATACATTCTAAAGAACTAATACTAACATTATGTCATGAACTAACTAATACGAGCTAATACTGATGGCTATTAGTTTATTCATTCACTAATACAAACAAGTAAAATAAAATCAAATAGCTCCATCTTCTTTCATCACGGATCCATCACCGATTAGGTGGTCTATCTTCCCCTCGGGTTGCTCAAAGAAGTCTGCCACATCCAAGTGGGTGATGTCAAAGTTGTCGTCAGAGACAAAATTCGTTTCAGGGCGTTTTACTCTTTCGAGATGCTTGATAAAGGTCAACCAAAAGTCATGGTATACGGCAAGCCTTTGACCAGTGCCCGTTTTCACCGCAACGATAATATATAGTTTATAAACTATTTGCTTTTGGGTTCTTATTGTATCGTGCTTGTGGCAGAATGACCAACTTCAGGTTGTCATATCTCTTCTTTAAGCCATTCCACAAGATAGGTGGATCCTTGACAGTGAGATATTCAATCTTCAAACCTTCATCAAGGTGATGGCGCAAGAAAATCAAGGCCTTCGCACATTCTTGGGTGGATGCTTTTTCTCTCTCTTTGATGGTGTCTCCGAGACCCATAGCATCTAAGTGGATTTCAGCATCCAACACCCATGTCATATAGTTCTTGCCCGAAATTTCAAGGGCAACGAACTTTCTTTTCATAATGTCAGACATAAAACAAATTTACATCAAGAGCGTGTTCATACTTACGGGCTCTATTACAATTATCACATTCACTTCAGGGAATGGATCATAATTATGTACTTTACACAATCTCATGTCAAATATTACTTTCATAAAGTGAAAGATTATTTTGAGAATCCTTATTGTTCTCATTACCACAATAATGACGATTATAACTTCGTCTATTGTCATGTCCACATCCATTGATACCTTTACGGTAATTAGTCTTCTTTCAGACTTATCACATACTGCTACCACATTCTCTAAAGGGAATGGAGCAAATTCAATTGGATGGAATTTCAATTATTTGTCCACAATCATACATGAATTTAATCATGGCAGGACATAGAGATTTAACCACTTCATGTGGTTATAATTTCTTACAAACTCCATTAGAGTTATAATCAAACTTTGTTTGTATATTAAATCAAATCGTAGAATTTCAAGAATTTGAAAGGGAAAAGTAAATTACTTACCTTTAAGGTATACCAATTATATTTTCAATGTTTTCTTCCTTTTCTCTTTGATTTTCGTTTCTTTTCCTCCCTTTTTTTTTGTTTCTTTTCCTTCTTTCTTCATTCTTTCTTTGAAGCAAAACCTTGCACAAACAAAAGTTAAGACAATCGAAAATTAAATTAGGAAGAGGGAAATACCTCAGATTTCTCGAGAATGGTTCTTGAGACGGTAGAGTCTCGTGCTGATAACGTGTTATGAAATAATATAAAAGACAAGAACAATAACTCAAGAATAAGAGCAATAGAGAGAAGATAGGGAGAGAGAGAAGTATTCTTATTAATACTTGGGGTGATTTACAATGGTAGAGAGCACCTCTATTTATAGGAAGAGGAATGACTTAGCTTTAAGCTAAAACTCTTAGACATTCACTCTAAATAGACTTCTATTTTATAACACTTTTTGAGTATTAAATTACGAAAAAAGACCGCAAAAGGTTTATTTGCAATTACTATTATTTAAAAAATATAAACGAATTTAAATATTTAGTAAATTAAAATATAATTCAAATATTTAATCATATAGGTATTCCAAAACGATGATATTGGGATATCTAATTACTTATTATTTACATGAAGATTTAAATATTTTAAAATACATCACTCAATATGAATTAAAAATTTACTTTTATAAATCACTATATAAAAGAAGAAATCTATTTATAATAGAAAGAATATCCAAAGAGAAATAGGACAAAGAGAATAAAAATATGATAGAATAAAAAAAGAAGAAATGCATGGTAAAGGAGAAAACGAAAATAGATTTGTTAAATTAGTGAAGGATAATAAATTTAATGTACGGATAATTTTGTTTTGAGTAAATTAATCTTTTGTTTTTGCTTTTACTTTTTGAAAGAAGTTAGAATTTGTAATTTCTTTTCAAAAGTTAAAAATTTGCTTTTGTTGCCGCTCATAAGCACTTTTCCGTTTTGATCAAATATTTTAAATTTTTCAAAAAGTACCTTTTTTAACAAGAAAAAATGTTTTTTGCTTCCCAAAGCTTGGGCAAACATGCTCTAAGACTCGATGTTCCCTAGAAAACTATCTTATTTTCTCTTACACGCTATTTCTTAGGTTTAAGTCCTCAATGTTTTTCATTTAATTTTTAAATTACCCGTTTTTCTCAACAGTTTGCCTACAACCATAGGCCTACCTATGTTAGAAAATATGGGACATATGCACCCATTCTCTTGCCAAGTATAAGTAAATTTTATGTACAAATTTTCAACAGTTTAGTCATATAGAGTAGATGGCACCCATGCTCAAATTTTTGCATTGGTGCCTCCGATCGAGACCTATGGACACACATTAATATAATTCTATATATTTAGTTTTGTTATGAAATAATATGAAAGACAAGAACAATAACTCAAGAACAAGAGCAAATAGAGAGAAGAGTAGAGAGAGTTCTTCTTATTGATACTTAGAGAATGTTAGGAGTGATTTACAATGGTAGAGGGCACCTCTATTTATAGGGAGGAGGATGATTTATCTACCAAGAATAGAACTCTAGAATCTCTCTAATTAAAGACATTCACCTTAAATAGAAGTGTATTTATAACACTCCCCCTTGAATGTCTATTCAATGATGTGCCTCGTTAAAACCTTAAAACAAAACCCAATGGGAAAAATTAAAGTAAGGAAAAAGAGTACACATGTTTGAATATGCGCCTATTGGTTGCCTCGTTAAAAACATCGCAAGGAAAACCCGATGGGACAAAACCTTGTAAGGGAAAAAGAGTGCAACGCGCCTTAACTCCCCCTAATAAGAACATCAATTTATGTCCTTAAGTCTTCGCATCCCGATCTTGTGAACTAGCTTCTTGAAGGTTGACTTTGGTAGAGATTTTGTGAACAAATCAGCCATATTGTCGCTTGAACGAATCTGTTGAACATTGATATCACCATTCTTTTGAAGATCATGTGTGAAGAATAACTTTGGTGAAATATGCTTCGTTCTATCTCCTTTTATGAATCCTCCCTTCAATTGAGCTATACATGCTGCATTGTCTTCATACAAAGTTGTGGGTAGTTTATCACATTTCAAACCACATTTGTCTTGGATATGATGTATTATCGACCTTAACCACACACACTCCCGACTTGCTTCATGAATAGCAATTATCTCGGCATGATAAGATGAAGTAGCTACAATTGATTGCTTAGTCGATCGCCAAGATATGGCGGTTTCTCCACAGGTAAACGCATAACCCGTTTGAGATCGAGCCTTGTGTGGGTCGGACAAATATCCAGCATCAGCATAACCAACAAGATCCGGGCTGCAATTCTTGTCATAAAATAAGCCCATATCGGTAGTTCCCTTTAGGTACCGCAATATGTGTTTGATCCCATTCCAATGTCTCCTCGTAGGAGCCGAGCTAAATCTTGCTAAGACATTAACTGAAAAGGATATGTCAGGTCTTGTAGTATTTGCAAGATACATTAGTGCGCCAATTGCGCTAAGATATGGTACTTCAGGACCAAGTAGCTCATCATTCCTTTCTTGTGGTCGGAATGGATCTTTGTTCACATCAAGTGATCGAACAACCATCGGTGTACTTAAAGGATGTGCTCAGTACCTTTTCTGTATAGGTAGATTGATGAACAAAAATTCCGTTTGCCAAATATTCAATTTGCAAACCAAGACATAGTTTAGTCTTTCCGAGATCTTTCATCTCGAATTCATCCTTTAGATAATCAATTGCCTTTTGGAGTTCTATAGGGGTTCCAATAAGGTTTATGTCATCGACATATACGGCAAGTACAACAAATTCCGATGTTGTTTTCTTTATAAAAACACACGGGAAAATGGCGTCATTTATATAGCCTTCTTTTAACAAGTACTCACTAAGACGATTATACCACATTCGTCCAGATTGCTTTAGACCATACAAGGACCTTTGCAATTTAATTGAGAACATTTCCCAAGATTTTGAATTATGCGCGTTTGGCATCTTGAGTCCATCGGGAATTTTCATGTATATCTCATTATCAAGTGAGCCATAAAGATAGGCAGTAACCACATCCATTAAGTGCATGTCAAGCTTTTCATGGACAGCAAAACTTATGAGATAACGAAAGGTTATTGCATCCATTACAGGTGAATATGTCTCTTCATAATCGACACCAGGCCTTTGAGAAAAACCTTGTGCAACAAGGCGTGCTTTATATCTTTGTACCTCGTTTTTCTCATTTCTTTTGCGTACAAAGACCCATTTATAGCCGACAGGCTTAACACCATTAGGTGTTTCAACTATAGGGCCAAAAACTTCACGTTTAGCCAGCGAATTCAATTCTGATTGAATTGCTTCTTGCCACTTTGGCCAATCCTGTCTTTTTCGACATTCTTCAACAGATTGAGGTTCGAGATCCTCACATTCTTGCATAATGCTAGATGCGACATTATAAGCAAAGGCATTATCCACCACAATATCACTCGATTAATATTTGCCTCAATATTAATTGGATTTAGGGATAGTTCCGTATTTTCCAGAGTCTCGGGCTCAATGGATTCTTCATGAATCTCAGAATTTGTTAAATCATGAGATTCTTTCGTGGTGTCATTTTGATCGTTCTTTTTCCTCTTTCTAGGATTTCGATCTTTGGAACCTAATGGTCTGCCACGCTTCAGGCGTGCATTCGACTCATTGGATATGACACTAGATGATTGTCCAACAGGGACATCAATACGGATTGGAACATTTTCCGCGGGAATGTGGGATTTTGTTATCCTCTTCAAGTCCGTAAATGCGTCAGGCATTTGATTTGCTATTCTTTGCAAATGGATAATCTTTTGTACCTCTCTTTCACAAATAGAGGTATGTGGATCAAGATGAGATAATGATGCATTTTTCCACAAAATTTCCCGTTTGGTTTCACCAACTTCTCCCCCTAATTTTGGGAAAAGTGTCTCATCAAATCGACAGTCTGCAAATCGTGCAGTAAACAAGTCGCCTGTCAATGTTTCGAGGTAGCGAATGATGGAGGGCGATTCAAACCCAACATATATTCCTAACCTTCTTTGCGGACCCATTTTGGTGCGGGATGGCGGTGCTATAGGCACATATACTGCGCATCCAAAAATTCTTAAATGGGATATATTGGGTTCATGACCCAAAACCAATTGCAACGGGGAATACTTGTGGTAATTCGTCGGTCTGAGACGAATTAGCATTGCTGCATGTAAGATGGCGTGACCCCATACCGAAGTGGGCAGCCTCGTTCTCATAAGTAATGGCCTTGCAATCAACTGCAGGCGTTTAATTAACGATTCTGCAAGACCGTTTTGAGTGTGAACATGAGCTACAGAATGTTCAACTTTTATCCCGATTGATAAGCAATAATCATTAAATGCTTGGGATGTAAACTCAACAGCATTATCCAGTCTAATGGACTTGATTGGATTATCTGGAAATTGTGCTCGTAGTCGAATTATTTGTGCCATTAATTTCGCAAACGCAAGGTTGCGTGATGACAACAGGCACACATGAGACCATCTACAGGATGCGTCTATCAAGACCATGAAATACCTAAACGACCCACTAGGTCGTTGAATAGGTCCACAAATGTCCCCTTGTATACGTTCCAGAAACGTGGGTGACTCAGTCCCAACCTTTGTTGGTGATGGCCTGATAATCAACTTGCCTTGATAACACGAAGTGCAAGGATATTCATTATTCGAAAGAATTTTGAAATTCTTTACGGATGCCCATATGAGCTTTCTATAATCCGTCTCATCATGACCGATCCTGGGTGTCCCAATCGATCATGCCAAAGTACAAAGGTATTGGAATCAGTAACCCTTTGGTTTACTGTTGAATGTGCCTCAATTGCACTAATTCTTGTCCAATACAGGCCACAAGATAAAGACGGGAATTTCTCAATAACCCTCTTTTGGCCGGAGACATTCTTTGTGATGACGAGATATTCAAGATTATATTCATCCATTGTCTCAATATGATAGCCATTCCGGCGTACATCTTTAAAACTCAACAAGTTTCTCATAGACTTGGAGGAGAACATTGCATTTTCTATGATTAACGTCGTGCCTTTGGGCAGAGTTACAATTGCTCTTCCGGAGCCTTCATTCAATTTACTACTTCCAGAGATTGTAGTAACGTTTGCCTTACACATATTCAGTTGAGAGAAATACTTCCTTTCTTTGAGTATTGTATGTGTAGTACATGAATCAACTAGGCAAATACTTTTACAGTTGGACGTTGATCCAAGTTCGCTTTGTGAGATATCCATATTTGCTTAGATTTTTCGAGAATGGTTCTTGATACGGTAGAGTCTCGTGCTGATAACGTGTTATGAAATAATATGAAAGACAAGAACAATAACTCAAGAACAAGAGCAAATTGAGAGAAGAGTAGAGAGAGTTCTTCTTATTGATACTTAGAGAATGTTAGGAGTGATTTACAATGGTAGAGGGCACCTCTATTTATAGGGAGGAGGATGATTTATCTACCAAGAATAGAACTCTAGAATCTCTTTAATTAAAGACATTCACCTTAAATAAAAGTGTATTTATAACAAGTTTGAACTTTGTAGCTCTTTCTTTGATTTAGTTCTGTCTTTCTTTTCTTTTTCATCTCTTTTTCCAAGTCTTCATGATAACAACAACTTAAGGAATCAGAGATTAAACTATCTATTACTTATATTCAGATTTGTCTTATCTTTGAACCATTATAAATTGGTTTTAATATAAATAATTTATGTGACAACAAGATCTAAGTATGATGAGACTTGTTTAAATACTTTTACCCCAAATTATTGCTTAAACATATTTGAATTTCAACCAAATTATTGAAATTCTTTTTCAAACTTTTAGGATAAATTATACTTTTCTCTTTTTGGATAAGCAAGTCACATATAAAGAACTCTGTCATATGCTCTAAGAGCTTTTTGATATTTTCATTCTTCTTTTAGCTATAAAATGTGCAAAGTTTCAATTTTTCCATTATTAAATTTTTATTAGTATTCTACTTTCCCTTTAAAACTAAACAAGTTTTAAGATAAATATTTTGCAATGATTGTCAAATTAATTGATAATATTAATGATAAAAACATATTTAGATTAGCAAGACTATAGTTTATTTTGCTGAATAATGTACAAAATTATTAATAAGTCATAAAACACTAAAAGAATATGCATCACCGGATATTATGACAAGTATCGTAGTGCACCCATAATCTTAAAATTTTAGAATTACCTCTGCCTACAACACATTTATATCATCTCATTTTCAAATATTACTCTATAAACTTGCTTACAGCTCAAGTAAGGATCTATTTTAAAACCCTCAAACCCGCCTAAACTATACAATTTTTTTATCAGTTTCATATCTAAACTATCGAGTGTCCCCGAAAATCTCTTGAACTATATTCCCCTTCATAATAAAATACCTCGTCTCATTCTTACTAGTGCTTATGTTACACACTCTAAACAATTTTCAAAACCTATTATGTGACAGTCCACGTAGATAATTAATAACGTTAATCTTAAAACGTGCTTAATTATATTTTTTGTTTTATTTCTTCCATGGAAGCCCCACTTTCTTCATCTCCAATAAAGATATAACCACCATCACAAACCCATCACCACCATCACCCCACCCCAACAAGAGTAACATCAAATATACCATTTAATAACCTATAATTCTAAACAGTGTTATGATTTTTATGGAAGTCATGAAAATAAAAGATAAGCAATAGAAGAAGCATTATTTTTTTCGATTCTAGTATCCAATGGAATTAGACAATTTGTCGATTGAATTGTTGCTAATATTTTCATGAATTTGGATCATGCCTTAGCCCTAGTTTGCAAGTGCAAGCATTGTGGAATCATCTATGATATGTTGTCAGAATCGTCGATATCACTAATTTTGAACTGTGGTAATTAGATGACGATGCAACATTTCGATGAATTATTGAAACAAATGATGAACTTTCTAAAAATAATGGAAATGGAACTGAACAGAGATGATAAATTTTCTAAGAAAAAATGAAAGTGAACTTGAATAGAAAATGGGGGGTTATAGGATTTGGTGGAAATTTACGGAGAAGAAGAAAGAGGAAATGCGGTGAAGGAGGTGGTCAATAGGATTTTCTAAGGTTTTTCTTTTCTTTTTAAATGAAATGTCTTTTTTCTTTCTTTTACAAAATTATACGTGTCAATTTTTTATTTGTCACAGGACACACGTCTCAAGTTGAAGTGTCTACTTGATCATAAAGTAAGTTGAAGTGTAAGATAGATATCTAAAGCCAACCTTAAATATCTCTTTATATATTTATTTAATATGATTTGTATGAGTTGTACGAGCCATGTAATAGAGCTTCACGAGAGAAATAAAGAGAACATTTTTATAATTAATTATACATTAAATTTGTTTAGTTAGACAAAATAATCAAAACGTGTGATGATTGTAAGTGATGGTAGTGTCGTGTTTCCTTTGCTTTTCCATCTTGAGACATCCAATATTAGGAGTTAAAGTAGAAGTAGGCATAAGTTTCGGTAAACCCAAAATGCAATTGAAATTCAAACTTTCTGAATTTTTGGGTTGGATTTTAGATTTAAATTATAAAAAATTTGGATTTTGAAATTTGACACTTTAGATTTTCGATATCTCCCTCGTTAAATATTAACTCATATATTCAATATTAATTATTAAGTTGAATATCAGAAACACAGCTAAATTCAATATAGGGGTTCTTTCTTTCTTACCCGTGCTAATTTCCATTTTATGCATTTGTGAACACATAAGGCTGAAGCCGCATAAGTATCTAATTTGGTATGGTCTTACTATATTTAACTTGTTAATCCGTAGGCACATATTAATTTTGCTCTATTTCGTTAGTAATAATAGTTTCATTGCTTGCATAAATACTTTATTTAGATGATTCTCGTAAGAATGATGAACTATTAACGCAATTTGACATGAATACTTTATATGTATGTTCCTTTTTTGTACGAAGAACGTATAATTTAAATTTATCGATTCAAAATTCAAAATATCCAATTTGATTAATTCGAAAATAATCTAATCCGTTCTTATTTGGATTTTAATTTTTTCAATCAAAAAATTAAATATTCAATTCAAAATTTTCATATACAATAAAAGTTGAAGTATATATATATATATATATTCTAAATAGCATCCTTAAAAGTAACTATTGCTGCACTTCACCCGGGAATGGACTCGCCAAGCCAGAATGCCAACCTCTTTACTTTCGACTTAAATATATATGTGTGTGTGTGTGTATATATATATATATATATATATATATATATATATATATATATATATATATATATATATAATTTTCAATGTATTTAAAGATTAGTCGGTCACACCTTCTTTTTCCGAGGAATAAGTAGTATTTTCAATTAAAGTAATATTATTTGAAATGAGATTATTTAATTAATTTACAGTCGCCATTTGGAATCATTATAATAGTATCCCAAGTTACCGGTTAATTTTAAAATTCTAAATCCAGAAAATTGACTCTGTTTTAAAGTCCACGAAAACCAGGAGACCGGATAAGGAATTATGTTAACACGGAAGAAGGTGTGAGGCACTCCCGAGTTCCATGAATTTAGCACGTTTGCTCATTAATTAATAGTTGGCCTAATTATCTGATTTATTAAATGTCTAAAACCTATTGTGTATTTTTAATTTCTAACGAATTTTAATCAATCAATTAATGCTTTTAATATTTACGGGGTTATTTCTTTGACCAAGTTACACAACCTGAATTCTAAAGGTAATCGATGTGAATCATAGGGTTTAGAAGCAGCCGCTTTCGGTCGATGTTGTACATTTGTCGTTTTGATACACATTGTAAACCGTGCCATGTGAAATGTACCCGCAATTTACGACATGTTTATTATTATTATTTGAAGTTGTGATCAAGTAGCGTGAAACGCACGCTCAAATTAGAATTTACATATCATAATTATGCCACAAAAATCGTATCCACTATCATAACAATTTATTCAAACGTACCTAAATCAAACCACGACATTTGATTCATTTCCTGAAACTATTAAGGTTGTACGTGAAGTCATGATTTATGAGATGCTAGTGTGGATGGCATAATAATTTCGGCAGATAATTTTTATAGCAAAGGGTTAACATGAATTGTGCTTAAACTCTCGAATTACAGTGACTATATCCTAACTAAATTACTAGCATATGATTAGGAAATTTTGCTGGACAGTGAAAATAGTATGGGTTAGCCAGTTTTTGGAATGGTTATTTGAAAATAGCCAGCATTTGTAAAAGTCATTAAAAATAGCTATTATTTTATTGTAACAAGGAAAGTTTCAGCATAATATACTGAAGATCGGTGCACATGTGTATGAATTTCTAGCATATTATGCTGGAGCTCCAATACGCAGAAAGTTTCAGTATAACATACTGAAGATTGGAGCACATGTATATGAACTCCCAACATATTATACTAGACCGGTATATTATACTGTAACTCCAGTATATTATTATGTTGGAATTCCAGTATACTTATGCTGGAACTCCATTATAATATGCTAGAGTATTTTTCTAGATTTTGAATAGTATTTTCATTCAGATTTATTTTTACATGAAAAGTAGATAAATTTCGATTACTTTTTAAACCGTGGCTATTTTTGAATGACCACTTGTAAATGTAGCTATTTTGAATTTCTTCCAAAAATAGTAGGGGCTAGGCAGTTTTCGGACTGGTCATTAAAAAATAGTCAGCGTTTGCAAAGTCATTAAAAAATAGCCATTATTTTGCTGCAATAGGGATCGGTCTAGCATAATATACTGGAGATCGATGCACATACATATGAACTTTCAGTATATTATGGTATAATTCTAACACGCATAAGGAAAAAGCATAATATACTAGAGATTGGATCACTTGTGTATGAATTTCCAACATATTATACTAGACTAATATATTATACTCGAACTCCAGTATATTATGATGGAGTTCCAGTATACTTATGCTGGAACTTCATTATAATATGCTGGAACTTCATTATAACATGTTAGAGTTCCAGTGTACTTATGCTTGAACTCCATTATAATATACTAGCGTTCCGGTTTACTTATGCTAGTAACTCCAGTATATTATGATGGAGTATTTTTCGAATTTTGAATAGTGTTTTCGTTCAAATTTATCTTTACATAAAAAGTAACTAAAGTTTAATTACTTTTGAAACTGTAGCTATTTTTGAACGAGCACTTGTAAATCAGATATTTTTTGAATTTCTCCCAGTTCAAACTCACGTGGCTATGAGATTTCAATTCAGAGGCTCCAACAGCCTTTGAGATTGGGCCAGGCCCAATGACCTTACGTTAACAGTGGATCAGATTAATTCATAAAGGGGACTGTGAAGTTAACTTATTCATAGACAAAATTACATATACAGCCACAAAAAGAAAACAAGATTAATTTTATCGAAGTAATTTACAAAATTAGCGCTAGATTATTTGCTTGCATTTATACCTAAAACTACTATGAATAGGCATCACCAGGGAATATAATGTCAGCCCTCCCCATTGGATACCGAATTAATTTTTTACAGTCTTTACGAATCGAGTATTGACGTGAATGTAAAGACATGACTTTAACGATGTCGGACTTGAAAGACCTCAGTAGGTCCAAACCCACATGTAGCCCATTCGCATTGGGCCGTTGTATTGCAAGGGTCATGTACTCAAAGAGAAATATAGTAAAAGTTGTACGAAAATTATCAGCTATGTTCATTTATAGGTAGTATATTATAAAAATTGGCTAATTGATAAAATATTATTAATATTAGCCAAATTAGTCATGAATGAGGGGAAGAATCGACGAGGCGAGTGTTCTCGAAGAGAAAATTGTGATGAAAAAAGCGTGAGGAGAATTCTAAACTCGAGATGTTAGAAGGTGCAAAATCATTAGCTATTTGTAGCAAAAAATATCAATTTTTTGCTTTATTTTGAGTGTGTGTTATTAGAATAGATTGGGCACATAAGGAGCTTGAATCTCAGTTTTGAGATAATTTGATGAAGTTTTAAGGTGGTTTGAATTGAAAATTTGGTAAAAACTGATCATGAAAAAAATGACATATGTATCACACTGTGTATATTTGTGTATCACATATGTATTATATTTGTATCTATTGTGTATTGCATATATATCCATATATACGTGTGTGTGAGATACATGCGTGATACATGTGTCGCAAAGACTTTTTTTGAACTCGATTTAATTACGAATTTTGATACAAAACCCGTCGCAATCACCTTTAATCTTCCTTAAATTTTGTATATTGACTTATCTATATATTTTCAATGAATTTCAACTATACCCATTGAAAAAGTTTCCTTTTTGTTTAGATTTTTAGAATATTGTATATATTTTTTGTATGTCATCACCTTATTTGCTACCTCATCCATAAAATTTCCTTTTCATCTTGTATCTAGTGTTGTTAATCACGCTTAAAAATATGGAATGTAATTTTTGCATGTGATTCTTTGAGAGAAAGAACCCTATCATTCGGTTTTTCAATTTTTGTTGGCTAGTTTTGGTAAATCTATGATTAATAGCTAGATGTTGGTAAATTGAGATTTATTTGGGATATTTGTATAAGTTTTTTTACATATACATCTCTTATAACAAACCTTACTATCACTCATGTTTAAGGTTAGTATTTATTACATTTAAGTATACCATGTTTCAATTTATGTACCAAAATTTACTTTTAAGATTTAATTATCAATGATTTATTAAGGGCTTGATTTGTGGAACAAAATATTTCCATATCTTCTTTCTCCACTTTTTTCTCTTTCTTCCAACCGATATTTACTACATTTAATTACCCCCACGTTTATTTTTGTCCACTTTTTTCTCTTGCTTGATTTGTGGAACACGTTTTTTTTTTGTTCTCAAATTTCTTGTTTTGATAAATTAGTCAGTTCTCAAAACATTTAGATAACCATATGCAAAAGAAACTTGAATCTAACTCTGTTACAAGAAGTTATCATTCCCTCCCAATGAAGAGTAGCACCAAGACTATTGAATAGGTAATAACGACTAATCTCATTTGTTCTCGATTTATCGTAATGTGAAAAAATGGAGGTGCAACTCTAAGCAGCACCACTGGCACCCTTTCCTTTCTTTCTCTGGAGTTTCTTCATGTAAAACTCAAGTTCCTTACCCTTCAAGATGTAAAAGTAGTAGCTGTTGAACTTGTTTCCAGTGAGTTTTTAAAATGTAGTCAATTGTAGTTAAATGTAGTTAAGGTTATATGAAGTATTTCCAGTGAATTTTAAAATGTGGTCAAATGTAGGTAAATGTAGTTAAGGTTATATGCAGAGTTTCCAGTGAGTTTTTATAATGTAGTCAAATGTAGTTAAATGTAGTTAAAGTTATATGAAGTGTTTCCAGTAAATTTTTAAAATGTAGTTAAATGTAGGTAAAAAAACTTGAGCAAACACACTCTACTTTTTTTTTATTATTGAAAACTAAGCACTATTACTTTTTCAAAAGCTTGGTGAGATAGATATATGTATGATTCAAATGTAAACTTTCAACAAACCGTACTAAGTTCTTTAATTGTATTGCTTTATATGTTTAGTAGCTTTTTTTTCTTTGTAACCAAAAAACAAAAGTCAGTGGCGTGTGTTTTTTCCCTTTAAAGAAATACAGATTAGTAGGAGAGATTCAATTATGAGCATTTAAGATTTTACCTTAACTGATTTAGTATTTATTTGGTACAAAATCAAAGAGTAATTAGGAGCCATAAATACAGGAGTTATTTTAGGATACAATTCATTTAACATAGATTTGAGCCTTAATAAAAGGCGTTATTTTAGGAGGCAACATCTGGAAAGATTCCGTTTGGTACATATTGTGTAACAAAAACATGGGATATGAGGGTAATAAACAAACAATGCACGATAATGGTAGTAAGGTTTGTTATATGGGATGTATAGGTAAAAATCTCTTTTCAAAATTGTACGGATACTCTATTTGGTTGCTCCCATTTAATCTATACTCATATTTTTAGAATTATTTAACTTATACCCTATTTTTTATAACTTTAGACGCATCCTTCTTCCTGCTACATGTACGCTCCGTTCTTCCTCCTTTAACTCTTTGTTCATTGTGTTATTAAGACTACCAGCCCTTGCCAAGAATAAGCAGCTATGTTTTGTCTATAATTTGTGAGACTACAGCAGGAAAACACCTCGGAAGCAGCCTCGTGACATTCAAGAATATAACAGATAACTTGTTGTTTTTTCTTCTTTTGAATAAAATTAAATATAGAACAAAACTTCAGCTAAAATATGATGAAGTTCAGCAAACAAAGAACAAAACTTCAGTTAGTAGAATTCTTAAGTTCAGCAATTACAAACAAAAACTTCAGCCAGCACTAAGTTTACGCGAAAAATTTAAGCTAAAACATGCTGAAGTACTTCGGCTAGTAGAACGCTTTAGTTCAGAAATTACAAACAACTTCAGGCCCGTCTACTATAATGCTGAAGTTTGCGTGATTGCATTTGCTACTTCAGGCCCATATGCCAGAAGTTTACGCGAAAAATGGATACGCTTGTAATATTTTTTTTTACAAAACAAGTATAAGTTAAAACGTTAACCAAAAAGCAGGTATAAATACAAATCCCCCGAAATATACATGGTTGAGCACTTCTTAAAAAATTATTTAAGAAACTATTACTAGTGTTTACTTATTACATAAATGAAAGATTTTTTTTACACTTATAGCATTTAACCTAGGTTTTAAAATAAATGAAGCCCCACTAATTTAGAAATCTATTTTGAACCTTATTAAGGTATGCTTTGTTGCACACCCCCTCTCCCCCCTCCCCCCACACACAAGCCCCACATCCGTTCTTCCTCATTTTTTTTGGCTAATTAAGCATTCAGCTTCTTTCTCTAACTACTTTATTTCTTCGGAAAAGGGTTTAAAATGCCCTTAAATTATTGGAAAAGGTTTAAAAATACCTTCATGTATCTACTAGGCCAAAATATTCGTTCATTTACCTTTTTGGTTCACTTATAACCTTTGACCGTTAGGTCAATGCTGAATTAAAAATAATAATTATTTTTTTGTAAAACTTAAAAAAAATTACAAAATATTTTGGGTTTTCTAAACTAATACACCAGTAGTCCACTAATTTAGTAAAATATTCTTCTTCTTCTTTTCTAGTTTTTACAAAAAAATATTTTATTTCATTTTTTTCAATTTTTTTAAAGTATTTTTTTGTAAAAAAATGAAGAAAAAATTGTAAGAACAGAAAAAATCTTCTAAATAAAATATTTTAGTTTCTTAAAAAAAAACTGGAAAGAATATTTTCAACAAAATAATTTTTCGTTTTTGAATTTATTTTTTCACTTTTTTATTTTTTTTAAAAATGAAATACTTTTTCTTAAAAAAATTGAAAAATAAAAATAAAATGACATGCTTTAAAAAAACAGAAAAAAAATTTTCAAAGACGAAAATATTTTTTTCAGTTCTTAAAAAATGAAAATACTTTATTAAAAATATCTTTTTCTTATGTTTTTACAAATTTTTTCCAGTTTTCTACAAAAAAATGCTTTAAAAACTGATTTTTTTTTGTTTGTTAAACCTGAATTATTTTTGTAAAAACTTAAAAGTAAATAAGAAGACTTTACTAAATTAGTGGGACTATTGTGCATTAGTTTAAAAAATATTTTTTTTTATGTTTTGCAAAACGAATAATAATTAATTCTAATTTAGCATTGACCTAACGGCCAAAGGGTATATGTGAATCAAAAAAGTGGATGATGGGGTATTTTTAGCCCAACAGGTAGATGAAGGCTATTTATAAATTTTTTTCAATAGTTTAGGGGCATTTTGAATCCTTTTCCGTTGTTTCTTATTTCTCCCGCCCGCAATTGTTGCCCTTTGTGCTCGAAAAAAACTTGAGTATACTTGTGCCATATATATAATTAAATATTGCTAATACATAAATACTAGAATTATTATGTAAATATACCAGAATTTTTTTCTAAATAAATTCATAAACACAGATGCAATATACATGATACAATTATTATTTGTATAATTAAAATGCTAGAATTATCCCATGAATATTTAATAAAATTTATCCATTATTATAACTTTTATATAATTAAATATTAACTATATATGCAATATACTAAGAATCAATCCGGTGGAAGTTATATTCTTTCGATAAATTCAGAATAATTAAAATATAAATGCATTGAAGAACGATTCCACATATTTGATAAGTATTCCAAATAATACTTTATATCATTGTTATTATACCTGCTAAATTCCAAATTCGTTGGTGTTATATTGATTTTATTTCCAACGGCTTGGATACACTTCAAATATTAATGAATATTTAAAGTATTTTCTTCTAATATATTTTACCTTATTGTTCTTACTTTTCAATGCATAGCGGTAGTATATATCAATATACCTTTTATATTCAATATATATTTGTATATGGTGAAATCGGAGGGCCCAATTTCTCGTCATCAAGGCATTTTAGAAGATCATCTTGAAGCCTAGAGGCCACAAGGCTGTGGTAGAGTTCTTTCCCTCGAGGTTCGTCGACGCCCGACCTAGAGACAATGTTGGCCGCGATCATGAAGAGAATAGGGAGTTCCCAAGACGCACAGCTAGTACTGACGGAGTATAATGTCATACAATTGTCCCATCTTCATATGTTTGTCATTAATATATTTTGTACTATGTTGGGATTCCCCTCCTATATAAAGGGGATCATTGTTACTTTATAAACCCCTGTTGCTGCTGTTCCACAAGAAATATAAAAGAACATTTTCTCTGCTTTGTAATACACTCTCTTGATATTATTGCTCTCGTTTTATTATCTTCATATTTGTTCTTCATTTATTGCTTATCATTGGTCATAAAAAGCCTTCATTGATTATCTTACAACTGTTAGCCTTCCCCAATTTACCCTCAATAGCTCGTATCCAAGTCTTGGGATCGACCTCGAGGCACCGATTAACTAGCCTATCAGTTTGATTATAGCTCTCTCCTTAACTTTTATCTTATTTCTAATTCTCACATCTCTAGCATCAACTTCTTAAAAACTAGCATAAAAATAGATCACGTATTTTTAGAGTCTCATCAACAAATTTAATTGTTATTACCATTTTCATAGTAAAAAGTTTGGCGCCAACCGTGAAGCTAAAAATAATAGTGATTATTTTCTTGCTGGTTTTACTGCATAACACAAGTATTTTTCACATTTTTTGTCCAAGATCTTCAATTTCAGGTCGAAATGTCTAACTCCGTGAATGGGGATAAGAAAACAATCTCAAGGACCACAGAGAATACGGTATGGGTGTTCCGACTGTTGGTGTGCCACCACAAAACCATGGGATCGGACCAGAGCCAATCCCCGTGGACGTGGTCTCACGCGACGCACAACAGGTCGATATAATCTCGCACACCAACAGGAGCGTGCACGAAGAGGATCCACAAGAAGCTCAAAAAAACCCCAACCGGGGAAGTACGAGAGGTTAGCATTCATGTTATTTTTGAAATGTTGCAGGCATAACAGCTGGCTATCGTTCAGCTGCAAAGTCATCAGAAAACTCCTAGCATGATAGCACCAGGGACCACTCCCTCGACCGAACAAGTGGCGGAGATATCGAGCAATAATGGCTCGAGGACCTTACCAGGAGGATTGAAGCGGGCAAGAAAATGGTAGAAGCCAACGACAAAAGGTCAAAACCTACAACTACGGGGTCGATCAAATTTCGGGCGCACCCCCAGTCCTGAAACGTGTGGATTCGAAGTAGTTCATACTGAGGCTATTCCCAGAGAAAGCGGCCTCGAAACCCATCCCAAAGAAGTTCAGAATGCCTGAAATCCAAAAATACAATGGGACCTCAGACCCCAATGAGCACGTTACTGCTTACACTTGCGCAGTGAAGGGCAACGACATAAAAGATGACGAGATCGGGTCTGTCTTACTGAAGAAGTTCGGGGAAACACTCTCGAAGGGAGCCATGATGTGGTATTACAACCTATATCCTAACTCCATAGACTCATTTTCCATGCTGGCGGACTCCTTTATAAAGGCATATGCCGGTGCCATCAAAGTAGTAACAAGGAAATCTGACGTGTTCAAGATCAAACAGAGGGAGAACGAAATGCTGCGAGAATTCGTATCTCACTTCCAAATGGAACGAATGGAACTGCCATCAGTATCTGACGACTGGGCGGTGCAGGCCTTCACTCAAGGTCTGAATGAATGAAGCTCGGTGGCTTTGAAGCATCTCAAAGAGAATCTGGTCGAATATACTGTCGTGACCTAGTTAGACGTCCACAACCGATACCAGTTAAAAATCAGGATCAAGGATGACCAACTAGGAGCCCTCTCGGGTTTAGTATACCTAAGAAGGCTCCTGGTGAAGGAGTCAAAGCCAAACAAAGAAAGATATCAACCATACACCGAAGATAGAAGGAACGCTCCAAATCGCAACCCACCTCATAACGACCGAAGGATAGATCGAAGACAAAATCCTCGGGGACTCATCAACAGAGTCGGGTTCGATAGGAATGCATGACCAACAGGGGCACCTCATTTATTAGAATATAAATTGAACATCGATGAGTCAGATATCATGTTTGCCATCAACAAAATCAGAGACGCCAGGTGGCCCATGTTGACACCTAATTTTTCCCTACGTATATTTTTCAATATGAAAAATACTTTCAAAATATCATATATGTGCATGTATAAGTATATCCAAGCGTTTTATTATTTTTTCACAATTTTCAAAGATTTAAATTGATTTATTTTTCCTTTGTTATCTATAAAATCTCAATAATTACTTCCAAAATTGTAATTTTGGTAATTTTCCTATTGTATTCTCATATTTATGTTAAAATATAGCAAACGGAGTTTTTGTATATTTTTTTCAAATTTATTAGTATTTTTAAAGCTAAATTGCATATAATTGCAATAATAGCCTTTTTTAAATTTAATTGCGTTTATGTTCACAAGATTAGGTTTGGTATTTTTAAATAATTAATTATGTACTATAAATTATTTTAGTACCTTCGATTTATTTACAGAAATTATTTTACTATTTTTTAAGTTAAAATAGGAAACAATGGCTATTTAAATTATAACAAGATTGGAATTTCAATTACTGCCTAAATTAAACCCAACCCAGCCCAATTTCTATTTAAATTACCCGACCAAGGCCCCAAATACACCAACCCAACCCGGATCTTGTTAAATCATGACCGTTGATCATTTTGATCAACAATCCATATCTCTCCTTTCCTAATTAAACTAACCTATACCCCCAAAACCTAATTCATTTTCACGACCAACCCTTCCGCCCTAAAATCCTCTTTGCTCTTAAACTCTCTCAACCTAACCCTAATCTTCAACTGCCGACCTCCATCTCTGGCCATCTTCAGTCACCTCTCATCATCTCTTAAGCCGCCAATGGCTTCTCTCATGCCACGCTCTTCTCGGAGGCCTTCAAGAGCCCTGGGCCACACCGACTCACATCTAGGGTTTTTTAATTTTTCTGTTCTTGGCTACTTCAGTGTAATTTCGAGCAAAATCATGCTGTACTTGTTATGATCTTTGAGGCCCTAAGCAAGTTCTTTCATTTCTATCTAGGCTTCCATTGAAACTCTGACTTTGTTAGGATCTCTTATGATCTGTGTTATTTTTGGCAATCTAAGTCTGTTTCTTTCTATGTCTTTATGTTATTCTCAAGCTTCTTTTGAAAAATCATCGATTCAAAATGTTTTACTTTCTTTTAAAAGTTAGGGATTTTCGGAATTTCTTCTACACTTTGTTTAAACTGACTCTTCATGTTTTAACTTCTATATCTCGAACAATTCTGTGTTTTTACTCCTTTTTCAACTTGTCTATGTTGAAAACCCTAACTTCTTAGCCTCAACCTTTGGTTTCTGAGTTTTGTGTTGATATTATGTTCGGTTAATCTGTGTGTTTCTATGATTTTGTGACTTTTGTCCTATTTTTGCTTTGTTAGGGTTCTATATTATGATTATCCTTGCCTATTGTGTGATTTTGCCTTATTTTTGTTCACGAATGCTTCTATTCACTTCTCCTACCTGCATCATGCTTAAGCCTACTAATTCAAGCTATGTTCTGCATGAATCTTTCATTTCATATGTGATTCTTGTCCTACTCGATCTCTTAGGCTTTTGATTTTGCTTACCATGTGTTCGTTCTTATAGATTGGGGGTATATAAGTTTTATCTCCCATTCTTGCATCTTTGAATTCTATGATTGATCTTTCACTGATTTTGCATGATTATTCTACTGATTTTTTTACTTTATATAATGTTTTTCTGACCTTATTCTATGGTTGATTATGCTATTAATTGAATGTGATATTATTTTCTGTATTAGAACCTTATGAACCTAGTCCTAATGGTTTACTCTGTGCCTCCTATATTTGAAGTATTTCCTTATATATTATGCTCCAGTTACCATTGATTTCTTTCCTTATTTGCTACATGTTCTTACCATTCGAATTGATTCTCTTAGTTAAAGGAAGTACTTATACTGATTTGATATTAATTGATACCTAGTCCCATAATTATTGCTTGACTTTGATTCTTACCTTATTATTTTATCTAGCTTCAAACTATATATAAATACTCTCTTAGTAACACAAGGACACAAACTTTTTTGGTTCTGAACACACACTTACACTGAAAAAGAAAATTCTCTCTTGCTTGTTACTATTTGTGCTACTGTTTGCTTAGTCGGCTGAAAGTCAAGGCTATACTTTGAAGTCCTGCTTACTTTCTCTACTGCACTTTGTTTCTTTAACTGGTATGTTCTGATTAATTTTTTAGCATCGACACAACATGTTTCATTACTGTTTCTTCCTTCCATCTTGCCTCATGTTTGTATTTATATAGTTCCACTATTAATGCATGCTATGTTCTGCCCTTATGTCTGAATAAATGCCTTTTGTTATTTATCATAGCTTGTGGATTTTGAATCCCTATCCCTAATGTAGTTAGTATCTGTGGTTGGTTTGGAGCATGACAACATTAAACATTGTTGTTCATGACCCAAACTTGATCTCTTTGGGATCACAACCTCCATGTTTCCATTATCTGTTGTGTGTTCTAGTTGATTTACAGGCATGTCATCGCTTCTCATTGATGTGCATGCCCAAAATTAACTCATGCCTAAGTATATAGGCTCCTTGCAATGGATTCCCAATTCCCTGCCCCACTTGGTATGAAGTTATAAACTCTTTGAAGTGTTAATGACTGTCTCCCATCACCCCTTTCCCTCTCCTTTATTCCCTCAGCTCTTAGAACTCAGTTTCTGCACTTTTCACTCTCTTAGTAGAACATATGTTCTGCCTCCCTCATGTGAGCCTTGCCTTGGGACCCATGAGCTCCCTATAAACTTGGACACATGAGGGCTGGTATTTCCATATTTCACTTGTCCTTATTTTGGTTATGTAACTTGGGTGCGAGCACTGCCCGGGGTCCTTTTGAGACCCTTAAGGAACTCTGACACACTCAAGTTTGGGAAAGACTTTGAAGCAATGACATCTTATGGCAATTTATTCCATAGCTTAGGGAGGAACCAAGAATCTGACCTCCTCTAGTTATATTTTATTTATTTATTTTGATGTATTTAGTATTTTCGGTTTGTAATAAGTTTATAATAAATATTTGGGGCTGGCTATAAAAAGGGTTGGGTATTTATGCATGTCAATGGTAGAAAATATGCCTATATGGTATTTTTAAATCCAACATATTCAAACTGCATTAGAGACCATGCCTATATGGTTTTTTAAATCGAGCATATTCAAACTGCATTTAAACACCATGACTATAGGGTATTTTTAGTTCTGCATTTTCAAACTCCATTTAGACACCATGTTTACAGGGTTATCTTAATTTCTTATAGACAATGTCACCCCAAGATAACCTGCCTATTGGATGCATTTTTAAGTTTGCATGACACTTAGATATCATGTTTTAGGCTCTAAACGGCTAAAAATAAAAATCTCACGTTCGTAATGCTGGAATCAGTAACACATAGAAATCATGCATATAGGGGTTCTTAAATAAATCCGATTCGTTCCATTCGCACTCAAGATTCGATATCATAATCATATGGCTTAAATTAGCAATAATATATGCCATCACATGCGGAGTCTGGAACTAGTCTAATTTAAATTCGTCCCTTCTGAACCCTTTTAATAATCTTATTCCTTTATTTAGTGAGGTTTTGCAAGTAGGCCTATAGGATTTCAAACAAATCATTTTTAAGGTATATTGTTTCATCGCATTCTGAATTAAGTAGATATCATGCCTATAGGATCCCGTTTAAACACTTAGGCAAGCCTTAGGCAATGTAAATAAAACTAAATTCGCCTATGTTATTTTTTTAAGTGCTACAATCAATAGGTAAGCACGATTCTTGTTTTCTAACTAAATCATGTAGTAAACTAGGCCTGCTGCAATTACAACAATCTCCTCTTCCCTCAAGTATTTTCTTAGAATCAGACCTTACTCATTCGTTCAAGTCGTGCTACTAGATTATTTTGTTTGAGTAGGTATACCTGAGTCTTATATGTTTTTGTGTTTCCCCTTTAATACACAGTCTTTTATATGTTTTGTATGTCGCCTTAGATTTTTACCTTTGAAACTACCAGTCAGCCTAATATCCCTCCCTTTTAGGACTAAAAGTCCTAAGTGCCTTCGGGACTAATAGGAATGGGACGGGTAATAGCATGCGATAGTGGTCGAGAACAATCCACGCTTTAGTACCTTAAATAGGGTGGGAAAGGGTAAATATGGATATGATGACCGGTACGCGAATACCATGTGTAGCCCCTCTCTTGAGGAGTGATTACCGGGTATTGCATTGATGTGATCCATATTAAATATAGACCCAGGACCCCCTTCCTTTATTTCCCCCTTCTCTTTTTTGGCATTGTAACTCCTTATATAAAATCAACTCTTTTAATAGCTCTTTCGAACTTTGTTTACCTTTAAACCATTGTGTATTAAAATCCCCTCTTATTTGAGCCTTATTTGCTTATATGTTAATTGTACCCAAAATTCACGATAATTGTCTGGATAGGAACCATACTAGTAGATCCTGAGGGGTGCCTAACACCTTTCCCTTAGGATAATTTCAAGTCCTTACCCTATCTCTGGTTATTCAAATGGAACTTAGAATTGAACCCCATGGGTATCCTAATGCACCATAAATCATTAGGTGACGAATCTTCAAATGCTAAACCCAGTTCCCAAAAGGAACAAGTTGTCCCTCCAAATGTCATAATCCCGATTTCAGCAGAGGAAAAGGGGGCACGACAGCATGCGACTCTGCTGGGGATATTTAGGATTTTACCATTTCAGACTATCATTGTGAATTTATGCTCTTTTATGTGAAATTACTTATTTACTTCCTTTAAGCATTCAATTCCCTTTTCAATTGCAAAAACTGACTTGTCTTTTATTTTTTTCCCTTTATTATTGCTTCAAATTATAAAACTGTTGTATTTACTGTGCATGCATCATGGTCAAACCTAGTTAGGTCAGTTATGTTATCCACATACTGACTCTTTAAGAAAGCCTTGTCCAAAGTCCACTGGGTTTCCCTAAACCCAAATGGACATCACCATGTTCTGTGCATTTATTTAGAGAACTAAATGTTGAATGCTAATTGTTGATGTTAAATAGTTGAGTTCGGTAGGGGTAGGGTCTAACCCTTCTATCTTGCAGATAATGAGGCATGAAATCCCCAGATTCGGCATGGTTACCAACATCCAAGACTGCTAAGCTGGTGGAAAAATCTTCACTCTAGTGATCAGACTCTCGTACGAAAATGTCTAGGGAGTCTACCTTCCCTCATAGAGATTCAACCCAACAACAAAATCATAGAAGCCGACACATTGTTTTGGGATTATTAAAGGGCTACTGATGATAGGCTATACTTGTGTTTTTAGTTGATTATTACACTCTAATTTATTGCACTTTAGTTGAGTTTGCGTTTAATCGCTAGTGTTTTGCACTAACAGTGTGTTTTATGCTTTGTAGGAGTGATTCCGAGCTATATAGATATCATGGAATGAATTCAAGTGATTTGGAGCTTTGATGTCTGAGTGAAACCCCAAATAATTAATCCAGAATCGTAGTCGGGGATCAACAGATGATAGATCAACAAAACGAAGACTCGAGTAGGCATATTGCGCACTATCTAGTAAAATACACATAACGTTTTTCTCAGAACTCCTTTTGGGCTCCATAATATATGGTTGGAAAGCTACTCAAAAGGCTACAACTTTCATGTTTTAAGTTTTCCCAAATTCCAAACGAAACAGGGCAAAAAATGCACCGCGGTCGTCCCGCGGTTTGAGGCAGTGTCTTCCGCGGTCGCACCGCGATCACGCCGCGATCGCAGCTGTCCGGACGTGAAATATTGTCCTTTTTCGTGTAGGAAAAGGTATAATCATTTGGGACCGACCCTATTTAGTATATATACATGGGAAAACGTTATTTTTCTGGAGTTTGGACATATTTTTGACACATATTTTACCTAAGGAGGCAGAGACACAACAAGAGCAAGGCGGGAATTTTTTAACAAGTTTTTCCTTTCTCTTCTTATTTTTCATTGTTGGTTATGACTTTTGATATTGTAATTTTACATACTATTATGAATAGCTAATTTGTTATCTAAGGTTTTGGTGAAACCCGTTGGGGATGGATTGGTTGTTATAATAATATAGTTTTGAGTTGGTTGTTAATCTCTATTTTTTGAACTACGTTTTGATTTTGGTTAATTGAAAGGATCCTCAATTACCCGTTCCTATTTATTATATATCTGCTTGAGAGAGAGTGCATATTTAGGTAGTTGTTTGAACAACATCACTCCGGGAGTATAGGCGAGAGTCATAACCGAGGGTTTAGAGGTTGGATTAGAGATAACGATACCTCGGGTGCAATCTAAGTGAACTGTAATATGAATCTAGCTAACTAGCTTGAGAGAGTGTGTCTAGTAAATTATCATAATTGCTTGAGAGAGATTTATTGTAGCTGGAGAGTTTATGATTGATAGAGGCAACTAAGTCACATCTATAAGAAATATACAACCAAGGAAATCAACAACGGGGTAAACCATTACCTTAGACCTTTATTCCAATTGTCTACAATTCAAGCATAGTTAGTTTTCAGCTGTTTATTTATTTTCAATCTTGTCTTCTTGGTGATATTAAATAGATACAACTAAGCCTTAGTTCTCTGTGGGATTCGACTCCAGACTTTTAGACCAGATTATATTTGCAGCGACCGCTTATCCTTTTTAGGGCTAGAGTTGGGCGTGATCAGCTGCGTTCCACTTTGAGGATATTGAGATGAAACCCTTGCTAGAAGAAATATAAGGATTGGCCTGTTTGGTATGGGAAACTCCGGATTTGTTGATGCCTGAGAACCGCAAGGGCAGGGGTTTCCTCAAAATGATAAGTCTGAAGAAGAATCCAGAACTGACATGCCTAAAAGAATCCTATATACCTTTTGACTATTTGTATGAGAGGTACGGTCACAGTAAATCCTACCGTACCTATCCTGATGAGTTTTCTATCACATCATTAGGGCATATTCATCGAAGGGTCTTTGTATTCAAGTTTTATTTCCTGGGGTTGATTGTATTTCCAATGAAGAAAGCAAGAATCCAAACCAGATTGGTCATGGTAACTAAGACGTTAATGGAAGGAATTGGCGACAACCATTCAACATTGTGCCCATGATCATTGCGAAAATATAACGAGCCTTAGAGAAGTGTCAACAGGGATCCAGTCACTTCGAAAGCTGCAATTTGCTACTTCAACTTTGGCTCATGGAGGATCTACCAAATGGTGTATATCGACAAGAGATTTAGCAAAGGGACTGGGATGATCACATCACTTTCCATCACGCAAAGCGAATGAATTATATCCCTGATATGTTCGCTCAGCTAGAGGATGACAAAGGATGGTTCGAACTATTTGATAATTTGACCGAGAAGCAAGTACAATGGATGTTCGAGTGGTTTCCGACCGAGGACATCATCGCCCGATCTAGAGATGCGCCTTTTCTGATATTGATCGGTCAGAGAGGAACGTACCCTTACGTCCCTCTCCGGGTTATGAGGCAAGCTGGTAAAAAGCAGGTTGTACCCATGGTCGACAAGATGAGTCACTTTTGGACTGACTTTTAGGATGATGATAGTCCTTACAAGTGCCAAGGTCAGCATATATGGCACTGCAAGATCGTCATGGGGAGGGATACAATCGAACCAGATAGATACCATGCTGGTTGTGCTCCCTACTATTCAGGCTGGTTGGAGGATAATTGTGATGGCCTGGGCCAGCCTAGGTTTGTTAAAGGTCACATGATCATAGATAAAAAAGCCCAGGCATAGGTCAAATACAACCACCTCCACAAGAGGATCCATGAATGCGAGAGTGAATACCACGAGATACAAGAAGCCAACCAAAAGCTGATTGAGCAGTAAAAAGGCATAGCTGTCAGTGCCAACAAACAACTGGGATACTTGGAGCGAGGCATAATGGAATTGGAAAGAAAGCTTCTCAAGAGGGTCGAAGACTGTCAAAATGCTGAAGGAAACGAAGCCGGACATCTAGCCAGGGCTTACCTATTACTGGGACTTTGCGAATTGGGAAAGCTATTCAACGGAGCCAAGGATGCCGAATCACGGTAAGGTCCTTCTGGGACCAAATAGATAGGAGCCTTCTTTTCGCTTCACATGAAAATGTAATAAGGCCAATGACCACTAGTGACATTTATTTCCTATTTGTTTAGTATCTATTTGGGATCGTCTTACTTTCTATCAATAAAATGAGGCATCTAGGATTCCGAGTTCTCCAAGTTAATTTGTTGCTAGGCATACTTCGGGCACAATGAGGCTCCCAAATTAGGACAAACTTTATATTCCTGCACTATGTGTTTAAATATTACAACATCTTTTTATAATCCTTACTAACTTGTTACCTTTTTGTTTTTACTTTTTGTTTATTATTTCCCCTCTCCAAAGGTTAGTTCGTACATTCTGGCAACATCATCTTATTCCACAAGATCCAGGGGCCCTCTACCTACTCCTTATATTAGTCCTATTTAAAACAAAAACAAAGGGAAGATGGAAGATTCGAACAACACCAGAAAGGAGAACTCAACTGAATGGGTAGAGGTAACTCATGGTCATGGTACTCAGGAAAGTGCATCCTAACTCGAACTAAAGCTACTGAAATTCCAAGAAGAACTTGATCAGGTTCGGAATCTAGTGAATCTATCATTTTCTCTCACCACTCCAGATATCAATTTCTCAAACACCCAGAACCCTACACCTCCACAGAATATCCCAAAGAAACACAACCACCCCATTCCTCACCATCACTGCAACACCTGCCACACCTCAAACAACACCCTGATGCTCATCCCAAAACTCCAAAACTCCACAAATGACCACTGTCATACCCACCATAACGCCCCCATCTATGTCGAGACTATGCTACACTCCACCTTACCCATCTCAAGAACACCCGAGTCTGATGATAAGGACTTGATCATCAGGAGCCTGGCTGAAGAACTTAAGAAATTGACTAGCTGAGCTCAAGGTGTTGATGCACGTAAGGGAATTGAAGGGCTGAACTACAATGATCTTTGCATACATCCTGATGTCGAACTGCTAGAGGGGTACAAATCTCCTAAGTTCGAGATGTTTGATGGTACTGGGGATCCATAGGTCTATTTGAGAACATAATGTGACAAGCTGGTTGGGGTAGGAAAAGACGAGAGAATCCGTATGAAGCTTTTCATGAGGAGCTTGAAAGGAGATGCTTTGTCTTGGTACATTATCCAAGATCCGAAGAAGTGGTCGAACTGGATAGGCATGGCATTCGACTTTATGGACAGATTCAGGTTCAACACGGAGAGTACGTCGGATGTGTTCTATATTCAAAATCTAAAGAAGAAGCCTACAAAAACATTTCGCGAGTATGCCACTAGCTAGAGGTCCGAATGTGCTAAGGTCAGGCCTGCCTTAGAGGATGGATATATGAACAAATACTTCATCTGGGCTCAGGACTCGCAATATTGTGAAAGGCTAATGATGATCTAGAGGCACAAATTTTCTGACATTATCAAGCTGGGATAAAGGATTGAAGAGGATATCAAAAGCGATATGGTTACGAACTTCGAGGCCTTGCAAGCTACAAATAAGGCTTTACAGTCAGGTGGTGTGTCCAAGAAAAAGGGACGTAGAAGCCGTAATGGTGGCATAGAGAACCAAATCTCCCATCATATACCAAACTTACCCAATGCCTCCTATCACATATCAACCTACTCCAAACTACCAAGCACCTTCACCCTCTTACCAAACTCTACCACCCACTTATTAATCACCCCACCTCCCACATATCAGTCTACTTCACCTAGATATTCCCAACCCGCATATATTTACCAAGCCTATAATGCTCAACCATACCACTATCAATCCCTACCTACACGCCAAAACTTCCATAGACCTTGACCAAACTTTGATCGAAGGCCTCCGAAATAGTATACAACTATTGCTGAACCTATTGACCAGTTGTACGAAAGACTCAAAGTTGCTGGTTATGTCACCCCCATCCCTGCTGCAGCTCCTGTGAACCCTTCTCAGTGGGTTAACCCGAACAAATCATGTGCATACCATTCCGGCATGAAAGGACACACCATCGACGAATGGCGTTCTCTGAAGGATAAGATCCAGACATTAATTGATGACAAGATTATTGTGGCAAAGGAACATGCTCCAAATGTCCGCAATAATCCATTACCAGACCGCAAGGGTGGAGGCATTCACATGATTAAAATAGAGGATCATTAGGATCCCGAGGGATCGATCGGGTTGATCGCAGAAGGTGATGACCCAAAGAAGCCAATAGTTACTCTTAATCCAATCGTGGTCTAGATGTAGCCCTCTAGGGTCGCCGAGGTAAATATGTCTGTACCTCTTGAGTTTGAAGCAATGTCCTCTACAAAGACACCAGTACCAATTGAGGTCGAATGCGTGTCTCCAACAAATGCATCCCCACCATTTGAAGTCGTAGTTTTACTACCCAAGGCACACACTCCATTCAGAGTAAAGGTATCCATGCTGATTCTAGTCGCGATGCCGACCATGATGTCATTCCATATAAAGGCTATACCATGGGATTATACAGCTGAGGTAAGAAGGAAAGGCAAGGCTAGGTTCAAAGAGACTATTGCGGCATAGGGTATGACGAGAACTGGTAGAGTATACCCCAGAGCATCTGGTTGAGTCGAGCAAGCAGGCCTTTAATCAATTACCCATCATTGAGATAGGGCCGGACAATATTTGGAGAAAGATATAGGCCAAGGAATACTCGATCATCGACCAGTTGAACAAAACATCGGCACAAATCTCCATACTTGCTTTGCAACAAAATTCTGAGGCACACAAGAATGTGTTGTTAAGGGTGTTGAGTAAAGCATACGTGCCAAGCAACATCACTGGTGGAGAAATGGCTAACATGTAGGGAAAATATTGAAGGAAAGTCATAAGATCACTTTTTATGAAGATGAGCTGCTTCCTGAAGGGTTGGGTCACAACAAGGCACTACACATCACCGTGTCATGCAAAGACTATTTTATCACCATAATCCTAATCGATGGAAGGTCTAGCCTCAACATTTGTCCGCTGGTAACACTCAATAAGTTATGTAAGGGACTGCATGAAATAAAGGACGAATCTATCAATGTGAAAGCTTTCGACGGCTCCCAGAGGTCCACCATTAGGGAGATTAGTCCGTGTTTGCAAATGGGGCCAACCTGGTTCGATATTGATTTCCAAGTGATAGACATGCCAACATCTTATAATCTACTATGGGACGGCCCTGGATTCATTTCATGGGGGTTGTGGCTTCGACTCTGCATCGTGCCATGAAATTTGAATGGAATCACCAAGAAGTAGTCATCCACGGTGACATCAGCAATCCTATATACAATCGTCAGATCATCCGACAATAGGGCAAGAAGAAAGTTAGGTGGGACAAAAAGATCGAAAGTATATTGAATTGGAGCGGGTACAAACCTAGCAAGGGCCTTGACGATAACCTCCAAGGAATCACTAGGCCCATAAAACTCAAGAAACATGACACCACTTTTGGTCAGGGATATGAATACACTTGGGATCAACAACTGGTTGCCATCTTGGCACGGTTCTTACTGTCCGCTGGAGCAGCCAATATCGCAGTTGGAACACACTTTCCAGCCCGCCGATGTTATCAACAGGTCTCAAGAAGAAGAAGCACTCGCAGCAGTGAAGAATTTGTTCCTATAAGACAATAACACGAACTGTTGTGTTATTATTTAGGAGGAGGGAGAGGAAGGTCCTTTCATTCAAGCCGTAAGTAGAGGAACATACCTCAACCACGGACTGTCAGAACCACCAGAGTCCTGCGAGCCTCGAGGTAGTAAGGCTGAATAAGCATCGTGCACTATCTTTTATTTTTACTAGTTAATTTTTTCCTTTCACATTTTTGATTTCTGCAATAAGATCTTCAATGTTCAAAATAGTTATGGAATTTATCAAAGTATTTCGATTTTTCTTACAAATCAACACTCTTATTATTTTCTCTCATTACTTTACTTACACGGCATTACTATTACTTATCTTGATGAACCAATGACTATGACATGCAATGAGACAACGTAACAAACAAACATTGAGTTGGAAGAAGATGACATACCCGAAGAAATCGTCAAAGAAGTGGAAATTTTTGAAAGTCGACCTAAGTCCAACCTGGACGAGACGGAAATTGTTAATTTGGGAGATGCAGAAAATGTCAAGGAAACACGAATCAATGTTTATTTGTCACTATCAGAAAAGAAGGAATATAAAGAATTCTAAGGGAATATGAGGACATATTCTCCTGGCCATATGATGACTGGTTGGTCTAAGTACTCCTATTGTGTCCCATAAAATGCCAAACGATCCGACATGTTCGCCGGTAAAGCAAATGCTCAGGATTCAATCCAGACACGAGTTTGAAAATCAAGGAAGAAGTCACTAAGCAAGTCAAAGCCAAGGTTCTCAGGGTAGTTGAATACCCGACATGGTTAGCCAACATTGTGCAAGTACCAAAGAAGGACGGGAAGGTCAAAACATGTGTCGACTACCGGGATCTCAACCGGACCAGTCCGAAAGATGAATTTCCTTTACCAAACATACACATCCTAATTGACAATTGCACCAATCAAGAGTTGCAATCATTTGTGGATTGTTTCGCTGGTTATCATCAGAACCAGATGGATGAAGAAGATGCTAAGAAAACGGCTTTTATTACGCCATGGGGAATGTACTGTTACAAGGTGATGCCATTTGGTTTAAGAATGTACGGGCCACCTACATGAGGGCCATGACTACCATTTTCCATGATATGATACATAAGGAGATAGAAATTTACGTAGATGATGTTATCATCAAGTCCAAAAGCGCCACTGATCACATGGAAGATCTGAGGAACTTCTTCAACAGATTGCGAAGGTACAACCTGAAACTGAATCCCGCGAAGTGTGCATTTAGGGTTCCTACTGGAAAATTACTTGGGTTTATCATGAGTAGCCGGGTAATAGAACTGGATCTGTCAAAAGTCAAAGCTATTCAAGAATTGACACCGCCAAAGAAAAAGAAGGATGTGATGAGTTTCTTGGGAATGCTTAACTACATCAGTCGGTTCATAGCACAGTCTACAGTTATCTATGAGCCAATCATTAAGATGTTAAAGAAGGAAGCCGCCACCAAATGAACTGATGACTGCTAGAAAGCTTTCGAAAGAATCAATAAATACATGTCAAAACCCCTAGTTTTCATTAATGTAGACATTTCCAGAGTTAGAGTCGTACTATATACTTTTTTTTAGTTTGTGTTGCCCGTGAGATTTCAGGTTTTGGGATTTTGTTTCTTAAGTGTGGTGTGAAGTGTATGTGCCAAACGACGAATTATATACATTTCTTTAAATTAATTAGTTTTAAGTTATTATTGTTATCGTGAATGTTGTTATTTCCGCACCGTTAGTCTTACCTAGTCCTCGTGATTAGGTGTCGTCATGACTTGTTCACCGATGGTGAATTAGGGTCGTGACAATTATTTTGACATTGGATCATTTGCCACCCAATAGCATTTTGAACAACTTTTTGTTCAATTATAACATTCTGAGACTCGCTTGGAATCGGATAATCACCACCATTAAATGTAGGAAAATCTTTTTGACATTCAACCATACTCTCCAACCAGTCTAGTTAAAAATTCATAAAATATATTTAAATAAGTTTACTTATTGATTGTTTAAACATGTATAATAATTAAGAAAATAAAACATGACTCCAAATATACCATGAAGAGCATTGATATCTCCCTGGTTGACTTGGCTTATTATATACATTTGTGTAGTCTCATGTACATGAATAACATCATTAGTACCGTGGTCATGATTATTATTAGGAGAATCGATAACTGCATTACCTGACTCATCAATCATTCCATCACCCTGTTACACATTTAGTGAATATAACGATTTCATTAATTATATACAGAACAATATGAATAGTTGAAATTATAAATCTTGAAATAAAATTGTTCTTTTCTATATTAGAATAAACTTGCATCACTCTGCTCAGAGAATCTGTTATGAAGATTGTTGTTTTCATCAAATAATTTAGCAAAAGAATCCATCACATACTCCTTAAATAAACAAAAATACATTCTAAGCTGAACACAAATAGCATAAAATAATAAAAAGGTCTTTTTATAAGAATAAAAAGAATGAAGATTCCACAAAATAATAAATATAAAGAATTCTTACTTTAAAGTTCTTAAGAATTAACAATGTTACCTTGTTCCTTGATTCTCCCAACATGCCGTTGCATATTTTCTCAAACCTAGGCCTTTCTGTAACATTCTAATTTAGTATCTGTGGCACTCGGCTAGAAGCACGAGTGTCAATATTAGGTTCTACTTCAGAACAACACTTATAAATCTAAATCTGCACAATGTAAGTGGTAAACCCCCAAACCTATGAAACTTCTTTACAGATCTAATTCATTTCTCACATAACCAATCAAAGCTTCAAATACAATTTTTTCCATAGAAACTGCTCGTATTCCCCACTCTTTATAAAAAAAATCGATTATTTACAAAGGATCTTTTACTAATTGTGGAAAATAAGAAGGTGGATATGAAGTATAATAACAAAATTTTTAGAGCATCATTATCTGATTGTCATTTTTTTTCATAAAACAATCAATAAGGTCATCCTTTGATACTCTATCGCGATCGGGAAAGTAAGCTTCCTTGAGCCTATTTGATCCATTATAAGTTCCCTCATCATTGACTTCACCAACACACCTTAGACCATATATAATTGCAAATTCTTTAATCCCAAAACACAGGGTACTATGATTGATTTTGACGTAAAACTCATCCTCACTATCTTGAACTAACTCCCTTGACACTAAGAACCGTATAACTTGATTCTGTACAACAACACGAGGCAAATCGAGGAAATAGCCAAAACAAGTTTTCCTAAACATTTGAATCTGCTCATCCGTGAATTTTGTTATCGATTGTCCGTGTTCAAAGCAACGAGAAACTGGAAACCAGTAAGAAGAAGAGACAGAAAAAAGAGAACGTATGTAATGTTAAAAAAATCCGAGACCACAGAATTCACTGTGTCCTTAAGGAATTTAACTCCCTCACTGTACCCGAGGTTGTGGATTATTTCCTCCCAGGATATAACGGATATACCTATCGTAGGAGTGGCGGTACCTCAAACGCCTACGACTTCGACGAACTCAAATTCGGGAACGAAATCACACTATGACTCGATATGTTTCAGTTTGCAGAAAAGAATGCAGAATTTTTAATGCACGAATATTTTTTTTTTCCAGTAGCCTCGAATTGTGACTGTTCGGAAAGGCTTGGTGCCTGTTCGGGAAAGGCCATGCCTTTTTCTGAAAAATAAGAACGTTGGGAAGTTTACAGTTAACAAATTAATATTTTTTCCCACGGGAATTAAAAATAATTTCAGAAAATGAAGATTGAATTTTAAATAAATTTGGTCCAAAAAGATTATCAATCAATCAGATCATTTGACCAAATCCAAATCCAAATCCAAAGCCGAAGCCGAGCCAAGCGACGACGACGGCGCGAGGGGAGTCCCTCTTCTTAACCCTTTAAGAGCTAGAAGAAGTGCTTTCTAATATAAGCACATAACTTTCCCTTTCTACCACCAATGTGGTACAAAGCTCCTTTTCAAAGGAACTTTGCTTTGAAACTTCATTTTCCTTCTATTGTCTTCTTCCCTCCATTTCTCATTCACACCAACTTAGCTAGCTTTAATCATTAACTAGCTTTAACAAATTTCAACTTTAACTCGTCAACAACCCCAACAGTGGTATGTGAGCTCCAATCAGAACATGATAATTTTGTATCCAATGCGACATAGAAACCCATTTCTACATTAAAGAAATATTAACTATACTAATCCATATATGCAGACAGTGAATATCACTAAATGTTCCTCAACTACACATCTTCAGAATAATAGTTCTATACATTTTCATCAATCTCACAGCTAATGTATGTTAAAAAAATTAAACATATAAAAAATACTAATACTAAATAAAAAAGGTTCAAATCAGATAAAATACAGGATCCTAAAGATTGAAAATCATCAAATTTGTGTCTGCACTAAGTTAGAAATTATTTATTAGTAATTTGACTAGTTTTTTTGACAAATAATTATTTATTTACTTGTTTATTTCGTGTTACTATACAAGTCTATTGTCTCGGTTCCTAAATAAAAGCTACTTTTAACAATGCTCTATAACTATTATGTTACAATATTGGCTCCTCCTAGATTTCTCCATGTGAAGCTAACATAACAGCATAATCGAAGAATGAGTAGCATTCTTTTACCATATATATTTAGCATAGAAGCAGTGAGTTGGAGGAGACGAAAAATATTTAGCTCAAAGCTATTACCACTTTTACATAGCATCAAGTACAAATAATGAATGCTTATAGCTAATGTAAATTATAAATCGGATACATTAAATCAATTGAGAGTAAAAATAGTTTCACAGGAAATTTATCACATTGAACTTCCTCCGTGTTAACACGCTTTCTCTTTTTGGGTTTAATAGTAATATTTTGTTGCATAGCAGATGCATTTTTCGATTTTGTTCCTTTGTCTTTTGTATACGATGCTTCAACCTATTTTTCCCTTTGACTGTCCTTTCGATCAGCTATTGCATGTGGTGATTTGCACCACTTTAACACCGTTTCTTCAAAATCAGAGATGAAGATTTGACCATATTTGCTTTAGGTTTTGATTTCTTACCAGTTAAATTTTACCCATCTGTCAACTTGGCAAGAATATGAATATTATCTTCCAATTTCTACAAAAGGGCTTGATTTTAAAAAAATAGTTAAGAAAAACACTAGGAAGATACAAAAGAGAGTATTAAGCGGATAAAAATGAAGAGATTTGGGGGATTTGAAAATTTTGAAATTTGGGAAAGACATAGAAGAAAAGCGTAAAAGAAGAAGAAAATGGAGGAGGGAGGGGAAAGTGCTGAAGTTATTTTTGATTTTGAAAAACGGTAAAGTTAGCTATGCTATACTAGTTCAAACAAATAAAAATATAAAGTAGGGCTATAGGGTGTCAATATAAAAACTACGGCTTTTTTATGTCAAATTTTTTAATAGGTTGTTATACCATACTATTTTTTCCATTAAAAAATAACAACAATTTCAAAAGAGTCCATACAAGAAAACAAGTTGGATCAATTCAAATTCAAAACCCGTCAAAGGTGGCTCGTCACATGAAATCATGCAAAGGATTCGAATCCATCAAAGAATCTGCTACATGAAAGGAATCAAAATTTAATAATTTTTGATGTAAGGATAAACTTGAACGTGTTTAAAATCCGAATAAGTACTCCATTATATTACTGGTATTTTAGTATAACGGTGCTCCAATCTTCATTATATTATACTAAAATATTTTATGCATTAAAGTTCCAGTATAATATATTGAATATATACATATATATATACAACAACAACAACAACAACAACAACAACAACAACTACCCAGTATACTCCCACCAGGTGGGGTCTGGGGAGGGTAATATGTAGACAAGCCTTACCCCTACCCGAAAGGGCGGAGAGGCTGTTTCCAATCGACCCCCGGCTCATAGGATAAAAGGAAAAACAGCAGTAAAACAAAATAAAGACAAAAACAAAAACAATAGAGCATTAGTAACTCCAGCAGAAATAATGGAAATAGCGTAAAATAATTATCTAAACATACGAAACATAAATACAATCGCATGCAATACTATCATACAGCAACTACCATAACTAACAGTCATAGGGGGGACATACGCTAAAACACAAATCATCTATGGGTAACCCTGCTGACCCACACCCAACCCCGGATGAGGCGTACGAAAAACTCTAGTAGCCCCTGTCCTACAACCCTGATTCTAGACCTCCAGACTTTCCTATCAAGGGTCATGTCCTCGGAAACCTGCATTCTAGTCATGTCCTGCCTAATCACCTCTCCCCAATACTTCTTAGACCTCCCTTTGCCTCGCCGACCGCCAACAATCTCCAGCCGCTCGCAGCTCCTTACCGGGGCATCGGGATTTCTCCTCCACACATGCCCGAACCACCTCAGCCTCGCTTCTCGCATCTTCTCATCCACCGGGGCCACCCCCACCTTCTCTCGAATAACTTCATTCTTAATCTTATCTAGCCTGGTGTGTCCGCACATCCACCTAAGCATCCTCATCTCCCCAACCTTCATTCTCTGGACATGAGAGTTCTTCACGGGCCAGCACTCCGCCCCATACAACATCGCAGGTCTAACCACGGCTCTATAGAATTTCCCCTTGAGTTTGTGTGGAACTTTCTTGTCACACAGGACTCCTGATGCAAGCCTCTACTTAGACCACCCCGCTCCTATACGGTGAGTGACGTCCCCGTCAATCTCTCCGTCCCCCTGAATCATAGACCCAAGATATCGGACACTGTCACTCTTGGCGATGGCCTGAGAACCAATCATCACGTCCCTGCCTACTTCGCTCGGCTCGGCGCTAAACTTGCACTCCAGGTACTCTGTCTTAAATCTGCTTATTTTGAAACCTTTAGACTCGAGAATCTGTTTCCATACCTCTAACTTTTCAATAACACCGACCCTGCTGTCATATATCAATACTATGTCATGCAAATAGTGACTATGAATAATTTTGCAAACACCCGTTATTTTTGAATGAGGTGTCCGAAAACTGCTAGCGTGTGCTACTCTTTTACGGCCTAGTTTGATCCAAACCAAATCCTTGATTGGGTATAATCTGCTTGCGATCCGTTTCTTCTTTTCGAGAATATCATTCTTTTCACTGTTAGAATTCGTGGGATTGCTCAACCAGTCTGAAGCTTTGTTCTCCTGATATTGAGCGAATTCCTACGACCCACTAAGGGTTTGTGGCTAAAGATCAATTTTTTTTTCATGGATCCCAAATATGCAGGAGAGACCTTGAAGTAATTTATATTTTTGAGTTACTTTCCTCTTTCTTCATAATGTTCTGCTTTTGTGAAAGATGTTTTCTTTTCTTGTGTATGTTGGTGTTTAATTTGGTCTCTGAATAATGTTTGGGTACAGGCATCTAGAGAAAGAAAGTGAACTACTCTTGAATGCCCATAAATCAATGTCAGATGAATTGCACAGACTTCAGGTATTCACTTTAACCTTTTATTCTTCTTTTACCTAATTACCACAGAAAAAAAAAAAACAGAACATATCTACTTGAACAGTAATCATATATTGGTAGGAAAACTAGATGTACAAACGCTAGCTATTAATTTGCAAGCTAAGAGAATCTGTTAACCTTTTTTTTGTTTGATAACTGACAAATCCCTTTACAAGATGGCAAGGAAAGAGGCAAAATTGATAGTCACGGCGGCTAAAACTGCAGCCTTTGAGCGATTGTATGAGGATCTTGGGGGAAAAGGAGGTACATGAAGCTGTACAGGTTAGCCAAGATTAGGGAGAGGAAGGCTTGGGACGTTGATCAAGTGCGGTGCATCAAAGACGAAGATGGTGAGGTTTTGGTGGAAGAGGCGTGTATTAAGCATAGATGGCAGGAGTACTTCCATAGGCTACGAGGATGGGGACAGGAATATCGTGTTAGGAGATTTGGAAAACTCACGGAGTCAGAGGGATTTTGGGTCTTGCAGCGTAGGTTGAGGGGGCAATGCAAAAGAGCAGGCATAAGGCAACTGGGCGTCACGTGATCCCAGTAGAATTTTGGAAGGAAGTAGGGCGGGCAGGCTTGGAATGGCTTACTGGGTTGTTTAATGTCGTTTTCAGGGGGGAAGAAGATGCCCTAGAAGTGGCGGTGGAGTTTGATGATCCCGTTGTAGAAGAAGAAAGGTGATTTTCGGGACTGCAACAACTATAGGGGCATCAAGCTGCTGCGTCATACTATGAAAATTTGGGAGAGGGGGGTGGAGAGGAGGGTGCGGCGTAGTGTTACTACTTTCGAGAACCAGTTCGGATTTATACCGGGAACGTCTACTACAGAAGCCATTTACCTTGTGAGGAGATTGGTGGAGCAGTATAGGGAAAGGAAGAATAACTTGCATGTGGTATTCAAAGACTCGGAAAAGGTCTATGATAAACAAATAAAGTCTTGAGAGAGGTCCTATGGAGATGTTTGGGGGCTAGCGGTATCGTAGTAGCATATATTAGGGTGATTAAAGACATGTACGAGGGAGCGAAGACACGGGTGAGGACTGCGGCCTGCGGGAGGAGACATGGATCATTTTCTAGTGGAGATGGGGTTGCATCAGGGATCGGCTCGTAACCCGTTTTTGTTTGCCTTAGCATTAGAGGTGCTGACGTGACACATACAAGGGAAGGTACCATGGTGTATGCTATTTGCTGACGATATAGTCCTGATTGATGAGACGCGTGACAGAGTTAACACTAGGTTGGAAGTTTGGAGACAAACGCTGGAGTCTAAGGGTTTTAAGTTGAGTAGGTCAAAAACTAAGTACTTGAAGTGCAAGTTCAGTGATGGGATGTATGAAGAAGGAGTGGAAGTGAAGATTGGTACTCAAGTCGTCCCCAAAAGAGATAGTTTCAAGTATCTTCGATCGATTATTCGAGGCAACAAAGAGATTGACAAGGATATTACTCATCGTATTGGAGTAGGGTGGATGAGTTGGAGGCTCGCTTCGGGGTTTTGTGTGATAAGAGCGTGCTACCTGGATTTAAGGGCAAGTTCTACGGAGTAGTAGTTAGACCGGCTAACCGGCTATCTTATGTGAGGCTGAGTGCTGGCTCGTCAATAAGTCCCATGTCTAAGAAGATGAAACTAGCTGAAATGAGGATGTTGAGATGGATGTGTGGTTATACTAGGAAGAACAAGATCAAGAATAAAGTTAAGGGACAAGGTAGGAGTAGCATCTTTGGAGGACAAGTTGCGGGAGTCGAGGCTGAGATGGTTCGGGTATGTGAAGAGGAGAGACATAGATGCTCCGGTCAAGCGATGTGAGAGGTTGTCCATTGCGGGTCTGAGGAAGGGAAGGGGCAGGCCGAAGAAGTATTGGGGAGAGGTAGTTAGGCAGGATATGTCATTGCTCCAGTTTACCGAGGATATGACCCATGATAGAAAGACGTGGAGGTCGAAGATAAAGATTGTAGGTTGACGGATAGTAGTGTATTCCTCCTAGGCTTACCAATAGTACTAGGACTATTTTTGTGTTATCTTCTTCATTGATTCTTTACTATTACATGCGGTGTCATTCGTGCCCGTTACCTTAATATATTGTTGTTACTATTGTTTGCTACTTGTTGCCTTATCTCCATTGTTCCTTGAGCCGGGGTAAGGTTGCACACTATCCACCCTAGACCCCATTACACTAGGTTCGTTTTTTTTAATAATCGACTAATCCCCGTAGGCCAATCAGAGTGAAGGGTATTCAATTGAACACCCTTCATCCGAAAATTATACCGAGTATATAGAAATATGTATATAGGTCGAAAGTTACTTTTTATAAATATATATTAAACTTTGAACAACTTTGCAAAATTCTTGGCTTCGCCACTGGGGCCAAGTGCACGGTTTGAAACTCGATGGATGATTGGTCCGTCCATCTATCCTCCTCTACTTAAATATATCCTGTTTTTGACGGGGTTGGATGGAGCTTATAAGTATCGAGTTCGTCTAGTATTATTGACATGAAACATAAATTTATGTGTAAAAATTCATTAAAGATGCAATAAATGGCTGATATGAACCTGTAGGTTTAAAATTATAATGGGTTCAAAGCTAAAAAACTTAAAGGTTGAACCTTATAGAGCTTAAATCCTAGATTCACCTTTGATTTTTTTTTTGTAGCCTGTGACGCGCGCCTAACAAAAACATGAAATATCACGGGTTGCGCTCTTACCACTAGACCAAAGCCCAGAGGCTAGAATCTCTAAAGTATTTCCAAGTAAAGTTGCTAAGATATTGAGACTAGCTAAACATCCTAAACTATGTCGGAATGTATAAATGGATGGACAAAATATTTTGTTCCTCCTACTTTGATATCTTGGTTTGGTTTTGCACACGTATTGAGAGCTTAATATATATTGACAAAACATGTGGCGCTGACAATAAAATTGGACCTTTTCTTTGGGTACATAAGCAATTTTACTACCAACTGAGAAAATTACAGCTCAAGAAAAAAAGAAAATAGCAAACGGGACTACCATAGTTTTGCACTCCAACTCTACTCAGTTCATCATCTCAAATAGCCTACAATCCTTACAAAGCAGGATAAAAGTTCATAGCATTTAATGTACTGTTCAGCTTCCTACACATGCTGCCTCTCACAAAAACCTCTTGAATGATCATCTTGATAATTTCTGCAGGTTGTCTTCTCTTGCTCTGAAACACCCATATTCCTTTCTTGCCAAATGAAATACACAGTTGCTGCCAAGGTTGTTCTATATATGGTGGCTGCTGCACGCTTCTCTCTGCAACTACTTTCAAGCCATTGCATTTCTTCAGTTGCACTCCATAGCTTTCCTTGATATACCTTGCCATTCCAGTAGCTTTCCCCAAATAGAAGCAGATACAACACATCTGAAGAATACATGTTCAGTACTTTCCATGTCTACCTGACATAAAGGACATGTCTGATCCACCACAATTCCTCAGCGAGTTAGTCGATCCTTTGTATATAACCTTCCATGAGCCACCATATTCACTATGAATGCCATTTAGGGGATCCTGGGTCGTTGCATATTAATCTTCTCCAAGTAACCTTTGTGTACTCTCCAAGCATCTTCAGATACATCTGGTTGACCTGTTATTACTTTGTGTATATAGTAATATGTATTAGAGGACATTATTTTAGGATGGTCATAAAATGAAAGAACACAATAAAAATACTAGCATTGGATATATGAAAATCATAAAGAAAGAAAAAAAATGTAATGTACACTTGTAGTTGAATAGTAGGGCAGATGTTATGTGTTATGAACTTTCTGCAGTCACGTAAACATTTTTCAGATGATAGATTTTTTCAGGTGGTGGGAGTTGGTTGGGAGAGGAAAGGGAAGGGAGAGACTCAACCCTTAATAGCAGTTCCCTTGGTTAGGGGCACACTGAATCTAGTTTCGTGCACCACTGCTTTCGGTTCATTCATTGTTTTATATGCCACATCAATAATTTTGGAAGTCCTATTGATATTCTGGCTACTGTGAGAGCAACGCCCTTCTTATTAGCTGTTTCTTTTCATTTCCTTTTCATTTTTCCATTTCTTGCCATTTGCATTTCAATTTAATGTATCAATTTTCCATGTCGGCTGCTTGTAGGTTGAGGAAGAAATGCTGATGCGCAAGTTCTATGAACTTATGACTGCTCATGGTCTAAATAAAAAGGTATATTCATCACACTTGTAGAAAAGCGCTTTGTGGTCTAAGTCTCTTTGTCATCTTAGTTCCTCTATCTTTTTTATTTTTTGGTAATTAGACAATCTTTATTACCAAGTAAATATGTTCAATTATAACAGTAAACTAAGTTTGGACATGCAGCCCCAAACTCAGTACAATCCTTCTATTTTAACAACTCCTAAGGATAAAAATTTAATTTTTGAAGTTCATTCCTTAAGCTACTCTGCCGGTTTCTTATACAATGTATCTCCTGTATTATCTGTCTTATGATAGCTTCACTACTTCTCTTTTCCTGCTGAAAAATTCTTCTATTTCTTTCCATCCATATCTGGTAAACAATGCTTGTAATACACTTCCCGTAAAGCATGGTTTTCGACCCTGTGCCTCTCATATGATCTGTTGTCCATTTGAGCTCCTCATTCCAGCTAGTTACCCTTCGTACCAGTCCTATCTATGCTAACAGCTTCCCCTATACTTTTGTAGAGAATCTACACATAAAGAACAGGTGATGATGACTCTCCAGCTCTTGATCACATAATGGACAATTTGGATTAACTTGTAATCCCCAGCCGCTCAATCTGTCTTTGGTATATAGCTTCTCCTGTACAGCAAGGTATAATATGAACTTCCACCTTGGACAACCTTTGTTATTGCATAATAGTCTGCTCTAATTTTCCTTTGGGAAATCTCCTCTCAATTGACCGTGAATTTTGTCCCTTACACCTTCCCAATATCTAACCTTGCTTCATTTATATATTTCCCAACCTATAGTATCTTTCTGATTATCCATGAAGCTTGCTTCACTTCTATTTGCCATGGAACCTTCCGCTTTATATAGCAAACATGTACCCACCTTATCCACATTTTGTCCTTCTTCATACAAATATTCCAGAGGTGTTTTAATAATGTTGCTCTATTCCATGTACTGAGGTCAGCGATGTTTACTCCTCCTTTGGATTTAGGCCTGCACATTTTCTCCCAAACTATCAGAGCTTTCTTACTTGCATTGTGTCATCAGTCCAGAGGAATCTTCTGCAAATACCTTCAACCACCTGTATAATTTTCTTTGGCAGTGGAAAGACCTGTGACCAGAAAGTTTGGATGGCAATTAATACACCCTTTATCAACTGTAGTCTTCTTGCATAGCTTAAGAATTTTACTGTTCATTACTTGACTTTCCCCAGCATTTTATCCTGTAGTGGTTGGCACTGGCAGTGACCAGTCTTTTTGAGCTCAGAGGAACTCCTAACTGTCTAAAAGGAGGTGTACCAATGGTAAAACCAGTAGCTTGAATAATATCCTATTGTACTGCTGTTGAAACTCCACCAAAATACATGCAACTTTTACTTTGGTTTGCAACAAGTCCAGAAGCTTTTGAAAAACTGTTGAAACATTTGCATAATAGCTGTATCTATAGACATCACATCACCTCTGCAGAATAGCTACAAATCATCAACAAAACTGAGCTGGACAATGCTTAGTTTCTCTTATCTTGGATGATAATTGAAATTAGATTCCTCCTTCAACTATTTCAGGATTCTAGTCAGGAACTCATTGCTAATACAAACAATAGTGGTGACATTGGATCACCCTGCCTCACCCCCCTTTTTGCTTCAAATGGCATAGTAGGACTACCATTAATAGAGATGGAGTAAGATATAGTTCTGAGACACTTCATAATCCATCCTATAAATACTTTGGGGAAACACAACCCAGTTAATACCTGCTCCAATAACACCAATTCAATTGAGTCATATGCCTTTTGCATGTCAATCTTGATCATGCATCTAGGTGAGACCTCTTTCCTACAATAGCTTTTTATTAGTTCATGATCGAGCAGTACATTATCTATCAATCCTCTTCCTGGTACAAAGGCTGCTTGATTCTCATCCACCAGTGTATTCATCACTTGCCTCAACCTACTTGTTAACATTTTGGATATGATTTTATATAATGTAGTGCAACATGAGATAGGTCTATACTCTCTGATTGAACTTGGGTTTTTTACTTTAGGTATAAGGGTGACTACTGTGTCATTGATAGGCTTATGCATTCTCCTAGTAGTAAAAAACTCGAGTACTGCAGCAACAATATCATCTCCAGTAATATGCCATGCTTTTTTAAAGGAACATGCATGAAACCCATCACCCCCGGCGCCTTCATGTCATCTATACCTCTTAGTGCATCCATTTACATCTTCCTTTGTGAAAGGAGTAATGAGCTGCAATTGCTGTCTTCTAGTTAGCACTGGTCCATTCCTTATCCAGCCTGGATGAATAGCTGGCATGCTGTCCCTTGCAGTTCCTAACATATGTTTGTAAAACCCAATCACTTCAGCTTCAATACTCTTCCTATCTGTCAACACACCCCCCTTACTATTAGTGAGCTTTGTAATTTGATTTTGTGCTTTCCTTCCTTTCATGCTTGCAAAGAAATAGGCACTGTTAGTATCTCCCAGCTTTAACCATTGCACTCTTGACTTTTGCTTGTAGATGGACTCCTGAATTTTATCCCACTTTTCTAGTTGCAGTAGTGGTTCCTTCTCCTCTTCAAACAAATTACTTGTTGGATTAGCAATCTTCATTCTGCCTTGTATATCATTCAGTTCCTTCCTTATGGTGGTTATCTTCCCTTTGACATTCTTAAACTCCATAGTATTTAATTGTTTAAAAGCAACTCTTATAGGTTTCAGGTCCCTCCATACAGCTTCCATACCCCTATTCTCATTGTCCAATTGCTTTCCACAATCTCCCCAAAGTCAGGGTGATCAGCCATACACAACAACAACCCAGTATAATCCCACTTAGTTGGGTCTGGGGAGGGTAGTGTGTACGCAGACCTTACCCTACCCTTGGGTAGAGAGGCTGTTTCCAAATAGACCCCTGGCATCTTTCCCTCCAAGAACTTCTCACCTTGCTCTTGGGGAGACTCGCACTCACAACCTCTCGGTTGGAAGTGATCAGCCATACAATTATAAAATTTAAAGGGCCTTTTCTTGTTATCACACCTTACCTCTACCTCAATCCCCGGGGGGGAATGGTATCAGAAAAGATGATTCAGTATTTGAACTTGACTAGGAGGCATATTAATCATCCAGCTGTCATTAACTATTGCTCTATCAATTCTGCTATACACATGATCATTTGTCCATGTATATGTCTTTCCCACTATAGGTGATTCTACCAAACTACAATCTTCTATAACTTCTTTAGAATCTCTTTTTCATTATCCTGAACTTCACTTGTCCTCAACCCCTAAAATAGAGTTAAAATCTCCCATCAGCAGCCAAGGTCCCATGTATTGCCCTGTTAAGTTCCTAATTACCTCCCATAATGATTTCCTGTCTTGCACACTATGTAGTCCATAGATTGCTCAAAGTAGAACTCCTTATTAGTCTTCAGAATCTTCACACTGTCATGTATAACCTGAGAATGTTCTCTAACACTGTATATTGCAACACATTTGGATTCCATATTACCAAAATTCTGCCTTTACATGTATTTGACACATTATGACTCCATTCCCATCTTGGTAGTACTTTCCCAATTATTTTAGTTGCTTTTGTATCTTTTACTCTATACTCACGTATTGCTATCGTATCTACTTTATTATCCTTCATAAACACCTTTAACTCCTTGTGCTTAAACACTTTATTGAACCCCCTTACATTCCATGTGACTATCATGTTGAATTTAAGGTGTTTTGTGCCATCCTCTCCACCTCCACCCATCTATTTGTACTACATTCAGCTATTCCTCTTGTTATTTGTTCTTGTCCTGTTTCCACTAGGCTGTTGAAATCATTCAGAACTTGAATGCATTGCCCAACTTCCTGTGTTCTTTGCCCTTTTGCTGCAGATTTGCTTTTAACTTGTTGCCAGTCATCTCCACTTGCTTCATTTTTTATCATTGTTCACTTGTTGCTTATAAGTTTCCTTTTGTACCTCCTGCTGATGCTGGTTTTGTAATCCAGCTTCTTTATTGATAGGGCTCCACTCTGTTCTCTGCTTTGCCACTGTCTTAAGTTGTTGCTGTCCGGTTTTCATCTCACCCCCTCCTGGGATCTGCTTTTGTTGACAATTGTGGCCTATTTGCATACATTTTGAACAATATGCAGGTTTGCAGTCATAGCAGATCTCTTGTGCCATGATTCTGCCCTTTGGATCTTTTATTTTAATAACATTTGGTAACTCCTTAGTTCCTATATCTGCTTTGTAGTTGTTTCAATGTGAAGGACCTTTTCAACCCCTACTATTGGAGTCTTTGAATCTCTAGTAAAGGGAATACTCTTATTTCTTGTCTTTCCGACTCTCCCCTTTGTCTTTACTGCACACAGAGGAGTGATTTAACTTGTCCGAGTTCTGAGAATTCACATTATGCATGACATTTTTAATCGCGTAATTTTCTGTTTGCTTCCAATGCGTATAGATAACTTGCTAAATTTGATGCCCACTGTTAAGGTTATTTTGTGAGATACTGTGTACTTATTGGGAAGTACAACTTTGACTTAGCAATCTACTTGACTCCTGGTCCCGAGTTGTTGAAAAGTTTTTAGGTGCAGGTGTTAAATATGTAATGCGTGTCAAAGTGGATAGTTGGTACCATTTAGTTTAGAGCCCAAACAGAAGACGCATGGTTGAAATTGAGTTCAGTCATTTTGACCAGTTAAGTTGAAGATATCTGTGGTCTTTATGCAGTGAGTGTTTTAATTTCAAATCAGTGCTGAAAATTGGAACCCGAAAGCTCTTTGCAAGAATGCTCAACCGATGTGTCTAGAGCTCTCTAGCACATATATCAGAACATGAAAGAACCTCTAGTTGAGAGAATCTGTGCTAAGAAGTTTATAGATGCGGATACCTTGATAAAAGCATAATAGCTTAAAAGAGATAACTATGCAATTGAAACATTGGAACTTGTGAATTTTTGTGATTCACAGAGTAGCTTTTTCCTTAGTATTCCTGCTGCTATTTTCCCTGCTTCTTTAGTCTTTGGTTCTAATACACTAACCAACCCTCATCTTTTGCAGAAAGGTTTCAATGATAATGCTGATGAAAGGCAGAATGGCCTGCAAGGAGCAGCGGCTGACGTGACTAATGGTGCTGAGGAAAGGCAGAATGTCCTGGAAGGAGCTATCATCAGTATGACGAATGGTGATCACTAATGTATAAGTGAGTTAGATAGATATTCAGTTTCTAAATTATCTGTATAGAAATCCATTGTTAGCATTCTACACTTACAGTATGTCATTTGGGTGGTAAACTCCACCATTCTGGCACATCTTGATTTTCACCTCTTCGCTACTCAGCATATGTTTTCTTTTCTGGTTGGCCTTTTTTTAGGCTCGCATTGTTCCAGAGGCTTTGTGATTACTTCTCACATAGATCTCTCAGCTCCATAGAAAGCAATATGCCTTTTAATAACATAGATGACACAAGCCATTTTCCATGTCTCTGTGTACAGTTTTATACTTGCTTAGTACCTTTGTCAGCACAGCTTATTATAACACCCTATCCCACGTTGGACAAAAGGGAGGCTTGGATAGCATATAAGTAGTTCGCGACCCTTTACCTCATGAGCTAGCTTTTGGGGTTGAAGTTAGGCGGGTTCATGACAATGTGAGATTAGAGCAAGCCTCGCCTCTCACCCTCCACACAAGCGAGAGAGAAAAATGAATGTTGAAGGAGCCATCATCAACATGATGAATGGTGATCACTATGTATAAATGAGTTTGTTAGATATTTGATTTCTAAGCTATCTAGATAGAAGTCCATTATTAACATTCTACTCGAACAATATGTCATTTTGCAGGGTCAACTTCATCATTTTGGCCCATCTTGATTCCTTCCCCTCCCCCCCCCCCCCCCCACTCCCCCCCCCAACCCACATGCGTGTGCCATCACTAGTTGCGTGTTGTCTTTTTTGTTTGCTCATTTCTTTTAGGCTTGCAATCTTCCAGATGGATTTTTGATTGCTCCTCACAGAGTTCTGAGCTTCTTAGGAAGCAATAACCGCACATAGGCAAATGACAAGACCATCATGCCAAGTCCTTGCCATGACCATGCCACACCTGATTCAAAGAGACCCATAACATGTAGCTCTTGAGTAGTAATTTTGGTAGATTAAAATTGATTCAGTAGCTTAATAACCATATGAACCTCTTTACATGTCTGGACAGACGATGATGCATTTCTTCGGGGCGTCATTGGTGCTGCCGTTCTTCCTATAAATTGAGTTAGGGTACAAAGTGCAGCTATAGTATACGAAGATCAAGAGGGAAACATCTACAACAAAAAGACATATACGGATCTACAACGCCAGGGATTGATCTAGATTTGTTTCTGTAGAGCTTTTCAATCTCTTTGGCGGTATGTTGTTTTAGTTCACCTGTGTGGAAACGTTTCTGCTCCTTTTGCTTGTGCATTTTCTTTATCCTAGATATTGGACAGACCAGATGTCTCGATTTTAGCAAGCACTTCTTATTCAGCAAGCGATTATTGGTGTGTTCACCTGCCCCTCAAAAGTGCAATTTGAATGTTTAGAATTCACTAAGCGGGAGAGGGACAAGAGACAGAAGCCGCCTCTATTTGAATGTATGAAATGTATTTGTATTAGCAAGGATATCTTTAGATGGGCTATTGTTGTTATTAGGTTAGATTTATTTTCAGAACAGAGTCGTGGTCTTTGGTCGTGACGTTTTCACGGACCGTCTGGGGTTCTGACGGAGACAGCCAAATATTTCTGACTGCATCGCTTTTATCGTCTGTTTAGTGCCAACTGCCATACAATTGTACGGTAATTTAATGCATGCTGGTGCATCTTGATTGCCGAGTTCTTTCAAGTTCTCGCCAAATTCTGTACTTAGTCTCCCATGAATGTTTACTGAAATTTCCATAGCTTGCCTGCAACCTTTTTTGGGATTACAAGTGCTTGTAACGAGTATTTGTTGCCTGGTTAAGGACTATTGAAGAGATAAACTTTACATTTCTAAAGAATACTAGAACTTCAATATGTTTTGAAAAGGTAACTTATTTCCTGTTAAAATGGAATGAATTTGGATGCAGCAGAATAATTATAATTAATGAATTCTATTGGTTTTAGTAACTAGTTTGGGATTGGTTGATGTGTAAATTTTTTCCTCCGAGTGCCCAGGGGCGCAGGATTTCCTTTACGCACTGTGATGAACATAGATCTTTTGCTGGAAAATTGGTAAAATGGTAAAAAAGAATTTCTAACCTTTAAATACACGAATTAAGCTTCTTATCGTTTGTACAGATATTCGAATTAAGAATCTCTGTGACCTGTACCAATCTTTTGCTCCCTCTGACCAAAAATACGGAAAAATAAAAATATGATTCTCCAAAAGTGAATCAACAAAGTTTTTTGCTACAATCAACTATCATTTGTACATCTTGTTAAAATGAGTGCAGATCCATTTACACTTCGAAGGACAAGCAACCTTGAATCTAAATATGTTCCACAGACAATTTTTGACAGATCAAACATTTCTGGAGGTATTTGAGTGCGTACCTCTTGAAGTGCTTTCTGTGCGACTTCTATGTTACCACTCAGCGGTTTATCCAGACTCATTGTTACCTCAGTTTCAGCGGACACAAGTTTAGCTACAGGAAGGCTTGAAGGAAATTCATTTACGGGGATGGCTTTCCTCCACGTTTTACTCGATAACCTTTTCACTGCAGAACCTTGAGCATTTGGTGTAGCAGAGGGAAACTTTGAGGTGTCAGTTTCTTCCTTAAGATATAACCGTCTCCCAGCTCTCAATCTGAAATAGGTATTCACTTGCAACTTTCCACCAACACCAGACTTGTCATGACGCCAGTCCCCACTAGGCATAACGGTGAAGCTTATATGTGAGGCAGCTGAAAATGTTGTTTTAGGTGTTGATGCTTTAGATATTGTTAGGTACACTTCCCCAATGAGGACTCTAACAGAAGGCTGTCTAAGGGTCAATCCTATATGTCTACCAGTACAGTATAACAGACGCCACTTTCCAGGAAACGCTCTCAGCCAATGCTGCAGATCAGTAGATACTCATTCAGTTGCAAATGGTAAGCACATTGCTCAAGGCATAATGTATCATTTGAGGCAATTCCTCCCAATTGAAAAAAATGCAAGCATGCATCACTACTTATCCTAAATAACAACAAACGCAGTGCAACAAATATACAAAGGCAGAGTACTGCATATATATAATATAATAAACAAAGCTTGAAACTGTAAAGTAAACATTTTAGACAAGCATGAAATGCACAATGTGTGATTATTTAGGGGAGAAACTGTAAAATAAATATTGTCAAAGTGCTATAAATGAGAAGCAGATGATGAGAGACGCTCTTCACCAACCAAAGAGAATAAAAAAATAACTCATATAATAAAAAAGGAGAGATTCTTCACCTTTGGTTTTGGATAAGGATTTAGCATCTCCATTAATTCAATGAAATGAGCAAGCCTACTCCGCTGGAAAAAACAGAAGAGAAATAATATATTAGTAACTCTTTTAGTTTCTGATCCTGCAAACAGATTTCGGCAAGGTGCAGACAATTAATGAAAAAAATACAGTAGTGATGAGCTAAATAGAATTAAACTCGTCGGAAAAAAACTGAGTAGAATTATTATTTGATAATACTTGAAAGAATCTGAGGGAGGACACATCCTAGCAAGTCATGACAGTCTTTATTTTTGTAGAAGAATATGTTGCTTCCATTTTACCCCTTTTTGGGATAAACACCATGCGTTCCTTTTTAAAGCCTCGCGTAAGGGTGTCCTTTATCCAGATTAAAAAAGCAATTGGTGTCTATGAATTGTGACCCATATTTTCATTAGGACTAATGTGCAGATAGTCAAGCAAAGTCATAGATCTACTTACTCTATTCAAATTGGGTGCCCTCTTAATATATTTTTTAGGAAGATGCTTTTCTTTGTTTAGTGGTTTCCGCGATACAAACACCGAATCTTAGATTAGTACGCATTTAAGTACTTTGCTAGTTTTATTTCTGCATTTTTAGAAAATAAGGTAAAACAAAAATGCAAAAGAAAGGAGCCAACTTGACTAGAGAGACAAACAATGACAATATATTGAGATAAAAAGATAATTATAAACTCCGAGTGAAAACATAAGAAGCATGTATACTCGACCAAAGAGGAAGGAAAACACGAAAAGAAAGTCAGATGAACCAACCATTCTGAAAAGGAGAAGTTCGAAATTGAAAATAAATGGGGAGGCAAGCTATTCGTGCCACCGTAGATTTCTGAAGGAGTAATAAGAACTACTACTTAAGAAGCAACCAAGCTTAACAACAGACAAAAGCAGTGACACACATTCAAACTTCCAGCTAAAATAAAGAGGTTTGTTTATCAAATGCACTGTTGGGAAACTAGGAGGGGGGAATAGAAAACATGAAATACTCAAATACTTCGTAGTATCAAATCAACCATAGCTACTGAAAAAGAAGAAATACTTTTCATGATCAGCCAACAGTTATTACCTGCTGCTGCCCATAAATGTACTCCTCCGCAATCCGAACAGTAGTTGAGCCAAGACTCCATCTGATTACATCAATAGATGGGCTTACACGCCATTTTGGTCCACACAAGAAGGGATGCCTCAGAGCATTTAAGCAACTGTGAAATATTAGTAGAGATCTTCATTAATTATGATGTAATTATACATTATCATCTTTGACTTGATTATCTATGAGACCGATTTAATTTACACATGATGTTTGAGTAACAACAATCAGCACTATGAAAGCTCAGTCCGTGAAGTATCTAAAATAATGTACATTTAATTTATATGTATTGCTTTTAATTTTTTCTTTTAAATGATGGTGCCCGTGCTATCTTGCTTCGCACCTCGATTATTGTACTAGGTACCTACTATCTCCCACTAGTACATGTATCGGGTAACCCTGCCCACCACCCAAACTAAAGTGGATAGGAGGAAATCACCTAGCATTTTTTTTGTCTTTGTGGTCTCCAAGATTTTTCACCCACTTCATTGAATGCTAGGCACATGGGTCTTGCTTTTAACTTAATCTAAAGATTCTTACTAATAACTGCATTAGAGATCAGACGCTCGCTCCTATACCTAGAAGCTCATCAACATTAAAATCTGCTTCCCCGTGATCACTTCCCAAAATAATTTTTTGAAGATCTGATAAAATGATACTTGTTTCTCCAAAAGTCTTTTAAATACTTAAGTTGCTAGGGCTCCTACAGAAAGGCATCAGAAGAGTTCCAAATTCAGTTAACCAATTAACTCATCTTCTAGAAAATCTCCTCTAGCCTCTAGGCTATAAGCTATCTAATAAGCTGGTTTTCATTAATCCTGCATAGCTTGTAAGAAAAATTAATATCTGATGCATGTAAGCAGTTTCCAAAAGGCATCAACAACCATAATGACTGAGTTTACCTTATCCTGTCCAAAGGTTTAGGTGCAAGGAGTAATGAGAGCAAATGCCAACCTGCACCCCAGTTTCTATCAAGTATCTGAAAGAAGAACAAATATTACTATATTAGCAAAAATGGAAAGTAAACAGTGTGGAGCAATAGGAGAGAGAACTAAGTTTTGAATTGAAATTAGAGGAGATTAAACTAAAGTAAATAAGAAAAGTTATTAAATAAGGAAAATTACCTAAATAACTGAAGTACATCCACCTTTAACAAGTAAATTACCTAAATAAGGCTACACATTGTAAATGTTTTACCATGTGTCACAATCTTCATGCTTCGTCGTAGCACGATGAAATATGTGATAAAAATTAATATTATTTACATCCACCTTTATTTCTAATATCTTTGAATCCACTCTATTAAAACTCAATTTTCAAACTCTATGAATTCTCTTGATTTACAGCAAACAACAACGTTATATTCCATCTTATTGGGCTATGACCCCCTTACTAATCCATCTTGACTTAAGAAAGTTTTGCACGGGCTGAGTCATGACTCATTTATTAACTGAACCACTATCTTCATAACTGTCCATTTGCCGCCCTTTTGAGAAATGTGATAAGTGACACTGCTTGGTAGTTGACTAGCATAAAAGAACCTTCATAGTTATGTTTATGGAAAGAAATAGATGAAGTTAATAAAAACATAGTCTACAAAAGAATTCATTAGACATAATTGATTTATCACAACGGAACAATGGAACAGTCAAACATAAACAAGGGATAAGGTACTAACTTGTATACCAAAATTTCCAGCTGAAGAATTTCTTTTTACAGCATGTAGAAGAAACTCGCGCAAGCAGGAGGGATCATTTCCCTGAAAATGACATGAATTAAGTTATTGCATGTGAAAGCATGTATTTTGCAGAACATCCAAAAACAGTGTACAACCTTAGTGAGGAATGCTTTGAACTTGGCAAAGATCGTTGGGTCCATGAGTTCCCTCAAAACCATTTTTGCCATGATGAATCCAACACATCTTTGCAACAGGTAAAAGCAGATAGAAAATCATAAATAACTTGCTTCACGCTAAACAAAAAACATAAATATTTAAGCATGCATGTCATACCTCATGTCAAATGCGATCATCATTCTCCTCCTATCCATATTGTCATATGATGTGCCATCCACAGTATCAGCCTCATTAAAGTCAGCAGCATTTCCCAATATACCTATCTGATAAGAAGTGATCAATTGAACAATCAAGACAAATCAAAATAAATTCTTCTTCCTAAAGAGGTATAGTTGAGTTGTTAAACTCTGAAAACACATAGATAGGTTCACAGTGATTCCAAACTGGACCATATTAGCAAAAAGTATCACAATTACCAACGTAGTCATCAGCGCCTCTACTGGAAGAAAAACAAAATGCAGGGAGCTCTTCCTATTGGAAAACCAGCGGTTAGCCTGATCTTAAAAAGCACTCTTGCAATACCACAAAAAGTAGCATCTAGATGAACTCATAAAAGGATTTTGCATAACTAAGCAATATGGATGAAGCATTGTCAAATGTATGCATTATGCATGTATCCATATCTAATGATTAAGATTAAGACATGTTTCATAGCTCTAGTTTTACCAAAGAAATCGTGCTTTTCTGAGGAAGTTTAGCCAGGTTTATCCAATTGATTCTTAGGTGGAACTGCTGATAGTTCACGAGGCTCCCACACTATCGGGTTTGGGTTGAGTGGGATTCACACAGCCTGAAACCCCAATATTGACATCACGTATCTCTTCCAGTGGACAAGTTGGAACCTACAAAGAGTAAAGCCTATCTGTTTTCATGGTGATTGAACATCGTCCTTCACAACAGAAGGTGAAGGTCTTATGTTATATGCCTATCACCAAGGTTAAGCATGTTGAATAGTATTGTAACATTAGCAGCAGGTACTTTGTCCCCTAATGTACCAATACCGTCCAATTCCTACTACAACAGGTAAGATGAAGGGGCACTCACTTTAATATGTTTATCCACTGGACTGATGTGTAAATTTTCAAGCCTCAACTCTGTATGTGCAAGACCATGACTGTGCACATAGTTCACCTGAGAGAGAGAATCAAGGATCAATCAGCAAACAGAGAACTTGTTATCTGGTACCTAGATAAGAATGAAAGACACATAACACATACTCCAATCAAGAGATCCCTCATTAAGATCCGGATTAGTCGCAGTTGTCGAGAAATAGCTGGCCCTCCTATTGTATCATCCCCCACCCTTCTAACAGACTCCTGATCTAGAGAAAGAGTAGCTTCTAGAGTTGGAAGCCAATCAGATCGTTGAAGCCAATGTCTCAGTGAAGAACTTCCATGATGCTGAGAGAACAAAACCAAGGTCCTCAAAGATGTTTATTTACTACTGCTAACAGTATGCAAAGATAAAAAGCTTCTGATGTTCACTGAAACAGGTCCATAGTACTTGCATTAAGTTATTCCTCAAGCACTTAAGAGAACAAGCATGCAACTAAAAAGTACTCAAATGAAACTTATGGCCCGAAGCTAGTTATACTTATCATAATAATGTTATCAAGTCAGACAGTCCCTTGAAAATAAAGGATCAGCTTAACATCAAAATCAGCATACCCCAAGGACTAGGGTGAATGAACTGTTCTCATCTGTCATGGATGAGCAGATATATCCATGAACTTGCATAGAGTATGAATGATACATGAGCTTACGACGTGCCAGTCTCTTCAATACCTAGCACCCAGAAATGCAATCATTAATATTGGACAAATCACGGACATTTCCAGAACTGATGCATGAGTTAGAAAATGATGGCTAGGTGCAACAAACCTCTATCGCACGACGTCCTCTCCGCTTTGCTCGAGCACTAATAAGTTGCCTAAGTACAACTCTGGTCTTATACAATGGACTGCATGTGTTGTTGAAATCAGGATAAGTTTGCGTTAATTTGCTGAAAATTATGCTCCATGTACCAGTTATCTGACCCTATTTCCTTTTTAATTTGTTCCAGGAAGGACGCATTCCTAAATTTAGAAACTATTTAACTTAAACTTATCATTTTACCCTTAATGATAAATTTGTATAGCCACACAAATGTTATAGCAAGCATGATAAACACCACGAGTTTCAAAAGTATGTTATAACATGTTTAAAATCACAAGTTTCAAAAGTCAAACGGATTATATAAATTGGAATGGAGGGAGTACACAGAAATACTCACCTATGAGGATCATTCACCATAGCTTCAAACACTATCTCATCGCCCTGCCACAATTGCAAAATGCAAGCGAAGATTAAACATCAAATAGCTATTACATCTTCATTTCAAGACGAAGACTCCCTTATTATTCCAACAAAATAATCAGAGGAAATTTAATTACCCTGCCACCAAGGTCAATGCTGACACGATTCCGTATCTTAAAATCGGACATTTTGAACTTCGTGACGTGGCTAAACTCATCTTCTAAGGAGTGACTGCTCGGTACAACACTTGCATCCTGCTCCGATCCTAATGGAGACAAAGTATTTGGCAATGAACAACTCACACCTAATTTTCTTCCTCTCCGAATTGGAGAGTTCGTTCTCTGAATCATAGGCCATGATTTTAGACTAGTCAACGAATTAATAAAACTGAAGCACCGTCCTTCAACATATTCCATTTTTGGACTCGAAATTGAATATACTTCCGTACACGCCATTTTACGTCGAATCCTAAACATCAAAGAGATATACCAATACTTATACCATAAAGTGCAAAATAACAAATAAACAAAAGAATTTGAAGTGAAAATTAGGCAAAAACAGAAGAAAATAGAACAGAACTAAATTGGATATGAGCTGATGCAACAGTGTTGGACCATATTCGTACGGTAATTAAAAAAAATTCAACAAAAAAGGAAAAAGTAAAAAAAGAAGAAGTTTTAACTTACCAGATAGAGAGAGGTGTATAAAACTGTAGAGGAGGGAAGTAGAAATTGTGTGTATAAATAGTAGGAGAGAGTTTCAGGGAAGAAACGGAAGCTTGTGAGAGTGGCGTGTAAGACTAAGTTTGAGACATTTCGACACGAGTCTACCGTGTGTCTGCGTCCGCCTCCCCAAATATCTACTACACTACTAGTAGTCTATATCAAAATGCCCTCTCTAGTTACCAACCATAATAACTATACTAGACTAGTACCTACTAATAAACTTGTAGGATGAAAATGAAAACAATCCCTTTGGATTGGATTGGATTGGATTGGGGGAGGAGATGGGAATGGAGTGGAAATGACACCAGAGTAGTGACTTTTACCTTACAATGTAGGGAAAAGGGTGGAACTTGCATATTTGTGCCCCTAAGTCTAACAAAGTATTTTTAAACTGGTAGGGGCATTTTTTTCAAAATAGGTTAACGGTAGGGGCATTTTTAAACTGACTTGTTAGATTTAGGGGCACAAATATGCCAGAATTTTAACGGTAGGGGCATTTTTTTCAAAATAAGTTAACGGAGGGCATTTTTAAACTGGCGTCAATACGTTAGGGGCAGTTCTGACCATTTTCCGTATAATGTATTTGAAAGATTAGTTAATTTCTCTTAAATTTCAAGACATGTCATTCTAATGTTCAAATTTTAAAATTCAAGCTTCAAAAATATATTCATACCTTATAATGTATTTGAAGATTCGTTAATTTCTCTTAAACTTCAAAACACATCATCCTAAAGTTCAAATCTCAAAATTTAAATTTCAATACATCGTATTCTAAAGTTTAAAGTTTGTATTCTGAAGTTCGAATCTTATGTCTAGAATTTTAAATTAATAGTTCAAAAGTTCAAGATTTAATTCTGAATTTCAAATTAGCAGCTCAAAAATTCAGGTTACTTAATCCTGAAATTTGGGTGAATTGGCTTGTGAGCACGTAATTTTTGCATTACGAAAATACTCCTATAAGATTCACAAAAAAATTATTCTAATTGTTTTTGATTTTTTTATAGAATTTTAGGGATTTTATTTAATTGTTTGTTTGCATTTTCTGTGCCTATTTAACATCCTAAAATCATAAAAATACCATAAAAATGTTCAATTCTTCGTCTCATAGCATTTTAGATCCTAATTGCATCTAGGATTTAATTACATTAATTAAATGCATTATCAAATATAAATGACAAAAATACAATGGCTATTTTTATTTTTTTAGCTTTTAGTTTTCAATTAATAATTTTCTTCCATTAGTGTTAAGTTAATTAATTATTTAAATATTACAAAAAATAGATAAGTAGGTTTAATTCTGCAAATTAGATTTTAATTTACAACAAACCAGTATATTCATACAAATGGGATCTGGGAAATGTAGTACGTATGCAGACCTTACCCCTCCCTAATAAAAGTAGAGAGGTTATTTTTAATAGACCCTCGACTTGAAAATGGTAAAAAAAGGAAGACGGGGAAGGAAAAAGGGGGGGGGGGGGAGGTAGGATTTTAATTTACTTGTTTAGTATTTAAAATCAAAGAAACCAAAGAAAGGGAAATAAGGAGTTGTTTGGCTTTATTTTAAATTGGGCCAATAAACAACTTCAATGGCCCAATTTGCCTCCAGCTCGCCCAGTCCAATTTCCACACTCGATTCGGTTCCCCTTTAAACCCAAAATACCCCGTTTCACATCTTTTAATCCTAGCCATCCCTCAAGATTAATCCAATGGTCCGGAACTGACCTTTCCTTCCCCTTATAATTGTCCTAAGACTCTTCCCCTCTCCCTCATTTCTCTCATCTCCCTCACCTCTCATCAAACCTTAGCCGTCCAAAATCCCTCACTGGCGGCTAAGCCCCAATCACCCCTACAATCCCGCCTCCTTCTCATCCCATATCTATTCGTTATTTCTTTCAGAAACCTCGAAAATCTCTTAATCTTTAAATCTAGGAAATGCTAAAACCTAGATCCACCCCTTTTCGATTTTTTTTCCTCAAATCTCGGCTTGTTTGAGTGTTACAGGTTGACGTTAGTTTTGTCTCGTTTCTAGATCGTCGGTTGCCGGTCTATTCACCATTGACCAACCAAAACTATTGAGAGTCCTTTGATGTTGACCGGATTATGGCTAAAATTGTCGCATACAACATTAGTTAAACCCTCAAGTGTAAGCTAGTTCTTGTGTGGCGATGCCAACTATAGTCCGGGATTCTTTTCTCCCCGGTCAACAATGTTTCACATGGTAATCCTATACTTCTTAGAGTTGCTAATTCTATGTCTTAGTTTGATAATTATTAGTTTGACATCATGCTTAAGTTAATTGAGAATAATTTAGCTTTTTGAATAATTAGTTGATTTAGTTTTGCTTGAAGTTTAATCGATTAATTAGGTTATTGTTTTAATTACGCATGTGCTTAATTGATAGGTCAACTAGTTTGACGATTGTGATTAATTTATACTTGATGGCTTAATTTTAATAGATTAATTAGTTGTTTAGTAATATCTTGTTTGGACGGTTGCAAAATAATGTTTGTTTTAATTATTTTATTAAAATTAGTTGTATCGTATTTTTATCCATAATTGCGGAACAATGAAAGCTCTCATTTTTTGAAACAACTAATTTGGTGAGGTGAGATTGTTTCCTATTTTTCTTTCCAATTACGCTCTAACTTATTACTCCATAATTTTATTTACCATTTTTTTTATTTTAACTCCAAATCTTCAAACTATAACCAACTCTATCTTCTTTCGTTTTTTCTTTTTCGAAATATTCTGCCGCTTCCAACTCCAACATAAAAAAGTATAGGTTTGCTTTCTTTTTGTTTTGTTTTCTCCTAATGTGATTTTAACACCAGTTCTTTGTTAATTGCTAATAAGTGAGTTATTCAGCACCCATTTTTGTGTCCCCAAGAGTTATTTTTATTTTTATTTGATATTACAACGATAAAATACTATTTTAATCACTAATCAAACCGAGAAAAGAAGAAAATTTTGTATATTTAACACCGCATTAACATACTAACAAGCATCCTCGTAGAATCTGCCGATACTTATCTTTCAATAGTTCTTAAATTATTTTTATGCGTAATTCTTGATAAATTTAAAATTTAAATAATTAAGGGTATCTAATAATCCTATCATATACAGTACAACACGAAACAATCAAATCAAACAATAAAATTTTATTTAACAATAATAAACAATATAATTAATTTAAATATTATATTCATAAAACGATATAATACAATACAATATATAAAACGATGGGTAACAACCATTCAAACAAGATGTAAATGTTGATTATGTGGGATAAAAGAGGATAGTAGATGAGGCAAAGGCACTAATTGATATAATTTAAAATTTAGGGGTAAATGAGATAGAAAGTTAGAGAATCTTTCTTATAGCTGATGGAAAGTTCTAGAAAAGCTTGGAAGAGGTTAAAATTCAGTAAAGGTCAAAAGGGTTAATTTCAGAAGCAAGAGGGGATGGAAAAATTGGAAAATAGGCTAAAATACAATTGTACATTTTTTCAGTTGAAAAAGATACCTTTTCCCCTAAATTTCAGCTGACAGACTCTCTCACATATTCCCTGATTTTTCTGCATAAAAACACGTTCACATTCTCATTTTATGGACACCTTTTGATCTCTGCAGAAATCGTATACATTCCCTCTCTCTAGAACTCACACGACAAAAAGAACAAGATTTCAGTAGAAAAGTAAAAGTTTTTTTGTAATTCCAACAAAAAAAGCAAGTTGAAGGAAAATTATTTTTATTTTTAATTCTCTGAAAGCTCACTACAATTCTCACAAATCTCCACATATAAAATAAGTTATTAATATTTCTATTTATAATAGTATGAAACATATTCTAATTTAAAACAGGAAAATATATTCTCATATTTATTCTAACTGCAAATCTTATTTAGACATTAATTAAATACTAAATAATTAAGGTTTCTTATTACAATTTTAAAATAATTTTCCAATATTCCCCCGTAATTCAAAGTTGTATACGTTTGACTTGTTCGTTGTGCAATTATGTTGGATCACTTCTCTCCAACTTTCACTTTTGATGAAGCATGTCTTCATCCCTCCTTAATTAATGCACTTTGTCACCACTATCTGATTTTGTTAAAGTACCTGTCTTCAACTCCAGTTGATGCACTTTGTCACCAACCCAATTTTGTTAAAACACATGTCTCCAACTCACATTGATGCACTTTTTCACCGACTTTTCATGCACTTTTTCACCAACAGTTGATGCACTTTATCACCAATACCCAATTTGTTAAAGCACATGTCTTCAACTCACGTTGATGCACTTTGTCACCAACACCTAATTTTGTTGAAGCACATGTCTCTAACTCACATTGATCACTTTGTTACCAATACCTAATTTTGTTGAAGTACATGTCTCCAACTCACATTGATGCGCTTTGTCACCAACCGTTGATGCACTTTGTCCCCAACACTCAATTTTTGTTGAAGCATATGTCTCCAACTTTTTTAAACCTATCCAACTTTTAGAGAAGAGTTTCTTCATCTTGTGTCGTATTTGTTTGTACCTCTTTAAGTTTGTTTTTTTCTTGAATCTGTCACGAAAATTTTAATAGAATAACCTAATTTTATCGACAACTATCTATGATTTTGCCGATATATTTGTGGCCAGGCCGGCGACACAATTTGGCTAGCGTCACCCGCTGGCAGCTGAAGCTACTTGATTCTCTCCAAGATCGTATGAGTTCTTATACCAATATGAAGGAAAACTATAATATTATAAATCTTTGGAAGTTCTTTACAATTCTTACAAATCTTTACACATAAAATAAGCTATTAATATCCCTATTTATAATAGCATGAAACATATTTCAATTAGAAACATAAAAGAATATTCCTATATTTCTTTCTAACTGCAAATCATATTTAGACATAAATTAAATAAATCAGATTCTAAATAATTTAAGTTTCTTACTACAATTTTAAATTAGTTTTCCAACATAAGTTTTCAGCTATTGATTTTGGTGTTAATCTTCAGCTATTTTTCTGGATTGAGCTATTTCTTCATCTGTTTGAAGTTAATTGAGATGTTGATACCCCTGTTGTTCATAGATTTCTTTCTTTCTTTTGATTCTTGGCAGCTAGGTACGCTCTAAGTCCATTGTATAACGTTATTTGGTTTTGCTTTTTATGGCTGAATATGGAGTTGTTCGATTTAATGGACATGTGTTAAATTCATGGATTCATGAAGACTTTATCTATTGCTTCTTTGCTTATCTGTTTGGTGTTTTCAAATGCATATGAATCCATTTATGTTGGAAACCGTATTTCGTTATTTTAATTACTGTTTGACTAATTAGTTATGCAATTTATATGAGAGCTTATTGATCACGCCCAATTATGCCTTATAAAAAGAATTAAATGGTCATTGCAAATATAATCTGATTTACAAGTCCGGAGTCGAATTTCACAGAGAACTAAGGTTTAGCTAGAGATGTTCAGTATCACAAAGAAGATAAGCTCAAATAATTTCTAACTTATAGATATTAAGATTCTTGTGTTTACCTAATTAACTAACAAATTAAAATAGTAAATTATCAACTAAAAATACTAAGGGTTAGAGACAAGATTCAGGAGGTCAAGAGTTATGATTTCCCCTATTGTCGAAATCTTTCCCGTTACGTTTTCTATGAATTCGCCTAAGTATTCTCTACCGATCATGAGTGCTCTGACTTGTGACGATTCGGCCGGTCGTTTTTGGAACTTACGCGGCGACCCCTCATTAACTGCTTCCCTTAAGTTCGTTTCTGCTGTTTTGATTTGTCGGGACGTTAGGTGTTGGGTCTCGGAGAGTTTTGGGACACTTAGTCCCTAAATAAGAGCTTAAGTGTTGGAAAGTGGTCCAAAGTCAGAACAGTGTGAAGACAACCTTGAAATGGAAATCCGATGGTTCCGTTAGCTCCATTAGGTGATTTCAGGGTTGGGAGCATGTTCGGAATGTATTTTGGAAGTCCGTAGCTCATTTAGGCTTGAAATGTCGAAGTATGAATTTTTGAATTTCCGGTCCGATAGTGAGTCTTTTATCCGAGGGTCGAATATAATTTCGAAAGTTGCAGTAGCTTCGTCATGTCAGTTGGGGTGTGTGTGCAAAATTACCGGTCATTCGGACGTTTTTTGGTTAGGTTTTTGATCGAAAGCGTGTTTTGATGAAATTGGAAAGTGAAGAAAAAGGATGGTTCTATGCGTATGTGTATTGATTATCGCCAGTTGAACAAGGTTATCGTGAAGAACCATTATCCTTTGCCTCGTATTGATGATTTGTTTGACCATCTTTAGGGTGCACAAGTGTTTCTAAGATTGACTTGCGCTTGGGTTACCATCAGTTGAAGATTCGGGAGCCAGATATCCCGAAGACTGACTTCAGGACTCGATATGGCCATTACGAGTTCCTTGTTATGTCACTCGGGCTGACCAATGCCCCAACAACCTTTATGCATTTGTTGCACAGTTTGTTCAGGCCATATCTCGACTCGTTCGTTATTTTTTTATTGATGATATTCTTATGTATTCCTAGAGTGGGGAAGATCATGAGCAGCACCTGAGGACCGTGCTTCAGCTCCCGAGGGAGAAGAAGTTATATGGGAAGTTCTTAAAATATGAGTTTTGGTTGGATTCATTGGCATTATCAGGCCACGTGATTTCAAGCGAGGGCATTCGGGTAGATTCGAGGAAGATAAATGTCGTGCAGAGTTGGCCCAGGCCCTCCTCAACTACAAAGATTTGCAGTTTTCTTGGCTTGGTAGGTTATTACCGTCGTTTTGTAGAGGGGTTTTCATCAATTGCAGCCCCTATGACTAGATTGACCCAGAAGGTTCCCCATTTCAGTGGATAGAGGAGTGTGAGGCGAGCTTTGAGAAGCTCAAGACAACTTTGACTACAGCCCGTATTTTGATATTGCCTACCAGTTCAGGATCTTATAATGTCTATTGTGATGCCTCGAGAGTTGGCCTTAGAGCGGTGTTGATGCAGGACGGTAGGGTGCTTGCCTACATGTCCAGACAGTTGAAGATACATGAGAAGAACTACCCTATCCACGACCTTGAGTTAGCTGCTATTGTTCATGCCTTGAAGATTTGGCATCGTTATTTGTACGGTGTGCCTTGTGAGATCTATACTGACCATTGGAGTTTGCAGCACTTGTTCAAGCAAAAGGATCTAAGTTTGCGCCAGAAGAGGTGGTTAGAGTTGCTGAAAGATTATGATATTACTATTCTGTATCACCCGGGCAAGGCCAATATGGTAGCGGATGCCTTGAGTCGCCGGGTGGAGAGTTTGGGGAGTTTAGCTTATTTACCAGCTTCAGAGAGGCCTATGGTGATGGATGTTCAGGCCTTAGCCAGTCCGTTTGTAAGATTGGATCTTTCGGAGCCTAGTCGGGTTCTAGCATGTGTGATTTCTCGATCTTCATTGTTCGATCATATCATGGAGCGGCAATATGATGACTCTCATTTACTTCTCCTCAGGGACACGGTCCAGCACGACGATGCCAGAGAGGTGACCATTGGAGACGACGGGGTATTGAGGATGCAGTGCCATATTTGTGTGCCCAATATTGATAGGCTTCGGGAGTTGATTTTAGCAGAGGCTCATAGTTCGTGGTATTCCATACATTTAGGTGTTGCGAAGATGTATCAAGACTTGAGACAACACTATCGGTGGAGGCGGATGAAGAAGGATATAGTTGGATATGTAGCTAGATGCCTCAACTGTCAGCAGGTGAAGTATGAGCACCAGAGACCAGGTGGATTGCTTCAGCAAATAGAGATTCTGGAGTGGAAATGGGAGAGGATCACCATGGATTTTGTAGTTGGACTCCCTCGGACTGCGAAGAAGTTTGATGCCATTTGGGTGATTGTGGACCGGTTGACCAAGTCTGGTCATTTTATCCCTGTGTGTACTACTTATTCATCGAAGCGGGTGGTGGAGATTTATATCCAGGAGATTGTTCGTCTGCATGGTATTCCAGTTTCTATTATTTCTTACAGAGGTACTCAGTTCACATCACATGTTCTGGAGAGCCGTTCAGCAGGAGTTGGGTACTCGAGAGGATCTGAGCACAACATTTCACCCCCAGACGGACGGACAGCCCGAGCGCACTATACAGATTCTTGGAAATATGCTTCGTGCGTGTGTGATTGAGTTTGGAGGGTCTTGTGATCAGTTCTTGCCATTGGAAGAGCTTGCTTACAACAACAGTTATCAGTCCAACATTCGGATGGCGCTGTATGAGGCTTTATATGGTAGAAGGTGCAGGTTTCCGATGGGTTAGTTTGAGCTGGGTGAGGCCAGGCTATTGGGCAAAGAGTTAGTTTAGGTATGTTCTCCATGCTCGTTCGAGGACGAATAAATGTTCAAGTGCAGGAGGATGTGACGATCTGGCCGGTCGTTTTTGGAATTTATGCCCTGATCCCCCATTAACTGCTTCCCCTAAGTTCATTTCTGCTATTTGGTTTGCCAGGACGTTTAGTGTTGGGTCTCAGAGAGTTTTGGGACACTTAGTCCCTAAATGAGAGCTTAAGTATTGGAAAGTGGTCCGTAGTCGGAATAGTGTAAAGATGACCTCGGAATGTAAATCTGATGGTCCGGTTAGCTCCGTTAGGTGATTTTTGGGTTGGGAGCGTGTTCGGAATATATTTTGGAAGTCCATAGCTCATTTAGGCTGGAAATGCCGAAGTATGAATTTTGAAGTTTCGGTCCGATAGTGAGTCTTTGATCCGAAGGTCGGAGTAAAATTTCGGAAGTTGCAGTAGCTTCATCATGTCAGTTGGGATGTGTGTGCAAAATTTCAGGTCACTCGGACGTGTTTTGGTTAGGTTTTTGATCAAAAGAGCATTTTGATGAAATTTGAAGTTCTTAGGCTCAAATCCTTGATTTATTCGAGTTTCCGACATTGTTTCAGGTGGTTTAAGGATTGGTACAAGTTTGAATAGGGTATTAGGTGTTATTTGTGCTTTTGGTTGAGGTCTCGGGGATCTCGGGGATCTCGGGATGATTTCGGATGGTTGACGCGAAGATCGGAGAAATGTTGCACTAGTTGAAGTTTCTCTTCTAATATTTTCGCTTCTACGGCTTGGGAACCGCAGAAGCGGCCTTGTCATCATAGAAGTGGAGCCGCATGAGAGGCTAAAAGTCCACAGAAGCGGTTGTGCCCGTTCCTTCTGAGACCGCAGAAGCGATCTGGTACCCGCATAAGCGGTTATTAGTCCGCAGAAGCGGAATTTTTGGATTTTTGTGAAAGTCGCAGAATCGACTCAGTTTTTGCATAAGCAAGAACGCATAAGCGGCCCCTTGTTCGCAGAAGCGGAAACCACTGTTCAGAAATTGAGATTTTGAGGGTTAGTTTTCAAAAAGTTAAAAAAATCAAATTGAGCTCGGGAGAGGGCGATTTTGAGAGGGGTTTGAAGAGAAGATCCTTGGTTTTAATCCTTTTTAGTTATATTCCGTCAATATATAGTTAAATCCATCTTTTAAATTCGAATTTGAGGATCAAATCGGGGAACTTTCTAGGCCAAAATTTTGAGTTTTGAGCAGGTTTTTGGCATCCGATTTGGGAGCTTTTTATATTGTTAAGCTCGTGAGAGTACGAGGGTTCTGGACTACAGGACGGTATCCTGAGAGATCCTCATTTGGTATTTCGGTATTGAGCTGTACATTCCTGTTTTTACTCTGTTCATCACCTATTTATTGTTGCCTTGTAATTTTGTCTTATTTCACTGTTGGTTCACACTATTTTCATCTGACTTCATACTATACATTCTTATTATATTGCTTAGTATCAGTAGGGCCCTGACCTTCCTCGTCACTAGCCGACCGAGGTTAGGCTTGGCACTCACTGAGTAACGGTGTGGTGTACTCATGCCTCTTCGGCACATGTTTTTCAAGTCCAGACTCAGGTACTTCATCTCAGGTGCACTACCCTTGAGGCTAGGAGAGCTACAGAGACTATGAGGTACTTCTGCAGCGTTCTCAGACCCAAGATTCTCTTTCTTTACTCTATCTGTAGTATTTGGACTTCTTCCGTACTTTTGCTTTAGATATTTTGGAATTAGGGCCATGTATTGCTTTTCGTTAGCTTGTGTTCCCGTGAGTTTTCGGGTTTGAGGATGATATTGTAGACTTTCAAATTTTGAGTTGTATATGCCGAGTGGCCTTTATATACAAGTTTCTTTAGTTGTTCAGTTCTTAATTAATTATTCCACAAGCTATGTTATTTTTTTCATTGTTAGGCGTACCTAGTTATAGGAACTAGGTGCCATCACGACATGTTCATGGAGGGCGAACCGGGGTCGTGACATGACTGTTGTAACTCTCTCCTGAGTAATTACCATAATTTACTAGACATATTCTCCCGAATTACGCTAGCTGAAATTAAATACGACACACTTGGATCGCACCCAAGGTTTCGTTATCCCTAATCCCACCTTTAAACCCTCTATATTGATCCCTCATATACGTTTGGAGTGATGTTGTTCAGCAACTACCTAAACATACATTCTCTCCCAAGTAATATACTCTAAATAGGCACAGCCGGTTGATAGTTCGTAAACCGGCCACAATAATAACATAGTTGAATAAATAGAGAAAATACTACAACGAATCTATATTAACGCAACATGAAATTCATCCTCCAATAGGTTCCATAAAAACCCTAGATAACAAATTAGCTATTCATAATAGTATGCAAAACTAAAATACTAAAATTCATAACGAATAAAAGAAATAGGAAGAAGGAAGTGAAAATCTCGTAGAAGAATTCTCCACCTTGCTCCTAGTGTGTTCTTGCCTCCTTAGGTCGAATCTTTGGTTTCCTTAGCCTCCTTGGATCTTATGTCAAAAGTATGTTAAAGGTGCTCAAAATACCTTTTTTCATGTATATATACCAAGTAGGGTCGGACCCAAATAATTATAGCTTCTCCTATGCTAAAAATGACACTTTTCTAGGTTAGGGCATCCGCGGCCGCAAATTCGACCATGGACCTGAACCGCAGATTTTGCATAGTATTCTGTTCTTGACCGTTGATCTGAACGCGGAGAACTTGTCGCATATTTTTCACCCTGCTCTGGTTAGAATTTGAAAATACGTAAAACGTGAAAGCTGTATCTCTTTGAATTAGATTTCCAACCATATATTGTGGAAATCACATAGAGTTCTGAGAGAAAAGTTATGTGCATTTTACTAGATAGTGCACAATATGCCTACTCAATTCTTCGTTCGTTCTTAACTATCATTCGTTGATCCCTGAACACAATCCCGACTTAATTTATTAGGCTCTTACTCAGATTTCAAAACTTAAAATCACTTAAATTCATTCTGTAACATCTATATAGCTCGAAACCACTCTTACAAGGTATAAAATATATAATTAGTGAAAAACACTGGCGATTAAAGGTCAAACTCAATTAAAGTACAGTAAGTTAGAGTTTAATAAGCGACCAAAATACGTAATTATATCCTATCATAAGTACCCCACACTTAAACCATTGCTCTTCTTCGATCAATCAAACTACACTTTATATAGACATAATCTTTTAAACAATTCTCTTAACTTATCACACCAAGAATATTTAAAATAGACTAAGCACAAAAATATAACATCTTCACCTCAAGATTTGACTCGCAAGTACCACGCATTATTCACAACTCACCTACTTACTCTAACATAGAGGTCACTGATATTATTTTTCCTTCATGAATTAGCTGCCCCCGCATAACAAAAGAGAAACAATAAAATTTAAGAAGACTTAGGAACTCAAGATAGAAAGAATTCACTCACTCTTAGAATAGCATTCATATGCCAAAAAAGATGCACCATAGGCTTGCCCGTAGTGTACTACTCTACTAATCAAGCTCATTCAGTCTAGGATCATGTAGGACTTTATTTGCTTGTGATGTAGGCTGCGAGATGGATAAGATACATTTAGATATAAGAGTGACTACACCTCCCTTATTACTTTAATACATATACTTTAGCATTTAAAACCCCACACTTATGTGGAACAATAACTCCATCTTCACCTCAATGTATATTAATTCCATATTTCTTTAAGCACAATTACATCAAGATTCACCACTTATTAAGGAATATTTTTCTTCACAACAATACAACTATTTTTTTATTCTCTCTGTTTTTCAATTCAAGTGGCTCTTACGTGTTCAAAACAGTGCACTTTTCTACTTAATTTATTAGTTCCACTCAAAAGCCAAACCAACTATCTCGCACCTTAACGTTTACAAAGTTCATAATAATTTAAGTGCTCATGAGAGGTGTAACGATTTAAATAGATGATTAATTCAAACAAATGGTAAGGCTTGTAATGTGGTTGCCAAAGAAACAAGATTACATGCTCAAAGGGGATAACTGCGATACATAACAATTAGACGGGTAAAATATATATATGGCTCAACAAAGAAATGCCTATATCGCTTTCAAGACTGAACAAAACTACTATTTCGCTTTGCAAATACATGAGACAAGTTCTAGGCATCAAATGCGATGCACATAATAACACAAAACCTTGCACACACATTGCACATAACTCATTCAAGATTGGACTGATCAAAGCACTCTATTCAAAGCAGTTAAGCAAAGTTAAGATTATACAATTTAAGGTACTTCTACAAGAGTTAAAAACTGAGCATAAACGTCACAACCAAAGTACTCACTATTCTCTAGGCATAACAAAGTCAAGAGATATTGCTTCGATTTAATTCATCTCACATTGACTCCTACTCCTTAAAAAAATAAAACAAACCACACCCGGTTCAAATAAAATCCTTGGAAAAGAACCGCGGTACAAAGAGAAACCAAGGGAAAATTGCTACACTACCTAATTAAAGAAAATCTTTTTGTCCTTTTTTTTAGACTTAATCCTCAAGAAAATTATGTAATATATCCATCATCGAGAAAAGTCCATTTTTTTAAAAAAATATATATATTATTCAATTAAACTAACACAGCTAATGTAGCATAGAAAGTCACCCAGATAATTTCCTCGCCCCACCCTTAAAATTTGTGCATTGTCCCTAATGCAGAGGGTAAAAAAACTTCCCAGCGGGCCAAAGGCCGAAGCACTAGCAGCTCATGGGGTACTCAGACTTCTCCTAAGCTTGGTCCTTCGTGCGGGTACCTCACACTTAGTTACAACCATCTGGTTTGTTGTTGCATGTTTCCAATAAATTTGCTTTCCATGCTCCTGGAAAATAAAAAATCAACACTACAAACATAACACAATAAGAGAAATAAAAATAAATAAAAAAAGCAATAAAGTTGGATTGCCTTCCAACAAGCACTTGATTTAACGTCGCAGCACGGCACAAATTACTTTTTGCCTCCATCTCGAGCTTATGAATTTAACCCCCAATTTGACATAAAGTTTTCGGATATGCTCCAGGGGTGGAGGAACAAATCTAACTGGCCCAAGCAACCATTGTACTATTCTAGCCTTCTTGGCTTTTCGATGAGGTATGTAGTCATGTCTTTCTGGCAAGAAAAATTTCAGAACGTAGGCACCTTGTTCCTCATTCCTTGGCTTCTCAATTGGATCGGGTGACTCTATTACCATATCTTCATCAAAGCACAATGTAGAAAAATGGTTGGAGTGAGGGCCAATGTACTCACACACATGAACTTCAAACTTTCAACATCCTCAACATCAATGATACTAGAGTCAACAAAATTTATATCATCTATGTCCTTGGCTAACTCTTGTCTCTTTTCTACAACATTGACATCCTCAAATTGTAGTTGGCTAGATTGTTATTGTTCTACTCTGACCTCCTCAATTAGCACCTCAAATCCACGCTCTTTTTGGCTCTTATCCTCAAAATTGATTTGCTGAGCATTAAAAGCTTCAACCACTTGATTACTTGAGCCTCCAAATTGAGAATAATTGCCTCTTGCTTTTCTATCTGCAATTGTTTCTCGTTATTTTGTTCTATAAGGTACTTTAATATATCCTTGATCTCCTTCAGATCCGCATCCCCAGGTTCTTTATTGCTATCAACTTCACAAGAAAAGGTAGAACCATCATTGTAATGGATTCGAAAAGATAAAAATATATAAGTACAACCATAAAGTGATCATTTTTACCACCACACACATCACACGCATTTCACAAATAAAATTGAGTTGGTGCACATAACTCGCTCTCGGGAATATATTGATACGGGTAGTTTCCTTCACAATATATATGAGGATCACTAGTAGAATTATTTGAACCTAAGTTCCCATAATTCCAAGATGTCATGTTTCTCAAATCAACAATTATTATAAATTTTAAAATACAAAAAAAAGTTCAAACTTTAAACCTAGAAATATATATAGATACAACTACACCGTTATTTCCCCGGCAATGGCGCTAAAATTTAATCACGCAAATATAATCCGGTTTACAAGTTCGAAGTCGAGTCCCACAGAAAACTAAGGTTTAGCTACAACTATTCATTATCACCAAGAAGACAAGCTTGAACAATTACTAACTTATAGACATTATGATTCTTGTGTTTAACTCATGAACTAAAAATTAAAATAGTAAATTAACAACTAAAGATACTAAGGGTTAGAGACAATATTCAGGAGGCGTAGAGTTATGAGTTTCCTATTTTCGGAATCTTTCCCGCTACATTTTCTATAAATTCGCCTAAGTATTCTCTACCGATCATGAGCGCTCTGAATATCGTAACTCTCTCCCGAGTAATTACCATAATTTACCAGACATATTCTCTCGAATTACACTAGCTGACATTAAGTACGGCTCACTCGGATCGCACCCAAGATTTCGTTATCCCTAATCCCACCTTTAAACCCCTCGGATTGATCCCTAATATACATTAGGAGAGATATTGTTCAACAACTACCTAAATATGCACTCTCTCCCGAGTAATACATACTAAATAGGCACAGTCGATTGGGAGCTCTTTAACCAACACAATAATGAAATAGTTAAAACAAATAGAGAAAATACTACAACAAATCTATATTAACATAACATGAAATTCATCCTCCAATAGGTTCCATCAAAACTCTAAATAACAAATTAGCTATTCATAATAGTATGCAAAATTACCATACTAGAACTCATAACCAATAATAGAATATGAAAAGGAAGTGAAACTCGTAGAAGAATTCTCCGTCTTGCTCCTAGTGTGTTCTTACCTCCTTAGGTCGAATCCCTGGTCTCCTTAGCCTCCTTAGGTCTAAATTATGTCAAAAGTATGTCAAAGGTTCTCAAAATACCATTTTTCATGTATATATACCAAGTAGGGTCGGGCCCAAACAATTATACATTCTCCTACACTTGTACACTTTTCCAGGTCAGGGCATCCGCGGCCGCGGATTTTGCAGAGTGTTCTGTCCGCAGTCTCGAATCTGACCGCGGAGCACTTGTAGTACATTATTCACCCTGTTCGATTTGGAATTTAGAAAAACGTAAAACATAAAAGTTGTAGCCATTTGAATTAATGTGGAGATAAGATTAAGATCTGAGAGAAAGTTATGTACATTTTACTAGACAGTACACAATATGCCTACTCGATTCTTCATTCGTTCTTAACTATCATCCATTGATCCCCGGACACGATCTCTGCATAATTTCTTATGATTTTACTCAAACTTCAAAGATTCAAATAACTTGAATTCATTTAATAAAATCTACATAGCTCGGAATCACTTCTACAATCATAAAATACACAATTAGTACCAAACACTAGCGATTAAAGCTCAAACTCAATTAAAATACGATAAGTTAGAGTGAAATATGCGACTAAAATACGTACTATAACCTATTATCACTTATACTTATGAAATCAGTTGAAAAGTGATGGTAGGAGTTCAAATTATAAAATTTCAACCTTGAAATTGTTTCATTCGTAATTCTGGCAACATTGAGTTAATCATTTTATTTTAGTTGTTAAAACTATGATTAGTAGCATTCAGATGTAATTCTTAGTAACCTCTCTTAGATAGGTTGGAAGTGTGTAATGAACGAGATATATGCATTCTGAAATTTTGATCATATATTCAATTTTGAGTTTCCATTGTTAGCTGTTAATTTTCAAATCCATCTCTCGTTAAAGTTGATCTAAAACTAAACAATCTTGAACTTTGAATATGGGCAAAAAACATAACTAGTGTTATAAAATAATAAAAGAAAGAGCAATATTATAGAGAAAGACAGAGAGGGAATTCTTATTGAATTTTAGGGTGATTTACAATGGGATAAGACCCCTCTATTTATAGGAGAAAAAATGACTTAGCCTCAAAGTAAAACTCTCTACAAGATAGACATTCACTCTAAATAAAATTATATTCTTAACACTCCTCCTTGAATGTCTACTCAACAAATAATGTGCCTCGTTAAAACCTTAACTAAAATAAAACCCAGTGGGAAAAAAATTCTAGAAAAGGAAAAAAAAAGTACACATATTTAGAAATGCGCCTATTGGTTGCCTCGTTAAAAACCTTGAAAGGAAAACCAAGTGGGACAAAACCTTGTAAGGGAAAAAGAATGCAACGTGCATTAACTCCCCCTGATGAGAGCATCCATTCACATCTTTAAGCATTTGCATTCCAATCTTGTGCACCATCTTCAAAATGATCTTTGGTAGAGATTTGATAAATAAATCAGCCATATTAACTATAATGAATATTTGCACCTTGAAATCATAACTCGTGATAGATATATAATGTCTTCACAAATATCGTGGAATGACTCTTCAATATCTCCATAAAGATATCCTCGCCATCACATTATCATGCTTGTAATTATAGCAAGATACATTTGTGCATAAATTGCACTGAGGAAGTGGTACCTCAAGATCAAGAATTGTAGATGCTTCAAGCAACTTAAATCCTTCATGGATTGTCATATAAGTTAAGTCATATAAGCCATATTAGAGACTTTTGATGCATATCAAGTTTTCATATCATGCTAGATCAATAAGATATCGAAAACTTATTACACATACCATTAACTTTATACTTTCAAGTATTTGAACTACATGTCCAAGACTACATGTCTTTCATATGGAATCAATTTTACTTAAATTGTATCTCTTCCATTTTGCCAATACTTTTGTGTCTATATTCGATAAACTTAAGATCTTCATCTATACTTAGCACTATGATAGATGTTGTCGACAAACATTTTATATCGGTTCCAATAAATATTCATAAAGACATAACATATAGATCTCTTCATTCATATATTCAGGTACCTGAATCTCTCATGAGATTTTATGAAGTGTTATGTCATGTGATTTTCTAGATCACTTGCCTCCTCTATTATGATCACTTTGATCATTTGCTCATCTTCTTTATCAAGAAGTTCTATTTGAAACCGATTTTTCTATATGCTTTAAGCGTATTATAGACTTTGTCCTTCTAGGACTTAGTATGGGCATTTGCAATGAGAATATAATTACTTTCTTTAGGTTAACAAATGCGTATAGCATGCTTTACAATATATTGGAAATGAATTATCTTTTTATGAACTTCAAGTTAATATTATCCTATTCGAGGATCTATATATATAAATAATAATTCATTTTCATATAAAAATTTTCTCAACTGTTATATCTTGTCTCCCCCTCATGTTAGAAAAACTAACTTGCTTCCTCAACTTTGAGAATCCATCTTTGTGCATTATGGTGTTAATGAAAATATACACCGCACATCAATAATAATAAGATGGAATTATTTGGTTCCTAACTCTGAACCACTTGTGAGGGGAGAATATAGTATACTATCGTATCTAACGTATATCATAATGATATAGATAACTTTGTTCTCATAAGCAATAGTTTAGCTATTAAGTGGAGGCACTCAATAAATTATTTTGCTAAACAACTATGATGTAAATCAACTTTATCAAGATGAACTATCTTGAATAGAAAATCTGGAAATTGTGCTCTAAATTGAATTATTGAGCAAGTTACCTCGCAAAATACCATGTTGCGGGTTAACAATAATCGCACATATAACCATCTCATAGATGCATCTTATGTGGTATACATGGCAGGTGAATTGGCCCATATTCGCCTTTGATATTTCCAGAATTCATGGGATTCAATTCCAATTTTATTTGATTTATTAATTAATGAGAATAAGCAATATAAGAGAATTTGTAAAGAACTTTCTAGTTCTTTCAATATTTACCCATGTGAATTCTCTATTATTTTTGCACATCATACTTAAATTGATACGGCTAAACCAATTATGCCAACTGAGTAAATTATCAATATTGATAAACTTCAGATTTACACCATGACGTGTGCAATTATCAATAAACTCCAAGTTTATTATGATATGGATTTTTATATCAATAAACATTCATTTTATTGTGGCATTCTTTTGTTTGTGTAGTACAAACTGGAGAATAAAGCGGGTAGCTTTTCATATACATATTATCCCGCTACAAGTTGTAGTAATAAAAGATATTAAATCTTTCATTTATTCATAGTCTCAATATAATCAATCTCTTTCGCGTATACTTTGGAAATTGAACAAGTTTATTTGAGACTTACTACAACACAAGACATTCTCCAAAATAGTATAATTGGCTCTTGCAGAGTTCTCAATTAATTTGGTACTATCATATATTAATCAATATCCATATAGTGAACATTTCTTTTAAATAGAAAGTTGTATCATTATGGTCATGGTAAAAATTATATGCAAGATATGTTTCTTGCATTATTATTGTTCTTTAATAATCACATTACCAAAATATTTTGGCGTGCAATAGGTACATGACTAATGACCATTCATGCCATAATAATGACATTATTTTCTTATATCATCTCAAACCTCCTTCTAGAAGCGAGTGTGGTATATTCACTACCACTAGCACGTTCATATTCTTCCAAGAATGAATATGTATTTATAAATTAGATGTTGTCACACTCACATCATGAATGGACCATATTCATCTATACGTGCTTTATAAAATCTCATATTGTCAAATTGATGACAAATATTACATTCACATAGTGAAGGATTATTTTGAGAATCCTTATTATCTTCATTATCACAATGATGACGATTATAATTTCGTCTATTGGCACGTCCACATCCATTGATACCTTCACGGTAATACATTTGTCTTCTTTCAGACTTATCATATACTGCTATCACATTCTCTAAATGGAATGAGAATGAAGCAAATTCAATGGGACGGATTTTCAATTCTTTGCCCCCAATCATATATAAATTTGATCATGGCGAGACATAGAAATTTTACCACTTTGGATGTTTATAATTTCTTTTAAACTCCATTAGAGTTGCAATCAAAATTTATCGTCTTTGCTTGTATTTAAAATCAAATTATAGAATATCAAGAATTTGAAAGAAAAAAGCTAAATACTTACCTTAAATCCAGAATTTAATCATGAAGGAAGTTCATAAAATAATTGACAATCATTATGCTCAATTCCAAAGCTTCTACTCAATTGTTTAAAGTCTCGTGCTGATAACGTTTTATAAAATAATAAAAGAAAAAGAGCAATATTATAGAGAAAGAGAGATAGAGGGAATTCTTATTGAATTTGGGGTGATTTACAATGGGGTAAGACCCCTCTATTTATAGGAAGAAAAATGACTTAGCCTCAAAGTAAAATATTCTACAAGATAGATATTCACTCTGAATAGAATTCTATTCTTAACAATTAGGCAATATTTAAGAAATTTTTACAGATATCCAACAACAATAAGTAATTAATAGATATGGCAACTAATTAACTACATTCCTAGCCGAAACCTATAATATTGGACCACGAATCACATTTCAGTTACTAGATTATAGGAAATAGGAAACGGTTCAATTTCTAATTAATTATATCCCATATTTCACGCTTGAGACAAACTGAGATCTCAATGATTCCTTTCCATTCATAAGAGTTATTTACGAATAAACTTGGGGTAAAGCATGTATAAACCAATCAAAAGTTGAGAAAACAATCAACTATTGAAATAATATTGTTTATCGTGAAAATGATAATAACAATTAAATTTGTTGATTGGACTCTAAAAATACGTGAGCTATTTTTATGCTAGTTGTTAAGTTATTGATGCTAGATATGTGAGACTTAGAAACAAGATAAAAGTTAATGAGAGAGCTGTAATCAAACAGATAGGCTAGTTAATCGGGGCCTCAAACTTATCGATTCAGGTCCTCGGGGTCGATCCCAGGGCTCAGATACGAGCTATCGAGGGTAATCGGGGAAGGCTAAAAGTTGTAAGATAATCAATGAAGGCTCTTTATGGTCAATGATAAAAAATAAATGAATAACAAATATAAAAATAATAAAACGAGAGCAATAATGTCAAGAGAGTATATTAGAGAGCAGAGAGAATGTTCTTTTATATTTCGTGTGGAGCAGCTGAAACAACATGAGTTTACAGAGTAATAAGGATCCCCTTTATATAGGAGGGGAATCCCAACATAGTACAAAATACATTAACGACAAACATATGGAGATGAGACAACTGTATAGCTCTGTCAATACTAGCTGTGCGTCTTGGGAACTCCCATTCTCATCATGACAGCTGCCAACATTGTCGCTAGGTCAAGCGTCGATGAACATTGAGGGAGAGAACTCGACCACAACCTTGTGGCCTCGAGGCTTCGAGATGATCTTTTAAAATGCCTTAATAACGAGAAATTGGGCTCTCTGATTTTGCCGTATATAGATAGTCCCCACGTTTTATAGAACAAAGCGATATGAAACGATTTTGAGCTTCTATTCCGAAGGCATCACCGTCGTGACGTCAGCCTATCGGAGCATTAAATGCCATCCCAAAAAAATGCGTAAGGGTCGCCGTCAAAATACGACTATCGAGAAGCCATGAACTACTATTGGCTCATCCCTTCCGCTGCCCTATGGTTCCTATAAATATACCAACCATTGCCTAATCCTTACTTTCCTAGCATCTCCAAATTCACGAATCCAGACCCTTATCCTTTTGCATTCTTTCTTCTTACTTTCTTAGAGAAAATTTTACCATTGGAATGGCCAGAAACTCCAAGACGGTTCCTTAGCGGGACGAGGTCACCTCTTCATCTCATACGTCTAAGGGGAAAACAAAAGTGATACCACCCTAGGACAATGCACTCCCCCCGATCTTGACAAGTCAAAAGACTTTACCATCGATAAAACCTCTTCTGCACCGAGCCGATGTGAGCACGTGTCCCGATATATTAGTGTCGTAACCAATATAGGGAAGGTGAACGGAGACTGTTGGTGGAGAGAGGCAGTGGAGGTGGAGATTCCTGGCTCTGATGAGAACATAACGGATTACAAATCTGGTTTCTTTCACGTGTATACTTACTTTAGGTCCGACCGATCCTTCTGAATCCCCTTCCCCATAGATAGACTCGGTCATCCTTTACTTTTGTGACAAATAACAGGTAACGCTCGGTCAAATATATACCCTTTTTGGAGGATAGTATTAATGCTCCACCATTTCACCGATAAGGTTGGGGGCGAGACCTTTACCCTCAACCATTTTATTAGGATGTACAACCCCCATTCTATCGAGGCTTGATTAGGCTTTGTCACCGATCCAAAAAATTATTTTTCCCGAGCATCGAAGAGGACAAGGATCGAGGATAAATGAGTAGGTTTGTCCGGTTAAAACCTCGAACATCATTTCGGCCGGGAGGATGCCTTTCCCAGAGAGGTGGAACACACTGCGTAAACATTTTTTCCTTCGAACATGTTTTGTGATATTCTTTCCTTTCTTCCGAAAAATGACCTCTGCAGTTGTCGCATGGTATCCTGAAGCGGTCTCAGACCTGCCGAGGTGGATCGAGCAATTGGATAATGAGTTCCCTTATCTTGCGCGATCTTGGACCTACCTGTCAAAGGAACGGTGGTGGGAAAGAAACATGGTAAAGTCTCCCTTTCCACCTGTGTCTTAGCTTTATGTTTATTCCTATACCTTTTGTACTGATAAGTTGTGGCCGCTATGCTCGTGTAGGCTTTGGCGAGAATTTGCTGATAAGAACGCCTCCCAGTGGCAAGATGGAGGGTTTGGAGCCTGCCAAGGGTATTAAAATGAAGGGAAAGAAGGCCACTGACCCTCCTGTAACGAATAACCCTAAGTCACACAAGCCTCGAACCGACACTAAGTCTTAGCTTCAGCTTCCGAGGCAAGCCTCGACACTAGGGGAAAAATGCTGATGAGAGATAATGCCATTTGGAGGAGAGGTCGAGGTTAGATGCAGGAGCCTCACAGGTACTTCAATCGAAAGCTACTGATTCAGAGACGTCCAACTCAGGTCGGTCCATGCAGCGAAGACCCTCGATAAGCGCTATATCGTGGTTCCCTATCCCGCGATCGGATGTGGTGTAGTTTCTGATAGGGGGACCGTTGTTGCCGGTCCCAAAGGATCTGAACTCAGAGCTTTCCAAGGGTAGCAGTTACCCATCGGGGACTTCTATGACTTGTGTGGCGAGCCAAATTCTATTATAGGGTGATTGGTCTGAGCCTTATACGAATATGATAAGTAATGACAGATTCAATTATTTGACCCTAATCGCCAAACACGTACACGAGAATAAGAAAGAACGACAAGGCATATCCTATCACGCCCTCGCAAAATAATGATTATGGGAATAGCCGACTATATAACTATAATTGATATTTTACTACCAATGTGTGTTTCATTAGTCACAAGAATAATCTAGGGCTGTGATACCAACTTTGTCACGATCCAATTATGGATCATGACAGACGCATGGGAGCAAGTTCCCCCAAGTAAGTCTCTTCGGTATTTTATTTGCACATGAAAAACATGCGCAGAAGAGGTATGAGTACACCACAGCGGTACTCAGTAAGTGCCAAGTCTAACCTCGGTCGGGTAGTGATGAGGAAGGTCAGGGCCCTACCGAGGTTAAACAATATGATAAGAATGCACAGTATGAAATAAGATGGAAATAATCTGACCAACAGTGAAATAAGACAAAATTTACGAGGCAGCAACAAATAAGCGAAGAACAGAGTAAACACAGAAATGTACATCTCAACACCGAAATACCAAATGAGGATATCCCAAGATACTGTCATGTAGTCCATTCCATAAACTTTTCGAGGAGCTCCCGGGATACCGTCCCATAGTCCATCATATGAGTATAATTGAAGGATCTCCCGAGATACCATCCCATAGTCCAACTATCAATGTGCAGGGGGATCTACCCGAAATCTAACCCATAGTCCCAAAGTAAAGTGCAGGGGGATTTACCAGGAATCTAACCCGTAGTCCCATAGTAAAGAGCAGGGGGATGTACCGAGAATCTAACCTGTAGTCCCAAAGTAAGAGCAGGGGGGTCTACCGGAAATCTAACCTGTAATCCCAAAGTAAATAGCAGGGGAATCTACCGGAAATCTAAACCGTAGTCCCAAAGTAAATACGCAACCACAACCAGAAGATATTCAGAAAGGAAGTACAAAAATACAAGCAACAGGTAGTACTAGCCTAACATGTTTCATGTATACAGCCAAGGTAACTTAAGCAAGTAGGCAAGTTAAATCAACTAAACATGTCTTTCTAATCTAACACATGTTATAATTGCAAGTAAAATAAAGCAAATACGAAAGAAACTCAGTCTCGATATCTTTAGTAAAAACCGGAATTTTTAACAATTAGCTCAAGTACGCGCTCGTCACCTCGTGTACAAGGCTCTCAATTACCAAGTAACATATCCTAAGGGGAAAAGTCCCCAACACAAGGTTATACAAGCCACTTACCTCAAACCGGCTCCAATTCAACTTGAAACCACACCTTTTCCACGCGTATCAAATTCCAAATGGCCTAAATCTATTCATTTCAATTATATCTCATAAATATCATCTCAAACTACTGATTCCACTATTCAATTTAAAGCTAAGACGCAATTTTAGGTAAAGTAACCAAAATGTCCCTCAGGCCAACATGGTCAAAACCCGAGGTTCGAACCAAAATCCGGTTACCCATTCCCCCACAAACCAAATATATGATTTATTTTGAAACCGGACCTCAAATTAAAGTCCAAATCCCCAATTTTTTGAAAAATCTAGGTTCTATCCAAAACCCCCAATTTCACCCATGAAAACCCTTGATTTTAAGTTGAAACATGTTAAATGATGTTAAAGACTGAAAGAAATAAGTAAAAACCAACTTACAAACGATTTGGAAGAGGTCTTGTTATTGGAAAATGGCCCAAAGGAGTTGTGTTTTTAAAATGGGGTGAAAAATGTCCAAAATTCAACTAAGTATAAACATTGCAGGTTGCAAATGTCGCAATTGTGAACCCCGACCCTACTAACTTGGGAATTTTGAGATTCTTGTTTACATTTGCAAACTATGAGGGAAAGTGGGAGGTTCGCATTTGCGAACCATAAGGTCACATTTGCGAAGACCTTACCTTCGCATTTGCGAGTGTATAGTTCGCATTTGCGAACTCTGCCAAGAATTAAGGGCTTCGCATTTGCGAGCCCAAAGTCGCATTTGTGATAACTGCAGGTTTGGGACATTCTCGTATTTGCAAGCTGACCCTTCGCAATTGATTTCTCGCATTTACGAGCAATTGCGAAGCCTGCAGGTCAATTATAGCAGCATTCTCCAAGTTCAAAAATGCACTCTGACACCTATCCAATTCTCACCCGATCCGTTGGGGCTCCAAACCAAATATGCACATAATCTCAAAAATATCATACGGACTTATCCATGCGATCAAATTACCAAAATAACATCATATGCATCGAATTAAGCCTAAAAACTCATAATTTCTTCCATGTTTTCAGAGAATATCAAATTTCCATTTTAATTCCGAAATACGTCAAACGACGTTCGTTTTCAACCAAACTTTATCGAAAGCGCTTAAGCCATATATTAGAGTTGTATCAGGCACCGGAACCAAAATACGGGCCCGATACCATAATCTTTTAATCAAAATTCACTTCCAACTTACTTAATTATTTCTTCTTCTTTTTTTGGCAATCCACTAGGCAAGCGCCTAGGGCTCGAATTTATTAATATTTCAAAAAGAAAATTACAAAAATTAGGAAAAGTAATATAAAGGGTAGCACCGGTGTTGTTACCCATATAACACAACTAGGGAAACCTTATCCTATTAATCCTATTGAGGCAAATAAAAGCCTCACCTACTAGCAAGCATGTAAAAAGAAAGAAGTAGCAAGAACTAAGAATTTATTGATCATCACAGAGTTTATAATGTACTCTGTAATGATATTACAAATAATAAGACTAACGAGATGGTAAAATAAAGAGATGAAGAAACCACCATGGTGCTCTCTTTTCTCTAGATTTGTGAATAATTCCATTTTTAGATTGTTGTCTTCCTCCGCAACTTTTTCCAAAAATACTTCAAAATTCATGGTTTTTTTATCAAGCGATTGGACTTTGTAGATATTGTTTGATTGAGCTGTTTTTGTTTTGCATTTCTCATTCGGGTCTCCCTATGAATGCGTCTTCAATCACCCTGTCGTCCCAACTTCTATTCCTTGCACGCGGCTTGTTACTTCTTTCATTATGCATTGGTGACAAATCACCATTTCTTGAAGCGTCGTCCCGGCATTTCTTTAAGATATCCTCTTCCTCCCCTTCTTCATATATATATATATATATATATATATATATATATATATATATATATATATATATATATATATATGTCTACTTGTGAATATCGGATTTGGCATGTCTTGAAAATCGCCTTGAATTACCAATGTTTTTTCAGCTTGTACATTACCCGAAATTGCCTTGTTTTGCCTTTGTTTTTGCGATTTGTTCCTACTCATGTTCCCACGACTTGTACTGGAATTATCAAAAGTTAAAGCATTTAACGGATCTGTACTTAACATCGCATCCAATAGTTGTCTTTCTTCTAAAGAGAATAATGGATTAGTTGTTACGATGTGGAGCTTGCCCGCCTGTGAAACTGCTATTGTGTTGCAATCGACATAAGGAGAGTTACTTGCATTCCCTTGCTGCTGCTCTGAAATATGACTGGAATCCAACGGTTGGCTCGTTCCATCGACAAGTTTTCTCTCCTCCAAAGTACTGGCTGGTTTAGTTGTGACAAATTGATTCTGCCCAGTTTTTTCCAGCTTTGTTGTGTTTTGATCAGCAACAGTTTTTTCAGCTGAGTGTTGTTTTGGTTGGACGTGAATTCCTGTTACAAGTTTGTCGATCTTTGGTATTGCTGTATTTGAACTAACTGCTTTTGCAGTCTTTGTTGGAACAAAAACTGGAGCGTTATGGTTCAACTTGCTGTTTGGATTTGCTGTAGTTGCCGCAGATGCACGACAATTCAGATTGGTCGATTTTGATGTTGCAGGTTTCCCATTGAATTTTTGTTTGATTGGGCGTCAATGTCCTCTCCTGCATTATCCTGATCAGCTTCTTGATCGTCTTCTTCAGATGAAAACCAGCAAAACCGACACCCCATCCCTCATCGTCATCAAACTCTCGTTGGTCTTTCCATAGTTTCGAGTTAATGACCATCTTCCTCATCTTTGCTTGAGCTATTTCTTTGAGATTGATGTGTGCCCATATTGTTGTTGCTCGTCAGTTGACTCAAATGATTGAGGCAGCGTGACCAAAGATTGATTGAACTTAGGATTGGCATTGGACATCATTTTAACCTGTGTATCTTTGATAACAATTTGATCATTTGCATGCATTTGCCTATTTGGATCATTAACAGGATATTTATTCAAGGTCGTTGTGTCTGATGAGTTATTTTGATGATAACTGTCAGCCATCTAGAAGTTATCTCTAGTGAACTTTCCATCATCTTCATTGGCATTGCCAAGTGCAGCAAAAGAGTTTTGATTTTTTGGTACATCTGTACTTTTTTGTGCAATATGCTGTTGTGTTTTTCTTATTGGAGTTCTTTTTTTGTTGGAAACCGATGTCCAATTATCCTTATCAGAAAGTTGTCCAGCTTCCCTTATGTGTTGACTAGCTTGAGTAGGTTGTGATCTGCCAAAATCATCCCCCTGTAGATCAAACTCACCTTGTACTAATTCAGCATTATGGAAATTTGCAGCAGCATGACCTATGTAAGAATTGACAGTGTGTTGTTTTTTACCAAATCAGGACTTGTTGTTCTTTGGAGCATTTCAATCACAGTGTCCTGGTGATCACTCCCAGTTAAATGTCGATAATCAAGACAGTTAGGAACTACATGAACTGCCTCAGTATGAACTGCAAGGATGGAATTCTTGTTAACCTTTGTTAATGATGCTTCAAGCTCCAATTCCATAACATCACAGTGATGTTTCACCTCTTCATTTTGCTCAGTCCATTTAAAGCCATCAATTGATATAAAATTTGGATCTGAAGTAGGTGGAACATTTACCTCCCCTGCTACTAGCTGGTGCACATTGAAACTGTAACTCTGTTGTTTGCATTTTTCTGTTATATTGGAAAGATTGGTTGTAACCAGAGCTGAAGGCTTATTCAATTTAATACATCCTTGTTGTCCAGTAATTTTTGAAACATGAATTAGATTTTGCAAAGATGACTTCTCTAGTGGTTGAGCTGATACCACAGTTGATTCTGTGTTAACTTTCAAAATATCAGAAGCCTCTAAATTTGTCACATTTGCCTGCCCAACACATACACTGTTCTGATTCTGATTTTCCTGCTCCAAATGTTGCTGCTCGATAACTTTATCCTGCGCAGAGAGGTCTATCAAAAACTTGTTTGGCCTTTTTGCATTTTCACCTGCTGCTAACCTTGATGCAACAGTAGGTTCAAAATCCACCGCATCCGACTGTTTTTCAGTTAAGTCTTTCATATTAGCAGGCAAAGGAGTTTTACCAAGCAGAGCAATATGAGTATTTTGCATTGAAAGAGCTTCAGCAGCTGTGGTAACTGAACCAGAAAAATTTGTTTGTCCTGCATCATCAATCACAGTAGGCTGCACATTGCACCTGTGATGCTGTCCATCAAGATCAACCACATGCCCAGCCTGTGCGCTAGAAGAAAACGATCTGCAGTAGTTTGCATTGCCCCAGCAGTAGCCACATATGTTCGTGCATAGCTATTAGAAACAGGTACATCTGTAGAAGGCTTAGAAGGTGGTTTATCCAACTTCAATACCTCATCCATAGTCTCAACGGTAACTGCTACATGTGATGCATCTGATACAGCAGCAACCACAGCACTCCTAGCCATAACATGTTGATCTACATCATCCCTATCATTCACAATAGGTTGAGAAGTCTTTAAAACAGCAGTCTTTTTCGTAACATCCTTTACAATACCAGGTTGTGCAGATGAATCAATTCAACCAACAACATCATTCAATCCATTTTTTTCTTGTAAATCCTTAGTTCCTTGTCTAATTCTTTTAGCATTTAGGTAGTCCCTTGCATCCCCTTGTAATTTGTCAATATCATCCACCTCGTTACCAGGCAGATCAATGTCCAAATTTTGCTCTGCCACCACCTCTACTCCAGCTTTTTCTTTTTAATTCTATACGCCTTCTCATCGTGGCCTTGATGCTTGCAATAGGTACAATACTTAGGAAAGTTGTCGTACACTACTTCTTGATAGAACTCGACAGATTTACCTGAACCTCTATCTAAAATCTGCAGGTTGGCATTTTTAGGATGTTTATCCAAAAGATCAACTATAACCTTAACTCTTGCCGAGCTAGGTCTCGTTCTATCCTGCATCGCCTTGTCCACAACAAGAGGTTTTCCCACAGCTGAGGCTATAGACATTAACGACCTCTTTGCAATAAAATTTGGTGGCAGACCTGGAAGAGAAATCCACACGACTGCCATCGACGTCTCCTCCTTCGGATTGAATCCAAAAGTCCATGGGAATGTTTTGAAGAAATATTCGTCGCCTTTGGATTTAAGATATCCAGTCGACTTTGAAAGGAAGTGAACATAATCATTGAAGAGATCAAACCTGATTAACAGGTGACGAAACTCAAACTGCCCAACGATACATTGACCTTGTATATCGAATTGCGACGAAAATATTCTTCGCACTTCCGATAGATCAGGTCTGCCATAAGAAAATTTTAAAACAATTGCCTGATGCAATCCTTCTTCCCTAATGAATTTATTAACCTCTTCCATTGTGAATTGTATTACAAGTTCACCATGATCGATAATAACTGGACACAACTCTAATTTTGATGTGTTGGAAACACGTTCTCAATGCGATATACTAAACGTGTATTCTTTTGTAGGTTTTGATGAATGACAAACAAAGCACAAATTGATATATGACGGAGTTCAAGTACAAGAGCACAAATGTTGAGATTGAAGCTCAAGACGTTGTTTTTAATTGTTATTATTGAGTTATTCTTAAATGTGATCTTGATCCTATAACTTGACTCCATAACATGGCTTCTCTCATAAAACTATTTTCCAAAATCATGCATACTTATTTCTGTATCAAATAATTTCAAATGATGCATATTTACATTAGACAAAATGTTTTCTAAACATGCCTCAAAAATCTGGGCTAAAATAATCGATTATGAACTTATGATAATCGATTGTTTCTGAGCCAAGACTGCATGACAATCGATTATGAATTAATGGTAATCGATTGTGAGTAAGACAGTGAACATCAGATTTTTCCAAATCTGCATGATAATCGATTGTGATCAAATGCCAATCGATTGTTGTTGAGGTAAAGTTTTTCAATACTCAAAATAATCGATTATGAACTAATGGTGATCGATTATGTTGAGACAATGTCTTCCAGTGATTTTAAATTTAATTAAGTAATCGATTATGTCTTTAGATAATCGATTATCACTGAGACAGTAAGTTTTATGATTTTCAGAAAATAACAAGTAATCGATTATGGCTTTAGATAATCGATTATCACTGAGACAGTAAGTTTCATGATTTTCAGAAAATAACAAGTAATCGATTGTTGCAAAGGACAATCGATTGTTGAAGCTGACCGTTGTCAAATGATTTTCAAATACCTCAAAGTAATCGATTATTGGTTTTCATATAATCGATGTTTTGCTTAAAATCTGGAAATGATTTTTAGAACGTTGTTGAAGTAATCGATTATAGATTTTATATATTCGATGTTTTGCTTAAAATCCGGAAATGATTTTTAGAACGTTGCCAATGTAATCGATTATGGATTTCGTATAATCGATTATCTGTTTTTGAATTTTGCCAGTAATCGATTATGGATTGTAAGTAATCGATTATGAAGCGTAAAATCTGGGATTGATTTTTGATCTGACTGGCAGATAATCGATTGTTCGGTCTTGACAATCGATTGTCACTGAGTAAATTCAGCAATTCTTAATTGGCAATTAGACAACGGTAAGACCAAGTTTTGCACCTATAAATACAGCTTCAACTCAGTGTTTTAAACACAACAACATACACTAACTGATCATTACATTGCTTTAAGCTTTCATTCAATTGTTCATTATTTTCTACTCATTTCATAAAGCTTTTGAGAGCCATATTATTGTTCAAAGTTGTTGTGATCTTGAGCGTATTATTTTACTCATATCTACTCATCAAGGAGTACCTTTGTTAAGTGAGTGTTCAAGTATTTCAAATACTTGTAAGAGAATTTTGATTCTCTTGTGTTGAGGAACTTGTGCTTCCTCTGTTGAAGTCTTTGGGATTGTATCCCCGAGCAAGTGAAGTCTTTGGGATTGTATCCCCGAGCAAGTGAAGTCTTTGGGATTGTATCCCCGAGCAAGTGAAGTCTTTGAGGTGAGGAACCTCCGAGCAAGTGAAGTCTTTGAGATTGTATCTCCGAGCAACTGTAAAGGTTTGTTAAGCACCCGTAAGCTTAACAAGTTAGTAGAAAATCTCGAGAGAGTCTCTCGGGGACTGGACTAACCACTGTTGTGGCCAACCAGGATATATCCTTGTGTAAGTTATTTTTATTGCACTTATTTACTTCCTGTAAAATTTAAATTCCGCAAGAAAACGCTAAATTTCATTAAAACGCTATTCACCCCCCCCCCTAGCGTTAAGCGTAGTTTCTAACAATTGGTATCAGAGCCCAACTCTCTGAAAAACTTAACAGTTTGAGAGAACCATCCATGGCTTCTACTCGTGACTTTTTTGCAGGAATAGGTGAAGGTGAATGCAACACGTCGCCTCCAAAATTGGGTGAAAACAACTACTCAGTTTGGAAAGATCGAATGAGAGTTTTTACGCTAGCAAACGACCTCTATCTATGGCAAATCATCAAGCATGGAAATCAAATGACGACAAAAGTTGGAAAAGCCAAGGTAAGTGAATACAACACAAATGCGATAAATATGTTGTATAAATCCTTGAACCAGGAAATCTGGCGAAAAATCTCCCACTACAAAACTGCTAAGGAAATGTGGGATAAGCTTGAAGAAATTCATGAAAGAACATCTCAAGTGGAAAAATGCTCAAATGATGAATCAAATATCAGGTGCCTGATGGCCGACGACAAAGAAAAAGAGGTAAGCACTTCTAACTCTCTCTCGTTTGAAGAACTTCAAAATGCCTATGAAGATATGTTTGGTAAATATGAAAATGCTGTTAAAATGATTAGAGATTTGAAGAAATCACTTTCCCTGCAAGAAATAGATTTCCAGAAAAATCTCTTTTTAAAAGAAAAGGATTTTGAAGAACGCTTTTTATTGAAAGAAAAAGATTTCGAAAATCAATTCTCTTTAAAACAAAAGGATTTTGAAAATCTGTCTCGTGATAACGAGAATCTTGTAAAAGAAAATCAATTTTTTCAAAATGATAGTGTAGAGCTTAGACAAGTCATTAAGACTATGCATGAAGCTTCTTATATTGATAAATGCTCTACGTGTACTTCCTGCGACTCTTTGAAGTTAGAAAACGCAGAACTTAGGAAAACCTTAGAATCACATAGTGTAGACGTTCCTAAGGTTATTGAAGAAAAGGAAACGTCTAAGAATAATCAATGGCATAAAAACAGAAATTACAATAGAAATCCTACTGCTCCACCTAGAAATAACTCTAGGGCTGTAAACGAGTCTAGGACAAATTCCTTTAGACCACCTAGACACTACGCTAGGATGTATGAAAACAAGTCTAGGGTTAATAATTCTAGAACACCTAGATACAATTCTAGAAATTGGTACAATGAGTCTAGAATTAACCACTTTAGATCACCTAGAAAGAATTCTAGGATGATTGTTAACGAATCTAGGATAAATCACCCTAGACAACCTAGAAATGATTCTAGAAATTTCAACGCATCTAGGAATGACTATAGATCACCCAGAACGTATTTTGCTCCACCTAGACACAGGCACAATCCGAACACAACATGTCATTACTGCAATCGTATAGGTCACATTGCACCGATGTGTTTCGCAAAGCATAGAGACTTCTCGTATGACTATAATCATTATTCGTCTAACCCCCAAGGACCCAAGATGGCATGGGTACCTAAAGAATATTAAATTGTTTTGTAGGTGTGCTTGAAGGGATCAAGTGTACTATGGTACCTTGATAGTGGATGCTCCAAACATATGACGGGAGATGAATCCAAATTCCTTCAACTAGAGCACAAAGAAGGAGGAAACGTCATTTTCGGCGACAACAATAAAGGAAAAATAATCGGCATCGGATCGGTTGGTAAGGACGAAAACTCCTCTAGTAAACATATATTGCTTGTGAAAGGGTTGAAGCATAATCTCTTGAGCATAAGCCAATTATGTGACAAGGGAAATCTTGCTCTATTTGATTCGGATGAATGTCTTGTGTTTAGACGTAGTGACTTCAAGATCATACTTCGTGGTTTTAGGATTGATAATATCTATATGGTTGATCTTGCAAACTCCTCTCCCGAATATGTTGATTGCTTAATGAGCAAAGAGGATAATACTTGGTTGTGGCATCGTAGATTAGCACACATGAACATGCATCTTTTAAATAAATTGCTTTCTCAAAACTTAGTAGTTGGTCTTCCCAATTTAAAGTTTGAAAATGATTCTATGTGTGATTCTTGTCAAAAAGGGAAGCAAACCAAAGCATCTTTTAAATCCAAAAATATTGTTTCAACTTCTAGACCTTTACAATTACTTCATATGGATTTACTTGGACCTTCTCGTATTGAAAGTCTAGGTAGAAATAAATATGCTTTTGTAATTGTTGATGACTTTTCTAGATTTACATGGACGCTATTTCTTGCAAATAAAAGCGATGCTTTTCAAAATTTCAAGTATTTTCTTAAACGTGTTCAAAACGAAAAGGAATCTACCGTCACTTCAATTAGAAGTGATCATGGGGGAGAGTTTGATCACAATCTCTTTGCGGATTTTTGTGACGAACTCGGAATCGAGCATACCTTTTCCGCTCCACGTACACCACAACAAAATGGGGTGGTGGAAAGGAAAAATAGGTGTCTCGAAGAGATGGCAAGAACCATGCTCGACGAAGCTAAGATTCCCAAACACTTTTGGGCGGACGCCGTGAGTACCGCTTGCTATGTTTTAAATAGAGTAGCAATTCGGCCGATACTCTTGAAAACCCCATATGAACTGTATAAGGGTAGAAAACCCAATATTTCCCACTTACGTGTTTTTGGTTGTAAATGTTTTGTTCATAATAACGGCAAAGACCAATTAGGTAAATTTGATGCAAAATCGGATGAAGCTATTTTTATTGGTTACTCCTCACGTAGTAAAGCATATAGGGTCTTTAACAAAAGAACCCAAATTGTGGAGGAATCCCCACATGTTGTGTTTTCCGAAGATAATGCTCGCTTGGCGAGAAAGGATTGTGGTTTTGATCTTGCAGATATCTTGAGTAATTTGAAAAACAAAATACATGAAGAACCGCCAAAGGAAAACAATGATGAAATTATAGAACAATCAACGGAAGAAGCTCCACAATTGGAAAGTGAAACAAAAGAACAAAAGGAATGGAGGACGATCAAAGATCACCCTCTTGATCAAGTAATCGGCGATATTGGAGGAAAGGTAAGTACTCGAAACTCCCTTAAAAACACCTTAGAACTTACTGCTTTTGTTTCTCAAATTGAACCCAAAACCATCTCTGAAGCAATTGGGGATGAATTTTGGACCTTGGCAATGCAAGAGGAGCTTAACCAATTCGAACGAAATGACGTTTGGGATTTGGTGCCAAGACCCGAAGATCATACCATAGTTGGTACGAAATGGGTTTTTCGCAACAAACTAGATGAAAATGGTATAATCACTAGAAACAAAGCTAGGCTTGTGGCTCAAGGCTACAATCAAGAAGAAGGTATTGATTATGAGGAGACTTATGCTCCAGTAGCTAGATTAGAAGCTATTCGCTTATTGCTTGCTTTCGCTTCCTCTATGAATTTTGTCTTATATCAAATGGATGTGAAAAGTGCGTTTTTAAATGGTTTTATTGAAGAAGAAGTTTATGTCAAACAACCCCCTGGTTTTGAAAACTTTAAATATCCCGATCATGTTTTCAAACTCAAAAAGGCTCTCTATGGTTTAAAACAAGCTCCCCGAGCTTGGTATGATAGGTTGAGTAAATTTCTTTTGAAAAATGATTTCATTAGGGGAAAAGTTGACACAACTCTCTTTGTCAAACACAAAAACAATGATATTTTATTAGTTCAAATATATGTAGATGACATTATATTTGGTGCCACTAACAATGCTTTATGCAAGGAATTTTCCAATCTAATGACTAGCGAATTTGAGATGTCTATGATGGGCGAATTAACCTTCTTTTTGGGACTACAAGTAAAACAAATGAAGGAAGGTACATTCATTTGCCAAGCCAAATATTGCAAAGAACTGCTTACGCTTTGATATGAACAATGCAAAAGAAATGGCAACTCCCATGAGCACATCCGATCATCTAGACAAAGATGAAAAAGGTAAGGAAGTCGACACCAAAAAGTATCGAGGTATGATTGGCTCTCTACTTTATCTTACTGCTAGTCGTCCGGACATCATGTTTAGCGTGTGCTTATGCGCTCGTTATCAATCATGTCCGAAGGAGTCTCACCTTTCGGCGGTAAAACGAATTTTACGGTATCTTGTTGGTACCTCAAATGTGGGTCTATGGTACCCCAAAGGCTCTTCATGCCAACTCATTGGCTATTCCGATTCTGATTTTGCTGGATGCAAATTGGACCGCAAGAGCACTAGTGGCACTTGCCATTTGCTCGGTAGCTCTCTCGTTTCTTGGTTTAGCAAGAAACAAGTAAGTGTTGCGTTGTCCACAACCGAGGCTGAATATGTAGCCGCGGGGAGTTGTTGCGCTCAAATCCTATGGATGAAACAACAACTCTTGGACTATGGCCTAAGACTTGATCACATTCCTCTTAGATGTGATAACACTAGTGCCATATGCTTGACGAAGAACCCCGTTCTTCATTCGCGAACAAAACACATTGAAGTTAGACATCATTTTATTAGAGATCACGTTCTCAAAGGCGATGTCGAAATTGAATTTGTTGAAACTAAAAGCCAATTGGCAGACATCTTTACAAAGCCTTTGGATAAAGAGTCCTTCTTCCGAATTCGCAATGAACTCGGGATCCTTGACTCCACATTGATCTAAGTCATGCATTGCATTTCTTCTCCTACACATTTCTAACTTGAGCGTCGGAGGCGTCTAACTTCTTTTTGCAGGTATCGCCCTACAGAAAAAGAAAATTTTATTTGGGCAAACCGCAAATCATCGGACATATAATCGATTATCCCGTATCAATAATCGAATGTCACCTTTCTAATTTTCAATAAATAAACTTTGTTTTATTTCGTCTTTGTGTATCTTTCCTTACTATTTTTTGCTAATGGCAAAAGGGGGAAGATAACGGGATAACGGGTATGCACCACCTCTACATTGCTAAATTGCACCACCTCTAAATTGCTTAATTGCTTATAAGCTTAAATTGAGGGGGAATTCTTAAATTGAGGGGGAACAAGAACAAATATGCATACTTGTTACTTGTCTTGAATCGTCAATATTATTTGTCAAAATTGCATATCCCGCTTAATGTTTGCCATTATCAAAAAGGGGGAAATTGTTGGAAACACGTTCTCAATGCGATATACTAAACGTGTATTCTTTTGTAGGTTTTGATGAATGACAAACAAAGCACAAATTGATATATGACGGAGTTCAAGTACAAGAGCACAAATGTTGAGATTGAAGCTCAAGACGTTGTTTTTAATTGTTATTATTGAGTTATTCTTAAATGTGATCTTGATCCTATAACTTGACTCCATAACATGGCTTCTCTCATAAAACTATTTTCCAAAATCATGCATACTTATTTCTGTATCAAATAATTTCAAATGATGCATATTTACATTAGACAAAATGTTTTCTAAACATGCCTCAAAAATCTGGGCTAAAATAATCGATTATGAACTTATGATAATCGATTATTTCTGAGCCAAGACTGCATGACAATCGATTATGAATTAATGGTAATCGATTGTGAGTAAGACAGTGAACATCAGATTTTTCCAAATCTGCATGATAATCGATTGTGATCAAATGCCAATCGATTGTTGTTGAGGTAAAGTTTTTCAATACTCAAAATAATCGATTATGAACTAATGGTGATCGATTATGTTGAGACAATGTCTTCCAGTGATTTTAAATTTAATTAAGTAATCGATTATGTCTTTAGATAATCGATTATCACTGAGACAGTAAGTTTTATGATTTTCAGAAAATAACAAGTAATCGATTATGGCTTTAGATAATCGATTATCACTGAGACAGTAAGTTTCATGATTTTCAGAAAATAACAAGTAATCGATTGTTGCAAAGGACAATCGATTGTTGAAGCTGACCGTTGTCAAATGATTTTCAAATACCTCAAAGTAATCGATTATTGGTTTTCATATAATCGATGTTTTGCTTAAAATCTGGAAATGATTTTTAGAACGTTGCTGAAGTAATCGATTATAGATTTTATATATTCGATGTTTTGCTTAAAATCCGGAAATGATTTTTAGAACGTTGCCAATGTAATCGATTATGGATTTCGTATAATCGATTATCTGTTTTTGAATTTTGCCAGTAATCGATTATGGATTGTAAGTAATCGATTATGAAGCGTAAAATCTGGGATTGATTTTTGATCTGACTGGCAGATAATCGATTGTTCGGTCTTGACAATCGATTGTCACTGAGTAAATTCAGCAATTCTTAATTGGCAATTAGACAACGGTAAGACCAAGTTTTGCACCTATAAATACAGCTTCAACTCAGTGTTTTAAACACAACAACATACACTAACTGATCATTACATTGCTTTAAGCTTTCATTCAATTGTTCATCATTTTCTACTCATTTCATAAAGCTTTTGAGAGCCATATTATTGTTCAAAGTTGTTGTGATCTTGAGCGTATTATTTTACTCATATCTACTCATCAAGGAGTACCTTTGTTAAGTGAGTGTTCAAGTATTTCAAATACTTGTAAGAGAATTTTGATTCTCTTGTGTTGAGGAACTTGTGCTTCCTCTGTTGAAGTCTTTGGGATTGTATCCCCGAGCAAGTGAAGTCTTTGGGATTGTATCCCCGAGCAAGTGAAGTCTTTGGGATTGTATCCCCGAGCAAGTGAAGTCTTTGAGGTGAGGAACCTCCGAGCAAGTGAAGTCTTTGAGATTGTATCTCCGAGCAACTGTAAAGGTTTGTTAAGCACCCGTAAGCTTAACAAGTTAGTAGAAAATCTCGAGAGAGTCTCTCGGGGACTGGACTAACCACTGTTGTGGCCAACCAGGATATATCCTTGTGTAAGTTATTTTTATTGCACTTATTTACTTCCTGTAAAATTTAAATTCCGCAAGAAAACCTAAATTTCATTAAAACGCTATTCACCCCCCCCCCCCTCTAGCGTTAAGCGTAGTTTCTAACATGATGGAGCACACTGATTTGCTAGTAATGTTGTAGCATACGATTGCTTTGCGATTTCTTTTGGATCAGTTTTGATGTGGTTTTGAATTGCCCCTCCCACAGCCAAAGGCTGGGGAGAGATCAATGCAGTCATTGCTGCCAAGCTTACAAAAACACGCCAAAATTGTAGAAATAGAAAGAATTCTCAACCAGATCTGAATAGAATAAACCTATATTGCTGCTATCAATAGGAATAGCGCTGGAATGTGATTAAATTCTGGTTGCTACAGTAAATCTTGAAAATAAGATTTAAGTAGGAAAATTGGTTATAGATTTGAGGGAAAAATCAGTTGGGGATTGTTCGCAAAGAGAAGGGGATCATGTGACACCAACTTTGAGACAATCCACCACCAAAATCCGGAGGTATGTCCGATGAATAGTGACGGAAACACTATTCACCCTTCTTCCTAGAGTGAAAAGATGAACAGTCCTATTTCCTGAGTTTGGGTTCAGTCTTTACTTAATTATAAATAATTTCACGCAAAAATTTATTTCTCGGGCTTGGGACCTCAGAATTTGATTCCGGGCATACGCCCAAGTCCCATATTTTCCTATGGACCATACGAGACCATCAAATCACGGGTATGGGTCCGTTTACCCAAAATGTTGACCAAAGTCAAATTTATTCAATGTAATATCAAATTTTAGCATTTTTCTCACATAATCCATATCTAAGCTTTTCGGTATGCGCCCAGACTCTGCGCACAAATCAAGGCAACCCCAAATAAGGTTTTCAAGGACTCAAAAGTACAGAATAGGTAAGAAAATAAGTGATAACCCCTTTGGGTCGTAACATCCTCCACCACAAAAATAATTGTTCGTCCTCGAACAGACAAAAGAAAGAAGTACCTGAGTCCAGAAAAAGATGAGGATAACGGCTCCGCATACTAGACTCAGACTCAGACTCTTAGGTCGATGCCTCAGGAGGATTACCTCTCCATTGGACACTACCGGCTCCTCCTCATAGGAAAAGTCCTTGTCCAACTGGACAGTGCTGAAATATAACACGTGGACTGGGTCGCCGTGATACCTCCGAAGCATGGGTACATGTAAAACTGGATGCACGGCTGATAAGCTAGGCGGCAATGCGAATCTTTAAGCCACCTCTCCCACTCTATCAAGAATCTCAAACGGACCAATGTACCTAGGGCTAAGCTTGCCCTTTTCCCCAAATCTCATCAAGCCCTTCATAGGCGATACTCGGAGCAATACCCGCTCACCAACCATGAATGCTACATCTCGAACCTTACGATCTACATAACTCTTCTACCTAGAGTGAGCTGAACGAAGTTTATCCTAAATGATCTTGACCTTTTCCAAGGCCTCTTGAACCAAATATGTACTTAACAACCGAGCCTCCCCCGGCTCAAACCATCCAACTGGAGATCGACATCATCTACCATATAAAGCCTCATAAGGAGCCATTTAGATGCTCGACTGGTACTTGTTGTTGTAGGCAAACTACGTTAAGGGAAAGAACTCATCCCAAGACCCTCCAAACTCAATCACACACGCACGGAGCATATACTCAAGAATGTGAATAGTGCGCTCGGACTGTCCCTCCGTCTGGGGTGGAAAGTTGTGCTCAACTCCACCCGAGAACCTAACTCTTGCTGCACAGCTCTCCAGAACCGCGACATAAACTGAGTACCTCTGTCTGAAATAATGGAAATTGGAATACCATGCAGACGGAGGATCTCCCGGATATAAATCTCTCCCAACCGCTCCGAAGAATAAGTGGTACACACAGAAATGAAATGAGCAGACTTGGTTAGTGATCCACAATAACCCAAATAGCATCAAACTTCTTCAAGGTCCGTGGGAGACCAACTACAAAATCCATTGTGATCCTCTCCCATTTCCATTCCGGAATCTCTATCTACGGGAGCAATCCACCCGGTCTCTAGTGCTCATACTTCACATGTTGACAGTTGAGGCATCTAGCTACATTTCCAACTATATCCTTCTTCATCCACCTCCACCACTAGTGTTGCCTCAAGTCCTGATACATCTTCGCGGCACCCGGATGGATGGAATACCGTGAACTTTTGGCCTCTGCTAGAATCAACTCCCGCAGCCCATCAACATTGGGCACACAAACACGGCCCATCATCCTCAACACCCCATCATCTCCAATGGTCACATCTCTCGCATCACCACGTTGAACCTTGTACTTAAGGTCAAGAAATGGGGGTCATCATATTGCCGCTCCCTAATACGATCAAATAACGAAGACTGGGAAACCACATAAGTTAGAACCCGAATAGGCTCCGAAAGATCCAATCTCACAAACTGACTGGCTAAGGCCTGAAAATCCATCGCCATAGGCCTCTCTAAAGCTGGTAAATATGCCAAACTCCCCAAACCCTCCACCTGGGGACTCAAGGCATCCGCTACCATATTGGCCTTGCCCGGGTGATATAAAATTGTAATATCATAATCTTTTAGCAACCCTAACCACCTCCTCTGGCGCAAATTTAGATCCTTTTGCTTGAACAACTGCTGTAAACTTTGATGGTCAGTATAAATCTCACAAGACACACCATACAAATAATGACGCCAGATCTTCAAGGCATGAACAATAGTAGCTAACTCAAGGTCGTGGACAGGGTGGTTCTTCTTATGTATCTTCAACTGTCTGGACACGTAGGCAATCACCCTACTGTCTTGCATCAACACCGCTCTAAGGCCAACTCTCGAGGCATCACAATAGACAGTATAAAATCTCGAACCAGTAGGCAATATCAAAATAGGGGCTGTAGTCAAAGCTGTCTTAAGCTTCTGAAAGCTCGCCTCACACTCCTCTGTCCATTGAAGTGAGGTACCCTTCTAGGTCAATTTAGTCATAGGGGCCGCAATCAATGAAAAACCCTCTACAAAACGACGTAGAAACCCGCCAAACCAAGGAAACTTTGAATCTCTGTAGCTGAGGACGGCCTGGGCGAACTCTGAATGGCCTCTATCTTCCTCGGATCTACCTGAATGCCCTCGCTCGAAATCATGTGGACTAAGAATGCCACTGAATCCAACCAAAACTCACATTTTGAGAACTCCGCATATAGCTTCTCCTTTCTCAGGATCTGAAGCACGGTCTTTAGGAGCTGCTCATGATCTTTCTGACTCCGAGAATACACCAGAATATCATCAATAAAAACAATAATGAATGAGTCGAGATATGGCCTGAACACACTATGCATCAAATGCATATAAGTTGTTGGGGCATTGGTTAGACCAAATGACATGACAAGGAACTCGTATGACCATACCGAGTCCTGAAGGAAGTCTTTGGGATGTCTGGCTCCCGAATCTTCAACTGATGGTAACCTGAGCGCAAGTCAATCTTAGAAAACACATGTGTGCTCTGAAGCTGGTCAAACAAATCATCAGTACGAGGCAAAGGATAACGGTTCTTCACTGTAACCTTGTTCAATTGGCGATATTCAATGCGCATACGCATAGAACCATCCTTCTTCTTTACAAACAAAACAGGAGCACCCCACCGTGAAACACTAGGTCGAATAAAACCCTTATCAAGCAATTCCTGCAACTGATCCTTCAATTCCTTCAACTTAGGAGGAGCCATATGATACAGAGGAATGGAAATGGGATGAGTGCCCGGCAATAGGTCAATTCTAAAATCAATGTCTCTATCGGACGGCATGCCTGGAAGATCAGCTGGAAACACATTGGGATAATCCCGTAACACTGGAACTGAATCAACAGAAGGGGTATCAGCACTAACATATCTTACATAAGCCAAGTACGCGACACACTCTGTCTCAACCATAGGCTGAACTTTAAAAATAGAGATAACTCTGTTAGGAGTGTGATCTAAAGTACCACTCTACTCAATACGCAGAATACCTGGCATAGCCAGCGTCACAGTCTTGGCGTGACAATAAGAATAGAAAAATGGGGAGACAACTAGTCCATGCCTAAAATAATTTCAAAATCAACTATAGCGAGTAACAATAAATCTTCTCTAGTCTCAAAGACACGAGTAGTAACTAAACATGACCGATAGACGCGGTCCACAATAAGAGAATCTCCCAGAAAAGTAGAAACATAAATGGGGCACTCAAAGAATCCCAAGGCACACCCAAATGCAGAGCAAAGTAAGAAGACACATAAGAATAAGTAGAGCCCGGATCGAATAGAACCGATGCCTGTTTGTGACAAACAAGTATAATACATGTGATAATATAGTCAGAGGCAACAGCCTCGGCACGAGTGGTAAGGGCATAATATTTGGCCTAGCCTCCCCCTCGAGGGCGACCTCTACCCCCCCCCCCCCCTCCCCCTCTAGTTGGCTGAGTGGGTGGGGCGGAAACTGGAGCTGTAACCATAGCCAGGGAACTCTGCAGGGCACGCTGTGGCTGAGTAGTCTATGAAGATGCACCCCTACCAAGTCTGGGGCAGTCCTAACCATATGGCGTGCATCACCACACTTGAAACAAGCTTTGGGAGGGCGCGGTGTTTGTGATTGGCTGGGCTAGGTCTGCTGGATTGACCTCTGGAAACACCCCGTGTAGGAGGCGCGCTAGAAACTGGAGGTGCATAGTAAGGCTCCTAAGATGTTTTTCATGTGCAGACCCAGGTACTCAGTAAGTGCCAAGCCTAAACTCGGTCGGGTAGTGACGAGGAAGGTTAGGGACCTACCAAGGTTAAACAATATAATAAGAATGTACAGTATGAAATACAATGGAAATAATGTGAACCAATAGTGAAATAAGAAATAATTTACGAGGCTACAACAAATACGCGATGAACAGAGTAAACGCAGAAATGTACAGCTCAACACCGATATACCAAATGAGGATCTCCCAGGATAATGTCCTGTAGTCCATTCCATCAACATTTTGATGAGCTTCAGGGATACCGTCCCGTAGTCCATCATATGAGTATAACCGAAGGATGTCCCAGGATACCGTCCCATAGTCCAACTATCAATTTGCAAGGGGGATCTACCGAAAATCTAACTCGTAGTCCCAAAATAAAGTGCAGGGGGATCTACCGGGAATCTAACCCGTAGTCCCAAATTAAAGAGCAGGGGGATCTACCGGGAATCTAACCCGTAGTCCCAAAGTAAAGAGCGGGGGGATCTACAGAGAATCAACCCCGTAGTCCAAAGTAAAGAGCAGGGGGATCTACTAAGAATCTAACCCGTAGCCCCAAAGTAAATGCGCAAACACAACTAGAAGATATTCAAAAAGGAAGTACAAAAAGACAAGCAACAACTAGTACTAGCCTAACATGTTTCATGTAATACAGTCAAGGCAACTTAAGCAAGTAGGCAAGTTAAATCAACTAAACATGTCTTTCTAATCTAACACGGGTTATAATTGCAAGTAAAATAAAGCAAATACGAAAGAAACTCAATCTCAATATCTCAAGTAAAAATTGGATTTTCAACAATTAGCTCAAGTACGTGCTCGTCACCTCGCGTACAAGGCACTCAATTACCAAATAACATATCCTAAGGGGAAAGGTCCCCCACACAAGGTTAGACAATCCACTTACCTCAAACCTTCTCCAATTTAACTTGAAACCACACGTTTGCCATGAGTATCCGACTCCAAATGGCCAAAATCTATTCATTTCAATTACATCTCATAAATTTTATCTCGAACAACTGATTCCACTGTTCAATTTAAAGCTAGGACGCAAATTTAAGTAAAATAACCAAAACGCCCCTCATGCTAATGTGGTCAAAACCCGAGGTTCGAACCAAAATCCGGTTACCCATTCTCCTAAGAACCCAAATATATGATTTGTTTTGAAATCGGACCTCAAATTGAGGTCCTAATCCCCAATTTTTTCAAAACCTAGGTTTACCCAAAGCACCCAATTTCACCCATGAAAACCCTTGTTTTAAGTTGAAAAGATGCTAAATGATGTTAAATATTGAAAGAAATAAGTTACAACTAACTTACAAACAATTTGGAAGAGGACTTGTTCTTGGAATATCGCCCAAAGGAGTTGTGTTTTGAAAATGGGGTGAAAAATGTCCAAAATTCGACTAAGTATAAAAACTGCAGGTTACAGATGTCGCAATTGCGAACCCTGACCCTGATAACTTAGGAATTGCGAGATTCTTGTTCGCATTTTCGAACTACGAGGGAAACTGGGAGGTTCGCATTTGTGAACCATACGGTCGCATTTTCGAAGACCTCACCTTCACATTTGCGAGGGTATAGTTCGCATTTGCAAACTCTGCCAGGAATTAAGGGCTTTGCATTTGCAAGCTCAAAGTCGCACTTGTAATAACTACAGGTCTGGGACATTCTTGCATTCGCGAGCTGGCCCTTCACAATTGCGATCTCGCATTTGCGAGCCAGGCTTCGCAATTGCAAAGACTGCAGGTTAGTTATAGCAGTTTTTCAAGTTCAAAAATGCATTCCGACACCTATCCAAAACTCACCCGAGCTTTCGGGGATCCAAACCCAATATGCACACAACCTTAAAAATATCCTACAGACTTATCCGTGCGATCAAATCACCAAAATAACCTCATATACAATTAAGCCTCAAAACTCACAATTTCTTCCAAGTTTTCAGAAAATATTAAATTTTCATTTTAAGTCCGTAACACGTAAAATGACATCCGTTTTCAACCAAACTTTACAGAAAGTGCTTATACCATATACAAGACTTGTACCGAAACCGGAACTAAAATGCGGGTCCGATACCATAATCTTTTAATCAAAATTCACTTTCAATTTTCTTAATTATTTCTAGAAAATAATTTCACGCAAAAATTCATTTCTCGGTCTAGGGACCTCAGAATTCGATTTCGGGCATACGCCCAAGTCTGATATTTTCCTACGGACCCTCCGGGAGCGTCAAATTACGGATCTGGGTCCGTTTACCGAAAATGTTGACCAAAGTCAAATTATTCAATTTAATATCAAAATTTAGCATTTTTCTCACAGAATACATATCTAAGCTTTCCGGCTACGCGTCCGGACTGTGTGCGCAAATCGAAGAAATTCCAGATGAGGTTTTCAAGGCCATGAAGTACGAAATAGGTAAGAAAATAAGTGATGACCCATTTGGGTCGTCACTATGATTGGGGGGACAGAATCTAAAACCCTTCTATTTTTGAGGGGTTGTATAATCGTGTCTTTTGGGATTTTGGCTATTTTATTCTAATATTTTGGGCTACTAGTGCCAACCTAAATTTATGGCCAATAAAATGCCAATTATAGTGAAGGATTGTTATACGGTGTTAATTCCTCTTTTGAATTACCACTTGCTATTTTTAAATTTCTCCCCAAAAAACCAGATTGATATATAGTGGCCCAATACAAAGATAAGGCCCACCGTGTTTCACAATAACTTAATCCTTTTCTCTCTTTTGTTGGAAATTAATAGCCGTCCACCAATGCTTAAATTAAAATTACTCGATATATATATATATATATATATATATATATATATATATATATATATATTATGGGTGTCTAACGGGCTACGGTACAAGGGGGACGGATTAGGCTGGGTTAAAGGGGTCGGGGGTTGGTCCGTTTACTTAAATCCTACCGGTTAACCGGACCGGTCAAATTCGGTCAACCAAATTCCCTGTAGAACCGGTTAATCGGTCCAGTTCGGTCCGAATCGGTTAACCGGTCCGGCTCGGTCCGGACCAGTTTAAAGGCTATATTTTAATTAATTTTTTAGTTTTTTAAAGGTTTTAGAGTCTAAGGCAATGTAAAACCTTTGAATTTACTCTTTTTTCGTTAATTTACTTGTTGTTAAATGTAAACATTTTAATTTGTAAGTTTGAATTTTGAAATAAATGTAGCACGTGCAATTTATAAGTGCAATATTTTTCAATTTTCATTGTATTCTTCATATTTTTTATTTTATATAAATATAAATTACAATAGTTATACAAAATACAAAAAAAAAATAACACCAACCCAGCCCACCGGCCCCTTGTACCCTTAACCCTTATATATATATATATATATATATATATATATATATATATATATATATATATAGTGTCTTATAAGATATTTGTTTTTCTTTAAAAGCAGCAAAGACCTTTCTTTAGAATTTTTTCTTGAAATTCTTATTAAGCGTGAGAAAATACAGTAGAAGGTCAAGGGTATGTTGCGAATCAACCTGACAATTTATTACCTAATTCTCTTCTAATCTCTCTTGTTATGGCACGTGAACGATAACCAATTGCTTTTTTTTTAATCTGGATAAAGGACACCTTACGTGAGACTTTAACAAGGGACGTATGGCATTTATCCCAAAAAGGGGGAATGGAAGCAACATGTTCTTCTACAAAAACTAAGAACTGTCATGATTTGCTAGAATGTCTCAAGCATATTATCCAATATTAATTCTACTCGGCTCTTTCTTCCTATGACATTAATTCTATTAGCTCATTACTGGTATTATCTTTTAATCATTAGTCTGCACCTTGTTGAAATCTAGTAGCAGTATCAGAAACTAAGAGTTGCTAATATATTATTTCTCTTCTGGTTTTTTTTCAGCGGAGTAGGCATATGCTTATTTCATTGAATTAATAGAGATGCTAAATCCTTATCCAAACCCGAAGGTGAAGAATCTGTGTCCCTTTATTATGAGCTTTTTTAATTCTCTTTGGTTGGAAAAGAACGTCTCTCATCATCTGCACTCTGCAGCAGATGATCTGCTGACAGCTTCTCCCCTAAAAATTCACACTGTGCATTTCATGCTAGTCTTATGCACAGACGTGTGAGTATGTATACGTGTAATACAATGCTCTCATTTAATGAAGTTTTCTCTTAAATTTCTGAACTGGTCCTTCTCAGGTGCCTTCTTGTTACAAATCCACTTTGCAAACAGAATAGGACCTTATATCTGCTGTTATTTGTGCAAGCTCTGTTTATTATATTGAATATGCTCCGCTTAATCTGATTCTGGACCATATATATGCAGCGCTCATTGCATATTTCAGATTGAGAGCTGGGAGACGGTTATATCTTAAGGAAGAAACTGACACTCGAAGTTTCCCTTTGCTCCACCAGATGCTCAAGCTTCTGCAGTGAAAAGTTAAGTAAAAAGTGGAGGAAAGCCATCCCCATAAATGAATTTCCTTCAAGCCTTTCTGTAGCCAAACTTGTGTCCGCTGAATGAGGTAACAATGAGTCTGGATAAACCACTGAGTGGTAACGTTGAAGTCACACAGAAAGCACTTTAAGAGGTACGCACTCAAATACCTCCAGAAATGTCTGATCTGTCAAAAATCATCTGTGGAACATATTTAGATTCAAAATTGCGTGTCCTTCGAAGTGTAAATGGATCTGCACTCGTTTTAACAAGATGTACAAACGATAAATTGATTGTAGTAAAAAACTGTTGTTTCACTTTGCAAATAGTATCATATATCTATCTTTCAGTATTTGGTCAGAGGGAGCAAAAGATCGGTAGAGGAGTAGAAGCTTAATTTGTGTACTTAACTTCTTTTTTACCATGTTAGCATTTTTCCAGCAAAAGATATATGTTAGCGGAATGGAAATGCTGCGCCCCCGGAAGCTCAGAGGAAAATTTACACATCAACTAACACCAAACTAGTTAAAAACTATAGAATTCATTAATTATAACTATTCCGCTGCATCTAAGTCCATTTCATTTTAACAGGAAACAAGTTACCTTTTTTAAGAGACTGAATTTCTAGTATTCTTTAGAAATGTAAAATTTATCTCTATAGTAGTCCTTAACCGGGCAAGACACTCGTTACAAACACTTGTAATCCCAAAATAGTTGCAGGGAAGTTTATGGGAATTTCAGTAAAAATTCATGGGAGACTAAGTATAAAATTTGGCTAGAACTTGAAAGGACTCTGGCAATCAAGTTGCACCAGCATGCACTGAAGAGAAGATAAAAGCGATGCAGTCAGAGAAATATTTGGCTGTCTCCGTTGGAACCCCAGGCGCCCGTGAAAACATCACCACCAAAGACAACAACTCTGTTCTGAAAATAAATCTAACCTACTAACAACAATAGCCTATCTAAAGACATCCTTGCTAATACAAATACATTTCACACATTTCAAATAGAGGCGGCTTCTGCCTCTTGTCCCTCTCCTGCTTAGTGAATTCTAAACATTCAAATTGCACTTTAGAAGGGCAGGTGAATACACCAATAATCGCTTACATAACAAGTGCTTGCTCAACCAAAATCAAGACATCTGGTCTGTCCAATATCAAGGATAAAGAAAATGCATAAGCAAAAGGAGCAGAAACATTTCCACCCAGGTGAACTAAAACCAATAAAACAACATACCGCCAAAGAGACTGAAAAGCTCCACAGACAAATCTAGATCAATCCCTGGCGTTGTAGATCCGTATATGTCTTTTTGTTGTAGATATTGCCCTCTTGATCTTCATATTCTTCTTCAAGATCTGGGCGCCACTTATTCAGCCCTTGTTTTTCTTGGATTCTTTCCCAAAGTTGCTTGGCTTCCTGTGACACAACAAAAAATGTGCATCAGAAGCTGCAATAACAAACGAAAAAGGAACAGCTAGCTGTGTTTCAGGATTAAAATATTGCCAAAACAAAAGCTAGAAGCCGTCATACTAATTTGATTTGCATCCATGGATCTAGGTGCTAATATAACCAAGACGGTAAAAAATAGAAAGAATTACAAGAAAATACACATGACTTCACACCATAACAAAAATGGCTCATGTTTTTAAATTTTACCCTACTTAGCCCATATTGTACATAATTTAAACCATTAACAAATTCAAGATTTGTATTCTCACAACCATTGCTTCTAAACACTATGGAGTTCAATCTGTGTTTTCACAACCATTACTTTCACTCTCTTCTTCTCACATCTTCTACATATGCTTCAAGGGGCCGTGTATTTTCTGCTTCTCCCCCTATTTGCAATGTCAGAAAATTGAAAAGTAAAAGTCCACCATTGAAGGCCATTCGAAACTTTGCTTTTGAAATAGAATTTTTTGAGTTTGCTAGTTGTTTGGATTAAGTGTTGTTCCACAATTGATTGAAATATCAAAAGGAGTTCAAAACTAAAATTTGAAGTGATTTAGAGTTATTTGAGCAAGATTTGAATTAAATTTAAGAAAAGACGCAAAATAGAAGACGAAGTCAGTTTTTTGTATAATTATGTATAATCTTGTATAATGGTGTATATGAGCGTACAAACAAATTTTATACGCTATTTCACACTTTTATAAACCTTTATACAAGAGTCTGTAGACGAACTTTTTCTACGATTTTCAGTTACAGTTCTTGTCCAAAACCACTCCAAATCTCCATTAAATGAATTCAAATTTTATATACAACCTCCTTATACTATTTCTAACAAGTCTAAATAACACTCACTCTAAATCTCTCACAAAATCAAATTCGAAAATTAAACCCACATATTTAAGCTTGTTAAAAATCTAGTTTTCACTACCCAAGTGGATCTGAGTTGTTGAACTAATATTTGAGTCACAATCGAAAGTTAACTTAAAAGCTTGAGCAATCTTTTAAATAGTAATTTCGAGAACATATCGAAGTTGAATATTGAGTATTAGCTTTTATTTTTGGGCTAGTTAATTGTAAATTGCAATATGGGTTATAAAATTGAAAGCAGAGAGCCTAGTTGTTCTTATGTGAAATTTTCCCTAAAAAAATAAGCTGAGACATGATTTAAAAGGGAAAAGAGGAAAATAGAGCAGGGCTCTTTGAAGCTTAGTTGGCAGAAGCAGAAAATTGCATCCACTGAGTAACCAAACTACAGCTGCACCTTGTATCCTAACTAATTATTTTTAGGAAAAACGGAAGCAAGAATGACGCCCCGAAGAAACGCACCATCATCTGTCCAGACATGTAAAGAGGTTCATATGGTTATTAAGCTACTGAAATCACAATTTTAATAATTAAATCACGACAGCTCAACAGCAGAATGTAAAAAGTTAACCAAAATTACTACTCAAGAGCTACATGTTAAGGGTCTGGCTCTTTGAAATCAGGCTTGGGACGGTCATGGCAAGGATTTGGCATGATGGCTTGTCATTTGCCTATGTGCGGATGGAAAACACCGTGTGGGACAGTGGGGGTGGCATTGTTAGTGGCAACAAACTGTTGCAAGACCAATGCGTGCTGGATGACACCAAAGCATGAGGTTGGTTGCGTGTATAATAAAGGCCAAGATCTTGAGGGAGGCAAGACAAGGTTGGCAAGGTCTTGGCAAAGCTGTGTGGACAAGTGAAGGTGTCATGGCATGGCATGGACACCGGGCAGCATCAACATGGGCACTTAAGCGTATGGGAGGTGCCAAGGTCGGACTAAGCTATGGCAAATCAAGGCGGGTTGATGACAAAGGCTAAGGTAAACTAAGGCAAGGTGCTAAGGCAAAATATAAGCAATGGCGCAGGTGAAACAAGTTCTCACGGACAAGACTGAAACTCGGCGAAGGCATGTGTGAGTGGCATTAGCGAGGGGCATCTGCGGCTAAGTCATGGGCGTCAGGCATGCCGGATTGGCATTGACGGGAGGCAGTGTCAAGATACCAAAAACAAGCCTTGGGAGCGGAGGAAGCAAGGCCGAACACGTACATGCAGCGCACATGGGAGCAGTTGGGCAGTTTCTTTTGGTTGTAACTGCGCGGTTTCTTTGGTTGTAACTTGTAACTGCTTGTAATCATGCTGCATTATTTTTGTAGCCTTTCTACACGAAATGATAATGGCCTAAGTAGCTGGGGATGTCAACTGCATGTCGGGAACTAATTAGCCTAGAGTGTGACAAGTGTCAAAATCGACAAGTATCCTTGTGCTGTCAAGTACCAAAGGTTGTCACATGTTTTATAAATGTGCCTCGGACTTGGTCAAATTGGAAGTACGAAATTCGTGTGCAATTTCATAAGAACGGAAGCTAGAAAGAAACGTGAGGATTTCTAAAGAATTCCTAAGAGCCTAAGGTTGGGCATGGGCAGGTTTTAGTGTAGCATCGAACGACTTGCGTTCTTTGTCAAGTTAAGCAGGCTGTGAACAACTTGTGCTCATAGCAAGTGAGGGTCCCCTTTCTGTGTTTTGTGATTAATACTAAGGTTGGGAATTTTCCCATATATGATGTTCTTTACTTTCGCTGCCCAAAATTAAACTAAGGCCAACAACAGCAACAACAACAACAACACAGTATAATTCCATAGGTGAGATGGGGTCTGAGAGGAGTGTAATGTGTATGAAGACCTTACTCTTACCTGGAGAGGTAAAGAGGTTGTTTCCAATCGACTCTCGGCTCAAGAAACGGTGGCAAGGAAGAAAAGGGATGAAGAAGAAGAAAGAGGGGGAAGAGGGAGACAGAAGACAATAAGGAAAAAGGGAAGAAAAGGTAGCATCAAATAGTAACAGTCGAGGGGCAACAATTTCCTGTAACAATTTTCAAAAAAACAATTGATGTGGTCGCTAAGTACCAGATACCCTAACAACCTAAAAGAAAGTATCTCTCAACCAACCACAAGAATAATGCTAGCACTACTGATAAACCTAGAAGAAAGTCACAACTACCTGTCAACCCACCACCTTAATACTCGACCTTCATGTCTTCCTATCACTAGTCATGTCCCCGGTTAGGTGAAGCATCAACATGACCTGCCTAATCATCTCTCCCCAATATTTCTTTGGCCTACCCCTGTCTTTCCTCAAGCACGCCAAGTTCAACTTCTCACACCTCTTGACTCTCCTCCTGGAAAGGCCGAGTCAAGTCGGAGACTGCCGCACAAAGGCAAATCTCAGGTTGAAGTTTACCCCTGTGACGCTACACATGGGGTCTCAATAGCATGGTTCACAAAAAATATCGCACTTGAGATATCAACTAACATACAGTGTTATCAAAGGCGAAAAACGCAAAAAAGCTCTTAAGGCCCGTTGGGGTTTTGAGCGCAAAGTGGAAATAAAGAATTGGCTTTAACGAAGAAAGGCACAAATGGAGAAGAAATACAAACAGTTATGCGTAGTCCAATAACAAAAAAAAGTGATAAAAAAATTGAAAACGAATTATGATAAAGTGAAATATCAATTGTTTCGTGTCGCCTCTTCAAGCTTACACTCAATAGCAAGGAAAAGTATGCTTTAGAGACTTGATAACAACAGAAGCGCCCGCTAAACGAGGTGAAGCGCCCGCTAAACGAGGTGAAGCGCTCAACATATTTTGAGCCTCGCTTCAGGGCTTGAGCATGCTTTAAGGGCGCCTTTGAAAACACTGCTAAGATAAAGGTAGTACATAATGTGAAGAGAGAGAGAAGTTTCTACCGAAGTAACATAAAATGGAAAAAAGGTTATATGGGTTATAACAGGCGCATACTATGAATGGGCTTATACCTACGCACTATCAGCTGGACACTTTTTTGCAGCCTCTATTGCAACAATGACAAACTTCATGCAAGAACTTATGCTTCAGCTATTAATCAAACACTTGGCATCTAAAATAGATTAGAAGTCAAAATTAAGACATTCTGTCTCAGAGGGTAAGGACAAAGAATAGAGACCAGGACAAAAAGAAATGAGAAGAGAGATTGTTAATTTTTTGTTTCAGAATGAGTAAAAAAAGAGAGGAGTATCACATACAACATAGCATACCTGACAAAGATTTCATTTGTTACAAGTCTATGGTCTTTTTGGCATTTACAAAAATCAAAATGTTCCATCTGAAAGCGGTCTTTTCTCTCCTTCTCTTCGAACAAAACTAGAAGTCATTTTACATGTCTTTCTCTCCCTAGCAATTAAGGCAAGAACAGAAGTGAAACTCCACCCCTCTCCTTTTATTCCCAGAAAAACCATTTACATTAGAAAGATCACTCATCATTATGGGTTTACTGATTGAGGAAGAAACCTTTTGCTAAAACCTTACCTAATGTTTTTCATCTGAAAAGATGATTTAGATCACTACTCTTAAGTTTGATATCGTCTGTATGTAGAGAGCATGCTTATAGGAGTTCACTTATGATAAGCTACCTTTGTGTAAGTCTCATTTGATAAGTCATATTCATAGACACTGATCTTCAAGAGATTATATGTGTCATTGGGTGTGAATGCTTATAGGTTACATCCTGGACTTTAAACACTCCTTTGAAGAAGTCTAACCAAGGTAAGTAACAGTTATGTCTAATGATCACGTGTATACAAACATAGACGCCTTTGAGATGAATAGCATACAAGAAGTCAATGTGACTAAACTGCAACTCTATCAATATTTCATTTCAATGAGTAGCAGATGTTTTAATTAGTATAACATATATATAACTAAACAAATAGCATTAAATATGTAACAATGATGAACAGAGATTGCAGCTTAGACAAACATACTTCGATTGATGTGATCTCATTGAAGTTCTTAGTATTTGGGATACCAAGACAACGCATTCCATGTTGATGTCTCCATTCCTTGAAATGCCGCTCATAAGCCCTACGGCCCCAGTAACTATGGTTCCCACATATCTCACACTTGAACTCCTGAAAGCATTCATACAAAAGTGCCTAAGAGCTCATATGTCTAAAAAAGTGTCATAGAGATGAATGACAAATCTGATCAACCATCACTAGTAGATAACACTTATTGATCCAACAAGCAATTAGCTGTAATCATTCAGATATTACAGTAAAGAAAAAGGTATTATTACATGCATGCATCCTCTAATTCTCTTCCAGGCCCCTTTTTCGTCTCTTTATTTTTCTTTTTTTCTTCCAGTACTCTTTCTGAGGCAGGTAAGGGAGTTCTGATGACTAAACTCTTTTATGGGGCCTTGATTTGGGGGAGAATGGCTGTGTCTCGTCTCCAAATTTAAGTTATTAGCAGTATAAACTGTACCAAAGCAACACGTCTGTAATGAGTTAAGCTTAAACCAGCACAATCTATAGGTCTTCTGGAACAAAAAGAAGACTATTTCAGGCGCCCAAGCAAAGATTACTCAAGTCAAACACCTATTCAAGAGCTAAAAACTGAGACTCTAATCTTTAAGTCATGCCTTGGAACTATGCAAGGAGATAACACATGTCAACATCAAAAATACAAATGGAAACCGCAAATACAACAAAAATTCACTCAAGGAAAAAAGAAGAAAGAAAATAGCAGTTAACAATGTGATCACCAACCCATAACAGACATCAAAACAAAGGGCAGGCAGCCACCATACACTCCCAAAAAATTACCTGACCAAGGCCGTGAAGCTTATACAACCAGTAAGGAATAGGCTTCCCATCCCAACCCATAGGCAACTTCAGAGGATTATAAATTTGTTGGTCTTCTTCATCACTCTCAGACTCAGCCTGTACATCATCCTGTAGAAAACATCAAAAAAGCAGCATCATTAGAAAGCATAGCAGCTTATACATAAGTCAAGATACGCTAAAAGAAAAACTAAAACCAATTAATTAATGTGACGAAAGGTCTCTGAAGAGCATGTTTTATGGTTCTGTTAAATTCATCTACTCCAGACAGTCACAGATTCAAGAAAGCTCAAGCAAGTTTAGTTGTAAATCTTTCTTATTAGTCAATGCACTAAATTCCATGGGGCTTTTCCTTTATATCTACCATTTCAACAGGCTATGATCTCAATGTTACGCCGTAGTTCCAAAATTGAATACTATTACACTCATTCGGACCGAATTATCTCTAAAGATTCACAAAATACACTCATTTATTTTCCATTTTCCTTTCATTAAAATGCTGTACTCAAACCCCGCCTGTAAAATATGAACAGCCCAGAAGACTGCCCACTTATGGAACATTGTACTCAAGTCCTTTTTATCACATTTTAGAATGCAGGGGGTTATCTCTGTAACTTCTAAGGGCATTTGATTATAGCAGATGTACCAATATTCGTATAGAGTTTTTTACCATGAGTTCCTGTATTAAGGGAAGTGGCTTGCTCTGCAGATACTTGTGTAAGACAGAATCACTGTTTTTCACGGAGCAAAGAGAAGAGATACTTGTTCTTTCTACTTGAAACTTAATTGAGGATGATCTTCTCCTCAAGTACTGTATGTTTTCTTGTTCATATTTTTAGAGCAAAAAAGATAGTACGTGGGTGTTTACTGTAATAATTAACCCATATTTTAATTAAGAGTTTAATCTCTTTTATGATGGCTGGTGCTTCTTTCCCATATGAGGTTGCAGGTTGCTCATGAATAACCTCTTCACGTTCTGCCTCCATTTCTTCATATGTCAAAGCCTGTTTTTTCTCAACATTCTCTTTTGTCCGCACAATTGTCTGCAGGGAAATAAATATTAAGAAGAAAGTATTAGCGGACTAAAGGTTTAACATCATACAAATGAGCACCACGATTGCTGTCCGCTCAAACATGACTTCAAAATATGAAAATACGGTAGAACACAAAGAATCTGTTTATGAATTTACTCCACATTCATTTGTATGTGAGCATGTTGCCTTAGATATCTTTTCCTTTGGGAGATAAGAGAAGTGTCGTGTCACCTACCTCATCCAACAGATCACATAGCTTTCTTATCTTTGCTTCCATAAGGGCAATCTCTTTTACATCATCACTCACTTGAGGAGCTGGCATAACACCATTTTGTTCTGGTTTCCGGGAGCCTTTTGCAAAATGCTTTCTGTCCAGTTTTTCTAGCGGTGTATGCTGTCAAAACATCAAACAACAAATTTATGCATGTCAAAACCAATTCGCAAATAATTTGAAACAGGAAGCAATCAAAATCCACAAGCGCATACGAGAGAACACTTTATAATTGGGTAAAAATGCTAATCCTTGGGTAAAGATGCTAGCAACTAACCTTCGTAAGGAAAAGTCTCTCAGCACGTTGCTGAATAGTACCTCCAGTCTTCAATCCTAGAGCACCCAATGCCTAAAATAAATGCCACAACATTGAAGTACATATCAACATTAAGCACTCCAAAGTCGTGCAATAATATTTAGAAACCACAGAATATAGTCTACATCATGGGAATCACATGTATGAGAAGTACACACAAATAAAAGTATAAAACATGATAGTTGGCAGGGAAAGAGGATTAAAGAAATATCTGTGGGTGTGGGAATAGGAAAAATGAGAAACTGGTGCAACTTTCTAACATCAATCAGCAAAACGATCTCTTGTTTTGGCATACAAGTTGAGCTTGACATAAGCAAATCTTAAACAAACCCCAATGAGAAGTTTAAAATGGTAAAATCAAAGTTCAGAAACCCACATATCCACAAATTGCAATATCAATGGGGCCAAGGGAATCCCCAACTATCAGACAGTCTATGCAGTACAAAGTAACAGTCAAAGCTCTATCCACAAATCTCTTTTAAATGTGCATTTATCATGAACATAACACAAAAAACATGTGCATGAATACAAAAAGAAAGCTCCAATGGTAAATGAACCATAGAAAAAGAAGAGGAAAGGCTTCTTTTTATTTTCCTTTTTTGGGGGCTGGGTGGGTGGGGAGGGGAGGGGAGGGCTTGTAATTTTGCTAACCAAATCAGTTGACAAAACAAAGTCCTTAAGACTTAAAGAGCACTAGTACACTGTGCTGCCAATGAGGATGGAGGCTACACCATAGGAGATTGGACAACCAAAGAGTTAATTAACAGTAATATTGTCATCGTAAAGAGAAACACAAAGAGTTTTAAATAAAAGATTAAGAAAATTATGTGGTTCAAACTACCAGGTTCTGTAGATCTATAAACCATGAGATGTGATTAACCAAAAGCATCTTGAATGATTAGACCACATACAAAGGAATTTTCCTGTCATAGAAAGGTTTTTGAGACCAGAAGATTCAACAATATCGACAAGCTCCAGGTGGATGATGAATTAATAGAAGACAAAGCAAAAATCAAAGAAGAGATTCTGAGCTTCTACCAGAACCTGTACACAGAATGAGGGATGGAGACCTACAACTAATTTTGAAAGAGTTGCTACACTTTCAGGGGAAGACAGGGAGATGCTAGAGAAAGTCTTTGACGAAGTCGAAGTACATAATGTTATTCTTTCATGTGCCCTAGATAAAGCTCCAGGTCCAGATGGCTTCACATTGGTTTTTCCCAAAAATCCTGGGAGTTCATCAAACCAGAGGTGATGGGGGCTCTCAACCATTTCCATCAGCAATGTTACATGGTGAGATCATGCAATGCTTCTTTCATTGCCTTGATCCCTAAAAAGAAAGGGGCATATAGGCCAATAAGCCTCATTGGAAGTGTTTATAAGATTGTGGCCAAGTTGCTAGTAGAAAAGCTGAAGAAGGTTATTGGTAAACTTGTGTTCAGTCACCAGAATGCCTTCATCATACATACACAGATCACAGATGCAGCACTTATAGCTAATGAGACTTTAGATTGGAGATTTAAAACTGGAGATCCTGGTATTATGTGCAAGCTGGACATAGAGAAGGCTTTTGACAAACTTAACTGGTCCTATCTAATCTCTATATTGAGGAGGATGGGATTTGGAGACTATAAGGTGGATCAGATTCAGCATCTCAACAGTGAATTACTCAGCTTTAGTCAATAGGGAACCAGTGGGCTTCTTCTCCCCTCAAAGAGGGATCAGGAAGGGAGACCCACTCTCCCCTTTTTTGTTCATTCTAGCCATGGAGGGATTAAGCAAGATGCTTGAAAAAGTCAGAGAAATGCAGTGGATTCAGGGATTCAAAGTAGGCTCCAATATTGGAAACTCAGTCACTATTTCTCACCTGTTATATGCCGATGATACTTTGATCTTCTGTGAGGCAGATAAATCGCAAGTTATGTACCTGAACCTCAGTCTTCTCCTCTTTGAAGCTCTGTCAGGGTTACATGTAAATGTGCTGAAAAGCATAATTTACCCTATCAATCAAGTGCCTAATGTGGAGGAGCTGGCAGGCATAATGGGTTGCAGCATTGGGACTCTACCTACAACATACTTGGGCCTACCATTGGGTGCTAAATTCAAAAACTGTGAGGTATGGAATGGGATCATTGAAAAATTTGAGAAGAGATTAGTCCCACTTTATCAGATGATATTTGTAGGTGTTGCTATTTTCCTTCCATAGGAAGTTTCTCCTGATTCTATCCAATTGCTTTAGTACTTTCTTTGGAATGGGAAACAATGACATGAAGTATGTTGGTATGCTGTCAAGCACACTACTGATGAGAGTTAATCTGCCACCAATGGATATATATTGAAGCTGTCAGGAGGTTAGTAGCAACCCATAATAAATGCCTATTAATGAAGTGGCTCTGGAGATTTGGCACGGGAGATTCAAGCCTATGGAAGGAAGTGATCATTGCAAAGCATGGGAAAAAAGATAACTGGAGCACTAAAAGTACTAATGCACCTTATGGTGTGGGTCCTTGGAAGTACATCAGCAAATTGGGGAGTGAATTTTTCCGGTGCATCTACTTCAAACCAGGCAATGGGGCTCACATAAGATTCTGGAAAGATAAATGGCTAAACAACTCACCACTCATGGATGAGTTTCCTAGCCTAAATCAGATTGCTATACACCAGAACTCCTCTATAGCTCAAAACAGAAATGGTAGCAATTGGGATGTTCACTTTAGAAGAGCAGTGCAAGACTGGGAAATTGACAGCCTATTTGATTTGCTAGCAAAAGTGGAGGGGTATACTATTGATGTGAGCCAACCAGATACCATATGCTGGGGAAGCAAGGGCACCTTCACAGTAAAATAATGCTACAGGCAAACTGATTCCCAGAACCAGGTGTTAGATGCATGGCCCTGGAAGTTAATATGGAAGACCAAACTGCCTATCAAAGTCCTTTTGCCACAACTGGATTGACCTTAATGAGGCCTGCTTAACTCAAAACAACCTCAACAGAAGAGGTTTCCAGTCGGTCAACAGGTGTTATCTATGTCTATTATCTATGTCTGAGAGATGCAAAAACTGTCAACCACCTGTTTTTGCATTGCCGGTGGCTTTTGACCTTTCGAATATGTTGCTTTGCATTTTTGGCTTGATTTGGGTCATGCCACAGAATATGAAAGAGGCACACTTGAGCTGGAGTCTACGGAGAGTTGACAAGACTATCAAAAAAATCTGGTTGACGATCTCTGGTGCTATTTTTTGGTGTCTATGGAAGGAAAGGAATAGAAGATGTTTTGATGGAATCTCAACTCCAATTCACACTCTCAAAGCTAATTGCCTACTCAATCTTTTTTGCTAGACTAAATTAGCTTCTGTAATTAGCACCGACCAATTTTTGGACTTTGTTAGCTCCCTGGTCTTAGATTGACATGTAAAGGGAGCTACAATTCTTATTTTTTCTTTTTTCTGCATTTCATTACTTTTGTAACTTGCATCTCCTTGATGCCTTTTGCTAATGAAACACCTTATTTCATCAAAAAAGAAAGGTTTTTGAGACCAGATCGTTCTCAAGATAGAGAAACTGAATAAACACTAGGGTTCTCGTCTTGAATCTGGGAGTTCACTTTCAATAGCATAATTTTACTTGACCTCCTAAGCATCTGCTACAAGTCAGTCCAAGAGCAACTGACTTTGAAAGTTAATTGGCCTAAATAGTCAGAAGAAGAAACTAAATGCAAAACGAAAAAAAGGGGTAAACATTCCAACGAAAGGCTATAAGATCAGTTGCTCTAAACATCATCCAGGAATATTGATGTTTATGCTTTGTGTACAAATTTTTGTAGGGTATCCAAGAGCTGTGCCAATGATATTAGTCCTCAAATAGAAGCAAAAAAAGCATTTTGGTCTGCACTGCTGATTCAGTTTCACAGTACGATCCTTGTACCATCTAGATCTGATTATCTTATTTGGAAGGGTGATACAAAAGGGAAGTTCACTGTTAAAAGGTGCTATAAACTTCAACGAAACCCCTCAGCCAGCATACCACCTTGGCCATGGAAGTGCATTTGGAGGAATATGGCACCTCCGAAGGCAGAATGGTTTGCTGGGTTGGTTGCTCATGGAGCACGTTTGACTAATGAATGTGTAGCAAATGTCCACTATGTGAGGCAAAATGAGGACATTAACCATCTTTTTGTTCACTGTTCATTCACCAAGCAAACCTAGGATCTCTTTTCCAGCATTATGGGAGTTAACTGGATAACGCTAAAGACAACTATGGAATTGCTACAGGCTGGTGCATTAAAGGGATGGGAACGATGAAAGTGAAAACTTGAAACTCAATCCCCTGTGCTATCTGGTGGATAATCTGGAAAAAATGCAAGAATTTTTTAAGGCAAAACTGATTTTGTAATTTGTATTAAGTACAGAAAATGGCTATTGCAAGTGACATAGATGCAATGATAGATTTTCTGAGTCTTACATTTACAGCTGTAAAGACCTTTGTAAGTTATTTTTCAGCATCTTCTTACCACTGGATGCTCAATATATTACGTTTAATAATAAAAAAAGGTCTCCTAAAGAAGATAACTAACAAAATCAAATAGGAGAAAACATGCTTCCAAGATTGGAATCGGTATCTAACAAATTCCATGGTTCCGGTAAGTGAATTTGTAGATGCTATGGAAACTTACTAAGTGATTACTTTCAAATTCAGAGAAACCAAGGAATTAACAAAAAAGGGGCGAATTTTGGTTATTTTCAACTGCTATCCCTACCTCATTTTGATGATCCATTCCATGATTTTAAACATCCAATTGCCTCTTCCAGTTAATATGATAAACTAAGTTGTCTCTCATCCATTTAAAGGCTATAATCAGTGTGGTATTATTAGAAAATGAGGGTGCACGTTATTAAAATTCAAGATTCACTTCAAACTGTTAAAAGAAATCTAATGAAGGCTGAGTGCCAATTAGACTATCTACTCAAGTTGACCCATCAGTTCATTTTGATGGAATCTAATGGCTTGGAATTTTGTACAGCTATTTTCTTCTATTTCCTGCAAATCAGATAAGCAGGCCATTATTAGCCCATTAATCTGCCCAGATTAAGTGCATGAAGAACATCTAGTTCCTATGAACCACTAGTGTATCCTAAGGTTACCATCTTCCAAAACTTGACGGCATTCAAGTTCCAATTAAAAGGACATAGATCTGAAACGATTTTAAGGCAGGCATTCAAGTTCCACCAAAGAAAACATAGATGAGAAACGATTTTTTCATAAGTTAAAAAAAGAAATACCTCCTTTAACTTATCAGGTCCTTCTATCATCAGCTCCTCAACTGTACTATAAGAATTAAGATCAATCACAGTATGATTCTGTGGAGCACTTCCATTTTCCTGACTGTTATTTTCCCATCCTTCTACCTTGCCTATTGCCCACTCTTCTTCGAATTCACTTGTTACCTGTCAGAGATTAGCTATTAGAATATAAGTGTATAAAGAAGTGTTTTTCTTTCTTTTGGAGAGGGGGATAAGTGGGTGGGCGATAAGCTAAGTATCATTTCAAAAGCGCATATAAAAGTTAATCATAAACAGCACAAAAATCAATCAAATTCAAAGATAGAACTCAATAATACTGCATCTTACTTGAAAAAAATTCCCAAATCAATCATTAAATGCCGAAGTGAAAATCATATTCAGAGTATGAAAGCACAACCTCCTCTAATCGAGAAGCTATAATCCTTCTATATTCTTTCACCAGCAAACTATACAATTCAGAGAAGTTTATATCATGTCTCTTATAATAAGACATGGGTCAGCAATGACTTCCACAGAGCCAGAGCGACCCACTTACACCAATATACAAGTCACAAAACCCACAAATTGGATTAAATTTTACAACCGGATATACAAAACCTTCTCTGATCATGTGTTCACTTAACTATCACATTATATTAAATGGAGAAAGGACGGTAGTAAACTTCCCGACAATATAAGAGAGGAGCATGCAGCAAGTGAGCAATTGTCACTCGATAATAAAGTTGGATTGAGAAACAGAATGTTGATAAAAAAAATAGCACCTTTGAGAATATCCTATCAAGATCCTGCAAGGGCTCTGTTCGCTCGAAAAAATAGATTAGATACTCCAATAGTTTCTGCAAATATTCTCGGTACAGCCTGTAAAAGAGAAAAGACAATAATGCAATATCATAAAATTAAAGAAATCATGAAGAGGAGGGGCAGAGGGTTTTCTACATCTAGATTTGAACTGCATAGGAAAAACAAGATTTCACCCAAGCAAACAAGCAATTACTGAAGTAGCTGTGATTTCAAAATTGTTTCCTGAAAGTCTATACTTCATGTAACTGTACTAAGAAACAGACTCTAAATGATATTATCTGATTTAAAAGACCGAACATTCTACACCAACTACAGAAATTTTTACCTTGTGGACTTTGCTTTACGGGGAATCTTCTGTGGTTGGGAAAATACATCAAGATAAGCTGTGTATTCAATTCGCGCACCAAATTTGGAGTTGTAATACTCATTAAACAATTCATGCAAGTCAAGGTATCGCCCTGAACCTTCCTGCCAAATATGCCATAATAGAAAAATGGAATATAAGACAACTAGTATCATACAATTACCAAGAAGCATACATGAAGAAAGCAATAAACACTTGGGAGGGGGGCGCACATCAACCAAACAGTTATTGCTTCAAAAGTTATACAAAGTGGCAACAAAGCATAAACCGACTGCAAAATCATTCAACTATTATTGAAAAATTCACATCAAATGCCAGCCTATATATTATATGAATGTCTAGTTGTCTCTTTTGCAGTGAGTAGACAAAGTAAGCTTAATTTCAAGTCTCAAAACCATACCTAGGTTCCCTGACAAGCTGTTAATAAACCCAATGACTGAGCATATGTTTCTAAACAACAGAATTGCCTCGTTGCAAAATTATAAGATCGGTGAACATTAGATTGCCATTTGTCTTTGACACAAAACTGCTGTATCAGATAACAGAAAATCCTCACTGTCAGGGAAGAACTAACCAAAAAAAAATCTGCCTAGCCAGCTGGCAGCTGCATATATTCAGCAGCAAGAAAGGATGCTTACAACGTAGCTAATGCCCGAAAAATAAAGACTTGTAAATATGTAGACAAAAATGTCATAAAGGAGTACTATATAAAGCCGCAGTATCTGTGAATATCTTAAGAAAGTTCACATTGAATGCAGAAATAATCAAAAAATTCAATACAAGCAGCTAATTTCCTGCCAAAAAGCAACAAGGAATAGATGAAGAGCGACACTAACCTCGCCACTAAACTCAATTTGTGGTTCTTCTTTGAGGAGCTGCTCGTAATCATCGCTGGCATCAATACCAACACGCGCAGCAGGATGCCTTCTGTGGTATTCCCGAATCTAAATATCACCAAGCACAAATAAACAGCGCAAGTTTTTCAAACTAAGCAACAATAGGATAGTATACGAGATTTTTAAAAAACGTGATTGTTTTGACCTCTTTTAATCTGTCATAAAACGCACTAAATACGTTTGTTCCAGTTGCAGTCTGGCCTCCTAGAGCTGCAATTTCATCCTTCCTCGCACCGTCTTTGTCTTCATAGATATCTACCTATAACACATACACACACACACACGCAAACACACTAATGATAACTTGACAAATTACTAAATTAAATTCAATTGCAGAAAGGAACGAGAAATTACCAGTTTATGTGTAGTGTCAATGATTTGCTCGATCATGTTACGAACGCGGTGGCTCTGGTGGAGCCGGTCCTTGTTAGTAGCCGGCTCGGTCTGGAGATCCTTGACGACGAGACGCTCGAGCCGCTCAACTTCCTCGTGCGATGCACGAGTCACCTCCAGTAGAGTCGACGACATTGTTCTTCGACTTCCACTGTTGGCAAGTTACGTTTTGCAAAGGATTAGGGTTCTGTCACTTTCTTTTCACCAAGAAAAGTGCCGGTCCAGGGAGGTCGCTTTTGCCGGGTTGGAGTTGATTGATTTGCTCATCTATCCTCTTTATTTTTATTTTGAAAACCTAAAACATCCGTATGTTCAAAAAACAAATTCCTTTTTTATTTTTTAAAAATATATTTGGTCATAAAATTTGCAAATTTTTTAAAAAATTTCGAAAATAGAGGCGCCGTTGTTTGTTGATAGGAAAGAGAGGTTGAGAACGAGAGACACAAAGGTAAGACCTAAGAAAAGCGGACAAAGCAACCGAAGAGAGGTGAGAAAGACACTTGATATAAATTAAGAAAAGAGGAATCTAACGAGAGGCGAGTAAATGAGAAAATTTTATCCTAAAATGTAAGTCTAATATTTATACATGACCAATTTAGATTTCAGGTTGGATTGGATTAAAATTATATTAATTTGAATATTCGAACTTTTAAAAAATCTACCCCATATATGATCTTAATATTCGAAATCGAAAATACGAATAAGGCGGATCGTTTCGAATTCTACTATATCCAATCCAAATGCATAGTCCTACGCCCTATAGCTTCTTAAAAAAAGTGATTATATAAAGTCCAAAATAATTAATGTGGATTTAATTTTTCACATTAAATAAACTATTATATATAAAAATATAGAAAGTTGTCATTTGCCGAAATAAAAAGAAAAATAAAGAACAATATTTAATGGCAACTCATTTAGAATAAAATATATTTCCACTTTTTTATGCATATTGCTTTAAGTTTAAATTTAATAAATTTAACTCTTAATACTTACTATAATCGATTTTAATCTATTTTCTTATTTCTTTTACATCGATACTCTTTTTACGGAAATAAATTTATGTATCCTATGAGTTTTTCAACTACAAATAATATTTTACTTCTATGATAAAATTGGGAAAAATATTAAATTGAATTCTTCTGCTGATTGATTGATTCAAATACTTAATTATTTATTCTTAATATTAAGAGAAATCATTTATTTATTCTTAGTTTCTTCAAAATTTTAATCAAGTTTTAAATATCTAGTATTAACATGAAAGGATTATAATTATATTTTTTTTTAACTGGATTATAATTATGTTACTTATTCAATAAAAACAATGATTCATCATATGATTTAAAGTCATAAATATTTATGATTCTTATATAAGTCACATAAGAATAATTTACTGAAACAAGTTTTAATCAATCTCAAAGTACTAAATATTTGAAAACATATTACAGAAGGTATTATTTTTAACTATGATACATTACAAAGGTAAAGAATTTATATATGACAAAATTTTATTAGATTTTATAATTTGAAATACTAAGATCTCTTGCATAATTCAAATAAGAAAATATTCAACAAGCAGCATCTTAGTTTATTTCACAATATAAATCTTAGGAAAATAAATAAACTATAATTTTATTTATTGTGAAATATATTATTAACGTATGAAAGAATCATCAATATTTACCTTATTGCTTTTTTAATAGTACGAAGGTGGTAGATTGGCTTCCTAATGGATCTCAAGGGATCACTTTGAATAGTGCAGAAATATATTAGAGTGATCGATTTGCAATATAAGCTAAACTATTCGTATTTTGGCTCAACTTAGCATCATATGTTAATGAGTTATAAGTAAATAGAAATTTGATTTTTTTTGAACACTAATTCAAAAATACATGATGTGTTATATAATTCATGTCTTGATGTGACTACATGGAATCGGTATTAGAGGTGTTGTTGGCTTTAGCATCAGAAAGCAATATTACGTGGTTGAAATGAGCAACCCATGATTCCGATAATGTTTCTTTATACAAGCTTCCAAAAATAGTGGTCATGTTGTCACACTTAATTTTTACATATTCGAAAGTAGTATAAGGGAGATTTTCTAATTTAAATGATATTATTTAAAATAAAATTATTTATTTATTTCAAAGTTGCAATTTGGAATATTTTATTGGTGTCCCAAATTATCGGTTTATTTTAAATCCCAAATCGAGAAAAATCCGACTTTTCTTTTGATGTTTGCGAACCAGAAATTCTGCATAAGGAATTCTATTAATTCGGGGAAGGTGATAGGCATCCCCGGATTCTGTGGTTCTAGCACGGTCGCTTATATCGTTAATATTGGCCTATTATCTGATTTACTACATGTTTTAACCTATGGTATATTTTAACTTATTAACCGCTTTTAATTATTTTAAAAAAATTCAACGTTATTTAAAACACGCCTTGAACCACGTCACATGAAATGCACCCATGGTCCACGGTATATTTTATTTAACGTTGTTGAGAATTGGAGTTGGGTCACATGAAATGCACACCCGAGTCTAAGGAAATTAATTTAAATTACGCGCCTAAAGCAACTACGCCCTTCCAAGTTTGCGAGGGCCATGAAAATTTCAATTAAGTAACACACCTCGATTTCTAAAGGATTAAAATTAATTAAATGAGGTCCAAGGGTTTTAAGATTTTATTTGGCATGGCACACCTAAAATTATTCTAACAAAAGAGTTTCTAAATTTAATTTTTGAGGACTATAAATTATATATTTAGCTAATATGACACACCTTAAACTAATTAGAAGAAAAAACTAGTTATTTAAAGACTAAACCATTGAATCTTTACTTTTAAATGAATGGTCTAAACTAACTTAATCCTTAACAAACTTGCATTACAAGAGGTCAAGTATTCAATTATTTGGAAAGCCTAAACCTACGGTAGGCCCAAGTGCCATTTGTGAGATCACACGGCAAAACCAAAAGAAAGAGCCGCATCGGGAGTAGAATTAACAATAACATTTAGTCTAAATGGGCTGAAATAATGGTCCAGGTATGAGACCTTAGGCAGGAGCTTTGGAAACCAAGTTATCATAAAGGGCTCTGGAATTCATATAACTCATTAAACATAGATATGCATGGTAAATGAGACAAACATACTTAAACTGAAATGCCTAATTTGAAACTGAGCCATTCGACTTGGGCCTGTTATTTGGCATCATTTGAGGCCCAACAAACACACTACTTCATGTCAGCCCCAAATTTGCTTTGCACATTTAAACACAAACTGAATACCATGCTGCAATGTTCAGCCTTATCACAACTTAACATCATCAATCTTTACTATCAAAACGTAATGGAGTTCAATCTTATTCAAAAACCCTTAACTTGATTTCAAAAGATATGCACATGCTTAATGATATAGATTCAAATGAAGGTTTTCAGCAATGACCCATAGCCTTTCAGCTCATTCATCTTTAAAGGACATAAAACAGCCTAAATCATTTGTGAAGAATATCCTGGAATCTAATATCACTAGGAGTACAACATCTTACTCAAAAGAAACCTAAAGTGGCATTAGCTGTTTTACATTGATCTCATACATGACAATACAACTATCCAAATTCATGAGAAATTGTTCAAAACAAACTGAAATTACAAGTACAAATAAGAATCCAATTACAATTCCCAACACAAGTCTCAATTGTTCATGGCATAATGCTAAAACAGAAAAAATGTATTAACAAGTTGAATGAAAAAGAAAACAAGGAAAAGCATCGAGTAAATGTGAATATCTTCATTTCTTCAAGCCAAACGAGCCATTCTTACATGTTCAAAATCATAAATATGTACCCGAATACAGCAAGTAAACAACACAAAAGCCTGAGGTTGTGAAGAAACAACAGTAGTAGCTCAACAAGAAGAGAAACAAATAGTAGTAATGCAACAATGCTAGATCAGCAAATCAACCAAACTTTCAAACCAGCTCAACCAATCTAAAACCTAGATACTTGATTTAGAACTTTCTGAAATTCTAATAGACCAAAAGGAAGCAAAAACCAGAAACCAAAAGCCAAGTTTTCATCAAAATTTTAGTGTTTTAAAGCTTGAAAGAGATTCCAGCTGTTTACTAACTTTTCAGTATTTTTTAATCTCTAAAATTCTGACTTGAGAATGAAGTTACAATGCCTTTATAGGCAAGCCAGGGCATCAGAAAATGAGTTTAGTTTTACCCACTAATCCTTTTGTAATTTTTATTTTTGCAATTATATCCTTAGTTTAAAATTAGTATTTCAAAATCAAACCCAATCCCACCTTCCAGGAAGCTTCCCAAATCAGTTACAATATATTCCCTAGCCTAAAATTCTTGAATTAACCCTTAGACCCTCTGTTTTTACCTCTGGAACCAGATGGGTCAAAATTGGCCCAAGGTTCAACCCTAAACCTGGTCGGTTTAGCATTTATTATGATCTAGCATTTGTTATGATATTCTTGGATAGTTATTGTGTGTTTTAAATTAGGACTACAGGACGGTATCCTGGGAGATTCCCCTGCACATGTTATGATTGGGGTGAGAGTGCGGGATACCAGGAGATCCCCGTCACATGTATTTATATATATTGAGGATACCAAGATATCCTCTGGATACCAAGAGATACCCGACACATGTATTTAAAGAGATCCTCGGGATACCAAGAGATCCCCGGGATACCAAGAGATCCCCAACACATGTATTTATATATATTGAGGATACCAAGAGATCCTCGGGATACCAAGATATCTCCGGTTTACCTATTGAGGATACTAAGAGATCCTTAGGATACTAAGAGATCCCTCGTGTATATGGTGAGGATACCAAGAGATCCCCGGTTATTATTTCCCGTTGTAAGCGGCATTTCCTTGTATTGTCTTATTTTTGCTTTCTACTTCTGTATCCCTAAATTATCCTATTTAGATTTTTGTTGTAGACTGTATCTGTATTATTTCTTTACCCTATCATTTATTATGTTTTACCTCAGTAGGGCCCTGACCTTACTCGTCACTACCCGACTGAGGTTAGTCTTGGCACTTATTGAGTACCGCTGTGGTGTACTCATACCCTTTCTGCCCATGTTTTTCATGTGAAGATCCAGTTACCTCCACCCAGGCGCATTATCCATGAGGCAGGGAGAGCTACGGAGATTTTGAGGTACATCTTCCGCGTCTGCAGACTGAAGAGTCTCCTTCTTTACTCTATCTTGTAGCATTTAGCCTTCTATCGTACTTTTACTGTAGACATTTCTGGAGATTAGAGCACTTATTGTATTCTTCTAGCTTGTGTTCCCGTGAGTTTCTGGGGTTTGGGGTGATATTGTAGACCTCCGCATTATTGAGTTGTATATGCCGAGTGGCACTTATATACAGTTTCCTTCTAGTTATTTGGTCTTAATTATTTATTTTCGCTTCATTTGGCTTACCTAGTCGTATGGACTAGGTGCTATCATGACATGTTCATGGAGGGTGAACCGGGGTCATGACAAGTTGGTATCAGAGCTTTATGTTCATAGGATTCACAAAATAGAGGTCGGTTTATTAGAGTCTCGCTGATTGGTACAGAGACGTCTGTACTTATCTACGAGAGGCTATGTAACTGTTAGGAAACTTCATTTCATTTGTTTTTTGTAGTGCGAGGGTTTTCATATCACAACTAAAATTCGGTCTTTCTATTATCTCACAGATGGTGAGGACACATTCTATGCGACGTGATCAGGCACTCGCACCCCCTGCTGCAGCCGTAAGAGGCCGGGGCCGGGGTAGAGGCCGAGGACGCGCACGTGGTGCAGCCAGAGCACCTGCGCGATCTGCCGCCGAGGTACCACCAGCAGGTCCAACCGGAGGCCAGACACCCAACACACCCTACTACTACTACTGCTGCTACCACTACTCCAACTCTCTAGGAGACTCTGGCATAGTTCATGAGCATGTACACTACCTTTACTCAAGCAAGGTTGTTTCCCCTTTTTGCGGCCATATCTCAACCTGGGGGAGGAGCATAGACTCCCGCCGCCCACAGTCCTGAGCAGCGAGTGCATGTTGAGCAGGTGCTAGAGGTTATGCATGTGCCGCTTGCAGTACTAGATCAGCCCCGGGATAGGGCAACAACTTCTGAGGATGAGCAGCTGAGGCTTGAGAGGTTCAAGAAGTACAATCCTCATGTATTCAGGGTCTAGCATCAGAGGATGCTTTGGGTTTTCTTGATGAGTGTTACCGTATTCTCCGTACCATGGGTATATCAGGATCCAACGGGGTTTCTTTCACAATCTTCCACCTTCGAGGGGCCGCCTATGAGTGGTGGTGTACCTATGGGTTAGACAGTCCAGATGAGGGTGCTTCACTAACTTGGTCTCAGTTCTCAGAGTTGTTCCTGCAAGAGTATGTCCCTCACAGCTTCAGGGACGCATGGCGTGTAGAGTTTAAACATTTGTGCCAGGGTGCTATGACAGTTTCACAGTATGTTGTCCATTATACCAGCTTGGCTAGGCATGCACCAGCTTTGGTTGCTACTATTCGCGAGAAGGTTCGCCAGTTATTGAGGGGGCTTATTCCTAGCATCAGATCTAGCATGGCTCGTGAGTTGGAGATGGATGTTTCTTATCAGCAGGTGGTGAGCATTGCTAGGAGGATCGAGGTATGCATGCTAGGGAGAGAGAGGAGAGGGAGGACAAGAGGTCTAGAGAGTTGGACCACTATTCTGGTGCCCGTACAGGTTGTCATGGTAGGGGCTATATGGGTAGCCCCATTCATTCAGCTCTTCCTACAGCTAGCAGTGCTCCATCTCCTCCTGGGCCTCAAGAGCCTTACTATGCACCTCGGGTTTCTAGTGCGCCTTCTGCGCGGGGTGCATTCGGAGGTCATTCTGCAGATCTGGCCCTAGCCAGTCACAGCCACCACGTCCCCCCAGAGCTTGTTTAGAGTGTGGTGACACACGCCACGTGGTGAGGGATTTCCCTAGACTTAGGAGGAGTGCACCCCCCACAGACTTCCCAGCCGCAGCGTGATACGCAAAGTTCCCAGGCTATAGTTACAGCTCCAATTGCCGCCCCACCCGCTCAGCCAGCTAGAAATGGAGGCTGGGGAGGTAGAGGTTGCCCTCGAGGGGGAGGCCAGGCCAGATACTATGCCCTTCCCACTCGTGTCGAGGCTGTTGCCTCCGATTCTGTCATCACAGGTATTATATTGGTTTGCCACAAAGATGCATCGGTTCTATTTGATCCATGCTCTATTTACTCTTATGTGTCCTCTTATTTTGCTCTGTATTTGGGTGTATCTCGGGATTCTTTGAGTTCCCATGTTTATGTTTCCACTCTTGTAGGGGATTCACTTGTTGTAGACCGCTTTTATCGGTCATATTTGGTTACTATTCGTGGTTTTGAGACCATAGTAGACTTATTACTACTCGGCATGGTATATTTTGATATTATTTGGGCATGGATTGGTTGTCGTCCCATTTTGCTATTCTTGATTGTCACGCCAAAATCGTGACGCTGGCTATGCCAGGTGTACCGCATGTTGAGTGGATTTCTACTTTATATCACACTCCTAACAGAGTTATCTCTTTTCTTAAAGCTTAGTGTATGGTTGCGAAGCTGTGTGCCGCATACTTAGCTTATGTGAGAGATGTCGGTGTTGATACCCTTTCTGCTGATTCAGTCCCAGTGGTGAGGGATTATCCCGATGTATTTCCAACTGATCTTCCACGCATGCCACCTGATAGAGACATTGATTTTGGCATTGATTTGTTGCCGGGCACTCAACCCATTTCTATTCCTCCATATCGTATGGCTCCTCCTGAGTTGAAGGAGTTGAAGGATCAGTTGCAGGAATTGCTTGATAAGGGTTTTATTCGACCCAGTGTTTCACCTTGGGGTGCTCCTGTCTTGTTTTGGTATTGCCTACAGGTTCAGAGTCTTATACTATCTATTGTGATGCCTCGAGAGTTGTCCTTGGAGCAGTATTGATGCAGGACGGTAGGGTGATTGCCTACGTGTCCAGGCAGTTGAAGATACACGAGAAGAATTATCTTGTCCATGATCTTGAGTTAGCTGCCATTGTTCACGCCCTGAAGATTTGGCGCCATTGTCTATACGATGTGCCTTGTGAGATTTATACTGATCAGAGGAGTTTGCAGCATTTATTCAAGTAGAAGGATCTAAATTTGCACTAGAGGAGGTGGTTAGAGCTGCTAAATGACCATGACCTCACTATTTTATATCACCCGAGAAAGGCCAACGTAGTGGCTGATGCCTTGAGTCGCATGGCGGAGAGTTTGGGGAGTTTGGCATATCTACCAGTATCGGAGAGGCCTATGGCGATGATGTTCACGCCTTAGCCATCCAGTTTGTGAGATTGGATCTTTCGGAGCCCAGTCGGATTCTAGCTTGCGTGATTTCTCAGTCTTTATTATTTAATCATATTAGGGAGCGACAGTATGATGACCCTCATATGCTTGTCCTTAAGGACAAGGTTCGGCATGGTGATGCTAGAGATGTGACCATTAACGAGGACGGAGTATTGAGGATACAGGGTCAGGTTTGTGTACCCAATATCGATGGGCTACAAGAGCTGATTCTAGAGTATGTCCACAGTTTGCGGTATTCCATCCATCTGAGTGTCAAGAAGATGTATCAGGACTTGAGACAACACTGCTGGTGGATGCAGATAAAGAAGGATATAGTTGGATATGTATCTAGATGCCTCAACTGCCATTAGGTGAAGTACGAGCACTAAAGACCGGACGGGTTGCTTCAGCAGATAGAGATTCCAGAGTGGAAGTGAGAGCGGATCACCATGGCTTTTGTAGTTAGACTCTCGTGGACCTTGAAAAAGTTTGACGCTATCTGGGTTATTGTGGATCGGCTGACCAAGTCCCCTCATTTCATTCTAGTGTGTATCACTATTCTTCGGAGCGGCCGACAGAGATTTATATCCAGGAGATTGTTTGTCTGCATGGTATTCCAGTTTCCATTATTTCAGACAGAGGTACTCAGTTCACATCACGATTTTGGAGGGCCATTCAACAAGATTTGGGTACTCGTGTGGAGTTGAGTAGAATATTTCACCCCCAGAAGGATGGACAGTCCGAGAGCACTATTCAGATTCTTGAGGATATGATCCGCGCGTGCGTGATTGAGTTTGAAGGGTCTTGGGATCAGTTCTTGCCATTGGCGTAGTTTGATTACAACAACAACTACCTGTCCAACATTCAGATGGCACCTATGAGGCCTTCTATGGTAGGCGGTGTAGATCTCCAGTGGGTTGGTTTGAGCCGGGCGAGGCCAGGCTATTGGGCACCTATTTGGTTTAGGATGCCTTGGAGAAGGTCAAGGTAATTCAGGATAGACTCCGTATACCCCAGTCCAGACAGAAGATCTATGCGGACCGGAAGGTTCGTGATGTTTCCTTTATAGTTGGAGAGCGGATTCTGCTCCTAGTTTCGCCTATGAAGGGCATCATGAGATTTGGGAAGAAAGGGAAGTTGAGTCTGAGGTTTAGCCCTTTTGAGATATTGAGGCGTGTTGAGGATGTTGCTTATGAGCTTGCCTTACCTCCCAGTCTGGCAGGGGTTCATCTGGTATTTCATGTTTCAATGCTCCGGAGGTATCATGGTGATCCGTCACATGTGTCGGATTTCAGTTCAGTCCAGATGGGCAAGGATCTATCTTATGTTGAGGAGCCAGTTGCTATATTGGACAAGCAGATCCTAAAGTTAAGGTCAAAGAAAATTGCTTTAATAAAAGTTTAGTGGCAAGGTCAGCCGACCGAGGAGGTGACTTAGAAGATCAAGCACGATATGCGCAATAGTTACCCTTACCTTTTCACTACTGCAGGTATGTCTTTATGCTCGTTCGAGGACGAATGAATGTTTAAGTGTAGGAGGATGTGACGACCCGACCGGTCATCTTAAGAATTAATGCCCCGATCCCCTATTTACTGCTTTTCCAAAGTTTATTTTTATTAATTTGATTTGTAGGGATGTTCGGTTTTGAGTTTCGGAAAGTTTTGGGATACTTAGTCCCTAATAAGAACTTAAGTGTTGGAAAGTTGTTTGTAGTCAAGAAAGTGGGAAGACAGTCTCGAAATGGAAATCTGATGGTTCTGTTAGCTCCGTTAGGTGATTTCGGGGTCGGGATCGTGTTCGGAATGCATTTTGGAGGTCCGTAACTAATTTAGGATTGGAAAGTCGAAGTTTGAATTATTGAAGTTTCTGGTCCTGTAGTGAGTTTTTGATCAGAGGGTCAGAATGGAATTTCGGAAGTTGCAGTAGTTCCTCATGTCAATTGGAACGTGTGTGCAAAATTTCAGGTCATTCGAACGTGTTTCGGTTAGGTTATTGATCGAAAGCGTCTTTTGATGGAATTTGAAGTTCTTAGACTCAAATTCTTGATTAATTCGGGTTTCTAGCGTTGTTTTAGGTGGTTTAAGGATTGGTACAAGTTTGGATAATGTTATGGGATACATCCGTAGATTTGGTTGAGGTCCCGGGGACCTTGGGTGTGTTACGGATGCTCAACGGAGCATTTTTGGAGTTGGGAAAAGTTGCAGAAAACCCTTCAGCAGTTGCAGGTCCAATTCCTTCTTCGCGTTCACATTGCTCCTATCGTGTTCGCGAAGCTCCGATATTTCCTTCCTCGCGTTCGCTTTCTCCTCCATGCGTTTGCGTAGAGTAATTCCAGGGGGAGACCAATTTCCTCATCGCGTTCGCGTACACCTTTTCGTGTTCGCGTAGCCTTGTCAGTTCAGTCCTCTGCATTTGCGTACTGCTTCTCGCGATCCCGAAGAGTATTTTTTGGAAACTTTTGTTTTCTTCTTCACAAATGCAAGCGTACTTTCGCGTTCATGATGCATAAAAGGCCTGGGCAGTTATAAACATTTTAAAATCCGACGGTTTGCATTTTTACCAAGACTCAAGTTTGAGAGCTCGAAATTGGGAGAGATTTTGAGGATTTTTCAGAGGAAACGATTGGGTAAAATTCTATACTCACTTATGCTTAAAATCCACTAATCTAATCATGAATTCCTTCTTAATTTTGGATTTTTTGAATAAGAAATGGGTGAAACTTCATAGACCGAATTGTTGAGTTTTGAGAGGGTGTTTAACCTCCGATTTGAGAGATTCTTATATGGTTAGACTCGTGAGGGTACGAGGATTCTGAAAATGTAAAAAATATCCGATTTCGAGATGTTGGCCTGAGGGGCATTTTGGTTATTTTACCTAATTTCATGCCTTAGCTTTGAATTAAATAGTAGAATTAGTTGCTTGAGATGTTATTTATGATGTGTAATTGAATTGAATATATTTGGACCGTTTGGAGTCGGATACTCATGGCAAAAGTGTGATTTCTAGTTAATTTTTGAGTCGGTTCAAGGAAAGTGGCTTGTCTAACCTTGTGTGGGGGACCTTTCCCCTAAGAATATGATATTTGGTAATTGAAGGTCTTGTACGTGAGGTGACGAGCGCGTAATTGAGCTAATTGTTGAAAAATCCAGTTTCACTTGAAGTATTTAAATTGAGTTTCTTATTTACTCGTGTTACTCTAATCGCAAATTTAGCCTGTGTTAATTTGGAAAAAAGCATGTTTAGTTGACCTACTTGCCTATTTGCTTAAACTGCCTTGTTTGTATTCGGTGGAGCATGTTAGGCTAGAATTACTAATACTTTTTATGAGTTTAGCATTTATTCTGATATTCTTGAGTTGTTATTTTTTGTTTAAACTGGGACTACGGGACGGCATCCCGGGAGATCCCCCTGCATGTGTTATGACATGGGCTGAGAGTGCGTGATATGAAGAGATCCCCGGCACATGTATTTATATATATTGAGGACACCAAGAGATCCCCGACACTTGTATTTATTTATATTGAGGATACTAAGAGATCCCTGGCATATGTATTTATATATATTGAGGATATTAAGAGATCCTCGGGACACCAAGAGATCCTCGGGATACCAAGAGATCCTCCGGATACCAAGAGATCCCTCGTATATATCTTGAGGAAACCAAGAGATCCTCGGGATACCAAGAGATCCCCGGTTATTATTTCCTATTATAAGCAGCATTTCCTTGTATTGTCTTATTTATGCTTTCTACTATTGTATTCCTTAATTATATTGTTTAGATTTTTGTTGTAGACTTTATCTATATTGTTTCTTTACCCTATCATTTATTATGTTTTACCTCAGTAGGGCCCTGGTCTTCCTCGTCACTATTTGACCGAGGTTAGACTTGGCACTTACCGAGTACCGTTGTGGTGTACTCATGCCCCTTCTGTTCATATTTTGCATGTGCAGATCTAGGTACCTTCACCCAGGCGCCTTATTCTTGAGGTAGGGAGAGCTACGAAGACTTCGAGGTACATCTGCCGCATCCGTAGATCGAAGAGTCTCCTTCTTTACTCTATCTTGTACCGTTTAGCCTTCTATCATATTTTTGCTGTAGACATTTCTGGAGATTAGAGCACTTACTATATTCTTCTAGCTTGGGTTGCGGTGAGTTTTCAGGTTTTGAGGTGATATTGTAGACTTCCGCATTATTGAGTTGTATATGCCGAGCGGCACTTATATATAGTTTTCTTCTAGTTGTTTGATCTTAATTATTTATTTCCACAAGTTATCTTATTTTCCCCATCGTTAGGCTTACCTAGTCATAGGGACTAGGTGCCATCACGACATGTTCACGGAGGGCAAACTGGGGTCGTGACAAAATGGATGATGTTTTATACGTCAATACCACACAAGAGGGGGTGATTTATGTGGTGTCTAATTTTTCGCTTAAACTGGTTATTGAAGGACCTGGTTCTTCTATGTGTTCCTTCTGCCATTGTTGTAAAATAATAAATGTATAAATTAAAGAACACAAGTATTTTAAGTGGAAAACACCCGACTCAACAGGCGAAAAAGCCAGGACCTACTACTCAATAGGATTTTTCTCGACACTTCACCAAATCACTGAGCCAAAAAAGCATTTCTAAAATTCTTTATAAACCTAAGGATCACCTCTAATTCCATTGTAGCAACCAACCTCTAACTGTTGCGACAACTTCAAGTTAACTCTTACTTGAATACTCAAAGTACCTATTACAATTGCTTCTAGATAAAGCTGAAAGGTATAATATTAAAAGACCTACTAAAATTGAACTAAAAATAAAGAAAGACACATAAAACTCTTTATAGAACTGGTTCTTCAATCCGGTTCATGTAGCTTCAGGTTTGCGCACTTGAATCACACACGAACTGCTTGCAGAAAGCCTTGCTATTTTGCTCTCAATTCGCATTTAACTTTTGCATTTTTGTACCACACTTGTAGTGTGAGAACATCCTGCAATTTATACAGTTAATAGATGAAGAAATAGCTAGAGTTCTGATGTATGTCTTCATTGGTGGAAGAGTTCTAGTTGATTTCAACTTCTAACTCCTTCCCTATCTGAGATAGTATTCTCTTTGATTAAGGAGTCCTTCTCCTTATCAATTATGCATCCCACATGCTCTAATCTTCCCGTTTTATGAACCTGGGGGATGGACCTGGTTTATGTCTTAGTTCCTTTGTCAATCCTTAAAACTTAACCTTTAATTGGGCCAAAAAATTCCCCTTTTTTTGATGGTGACAAACTCTGTGCTTTTTATAAACTTAGGCCCTGCTAGAACTCAGCTCATCACAATGTAAAATTAGAGTTTTTTCACTTATCATTAAGGACTAGGTACATTAGGTTACGAACATCACTGTTCAAAGTGTGCACAATTTTTTCCCCTTTTGGCATCATCGAAAAGTTGCATAAAATGTGAGATAACCATATTTTAAAACTTACTCATGTCCACTGGGGCTACTTCAAATGCAACCATGAACTAATCATCATAGATCAAGCTAAGAATTTTAACCATCAAATAAATATAAACAAACAGTTAGAACAAAAGACAATAAATTTCATTGATGATTGATAAGATTCTACTACAAAGCGTAAAAAGAAATAAAAATACTGAAAATATGAGCAAAAGAAATAAAAAATCCCGAACTAAGTCACTGGTTAATCTATACTAGGCTAGGAGGCTTAAGGCTGGGAAGAACTAGGTGCTTGGTTTTTGACTTGGAGGAGTTTCAGCATACCTTGAAGAATGCCATCATTCTTCTCTTTTTTCTTGCCAGCTCAGTTTTGAGAGCATATCTCTTAGTCTCCACCTCAACCAACCTTTTCTTCAACCTTTTAGTCTCAGCATTCTTAGCCCTACTTTCTTGCACCAAGGCTCTGACCTTATTATTCACTTGTACCTTTTGGATGAACTAGGTTCTTTAGGAGTGACATTGACTTCATAAACACGAGCAAGCGGAGTATTAATCCAAAAATGATCCATGCTTGTATTAACCTCCCACTTTTTCACAGGTACATTGAAATGTGCAAGTACAGTTGTGAGAATGAAGCCATAGGAAATTATATGAGTTTTGGTGCCATTGATAGCTCGATCAAGAAGCTGGATTATAGCTTTAAGTCATTTTCTTCTACAGATCTGCGGGGGTTTCCTCTACAAATGAACCAGGTTCATCTCTCCAAACAACCATTGCACCTACATCTTTGGTTAAACTCACAGGAGTGGGTAAGGAATCAACCACTCTTGTCCTATTTTCCCTCACAGTACTCCTAGCACCCTTTCTCTTTTTTTTTTCATTTTTACCACCAACTTCTCCAGATTCTGCGTTCTCAACACCTGTTATAGATCCTACAAGTCTATTTTTCAAATTTACAGCAACTTTAGAAATTGTCTCAGGAGAAACTTTAGAATCAGAAGATACATGTTTAGTTTCAGAAGAACCACTTTCTTTCTTACCCCTGAGTAATAGATTTAAAGGAATCTAGGTAGTTTAATATGGTCAGGAGCCTTGAACGTAACTGGTTTCACTTGTAACAGATAAGTTCACAAGAACTTTGGTATTTGGTAGGACTCTAATCATGATCCAAATATAATTATTTCAAATTATTCAGAGTGTAGAAAACATAGCGTGTTATCTTGATGAACCAAGTTCTTCACTGATAATTCTCTTGTGTAAGTCTAAATTTGCCAAAATAGAGAAAATATCACTAGAGATTAATGAGTCATTTTAACAGATGGCACACGAGTATACTATGGAAAGTATGAGCATGATCAAGATCTACTCTAACTATACACAATTTTACAAATTTTCTAACCAAAAAATTTTTTTTTTTTTCATTTTTTCTTTGTTTAACCTTAAACTGGTCCTTTTTAGGTGATCTTAATCTCCCTAATTTCAACTTGTTCCTCTCAAAGTTATCTCTACTTAAGGCTTTTGAGAAGATGCCAGCAATTTGCTTGTCAGTAGCACAAAAATCCACGGTGAGCCTTTCCATAGTTGTTCCTCAAAAATGGTGCCTAATATCTATGTGCTTAATTCTTTTATGATGAACCAACTTTTTTGTCATACTAATAGCACTAGAGTTATCACAAAAAACAGGGATGCAACCAACATAAATTCCAAAATCCATCAACTACTGAGGTGCTCTTCCTATCCACATTGAAACCTGCATAGTCAACGTCAATATATTCCACTAAGTTAAAGTTACTACCTTTTGGATACCAAAGGTAAAGGTCAGTAATGCCTTTCAAGTATCTCAATATTCTCTTGACAACAACCAAGTAGGATTCCTTTGGATTTGCTTGAAATCTAGCACAAAGCCCTACACCGAAAATAATATCAGGTCTGCTAGCAATAAGATACAAAAGAGAACCAATCATTCCCCTATGCAAATTTTGATACAGATGAACCAGGTTTATCTATATCCAATTTTATGGATGTTGAAATAGGAATGTCAATATCTTTGGATGTTCCTTACTAGTTTTGTTATTGAGGAATAGGTTCATGGACAAGTTCACTCGAGGTTTGAGGATCAGTTCCTCTCTAATCAGTACTCCCTGTCATGTTGCCTTGGGTGGAAGGACCTATTCCATCACGTGTTCCTTCCTGTGATGCATCTTCAGGATGGACTGTGGTTTTACCATTTGAGTTTCTTATCAGCCGAATATCTTCATTATCTTGTTCTCTCCTCTCAAAAACAATGTTAGTTTTTTTAAAAAAAATAACATATATATTTTTTCTACACATATAGTTCTTTTACTGTATATCTTATAAGTTTTATTATGTGAAGAATATCCCAAGAATACTCCTTTATCACTTCTGGGATCATACTTACCTAGGGAGTCTTTTTCATTATTGTTCACAAAGCACTTGCATCTAGATGCCCTAAGATGGGATACATTTAGCTTTCTCCCTTAAAGTTACTCATAGGGAATCTTCTTAACAAGAGGTATAGTCATGCAACTATTTATGATGTAGCATGCAAATATTCAACAAGCTTAGTATTTTCAAATTTAGTTTCATGATTAGACCTAATTGATGCAAGTTGATTATCTAGTTGTTTAGAGTTTTTCTAACAAAAGAAGTAAACATGTCAAATGCTTCATCTTTAGATGTTAAAAATAATGTCCAAGCTAACCTAGAGTAATTATCAACAAGCACCATCACATATCTTTTACCACCTCTGCTTAATGTCCTCATTGGATCATAAAGATCCATATGGACCAGTTCCATTGTTCTGGTAGTGCTTACCACTTTCTTGCATTTAAAAGAGGATCTTACCTACTTCCCTCCTGCATAAGCCTCACAAACTTTATCTTCCTTGAACTTGATGTTAGACAGCCCTATCATCAGGTCCTTGGAGACTAAATTATTGAGTTGACTCAGGCATGCATGTCCAAGTCTTTTGTGCCAGAGGAGGGAATCATTGTCCAACACACTTAAGCAAGTAAGTTCATTTTTTGAATGTGTGGATAGATCTGCAATGTATATATTGTGTACTCTTTTTCCCTACAAAACAATCTTGTCAATAGTAAGATTAATCACAAAATATTTGGTAGAGGAGAATGCTACCCAGTTACCTCTATCATATAATTGTGATACACTGATTAGACTGTAATTTTGCCATCTATCAAGTAGACATTCTCAATAGAGTGAGCATCAGTCTTCCTAGATTTCCAGCCTCAATGATCTCACATTTCTTCCCATTTCCAATTGACATTACCTCCTTTGAGGTCCTCAAGTGAAAGTAACTGGTTCTTGCTTCCTGTCACATGCTTTGAGCAACCATTATCCATGTGCCATTTTTTATCTGCTCCCTCTTCACTTGGACCCACAAAAGGAAATCAGAGGTTAGTCTTAGGAACCCAAACTAGTTTGGGTTCCTTTCTATTGGCAAAAGGGTGAATAAGATTCTTTTTAGCCCAACCTGGTAGACTATTTTTTCTTGAACAAATTCTTTATTCTTTTGACTAGCCTTTTCTTTTGCAATACATTCACTTTTATAGTGACCAATTTTACCACATTGTGTACAAATTATGTTCTCCAGAAGTGTGAGGTATTTGCTTTTAGGATCCCACTTAGGTGCAGGGGTCCCGTAGCTAAGTCCTCTCTTATTGCTACTATGGTGTTCATGTAGACATGAAAGTGCATCGAAGGACCTATTCCATTTATAGGTTCTATCTAGCTCGTGCTTAACCTTGTTTAGATCCTCCTTATGGAATCTTATCTGGTCATCTCTTTTGTACAACTCTTCTTTCATTTTTTCTAGGTTTCTTTCTAATGTGAGTTGTGTGTGATCAGCTTTCTTTTTACCTATTTCTAATTTCAGTTTTAGATTTTCAGATCTTAGCTCTAGGAAAGTGGTGTCAAGTTCATGAACCTGGTTCTGAACTCATCATTTTTACTATCTCTTTCACTAGCCCTAAGTTCCAGATTTTTGCACTTAGCTTTCAAAATCACACACTCCTTAGAGATTTGTTCCTTTTCATTGTTTAGATCCTCAAATTCATCAATGAAATCTAGGAAAAACTCAGATATCATTTATTTAGACAAAAATTTATTCTTGTCTTTGAGATGATTTTACTTACCTTAGATTCCTTATCGAACTCTCCAATTTCCATAAGTGCTTGTTCATCTCCATATTCATCCTACGAGTCCTCATCTGAGCTTTCTCCTTAGGTAGCAACCATAGCCTTTGTTCTTCTTGGATTGAACATGTTCCTTTATTCAGTTCTTTCCTTCCTCCATTCAATTTCCCATTGAAGGCAATTTTTGATGTGGTGATCAGTCTTCCCACACTTGTAACACCCCTTATTGGTTTATTTTTCAGGATCCCTTGGTTTGCTATAGCTTTCACTTCTTGAAGGATCATTTACTCTCATTAGGTACTTCTAAAGTCCTTTATGATCATGGTCATTTCACCCTCCTCTAGATCAACACCTTCAGTGATTTTGAATGTCATGCTCTTTTCTTTCTTGGGTACATCCATCTTTATGGTTTGCCTTTTAAGTTTATAGGCAGTGAGATTTCCAATTAGCTCATCCAACTTGATAGTAACAATGTTCTTTGATTCCTGATATATTTGCTTTCCCAAGTTATTGGCAAGACCCTTTTCAAGATTTTCTCAACCTTGTCTTCTTTAACAATAATTCTTCCAAGAGAGTTAAGTTCATTTGTTAGTGTTGTGACCCTTGTATACATCTCTTGGATGGTTTCTCATTCCTTCATGGTAAAATTCTCATATTGAGAATATATCAGTGTTCCTCTTGATCTCTTTACTTGAGAAGTTTCTTCATGGACCACTTGTAGAGTGTCCTATATATCCTTAGTTGTGGTACAACTTTGAATCATGTTGTACTCGTCTGGACCTAGTCCACACACAAGCCATTTCTTGGCCTTGGCATTATTTTCCTATTTCTTCAAATTTTCGACAATACAGTCAGCTCTTGTCTTTGGAACGTCCACTCCTTCAGTACTCTTCTTTGTAGTAGCTAGGGGACCATCAGTAACTATGTCCCAAAGGTCATAGTCTTCTCCTATGATGTGGTCTCTCATCCTGTTATTCTACCAGGATAATACTGGCCATTAAAGAGTGGAGGCCTAGCAGTGTATTGCCCTTCCCGGTTTCTAGGCGGTGCACTCATCTTGATATGTTTCTAAGGTGTTAGCCTCTTTAAGGATAGCTTGATCTAATACCAATTGATATTTTATACGTCAATACCACACAAGAAGGGGGATGATTTGTGTGGTATCTAATTTTTTGTTTAAACTGATTATAGAAGGACCTGGTTCTTCTATGTTTTCCTTCTGCTACTGTTGCGAAATAATAAATGTAGAAAGTAAAGAACACAAGTATTTTACGTGGAAAACATCTGGCTGAAAAGGTTAAAAAAACTACGACCTACCACTCAATAGGATTTTCCCCAACATTTCACTAAATCACTGAGCCAAAACAACATTTATAAAACTCTTTATAAACCTAAGGATTACCTCTAATCCCGTTGTAGAAACCGGCGTCTAACTGTTGCGACAACTTCAAGTTAACTCTAACTTGAATACTTAAAGTACCTATTACAAATTGCTTCTAGATAAAGCTGAAAGGTACAATATGCAAAGACCTACTACAATTGAACTAGAAATAAAGAAAGACACATAAAACTCTTGATGAAGCTGGTTCTTCAATCTAGTTCATATAGCTTCAGGTTTGCACACTTGAATCACACATGAACTGCTTGCAAAAAGCCTTGATATTTTTCTCTCAATTTCATGTTTAACTTCTGCATTTTTGTGCAACGCTTGTAATATGAGAATATCCTGCAATTTATAGAGTTAGTAAATGAAGAAATAGAGTTCTGATGCCCTTCTTCCTTGATGGAAGAGTTCTAGTTGATTTCAACTTCTAAGTCCTTCCCTATTTTGGATGTGTTCTCTTTGATTAAGGAGTCCTTTTCCTTATCAATTATGCGAATTTTTTAATCAGGAGATATTAAATACACCAAGTTAAACTTATCTTCTTCACGTGCATCCCACATGCTCGAATCTTCCCGTTTTTATGAACCTGAGAGATGGAGCACTAGGATGGACCTGGTTCATGTCTGAGTTCCTTTGTCAATCTTCAAAAATTAACCTTTACTTGGACCAACAAAGGATTTTATTGATAAATAGTACGGGTTACAACCCTATTCATCCCTTGATTCTTCATGTGGATTGTTCTCCATGATTCGAGGGCTGGATCAACGTATTCTCGAACCTAGGACGATGCGGGCTTCTCTAGATTATTTAATTTTCATGAAAGTCGATCATTGTATTGATGTTCTTCTTGAAGTATTTGATTATCAAGAATAACATCTATTGATCAAGACATTATTATATGCGTTGATCACCCAATAATTTACATTACTAAATTTGATGGGATTTTTTGATATGACCTCAATTTGCGAGATTATTGCTAATCAACTTGTTCATGTCTTTTTATATAGGAATTCCTCACATTGCTAAAAATGGAAAAGAAATAAAGAAAATTATCCTTTTCCCTCTCTTTGATGGAATTTAAGTATATGTTTCTTTTCATGAATTTTTATGATATTATTTTTATTACTTTGCCTACAAGAGAATGGAAAATCAAAAACTGAAACAAATAGGAGTTATTTGCCTTATGACTTAGGCTTCATTTTTTGTACTTAATAGTCTTAAACGTAATCATTAAGATTTCAGTCAATAAGTGTATTATTGTTATGTTGAAAAAATAAATAAATATTATTATGATATGACTTAGTTTTGAATACATATTCTATATGTTAAAATTAAACACTTACATCTCATATACTATAACAATCCTGCAATTATAACCCCTATGAGGTTTATCCATAATTAAGTATATTAAAATATCATTATTAAAAGAATATATACATATTTAGTGGAAATTATTATTTTAATTAAAAAAGAGAGTAAATAATTTTTAGATCATGTGCCTTTGTTTTTTGGGAAACAAGACATATTATATGATATTAAGTGTCATTACAAAAGGAGGTCATTATCAGACTAGGTTCTAAGGTAAATAGAGTACTACTATTTGCTAGACTAGTGGCAGATAACCTAGTAGAGGCGGGGATGTCCAACATTGCCAAATTATTCAAAATATTAACGTTAATTCGTATAGTTCTAGTAGTAGTAGTGCCGTTGGAATTTGACAGAACTAGGTCCTTCAACGATTCTGGCATATGTAAGTAGAAGCTCGGTAGTTGACGTTAGCCTGGTTAGATGCCTGCTTTGCTAGTTTGTGTGACACTTAATTTCCTTCAAGGTAAATGTGGCGGATTAGTGGATTCTCCAACCTTTTCATCCAGGACCTGCATTCAAAAATGATATTGTTATGAGGGTTATAATTGTCAGATTCAAGTAGGTTGATGATGTTTGCAACATCAGTCTCAATTTCTAACTTCATCAAATTATGCCCTGTTGCTAATTGCAGACCATATTTAATGGCGTGGAGCTCCAGAGAAAGAGGAGTGGTACCAAAGGAAATTTTACTAAATCCTAATATCTATTCCCCCTGGGAGTTCCTGAATACTCCACCAATAATACCCTTTCTATGATTGTTGAAATATGCACCCTCAATGTTCAGCTTAATAAAGTTAGTAGGAGAAAGACGCCAACGTACATCAAGGGTACATAGGCCTGGGGGCATTAGGATGGTCAATGGCATAGTGTTTGTATTCTAAATCTCGTGCACCAATGAGATTACTGAAGAGAGGTTTGTTGATCTTGTTGAACACGTTACTGTTTCTATTGGTCCACAATAGCCAAAAAGAAAAAGGTAAGAAGTCATCGTAGGATAATGAGTAGAGAAGGATATGAGGAGTTCTCTCTCTCAAGGCATCCGTCCAGTGCACGATAAGGGTGTCTAGTTGGTTTGTGTTTCGGCATATATCATTCCAGAGATGTATTGCATAAGGGCATTGGAGGAATATGTGGATAAGAGTCTTATTTTCCTAGCGACAAAAGATGCAGATGGGGTCGATTTGCATGCCAATTTGGTTGAGGTAAAGATCTTATAGGGAGTCTATTGTGCATACATCCCGTAGGAAATGTTTTACTTTATTAAGAGTATTAAGCTGCCAGATCCAATTGGAAGAGGTATTATCATTTCCATTGCCAAGGGGATAGAAAAGGGATATTATGGATTTATGGAGAATGATCCATTAGTGGTTAAGAACTAAAAGGGAGTATCTATAGAAATATTATAACAAGTTAGATTCGTAGATAGGATGATGTTACTGATGGAATATATACCACAGCGGAAGCAATAACATAATCTTATTCACGTTTAATCTAAATAACTAGCACGTACGGAGATTTTAGGATTACCTCTTGAAGAGTATACACAACAAATCTATGTCGTTCTCCAGTTCCTCGGTTGAAAAAGCACCAGCAGCTTTCCACAGTCTTCTACTGTGTTACCCAAATAATAACCGAAAATAGAGAATTTTGGGTGGGCAAAATTCTAGTAGAAACCGCTGTCAGAATTGTGTCAAAAACGTCCAGCCTTTATATGTATATATATAGCTGCGTTTTTTAGGTCAAAACCATTTTCAAAACTTGTTAGGTTTCCTTCTCCCACTAAGGGCCGGTTTCTACATTTTCTTTCCCACTCAGTAACAGTTTCCACTATTTCCTATTATTTAGGCACAATAGGGACCACATAATTTAATTAACAAGGCTTCATATTATGATATTAATTTCGAAATTCTGAAATTAACTTCCATCATAATAAATTACGAATTATTCCACTAAAAATTCGTAATTGTACTCCTTAGTTCAATTTCAAAATTCTTCCATAAAACCCTATTTAACTCCCCATGTTAAGATTCAGATACTAATCAATCAAATTAAATTAATGACTATTTAATTATCGGTTACTTCCTTTAGACTTACACTTAACTTATTTCATGTGCCGGATACAAAATCCACCGGCCGGGTTTACACATGAAAACTTATAAGCTTTCACAAAAGGAGTATCATCAATCTCAAAATCGAGACATGGATTCCATAAACTAATTATTACTTCGCCAATGTATATCAATGTTATCCAATTTACCCGGCTCATTGACTCGCGAAAGAATCTCGCCTTCTAATAAATCAAAACAATAAGTGACATACACAACTAATAATAATTATATCAGGATTAAGAGTATAAGTACATTTAATGGACTAGATAAATTATTTTATAAAGTCAGTATAAAACACTCATCACTACTTGATCCGTTCAATACATACAAAATGTATTAGCACAAGAAGTTGGAATTAAACCTTTCCCATAATCAAGATAAATTATATTTAATCTTGTGCTGCAATCATTCCGATGATTTGTCCAGTTCCATAATTAGATTGTGAACATTAACTTTTATGTCTTACAAGAACCGATGATTTAATCTTCCGTTTATAAGCTATACTCTATACCCTAAATCATCTACTATGTAAGCAATGGACGCACAAACCAACACATGATCTATTTAAAATAAAACTTTATTGAATTTAAACAAGTAATAAATAATTGTTCATAAAAAATACTATAACAATATGCATGGTTATAGTATATTCTATCAATCTCCCACTTAGACTAATAACCATGCGTCTGCAATTTTGACACCCATTCCTTCTACATGCTTATCAAAAGTCTTCTGTGGTAAGCTCTTAGTAAACGGATCTGCCAAGTTGTTCTCTGACACAATCTTGGTGACCACTACATGCCCTCTCTGCACTATATCACGAATTAAATGATATTTACGCTCAATGTGCTTTGCCGTCTTATGGCTTCGTGGCTCATTTGAATTTGCAACCGCACCATTATTATCACAGTAAAGTGTAATTGGCGCTTGAATCGAGGGAACCACACCCAACTCTCTCAGGAAGTTACCAAGCCAAAATGCCTCTTTGGTTGCCTCAGAGGCTACCACATATTCGGCTTCCATGGTGGAATCAGCAACACAAGTTTTTCTTGATACTCCTCCAACTTATGGCTCCACCTCCAAGACTAAACACATTACTTGAGGTAGAATTTCTAGAATCTCTGTCTGATTGGAAATCCGAATCAGTATACCCAATAGGTACGAGGTCATCTGAATGGTAGATCAACATGTAATCCCTAGTCCTTTACAGGTACTTGATTATATGTTTAACCGCCGTCCAATGCTCTTTCCCAGGATTAGACTGAAATATGCTAACGACGCCAACGGCAAAGCAGATATCAGGCCTAATGCATAACATAACATACATTAGGCTCCCCACAGCTGATGCATAAGGGACCGCCTTCATCTTTTTTATCTCTTCATCAGTCTTAGAAGATTGATCTTTAGATAGATAAATTCCATGTCTGAAAGGAAGAAATCCTTTCTTGGAATCATGCATGCTAAACCTGGAGAGTATTGTATCAATATAAAGACCCTGAGACAAGCCTAATATCCTATTCTTGCGATCTCGCAAGAGTTTGATCCCAAGGATATGAGTCGCTTCTCCCAAATCTTTCATATCAGAATGTGTGGACAACAATTTCTTAACTGAATTCAACATGCCTACATTATTTCCTATGAGCAGTATGTCATCTACATATAAGATCAAAAATGTCACTTTGTCCCCATCCCACTTTTTATATACACAAGATTCGTTAAGGCACTGATCAAAACCAAAAGTTTTTATCGCCTTATCAAAACAAGTGTTCCATGCCCTTGATGCCTGTTTTAGTCCATAAATGGACCTTTTAAGCTTACACAACATGTGTTCTTTGCCACTTTCCATAAAACCGTCTGGTTGCATCATATAGATGCACTCATCAAGACTTCCATTAAGAAAAACTGTCTTGACATCCATTTGCCAAATCTCATTATCATAATGAGCAGCAATAGATAAGAGAATCCTTATAGAATTAAGCATGGCTACCGGCGAGAAGGTTTCTTCATAGTCGATCCCTTCTTTCTGATTACACCCTTTTGCTACAAGTCTTGCTTTAAAAGTTTGTACTTTTCCGTCTACAACTCTCTTTTTCTTATAGATCCACTTGCATCCAATGAGTTTAACCCCATCAGCTGGTTCTACAAGATCCCAGACCTGATTAGAGTACATAGACTCCATCCCTGATTTCATAGCAACAACCCACTTATCGGCATCCTTATCATGTAGTGCTTGGTCGTAATTGACAGGTTCGGATGTAGGCTCCTCAGAGATCCTATCATATGATTCTCCCGAGAGCGTATAATGAAATGGCTGTCTTATTTCTCTCCCACTACGACTACGCACTACATCAGTTGCAACTACATCACTTTGATTTTGTGGTTGAACCACAACATCATCAGGAACCTGAGTTTGCATGCTATCCACAGGGATATCAACGACTTCTTCCTGTTGTGCAGTCTGCTCAATGACTCCCACTACTTTGTGGTAGTATGACTTTGGGAGCTTGTTCTTGTGGGACATTAAGTCTATTGACATTTCTCCCACTACTAAGGTGCAATGGTATGTCAAAATCGACTTAAGCGGTTTGGATATTGTCGTTTTGATTTTCAGATGATTGAGTTTCCATTCCTTTGATAAGTTCTTGTAAAACGAGTTTAGTTCTAGGAACATTGTTCATCAAATAGTCCTCTTCTAGAAACTTGGCACTGGTGCTAACAATTACATTTTTCTCTTTAGGACAATAGAATAAACCACCTTTCATCCCTTTTGGATAACCGATATACACATATACATCCGTTCTTGCCTCCAATTTATCCGTTTTCCCCTTTAGCACATGGACTAGACAACCCTAGACTCGAATATGCCGCAGACTAGGCTTGCGCCCAGTCCACAATTCTGTAGGGGTCAAGGGTACTGACTTTGAAGGAACTAAGTTCAGAACGTAATTCGCAGTTTCTAAGGCGTGTCCCCAAAAGAACGAAGGCAAATCGGAATAACTCATCATTGATCTAACCATTTCCATAAAAATCCTATTTCTTCTTTCAGCTACACCATTTTGTTGTGCAGTTCCAGTTGCAGATAATTGAGATGTAATTCCACATTATGATAAATAACCAATGGAGTTCGTATAGAGGCACTCCCCACCATGCTGATATCGTAGTGTCATGATATGTTTATTATGTTGCTTTTCAGTCTCAGTCTTGAATTCTTTGAACTTTTCAAAACATTCAGACTTTCGACGCAACAAATAAATACATCCATATTTTGAGTAATCATCTGTGAAAGTCACAAAATACTCAAAACCACCTCTTGCTTGGACATTCATTGGACCACACAAATCATAATGAAATAACTCTAATTTATCACTTGCCCGATTTCCTTTTGAGGGGAAGTTTTGTTTTGTCATTTTTCTTTCTAAACAAGATTCACAAGTTGGTAGTGCCTCCACTTTCAATGAACTTAAAGGTCCATCCCTGACCAACCTGGAAATTCTGTTTAGATTTATATGACCCAAACGCAAGTGCCATAAATATGTTTCACTCAATTCAAAAGAACGTTTTCTCTTACTTGGTAAATCAACATTACTTAATGTGTCTTTTAAAGCTAATTGTAGCCGAAGAGAGATAACGCTTATTGTGAGTAATAACACATTTATCAACATCGTGACAATTAAAATCATAACCATCTCTCATTGCGCTAGAAACCGAAATTAAATTCCTTCTAACGGAAGGTACATATAATGTGTCTTTTAAAGCTAAAACTATACCACTACCAAACGAAATACTAATATTTCCTAATGCTAAAGCTTGGGCTGGTGAACCGTCTGCTTGATAAACATTGATTTCTCCTATACTTAGCCGCCGAGTTGCCTTAAGCCGATGCAAATAAGTGCAGAGATGAATAGTGGCTCCCGAATCCACACACCATGACATGGTAGAAACAGCCGCCAAAAATGTTTCAACGACAAGTAGACGTAAATCACCTGGTTTGTTTTTCAGCTTGGCCAGATAAGTTGGACACTGCTTCTTATGATACCCGGGCTGCTTGCAGTTATAACACTTGCCCTTAGCCTTTTTCACACCAGCAGTCGCGCCACCAACAGAGGGTTTTTGAGCCTTTTTCTTTTTCTGCCCGCCTCTCGGCTTAGAAGAAGAACCTGCCTCAAAATTCAATGCCACGGGAGTAGCTTGGTACTTGGTAATAGTCTCTGCCAACTGCAGCTCATTCAGCAATTTCGCAAGGGACAAATCCATTTTGTTCATGTTATAATTCAGGCGAAACTGCTGAAAGCTGTCAGGAAAAGTCTACAGGATCATTTCAACCTGCCTGTCCTTATCATTGTTAGCTCCAAGGACCTCCAGTTCATTCAGAAGACTCATCATCTTGAGAACATGGTCCCCTTACCGATGAACCTTGAACTATTTTGGTATTCAGAAGGGCTTTCATGGCAGTCTGCTTAGCCACACGATTCTGATATCCAAACATTTCTTTGAGATTTTCAAGAATGTCTTAAGCAGACTCCATCGACTGATGCTGATGTTGTAGAACATTCGACATGGATGCCAAAATGTAATGCCATCTCATCAGCCTTAATCCATTTCTGGTAAGCCTTTTGTTCATCATCTGTGGCATCATCTCCAGGTTTTTCTGGACACACCTTATCGAGCACAAATTTGTACTATTTAGCAATTACAACAATATCCAAATTTTGTTTCCAATAAACATAATTTGGACCCTCAAGTTTGTTTTTGGTAAGAATGGCAATAAGGGGATTGAAAGCAGTCATTGTCAATCTGGGAGGCATTAAATATTTAAATAGATCAAATCAGTTTATATTATGAACATTAAAATTCAAAACACGTTATATATATAAAATCTATGCACCTTGAACAACAAATTTCGATGGGAAAGAAGCTATTCTTGCAATATACATATATAATGATAGATTTTTACTCCATAAACTTAATCAAGTCATATTCAGAGGGAGAGTAAACTGTTAATTTAAGCCAAGTGAATATTAACATTCAACATATATTAGTTCCATAGAACCGACATGCATACTCAGATGGAGAGTAAATACAAATAATCAATGACTAGTATAACATAGTGATTATTCATAATATTTTTATCCGATATGGAAGAATACATACGTCAACGTGTAAAAATATTATATCACTAATTTTTATGCCTGGGACCAAGGGAATTGATAACTAACAAAAAATTTCAGAATTTTAGAAAAACAGCAAAAACACCATCTAAACGGCCCCGAAAGCCCAAAAAACGGCTTCAGTCATGTATAAAATCCATGAGTATTGCTCACTGGGCCGTTTCGCAGGACCTGCCAAATTTAAGGTCAATCGGAGTTCGTCAACCTTTTGACCTCCGCTTAATTCGGCAAAACTTGCTTTTCCGTTTTACATGATAAAATTCAGCTTTCAGTTTATTCTAACTCAAAATCACCAATATTAAAAGGATACATCAAGTTTTAGAATAATCTATATTACCATAACAGATAATCACACCAAAAACAGTGCAGGTTTTCAGAAAAATAAACTTTGCATGTAATTCAAAACTTACATATAGAACATGATATTTATCCTTATGGTTTATTCTAATTATTTAATTAGACATGAGTAGGCTCTGATACCAATTGATGGAATATATACCACAGCGGAAGCAATAACAAAATCTTATTCACGTGTAATCTAAACAACTAGCACGTATGGAGATTTTAGGATTACCTCTTGAAGCGTAAATACAACAAATATATGTCGTTCTCCAGTTCCTCGGTTGAAAAAGCACCAGCATATTTCCACAGTCAGAATTGTGACAAAAAAGTCCAGCCCCTATATGTATATATATAGCTGCATTTTTTGGGTCAAATCCGATTTCAAAACCTGTTAGATTTGCTTCTCCCACTAAGGGCCGGTTTCCACATTTTTTTCCTACTCAGTAACTATTTCCACTATTTCTTATTATTTCGGCACAGTAGGGACCACAGAATTTAATTAACAAGGCTTCCAATTATGATATTAATTTCGAAATTCTGAAAATAATTTCCATCGTAATAAATCACGAATTATTCCACTAAAAATTCGTAATTGCACTCCTTAGTTCAATTTCGAAATTATTCCATAACCTTATTTGACTCCCCATATTAAGATTTAGATACTAATCAATCAAATTAAATTACTGACTATTTAATTTATCGATTACTTCTTGTAGACTTACACTTAACTTATTTCATGTGTCGGATACAATATCCACCGGCCGGGTTTACACATGAAAACTTATAAGCTTTCATAAAGGAGTATCATTAATCTCAAAATCGAGACATGGATTTCATCAACTAATTATTACTTCGCCAGTGTATATCAATGTTATCTAATTTACCAAGCTTATTGGAGACTCATGTTTTCTGAAAGTGGTTGATTATTTCTGGGATGATAATGGCATTACTGCAAGCTCGTCTTCCCCTAAGGAAACTCAATTAGTATGGGCTAATGAGTTTGCCTTGGATTGGCTTAATGAGATTAGAAATAATCTTAGTGATCATCTTATAGATGGTATTGTATAATCCTATAGCTGTGATGTTCTTCAGATTGTTTGCATTAAGAATTCTAAGGATGAGGCACAAGTAAGTATGATTAATAATGTCCGTAAATATTTGGGTGGCAAAGACATTGAGACAAAATTTGATAATGGAGGTTTTAACAAAGCTCTAATATATTTAATAAAAGAAAGGGTGGATGCCATCAGGTCCAGGTGCCTTGAATGGTTTCAAGAACCAAACAACCCTTAGATTTCATAGTTTTGAAGAGGTTTATCAAGGAATGAGAGGTCCATATTACTAAAAGTCGTAGGTTAATTAATGATAGTATTTAGCTCAGTGTAGGTTTGTTCTATTGAAAGAAGTTCTCAAAGTAATTAGCAACATGTTCTATGATGTTCTTCTGATAAGTGATACAATTACCATGATCATCCTTGAAGAAGTTGATTTTATTAGTACGTCTTCTATTAATGACACTTATGTGAAAGAATTTGGTGGTTATGTCTCCTTGGATGAGCCAATTTATGTGCGATCTAATTTTCCAGTGATCTTCCTCCAATTTGAGAAGATTGTTATATTCATCTAGGAGGTTTATTTCAAGATTCCTAAGAAAGGAGCTTGTGGGGTAGTGGAGGGAATTGAATGCTATTTATTCTGGCCAGGATACATTTTTTGCTAGACAAAATATCTCCAAACATATTATTAGCCAATTTTATGCTTTCTCCTTAAATCTACTGGAGGCATCAATAAAACTATTACAGTGCCAACTTTCTTGAACTATATTAGCAAAGTCTGGGTGGGAGCACCAATAGGTTTCTAACTTAAATCATTTTGGCAGGATCTTCTAGGGACATTATTTAGTTCAAGGAAGAGAGGGATGTGGTCAGAGTAAATTCTAGGAAGGTAAGTGATGGTAGTGTTGGGATATTTTTCTAACCATAAATCGTTACCAAAGTACTTGTTTAAACGTTCAAGGATGAGTCCAGTGCCTCTACGCCTAAGATAAGACCAAGCATACTTAGCTCTTTTAAATCTTAGGTCGATGAGTTTACAATGATTTATATAGGAGGGGAGGTGCGAGGCTCTAGTATGATTAATAGGTCTGCTCCCTATTTGTCTTCCCGAGTAAGAATGTAATTAAAATCACCACCTAGGAACCATTTCCCCTTATAAGAGTTTGCTATGGATTTGAGTTTATTTTACAATATAATACGATTATTTAAATCAATACTAGCATAAACAACACTAAAAAGCCAGGGATCATGCTTAGGAAGTACCTTAAGCGTGGCATGAATTTCCTGATTCGAGGTGGAGATTTGAGCCATGTAGATGAGGTTATCATCCCATAGGATGACCCGCGAGATTGACCTTGAGCTGGTACCTCCAACATGTTTGTGAAGTTGAAGCTATCCTTTCGGGGTAAGTGAGAGGTCTTCGTGGTTTCCTAGAGTACTACCATGAAAGGATGTTGGTTGTTAATAATTTCCCTAAAGCTTCATCTGAACTCATCGTTATTTTCTCCTCTAATGTTCCAGATAACAAAGCTAGTGGCTCTATTCATTTGGAGTGGATTGATTTGCGGTTGAATAGAGTATTGGCTCGACTTGAAGGGTTATTGTTCCCCTTCAGAGACGGGCTTAAAAGTACTGCAATATTCCCTGCTGCTTCATCAGGGGTGGCTTGATATCTAGGAAGAAATTGTAGAGTGTCGTTCGACATCTGAAAATGTATTTCTTGTCCTCCATCGCTTAGAATAACATGATTTTGGCTTCTTTGTTGTTTGAAATTTTTGTGTGCAATGTTATTTCTAGTGGTGGAATTATATGCACTTGCTTCTCCATATCTTGTTCTTATAGCTTTAGTTCGTTGTGGTAGTGGTGGTTCTGAGCCTGATGTATGTCCATCGGAACACAAAAGTGTTGTGGAATTGGTTGTCATGGGTAGAAGAGGGGGGTTAAGTTGATCATCTCCTGTGGGGAATAGAATGGAAGTTGATAAAGGAGCTCCTTATTGTTTAGTGGGTTGAAATGATAGAGAAGTTTCCATTGTGCTTGCATGTTGTGCATTAGTGCTTGTGCCAATGCTGGAGAAATAGGATATAGGATGTTGGCTAACCAAAGATGGTTCATGTAGTTGGACATGGCTAGATTCATACCCCCCTTATGAGTTGTTCTAGGACTTTTGGCTCTTGGAGGATTATTAGAGTTTCTGGTTGTTGATGTTCATAGACAGGAACATTGCTTGATGTTGCAGTCCTTGTTCTATCCAAGAGTTGGTCGGTGTTCTAGCGGGAGAGGTTGAGTGATGTAAACTATGGGAGGTAGAAAAGTGGTGGATTTGCTATTCTCTTCAGTATGTGTTGGAAAGTTGCTTGAGGGAGTGGAGAGAATAGTGTTCTCCTTAAGTGATGGGCATGGTTGTATTTTATAGTAGTAGATTGAGAATTCTAAGAGTTGGAGATGTGCATGACATTTAATGATTGCAAATCTTTGGCTAGAGATATGTTGTGCATGGATGGTGTAGCTTGTAAGGAAGGATTAGAGAGGATTGGTGGTATATTATGCATGGCCACTTGGTGCTAGGATTGTGCCAAGTGACGACCTCATTAGACCCTTCCAGCTCATTGTTATCACGCTTAGGAGGGGATAATGATTCCTCCTTGTGATTTGTTTACGTAAAGGTCACTCAAGGAACTAGGGTTAGTAGTAGGGTTGGTATTGGCTTCGCCACGTGTCAAAGTATTAGTGGTTACCTTAGTAAGGTTTCTCGAGTCTATCAAAATGTGTATTGCGGGAGTTGTCATAGAGCTACTGTTGGTTTCATGCTCCACACAATCAGAGTAGTTAGAATGATTAATATTGTCGCTTTTTTGTAACGGTAGGAGATAAAATTTATTATTAGTAAGGAAAGAATTATTAGTATCATACATAGAGAAGTTTTTACTTACACTAGTCTCACTATTGTTTAGGGGTTTGTCAAGACTACTAGAGTCTTCAAAGTTCACTTTATGGGTTAGGATGGGGTAGGTGACAGAATTAGTCACAAACTTTGATTTATAAACAAACTTTTGGGTGTTGAGGTACTTACCCGTAGCAATATCAAATAATTTGACATCGATACTTGTCCTTGGTGGGTTTGATTCCTTAGATAAAGAACCTTGTTGCTTATTCTTATGCCTAGCTATTCCTCTCCTTTTGGTTAAGGATACCGTTTGCCATTGATCATGTGAGTGAATTGTTGATGTGATGTCCCAAGGTCCTTTTTTCACTTGATTAGATGGTTCATGAGTTTTGTGGGCGCATGATTGGCCTGTATGGCCCAGTCTTCCACAAATATTGTAGAGGAAATTTTCTTCTTCATAAATTAGTTGTTGCATGTGTGAACCTATTAGGATGGCTGATTGGACTTGTTGGTCGAGTGGCACCTTCACACATAATCGTGCGCTCTCAGGGTGGAGCTGGTGCATGAATCTACTCTGAATAGTTTTCCAATAATGTTTCCAATCTTGCTTAGGATGATGGAATCGTAAAATCTGTAGGTACTGAGGTAGTATTACCCAGATAACAATGTGAACTTGTATTTCTTACTAGATACAAAGTTGGTCTCCCAACGCCGCACTGATAGGTAACCTTTTATGAACCATGGGCCGTTTTGCAAAACCTTAGTCAAATTTTCTTCTTTTGTAAATTGACTATAAAATAATCCGGTCCTAGATCAATTTAGCGGAAATTGTTTGGTTGGTTACCATAACTCCAAGATTTTGGATTTTAGGTATTGGTGAAGTACTCTTTTGCGTAGGAGCTTGATTATGAGTAGGGGTGAGCATCAGTCGGTTTGTTCTGTTATGAATATTATCGGTTTTGCCTATTGGTTATCGGTTTACAGATATCATAAATCGATAGCCAAACCGGTAAGATATTAGTTATCGGTTATCGATTATCGATCATTATCGGTTTACCCGATAAGATAAAATAACTAAAACAGTTTCGCAATGTATATTCTAAGAATTATTTTGATAAAACTCTTTTTAGTACTATTCTATTTCACAAGACTTTAAATTCACTATAACATCCAATAAAATATACACTAACCAAAGTTTCTATTTTTCATTCTTCAACCCAAAAAATATAAACAAAAATCCCAATATCAGTTAGTGACGAAAAAACAGGATAAATTTGTAACAACTCAACAATTAAAGCACATGACAAATCTCACTTCAGCTTTCAAACAAACTAAGAAAAATTCAGAGCTAGAATGCTTTCAAACAAATTAAGAAAAAGATGAAGATGAAGAAACAAAAAACTTACACGATGAATCAAGATGAAGTTGAAGAATGCGATTGAGAAATACGACTGAAGAGTGAAGAAGATACGACTGAAGAATCTGATAGATCTGAGTAATGAAATGAAGATGCGACTAAAGAGTGAATGAAAGAAGCTAAGAAATATGACTGACGCCAGCCTGAGTGTTGATGGGCTGATTGGTGAGGGCGTGATGCCACTGATGCCGACCTATGTCTTGATGGGCTGACTAGTGAGGGTGTGAGGGCAGAGAAATTGAGAAAGAATAGGGAAATTAAAGAGTGACCTATGAAGTATGAATTATGAAACCCTAGTATGCATATACTTAAGGATAAACTAGTAAATGTGACGAGCTGGATTTTCCATACTCGGGAGTCGTAATGGTGCATGCTAATGTGAGCTAGGCAAGCCAATTATAAACAATTACCTTTTACCAATTTTATGCACTTTAACAATTTTAAAACAATAACGTGTAAACACCAGAAATTTTGAATAAGAGGAAGAAAGCAACAAAATATCTTAACATATGTCTATTAGTACAACTTAAGCCTTAATGACCCAGAATAGGTGTCACAGTACCACAAACGGTCTAAGATTGCTAAATACAAGGTATGAAAAATAAAAGATACATTGTTTCTGAAGCAAAGAGATGAAATAGGAAATAAAGGATAGAGGGGACACCAGGGCTTGTGGGCGCCTGTAGGTCTACCTTGGATCTCTGCATAGACTGAAGGTAGCCTCCTAACTACAATCCAAGAGCTGCTCCATGATCTGCACATAGTACACAGTGTTGGATCAGCACAACTAACCCATGTGCTGGTAAGTGCCTAGCCTAACCTCGGTGAAGTAGTGACGAGGCTAGGACTAGAATACTAAATAAATATGTGCAGTTATACAATATATAGCGAAAAGTAAAGTATGAATAAACAAGTAAAGATGGGAGGGGGGTACATGCTGCAGAGGTATATCAGTATCAACAGTAAATCAAGACTAAAGGCATAAGGAACACCTAGACTTTACAGCAAAACAATAAGAAACTTGTATCCAATCTATAAACACTTTGTATCAACAATTGTTAAGGCGCGCAACCCATTCCATATCATTTATCACTGTTGCAGCGTGCAACCCGATCCGATCATATTATTATTGTGGTGTGCAACCTAATCCACATATAATATTATTGCGGTGTGCAATCCGATCCAGATATATATCATTCTTGTGGCGTGCAACCCGATCCAATCATATTATTTGTGGCGTGCAATCCGATCCACATATACACGATCCAAATGTATATCATTGTTACGGCATGAACCTGATCCAATCATATTATTGTTGCGGCATGCAACCCGATCCATATATAATATTGTTACGGCATGCAACCCAATCCAAATATATATCGTTGTTGCGGCATGTAACCGGATCCAATAATGTTATTGTTGTGGCGTACAACCCGATCCAAATATATCATTGTTGCGATGTGTAACCTGATCCACATATACAATCAACAACAATCATAACAAGAGTCCTGGCAAGGGATCAATAAGGAACTACACTATCCCGGTAAGGGAATCAACGGTATAAGTAACTACGTCCCGGCAAGGGAGAAACAACTATAACCAAACTTGTTCCAACATCAAACTACCTCAACTAATACCAATACTCAGTCATAAGTAACTTTCACGAGAATAATCATAATCCTTGATCAATACAGAGAATTGTCAACTTAAGCATTCGTAGTATTATTTAAGAACACAATAAATTTTAATTCAAGACTCACGGTGATGCTCGACAACATCGTATAGATAATTGTCACCATGCCTATACGTCATACTCAACAAGAAACAAGTAGCAAATAGGACACAACTCCTAATCTCTCAAGCTAAGGTTAGACCAAAAACTTACCTCAAATTCCACAGCCAACTCAACTACTCAAGCCTCAAACACCCTTTCCTTGCGAATTCGGCTCCAAATCAGTTGTATCTAGACATAATTGACTTAATAACATCAATAAACGCTAAATAATTTAGTTTCAGTGCTTAATTATAACTTTCTAATCATTCTTCCCAAAAAATCAAAAATCGACCCCGCGTTCGCTAGGTTAATATACGGGGTTCAGGCCAAAAGCCGACCACCCATTCACCCACGAGCCCAAATATATAATTTGTTTTGAAATCTCACAAATGAGGTCAAATTCTCAAATAATCAAAAAGCTCTAACTCTACCAAATCCCTAATTTTCTACCCTTGATCTCATATTTTAGGCCTAGAAATCTAGTGAGTGCTGATAAAAATGGAAAAAAACAAGTCAAAGATTACTTAATCAAGAGGTTATGGTGAAAAAGTTCTTGAAAAATCACCCAAGAGGTATGGAGAAGAAGAAGTTTGTGAAAAATGGGTTAAATCCCGTAATGTATTTTGTTTTTGGACTTTTAAAATAACTGGACGAATTTGGTCATCGCATTCTCAATGAGTTAGTCTGACAGTCCTTCTCGTTCACGGAAGATGGCTTGCATTCGCAGAGAAGTTACTCTTTGAGCCTTCACGTTCATGTCCAAGTGGTCGCATTCGCATAGGTATAATTTTCCCTTTCCCCCTAACCATGCCACAAGCCTTCGCATTTGCGATACCAGGCCTGCATTCGCGAATGGTATGTCCCCCAAGGCTTCACGTTTGCGACCTAGGTCTCGTGTTCACGTAGAAGGAATTTTCCTTCAGCACAATTAACTCATCGCGTTCGCGTGGGTCCTCTCGCGAATGCGAAAAAGAAATACCAGAATACCAAGAACTGAAAACCTGCAGCTTTTTAAGAGTTTAAAATCTTTGGAAACTCACCCGAGCCCTTAGGGCTCCAAACCAAACATATGTACTAACTCAGAAACATCATATGAACTTATCTGTGTACTTAAATCACCAAAATACATCATGAACATCGAATTAAACCTCAAAACTAATGAAATTACTCAAAATTTCTTTTGAACATCAAATTTTGCATTTAAAGTCCGAATCCTGTCAAATGGATTCCGTTTTTTACCAAACTTTACAGAATTATCTTAAATCACATATAAGAGCTGTAACATATGCCGGAACAAAAATACGGGCCAAATACCAACATGTTCTAATCAAAATCATCTCCAAATCCTTTAAATAATTTTAGAAAATAATTTTTTTCAAAAATAATTTCTCGTGTTTGGTCGATTCCGGGCATACGTCCAAGTCCCATATCATTCCATGGACTCTCCAGGATTGTCAAATCACGGGTATGTGTCCGTTTATCCAAAATATTGACCGAAGTCATCTTAAATGCATTTTAAGCCAAAATTTCAATAAGTTCACATATTTTTCACATAATAGCTTTCATGCTACGTGCCCGATCTCTGCCATGCAAATTGAGGTGAAGCTAAAAGAGGTTTTTATGGCCTCAAAATGCAGAATTCATTCTAACAGCAAGTGATGACCTTTTGGGTCATCACATTCTCCACCTCTAAAACAACCTTCGTCCTCGAACGAACATAAGAAGGAAGTACCTGAGTCGGTGAAAAGATGGGGATAATGGTTTTGCATATCAGACTCATACTCCCAGGTTGATGCCTTAGGAGGCTGATCTATCCGCGGAACACGAACACAAGGAAGACTGTTCGATCTCAACAGACGAACCTGCCGGCCTAGAATGACTACCGGCTCCTCCTCATAAGACAAGTCCTTGTCCAACTGGACAGTGCAAAAATCTAACACGTGGATGGATCGTTGTGATACTTCCGAAGCATGGAAGCACGAAACACTGGATGCACGGATGATAAGCTCCGCGGCAATGCAAGTTTATAAGACACCTCTCCCACTCAATCAAAAATCTCAAACCGACCAATCAACCTGGGACTTCGATTCTTTCCAAATCTTATCAAGCCTTTCATAGGTGACACTCGAAGCAATACCCGCTCATCGACAATGAAAGCCAAATCTCGAACCTTCCAGTCGGCATAACTCTTTTTCCTAGACTGATCTGTATGAAGCCTATCCTTAATGATTCCGACCTTGTCCAAGGCATCCAGAACCAGATCCACACCCAACAAGTGAGCCTTTCCCGGCTCAAACCATCCAATCGGAGAAGGAGCCATTTGGATAACTCTACTGGTAGCTATTGTTGTAGGCAAACTCCGCTAAAGGAAAAAACTGATCCCACGAGCCTCCAAAGTCAATGACACAAGCTCGGAGCATATCCTCCAAAATCTAAATAGTCCGCTCGGACTGCCTGTCCGTCTTAGGATGAAACATTGTGCGTAACTCAACCCGCATGCCCAACTCTTGCTGAACTGCCCTCAAGAAATGTGAGGTAAATGCATACCTCGATCCGAAATGATAGATACGGGTAAACCATGAAGACAAACAATCTCCCGGATATAGATCTCAGCTAACCTTTCGGAAGAATATGAGGCTTCCATAGGAATAAAATGCGCTGACTTGGCCAACCTATCAATAATAATCCACACTATATCGAACTTCCTCCGAGTCTGCGGGAGTCCAACAACAAAATCCACAGTGATTCGCTCCTTTTTCCACTCTAAAAGCTCAATCCTCTGAAATGAACCATCGGACCTCTGTTGCTCGTACTTAACCTATTGACAATTCAAACACCAAGCCACATATACAACGATATCCTTCTTCATTCTCTGCCACCAAAATGTTGCCGTAAATTCTGATACATCTTCACGGCGTCCAGATGAATAGAGTACCGGGAGCTATAGGCCTCCTCTAAAATCAACTCTCAGAGTCCATCCACATTAGGCACACAAACTCGACCCTGCAATGTCAAAACTCCATCATCACCTAAAGTAACCTGCTTGGCACCTCTATGTTGCACCGTGTCTCTAAGGACAATGTGGATCATCATACTGCTGATCTCGGATTTGCTCCAATAATGAAGAACGAGCGACTATGCAAGCTAACACATGGCTAGGCTTAGAAACATCCAACCTCACGAACTGATTGCCCAAAGCCTGAACATCCAAAGCAAGCGATCTCTCATCGACCGGAATATAAGCGAGACTGCCCATATTGGCTGACTTCCTACTCAAAGCATTGGCCACCACATTAGCCTTTCCCAGATGATATAAGATGGTAATATCATAGCCTTTCAACAACTCCAACCACCTCTTCTGCCTCAAATTCAACTCCTTTTGTTTGACCAAATACTGAAGACTTTGTGATACGTGAATACCTCACATGCCATGCCAACAGACAATGCCTCCAAATATTCAATGCATGAACAATGACGGCCAACTCCAAATCATGAACTAGATAGTTCTTCTCATGAATCGTTAACTGCCGCGAAGCATAGGCAATACCTTGCCATCCTGCATCAACACTGTACCAAGTCCAATATGAAATGCATCACAATAAACTGTATAAGGCCTTGAACCTGTGGGCAAAATGCCAAAACCAACACCGGTGCCGTAGTCAGAGCTGTCTTGAGCTTCTGAAAGCTCACCTCACACTCGTGCGACCATCTGAACTGGTCACTCTTCTGGGTCAACCTGGTCATCGGGACTGTGATAGATGAGCCCTCCACGAACCGCTAATAATAGCTTTCCAATCCCAAAAAACTTCAAATCTCTGTAGCTAATGTTGGTCTAGGCTAGTTCTTGACTGCCTCAATCTTCTTCAGATCAACTTGAATACCCTCTGCTGATACAAAATGACCCAGGAATGCAATTGAACTCAACCAGAACTCACACTTCGAGAACTTGGCATATAACTAACCATCCCTCAAGGTATGAAGAACCACTCTAAGATGCTGCTCGTGCTTCTCCCGGTTACAGGAATATATAAAAATATCATCAATGAAGACTATTACGAACAAATCCAAATAAGGCCTGAACATTCGGTTCATCAAATCCACAAAAGCTACTGGGGCATTCGTCAACCCGAATGATATCGCCAAGAACTCATAATTCCCGTACCGAGTGCGAAAAGCTATCTTAGGGACATCGGATGCCTTAATCCTCAACTAATAGTACCCCGATCTCAAGTCAATATTTGAAAATACCTTGGCACCCTGAAGTTTATCAAACAAATCATCAATCCTCGATAATGAATATTTATTCTTGATTGTAACCTTGTTCAACTACCGGTAATCAATACACATTCGCATCGATCCATCCTTCTTTTTTACAAACAATACTGGCGTACCTCAAGGTGAAACATTGGGACTAATGAAACCCTTCTCAAGCAAGTCTTGCAACTGCTCCTTCAACTCCTTCAACTCAGGCGGGGACATACGATACGGCTAAATAGAAATGGGTTGAGTGCCTAGAGCCAAATTAATGCAGAAATCAATATCCATGTCAGGTGGCATACCCGGCAGGTTAGAAGGAAATACCTTAGAAAATTCCTGAACAATGGGCACAGAATCAATAGAAGGGACCTCAACACTAGAATCGCGAACATAAGCCAAATAGGACAAACACCCCTTCTCGACCATACGTCGAGCCTTCACATAAGAGATAACACTACGTGTAGAATGACCAAGAGTCCCTCTCTCCTCTAAATGAGGCAAACCCGGTAAATCTAAGGTTATAGTCTTGGCATGACAGTCCAAGATAGCGTTGTAAGGTGATAACCAGTCCATCCCTAATATGATATCGAATTATCCATGTATAGAAGTAAAAAATCTACACGAGTCTCAAGACCCCCAATCACGACTATACAAGAGCAATGGACTTGATCAACCATAATATAATCACCCACCGGTGTAGATATATAAATAGGGGGAGTCAAAGAATCACAACATGACCAGATAAAACGCAAAATAAGATGACACATACGTGTATATAGACCCTGGATCAAAAAACACTGAAGCATCTCTATCACAAACCAGAACAATATTGTGATAACTGCATCGGAAGCCTCATCCTCAGGCCTGGCTAGAAGGGCATAACATCGGGGCCGGGCCTCACCACCCTAGACTACCTTTTTAAGATAGCCTGTTGGATAGCCTCCATCTCCAGCGGTCTGAGCTCTAATTCTAGCACCTTTACCTCTACCTCTAGCACCCCTAGCTAGCTGGGCGGGCTGTGAAACACTCGGTGCCTGAATCATGGCACAGGAAACCTGATGCTCAGAGCTGCTCGATGCTCAAGAGCAATAGCTAGCAATGTGCCTCATGTCCCCACAAGTAAAATAAATCCTCGGCTGTTGGGGCTGACAACCTCAAAAACTATGAAGTGGCGGTGCGCTGATAGGAGCTGGTGGTGCACTGTGGGACTACTGATCAGAATACTACATCTGAGTACCACGACCACCCGAAACACCGTGAGAAACCTGAAATTCTGACTGAAAAGGCCTAGGAGGATGGCCTATACCATACGAATCCCTACCTCCAGACAAGGTACACTGAATAGGCCTAAATGATGGTGCCTCTTGTTCGACCCATGACCACCTCCCTGTGACAGAACCATCTCCACTCTTCTGGGCAGATTGGCTGCCTCTTGGAAAGATATCTCACTCCCAGTCTCCCTAGCCATCTGAAAACGAATCGGATGAATAAAACCATTAATAAATATCTTCACCCTCTCTCTCTTGGTGGGAAGTATGACAAGAACTTGCTGAGCTAGGTCGATGAATATAGTCTCATGCTGGGTAATAGTCATAGAACCCGGTTGGAGACACTCAAACTGCCTTCGATAGGCCTCTCTTTGAGTGATGGGCAGAAACTTTTCCAGAAATAGCTGCGTGAACTGCTCCCAAGTCAAGGCTGGCAATCCGGTTAGTCTAGCCAAACAGAAATCCCTCCACAAAATCTTGGCGGATCCAGACAAGCAAAAAATAGCAAAGTCGACCCCATTGGTCTCAACAATCCTCATATTCCTGATAACCTCATGACAATTATCTTGATAATCCTGGGGATCCTCAAAAGATACACCGGTGAAAGTATTAGTGAAGAACTTGGTGAACCTATCCAACCTCCACAAAGCATCAGCAGACATAGCTGCTCCCTCACCAGTCTGTGTTGTTGTTCGACTGAAGAAGCGGTACGTGACCTCGCCATTCACGAAAGGACAAGAGTAGAGGTTTTAGTTTACCATTGAAAGAATAAAATTGCATGACTGGAAAGAATAGGTGTAAATTTTTTCCTAAGTCTGTAGCCTATGGGGGTTAAATACAGACGTTTCCGTACTGATCCCTCAGACTCTACTAAGCTTGTCTATGAACTGTAAGACCCATGTAACCTAGAGCTCTGATACCAACTTATCATGACCCAGATTTCCCACCCTCAGGAGTCGTAATAGCATCTACTAATGTGAGCTAGGCAAGCCAATTATCAAACAATTACCTTTTACACATTTTATGCTCTTTAACAATTTTAAAAAGATAACGTGTAAACAACAAAAATTTAGAATAAGCTATTATAACAGCTTAAGCCTTAACCATCCTGAACTGCTGTCACAGTACCATAGATGGTCTAAGAATGCTAAATAAAAGGACTGAAAAATAATAGACATATTGATTCTGAAGCAAAGAGGTGAATAGGAAATAAAGGATAGAGGAGACGCTAAGGCCTGCGGACACCTGCAGGTATACCATGGATCTCCACGTGGACTGAACGTAGCCTCCTATTACGGTCCAAGAGCTGCTCCAGGACTTGCACATAGTACAAAGTGGAGTATTAGCACAACTGACCCTATGTGTTGGTAAGTGCCTAGCCTAACCTCGACGGAGTACTGACGAGGCTAGGACCACACTACCAAATAATCTGTGCAGTTATATAATATATAGCAAAAAGTAAAATGGAATAAATAAGTAAATATGGGGGGTACATGCTGTGGAGGTATATCATTATCAACAGTAAATCAAGAGTAAAGGCATAAGGACCACCTAGACTTCACAGCAAAACAATAAGAAACTTGTATCCAATCTATAAGCACTTTGTATCAACAATTGTTGCGATGCGCAACCTGTTCTATATCATTTATCACGGTTGCTGCGTGCAACCCGATCCGATCATATTATTATTGCGGCGTGAATCCGATCCACATATATATCATTGTTGCGGTATACATCGGATCCAATCATATTATTGTTGCGGTGTGCAACCTGATCCACATATAATATTGTTGCGATATGCAATCCATTCCAAATATATATCATTATTGCAACGTGCAATCTGATCCAATCATAATATTGTTGCAGCGTGCAACACAATCCACATATAATACTATTGCGGCATTCAATCTCGTACATGCGGAGACCTTCCACTTTTACAACTCCAGTTGCCCAGCTCATATTCTGCTTCTGCGGAATTTTTCCTCACATCTGCGAGCTTGCATATGCAGAAACATCCTCGCATTTGCGGCTATCTTAGTTCATTTCAAATTACGCTTTTACGACCACATCGCTGCACATGCGGCCCTTACTACGCATGTGCAATTCCACCAGATATCAGCTGCCTCAATACTTTTTCCAAGTCCAAACTTGATCCGTTGATCATCCGAAATCCACCCGAGGCCCTCGGGACCTTAACCAAATATATCAACACGTTCCAAAATACAATACAAACTTAGTCAAAGCCTCAAACCACGTCAAACAACATCGAAACTACAAATTACGCATCGATTCAAGCATAATGAACTATTAAACTTCTAACTTCCATATATGATGCTGAAACCTATCAAATCACATTCTATTGACCTCAAATTTTGCAGACAAGTCACAATCCACAAACAAACCTACTACGACTTTTGAAATCAAAATCGATATCCGATATCAAAAAGTCCACTCCTGGTCAATCTTTCCAAAAACTATCAAACTTCCAACTTTTACCAAATGACCCCGAAATAACCTACGGACCTCCAATTCCACATCAGGACGCGCTCCTAAGACCAGAATCACAATACGAAGCTTCCCTAGGTTCAGAATTCTAACCGGACATCGATAACATTAAAATACACTTCAACCTAACTTTATAAAATTCTACCAAAATGCCAACTTTCCACAATAAGTGCTGCAACGCTCTCGGGTTATCCAAAACCCAATCCGTACATACTCCAAAGTCCAAAATTACTATATGAACCTATTGGAATTTTTAAATCCTGATTCTAAGATCATTTATTCAAAAGTCAAATCCTAGTCAATTTTCCAACGTAAAGCTTCTGAAATTAGAAATTTCTTTCCAAATGGACTCAGATCTTTTCAAAATCTAATTCCGACCATGCATACAAGTCATAATTCATTAAGTGAAGTTAAATAAACAATTAGTACTTCACCATTTCAGCCCACAACAACTGGTGTAACACCCACAAGCACACATTTCTCTACAATATTGTGCACATAACCCATTAACAATCAACAACAAAAATGAAAATCAAAAGAAAAAAAATATACTAGAAATACTACCCAATGAAAATATGGAACTAGCATAAAAACTAAAACAACAATACAAGAGAAGAAAGAGAGAAGCTTGCCATACCTGGATGTAGTAGAGTGTGAGAGGAATGGGGATTTAGGGAGTTGGGTGGGATTGTGAGAGAAGTGAAGAAGAAGAAGAAAATAGGAGAAAGGGGTGTGTATTTGGGGTTCAGAGAGAGAAAGGATATGGGGAGAATGACGGGAACGTGTTGATATTATTGGGGGGGGGGGGTTAAAAAATTAGAAAATAAAAAAAAGAAAAAGAAAAAATGAAACTACTTACCTGGGCGACTTCATGTCTAATCACGGTCCCACTGCGGTTGCAGTGAGTTAAATAACTCGAGGCAGAACATTCGTGTTTCATCACAATCCTACCACGGTCCCACCGCGATCGCGGTAAGTCGAGCAATGTCGAGGCAGAATGTTTTGGTTTGACCGCAGTCGTGCTGTGATCGCGCCACGATTGCGATCACATTGATTTTTTTTGTATTGAAGTTTACATAAGAAAACAAAAACAACAACATTCATGGGTTGCCTCCTACACAACGCCTGATTTAATGTCACTGCACAATGTAGGCTGTAATCATCACTCCTTATTCGCGTGCTGGGTCTCTTCCAAAGTTATTATCTCTCTATCCCATTTTTCTTCTATCATTCCAAGGTAATGTTTCAATATTTTCCCATTCACTGTGAACTTTTTCTTTCCATATTTTGATTTAGTTTCAATATCTCCACTTAAGAACATTTACACCACTCTGAAAGGTCCTGACTGTCAGGACTTCAACTTACCCCGAAAACAACATCAATCTTGAGTTGTATAATAATACTAGCTCTCCGAATTTGAAGTTCCGATCAGATGTGCTTATCATGCACTAGTTTCATCATTTCTTTGTATAATCTAGTACTCTCAAATGCCTGGAACCCGAATTCCTCAAGCTCATGTAACCTAGTGACTATGTTGGTGCTTGATTTATCCATATCCAAGTTCAACTGTCGTAGTGCCCAAAGCGCTTTATGTTTGAGCTCTACCGGAAGGTGGCATGCCGTTCCAAACACCAACTTGTATGGTGGCATACCAATTTGAGTTTTGATAGTTGTGCGGTACGCCCATAATGCATCATCCAGCTTCTTCGCCCAATCGGTCTTTATTGCATTTATTGTTTTTGTAATGACACTTTTAATTTCCCTGTTGGACACTTCAACTTGCCCGCTCGATTAAGGGTGGTACGAGGTGGTCACTTTATGACGAACTCCGTTCTTCTCCAACAGTCGTGCAAACACTCTATTGCAAAAATGGGTTCCACCATCACTAATTATAGCTCTCGGGGTGTCAAAACATGTGAAGATGTTCTTCTTTAGAAAGCTTGTTATCCCTTTAGCATTGTTGTTTGGGAGAGCCACTACTTCGACCCACCTGGAGACATATTCAACTGCTTCCAATATGTATTTGTTGCCATACAAACTAACAAACGGACCCATAAAGTCAATTCCCCACATATCAAAGACCTCCACCTCTTGAATTGTGGTCATTGGCATCTCGTGTCTACAAGATATATTGCATGTCCTTTGGCATTCATCACAGCTTTTGACCCAAGTGTGGGCATCCTTGAATAGAGTTGGCCAATACAAACTCGATTCCAACACCTTAGCTACTGTCTGAGTTCCTCCAAAGTGTCCACTATATGGTGAAGCATGGCATGGCTGCAAAATAGAATGTTGATCTTTCTCGGGGATACACCGTCGAATCATGTTATCTACACATATTTTAAACAGCAGAGGTTTATCCCAATAATATGACTGACAATCGTGAAAGAACTTCTTGTTTTGAATTGAGGAAAGTTCATAAGGTACAATACCACTTGCTAAATAATTAGCAATATCAGCATACCAAGGCATCTCCTCCATTGTCACTGCCAGTAATTGTTCATCCGGGAATGTCTTTGTTATATCCTCAACCTCCACCTTCCTTTCATCTCCTTCCAACCTTGAGAGGTGGTCAGCTACTTCGTTCTCTGTCCCTTTTCTACCATGGATTTCCAGATCGAATTCTTATAGCAAAAGAACCCAACGAATCAAGCGTGTCTTTGGCTCCTTCTTTTCTATTAGTAGCTAATTGATTTATGGTTAATGTAAAAAATAACTTTTGAACCAACCAAGTATGACCTGAATTTGTCAAATTCAAAAATTCCAGACAACATCTCTTTTTCTTTCATAGTGTAATTGAGTTATGGACCACTTAGCGTGCTGCTTGCATAATAAATTGGGTATATCAGTTTATCCTTTCGTTGCCCAAGACTGCTCCTATAGCATAGTCACTTGCGTCGCACATGAGCTCGAATGGTTGCTCCCAATTGGGAGTAACAATGATGGGTGTAGTCACCAATCTCTTCTTCCGTTTCTCAAATGGCAACCTGCAATCACTAGAAAACAGAAAGGGCTGATCCTTTTCAAGGAGTTTGCATAAAAGGTTAGCAATCTTAGAGAAATATTTTATGAATCGTCTATAGAACCCGACGTGCCCAAGGAAACTTCTCACCGCCTTGACTGAAGTAGGCGGTGGCAACTTCTCATATCAGCCTTAGCACGGTCAACCTCGATTCCCTTACTGGACACTCGGTGCCCCAAGACTATCCCTTCTTTGTACCATAAAATATCACTTTTCCTAGTTCAACTCTAAATTTGTCTCCACACATCTTCTGAGCCCTCTTCTTAAGTTGAGATAGTCCTCGAATGAATCCCCACCATGGAGAAACCATCCATAAATACCTCCATAATTTCCTCAACTATGTCCGTGAAAATGGCTAACATACACCGTTGAAATGTCGTCGTTGCTTTAAAAAGCCCGAAAGGCATTCTCCGAAAGGCAAAGATTCCATACCGACAAGTGAATGTTGTTTTATCTGTGTCTTTAGGGGCTATTGAGATCTGATTGTACCCCGAATATCCGTCAATGAAACAAAGGTGAGATCGCCTAGCCAACCTGTCCAATATTTGGTCAATGAATGGCAAGGGAAAATGGTCCTTCCGAGTGGCTGTGTTCAATTTTCAGTAATCCATGCAAATATGCCATCTCGTGATTGTACGAGTGGAGATCAACTCGTTATTCTCATTTTGTACAACCGTCATTCCTCCCTTTTTTGCCACATACTAAACAGGATTGACCCAATTGCTATCATAGATGGGGAAGATGATACCCGCATCAAACCATTTGATCACTTCCTTTTTCACCACCTCTTTCATATTTGGGTTTAGCCTCCGTTGGTGTTCTTTGGAAGGTTTGTGCCCTTCTTCCAAGAGAATCTTGTGCATACAAAAAGCAGGGCTGATACCCTTTATGTCTGCCATGGTCCAATCAATAGCAGTTTTACATTCCTGCAACACTTGTAAGAGTTGCTCTACCTGCACAACTACCAAACTGAATGATATAATAACATGTAAAGTATAATTAGGTCCTAAGAAAGTGTACCTGAGATGAGCTGGAAGTAGTTTTAGCTCCAGTTTGGGTGGTTCCTTTACTCATAGTTTTGTCGATAGTGTAGCTCTTTTTCTAAATCAAGAGACTAGAACTGAGGTTCCCTCTTCCAGAATCCTTGGCCTTCGAGTGCCATGACCCACTCTACCAACCATTCACCATCCATCTCCTCTAAATTTGTTAAGCAGCCCCCAATAGATTTTTAGCAGTTACGGTCTCATCATCTTCTTGTAGTATCACATCCATTGCCTCCACTAGGGAGAAATTAGTATAATCACTGGGTCTCCTCATGGATTGCTAAATGTTGAATATAATTTCTTCATTTTTCAACCTCATTTTTAATTCCCTAATTTCACAATCGATCAGTACTCTCCTAGTGGCTAAAATGGCCTCCCTAGAATGATGGGTATCTCCTTATCTACCTGAAAATCCAAAATAACAAAGTCTGCAGGGAATAAAAACTTCCCCATTTGTGCCAACACATCATCAAGAATCCCTATCGACTTTTTAACCATGCGGTCAGCCAGTTGCAAAAGCATCAAAGTCGGTCTAGCTATGCAATGCCTAGTTTTGTATATATTGCCAAAGACATCAAGTTTATGCTAGCTCCTAAGTCACACAATGCTTTTTCAAAGGCATAACTCCTAATAGTACACGGGATAGTGAAACTACCTGGGTCAGACATCTTTTGAGCCATGAGTCTTGTCACTACTGTACTACATGTCTATGTCAGAGTTACTGCGGATAGGTCCTGGAAGTCAAATTTTGGATAGGTCCTGAAAGTCAAATTTGCGTGACATTAGGTCCTTCATCATCTTTGCGTAGCCTGGCATATCCCTCAAAGCATCCATCAGAGCAATATTCAATTGAATTTGACGAAGCATCTCCATGAATTTCCTGTATTTATCTTCCTTATTTTGTTTCACCAGTCTCGTAGGGAATGGTGTAGGTATCACCCTGTGTGCACTACTTGATGGCTTCTCTTTGTTGGGTTCTGTTGCACAAGAGGTACCATATGTTCTGCTACTTATTCACTCTCCTCACCCTTACCCTTATCATCCTGGACCTGTTCAACCGCCACTTCAGTAAGTTTTGCTGATTCATCTACCTCCAATGGAACTAGAGTGGATGGTATAGTCCCTCTGCTGGATTGTGCACCTTCTTTCTCCCTGTCTAAATCTCTCCCATTCCGGAGACTTACTACCATCAGCTGATTTCGGTTTTGCTCCTTGGGGTTAATGTTCGTGCATGCAGGCAATATTTCCCGGGGCGGTTGTCTAAGGACATGGATAGTTGCCCCAATTGAGTTTCAATATTCTTTATTATTGAGTCATGCACTGCCAACGTTTCCTACATCGTACCATTTGTTCTAATGAGTTATTGAAGCATACCCTTGATTTCTACAATGTTGCTATCCTGTTGCTGAGGGCGTGGATGATATGCCAACTGTTGCTGGTTCTACTTTGGATAACCTTGTTGCCTCCAATATGGCACCATTGCATTCTGGCTGCATACCTCCAGGTTGTGGCATGTTTGGTCTATACTGCTGATTGGGTGCTGGTATCCACTGTTGTCCTCCTTTTCTCTGACCCCCAAAATTGTTGACGTAATTCATATCCTCTATTTACCCTTCGTTGTCACCTTCTCCACTCCATAAACACATATAAGACTGATTAATGCAAGGTGTACACAGTCCTCCATTTGTTGTGTCAACGATATGAACTTGCTTTATACCCATCTCATCAATCTTCTTTGCCAATATACTCATCTGAGTCATGAGTGTGGCTTTGTTCTCTGGATGCAAATTATTTAGGTCAAGAGGAACTGAATGCACTATTGGTGCCAGGGTCATACCTTTCGTCATGCACCCCGAATTCTGGGACATCTTGTCAAGAAGGATTTTACAGTCTCTGAATGTCTTGCTAAAAAATGCACCCCCAGCTAAAGCATCTAGATTGGCCTTTAATTTGTCTGCTAACCCCATGTAGAATCTCTGGCCAAGCATCTGGTCTGGAATACCATGGTGGGGACACTTCATTTGCAGCCCTATGAATATTTCTCAAGTTTCCTGCAAGGTCTGAGTAGTCTGCTGCTTGTACTACAATATCTTATCAATCTATTTTGCAGTCTTGTTAGGCAGGTAAAACTTTTTCAGGAACTGCTTGACTAATTCCTCCCAGGTGATAATGGAATTTATTGGGAGCAAATTCAGCTAAGTTTTAGCTTCTGCAGTCGCAGAGAATGGGAACAATAACAACTTGATGGCTTCTAGGGTCACACTTATGGCTGCCTTTGGGTCACACAAAATGACAAAAAAAAAATTCAAGTGTTGTTGAGGGTCTTCAACGTGTGACCCAGAGAACAATCCCTTATTCTGCAAAAGATGCAGCATGTTGTTGGTGATCTGTAATGTCTCCGCTGGTATTGGGGGCACAGCAATGGCAGTGGCCAAGTTGTCAGATGTTGGTTGTGCCCAATCATAAAGTATAGCTTCTAGCACAAGAGGTTCCACCACTCTGATGTTTGGGTCACCTTGGTCATCCCTGATGTTTTCGTTGACATTATAAACGTCACCCATTTCAATTTCAAATTGGCGTGTTTGTTGTGATTTCTTGTTCTTCTTATTGGCACGGTTTAGTGCCCTGAATGTTTTCTCGAGGTCTGAGAGTCCTTCAAGCAGTTCATCAGTCCTCGAAGAATCTCTAGGCATACACTTGAATCACACAAGAGTTCAAACGTGAGAATTTCAATGCAAAATTGTTTAGCACCATAGAAATTTGATCTAAGATAATAAATCTAACACTACTTATAAGTTGTAATAAATAACACCATTAATTCCCCGGCAATGGTGCCAAAATTTGATCATGCCCAACTATGCCTTATAAAAGACAAAGCGGTCGTTGCAAATATAATCCGGTTTTTAAGTCCGGAGTCGAATCATCAGGGAACTAACATATCTATTACAATTCTTAGTGATGCTATTAGCTCAAACGATTTCCGGTCGCTAGATTTTTATCAATAAAGATTGAGTTGTTGTTTAATTGCTTCAAAATGCTGTTAAAACTAACAATATGCTAAATCAAAGATAATTCAATGGCCTATTAACTACTTTAAAATGTTGTTTATCAATAGAGTATAATCTCGCTGTAATACTCTATGAGGATTATGAGCTATGAGCTATCGCAATTTTCTCTCAATCAACTACAATAATGTACTAGAGCATTCTCTCGAACTACTCTAGCTGGTAATTTATGCAGCTCAGAATTATCCTACCAAAGTTTCGCTATCTCTAACCCAACTTTTAAATACAAGCAATAAATCTCTTCAATTGCCCAAAAGTGGTGTTGTTCAACAACAGTCTAATCTAGTATTCTTTCTCAAGCAACACAAGGCATTTAGACACGATTAATCAAGGGCCCATTCAATTAGTCAACATATACGTAGTTGAACAATCATATAATAAATCCGGCTCGATTATAGCAAAGTTGGGTCAAAACTTCATCCAACATCAACCCTAGATCAAATATTTAGCTACTCATGATAAAGCAGGATAAAACTACAAAAGTGTTAATAATGAGCAATTAAAATAATAAAGAGAAGATAGAAAAAACTCTAATGTTTGGTTGCTCTTCTCACACTGTTTCTTGACTCCAAATTAGTCTAAAAATAAGCTTAAAAACTTTCTTGGTCGAGTTTCTTGAGCTTATAAGGGTTTGGAATAAGTTTCCCCCGAATTACACTTTAGTCTCATAAGTTCTGGCCAGCTACATAGTTCACCGTGGCCACGGCAGAACGCGGCCCGACCGCGGTGAGAGGCCAACATTCTGCCTTGTTCCCTTAGCTTACCGTGGTTCAGCCGCGGTCGATCGCGGTCGAGCTTCATCCGCTTTGCTTCTTTATTTCTTATTTTCACTCGGGTTCTTCTTGATTGGCCTTTTATCCACCTTCTTAACTCCGAAACACTCCATAGTCTCTTTCTCACTCGGATTAGTCCCTGCGAAGCAAAAGAACACCAATTAGAGCATTTTGTTATCATTTAGCCTTTAAAGAAACAATAAAGCATGGTACATTTAGGGTGTAAATATCGTCTATATAACCGATTATCAGCCTCAAACCGCCGAACGATGTGCTAGAGCTCAAAACGATGAGTCGTTACATTCTCTACCACTTAAATATATGTTCGACCTTGAACGTGGTAAGAACGGCTCCAGAGTTGTCCAAAATCACTGTTTAACACTTCGTGCAGCTACCTATGCCACCTCAACACAGTTGGGCAGATTAGCTCAACGCAGACTGAACATCCTTCATGTTACCTTAGCTAACAAGCTTTAACACCAAATTCCAACATCAAGAATTCTCCACGATGCCAAATTCTAACACACGAACATAGTATCAATTACCAGACACTGAACCCAAAGTGACAATGCTCCTCCACTGAAATCACATCATGCACCATAGAACTTATTTTCCCAAGGCAATCTTCCCTAAGTACACCAACCAAAATTTCCATCGACCTGAAGCCCATAGTATAACTCATTACATCTATAAGTCGCTTTCCAACTCTCGCAATATTGCCACAATGGAAGAGATCAATAGAAACTCATAACCATATGTCGAATCACAGATTATGGAGTCTCTCCTCGTGATAAGAACCACCACTTCATTCTGAACTGAATAACGATATTTTCTCTTTAATATACCCTTCCTAATTCCAATCACACTGATCGCAAGTCCAATAACATCATCTCACCTAGTGCCAGCCGCTTAGGTAATAAGCCATCTCCAACGCTACTAAAAGTCTCATTTGATGCCACAATGTGCCAACAAGTTACAAACTCAAATGTGATACGTAAGAAAATGAACTCTGGAAAGAACTACTCAAACCACGTAACTAATTAAACAACCGAAAAGATGTCATGAGCCTTCCTCAGAAAATAAGAAACAAAATACACAAGAGTAGATATAGGGAATTGTACTCAATATAACATTGTTGCAGCGTGTAATCCGATCCACACATGATACCAATGTCGTGTGCGACCCGATCCAACCATAAGACATGTGGCGGTAGTGCCATCTGATCCAAACTACATATCAATACCACCCAATCCATACATAATAATCTATAAGGAAATAGCTACCGAGCTAGAATATTCATACCTACAAAATACTGGAGACAATGAATAAGGTGCAATAAATGACATGCATCTCGAGAGCCATCGTGCTCATATAACACCAAAAATTACATGGGACCACACCACATGTGCGAATAATCAATTCGTCTCATAAACCATATAGCACAATAGAATATTACATGGAATAACTGATGACAGGAATATCATCTAACACTCGAAGACTCCCCCATAAGCAACACTATACTGAACGAACACACCTCGCCTGATATAGAGCACACATTTACATTTAGACCCATCCACGGACCTCAAGCCGATTCTAATCGTATCGTACTGGCTAATAACCTCCCAAGAATCCACACTAATCCTATTCATGACACATAAGAGCATCCATCCAATCTGGAACAAACTTCTACAACTCACAACCAAATGAATAGAGCGCCTTCCAGGCCTAAACTTTGAAATCATCAATAGTACCATAATCTCCATACTTGGTTTCAATCTTTAATCAATAAAGTGACTACATGTCACACTTTTACAATCTTCCCATGGGATATATCCCTATGACCTTCTACACGAGGTAGCAAAGTCTCCCATCCACACCACCGACATACTAATGCAGTAAAGCGAATCAAGATGTCGTAAATTAGTACACAAAGCCTCTTACGCAAGACATTATTCTCAGGTGACGCTAAAAAAGATACCATCTTACTCTAAACATCTGAATTATTTCATGCTCATCCGAAGTTATGACATTCTTGCTAAAACTGAACCATAACTTTGATCCTCAACTTCCAATTCCCATGCCACTCACTGCACCTATCATGCCACCACACGAGTGTATAAGAATTTCATTATAAATCTTGAACCATTAATAGAATAAACACTTCATCATATAGAAACTCTTCACTTAACTTATTTCAGGTGAACCATTGCAATACGCGACTGAATTCCCATAATCCCAGAAAATACAAACCTCAAGTTGTAGTCTAAACCATCATAACTCTTTCAGATCCATCTACACATAACGAGCCATAATAATTGAATGCCTCCAATTAACTCAAATTAGGGCAACCGTCAAGACTCGCAGGTACCTCTAAAAATCACCTGCATAACTTAACGCGCTGAAGGAATGGATCGTTGTGACCATCAAGACGATTCATCCATTGCTAACCGAACCAACTTCTTCTAATTCATGTTTGACCTGCCTTAGAAATCATAATAGCTCCATTCAAAACATAAAGAACTCAATCCACACTCATCTTAAGTGACTGGTTAATGAGACCACGTCATCTCAAAACCCACGAACCATCTTGTACCCTCCTTGTGCGCACGATAGCATTTTAAATTGGTACACCCATGCTGATAATTCCTTTATGAATCCAAAATTATTTTCTCCCATTTATCCAATGTTGCACTACAAATCGATGATAACATAGAACACTCCAAGTCCCTTTCATAATCCACCACAAAAGCTCGATACTTAACCATACCACGGACTCGAAATCCTTAGGCACTGCACAAGGATCGTTGTTAAGAGTCACCCACTCTAACTTGGTGTCACGACCCCGATTTGCCCTTCGTGAACCATCATGATGGAACCTAATCTCTATGATTAGGCAAGCCTAAAATGCGGAGAATAAACCAAACTGTGAAAGAAAACAAGTAAAAATAGAGATAGAGTAATAAAACAACATTTATAAGTGTTGTTTGGTATACACAACATTAACTCTAAAAAACTAATACATATTCCCAAAACTCAGAAACCCATGAATCACAAGCTATGAATACAGTAAAAATGCTCTAACTCCAGAATATCTACATCAACAGTTAAGATAGAAGGGCTATCACTATAAGATAGAATAGAGAGAGACTCATCGGTATGCGGATATGGCAGATATACCTCGAAGTCTCCGAAGGATAGCCTCGCCTTAAGGCTGGTAAGTCTGAGTCAAGGTACCTGGATCTGCACATGAAAAACATATACAGAAAGGGCATGAGTCCACCACAACAGTACTCAATAAGTGCCAAGCCTAACCTCGGTCGGGTAGTGATGAGGAAGGTCAGGGCCCTACTAAGATAAGATAAAAGTATAAGGTATGGAAGAATAAGATAAGCAATAAAATTGAAAGCTAACAATACGAATTTAATACGAGAAAGTAAGGAACACAATAACCGAAATAGAGGCCAAAACGAACACAAGCAAAATAATCGGGGATCTCTTAGTATCTCGAGGATCTCTTGGTATTCTCAATATAAGCCAGGGATCTCTTTGTATCCAGAGGATCTCTTCGTATCCTCATTGTGTACTAGGGATCTCTTGGAATCCTCAATATATGCCAGGGATCTATTGGTATCCCGAGGATCTCTTGGTATCCTCAATATATATGTCAGGGATCTCTTGGTATCCCGAGGATCTCTTGGTATCCTCATTATAGATGCCAGGGATCTCTTGGTAACCTGAGGATCTCTTGGTATCCTCAATATATATACTAGGGATCTCTTGGTATCCCACACTCTAGATCAATCATAAATTTGTTCAAGGGATCTCCCAGGATGCCTTCCCATAGTCCCAAAATAAAACACACAACAATAGAAAAAAGGAATACTCAATTACGCTCAACTTCATACCAAAGCAAAAATAGATAATCTCTAACCTAACATGTTTCATGTAATACAAGTAAGGTAGTTAAAGCAAATAGAGCAATTTAGTCAATTAGACATGCTTCTCTAGGCTAACACCAGGCTTAAATTCCAAGTAGTGTAAGCAAGAAAGGAAAAACACAATTAAGGCTATTTTAATGAAAATAGGATTTTCAACAATTAGCACAAGTACACACTCATCATCTCACTTGCAAGGCATTTCAATTATCACAATATCAATCCTAAGGGGAGAGCCCCCCACACAAGGTTAGATAAGACACTTACGTCAAACCGACTCTATAATCAACCCGTGACCATGTTCTTGCCACGAGTACTTGACTCCAAATGGCCCAAATCAATTCAATTAAATTTCATATTGTAAATAACACTTCAAGTAACTGATTCTATAAAGAAATTCTAAGCTAATACGCGAAATTAAGTAAAATAACCAAAACACCCCTCGGTCCCACATCTCAAATTCAAGTGAAATTTACAATTCTGAATCCACATACTCTTATGAGCTCATATATATAAAAATTACTCCAATATGACATCAAAATCGTGATCTAAACTCAATTATTTGGCCTAGAAACTTTCTTTAATTTTCCATCATTAATTCAAAATTTAAGGATGGATTTAAATATAGATTCATAGAAATTAGTCTAAATCGAGCAAGAATTACTTACCCAAAATACCTAGGTAAAAATCGATTGTTTATGCTATAAATAATAACGGGATTTTTATATGATGAATTTGTGATGACCCAAAAGGTCATCACTTGTGTTGCAAGTGAATCCAATTTTCCAATTTTCCGAGGCCTAAAAACCTCCCTATTACCCCACCTTGATTTACGTGCATGGTTCGAACCTATATCCGAAAAGCATTCTATGTGAAAATATGAGAAATAGAAATTTTTAGAGTTAAAAGTTTGATTATGATTGACTTTGGTCAATATTTTGAGCAAACAAATCTGGATCCGTATTCCGACAATCCCGGAGGTCTGCAGTAACACATTGGATTCCGAGGTTCCAAGCCTTAAAAATGAATTTTTAAAAGAAATTATTTTACTGAATTATCTAAGAAAGGAAGAAAGAATTGATGTTTGAAACCACTGTTATCGGGCCCATATTTTGGTTCCGGAGCCCGGTACAAACTTGTTATAGTATTTGAAAGATAACTGTGAAATTTGGTGAAAAATGGAGTTTATTTGACGTGAGTTGGACTTCCGGTTGAAGAGTTATGAACTTTGAGAGTTCTTGATGAAAATGTTGAGTTTTTAGGTTTAGTTCTTGATTTTACATATTATTTTGATGTTGTGATCGCACGAATAGGTCCATATGATGTCTGTGAGTCAGTACGCACACTTGGTTTGGAGTTCTGAAGGCTCGGGTGAGTTTCGAATAGGTTCCGGATGTCTTAAGCTTAAAAACATAGCTGTTGGAGGTCCAGAAAAGTGGAAGGCCTCTGAAAAAATCAGTGCGGTCCGCAAAAAATGGAGTGCTGCCGCGGAGGGGCCTGTGCAGCCGCACTAGTATTTGTGTGGTCCGCGGTGAAGAAATATTTCACTAGTCATATTTCAGTAGCCTATATCATTTGATCTACAAGGAATTTCGAAATTATTCAAACACAAAAGTTGCCCTTCGTGTCTAGTTTCCATAAAGGTAAAGAAATCAATTTGGATATTTTTAGAGAAAGTTATGGCTAAAATACAAAAATATATCACTGCAGTACACATGAAGGGCTTGCGGCCGCAGTTGATTTTGTGCGGTCCGTACAGGGTATGTGAGAGTAGTATATTTAAACGGGATTTTCAGTTATTTTTCATTTTAAAACCCCAAAAACAGAAGAGGCAGCTTTTTCAAACAACCTTTCTTCACCAAATCGTTGGTAAGTGATTTCTAACTCATTTTCTTCACTTCTTAACATCTTTTAGCATGATTCAACTCAAAATCAATGATTTTCATGGGGAAATTGGGTGTCTTGGATAGAACCTAGATTTTTCAAAAATTAGGGATTTGGACCTCGATTTGAGGTCCGATTTCAAAATAAATTATATATTTGAGTTCGTGGGAGAATGGGTAAGCGAGTTTTGGTTCGAACCTCGGGTTTTGACCATATGGGCCCGGACGCGATTTTTGGCTTTCGGGTAGAACATCAGGAAACTTATCTTCATGCATTAGAATTGCATTTGTTGATGAAATTAGGTAAGCTGTGAATAGCTACGAGTGAAGTGGTGGTGGAATCAAGGGGTAAAGCGATAATTGAGACGTGAATTGTGTTCATGGCATCGAGGTAATTTTTTGGTCTAACCTTAGCTTGAGGGATTAAAAGTTGTGTCTATTTTCTACGTGTTAAAGTATGGAGTACAACGTATAGGCATGGTGACGAGTATCTATACGTCAGTGTCAAGCACACCCGTGAGTCTTATTTTATAGTTGCTGTGACTCTGTTGTGGTTTATTGCACCTCATATGTTATTGTGATCGTTGTTTCCTTGCGAGGATATTTTTTGATAGTATTATTCCCTTGCCAGGAAGTTATTTTGTTGCTTCTGTTTCCTTGTCGGGATTCCTTGTGATTGTTGTCGGCTTGTAAAAGGGAGCAGGTTGTACGCCTATCACAAGATTTGATGAAATGGGGGCGGATGGTACACCTACCATAAGATATAATGAAATAAGAGCGGGTGGTACGCCTACCATAAGATTTAATGAAATGGGAACGGGTTGTACGCCTATCACAAGATATACGAAATGGGAGCGGGTGGTAGGCCTACCACGAGCTAAATAAAATGGGAGCGAGTGGCACGCCTGTCACATGATATGAGAAATGGGATCAGGTTGCACGCCTGCAACATATGTGAACTAAAAGTGAAATCTGTCTTTGTTTTCCTCGTCCTTGTTAGTAGTTGGACTTTGATTCCCTATAATTCTCTGGATATTCTGTTTTTACCTGTTATTCCCTGAAGCATGTTTCCCGTTCCTACCTTTATTTGTTTATTCTGCTTTACTTTCTGTCACGACCCTTGGTTCCCACCCTTGGGAGTGGTGATGACGCCTACTAATGGGAGTTATGGCAAGCCAAACCTTAACTACTTGCTACACCTTCAAATTGCTTCTTTTTAGCAAACACATGGCGATATTATAATAAGAGTGGAATTTTAAATAAATAAGTGGAAGTCAACAATTATATATCTTAAGATTACGTCTATTACAACTTCTAAAACCTCAAATACCCAAAATCTAGTGTCACGGTATAAAAGATTACTATATATAAGGTCCGAAGAAGTAGCAATACAATGTTTCTGAATAAAAGAAAATGAAACAAGAAATAGAGATAGAGGGATGCTAGGTGCGAGCATGTGATTTTTTCCCTATATGAATTACTCTCCTAAATTCAAAACAAAATAATATCTTTCAGTGTTTGCAATTTTGTGGATTTTCGTGGCATTTTCTGTTAATTGTTTGCATTTTGTTTATGCATTTTAATCAGTACAAAAAAAATGTGTTACATGTGCATTTAGAAGTTGATTTGACATTTTTCGAGGATTAATTAGCAATTAGTCATTCTATAAAAAAGGAAATATTAAAAAAATAATTTAATTTGCACCTATAATTTTTAATTTGATTTTAGGTGATTTTTCTTCCAACTTGTTTTAATTGTTTGTGATAATCATTATTTAGGATTAATTAGCCTTTTGGGTAGGTTAATTTAGTTTTATAATTTAAATTAGAATTTTATTTTAATTAGAAAAGAAAAGGGGGTTTTAATTTGAAAAGAAAAGAAAAAGAAATTAAAAAAAGAATTGGTCTTTTTTAACAAGAAATCCAAATTGGGCTAATTTTTGTTTAAATTCCCAGCCCAAGTCTGTTACCTGCCCAAATGCCCTGACCCGGTCCAAAACCCACTCAGAACCTGGTCCACCCCCCAATAAACCAAACGACATCGTTTTGATTGAACCAATCTCAGCCGTCTAGGATTCATCATCCAACGGCTCAGAAGTGATTAATCCTAGGTATATTAATGTCTAAACGCTACCCCACCCCCAAACCCCTCTCCTATCTCACACCAGCAAACCCTAGAGAATCCCCCCTCCGCCGTCCACCGGAAGCCGCCCACGGCGGTGGCGGAGCTCCGATGACCGTTAAAATAACACCATCACTTCTCCTCCCTATCATCTCTCCAAATCTACCATCTTCTCCCCTCAAAACCTAGCCAAGCTTCTCAAATCTTGCCCAGAAGTACTGACTCCTCCGCCGTGTCCGGCGGTGCCACTCCAATCCACTCCAAAATAACACCCCGGAATCTCCATGGCTCCTTCTTCCTCAATCTTAACTTTGTTTTCCTCGAAGAAAACTTCAATGGTTCGAATCATAGTTTGAAGGTCTGACCCGTGCATGAAGGTTTTTTTTTGTCTCGATCTTTCTCAAGTATTAGTTTGATTCTGTCCTCTGATAACGCTATTTGTTTGTTGTACTAAGACCAAAAGACTAATGTTATTGTTGGACAAAATCAGAGGATCTAGTTGCCATAGGCTTTGATCCGGTAAGTTTGCTTCTTCCCTTTTGTGTTGTTCTTTTCTTTCATATTTGTTGGAACCTGAGTTTGTTTCGTCACTAGCCTTGTTAGCTTTTCCTTTTTGCTTCTTTTTCTTTCAGAAATGCTTGGCCTATGGTATTTGTTAGTTTGTCCCTTGATCCTATTTTAACAGTTTAATTATTGTGTTTTCATTTTAGTATCGATATAATCGCCTAGCCAGTTAGTTGCATGATTAAGTTAATCTACTGTCATGAAATCAGATTGGTTGGTTAATTCATATATTCTTCTTCTTCTATTCTTTGTCATTCTTCTTCACAATTTCGGGCATGGTTAAAACTTTATCATTTCCCAGGTTACCCGTTGGATTTGTCCTGCTTGATGAATTTCATATTCATATTATTTAGTTTAATCGAGTTAGAGCAGAGGGTTAATTTAGTTCAATGTGGCATTAATTGATTCAGGTTCTAAATTCTGGGAAAATTTGTCCAGTTGTTTCTTTGCTAAGTTGCATATTTGTTAAAATTGGGGTTTGAATCATTTTTGAGCCCAAGTCTGTGAATTGGTTAATCCCTAACCCATCTTTTAGGCTAAAGGGTAATTTTAGGGTAGCTAAGGGCTAGTTTGGGAAAAAGGACCCAAGGAATCTTTAGTAACAAGAATGGGAAGCTTCTAGTAGGGGCTTTGTGTAAATTTTAGGCTGTAACTTGGATACCAAGTCACAAAATGGGGGACGATAGGGATAAATCAGATTCGAAGGTTTGACCTAAAACTCAGCCTATAAAGGGCTAAGAAACCAAAAGAATATGGGGAGTTCCGAAAATCAAAAAAGATTGAAAAGAGCCGAAAACCAAGAAAATACAAAAAAGCTGCATGTTTACTATTTCATAGAGGATTTGAGAGCCAAAAAAAAAATAAAAAAAAAATAAAATAAAAAAAAAAAATATATATATATATATATATATATAAAACTTCTGACGGCTGAAAATTGAAAAAGCTATTGTTCCATTGAGCTTTAGATAATTTTGAGTCCTCAAAATACTTTCTGGTTCATTTGAGAGTAAATCTGAATTGATTTGGGGTATGAAGCTAATACGTAATAGAATTCTAAGGTCTGCTGTGCATCGCTCATTTGGAATTTTTTTCTACTGATTATTGCTTGAATTTAGGATGTGCTTTTGCTGCTATGGTTGATCTTCTGCTGATTACCCCATTTCTGCTTTGTTTTACTCTCCAGTTATATACTCTGACCTCAAACATGTAAGGACTGGCTTATAAAGTGCTCTTGTCAAAGTGAAATGAAGAATTATGTGTTAGATCTATTTGATGTTATTTCCCTTTGGGTTTTTATAGTTGTTTTAATACAATCCCACTTCAACAGGTTGCACACTCTTAGTTTGGTTTGAAATTTTATAGCAAAACTGTAATAGGACTATATGTAACCATTGTTGATTCGTTAGTTTCTAAAAATATGTTGTTGTTTGAAGTAGCTGTCAGTTTTGAAGTCCAATACATGTTCCTGTATAAAATGTTGAATGTTTTATAGGTCGCAAGGATGCCATAAGTGAGACTGAGCAAATGCCAGTAACTTTAAGCTGATTTGCATGATTAGAGGCGTAGTAAATTTAAGCATGATTGGCTATATGCAATATGAAGTTTAAAAATAGGTTCATACTCAGTAGCATTTCTTGTTCAAGTGATTGCAGGGCATTCATGAAAATGAGTGTTGAGTGTTGGAATTCAAATGACATTAGTTCTGTGTCAGAATTCTCTGATTTTAGTTATTTCTGCGCTTGCAATAGTTAGACGTGAGTTTTCTTTTGATTTTATCCTATTGCTGTGCAATTTATGGATACCGAGATTTTCATTTGGAGAAGTACGCATGTGTTTGTGTGATTGAAGTAATTGACTCATGGGTCCAATTTTTATTTTATAATTCAATCCTTTAGTTGGTTGGTTCCCATCTTAAGTAGTGAAATCGTTTGGGATTAAACTTTTGAATTCTTTGAAGTAATAACGTGCTAGTTTAGTCTTGAAAACTAACATGTTGTGTTCTATTTGAGAAAACTGGAATCTTGTTCATAAGAGGGGTAAGATTTATTGCTTTGTTGTTGAGCGAATATGAATTATGCCTAGATCCGATTGAGATAAGCACAAGAGCATACATACACTTATTTCTTTATATTATCCTTATTTTCGTTTAATTTGTCAGCCTCTCACAATAATTTTCATAAACATGCCTTAAAATATTCTCAAAGTAGTATAGGAGACAATTACATCCGTAGTTTGTTCTAGTTGAGTAAACCCCTTTGGAATAATTTGAGGCGTGCCATGTCAGATGAAATCTCAAAATGAATGACCCTCACTTTTTATATCCTTAGAATTCGAGGTGTGCCACTTAGTGAATTTTCCGTGACCCTCGCAAATTTGAAAATGCATAATTTCTTTAGGCACGATAGTTAAAAATATACTTTCCTAAATACGAGTGCGCATTTATGTGACCAAAATCCAAATCTCAACGTTAGGTAAAATGTGTTGAGAACTACGTGCATTTATATGACGTGGTTCAAGACGTATTTTAAAGATGTTGCAATCTTTTTAAAATTAAATAAAAGGGGTTAAAAATTAAAATATTCACATGGGTTGATAATTGTAAAATCATATAATTAAGCCGAATATAACAGTTGAGTGACCGTGTTAGAACAACGGAAGCGGGAATGCCTAACACCTTCTCCCGGGTTAACAGAATTCCTTACCCGGATTTCTGGCTCGTAGACTGTATTGCAGAGTCAAAACCTTCCTCGATTCGGGATTTTAAACCGGTGACTTGGGACACCATTAATTATCCCAAGTGGAGACTCTAAAAATTTTAAATAAATAAATCCCGTTTCGACTGTTCTTTAATTGGAAAAACTCCTTAGCTACCCCCTTCACGGGGTGTAGTGGTAAAAATGAGGTGGGACACTAAGGACTACAGACGCCTGCAAGTCTACCTTGGGTCTCCGGGTGGACTGAAGGAAGTACTCCAACAACTATCCGGAAGCTGTTCCAGGATCTGCACACAGTGCAGAGTGTAGTATCAACACCCTTGTGCTGATAGATGTTTAGCCTAAACTCGACGAATAGTAACGAGGCTAGGACCATACTACTAAATAAACATGTGCAGTTCAAATATATATGTAAAGCAAAAAGGAAATACAGAAAATAACTAGTCAATGTTGGAGGGGGAACATGTTGAGGGGGAGGTAACAGTTCCAAATAAAAAGGCACTAAGTAAGGAGCGAAACAACGTAACTCGATATCAACAAGAATCAGAATCAACAATTGCACGGCATCACCCTTCGTGCTTTTACTCTCATCCTCACCAAAGAAATTATATAATAAAAGTGTGCACGACATCCCCCTTTGTGCTTTTACTCTCGTTCTCACCAAAATAATCATATAAATAAGATGTACATGGCATCACCCTTCGTGCTTTTACTCTTTTCCCTCACTATATAATCAATGAAATTGGCTCGGAATGGTATATCGTGAGGCACAACATCACCCTCGTGCTTTACACTCTTTCCTCACAATAACAGACAATGCACGTAATCACCCTTCGTGTTTTAACACTCTTCCTCACCCAAATAACAATCACAAGCAAAGAGGCAAAGGAATAAATAAAATAATAATAGAAATCTTGGCAAGGGAACAACAATTAAACAATTAAATCATGAAAAGGGAAAAACGATTAAACAATTAAATTCCGGCAAGGAAACAACGATTAAACAATTAAATCCCGACAAAGGAACAACATCAATATTCTCAACATCCCGGCGAGGGAGATAATCAACAAAGCAACAATATCCCGACAAGGGAACAATTTAAAAACTCTTTCTCTTTCTTTCGCTTTTATCTCATAACTCACTTTACCACTTGAGCCAATGCTCCAAAGGATTCAATCATCTCATATACTTTCACAATTAGTAATATAACTTGAGCCAATGCTCCTCGATTTTCAAAGGTCACAATTCCTTCCACAAACTTTTCACAACAAATAAAAATCATCACCAAGGCAGGAAGGATACAACAAAATCATGATATTCACAATATAAAGACTCACGGTCATGCTAGACACCAACGTATAGATACTCGTCACCATGCCTTATGCCGTACTCAACAATTACCACAAAACAAGTAGGACTCAACTCCTAATCTCTCAAGCTAAGGTTAGACCACCACTTTTCCTTTCAAAATTGGCTCCAACCCAATCGAAACACAATTGACATAAGAACATCAATAATGCTAAATAATCCAATTCCCTTGCTTAATTATAGCTTTCTAATCATTCTTACCAAAAATCCAAAAATCGACCCCAGGCCCGCTTGGTCAAAACACCATGTTCGGATCAAAACGTGATTACTCATTCACCCACGAGCCCGAATATATAATTTATTTTCAAATCCGACCCCAGAACAAGGTCTAAATCACAATTAATCAAAAAGTCCTAACTATACCCAAATTCCTAATTTTCGACCCTTAATTATATGTTTTAGGATAAGAAATCTAATGGGTGTTAATGGAAATTGAACAAAATTAATCTAAGACTATATACCTATGAACTTGTGGTGAAATCCTCTTTAAAAATCGCCCAATTTGGAGTTAAGATGAAGAAGTTATGAAATTTTGAATAAATCCTGAAATGGCTACTGTTAAGTGTTGGGCGATAGTGTTCATCGCATTTGCGAGAACACTGACGCGATCACGAAGGGCTGCCAGTAAGTGGACTTACATGATTACGAGTTCTTCCACGCGTTCGTGAAGGGTTGACCATCCTGACCTTTGCATTCGCAGACAAGCATACGTGTTTCTGTAGAAGAACGACCATATCCCATCCCACCTCCAATTTACACTACGCGTTCACATCACACAGGTCGCCTTCATGATGAGCAATCCCCCAGAGCTCCGTTTTTGCGACTGCGGCTTTGTGTTTGCGATGAAAAAATCCACCCCTGTACCTATTTACCTTACGCAATCGCCAGTGTTACTACGCTATCGCGATGAACAACAGGTCTAAGCACCTGTAGCATATTTTTTTGCAATTTTTCTTAAGTCTAAAACTTCCCGAAACACATCTGAAACACACCCGAGCCCTCGGAGTTCATAACCAAACACACGTACAAACTCAACAACCTAATACGAACTTATCCATGTTATGAAATCGCCAAAACAACCTCAATAACAACGAATTAATCTCAAAATCAAGGAATTTTTCTCAAACTTCATAAAAAATCAACTTTAGCAATTAAGGTCCGAGTCACGTCAAATGAATTCCGTTTTTCACCAAATTTTACAGGAATGTCTTCAATCATATATAAGACCTATACCGGGCGCCGGATCCAAAATACGGGCCCAATACAATAATGTTCTAATCAAAATTCATATAAATTTTTTTATGCAATCTCAAAAAATAGTTTTCTTTAAAAAATTTATTTTTCGGGCTCGGGACCTCGAAATTCAATTTCGGGAATACGCCCGAGTCCCATATTTTTCTACGGACCCTCCGGGGCCGTCCAATCATGGATCCGGATCTATTTTCTCAAAATACTGGTCGAAGTCAAATTAGATCACTTTATAATCAAAACTTATCATTTTTCATATTTAGGTTTCCAGCTACACGCCCGGACTGTGCATGCAAATCGAGGTGATGCTAAATGAGGTTTTCAAGGCCTAAGAACATAGAATTTCTTTTTAAAATGGATCATCTTATTCTCCACCTCTAAAACAAGTGTTCGTCCTCGAACGGAAGGAAGTACCTGAGTCGGGGAAAAATAGGGATAACGACTCAGCATATCACACTCAGACTCCCAGGTCGATGCCTCAGGAGGCTGAACTTTCCACTGAACACGAATAGAAGCAAAACTCTTCGATCTCGACTAACGAACCTGCGGGTCCAGGATAGCTAGCGGCTCCTCCTCATAAGAAAAGTTCTTGTCCAACTGGACAGTGCTGAAATCTAACACATGGGATGGATCTCCATGATATTTCCGAAGCATAGACACATGAAACACTAGATGCACGACTGATAAGTTCGACGGCAATGCATGTCTATAAGCCACCTCTCCCACTTGATTAAGAATATCAAATGGACCAATGAGTCTAGGGCTAATCTTGCCCTTTTTCCCAAATCTCAACACGCCCTTCATATGCGACACTCGGAGCAACACCCGCTCACCGACCATAAAAGCCACATCTCGAACCTTGCGTTCTGCATAACTATTTTTCCTGGAATGAGCTATACGAAGCCTATCCTAAATAATCCTGACCTTGTCTAAGGCCTCCTGAACCAGATCCGTACCCAAAAACTGAGCCTCTCTTGGCTCAAACCATCCGATTGGAGACCGAAACCGCATACATATAAAGCCTCATAAGAAGCCATCTGGATACTCGATTGGTAGCTATTGTTGTAGGAAAACTATGCTAAAAAAATTGATCCCACGAGCCTCCAAAGTCAATGACACAAGCTTGGAGCATATCTTCCAAGATATGAATAGTTCACGCAAACTAGCCGTCGGTCTGATTATGAAATGCTATGCTCAACTCAACCTGAGTGCCCAACTCTCACTGAACGGCTCTCCAGAACCGCGAGGTAAACTACGTACCTCGGTCCGAAATGATAGATACAGGCACACTGTGAAGATGAACAATCTCCCGGATATAGATCTCAGCTAACCTCTCGAATGAATAGAAGACTACCAGATAAATGAAATGCACTGACTTGGTCAGCCTATCAACAATGACCCATACTGCATCAAACTTCACCCGTGTCTATGGGAGTCTAACAACGAAATCTATAGTGATCCGTTCCCACTTCCACTCGAGAAGATCAATTCTCTAAGACAAATCACCAGGCCTATGATGCTCATACTTAACTTGCTGACAATTCAAACACCGAGCCACATACGCAACAATATCCTTCTGCATTCTACGCCACTAATAATGTTGCCGCTAATCCTGATACATCTTCGTGGCGTTCGAATGAGTAGAGTACCGGGAGATATAGGCCTCCTCTAAAATCAAATCTCGGATCCCATCCACATTAGGCACACAAACTCGACCCTACAATCTCAAAACTCCATCATCGCCTAAGGTAACATACTCAACACCTCCGCGTTGCACTATGTCTCTAAGGACACACAAATGGGAATCATCATACTGCCGATCACAGATACACTCTAATAAATAAGAACTAGCGACCGTGCAAGCTAATACTTGACTAGGCTCAGAAACATCCAACCTCACGAACCAATTGGCCAAGGCCTGAACATCTAAAGCAAGCGGCCCGTCATCGAACGAAATATAAGCAAGACTGCCCATACTAGCTGACTTCCTACTCAAAGCATCGGCCACCACATTGGCCTTTCTCGAATGATATGAAATGGTGATATCATAATCTTTCAACAACTCCAACCACCTACTCTGCCTCAAATTCAACTCCTTTTGCTTGAACAAATATTAAAGACTCTTGTGATCCGTGAACACCTCACATGCCACGCCATAAAGATAATGCCTTCAAATCTTCAATACGTGAATAATGGATGCTAACTCTTAATCATGAATCAGATAGTTCTTCTCATGAATCTTCAACTGTTGCGAAGCATAGGCAATGACCTTGCCATCCTACATCAACACTGCACTGAGCCCAAAACGAAATGCATTACAATAGACTATATAAGGCCCTGAACCTGTAGGCAAAACAATCACTGGTGCCGTAGTAAGAGCTGTCTTGAGCTTCTGAATTCTCACATCACACTCGTCTGACCATCTGAACTGGGCATCCTTCTAGGTCAATCTAGTCATTGGGGCTGCGATTGATGAGAACCCCTCCACGAACCGATGATAGTATCCTTCCAACCCCAAGAAACTCCGAATCTCTATAGCTGATATTGGTCTAGGCTAGTTCTTGACTACCTCAATCTTCTTTGGATCAACCTGAATACCCTCCGCAAATACAACATGACCCAGGAATGCAACTGAACTCAACAGTGCTCACACTTCAAAAATTTAGCAAACAGATGACTATCCCTCAAAGTCTGAAGAACCCCTCTGAGATGCTGCTCGTGCTTCTCCTGGCTGCGGGAATATATCAAAATATCATTAACAAAGACTATCACGAACAAATCCAAATAAGGCCCGAACACTCGGTTTATCAAATCCATAAAAGCTGCTGGGGCATTTTTTTCAACCCGAATGACATAACCAAGAACTTATAATGACCGTACCGAGTGCAGAATGCTATTGTAGGGCATCCGATGCCCTAATTCTCAACTGATGGTAGCTAGATCTCAAGTCTATCTTTGAAAATACCTTGGCACTCTGAAGTTGATCGGACAAATCATCAATCCTCGGCAATAGATATTATTCTTGATTGTAACCTTGTTCAACTGCCGATAATCAATACAAATTCTCATCGATCCATCCTTCTTTTTAACAAACAACACCGGTGCACCCTAAGACGAAATACTGGGTCTAATAAAACCCTTCTCAAGCAAGTCTTGCAATTCCTTCTTCAACTCTTCCAACTCCAGCGTGGCCATATGATATGGCGGGATAGAAATGAGCTGAGTTCCCGGAGCCAAATCAATGCAAAAGTCAATATCCCTGTCAAGTGTCATGCTTGGCAGGTCTGAAGGGAAAACATCAAGAAAGTCACGAACAATGGGCATTGAATCATTAGAAGGGACCTCAACATTAGAATCATGAACGTATGCCAAATAAGACAAACACCCCTTCTCGATCATACGTCGAGCCTTTATATATGAAATAACACTGCGGGTAGAATGACTAGGAGTCCCTCTCTACTCTAAATGGGGTAAATCCGGTAAGGCTAAGGTAACAATCTTGGCATGACAATCCAAGATAGCGTGGTAAGGTGATAACTAGTCCATCCCCAATATAACATCGAAATCGGCCATGTCTAGAAGCAACAAATCTACACGAGTCTCAAGACTCCCGATCACAACTACATAAGAATGTTGGATTCGATCTACCACAATAGAACCACCTGCCAGTGTAGACACATAAATGGGAACACTCAAGGAATCACTAGGCATAACCAGGCAAAGTGCAAAATAAGATGACATATACGACTATATAGACCCTGGATCAAATAACACTAAATAATCTCTATCACAAACCAGAACAGTACCTTTGATCACCACATCTAAAGCCTCCGCCTCGTGCCTAGGCGAAAGAGCATAACATCGAGGCTTGGCCCTACCACCCCAGGTTACATCTCTAGGACGGCCGACAGCTGGCTGTCCTTCACCTCTAGTTGTCTGAGCTCCACCTCTTAACCCTCTACCTCCACCTCTAGCACCTCTACCCCCACTTCTAGCTGGTTGGGCATACTGTGGAACACCTGGTGCCTGTACCATAGCATGAAAACCCAGATGCTGAGATCTACTCGGTGCTCGAGGGCAAAACCTGGAAATGTGACCCATATCACCACAAGTGTAACAAGCCCTCAGCTGCTGAGACTGCTGGACTTGAGGACCTGAATGACCATCCCGAAAACTCTGAAGCCATGCTGCACTAATAGGAGCTGGTGGTGCACTATGGGAATGCTGATCAGAATAATGCATCTGAGAACCATAGCCACCTGAAGCGCCATGAGAAACCTGAAATGCTGACTGAAAAGGCCTATGAAGATGAATCTCTACCTCCAGACGACGTTCCACTGAATTAGCCTAAATGACGGGGCCTCTTTTCTGACCCATGACTGCCTTCCAGTGACATAACCATCTCCACTCTCTTGGCCACATTGGCCTCCTCCTGAAAAGTAATCTCACTCCCAGCCTCCCTAGCCATATGAAGACGAATTGGCTAAATGAGACCGTCAATAAACCTCCCAACCTTCTCTCTCTAGGCTGGAAATATGATAAGATCATAGCGAACCAAATCGATGAACCTGGCCTCATACCGGGTAACCATCATAAAACCCTGTTGGAGGCGCTCAAACTGCCTATGGTAGGCCTCTCTCTGAGTAAAAGGGAGAAAATTCTCCAGAAATAACTGTGCAAACTGCTCCCAAGTCAAGGTTGGAGATCCGGCTGGTCTGGCCAAACATAAATCCCTCTACCAAGTCTTGGCAGATCCAGACAAGTGAAATGTAGAAAAATTAACCCCATTGGTCTCAACAATACCCATATTCCGGAGAACCTCGTGGCAGTTGTCTAGATAATCCTGGGGATCCTTAGTAGATACACCGCTGAAAGTAGAAAAGAGCTTGGTAAACCTATCCATCCTCTACCAAGTATTGGCAAACATAGCCTCCATCACCGGTCTGAGCTACCATAACCGGGTGTACTGCTCACCCTGGAGTCTGAATCTGGGCAGCTACCATCTCTGAAGTGCGAGTAGTAGGAGTCTGGGCTCCTCCTCCAGCCTGAGAGACGACTAGTGCTATAGAAAGCAAGCATGTCTGAGTGACACTCTACATGAGGCCCACTAACCGGAACAGAGCATCCCGAAGAATTGGGGTAGCAATTAACCCCTCTGGGACCTGAGCTGGGCCCACCAGAATTGCTGGGGCCCACCAGAATTGCTGGGGCCATAAACTTATCATCAAAGTGTTGCTCAGGACGGAGCTCTGCCCCTACCTCGGCCTCTTGCACGGCCTCGACCTGTCCCTCTGCCCCTCGTGGGAGCTACTGCGCTCAGGCTGCTGAGGGGTGGATGAGGAAGTGCATGTTCTCGACATCTGCAAAAGAACAGAGTAGAAATTCAATTAGCATTGAGAAACCAAATCGCACGATACGAAAGAATAAATGTGAAGTTTTTCTAACTCTGTAGCCTCTAGGGGATAAATACAGACATCTCCGTACCGATCCCTCATAACTACAAAGCTTGTTTGTGAATTATTAGACCCATGTAACCTAGAGCTCTGATACCAACTTGTTACGACCTGGATTTCCCACCATCAGGAGTTGTGATGGTGCCTATTAATAGGAGCTAGGCAAGCCAAACCGTAACTACTTGCTACACCTTCATATTACTTCTTCTTAACAAACATACAGTGATATTATGATAACATTTGAATTTTAAACAAATAAGCAAAAGTCAACAATTATATATCTTAAGACTACGTCTATTACAACTTCTAAAACCTCAAATACCCAAAACCTGGTGTCATAGTGTCACAGACTATCTAAGATTACTACATACAAGGTCTGAAGAAGTAGCAATACACTATTTATGAATAAAAGGAAATGAAACAAGAAATAGAGATAGAGGGAGACAAACAGGGCCTACGGACGCCTGCAGATCTACATTGGGTCTGCGGCTGGACTGAAGGAAGCACTCCAACTACTGTCCAGAAGTTGCTCCTGGATCTGCATACAATGCGGAGTGTAGTATCAGCATAACCGACCATATGTGTTGGTATGTATCTAGCCTAACCTCAGCAAAGTAGTGACGAGGCTAGGACTAGACTACCAAATAAACCTGTGCAGTTCAAATATATATATAAAGCAAAAAGGAAATATAGAAAATAACCATTCAATATAGGAGGGGGAACATGTTGTGGGGGAGGTAACATTTACGAATAGAAAGGCATCAAGTAAGGAGTGAAACAACATAACTCGATATCAACAAGAATCAGAAATCAACAATTGCATGGCATCACCTTTCGTGCGTTTACTCTTATCCTCACCAAAGCAATTATATAATAAAAGTGTGCATGGCATCACCCTTCGTGCTTTTACTCTCTTCCTTCACTATATAATCAATGAAATTGGCACGGAATGGTACATCGTGCGGCACGGCATCACCCTTCGTGCTTTACACACATTACTCACAATAACAAACAATGCACGACATCACCCTTCGTACTTTAACACTCTTCCTCACCCAAACAACAATCACAAATAAAGGGGCAACGAAATAAATAAAATAATAATAGAAATCTCGACAAGGGAACAACAATTAAATAATTAAAATCACGGCAAGGGAACAACGATTAAACAAAACAATTAAACCCAGCAAGGGAACAGTTATTAGAAAATTAAATCTCGGTAAGTAAACAACATCAATAATCTCAACATCCCAGCAAGGGAGATAATCAACAAAGCAACAATATCCCGACAACGGAACATTTTAATAACTCTTTCTCTTTCTTTTGCTCTTATCTCATAACTAATTTTACAACTTGAGCCAATACTCCAAAGGGTTAAATCATCTCATATACTTTCACAATTCGTCATATAACTTGAGCCAATGCTCCTCAATGTTCAAAGTCACAATTCCTTCCACAGACTTTTCACAACAAATTGAAATCATCACCAAGGCATGAAAGATACAACAAAATCATGATATTCACAATATAAAGACTTACGGTCATGCTACACAACAACGTATAGATAATCGTCACCATGCCTATACGTCGTACTCAACAATTACCACATAGAATAGGACTCAACTCCTAATCCCTCAAGCTAAGGTTAGAACAAACACTTACCCCGAACTTCCACTGCAAAATCAAGCCTCAAACACCGCTTTTCCTTTCAAATGTGGATCCAACCCAATAGAATCTATACATAAATGGCATAAGAACATCAATAAAAGTTAAACAATCCAATTCCAATGCTTAATTATAGCTTCCTAATCATCCTTTCCAAAAATCCAAAGATCGACCTCGTGCTCGCTTGGTCAAAGCACGAGGTTCAGACCAAACCCGATTACACATTCACCCACGAGATCGAATATATAATTAGCTTTCAAATCTGACCCAAAACGAGGTCTAAATCACAATTAATCAAAAAGCCCTAACTATTCTCAAATACCCAATTTTCTACTCGTAATCACATGTTTTAGGCCTAGAAATCTAATGGGTAATAATAGAAATTGAAGAAAATGAGACTAAGATTACATACCTATGAACTTGTGGTGAAATCCTCTTTCAAAAATTGCCAAATTTGGAGTTAAGATGAAGAAGTTATGAAATTTTGAATAAATCTCGAAATGGCTACTGTTTATGTGATGCGCGACAGTGTCCATCACGTTCCCGAGAACACTGACGTGATCGCGAAGGGTTGCCAGCAAGTGGACTTACGTGATCGCGAGTCCTTCCAATTCGCGAAGGGTTGACTACCCTAACCTTCATGTCCGCGGATGAGCGTACACATTCGCGTAGAAAAACGACCATATCCCAGCCAACTCCAATTTACACTATGTGTACGCATCACACAGGTCGCCTTCATGATGAGCAATCCCCTAGAGCTCCGTGTTTGCTACTGCGGCTTCGCGTTTGTTATGAACAAATCCAACCCTGTCCCTATTTACCTTACACAATCGCCAGTGTTACTACGCGATCGCGATGAATAACAAATATGAGGGATTCCTAACAAAATACACGTACTAACTCAACAACCTCATACGGAATTATCAGTGCGATTAAATCGCAGAAACAACCTCAATAACAATGAATTAAATCTCAAAATCAAGGAATTTTTCTCAAGCTTCATAAAACATCAACTTTAGCAATTTTGGTCTGAATTACGTCAAACGACGTTTATTTTTCACCAAATATTAGAGGAATGTAATAAATCATATATAAGACTTGTACAGGGCACCGGAACCAAACTACGGGCCCGATACCATCATGTTGAAATTTCTTTAAGCAATTTCAAAACATTTTCTTTAAAAAATTCATTTCTCGGGCTTGGCACCTCGAAATTCAATTTCGGGAAAACGGCCGAGTCCCATATTTTTCTACGGACCCTCCGGGACCGTTGAATAACGGGTCCATGTCCATTTACCCAAAATGTTGACTAAAGTCAAATTAGCTCATTTTATAATAAAAACTTATCATTTTTCACAAATTTTCATATTTAGCCTTTCCGGCTACACGCCCGAACGCAAATCTAGGTGATGCTAAATGAGGTTTTCAAGACCTCAAAATACAAAGTTTTGTTTTAAAACAAGTGATGACCTTTTTTAGGTCATCAAACTCTCCGCTATGTATTATATAATTGCACAGGTTTACTTGGTAGTTTGGTCCTAACCTCGTCACTACTTCGCCAAGGTTAGGCTAGACACTTACTAGCAGTTGGGGTGAGTTGTACTGATACTACACTCTACACTATGTGCAGATCTCGGAGCAGCTTATGGGCCGTAGTGTGGAGGCTACCTTCAGTCCACGCGGAGATCCAAGGTAGACCTGCAGGCGTCCACAGGACCTAACGTCTCCCTCTATCCCTATTAACTATTTTATTTTCCTTTTATTTAAAAAAATTGTATTGTTATTTCTTCAGAGACTTTGTATGTAGTAATCTTAGACAATTTGTGAGACTGTGACACCAGGTTTTGGGTGGTTAAGGCTTAAGTATTTGTAATAGATTCGGTTTCATACATTTTATTGTTGTCTTCCGCTTAAACCTGAATTTTTGCTATTATCACGTTATTGCCTTATAATAGTTAAAAAGATATAATTGGATTATGAGGTAAGTAGTTAAAGGTTTGTCTTGCCTAGCTCACATTAGTAGTCGCCATCATGACTCCTGAGGGTGGAAAATTCGGGTCGTGACAAGTTAGTATCAGAGCTCTAGGTTACATGGGTCTCACAGTTCATAGACCGATTTAGTAGAGTTTGAGAGATCAGTACGGAGATGTTTGTATTTATCCCCTAAAGGATATAGGGTTAGGAAAATTTCACATCTTTTTCTTCCTATCATGCGGTTTTGGTTTCTCAATGCTGATTGAATTTCTATTGTGTTCTCTCGCAGATACCGAGAACGCGCGCTTTCTCATCTATCGATCAGCAGCTCGATCCCCCAGCAGCAACTCCCACGAGGGGTAGAGGGCGAGGCCAGTGCCGTGCTAGAGGTCAAGGTAGGGGCAGAGCTCAACCCAAGGCAACAGCACCTGCAGCGGAGCCTCAGGTTGATTTTGATGATGAGGTTCCGTCCCCAACAGTTCCTATGAGCCCAGCTCAGTTCCTAGAGGGGTTTATTTCTACCCCAGTTCTTTAGGATACTCTGGTCCGTCTAGTGGGCCTTATGGAGAGTGTCACCCAGGCAGACTTGCTTCCTGTAGCACCATCCATCTCTCAGGTTGGAGGAAGAGCCCAGACTCCTACTACCCGCACTACGTAGCAAGTAGCTCCACAGTTTCAAACTCCAGCAGCTCAGCCAGTTGGAAAAGTTTGGTCGGGTATGGTAGCTCAGACTGGTGATGGAGCAGCTATGTCTGCCGGTGCTTTATGGAGAATGGACAAGTTCACCAAGATTCAGTGACACTTCTTTTGAGGATACCCAAGATTATCTAGATAGCTACCATGAGGTTCTTAGGAACATGGGGATAGTTGGGACCAATGGGGTCGATTTTTCCACTTTTCTCTTGCTGGATCCGCCAAGACTTGGTAGAGAGATTATTGCATGGCTAGAACATCCAGATCGCCAGCCTTGACTTGGGAGTAGTTTACGCAGTTATTTTTGGAGAAGTTTCTCCTATCACACAGATGAGGCCTATCAGAGACAATTTGAGCATCTCTAGCAGGGTTCTATGATCGTCACCCAGTATAAGACCAGGTTCATTAATTTGGCTCGTCAAACTCTTATCATACTTCCCACAGAGAGAGAGAGGGGGGTGAGGAAGCTTATTGATGTACTTATTTTAGAAGTCTAGAGACACTGGGTGTGAGATATCTTTCCAGGAGGAAACTAATGTGGCCTGGAGAGTTGAGATATTTCAATCACAGGGAGGTGGTCATGGGTCGGACAAGAGACCCTGTCATTCAGGAAGATTCAGTGGTGCTCGTCTGGAGGTAGGATTCGTATGGTAGAGGCCATCCTCCTAAGCCCTTTCAGTCAACACTTTAGGTTTCTCACGATGTTGCAGGTGGTAGTGGTTATCATATGCAGTATTCGGATCAACATTCCTACAATACACCACCAGCTCCTATTAGTGCACCGTCTCTTCAGAGCTTTCAGGGTCATCAGCTTTAGCAGCCGAGGGCTTATTTTACTCATGGCGACATGAGGCACATTGCTAAGTATTTCCCTCGAGCATTGAGTAACTCTCAGTATCAGGGTTCCCGTGCCATGGTTCAGGCACCAGTTGTTCCACAGCCCGCCCATCCAGTTAGGGGTGGGTATGGAGGTGCTAGAAGCGGAGGTAGATGTATTAGAGATGGAGCTCAAGCCCTTAGAGGTTGAGGCCGGCTAGCAGCAGGCCATCCTAGAGATGTAGTTTAGGGTGGTGGGGCCTAGCCCCGATGTTATGCTCTTCCAGTCAGGTCCGAGGCTAAGGCTTCATATGCAGTTATTACAGGTACGATTCTGGTTTCTGATAGAGATGCTTCAGTGCTATTTGATCCAAGGTCTACATACTCGTATGTGCCATCTTATTTTGTACCGTATATGGTTATGCCTAGTCATTTTTTGAGTGATCATGTTTACGTGTCTATACTGGTGGGTGATTCTATTATGGTAGATCGAGTCCATTGCTCTTGTATAGTCGTGATTGGGGGTCTTGAGGTTCGTGTACATTTGTTGCTTCTGGACATGATCAATTTTGATGTCATATTAGGGATGGACTGGTTATCACTTCACCACGCTATCTTGGACTGTCATGCGAAGAGTGTAACCTAAGCCTTATCGAGTTTAACTCATTTAGAGTGGAGAGGGACTCCTGGTCATTCTACCTGTAGTGTTATATCTTATGTGAAGGCTTGGTGTATGGTTGAGAAAGGGTTTTCGCCTATTTGGTCTATGTTCGTGATTCTAGTGCGGAGGTTCCTTCTATTGAGTCTGTGCCAGTTGTTCATGAGTTTCTTGAGGTTTTCCCTTCAGACCTGCCAGGTATTCCACCCGACAAGGATAATGACTTTTGCATTGATTTGGCTCCGGGCACTCAGCCATTTCTATCTCGTCGTATCGTATAGCCCCACCTGATTTGAAAGAGTTGAAGTAGCATTTGCAAGACTTACTTGAGAAGGGTTTCATTAGGTCGAGTGTTTCACCCTAGGGTGCGCCGGTGTTGTTTGTTAAGAAAAAGTACGCATCGCTGAGAATGTGTATTCATTACTGGTAGTTGAACAAGCTTACAATCAAGAATAAGTATCCACTGCCGATGATCGATGATTTTTTTGATCAACTTTAGGGTGCCAAAGTACTTTCGAAAATTGACTTCAGATCTGACTACCATTAGTTGAGGACTAGGGCACCCAATGTCCCTAATACAGCTTTCCATACTCGGTACGTGGATTATGAGTTCTTGGTGATGTCATTCAGATTGACAAATTCCCCAGAAGCTTTTATGGAATTGATGCACCGAGTGTTTAGGCTTTACTTGGATTTTTTCGTGATAGTCTTCATTGACGATATCCTAATCTATTCCCGCAGCCGGGAGGAGCACTAGAAATATCTTAGAGTGCTTCTTCAGACTTTAAGGGATAGTCAATTATATGCTAAAGTTTTGAAGTGTGAGTTCTGGTTGAGTTTACTTGCATTTCTAATTCATGTTGTATCAGCTGAGGGTATTCAGGTTGATTCGAAGAAGATTGAGGTAGTCAAGAACTGGCCTAGACCAGCATCAACTACAGAGATTCAGAGTTTCTGGATAGGAAGCCTACTATCGTCGGTTTGTGGAGGGGTTTTCATCTATCATGGAACCGATGACCAGTTTGACCCAAAAGGGTGCCCAATTCAGATGGTCGGGTGAGTGTGAGACGAACTTTCAGAAGCTCAAGACAACTCTGGCTACGACACCGGTATTGGTTTACCCACAAGTTCAGGGCCTTATACTGTTTATTGTGATGTATCTCATATTGGACTTGGTGTAGTGTTGATGCAGGATGGCAAGGTCATTGCCTATGCTTCGCGGTAGTTGAAGATTTATGAGAAGGAATATCTGGTTCATGACTTGGAGTTGGCAGCTATTATTCATGCGTTGAAGATTTGGAGGCATTATCTGTATGGCGTGACATGTGAGGTGTTCATGGATCACAAAAGTCTTCAGTATTTGTTCAAGCAAAAATGAGTTAAATTTGAGGCAGAAGAGGTGGTTGGAGTTGTTAAAGGACTATGATATCACCATCTTATATCATCTGGGAAAGGCCAATATGGTGGCTAATGCTTTGAGTAGGAAGTCACCTAGTATGGGTAGTCTTGCTTATATTTTGCTCGGTGAGAGACCTCTTGCTTTGGATGTTCAGACTTTGGCCAATCAGTTCGTGAGGCTGGATGTTTCTGAGCCCAATCGTGTATTAGCTTGCACGGTCGCTCAATCTTCTTTATTAGATCGTATCCGTGATCGGCAATATGATGATACCCATTTGTGTATCCTTAGAGACATGGTGTAGCGCGGAGGTGCCAAGTAGGTTACCTTAGGTGAAGATGGAGTTTTGAGATTGCAGGGTCGAGTTTGTGTGCCTAATATGGATGGGCTTTGAGAGTTGATTTTAGAGGAGGCTCATAGTTCTCGGTACTCTATTCATTCGGACACCGCTAAGATTTATCAGGACTTACAGGTGCATTACTGGTGGATAAGAATGAAGAAGGATATCAATGCATACATGGCTCGATGTTTGAATTGTCAACATGTTAAGTACAAGCATCAGAGACACATTTGTTCATTTCAGAAGATTGAGATTCTTGAGTGGAAGTGGGAGCGTATTACTATGGACTTCGTTATTGGACTCCCAAAGACTCAGAGGAAGTTCGATGCAGTATGGGTTATTGTTGATAGTCTGACCAAGTCAGCACATTTCATTCCTGTGGCAGTCTCCTATTCATCAGAGAGGTTAGCTTAGGTCTATATCTGGGAAAATTTTCTCCTTCATGGTGTGCCCTTGTCTATCATTTCGGATCGAGGTACGCATTTTACCTCACATTTCTGGAGAGCAGTACAGTGAGAGTTGGGCACATGGGTTAAGTTGAGCACAATATTTCATCCTTAGACGGAGGGGCAGTCCGAGCAGACCATTCGAATTTTGGAGGATATGCTCCAAGCTTGCGTCATTGACTTTGGAGGCTCGTGGGATCAGTTTTTGCCTTTATCAGAGTTTTCCTACATTAATAGTTACAAGTCGAGTATTCAGATGGCTCTTTATGAGCTTTATATGGTAGGCAGTGTTGGTCTCCGGTTGGATGGTTTGAGCCGAGAGAGGCTCGGTTGTTGGGTACGGATATGGTTCAGGATGCCTTGGAAAAGGTCAGGATCATTCAAGATAGGCTTTTTTACAGCTCAGTCTAGGAAAAAGAGTTATGCCAACCGCAAGGTTCGAGATTTGGCTTTCATGGTCGGTGAAGGGGTATTTCGTTGAGTGTTGCCTATAAAGGGCGTGATGAGATTTGGGAAGAAGGGCGAGCTTAGCCCTAGTTACATTGGTCCGTCTGAGATCCTTGATCGAGTGGGAGAGGTGGATTACAGACTTCCATTGCCGTCGAGCTTATCAGTCGTGCATCCAGTGTTTGATCTGTTCATTCTTCGAAAATATCACAGTGATCCATCCTACGTATTAGATTTCAGCATTGTCCAGTTGTACAAGGACTTGTCCTATAAGAAGGAGCCGATAGCTATTATATATCCGGAGGTTCGTCAGTTAAGGTCGAAAATTTTTCCTTCTGTCCGTGTTCAGTGGAGAGGTCAGCCTGTTGAGGCATCGACCTGGGAGTCTAAGTCTGATATGCAGAGCTATTATCCCCATCTTTTTTCCGACTCAGATACTTCCTTCTTATGTCCGTTCGAACACGAACGATTATTTTAGAGGTGGAGAATGTGATGACCCAAAAGGTCATCACATGTGTTGCAAGTGAATCTAATTTTCGAGGCCTAAAAACCTCCTTTTTACCCCTTGATTTATGTGCATGGTTTATACCTTTATCCGAAAAGCCTTCTATGTGAAAATATGAGAAATAGAAATTTTTAGAGTTAAAAATTTGATTATGATTGACTATGGTCAACATTTTGAGCAAACAAACTCTGATCCGTGTTTCGACGATCCTGGGAGGTCCACAGTAACATATGGGACTTGGGCATATGCCCAGCGATGACCCAAGCCTTATAAATTAATTTTTGAAAGAAATTATTTACTGATTTATTTAAGAAACGAAAAAAAGAATTAATGTTTAAAACCATTGTTATTGGGCCCATATTTCGGTTCCGGAGCCCGGTACAAACTTGGTATAGTATTTGAAAGATAACTGTGAAATTTGGTGAAAAACGAAGTTTATTTGACGTGAGTTGGACTTCCGATTGAAGAGTTGTGAACTTTGAGAGTTCTTGATGAAAATGTTGAGATTTGAGGATTAATTCATCATTTTACATGTTATTTGGATGATATGATTGCACAAGTAGGTTCATATGATGTTTGTGAGTTAGTATGCACACCTGGTTAAGAGTTCCGAGGGCTCGGGTGAAATTCAGATAGGTTCCGGAACGTCTTAGGCTTAAATAATAGTTATTGCAGGTCTAGAGAAGTGGAAGTCTTCTAAACAAACTAGTGCAGTCCGCACAAAATGGAGTGATGCCGCAGAGGGGCCCGTGCGGCCGCACTAGCTTTTGTGCGATACGTGGTGAAAAAATATTTCACTAGTATGAATTCGGAAGCCTATATCTTTTGATTTACAAGGAATTTTGAGATGATTCAAACACAAAAGTTGTAGTCCTTCGCGTTTAGTTTCCAGAAAGGTAAGGCAATCACAATTTGGACATCTCTAGAGAAAGTTATGGCCAAAATACTAAAACATGTCACTGCAGTACACATGAAGGGTTATGCTGCCGCAGTTGATTTTGTGCGGTCCGCACAGGGTATCTGAGAGTAGTATATTTAGACGGGATTTTCAATTATTTTTCATTTTCAAAAACCCAAAAATATAAGAGACGATTTTTTAAACAACCTTTCTTCTCCAAAACGTTAGTAGGTAATTTCTAACTCATTTTCTTCACTCGTTAACATCTTTTAACATGATTTCAACTCAAAATCAATAATTTTCATTTGGGGAAATTAGGTGTTTTGGGTAGAACCTAGGTTTTTTAAAAATTAAGGATTTGGGCCTCGATTTGAGGTCCGATTTCAAAACAAATTATATATTTGAGTTCGTGGGGAATTGGTAATCGAGTTTTGGTTCGAACCTCGAATTTTGACCTTGTGGGCCCAGGGGCGATATTGCTTTCGGGTAGAACTTTAGGAAACTCATCTTCATGCATTAGAATTGATTCTTTTAACGTTTGTTGATGTAATTAAGTGACTTGTGACTAGAGACGAGCGAATTGGTGGTGGAATTAAGGGGTAAAGCGATAATTGAGACGTGAATTGTGTTCGTGGCATCGAGGTAAGTACTTGGTCTAACCTTAGCTTGAGGGATTATAAGTTGTGTCTATTTTCTATGTGTTAAAATGTGGAGTACGACGTATAGGCATGGTGAAGAGTATCTATACGTCGGTGTCAAGCATGCCCGTGAGTCTTATTTTATAGTTGTTGTGACTCCATTGTGGTTTATTGCACCTCATATGTTATTATGATCGTTGTTTCCTTGCCCGGATATTTGTCGATAGTATTGTTCCCCTGTCGGGATGTTTGTTTGATAGTATTGTTCCCTTGCTGGGATGTTGTTGAAATATCATTGTTCCCTTGCCGGGAAGTTATTATGTTGTTTTCGTTCCCTTGCCAGGATTCCTTGTGATTGTTGTCAGCTTGTAAAAAGGAGTGGGTGATATGCCTACCACAAGATTTAATGAAATGGGAGGGGGTATTACGCCTACCATAAGATATAATAAAATGGGAGCGAATGGTACGTCTACCACAAGGTTTAATAAAATGGGAGAGGATGATATGTCTATCACAAGATATATGAAATATGAGAGGGTGGTACGTTTACCACGAGCTAAATGAAATGGGAGCAGGTGGAACTACCCTTGCTTACAAGCGGGTTGTAGTTAATTATGCTATTAGACATCACCTGAGCCTGGACTTTCTAAGACTTATCATGATATGAGAAATGGGATCGGGTTGCATGCCTGCAACAAGATGTGAACTGAAAGTGAAATTTGCATTTATTTTCCTTATTCTTGTTAGTAGTTGGATTTTGGTTCCCTATAGTTCTCTAGATACTCTGTTTTTACCTGTTATTCCCCGTAGCATGTTTTACCTTCCCACCTTTATTTGTTTATTCTGCTTCATTTTCCGCTATGTATTATATAACTGCACCGGTTTACTTTGTAGTCTGGTCCTAGCCTCATCACTACTTTGCCGATGTTAGGCTAGACACTTACCAGCACATATGGTCGATTTGTGCTGATACTACACTCTGTACAATGTGTAGATCTTGGAGCTGCTTTTGGACTGTAGTGTGGAGGCTACCTTCAGTCCATGCGGAGATCCAAGGTAGACTTGCAGGCGTCCGCAGGCCCTAGTGTCTCCCTCTATCCCTAATTTCTATTTTATTTTCCTTTTATTCAGAAACAGTGTACTGTTATTTCTCTAAACTTTGTATGTAGTAATCTTAGACAGTCTATGACAATGTGACATCATGTTTTGGGTGGTTAAGGCTTAAATATTTGTAATAGATTTGTTTTCATACATTTTATTGTTATCTTCCGCTTAAATCTGAATTTCTGCTGTTATCACATTATCGCCTTATAATTGTTAATAAGATATAACTCAATAATGAGGTAAGTAGTTAAAGGTTTGACTTGCCTAGCTAACATTAGTATGCCCCATCACAATTCTCCAGGATGAAAAATTTGGGTCGTGATAAAATCATAACGTACTATTTACGTTATGCAAAGCTTTATTTTAAGGGCATTTTTCTCTTTAGGGATTTCTATTTATGTAATTGCTTATACACGTATAGGTTATAGATATATGCGTTGAGTGTGTACTGTATTAGAGAACAAACCTTTTAAAAATAACATAAATAATACTTTCAAAAAATATGTTTGCTGTGTTACAATAAATTATTATTTTTTCATTTGTTTAGGTTATGATAGACGAAGTAGTTGATATCTATTGCTAACCGGAGGTGATAATACTATGATTATAAAATACTTCTCAAATTATTTAATTTTAAAGAAGACAAGAGGAGTTGCTCTGTTATTGTTGTTGTTGTTGTTATTGCCTTTAATCAAAGAGACTTTACCCCAAACTGAGACTTTTCCGAAATCGGATACTCGGGCCCCAAAGTGACAAAGAAAAGGGGGATTTACATCTATACCTATTTTTTGGGTCATGTTTTAACTTGCGCCCGTTTTGAAAATAAATTGCAAGCGTACTCGTTTTTTCGCGTTACTTCTATATACGTGGCTGAAGTAACAAATGTAATCATGCAAAAGTTCAGCATTCTAGTAGACGAGCCTGAAGTAGCAAGTGTGCTAAATCAAGTGTACTGGAATTTTTGTTTGTAATTGCTAAACTTAAGCATAGTAGCTGAAGTGTTATTCTCTATTTGCTGAAGTTTTTGTCTGTAATTGCTGAACTTAAGCATAGTAGCTGAACTTTTGTTCTCTATTTGCTGAAGCTTTTGTTTGTAATTGCACTAAATAAGCCGAAGCTTCTTTTGTCCTGGATCCATTGGTTTTGTCATTAAGCTTTTTCAAAAACTTCAACAGAAGATGCTGAAGTTATTTAGTTCATTTATAAAAACTTCAGCACTAAATAAGCTGAAGTTTTTTTTCTCCTGAATAAGCTTTTTAAAAAACTTCAGCATAGATGCTTAAGACATTTTGGCTCTGTTTTGGCCATGAGTTTTGCCAAAATGAATTTGGGATTTATTTTCAAAACTCATGTTTGGTCATAAATTTTGCCCACATTTTGGCCAAATTCCAAATTCCAAATCCCAGAGCTGATTTTGGGCAAAAATATCAAAACTTGGAAATTATATACATATTTTTCCAAAATAAAGTTGAAAAAACATATTTTCATCTTCAAACCAAACTTCGCTCAAATCAGATTTTTCAAAATAAATTTGGGATAAATGGCCAAACGCTAATTTAGTTCATTTGTAAAAACTTCAACTATTTAGTGCGGAAGTTTTATAAAAAGTGAAAGTTTTAAGATAACACGGTCTCCCTAGTTGATCAATTTCAGTTTCTAAAAAATCAAGAATGTAAATTGAGCAATTTTTGGAATGGTAAATATGATTGTTATTTTGAGCTATAGTACCCAATACATAGATAACATCATTTCATTTAACAGTAAACTAGTAATGCAACATAGATTTCTCTACATTTTTCACACATTCCCACCCGCTTCAGGAACAATTGCTTCGACATTCTCAATTCTACACACAGAAAAATTAAACAAGAATCAAATACTACTTCATTGATCCAATTACCTCTAATATCTACTGAAGAAGCAGAATGTTTAGCAGCTATGATACAATATAGAAAGCAAAAAGAAGAAGAAAGAGAGCGGGAATCTTTATAAAACCCTCGTGAACTTGATATACGATCATCATATTCAACATATATCTATATTATTGTATGTTTATAGCAACACTAACAATAATAGAACAAAAATGAAGAAGAAAAAAAATAAAGAAATAGGGAGCTGACTTTGTTTAAAAATTAAATACAAATTAATTTTTTTTTTAAAAAAAAGTATAAGTTATAAACAAAAGCACATTTGATGTTTGCACTAGTTTATTGGGAATTCTCAAGTTAATCCAGCAAAGTGTATGCTGACACTTTGTCCTTTAAACCCCATTTTTCGAGTAAACGACCTTGTGCTTCATCTAGTAGATTGTAAGGTATTGACTAAACCCCGATTCTCAACAAAATGTGGAAGTTAAGCGAATCCATTTTGGGGGACAATGAAGAGCAACAAGATAATCTGTTCGGCGAACAGGAAGGTCTCTGCTCTCTTTCCCCTTTACAGGTACTATATTTCATACATTATTTCCCTCAAAATTTCACTGCCCTTGTACAGGATCCATATATTTTTTTTCTTCCTAAAGGCCCAAACTGATTTATCTTGACTTTTTGGTTTTTGATTGGACGCAGAGAGTCTATGGTTTCGCTGCTTGTCTGCTCGCCGGCTTGGTTTGTATGTTCCTGGTATGACCACCTACTCAGTGTCTGTAACCAAACATTTTTCTCTCAGTTCTGATTTATGTGACTATTTTATTATGAGTCCGTACCAAAAAAGAATGACACATCTATTTTTGTAAACAATTAACTTTGCACTTTCCATTTAGAAGCTTTTATAATCATACATATATTATATCACGTTAAAGACCATAAGGCCTCAATTCTTTCTTAAACTTTGTGCTTACATAAATTGGAACGGAGGAGGAAGTAGTTGTGTGACAAATGCTTTTTATAATAACAATCTCTTCAGCTGTTTATTGTTTTGCCCTTTATTTTGTTTTTGCCTGCAGTCTTTGGTTGTTTTGGTCAAGCCCATCAAATTTGCCCTGTTGTTTACTTTTGGCAACATGTTGGCTATTGGAAGGTATGCCACAATCTGCTTGGGTATAGAAAATATGGAACTTTGAATTGTTAGAAGCGATTAACCATTCAATTGTTATATTAGCCTTTCAGTATCTGGGATAGATTTATATTGTTGGATATCAGCCATGTGTTTGGATTTCATTCATCTTACGCTTTCTGTGTTTTGAACTTGGATATTCTCACGGCAGCACAGCTTTTCTCATTGGACCTGTGCAGCAAATATCAATGATGATGGACCCTGTTCGTGTCTATGCCACAGCCGTTTATGTGGGATGTGTTGTTTTAGCTCTCATTTGTGCGCTGGTGGTAAGTGTCTGAGGATATAGTGTGATATCTATCAGAGTGATCCTCTTCCGAAATAATAGTACTAGTTTAGTAACATATGATGGTTTTTATTTTAGAATTCACTTCCTGTGATATATTAGGAAAGTCCAGTACTTGTTTCTTCCATTTTTGCACTCACCCTTTTTGGGCATGTTGTAAATCAGCTGCTCTCTTTCTTGTTGAAGGAAGAAAATATGAACCAATTCATATGTTAGTGCACCACGGATATCTTCTTCCTTGCCCACTCTCCTTCCCAAGGCAAAGCTATCCTGGAGGAGTTCCTTCTTTCTACGAGGAAGTTGTAGTTGTAGGTAAATATAAGGTTGTTAAAATCCAATGTGAAGAATTCATTCTGCGTCCCAATATCATTTTTAGATAGATAAGAGACCTGCCGCGCCCCCCCCCCCCCCCCCCCCCCCAATTCCGCATGAGGGTAAGATATCTAATAAATAGAACAACAACAACAACAGGCCTAGTGAATTCCCACAAGTGGGGTCTGGGGAAGGTGAGATTTATGTAACCTTACCTCTATCCTAGAGGGCAGAGAGACTGATTCCGGAAGATCCTTAGCATAAAACGAATAATAACAACAAGTGTAAACAACAACAAGATAAAACGAGGTAGCAATTAAACGGTAGTAATAGCAATCTAAGAATAAAGGGATAACAAACTAACACTAATGTTGTCGAACTGAAGAAGACAAACAGAAACGCTCGACTACCCACTAACTTTCTATGCTAATCCTCGACCTCCACGCCCTCCTATCAAGAGTCATGTCCTCAAAAAGCTCCAGCTGCGCCATATCTTGCCTAATCACCTCTCCCAATGACTTATTTGGCCTACCTCTACCCTTACCAAGGTTAAACTCTCACACCTCCTAACTGGGACTTCTATGCTTCTCCTCTTAACATGCCCAAACCATTGCAACCTCGCCTCCCGCATCTTATCCTCCAAAGAGGCTACTCCTACCTTATCCCGAATAACTTCATTCCTAATCTTATCCAACCTCGTATGCCCACACATCCATCTCAATATTCTCATCTCAGCTTCTTTCATTTTTTTGACATGCGACTTCTTAACAGGCCAACACTCTACCCCATACAACATGGTCGGTCTAACCACTACTTATGGAACTTACCCTTTAAGTCTCAGTTTTACCAGCTACCCTACCTCTTGATATGAGGGGAAGATGACTGAGTTAGCAAGATAAATTTTTACCGTGCGATGTTAAAAACTTGACCATAAAATGCATTATTTTCTTGTAGTGTGCTGCGAAACATTTATGTCCCTTTTACTGTCTTGTTGTTCCCCACTTGTGGAATTCCACTGGGTCGTTGTTGTTACTGTCTTGTTGCTGCTTCCTGTGGCCTGACTTTTTTTGTATAAAAAATATATATTACTAATCACTCTACTTTGTTATGTTACGTGTTACCTGAACTACAAGTTTTTTTTATTTTTTTTATTTATGTATTTCTGCAGATCCACAGTAAGATTTTGACACTACTTGCAATCATATGCGAGATATGTGCTCTTAGCTGGTCAGTTGCTTTTCTCCTTTATCTATCTTGCATAGTTTTTCTTACATGTACTGTCTTTCAACAATCTATATCTTTTTTAACCTTGTTAAATTTTAGCCATAAGTAGGAACGGAGAGAACGGGGTTCTAGTGTAACGAAACAGGAATGTTGTTCCATCTTAAATGTAAAGTTGGAATTCAAATTTAATTGTATAAATTACAATAAGGAATTAAGAAATATGTATTAGCAATTGTCTCCTTTGTGGTTTATAGAACTTCTCTGGTTACTTACTGACCAAATTTGGGTCAAAATAATCACTAAAAGCTGGATTGTTTTTAAAAGCATCTCATCATGGTTAGAATGGTACATGGTATGCGTAAGCATGCATCGGATAATGCGAGGGTGGCACTCAGATCTGCTCAACATCTCCATTGAAGTTACCCCACGACTTCCAGTCATTAGAATACCTTATTTTATTTTTTCAGTCATTTAACATATGCTCTTTCAATAACTTTTGGTTCCAAAACCTGCCATACGTTTGTCATGTTGACCCCAAACTAGTTATTTGAAAGAGTTAATAAGGGTCTTCTACATCTGTGATTTCTTGGAATCCATATTTGGGTGGTTTTTATGCTGAAATAGGTCAGACAATAGAGATATTGGAGGTGGTATGCTAGGAGCACTTACATGTCAAAGGGAGGACGTCAGTGGGGTTTCTTTCCCTTTGTTTCAACGATTGTAGCAGTCCAGGCTACCTGTCAACACAATGGCAAACTGGAGATTTAGATGGTTAGAGGTGCTGCTTAACAATGTTGAGATTCCATGATTAGGTTTCCTTAGAACATGCAAGTAAATCATAAGTATTCAGATTGATCTGTTAATTTTCAATCTCAGCTTTCAAGTCAATGAAGATTGAGGTGTTCTCCGTGATCTCGTAAGGAATGTTCATTATTGCACTTTTATTCAGAAAAAACTAAAATTCGTTAAAGTCTGGTCAATTTGATATGTGCATGCCACTATATTTGGAAAACCAAAGCGACTCTTATCCTTTTATCAGTTTCCTGACAGAATAGTTCAGACGAACTCAACACTTCTAGTATGTATAGTTGCATATTCTCTGCTCTATATTTTTCCTTGCTCTAATTACTCAGAAATCTCAATGTCTTCTATCTTTTCTGGATATTCACCAATTCCTGAATATATATATTTTTGGCAAATAAAACCTGAATATTGCTTTTGACCAAAGAGATAATGCTTTAAAAGTGAGAGGCTAGTGATAATGGAAATATGACGGGAAGGAACTGTTGCAATGGAACGTGCAAGTTAAAGAGAAGATGCACCTCTGTTTCGGGGTTACATTTATGCAGTGTTTTTTTGTGAACAGAGATTGCTTCCTCAAGAACTTGGGGCCACGGGGACCAAAAGATGCACCAATTTGAGTCCTTAATAAAGCTGCAATCACTTGTGTCCACAATAGAAGCTACATTGTTTATTGTTACCAATCAAGTGAAAGTTTTCTCCTTCATTTCCCCCTTTTCCGCCTATATCCAAAAGATATTGCACTTCAGAAAAGATTTTGACAAATATCAAAATGATTCTAAGACATCTTCCCAATGTCTACTATTTTGTAACCCAAAAAAAATGGACAGAACAACTCTTGGCTGGCTATACTGCTCCCTGCTATTTCATCTTTATCCAAATCACCATTATTAAGCATAATTAAACAGTCTCAGCATAGAATTAATTAGGTACAAGGGTTGTATCAGCTAATTTCTGTAGTTGAAACTAACTTACCTACTGTATTCACCCAACAACAACAACCCAGTATAATCCCACTTAGTGGGGCTTTGGGAGGGTAGTGTGCACGCAGACCTTACCCCTATCCTGGGTTAGAGAGGCTGTTTCCAAATAGACCCCCGGTGTCCTTCCCTCCAAGAACTTCCCACCTTGCTCTTGGGGGAGACTCGAACTCACAACCTCTTGGTTGAAAGTGGAGGTTGCTTACCATCAGAGCAACCCCTCTTGTCGCCTACTGTGTTCAACCACTGATGCCCAAACCCAACTCGTGGGGAAGCTGCTTCAAACAGAGAATGAATTCATCCTTCTACATCTCATATGCACACTGGCACCCATTACACATACCGATCCATCCCTCCTCTGCCTCTGCACACATATTTGTATTCATTATTCTCCACTTGATTTTGTAAGTCCTACTTGAGACAAAAGTGGTTTTAGGTGATTCAAATACGATTGATAGAAAGTGGTCTTGAGTAGGAAATACTTTTGTGTTAACTGATATATGCACATTATCCCTTTTCTGAAAATAGAAGAAAATGACAATTGAGAAAAATAATTGTTCAGTTATACTTAACATTTTGTTGGTATTGTCTGGTTTCCAGGTACAGTTTAAGTTATATTCCCTTTGCTCGTAGAATGGTTTCAAATGTTACTATCCGGCTTTTTGACACTGAAATCTAGTGGATTCGATGCTGAAGCAACATCACTCCAGTATCTTTTCAGTGCTGGACTGTAGTCTACTCAACATTGAAGAGGTGCTTCCCCGCTGGTTATTTTGAAGAAATTGATAATTCTTTCTGGTTTTCCTCTGATGACCAAGGGAACTCCACTTTTCAATCAGGTGTGAATGAATTCGTTTGGACGGTTACCTTTTATGCTGACAAAGGTTGTTTCCTGTGGTTTCTCTTCATTTCGGAAAGTTATGCTTGCTTTCTTCTTGTGCTGCCCTGCTCACCTCATAGTTGCCCTATGCCCTGATTGACAAATGACTTCACCCCCTCACACAACAAATTAAAAACATTATCAAAACTGAAGCATATCAAACTCTTGATATATCTTCTCTACTTTGTTTCTTGTCTTTCAACTGTTCTGTTATTTTTTCGCATTGCATACATCTGTTCTTTCTGATAGAGCTGTTTATATTTAGGATACTATATCGGGAATGACTAGAAAACCAAAAAAGCCATCTGTTATGTTTCTTACTAGTTTGTTCATCTCTTCCTATACTTTCTAAAGTTACTTCTAACTGTATGGTAGTGCATGTTTTCTTATGAATCCTTCCGGGTGATATCAAAAAGTACCCATAAACTAACATGAGATACTCTTTAACGGTTTAGCCTGTAGTGCGCCGGCATCTTCCTTAATGGCGTGTCGCAATCTCAACCACCCGAGAATTTACTGACCTTTGTGCCAATGTAATAATCTTCCTTAAGAAGAGTAAATGAGGATGTATAAAATTTCTGTAGTATTTAAAGCGTATTGGAACTTTTAATCTGAAGATTGGGTAATTTTAAACAATATGAAAAGAAAAAGAGAACTGTTAAGAGATCAAGCTAAAAAGTAACAATATCAGAGATGAAAGCAAGAGAGGAGAGCTTTTCTTATTTCTTCCAGGTGTGAGTGTTCTCTATTTATACTACTCCTATTACATAGAGGGTTAAAAAAAGGTCGTATTAAACAGCGTTGTTAAAAGAGACCGTCCTCGCTTAAAGCGAGAAACGATGCGAAGCAAGGCATCTGGCGCTTTTCTGATCTGGAGCATATCATGTATACAAAAGTGATCGCTTCCCCTGAAAAAGCGAGAAGCTAGGAAGCGAACAAAGCTGCCAGCGTTTATTAATTAAAAAAACACTCTTTTTTTTAACTTCAAATCGTCAAGTTTGGTCTTAGGTATGTGATTTCTTCCTCCTCCTAATGTTTTTTCCCCTTCAGTTCTTTATTGTCATTCTCCTCTTCATCTTCATTGTCTATGCAGTCTTTTTTTTTTTAGTTTTGCTTCGCTAAAAAAGCGAGCCCTTCGCTTCTCGCTTTAAGCAAAAAGGGGCTTGTAGTTTTTCCTCGCTTCACGCTCATCACAGCACGGCTTAAATGTGACATTAACCATCGGGATTATATTTCATAATCGGAGCAAGCATTTTGGGATGGAGTATTTGTTAATGAACATGTGAGCACGAATGTTTACTTTTGTACTTGGGGGAGAATATAATGGAGAAGTCCTAGTGCTGGAAGGAGTAAAATTGGTGTCGCATAATTTGGCTATATAGGATGGCCTTCGGTGGCCCAATCCATAGCGATAGTATTAATTCACTGTCAATGAAGTAGAAATGACACCGGGTAGCCACTGTCCGAAAGAGCTGCTGTTTAGTAATTAGCCAATGCACCCTGTAATTGAACATAGTGTTAAGTAAATGAAATAATGCCTCATGTTCGACGGGACGCTCCTGGCTTTCCCTGATATTCAGGTGATAATTTGTGTCAGTTTCATCTGTTATTTATGTTCCAATATCGTCTTGTCATTTCTCCTACAAGCTCTGTTTTTCTATTCTATTTCAGAAGAAAATAGAGACGAGGAACCTTGAACTGAAATAAATAATTTTTCCATGGAACCCTCTCTTACACCATTGATTGCTGTCTCTGTCATCAATTTTCTCAAATCCACCGAAAACTGTATGGAAATGGAAAACATTTAAAGTTACTTTGGTCCCAACTCCAACAACCAGAAGCAAATCGTTAACCTCTTGCGTAAGGAAAATAAAATGTGCTCTTTCTCTTTTAGAAACCAGACATAGTGTTAAGAGTTTGGTGGCTTTGTTGTAGTGCTTAGAATCTCTAATGTCTTAGGAGAATAAGATCCAGCAAAAGTATTGTTTGATCTCGCTTTCAACTTCCTGTTTCCATACCCACATTACATTTACTTAAAATAACACAATTCCTAAACCACACACACTCAAAAAAGAAAAGCATATAAAAACAAACTAGGAAACGTGGTGGTTGCTCAAAACAAATCAAATATTTTTATAATGTGTAAGCTATTTTCTGGTGTTTGGTACGGGGAAAGTCATTTTCCAAGAAAAATATTTTTTCAGATAGGGAAAAATGACTTCTTACTTATGGAGGTGGAAACTATTTTTCTTATAATTATCTTTATTTGTTTCATCTAATACTTAAACATTATCATTAAAATAAATGGATGCCCCACTCGGCAGCCGGCTGCTTAGTTTAGGCCAAACCTGCCAACCGGGCCGGGTTGACCCGGGACCGGACTGGACCGGACCGGCAAAAACCGGGACCGGACCGGACCGGTTAGCAGGGGCCGGGCTGGGTTCTAGGAAGGTAGGGGGTTGGTCCGTTAGGATTTTTTGGTATTGGAACCGGACCGGACCGGCCCGGTATAGTCAACAGTACCGTGAACCGGTATGGACCGACCCGGCCCGGCCCGGTTCAACGGTAAATTTTTTTTTTTGATTTTTGAATATGTGGGGCCCACATTACCGTTGGGCAACGTACAATTTTTCAAAAATGGCGATTTTTTCATTATTTTTTTGTATTTATTAATTTACAATATTAACCCTTCTTAAAACTATAAATACCCTCATCTCTTCTTCATTTCTTCACTCAAAATTCTTATCTCAATCTCAATTCTCAAATTATCAATCTATCTCTCTTCCCTTCAATTTGCAAGATTTCATATTTTATTTGTCACTCTTTTCCCGAATTTAATTTATCGCAATTTGTCATTCGGAATTTGAAGCTGGAAGTTCAAAACTGAAATACTTACTTGACTTTTGTTCGTGGTAACACTGGATTTGCATAATCAAGTGCTCAATTTATTGTCGAATTCGGTGCACTCCCTCCAACTCTTTCTCTTATTTAATATTTTAATTGCATATTTAATTTTAGCTTATATTTCATTTTTACAATTTTAGCTTCTGGTAGTAATAGTAATGACCTAACTTCTAATCGTAAAAGAAGAAGTCCGGTATGAAATTTTTTTGAAATAATAGAAGGTACTAATAGTGTTAAGTGCAAATTTTGTAACGAAACTTTTCAACATTTGACTGAAGGAAATTTAGGAGGGATTGGAACACTTACAAGACATATGAGAGCTGTCCATCCCATAGAATGGGTCAATAATTTTTAAAAGTAGCCTTGATTTATTTTCAGACTTTCAGTTGGGAAGCAATGATTTGTAAGTTTTAGTATGTTTCAGAGATTGGATTAGATAGATCGGAATGAAGAAATCAAGGAAAGGAAGATGTTGATAGCCCAAAAGACGAAGAACTTGGACTTGGAAATATTGATTATGATGAACTTGCTAAAGGCGATGCTAGGGGTGTGCATTCGAATCGATTTATCGATAAATCGAATCGATTATTTGTTATCGAAATCGAAATCAAAAAAATCGAAATCTTATTGAAACGATAACGATAAGCATATGTACAAATCGATAATCGATAAGTAATTATTGATAAGGGTCAAAATCGAATCGATAAATCGAATGCACACTCCTAGACTGCAGACACTTGTTAAATGAGTAATTGCCTATTTGTGTAGATTAATATAACATACATAATGTATATATATTCCGCTACTATTTCGAAAGCGGCTATACAATATTATTTTTCCTAATCTATACCCTTTCCTTTACCCTACGTCCCTTACCCTATTATTTCCTCTACCACATTTAAGGAATGATCATATTTAAAGATCAAGGGAATGAAGTTCAAATTAATGGAAAACATAATAAGCGGTGATGATGTGTTTTGTTTTATTTTCTTTTTTCATACTGTTGGAGTGTTGGTGGCATACATTTGATCCTATTTTAGTTTTGTTGCATGTGCTTGTTGACACAATTTTTATATTATAAATGGTGTTCGTCTTATTTTAGCTTTTTTTGTCCATACTAGTTAGTCGCGTTTATAGCGATATACTTTCCGTGGAATCCCGCAAATTTTCTTATTGATGTAATCGATAACCGAATCGATAAGCCCCCAAAATCGATAAATCGAAATCGAAAAAATCGAAACCTTATTGAAACGATAACGATAAGCCTATGTACAAATCGATAATCGATAAGTAATTATCGATAAGGGTCAAAATCGTATCGGTAAATCGAATGCACACCCCTAGGCGATGCAAAACCTTTGAAATTACTACTTCACTAGTTTACTTGTTAGAAAAAATGTAAACATTTTATTTTCTACTTATTAATTTGAAATTGAGAAATAAAGTAGCACTTGCAATAAGTGCAATTTTTTCCCATCTTACTTGTATTCATTCAATTATTACAAAGTATTAATATAATTATAACTTAATAGTTATACTTAATTTCAAAAAAATTGAAAATATACTAAACCCGGTCCGCCACCCTTCAACCCGTAAGGTTCAATTTTAACCCGAACCAACCTGGCCCCTTAAAAACTCGGTTCTGCTCAACCCGGCCCGGTCCGAATCGGAACCCGGACGGGTCGAAAAAGTCACAATCCGGACCGAATAGGTTGAACCGTTAAACACCTTTAGTTTAGGCATTGCTTTATTGAAGTTCCTTTTATTTTGTCTTCCAGACACCCTCCGGCCGCCGAAATTCAACTACTGGAGTCAAATTCCCAAGTACTAAGGTGTATAACTTTCTTTTGGTACCAGGTGCGAAGTTAGAGCGTGTAATGCGAGTTCAGCGGTACTCAGTAATTTTTGTTCAAACTCTATATTTGTCTTAAAAAATTTATTGAATATATATAAATTATTAATTTAGAATTTAATAATTTAAAAAGATTATAATATTAAATTCACAAGCTTCAAATTCTGATTCTGCCTTTCGAGATTGGCCACGTGTATAGTAGAGAAGGAGATGAATCCATTATTTGCTACATTTTATCCATATAACTTGCAAAAAAACACCAACTGAAATTCAAGATTTGGTAGTTTAGGTGTATTCAAGATTTGTTTAAGCATTATACTATAAGCAAAGGCCACTTTAATAAATTTATAAATGAACGTGCGAGTATGCAAGTGGAGTAGGAGCAGTAGTATCAGAAAAAAATATTTGACCTTTTGCCTATTGTCTGCAGCAACTTGATTACTATTAAAGAAAAGTTTCTTTCTCTGACTCTTCACTTCCTAACGGCCAGCAGGTAACAATGGCCGACCTTTGGAATCAGGAATGACTAAACCCATTAAATCAGTGAGGTCCCCTCACTCTTTGAACTGGCCAAATTCACTTTTTCCTTTTACTTAAATAATCAAATTCATGTCGCTTAATCTCTTCATCACGTCTCTCTAATTCTCCTTTAAACAATTAGTAACCTTTATGACATGACTAAACTAAGTTTATTTCATTTTGTATCAACAACGACGATGACAACCAGTAAAATGGAGACTCGGGAGAATAGTATGTATGCAGTCTTTATCTCCACTTCAATGAAGTTATTTCATTTTGTATCATTCCATTTAATCTTTCATCATGGTCGTCCATCTCGTTGACTATCCTGTTATGCTAACACGAAAAACTTACTCATACTCAGTACTTAGTCCATATCTTAATCATTTATTATTGATTAAATAGTATATTAATCCTGCATCAAATTCAGAATCTATAAACTCTATCAGAGGTTCTTGATTTTAAATTAAACAAAATAATCCCTAACTGCCGTTCCAACTTGGCAATATTGTGTTCGAACTTCGCCGCATCCTGACAATTCGTCAACAAGCAAAATATCTTAATTAGGGGTCACTTATTAGGTTAGGGAGAATGTAAAACGACTCTGGGTGTGTTTGGTAGCAAGGAAAATATTTTTAATTTTTTTATGTTTGGTTGACTTAAATGTTTTGAAAAATATATATTTTCTCAGTCACAATTATTATTTTTTGTACAGTGTATGCTTTGGTTTGCAATTAGGACTTGCTAAACTGGTACTAGGTTCGGAATGATGCACTTTGACTGTTTACCAAATTCATCCATCTTAATCTATATTTATCTATTTTATTATAAAAGCACGAATAATTTATACTTAATATTGAACGATTTAAATAACCTTAAAATATTAATTGACTTTTAAAATTTTAATTATTTATATAATTTAAGAATATAATTATAAATTATTTAAGGTTATTTTTTATTTCCATATAAACTATTCATACATCTATACTACAAAGCAGATTTTGGTCAAATTCTTTTCCTTTACGGCATGCTTCTTCAGTTGTTCTTGCTATCGTACTCTTTGTTGACAAAGATATGGGCCACTTTTTGTTGGACAATATATGGCCGATTTGGTTTTTCCTCACAGTCAACTTCCTTTTTTTTGGCTAGCCTTTTCCTTTTTTGACAGTAATATTTTCTTTATTAATTTTCTTCCATAGAATTCAGCTTAGTTGTATGAATTCATGTAGGAAAAGAATAAGTTAATTTTTCCTATAAAAGATGTCATTGTTCCTTATTATTCACAATTCTCTAAAGATTTTGGTGTAGAATGAAACAATTTTCTCCAAAGGTACTATTAGTTCTCTCTATTATTTTCGTAATTAAGTAAGTTCCTATTTTTTGTAATTGAGTAATTCTTTAGGGTCATGTATTAGGAGAAAAACAATGATATATTAACTTTTATTGAATTTGTTATAAATAGAACTCTATTTAAGGTGAATGTCTATCTTATAAGAAGAGTCTTAATTCAAGGCTAAGTCTTTTATCTTCCTATAAATAGAGGGGTCTTACCCCATTGTAAATCATCCCAAAGTATCAATAAGAATACTCCTCTCTCTATCGTTCTTGTTCTTATATTATTTCATAACACGTTATCAGCACGAGTCTCTAACCAATTGAATTTGATTTCTTCCTTCTTCCAGAATTTCTATACAGACAAAAAGGAAAAAGAAAGAATGAAGAAAGAAGGAAAAGAAACGAAAAACAAGTGGAAACGAAAGAAAGAAAAACAAAGAAGAAAGAAACAGAAACAGAAAGAGAAAAACGTGAGAGAAAGAAAGGAATTTACACAAGAGGTATATTTGATATCACAACATTTATTGGTATACCTTAAAGGTAAGTAATTTACTTTTCCCTTTCAAATTCTTGAAATTCTACGATTTGATTTTATATACAAACAAAGACAACAAAGTTTGATTATAACTCTAATGGAGTTCGTAAGAAATTACACTCACATGAAGTGGTAAAATTTCTATGCCTTGCTATGATCAAATTCATGTATGATTGTGGGCAAAGAATTGAAAATCCGTCCCATTGAATTTGCTCCATTCCCTTTAGAGAATGTGGTAGCAGTATGTGATAAGTCTGAAAGAAGACAAAATTATTACCACGAAGGTATCAATGAATGTGGACGTGGCAATAGATGAAATCATAATCGTCATTATTGTGATAATGAGAATAATAAAGATTCTCAAAATAATCTTTCACTTTATGAAAGTAATATTTGACATGAGATTGTGCTAAGGCCTTGATTTTCTTGCGCCATCACCTTGATGAAGGTTTGAAACTGTGCTAAGGACTTGATTTTCTTGCGCCATCACCTTGATGAAGGTTTGAAAAATGAATATATCACAGTCAAAGATCCACCTATCTTGTGGAATGGCTTAAAGGAGAGATATGACAACCTGAAGTTGGTCACTCTGCCACAAGCACGATACGATGAGAATCCAAAGGCAAATAATTCATAAACTATATGTTATCGTTGCGGTGGAAAATGGCACTGGTCAAAAGCTTGCCATGTACCAAGCCATTTGGTTGACCTTTATCAAGCATCTTTAAAGAATAAAGGCCCTGAAACAAATTTTGTCTCTGACGACAATTTTGACATCACCCACTTGGATGTGGCAGACTTCTTTGAGCACCCTGAGGGGAAAATAGACCACTTGATCGGTGACGGATCCATGATTAAGGATGATGGAGTTGTTTGATTTTATTTTACTTATTTGTATTAGCTAGTGGATAAACTATTAGTCATTAGTATCAGCTCGTATTAGTTAGTTTATGATACAATGTTAGTATTAGTTCTTTAGAATGTTTCAATATGCTTAAATTTCGATGGTATTTTTATTTTCCAGCAAAGTTAGTCGATTAACTAATAAAATTGACTATCTAATATTTTGTATTAAAACTGGAATTTTCGCAAGCTAAGATATTCGAATATCTGATTTAGATATTCGAATAACTAAATCAGGTTATTCGAATAACCTAATGACTGCTTCCCTAAAGTTAGTCGACTATCAATCCAGTTATTCGAATAACCTCAACAGATTGTGAAAATATTGTTTAAATTAAGAAGCAACGGATTAAATACACTGATTTGTAGAAAATTAATCTACATAACGTATTTAAGCAACTTTTGCAAACACACTCGTAATGTACTTGACAACTAACGTACTTACATGACATTTCAACTTGAAACATTGTAACCTATACAGAGATATTATTAACACAGTGTATTGTCACATGTCTGCATTGGCTTATAAATGTACACTTCTATACTATTCACATATTCATGTCAATTGCTTAGTTCCAAATTTGTAATTATGTGATCGTCTATGATAATGTGCTAAATTATTTATCACATAACTTTTACACATTCTTTACATATTACATACACTACTCGAGTTTTATGATACGCTGTCATCTATTTACTGTATTACCTGTGTATATGTCCGTAACATACATGCGTGCACCTTTGTAACTACTGCACAATATAGTTTCCACTTCTATATGTTCATTCATTTATGCATCACATTCATGTTCCACACACACACGATACCGGAAAAGCAACTTTTCCCAAAATTAGGGGGAGAAGTTGGTGAAATTTTGTGGAAAAATGCATCATTATCTCATCTTGATCCAAATACCTCTATTCGTGAAAAAGAGGTGCAAAAGATTATCCATTTGCAAAGATAGCAAATCAAATGCCAGACGCATTTACAGATTTGAAAAGAATAACAAAATCACATATCCCCGCAGTGAATGTGACAACATCTGATTCACGAATACATATTCATTATTGGAAGAATATGAACATGAAATTGGTATTGAATATACCACACTCACCCCTAGAAGAAGGTTTGAGATGATGTCATTATTATGGCATGAATGGTCATTGGTCACGTACCTATTGTATGCCAAAATTATTTGTCAATGTGATTACCAAAGGATAATAATAATGCAAGAAACATATCTTGCATATAATTTTTGACATGACCATAATGGTATAACTTTCTCTTTAAAAGAGATATTCACCACATGGATGTTGATGAATTTGTGGTAGTACAAAATTAATTGAGAGCTCTAGAAAAGCCAATTACTACTATGTTGGAGAAACACAATTGATTACCAATAAGGTATTGTGTTGTAGTAAGTCTCAAAGAAACTTATTCAGTTTCCAAAGTATATGTGAAAGTGATTGATTATATTGAGACTATAAATAAAGGAAAGATTTGATATCTTCTATTACTACAACTTGTAGCGGGATAATTTGTGTATGAAAAGCTACCCGCTTCATTCTCCAGTTTGTACTATTTGTTCTCATTAATTAATTGACCAACTAAAGAGTTCGGGTTGAATCCCATAAATTCTAGAAATATCAAAGGTGAATATGGGCCCATTCACCTGCCATGTATACCACATATGATGCATCTATGATATGGTTACATGCGCGATTGTTATTAACCTGCAGCCTGGCCGGTGCTTGCGAGGTAAATTGCTCAGTAATCTAACTTCGAGCATAATTTCCAGATTGTATATTCAAGATAGTTCATCTTGATAAGTTGGTTTATATCATAGTTGGTTTAGCAAAATGATTTATTGAGTGCCTCCACTTAATAGCTAAACTATTGCTTATGAGAACAAAGTTATATATATATCAGTTTGATATACGTTGTATACGAGAGTATATTATATTCTCCCCTCATAAGTGGTTCAAGGTCAGGAACCAAATAATTTCATCTTATTATTATTAATGTGCTGTGTATATTGACATGATAATGCACAAAGATGATTTCCCAGAGGTGAGGAAACATGTTAGTTTTCCTAACATGAGGGGGAGACATGATGAACACTTGAGAAAAGGTTACATGAGATGAATTATCATTTGTATATATAGATCCTCGAATATCATAATATGAACATGAAGTTCATAAAAGGATAATTCAATTGCAACATATTGCAAAGCATGCTACACTCAAAGAAAGTAACTATATTTTCACTGCAAATGCTTATATTAAGTCCTAGAAGGACAAAGTCTTGGATACGCTTAAAACGTATAGACAAATCGGTTTCAAAATAACTTCTTAATAAAGAAGATGAGCAAATGATCAAAGTGATCATAATAAGGAGGCAAGTGATCCAAAAGATCACACGACATAACACTTCATAAAATCTCATGAGAGATTCAGGTACCTGAATGTATGAATGAAGAGATCTCCATGTTATGTCTTTATGAAAATTTACTGGAACCGATATAAAATGATCGTCGACGACATCTATGATAGCGCTAAATATCGATGAGGATCTTATGTTTGTCGAATACAAACAAAATATTGACTAAATGGAAAAGATACAATTCAAAAAAAATTGATTCCATATGAATGGCATGTAGTTTTGGACATGTAGTTCAAATACTTGAAAGTATAAGGTCAAAGGTATGTGTAATCAGTTTTCGATATTTTATTTGTTTAGCATGACATGAAAAATTGATGTGCATCTAAAGTTTATTATATGGCTTATATGACTTAACTTGAAAGATTTAAGTTGCTTAAAGCATATACAATTCTTGGTCCTGAAGTACCACATCCTAAGTACAATTTGTGTACATATGTATCTTGCTATAACTATGATAATGTGATGGCGAGGATATCCCTATGGAAGTATTGAAGAGTCATTCCACGACATTACATGAAGATGTTCATATCTATCAAGAATGATAATTTCAAGGTACAGAATATTCATTCAAGTCAATATGGTTGATTTATTTATCAAATATGTACTAACGATTTCTTGAAGCTAGTGCACAAGATTGGAATGTGAAGGTTCAAGGATGTGAATTGATGTTCTTTTTAGGGGGAGTTAATGCGCGTTGCACTCTTTTTCCCTTACAAGGTTTTGTCCCACTGGGTTTTCCTTGCAAGGTTTTTAACGAGTCAACAAATAGGCGTATTTCTAAACATATGTACTCTTTTCTTTTCTAGAATTTTTCCCATTGGGTTTTGTTTTAGTTAAGGTTTTAACGAGGCACATTATTGAATAGACATTCAAGGGGGAGTGTTATAAATAGAACTCTATTTAAGGTGAATGTCTATCTTATAAGAAGAGTCTTAATTCAAGGCTAAGTCTTTTATCTTCCTATAAATAGAGGGGTCTTACCCCATTGTAAATCATCCCAAAGTATCAATAAGAATACTCCTCTCTCTACTTTTCTCTCTATTGTTCTTGTTCTTATATTATTTCATAACAGAATTATCTTTTATGTCGTACTTTTTTGTTTTCCGGCGTAGTTTTTAGTTTTAGATATCAAAGTCTTTTACATTAACATAGCATTATGTTTAAATTGTATATCTTTAGAGACTAATTGTTTGTGTTATTTCAACTAATGTTAGTGTTATAACATTAATTTTTAGCTTTTACATAATATTTTGAAGCTTTTACTTATATATTATAGGTATTTCCGGCAGCGTGATGAAATCAGATTTGGAAAAATTAATATCTCCCAATAAATAACCTTAAACCTTTTGATATTGAATAGGCAATTAAAGTATTCAAAGAGGACCAATAATAAAATATAAGAATGACAAAGGAGAAGATTTGCGTTGGCATTTAATATTTGTTGACGAAGAGGTAGGCTTCTTTTGTATATTTATTTTGATATAACTTATTACTTATTCATATTATTTTTAATTAATCTAAAATTATTTTATATTAATTTATTAAGGGACAAAAATGCAAGCAGTACTTTTCAAAAAAATATTGAAGATTGGAAAAATCATCATCGTGTATATATATATATATATATATATATATATATATATATATATATATGCATTTTTTAGTTTCCAGCTAAATTATATTACAACAATTCTACTTCATATAAATAATAGACTAAAGATCTACGTGCAACTAACGTACATAAAAACTAATTTATTATAAAAGTAGGAAGCTCAAAAGTTAAAAGTTGAATTACCAAAATTCCCTTCTAAATAATCTGAATATCCTTTTAAAACTAAATAAGCCAAAATTTCTTTTGATTTTATTAAAAAAGAAGGGAAAGCAACTAATTAGGTAGGAATACTACATATGGCCTCTAACATATTTGTTTTGTGAATACAACACAATGCTTTGAGGTTACAGTTAATTTGACAACTTTACGTTTCTATCATATTATTATAATAAGGCTGGAGTCTGTCTAATATTTTCTTGCAACTCCTTTGTATATTTAGCAATGAAGAAGTCTCAATGATCCTATCTATTTTGTCGGCCTCTCATTTTTCTGGTTTATTTTTGACATATAAATTGCGACCAAGGAGATGCATTGAAAAGTGTTTTTCTTGGCCACTAGGTCAGGTTAGAACTAAAGAATTTTAGAAACTAGGTCCCAATACGATGTATTCTTAAGGAACAACCAATTACTTTGAAGTCCATGAGATATATGATTATATTCTCCTCATTCTGAAAAGCTAATGTTAAAAAATGATGGTGGCAATAAAGTTGAAGACATTTGCATTAAGATATAGAAAGCGTAAGGTTGCAGCAATTAAACTTGAGAAGAAAAATCATGCAAAGATGAAATTCATATATTGTTAAATCTGAAAGATATAAATAAGATAAAGATTATCAAAGAATGTTGCTTCCAACATAGTGTATTAAATTAAATTTCATAAGGGAGATCTATTAGAATATATTATGTGTATCTTTTTATTATTGATAGAATATTCTTTCATTATTGTACAGTTCTATAGTTGGTAGGATTTGATTTCTTTTATTATTGTACAATCCTATAGTTGGTAGGATTTGATACCTCTCTGTACTCTATATATACTTTTGTGAGCAATACGAGAAAATAAATTCTCCCAAAACCCTCTACATGGTATCATACGCCAGTGGCTTATCGCTAAAGAAACCCTAATTCTTCCCTACCCGCGGTGCCGCCGCCGCTGCACTAATCGGCAGCCCGCCGCCGACGACCTTCTCGGTCCACTGCCTCTCTCCAGCGTCTTGCAGCGCCACCACTGCACTAACCGGCAGCCTTCTCTCTCTCGACGTCGATCAACGCCTCCTCTGCCTCGCGCTTTATGGCCGCTACGACATCCAACGATCTTCTCCAGCTGATTGCCATCAATGCATCGGCTCAGATCCCACTTAAATTGGATTCCACTAATTACCTGGCATGGAAATTCCAATTCCGAACTCTTCTTACGGGTTACGACCTCCTCGGCTTCTTGGACAGATCGAAGCCGTGCCCACCAGCCACTATCGTCGACAAGGAGGTAACTTCCCCCAATCCAGCATATCCTTACTGGATTTGCCAGGACAATCTTATTCTCAGTGCCATCATCTCGTCGATCACACCGACGATCATCTCCTTTATTGCCGCTGCGGGAACCTCGAAAGAGGCCTGGGACATCCTCGCGCGCACATACGACACTGCTTCTCGTGGTCGTATCATGGCTCTCAAACAGCAACTCCATAATCCAGTAAAAGGTTCTAAATCTATTACTGATTTTATGCACGGTATTCGCGTGATTGTTGATGAATTATCTCTCCTGGGTGTTACTGTTGATTATGAGGATCTTGTCATTAAGGTTCTAAATGGTCTTGATGATCCGTATATGGAGCTCTCTCATGCTATCCAAGCTCATGAATCTCCAATCTCTTTTGCTGAATTACATGACAAGCTGTTAAGCATGGAGGCTCAGATTACTGCCCGTGCGCCGGCCACCTCCGCCTTATCTGATTTAGCTCCGTCGGCTGCTTTCATCGCCGGATAGCAGTCAGGCCGTAACCGCTTCGGTGGTCGCGGGTGCGGGCGTGGAAGCCGTGGTTTATCCTTCGGCCGCGGTGGTTACTCCACCAATGGCCAATCTCGCGGGTACAATGGGAAGTACCAGCTCTGCAGTGAATTTGGCCACTCCGCGCGCTGCTATCCGTCCTATCCTATTTCCGACGCAAATCAGCCCCTTTACGGTGGACCACTGCCGCGACAAGCATACGCTGCATCATCTTATCTAGCTGCTCACACAGCCCATCACTCTCCATCTGATTGGATCCTGGACTCTGGTGCCACTCATCACATAACCAATGATCTTGCCAACATGTCTCTTCACAGTCCTTACACTGGTTTCGATGATGTGGTTATTGGTAACGGTGAAGGTTTAGAAATTACACATACTGGCCAACTTTTCAGTTATTCATCTCTTTTATTGCCTGGGGCTCTCTGTGTTCTACATATTCGTAAAAATTTGATCTCTGTTGCTCAATTATGTCGTCACAATAATGTTAATGTTATTTTTTCTGATACTGATTTTCAGGTGAAGGATCGTTGCACATGGGCAACACTCACCAGCGGCCTACGTAGGAACGGCGCCTACTATTGGCTGGCGGCTTCCCGTCTCCCGTCCGCCCTGACGGCACAAAAGCTCCCTGCGTCATTGTGGCATTCTCGGTTTGGTCATCCGTCAGCTAAAATCCTACGTCATTTAGTGTCTTCTAGCAGTATAGCGTCCAGTAGTGTGTCTGATTTTGCTTGTGTCTCTTGCAAGCTTCATAAGTGTCATAAGTTACCTTTCTCTGAGCCAAGTTTATCTTCTACTGCTCCGCTGGAGCTTATTTTTCCTGATGTATGGACCTCTCCAATTATTTCTAATGAAGGATTTAAATATTATGTCATTTTTGTTGATAATTTTTCTAAGTACGTTTGGTTTTTCCCTTTACGCCGTAAATCTGATGTCTTACAAACCTTCTCCACTTTTAAGTCCATTGTCGAAAAATACTTCTCCACTAAAATCATTACTCTGTATACTGATAATGGGGGTGAATTCTTAGCTTTACGCTCTTTTCTTGCCTCCCATTGAATCTCACATCTCACTTCACCTCCTCATACACCTCAACACAATGGCTATGCTGAACGCCGTCACCGTCATATTGTCGATAGTGGTCTCACTCTCCTTCATTATGCCTCTGTCCCTCTCATTCACAGCAGTCTATCTCATTAATCGTCTTCCCAAGACAAATCTCTCGATGCTCTCCTCCTTTGAGTCTCTCTTCCATAGGCGCCCCAACCTTGCCAAACTGCGTGTCTTCGGCTGTCAATGCTTCCCTTGGCTTCGGCCCTACACCTCACACAAAATGGAACCCAGATCTCGTGCCTGTATCCTCTTCGGCTACTCATCTACTCAAAGCGCATATCTACGCTTTGATCCCTCAATGTCTAAAATCTTCGTCTCGCGTCATGTCACCTTCCATGAAGGTATCTTCCCGTTCTCCCAATTTTCTAAACCCGAGTCTCCACCCTACCCATTTCGGTCACCCTAGAAGTCCTTCCGCTGCCTCCGCCAGTGCCTGCCGCCACTCCCACTGGCGATCCTTCACCGGACGCACTGCCAGCGCCAACGCCCGCGCCACCAACGCCTCCTACGACACCGCCAGCGGCCCCCGCCGCCGCTACACCCACTATGCCGCCATCTTCATCCTCGCAGGGTGGTCATCACATGCAAACTCGTAGCAAAAATAACATCTTTACGCCCACCAAGAAGTTTGGTATGTCTGCTGTATCCTCTCCAGCTTTTACAGAACCGCAGACTTTGTCTAGTGCTATGTCTGATGAGCGCTAGCGCGCTGCAATGTCATTGGAGTTTGATGCTCTGCTACGAAATGGCACCTGGGATCTTGTTCCACATGATTCTTCACAGAATGTTGTGGGCTGCAAGTGGGTTTATCGTATCAAACGAAAGCCTGACGGTAATGTGGATAAGTTCAAAGCCCGACTTATTGCGAAAGGCTTTCATCAGCGACCAGGTGTCAACTTCCAGGAGACTTTCAGTTCGGTTATTAAGCCGGAAACTGTGCGTTTGGTTCTCAGTCTAGCTGTATCCAAGGGCTGGCCTCTTCGTCAAATGAATGTGAGTAATGCCTTTCTCCACAGGAGGCTTACAGAGGATGTCTATATGGCACAACCACCTGGTTTTGTTGACAAAGCCTATCCATCTTATGTCTGTAATTTACAGAAAGCTATTTATGGTCTCAAACAGGCACCCCGGGCATGGTACAGTGAGCTCCGCCAATGCCTTTTGGCCATGGGTTTCGTCAACACTACCTTTGACACTTCGCTCTTCGTCTTTCAGCATTCTGGTATTACATCCTATTTTTTGGTATATGTTGATGATCTCATATTGACTGGTATCGACTCTGCCTTCTTGAACCGTGTAATTGACTCTCTTGGGACTAAATTTTCTCTTAAAGACATGGGTGATCTAAGCTACTTTCTTAGTGTTGAGGTTCTGCGCAGCTCTAATGGGTGTTTTCTTTCTCAGCGTAAGTATGTTGTTGATCTTTTGACTCGTCATAATATGCTGGAATCCAACCTGTTCAGACGCCAACAGCAGCGTCCACCCGCCTTCATCTGGCCGACGGCTCGGCTCCTGCCGACGCATCCGCCTATCGACAGGCCCTTAGGGGCCTCCAGTATCTCTCCTTCACTCGTCCTGATATCTCCTTTGCTGTGAATAAACTCTCACAGTTCATGCACGCTCCTACTGCCACTCATTGGGGTGCAGTTAAGCGCCTCTTCCGGTATCTGAATGGGACGCGTGACTTCGGAGTCTGGCTGCGTCCTTCATCTGCTATACCTCTGCATTGTTTTCTGATGCTGATTGGGATGGAAATTGTGATGACCGCTCCTCAACTGGTGCCTATGTTGTCTTTTGGGGCCTAATCCTATTTCCTGGAGCTCCAAAAAGCAGCGTTCCGTTGCACGATCTTCTACGGAGGCTGAATATCGTGCCATTGCTTCTGCTGCCGCTGAAGTCCGTTGGCTTCATTCACTGCTGCGCGAGCTTCATGTCCCTCTTCCGGATGCTCCTGTCATTTACATCGACAATATTGTAGCCACTTACCTCTGTGCCAACCCTGTGTTTCATTCGCGCAAGAAACACATCTCCATTGACTATCACTTTGTTCGTCAATTGGTTCAGAATGGGTCTCTTCGTGTTGCTCACGTATCCTCTGCTGATCAGCTTGCTGATGCTCTCACCAAGCACTTATCTCGTCCTCGGCTTCTTCTGCTGATGTCCAAGATTGGCGTGTCCTCCGGCCCTCCATCTTGAGTGGGCGTATTAGAATATATTATGTGTATATTTTTATTATTGGTAGAATATTCTTTCATTATTGTACAGTTCTATAGTTGGTAGGATTTGATATCTTTCATTATTGTACAGTCCTATAGTTGGTAGGATTTGATACCTCTCTGTACTCTATATATACTTTTGTGAGCAATACGAGAAAATAAATTCTCCCAAAACTCTCTACAAGATCTACTAAAGTTTCATTGATAGCGTGATGTTAAAAGAACGGAGATAAAATTGCTCGACAAGTATGCATTTTCACTTTATTAATAAAAGTTCTTAATGTTACGCTAGATTGCTAACTTTTGATATACTTAAATCTGCGAATAAAATTAAACATTTTTGAGTCTGTACATATTAAATATTTTTATATATATTCAAAAATATACGTGCAGTGTACATGAAAAGGGACTAATAAAATATTTAAATAACAGTAACACTGTTATGAAATAATATAAAAGACAAGAACAATAATGCAAAAACAAGAGCAAATAGAGAGAAGAGTAGAGAGAGTTCTTCTTATTGATACTTAGAGATTGTTAGGAGTGATTTACAATGGTAGAGAGCACCTCTATTTATAGGGAGGAGGATGATTTATCTACCAAGAATAGAACTCTAGAATCTCTCTAATTAAAGACATTCACCTTAAATAGAAGTGTATTTATAACACTCCCCCTTGAATGTCTATTCAATGATGTGCCTCGTTAAAACCTTAAAACAAAACCCAATGGGAAAAATTAAAGTAAGGAAAAAGAGTACACATGTTTGAATATGCGCCTATTGGTTGCCTCGTTAAAAACCTCGCAAGGAAAACCCGGTGGGACAAAACCTTGTAAGGGAAAAAGAGTGCAACGCGCATTAAACTCCCCCTGATAAGAACATCAATTTATGTCCTTAAGTCTTCGCATCCCGATCTTGTGAACTAGCTTCTTGAAGGTTGACTTTGGTAGAGATTTTGTGAACAAATCAGCAATATTGTCGCTTGAACGAATCTGTTGAACATTGATATCACCATTCTTTTGAAGATCATGTGTGAAGAATAACTTTGGTGAAATATGCTTCGTTCTATCTCCTTTTATGAATCCTCCCTTCAATTGAGCTATACATGCTGCATTGTCTTCATACAAAGTTGTGGGTAGTTTATCACACTTCAAACCACATTTGTCTTGGATATGATGTATTATCGACCTTAACCACACACACTCTCGACTTGCTTCATGAATAGCAATTATCTCGGCATGATTAGATGAAGTAGCCACAATTGATTGCTAAGTCGATCGCCAAGATATGGCGGTTTCTCCACAGGTAAACACATAACCCGTTTGAGATCGAGCCTTGTGTGGGTCGGACAAATATCCAGCATCAGCATAACCAACAAGATCCGGGCTGCAATTCTTGCCATAAAATAAGCCCATATCGGTAGTTCCCTTTAGGTACCGCAATATGTGTTTGATCCCATTCCAATGTCTCCTCGTAGGAGCCGAGCTAAATCTTGCTAAGACATTAACTGAAAAGGATATGTCAGGTCTTGTAGTATTTGCAAGATACATTAGTGCGCCAATTGCGCTAAGATATGGTACTTCAGGACCATGTAGCTCTTCATTCCTTTCTTGTGGTCGGAATGGATCTTTGTTCACATCAAGTGATCGAACAACCATCGGTGTACTTAAAGGATGTGCTTCATCCATGTAAAACCGTTTCAGTACCTTTTCTGTATAGGTAGATTGATGAACAAAAATTCCGTTTGCCAAATATTCAATTTGCAAACCAAGACATAGTTTAGTCTTTCCGAGATCTTTCATCTCGAATTCATCCTTTAGATAATCAATTGCCTTTTGGAGTTCTATAGGGGTTCCAATAAGGTTTATGTCATCGACATATACGGCAAGTACAACAAATTCCGACGTTGTTTTCTTTATAAAAACACACGGGCAAATGGCGTCATTTATATAGCCTTCTTTTAACAAGTACTCACTAAGACGATTATACCACATTCGTCCAGATTGCTTTAGACCATACAAGGATCTTTGCAATTTAATTGAGAACATTTCCCGAGATTTTGAGTTGTGCGCGTTTGGCACCTTGAGTCCATCGGGAATTTTCATGTATATCTCATTATCAAGTGAGCCATAAAGATAGGCAGTAACTACATCCATTAAGTGCATGTCAAGCTTTTTATGGACAGCAAAACTTATGAGATAACGAAAGGTTATCGCATCCATTACAGGCGAATATGTCTCTTCATAATCGACACCAGGCCTTTGAGAAAAACCTTGTGCAACAAGGCTTGCCTTATATCTTTGTACCTCGTTTTTCTCATTTCTTTTGCGTACAAAGACCCATTTATAGCCGACAGGCTTAACACCATTAGGTGTTTCAACTATAGGGCCAAAAACTTCACGTTTTGCCAGCGAATTCAATTCTGATAGAATTGCTTCTTGCCACTTTGGCCAATCCTGTCTTTTTCGACATTCTTCAACAGATTGAGGTTCGAGATCCTCACATTCTTGCATAATGCTAGATGCTACATTATAAGCAAAGGCATTATCCACCACAATATCCACTCGATTAATATTTGCCTCAATATTAATTCGATTTAGGGATAGTTCCGTATTTTCCAGAGTCTCGGGCTCAATGGATTCTTCATGAATCTCAGAATTTGTTAAATCATGAGATTCTTTCGTGGTGTCATTTTGATCGTTCTTTTTCCTCTTTCTAGGATTTCGATCTTTGGAACCTAATGGTCTGCCACGCTTCAGGCGTGCATTTGACTCATTGGATATGACACTAGATGATTGTCCAACAGGGACATCAATACGGATTGGAACATTTTCCGCGGGAATGTGGGATTTCGTTATCCTTTTCAAGTCCGTAAATGCGTCAGGCATTTGATTTGCTATTCTTTGCAAATGGATAATCTTTTGCACCTCTCTTTCACAAATAGAGGTATGTGGATCAAGATGAGATAATGATGCATTTTTCCACAAAATTTCCCGTTTGGTTTCACCAACTTCTCCCCCTAATTTTGGGAAAAGTGTCTCATCAAATCGACAGTCTGCAAATCGTGCAGTAAACAAGTCGCCTGTCAATGTTTCGAGGTAGCGAATGATGGAGGGCGATTCAAACCCAACATATATTCCTAACCTTCTTTGCGGACCCATTTTGGTGCGGGATGGCGGTGCAATAGGCACATATACTGCGCATCCAAAAATCCTTAAATGGGATATATTGGGTTCATGACCCAAAACCAATTGCAACGGGGAATACTTGTGGTAATTCGTCGGTCTGAGACGAATTAGCATTGCTGCATGTAAGATGGCGTGACCCCATACCGAAGTGGGCAGCCTCGTTCTCATAAGTAATGGCCTTGTAATCAATTGCAGGCGTTTAATTAACGATTCTGCAAGACCGTTTTGAGTGTGAACATGAGCTACGGAATGTTCAACTTTTATCCCGATTGATAAGCAATAATCATTAAATGCTTGGGATGTAGACTCAGCAGCATTATCCAGTCTAATGGACTTGATTGGATTATCTGGAAATTGTGCTCGTAGTCGAATTATTTGTGCCATTAATTTCGCAAACGCAAGGTTGCGTGATGACAACAGGCACACATGAGACCATCTACAGGATGCGTCTATCAAGACCATGAAATACCTAAACGACCCACTAGGTGGGTGAATAGGTCCACAAATGTCCCCTTGTATACGTTCCAAAAACGTGGGTGACTCAGTCCCAACCTTTGTTGGTGATGGCCTGATAATCAACTTGCCTTGATAACACGAAGTGCAAGGATATTCATTATTCGAAAGAATTTTGAAATTCTTTAACGGATGCCCATATGAGCTTTCTATAATCCGTCTCATCATGACCGATCCTGGATGTCCCAATCGATCATGCCAAAGTACAAAGGTATTGGAATCAGTAACCCTTTGGTTTACTGTTGAATGTGCCTCAATTGCACTAATTCTTGTCCAATACAGGCCACAAGATAAAGACGGGAATTTCTCAATAACCCTCTTTTGGCCGGAGACATTCTTTGTCATGACGAGATATTCAATATTATCTTCATCCATTGTCTCAATATGATAACCATTCCGGCGTACATCTTTAAAACTCAACAAGTTTCTCTTAGACTTGGAGGAGAACATTGCATTCTCTATGATTAACGTCGTGCCCTTGGGCAGAGTTACAATTGCTCTTCCGGAGCCTTCAATCAATTTACTACTTCCAGAGATTGTAGTAACGTTTGCCTTACACATATTTAGTTGAGAGAAATACTTCCTTTCTTTGAGTATTGTATGTGTAGTACATGAATCAACTAGGCAAATACTTTTACAGTTGGATGTTGATCCAAGTTCGCTTTGTGAGATATCCATATTTGCTATCCCATAGTTTGACATACAAAAGAGATACAGGAACATAAGAATAAACAAGTTCAATTCTTTTGTGTCACATAATTTTTTTTCAAAATCTGCTGCTAACAGTTGACTAACAAAATCAGATATGTAATCCATTACTTTGCAGTTTGAAAATTTCAGTTTAACGTTTTCTTCAAACAATCGATTGTTACTTACAAACAATCGATTGTTGAACATTGACAATCGATTGTTAAACACACACAATCGATTATTTGCTATTTTGAAATTTCAGATCATACTGTCTTAAGACAATCGATTGTTATGCATAGACAATCGATTGTTGGCTATTTTGAAAAATTCCAGAGCACACTGTTTCAAGACAATCGATTGTTATGCATAGACAATCGATTGTTGACAATTTTTGAAAATTTCCAGATCACACTGATTTAAGACAATCGATTGTTAAACATAGACAATCGATTGTTGGCTATTTTGAAAAATTCCAGACCTCACTGTTTCAAGACAATCGATTGTTATGCATAGACAATCGATTGTTGGCTATTTTGAAAAATTCCAGAACACACTGTTTCAAGACAATCGATTGTTATGCATGGACAATCGATTGTTGGCTATTTTGAAAAATTCCAGATTACACTGTCTTAACGACAATCGATTGTTAGACAAAGACAATCGATTGTGGATGATTTTTGAAAAATTCCAGATTACACTGTCTTAATGACAACCGATTGTTAGTCAAAGACAATCGATTGTTGATCAATTGTTTTTCAGTTTTAATGCGAAAATAGTTGATAATCGACTAGTTTTTCAGGCTAGTCGATTACCCCTACTGAAAGATAAAAATATTATTGATATTTGAACATATTGAAGATATTCTAAAGAACTACTGCTAACATTGCTGTATGAACTAACTAATACGAGCTAATACTAATGACTATTAGTTTATTCACTAACTAATACAAATAAGTAGAACAAAATCAAATAACTCCATCTTCTTTCATCACGGACCCATCGCCGATTAGGTGGTCTATTTTCCCCTCGGGTTGCTCAAAGAAGTCTGCCACATCCAGGTGGGTGATGTCCTCATTGTCGTCATAGACAAAATTTGTTTCAGGGCCTTTTCTCTTTCGAGATGCTTGATAAAGGTCAACCAAGTGTCTTGGTATACGGCAAGTCTTTGACCAGTGCCCTTTCCCACCGCAACGATAACATATAGTTTCTGAACTATTTGCCTTAGGATCTTCATGACCCCGTTTCTGCTTTCGGCGGTTATCTCTCTTTAGGGGTTGACGGACTTCATTGGAATTTCTTCCTTGTCTACGTCCCTGGCTATGACCCCGTTTACGACCATGACCATGGTCCTTTTCATGTTTGGCATAATGAGAGTGCACCTTATCTGCTTCAGGCAGTGGTGTAGACCCAGTGGGTCGATTTTCATGATTTCTCATGAGCAGGTCATTATTTCACTCAGCCACTAGTAGAAGAGAAATCAGTTCAGAGTACTTTGTAAAGCCTTTCTCTCTGTACTGTTGTTGCAGTACTATATTGGAGGCATGAAACGTTGTAAACGTTTTCTCAAGCATATCATAATCGGAGATATTATCCCCGCATAGCTTCAATTTAGAAGTAATTGTGAACATAGCAGAATTATATTCAGAAAGGGACTTAAAGTCCTGGAGCCTCAGATGAGCCCAATCATATCGTGCTTGTGGCAGAGTGACCAACTTCAGGTTGTCATATCTCTCCTTTAAGCCGTTCCACAAGACGAGTGGATCCTTGACGGTGAGATATTCAATCTTCAAACCTTCATCAAGGTGATGGCGCAAGAAAATCAAGGCCTTCGCACATTCTTGGGTGGATGCTTTTTCTCTATCTTTGATGGTGTCTCCGAGACCCATAGCATCTAAGTGGATTTCAGCATCCAACACCCATGTCATATAGTTCTTGCCCGAAATTTCAAGGGCAACGAACTTTCTTTTCGTAATGTCAGACATAATCGAAAATTAAATTAGGAAGAGGGAAATACCTTAAATTTCTCGAGAATGGTTCTTGAGACGGTATAGTCTCGTGCTGATAACGTGTTATGAAATAATATAAAAGACAAGAACAATAATGCAAGAACAAGAGCAAATAGAGAGAAGAGTAGAGAGAGTTCTTCTTATTGATACTTAGAGATTGTTAGGAGTGATTTACAATGGTAGAGAGCACCTCTATTTATAGGGAGGAGGATGATTTATCTACCAAAAATAGAACTCTAGAATCTCTCTAATTAAAGACATTCACCTTAAATAGAAGTGTATTTATAACAAATACAATATTTTTGGTTGGTAAATGAGTTTCTCACCTACCCCGAATTAATGATACTAATAAACATATTCTTAGTTCTTTTACCTCAGGTGATTAATAAACATACGTTCACAGTTTTCTTAATCACTTTCTCTATCTCCGTCAATGAACTAAAATTATTACTCTCTTCATTTTAATTTAAATGACATATTTTATTTATCGAGAGTCAAAATGTGTGACAAGTTTGACTAATACTTTAAAATATATTTTATTATTTCCTCCGTTTCAATTTATGTTAACCTATTTTCTTTTTAATCCGTGTCAAAAAAAATAAAATCTTTCCTTATTTGGAAACAATTTACCTTATGCAATGATTTATAATCACACAAAATATATGTGCTTCATTTTACACCACAAGTTCAAAAGTCTTCTGTGTTTTCTTAAACTCTATGCTCAGTCAAATGGGTTGAAACGGACGGAGTATCATATTGACATAGAAAAAAATTGCAACTTATAGTATTTTTCGTGTAGTTTTTACATATCTAAAATTTAATTTTAAAATTTAGTCAAATTAACTTTCGATAAGCAAAATGTGTCATCTAAGTTGAAACTAAGGGAATAATAACAATTAGCATAATGATGCTTTTGAATCTTAAATAAAACGAAAGTGTTTTATATATACTACCAAATTTTTGTTAGAATCGTAAAAATCAAGTATTATGCGGAAGCTAGCAAAGTAAGTCTTGAATGACCATAAATCATACAATAAAGAAAAATATACCAAAAGAGCCACAAACATTTAACGTGGTTCAGTTATCTAACCTACATCCACGGCGGAGATGAGCAATCCACCATATAAAAAGAGAGTACAAAATATCGAGAGAACAACCTCACGAAGAGGCAAACACAAGTGACACACTAACACTTGTCCCTTAAAGTTTTTCCACTAAATACGACCCTCAAACCCCGTATGGTTACATTTTGGATGCTACTGAATGTGAAGGAAGGATTCTTAATTTATAGAAGTCCAAACCTTTTCCCACAAGAAAAAAGACTAGCCAAATATGGAAGACTTATTTTACTTCTAGGAAAAGAAAATTCAATTATGATAAATATATTATTCTTTTATTCATGAGATAGAAAACCAACTATGGTAAGAAAATTTGAAAAACCACCTAACAATTTTCTATAACATTTTAGAATAAACCTAGCTAGTAATTATCAATTAGACAAAGCATAGAAACCTTTTGTTAAAGAATGTACAAACCGCAGTCCCGTGGAAAGTTTTAAAAGAAAATTAAGAAATAGAATGATGTGCGAAAGAAGAAAGAAAGAAAAGATGGCTGTGGTGTGGTAACTGAACAAATTTATAATTGGGTCCAGTGGTGGAGTCAATATAATCCAAATAAGAGAATTTAAGAAATTGCAATTTGCACCTGTTAGGAATATAGTAGATATGCCATAGATCCAATATTATATTTGATAATTTGAATATATTTTTGTGAATGTCATTTGGTATAAAATATATGGCATTTAATATTCTTTTATCATTATTATTAATTATTTGATTAATTTGATAAGGTCCTTGATAAAATTTTGAGATTTGTCATCGTGATAGAGATCATGATAATCAGAGCAAAGTCTTTTACAATTTAATCAAAATTTGTTCTTGATTTGGACATTAGTAATCCGGTTAGATCAATATTTATGTGATCGTCTTTATCGGATAAAGATTAGTTGATCTCATTGACTAAATCACATAGATAGATGATGCATATAGAGATATGATCATTGAACCGACTCGTTGGATAATTCCTAATGGTTAGAATTACCATAAACTGTCAATAGGATATTTTCTTGAAGAATGTGATGTAACTATTTCCTTTGACTTGAGATCGTCATAGTAATTGACAAGTTATTTATTGTGCTTTCATACTAGACACCTATGGCCCTAGGGCGATAGTTGAAAAGATATTGGGTACGATTAAATACTTGTAGAATTAGTGATTGATCAAGACGGAATCTGGCAACTCTTGGTAATGAGTTTAAGCTCCATGTTGTCATGAATTATCAACGACCAAACTAAGACCTTGGCCAGGGCAATTGAATGAAAGAAGAAATGAGTTTCTTAGGTCATTCAATGGTCGATTATATTTGACGTGAACACATAGTTGATCGGCTATTAGGATTTGACAGTTGAACCATATCCTAGGGTGATCCAGAGCTATAAGGACAGAAGGAATTACTATATTCTTCTTCTACTGGTTCTTGAGAGTAAATTGTATACTTCATGCTATCCGGTCGTTAAGGAGTGTTGCTAGACGCCACCCTTGATTAGTATATTGATATGATTAATTTACTACCGGTTTAGTATTGAACCTATGGGGTCGCACACTAACGAGTGTTCTGATCTTTGCTAAAGGATTAATTAACTTATTATTTGATAATTTATATTAAAGAATTTAATTAGTCAAATAAATTTAGTTATTTGTCCAAATGAAATATTATTATATTCTTTGCTAGCACATAGATTATAATTAATATTGTAAATAAATTGAAGCTTCTATTTGGAATAGAAATTAAATAATATCTCTTGGTTGAAATATATGTGATATATATAATTAATATTATTTTATATATTAGATGTGCATAAAATGTAATATTAATAAAAGCTTGTTAATAAATCTAATTTTGAATTGGATTATTAATTAAAATTTTATCTTATTTGGAATGAGATTAATATTTTCAATAGGAAAATATTATATTAGTAAATCCAATTACAAAATCCACGTGAAAAGGAAAAGGAAAACTGGATTCAAAAATTTCAATAAAATTTCGTCATTAACACAGAAGGAAAATTTGAAATTTCCTTACAAAATTTTTCAAAGTTCAAAGAAGGAATGTCAGCACTCTCTCACGTTAAAACAAAGAAGGAAAATTGAGAATTTTCATACAAAATTTTCCATAAGTTTATTTTTGGAATAAACTGTTACCTTAGGAAAATTATTACCTCAACCAAATAGGGAAAGAGTTTGTAGGTGATACTATATAAAGGGTGATGGAGAAAATTTGTGTGGTTCTTTTTCGTTTTTTTATTATTATTCTTGAGAAGAAAACTCACTTTGTGAAAGTGAGAGTGCAATACAAAGCCAAGAGAAAAAATACAATTACATGAAAAGTGTTTCTTGTTCTTCTAATTTGAGTTGAGATTTTTGAGAAAAATTTCAACACACTATTCTTCGTTCAATTTGTTCGCGAGTTTCATTGATCAAAGAGTTGATAGCAAGGATCGGTCTCGGTGTGGATACGCATAGAGTCTTCGCACTATCGAAGAATTTTGAAACGAGACTCTCTTCACCAGGTACGTCTTTGGTCCGATCTTTGACACGTAAATAAATTTTAAACATGAAAAAATCTACCTAAGATTGTTATTGTCTTCCGGTGCGTGTTATGAACACCCATACGCAATCCTTCAGTGGTATCACAGCCGTGGTTTATTGTGTCTAAAATTTATTTACGAAATATTTCAATATTATATTTGAAGAGTTCAGACCATAATAGATGTGCCTTGTGCAATAGTCAAATCGTTTGAATGTTGATATTATTTTATTGTGGATAAACTATGCGTTCATATAACTATTGAGATCGTTCAAAACTTGAATTTGAAATTTTGTATTAGATACAATGGGAATAGGTTAAATGTTTCTATTATTAATTTAATTGTTATTAGTTCATGACATGTTAATTAATAATAATATTCTAGCATGAATTCTTTTTATGTGATATATAAGATAAATATGTTAGAGGATGTTGAATTTTAATTTATACCATGTGCTTGCTCATTACATAATTTTGAATTATTTATTACATGTGATGTAAATTAATTTAGGGCTAAGCATGTATACAATTGAACTAAATTCACATGCTATAAAAGATTCGATCTTCGTGTTATTAAAAATAGTTTTTGTGACAATTCCCTCTTATTAAAAATTTGAGTTCTTAAATAATAAAATATAAGATATTTTATTATAAAGCTATCCATCAAGGTAATTAATTTTACTTACTTCTTGTTTATAAGGAGCGGCTTGATTACCAGGAGACTTATAGTTCGAGAATATGTTAAAATTATTTATTGCATTAGATGTATGGATTGAAAGAATTATTCAATTTTACACTAAACGCCTGGACTACCCGGGGGAGTATAAAATTTAATAAGTTCTTTGCTATCATGATGGTTGAACTCAACTATGCCAATAGGATCGACCTGACTACCAGGGGACTATTTGACATAGAGCCATTTAAGGAAATTGTATGGGGATACAATTGGTAAGAGTACCTACCTTTAAGATATTAGTGAGAAACGACTTGATTACCAAGGGGCTCATACATATTGTTAAAGGTTTCCTTTACTCCACTAAAAGAAATAAAGATTTCGTAAACTATAACGAGGGTAAATAGTTTAAAATAATTAGTGGAAATATCATTTAGATAAAAGTCCATGTCTTTATGATATATGCAAATATGTTCTTATATAACTGCTTTTTCTTTTCTATATTTTAGATTTCTCAATATGTCTGCCATATCACTGCGTGGAATACTTGAGACCAACAAGTTGGTAGGACCAAACTTTGATGATTGGTACAGAAATTTGAGAATTGTTCTCATGTATGAAAAACTTATTGATGTGATCGATAAGCCCGCCAAGGAAGTCCCAGATGTAAATGATGATGATGCTACCAAGATTTATCAGAAATACTTGGAAGAATGTCTTACTACCAAATGCATCATTCTCGCTTCTATGAATTCTGAACTACAGAGGAAACATCAGGATATGGATCCAACTGCAATTATTGAATATCTTAAGAAGATGTTTGATACACAAAGCAGGACAGCTAGATACCAACTATCTAAGGCTTTATTTGGATCCAAATTGACTGGAAACTCACCAGTTGGACCCTATGTTAATCATATGATTGATCTTATTGAAGAACTTGAGAAGTTGGGGTGCAAACTGGGTAAAGAGCTTTCTCAAGATTTGATCTTGCAGTCACTACCAGAATCCTTTTCACAATTTGTTATTAATTTTAATATGAATAAAATGGATTGTGATCTTCACGAGATGCTTAACATGTTGATTGATTATGAGAATCAAATAGCATCTGAGAAGAAGAAAGGAACTATCATGTTGGTTGGAAACTCTTCTAAGAAGAAGGGTAAGGGTAAAAGTAAGCCCAAGAAAAATCCCACTGCGCCCAAGGGTGGTGTGACCAAACCCAAAGGCAAAGAAGGCAAAGCTGACCAATCTGATGCTGTATGTTTCCATTGCAAGAAAATAGGACATTGGAAGAGAAATTGCAAAGAGTATCTTGCAACTTTAAAGGACAAGAAACAAGGTAAGACTTTAATGAAAAATGTTTTCAAGGTTTCTTTGACTACTACTAATTCTTCATTGTGGGTATTAGATACTGGCAGTAGTTATAACATCTGCAATATGTTGCAGGGGTTCCAGATAAGTAGAAAGTTGAAGAAAGGAGAAATTAATCTACAAGTTGGAAATGGTGCAAAAGTTGCGGTTGTAGCTGTAGGATCAATTTCTTTAATAATGCCTACGGGCAAAGTACTTATGTTGGATGATTGTTATTACGTTCCTTAATTTTTTTCGAACATAATTTCAGCTTCTATGTTAGACAAACGTGGTTTTCGCATTAATATAAGCAATGGTATTTGCTCTATTTATTATAGTGATAATTTATATGTGAATGGCTATCTCCAACATGATGTCTATGTCTTACCTAGTGTGAATGCTAATTTGATTATGCATGTTTCCAAGTCTTAAGAGGAAAAGAGATGATCATGTAAATCAAACATACCTTTGGCATTGTAGGCTTGGTCATATTGGAGAGAAAAGAATTAACAAGTTGTACAAGGAAGGGTACCTTGACAAGTATGATTTTGAATCATATCCAACTTGTGAATCTTGTCTCAAAGGAAAAATGACCAAATCTCCATTTACTGGAAGTGGAGAAAGAGCTTCTGAATTATTGGGACTAATTCATACAGATGTTTGTGGGCCCATGAAAATTCAGGCTAGAGGTGGATATTCTTACTTCATCACCTTCACTGATGATATGTCAAGATATGGATTTGTATATCTTATGAAACACAAGTCTGAATCTTTTGAAATGTTCAAAAGATTCCGTAGTGAAGTTGAGAAGCAGACTGGTAAAAGTATCAAAGTACTAAGGTCTGATAGAGGTGGAGAATATCTTAGTGAAGATTTTACTAAATATCTCAAAGAGAATGGGATTCTCTCACAGTGGACACCTCCAGGAACACCACAACACAATGGTGTGTCTGAAAGAAGAAATAGAACCTTATTAGATATGGTGAGATCTATGATGGGGTTCACTGATTTTCCATTAAATTTATGGGGATATGCTTTGGAAGCAGCAACATACTTACTTAATAAAGTTCCCACTAAGTCGGTCTCTACAACGCCATATGAGATATGGAAAGGATGTAAGCCTAACCTTAAACATATTAAAATTTGGGGTTGTCCAGCTTATGTTAAGAGACTACAGTCGGATAAACTTGACTCAAGATCTGATAAGTGTACATTCATTGGGTATCCCAAGGAAACAAGGGGATATTATTTCTATCACCCTTCTGACCATAAAGTGTTTGTGGCCAGAGGAGCAACCTTTTTGGAAAGAGAATTTCTTTTTGAAGGAAATTATAATGGAGAGATAGAACTTGATGAAGATCAAGAAACTAATGAATCAACACAATATGAAGATCATGAGACCCAAGTTGAAGAACCTTTATTGGATGTTTTGAAGTTGCCAAGGAAATTGCCATCTTCAACAGTTGAAGTTCAAGAACTAAATGAAGTTCAAGAACAGGTTAATGAACCAGTTCCAAACCAAATTGAGCAACAACGAAATCCAACGTAAGGTGAACAGGTTGTACAAGTACCTCTGCGAAGGTCTACACGAGAACGTCATGTACCAACTAGATTAAATTTATTGGTACAAGATGATTTATCAAATGAGGTTGATCATAATGATGATGACCCTAAGACCTATGAAGAGGCTATACAAAGTTCTGATTATGAGAAGTGTCAAAAGGCCATGGAATCCGAAATGGAATCCATGAAGGAAAACAAAGTATGGACTTTAGTTGAACCTTCAAAGGATATAAAACCTATAGGTTGTAATGGGGTTTTAAGAAAAAGATTGGAGCAGACGGAAAGGTGGAGACCTACAAAGCACGTCTTGTTGCCAAGGGATATCATCAGAAAGAAGGAGTCGACTATGACGAGACTTTCTCTCCCGTGGCAATGCTCAAATCTATTCGGATTTTGCTTGCTATAGTAGCATACTATGATTATGAAATATGGAAAATGGATGTGAAAACGGCTTTCCTTAATGGTGAGCTAGAAGAGGATGTGTACATGACACAACCTGAAGGTTTCACATCTTCGTCTGATCATAATAAAATTTGTAAGCTACAAAGATCTATTTATGGATTAAAGCAAGCTTCTCGAAGTTGGAATATTCGATTTTACAAAACAATTGAAAATTTCAATTTTGTTAGATGCGAAGAAGAACCTTGTGTGTACAAAAAGGTTAGTGGGAGCACAATTATATTTTTAGTGTTGTATGTTGATGATATATTGCTAATAGGGAATGATGTACCGGCATTGCAAAATACCAAGATTTGGCTATCTGAACAGTTTTCCTTGAAAGACTTGGGAGAAGCAACTTATATATTAGGAATAAAGATCTATAGAGATAGATCTAGGAAGCTGCTTGGACTTTCCCAGTCTTTGTACATTGATACTATCTTAAAGAGGTATAACATGGATAATTCCAAAAGAGGCTATCTACCGATAGGCATTGGAATTTCTCTCAGTATGGAGGATTGTCCTAAAACACCTGAAGAGAGAGAACGCATGAGTAGGATCCCATACGCTAGTGCAGTGGGAGCTATCATGTATACCATGACATGTACACGTCCTGATGTGGCTTATGCACTTGGAGTGACTAGCCAATATCAGGCAAATCTTGGTGAGAAACATTGGAAGATGGTGAAGACCATTCTTAAGTACTTAAGAAGGACTAAAGACCAATTCCTTATCTATGGGAATTCTGAGTTGAAACTTGAAGGTTATACTGATGCAAGTTTCTCTTCAGATAGGGATGATAGCAAATCTTGAGTTGGAAAAATTCCAAACAAGCTACAGTAGCTGATTCAGTGACTGAAGCAGAATATATAGCAGCTAGTGAAGCTGCTAAGGAAGCTGTATGGATGAAAAAGTTCTTAACTGAACTTGGTGTGGTTCCTTTAATAGAAGGTGCGGTTCCATTGTTGTGTGACAATACTGGAGCCATTGCTCAAGCAAAAGAACCAAGATCACACCAAAAGTCCAAACATGTTCTGCGAAGGTATCACTTGATAAGAGAGATCATTGAACGTGCGACGTCGAGATTCAAAAGGTTGATGGAAAAGAAAATGCTGCAGACCCATTCACTAAAGCTCTTGGCGCAAAGGAGTTTGAAAAGCACAAATGGAAATTGGGGATGAAATACAATAGCGATTGGCTTTAGTGCAAGTGAGAGATTGTTAGGGATATAGTAGATATGCCCTAGATCCAATATCATATTTGATAACTTGAAAATATTTTTGTGAATGTCATTTGATATAAAATATATGGCATTTGATATTATTTTATCATTATTATTAATTATTTGATTAATTTGATAAGGTCCTTGATTAAATTTTGAGATTTGTCATCGTGATAGAGATCATGATAATGAGAGCAAAGTCTTTTACAATTTAGTCTAAATGTTCTTGATCGTAGGATTATTTATTTGGACATTTGTAATCCGGTTAGATCAATATTTATGTGATCGTCTTTATCGGATAAAGATTAGTTGATCTCATTGACTAAATCACATAGATAGATGATGCATATATAGATATGATCATTGAACCGACTCGTTGGATAATTCCTAATGGTTAGAATAACCATAAACTGTCAATAGGATATTTTTTTGAAGAATGTGATGTAACTATTCCCTTTGACTTGTGATCGTCATAGTAATTGACAAGTTATTTATTGTGCTTTGATACTAGACACCTATGGCCCTAGGGCAATAGTTGAAAGGATATTGGGTACGATTAGATACTTGTAGAATTAGTGTTGATCAAGACGGAATCTGTCAACTCTTGATAATGAGTTTAAGCTCCATGTTGTCATGAATTATAAATGACAAAACTAAGACCTTGGCCAGGGCAATTGAATGAAAGAAGAAATAAGTTTCTTAGGTCATTCAATGATCGATTATATTTGACGTGCACACATAGTTGATCGCCTATTAGGATTTGACAGTTGAACCATATCCTAGGGTGATCCAGAGCTATAAGGACAGAAGGAATTACTATATTATTCTTCTACTGGTTCTTGAGAGTAAATTGTATACTTCATGTTATCCGGTCGTTAAGGAGTGTTGCTAGACGCCACCCTTGATTAGTATATTGATATGATTAATTTACTACCGGTTTAGTATTGAACCTATGTGGTCGCACACTAACGAGTGTTCTGATCTTTGCTAAAGGATTAATTAACTTATTATTTGATAAATTAAATTAAAGAATTTAATTAGTCAAATAAATTTAGTTATTTGTCCAAATAAAATATTATTATATTCTTTGCTAGCACAAAGATTATAATTAATATTGTGAATAATTTGAAGTTTCTATTTGGAGTAGAAATTAAATAATATCTCTTGGTTGAAATATATGTGATATATATAATTAATATTAGTTTATATATTAGATGTATATAAAATGTAATATTAATAAAAGCTTGTTAATAAATCTAATTTTGAATTGGATTATTAATTGAAATTTTATCCTATTTGGAATGGGATTAATATTTTCAATAGGAAAATATTATATTAATAAAATTCAAAAAGTCAAAAAAAAGGGGGAAAAGAATATTATAGTCCAATTTAGAATTGGACATAACAAAATCCACGTGAAAAGGAAAAGGAAAATTGGATTCAAAAATTTCAATAAAATTTCGTCATTAACACAGAAAGAAATTTTGAAATTTCCTTACAAAATTTTTCAAAGTTCAACGAAGGAATGTCAGCACTCTCTCACGTTAAAACAAAGAAGGAAAATTGGGAATTTTCATACAAAATTTTCCATAAGTTTATTTTTGGAATAAACTTTTACCCTAGGAAAATTATTATCTCAACCAAATAGGAAAAAGGTTTGTAGGTGATACTATATAAAGGGTGATGGAGAAAATTTGTGTGGTTCTTTTTCATTTTTTTATTATTATTCTTAAGAAGAAAACTCACTTTGTGAAAGTGAGAGTGCAATACAAAGCCAAGAGAGAAAATACAATTACATGAAAAGTGTTTCTTGTTCTTCTAATTTGAGTTGAGATTTTTGAGAAAAATTTCAACACAATATTCTTCGTTCAATTTGTTTGCGGGTTTCATTGATCAAAGAGTTGATAGGAAGGATCGGTCTCGGTGTGGATACGCATAGAGTCTTCGCACTATCGAAGAGTTTTAAAACGAGACTCTCTTCATCAGGTACGTCTTTGATCTGATATTTGACACGTAAATAAATTTTAAACATGAAAAGATCTACCTAGGATTGTTATTGTCTTCCGCTGCGTGTTATGAACACCCATACCCAATCCTTCAGCACCATAAGTTAATATGCTTAACTATCAAGGGGATTTAATAATTTATGTATTAGTTATTTTTTTGTTTGTTTTTATCCTATTTGTACCATTTTTTATGTGAATTCAATCGAACTTCCTTCAATTGGTAATCTAATCACATTATATAATATGTACAAGAAACGAGATACTCTCTACTTTGGAGAAATTCCTTAACCAATTTAATAAGTCCATTTCTTTTAATTTGTTTAAGCAACTATGCTTAACAGTTTTATGTTTTCCCTGGATTAGGAGTGGGGTTGGAAGGGGGTGTTTTAAGTAGCAAAGAGGTAAGTATGCATGCTACATTTTTTTTGAGCATTGTATTAGTCAAAATTGATCATTACGATCAAACCGTCCACTACATTGACCCGATAAGCATAAGATACACGTCAATGAAGCTCACTCCATTTATAATCTAAGATGTCCGACGAATTGGGAATGAAAGTACCTAAATTAGCGGTCGAGGTGCACCAACGGTAAAGCATCGAGCCAAATCACAAGGATAGGGATTTCGACTATAGAGATAAAAGGGAGAATCCTCCTCAGAAGGGGGGATCCGGGAGAGAAAAAAGAAGAATGTAAAACTACATTTTCATCGATTGATGAGAAGGACAATTTTATTCCATATTAATAAGATTGATCATATACCTTCCATCTGAGGTATTTTCTTTATTAATTTCATATGATGTTTCGATTGGAAATAATTGTGGTTGGCTGAGATTTTTCCCTGAAACAAAAAATTCCATCACTCCTCAAAAGGAGCATGGAGGAAAAACTCAACCCGTGCGGAACCCTAGAGCAGTATAGGGAAAGAAGAAGAGCCGAAAAAGGATAGCTGAGCTCAAAAATCTTCACCCCGTCAGTTGCCGATGCACTGAACAAAACAAACAAGGCCATCAACCTGCATTCTCCCGTCGGACCAGAACAAATGGCTTCCCATCCACACCTCCCACTCTACCTATTCAAGCACATAAGCCATGCACAGGCCAACATGTATAAGAATATCCCACTTGAAGGGGAGGATAACCTCAGCACAACCGAAGCATTCCTGCCGGCAGCCTTACTGAGGTGGACGACAAAAGCCAAGAAAGAAAATAATAAGACATACATTGCACACGCCGGAGAACAAAACGTTAACGCCTCGTATTCGACTGGCGCAAGCTATACAAGGGGGACTGGGACTCCTTGAACCATTCCTAACCCCCTGAAAGTCTAAATAACACCCTTTAAGGTCTAGGACCTTCGCCAAATGGAAATAAGGGTTTGACTTCGATCGAACGACGACGGCCTGTTATTTTGATAAAATCAAAATAACACTCTTTAAGGCCAAGGGCCTTCGCCAAATAAAAGAAGGGTTCGACCTCGATAGAACGACGACGGGTTGCTATTTCGATAAAGTAAAAATAATACCCTTTAAGGCTAAGGGCCTTCACCAAATAAAAGAGGAGGTTCGACCTCGATCGAACGTCGACGGGCGCTATTTTGATAAAATTGAAATAACACCCTTTAAGGCAAGGGCTTTCGCTAAATAAAAAGAAGGGTTTGACTTTGATCGAACGACGACAGGCTGCTATTTCAATAAAGTCAAAATAACACCCTTTGAGGCCAAGGGCCTTCGCCAAATAAAATAACGGGTTCGACCTTGATAGAACGACGAAGGGCTGCTATTTTGATCAAATTGAAATAACACCCTTTAAGGCCAAGGGCCTTCGCCAAATAAAAATAAGAGGCTCGGCCTCGATCGAACAACGATGGGATGCTATTTTGATAAAATCAAAATAACACACTTTATGACAAAGGGCCTTCGCCAAATAAAAAGAAGGGTTCATCCTCAATCGAATGACGACAGGCTGCTATTTTGATAAAATCAAAATAACACCCTTTAAGGTCAAGAGCCTTCGCCAAATAAAAAGAAGGGTTCGACCTCGATCGAACGATGATGGGCGGCTATTTTGATAAACTAGAAATAACACCCTTTAAGACTAAGGGACTTCGCCAGATATAAATAAGAGGCTCGACCTCGATGGAACGATGATGGACTATTATTTTGATAAAGTCGAAAAAAGACCCTTTAAGGACAAAGTCCTTCACCAGATAAAAAAGAAGGGCTAAACCTCGATCGATTGACGATGGGCTGCTATTTCAATAAAATTGAAATAACACCCTTTAAGGCCAGGGGCCTTTGCCAAATAAAAAGAAGACTTTAACCTTAGTCTAACGACGACGGGCTGCTATTTCAATAAAGTCAAAATAACACCTTTTAAGGCCTTCGCCAAATAAAAAGAAGGGTTTGACCTCGATCGAACGACGACGGGCTGCTATTTCGATAAAATTGAAATAACACCCTTTAAGGCCAAGGGCCTTCGCTATAAAAAAGAAGGGTTCGACCTCGATCTAATGATGACGGGCTGTCGGTAAAGTCGAAATAACACCCTTAATGGCTAAGGGCCTTCGCCAAATAAAAAGAAGAGGTTTGACCTTGATCGAACGACGACGGGCTGCTATTTCGATAAAATCAAAATAACACCCTTTAAGGCCAAGTGCCTTCGCCAAATAAAAAAGAAGGGTTCGACCTTGATCGAACGACGAAGGGCTGCTATTTCGATAAAAACAAAATAACACTCTTTAAGGCCAAGGGCGTTCGCCAAATAAGAAAGAAGGGTTCGACCTCGATCGAATGACGACGGGTTTCTATTTTGATAAAGTCGAAATAACGTCCTTCAAGGCTAAGGGTCTTCGCCAAATAAAAAGAATAGGCTCGATCTCGATCGAACGACGACAGACTGTTATTTTGATAAAGTCGAAATAACACCTTTTAAGTCCAAGGGCCATCGCAAAATAAAAAAAAAGGGTTTGACCTCGATCGAACGACGACGGGATGCTATTTCAATAAAATTGGAATAACATCCTTTAAGGCCAGGGGCTTTTGCCAAATAAAAAGAAGAGTTCGACCTCGATCGAACAACGAGAGGCTGTTATTTCGATAAAGTCGGAATAACACCCTTTAAGGCTAAGGGCCTTCGCTAAATAAAAAGAAGAGTTCGACCTCGATCGAACGACAACAGGCTGTTGTTTTGATAAAATTTAAATAACACCCTTCATGGCCAATGTCCTTCGCCAAGTAAAAAGAAGGGTTCGATCTCGATCAAATGACAACAGGCTGCTATTTCGATAAAATCGAAATACCACCCTATAAGGCCGAGGGACTTCGCCAAATGAAAAGAAGAGTTCGACCTCGATTGAATGACGACGAGCTGCTATTTTGATAAAGTCAAAATAATACCCCTAAAATACCAGTACTCATCAGACGAGACTTTATTTTACATTAAGATTGCGAACAGGCGAAACAGAGTAAAGTACAAAGCCAACGGCTGAGAAAAGTACCCTCATCTCATGCAAAGTCATAACGCGGACTATCGCCGCTTATATACGACCAAGTACAATTAAAAGAAAAATAAGAAAAGGAGCAAACCAATAGATAAGAATCAATGAATGAAAAGAAAATACAAAGAAAACACAGAGGACCACATCCTTCATTCGGCGTCATCACTGTCGTTTCCTTCAGCTCTGTCATTGACATACTTAGAGGATCTTCATCGCCGTCACTGGCTCCTCCATTAGCTTCGGGCGTCACTACGTCATACCCATAGTTGGCACGTGCCTCTCAAGCCTTCGCTCGTGCTTCTTTATAAGCCACCTCAACCACGGTACCTGCCTCCCACAGATTTTTGAAAATGTCCCGTTGAGCCTCAACGTAAACCCATAGCTCATATGACTGGCGAGCAACTGCTGTTGAAAATGACTCGACCTAAGCCCGTAACCGCTCATTTTTTGCCTCCAAGGCCGCGACCTGATCTCCCATGGCTGATGCCTCCTGATCAATCAGGCCTATGCGCTCCTCGAGCTTCGCCTCCTTAAGGGTAGTCGTCGCTCTCTCTGACTCGTGTTCGTACTGAAGAACACGGATAGTATTCTCCAGGTTCGTCGCCCTCGCCAAAGCCTCAGAATAGGCCCTCTCAATGTTTTACAAACCAACGTCTTTGCTTTCCATTGAGGCCAATTTTCCCATCCATTCCACGCTTAATGTCTCGGCCCTAGCCAAATTCTACTCCATCTTCGACTACATCAACCTAAACCTGTCCTGCAAGTGCTAAAACTTCGCGACAATCCCTTTTCCCAACTCGGGCTCTTCATCCTTGATGGGAAGCTGCTCATCGAGCTTGCTCTTGCTGCAAATAGTTTGCATCAACTGCTGATCCCTTTTTTCCAACTCCTCGCCAAAAGCCCGATTATGAGGGCCCGTTCTACGCCACTCTTCAGGAAAACCCTCGCTCGGATGTTTGCCCTGCAAATGCTTTCAATTTCCACCATGTATGTATGTGAAATACAAAGACGGAATTAAATAGATACTCTCGGAAAAGGAATAAAGTGTAAAGAAAAAACAAAATTTAACGTACCCTTAAGCCCATGACGGCCACCTTGTCCCTCAACTCAGCATTAGGAACGTCCCAGAAGGGCTCGTTCTCAGCCTCCGAGCATAGCAAGCTGAACTGTGATACCAAATCTTCCACTTCCGCCAATAGGTTAACACTTGAAGGGATCTGAAGGATACCGGCTGAGCCCCCCGCAGTAACCACCGACCGAGTAAGGCCCTCTTCGAATATCCTGACTTTATCAGGATCCAGGTCTGATTCAGACTCGTAGTCATCAACGACCATGCCTTTTCCACTTTCCACCGATGAAGAGGACATACGAGCCGTCACCGAAGAGAAGGGAACGTATGAGGTTATAGCGGCAGCTGCAAAAGTTTGCTTCTCTACCACAATAAGATTCTGATAATCAACAGCGACATGGAGTTTCGGTTGGACTGAAACGGTAGTAGGAGCTTTCGATCGATGATCACCAAGACCCTGATCTCCAACAAATCATTCCGCACCATTATAACACCATCTCGTGATCCCGTTGAGGGGGGAATCATCCAGATGAATTACCGCGGGGGGCACCATTTCAAATTCTACTCTTCGCCTCTATGACGGTACCTCTTCTTTTCTAGTAGATGTCGACTCATCCATGGGGCGAACAACATTATTTGGGACCTCGTCCGTGGAAGCGACCCTCATCGGAGTAATTAAGGTTACAGACTCAACTAAAGCTACCCTCAAAGATGGCCATGTAGTGGACACTGAGATGAGGCGAGTAGATGGGCCGATTGGCAAAAAGCAAACTTAGAGGGGCCGACTATCCGCACCTTCCCTGGTATCGACGCACGACACATCAGAAACAACAAAAGAAAAGAAAAGAAAAAAGGAACAGTATATGGAGGCGCCGTCTCACCTGTAAGAGACCTGCGCCCGAACCTCTCAAAAAAAGTCGACCAGGTGTGAATCCATGCAATATGTGGAAGAATCGCCTCTACCCATTCACGAATCTTTTCGACCAGCGGTGGAGGCAATCGCTCACCTGCAAATGCAGGACAAGTTTAAGTACTCATAGAAGGCGGTCAGACATTTTATTATCTAAAGAAACAAACTTACGTGCAAAGTTCCATCTCTCGGGGAACCTTGTCGGATTTTCCACTAGGTGTTCGGTCTGCACAATATTGGACCGGTTGTCCATCTTGACTACCAGGCCCTTCGACCCCTGAGGACGTATATGAATTATCGATCCGCGAATCAATTGAGGGTCAAAAATACTGAGCATATGATTTAGGATAACCTCACGACCGGCGAGCTCTACGTATTAATGAAAAGCTTGAAGAACTCCCTCAAAAACAAGATAAAGTGAATCCACCAAATGGCCAATCTCACCTATTTATACTAGGCATAAATTCTCTGAGCACGAAACCCAAGAGTCACTATTCGAACCCGATAGGTCACGAACTATTTCGATCTCTTAAAAATATATCGTAATAATGGTAATCACGAACCAATGTTTCGGCTTCATTTGACGCCTTAATCCAAAAAGTATCAACAGTTTCATCTTCAACCTACGACACATAGTTGAGAACTAAGAGTCGCGAGCCAGATTTCTTTCGACCCTGACAAACAAAGAGACTACCCTGACAAACAAAGAGACTAATTGTATTGGTCAAAATCTGACCACCATGACCAAGCTGCCTACTACTCCGACCCGGTAAGCATGAGATACATGTTAACGGAGCTCACTCCATTTATCCTCTAAGATTTCCGACAAATTGGGAGTGAAAGTACCTAAATTAGCAGTCGAGGTGCACCGACGGTGATAAAGCATCAAGTCAAATTACAAGGATAGAGGTCTTGACTATAGAGATAAAAGGGAGAATCCTCCTCAGAAGGGGGGATCCGGGAGGGAAAAAGAAGAATGTACACTACCTTTTCATTGATTGATGAGAAGGACAATTTTATTCCATATTAATAAGATTGATAATATACCTTCCATCTGGGGTGTTTTCTTTCTTTTTTTAGTTTCATCTGATGTTTCGATTGGAAATAATTGTGGTTGACTAAGATTTTCCCCTTCTTCTTCTTCTAATAGATTTGTCCGAAGGGATTCTTATATCTTTTGATTCAAACATGCATGCATGAGGAAACCACAGGGAGAGACATGTTAAGATGCAGATCAGGAAAGTTGATTAAACATGTGGTAAGTTTTTGAAATACATTTGGAAAACCTCTACTTGTTTGATTTGACATTAAATTTTACATCCAATTGTTTGATTATTGGCAAATACATCCAAAATATTACATATGAAGGTTAAACTTACTTTGCACAAATTGTGGAAGGCTTGGCCATGGCTAAAACTACTGCCCATATCAAAATCCTAAAGCAATTGACCAAAGGGAGTCAGGCAGTCAAGAACAAGACCAAGTGGAAAGCATCACATACCAAATTGACCGATGGACCATAGTGTCACACCAAAGGAAAACAAAAAATCCAATTACCCTCCTATCCCTAACCCTAGCAGGAACCTAGAAGAACCTAAGAACGCTTCTATCGAAACCCCTAATACCAGTCTGGTGCAACGGACTAAAATAAACCTAGACTCCAACCAAACCCAACCAAGGAACCATATGGGCTTTAGGAAAGAACCCATAACAAATCCAGTGGTTACTACCCTAACCCAAAAGATAATACCTCTCGATAAAAAGTCCACAAAATAACTGAACTCCATGAAAAGTATAATATAGGCATTAGTGTAGGCCTTCAACACCAAAATAGTACCCACACCCCAAACCTTTCCACATTGGACTAAAACGTGAACAACCTAAAAAAGGAAACATACCTCATAAATCCTAGCATTTACTCACAAGAACCATTAGGCATTAATACCTCCTAAACAAAAGACCTAATACACCTACCATCAAGTGTGATGGCAGGAGAAGACACAAAGGTAAAATTATGGACATAGATCCCTCTTTTCCATATCAAATTAATATTCCTCATTAATGCAAGACATAATTAGTCCACAAAAACAGACCACTACCCACATCCAAAAACCTAGTAGCTATAAAGAAATCAAATATAGTACAACTTGTCCTCACACCTTATCAATCCCTAGTCTTAATCCCATTAATGAACAAGATAATTTGAAAACCATGACGAAGGAAACAGTTACCAAGGTCAATGACCCAAACATATTAGGAACGGATACCTTGCTATTATATACTAACAATGTTCTTAACTCCCTTTCCCTACAAGATACAATTCATAATAAAGAGAAAAAATACACAATGACAAGACTCCCACCCAACAACCACAACAGGAGGTATCCCAGGCCTCGAAGGTATGTGTGGACGCGACCACAGAATGCAAACAAGCCCCAAACTCCTCTACTCTTAACCACATGCCCATTCAAGCCGGCCATGCACCCCAATCTTGGCTGGATTGGGGTTGCTGGGCCAAGCCTTGAACATAAGTCTACAACTAGAGGGGATAGACATAATAGTCCAAATAGGATACCTAAGCTACCTAGCCCAGATAGTAGTGGGGGGACTCTAATTGAGCGTAAGCAATGTACTGGTTTGACCATAGATGAACTCCCACTATCTCCACCCTTACCTGTACCGTATGCCTCTGAACTCAAGCCCTTATCCATCACCATGGAGCCTTCAAGAATTACCTCAGCACAACACACACAACCAGGCCAATATAAACCTACCACTTTACCTAAAGCCTACCAACCTCCCAACTCCAACCCCTACCTTTCAAACTGTACTGCCTTAGCAAACAAACCAACACACAACTCAGTCTCCAAACCTCAACAACAACAACCTCTTGATACCTACACCAAAGCAGCACACCACCCTAGTAGAACACGAACCAAACACAGATGGAAGAGGGGGAAGAAGAGGAAGATGCACCAATCGAAAGAATAGTGGAGCACGGAGTGCTACGATATCCAGAAACAATAGTATTCAAGGCAATAAAAGAAAAAAGGTTCATCTTAAGCTGCCCAGTGGAATTGAGGAAGTGCTCCATCTCCATTAGGAAGTTGAACCCGCCGAGCTTGTACCAACATGCAGTGGTGCTAGTGCTAACAATATTCATGCACTATTGGACCCACAGGAAAAGTCTGATGAACGACCTAAGCCCTACTAGCAGTCCTGAAAGAGGAGAACCAACAAGGAACACAAGCATAAATATGATAATTTGGAATTGTAGAGGCGTAATCAGGGCATAATTTAGAAGAGCTTTTAGAGCAATGTTGGACTACCATAGACCCACCATTGTAGCCCTATTGGAAACAAAGCTGGAGGATCACCATGTTTTAGTGCATGACTTCGGTTATTTTAGCCTTATTCAAATGCCCGCCAATGGGAATTCTGGGGTATTGTGCTCATGTGGAACAATTGAGACACCATAATGGATCTAATTTGAGGGACTGAACAAGAAATATATGCCATGGTAAAGGTACACAACTCAACAACGAGCTGGTTATGTTCTATTATTTATGCTAGTAATTTGCTAGAGGAAAGAGTAATCCTATGGAAAAACCTTAAAATTGTGGCCAATCACTTTAAAGGGCCATGGATAGTGGCGGGTGACTTTAATGAAGTCACTTGCGCCTTGAAAATATTTGAAGGACTGCACATCAATTATAATCGTATTTCTCACTTCCTCGATTGTATGAACCACTGTGACCTAATAGACTTAGGGTTTAATGGTCCAAAGTTTACTTCGACAAATAAAGAAAGAATTGTAAAAAAATAATTATTGAAAGAAGATGCATATCAAACTCAGAATGGTTAGATCTGTTTCAGAAAGCTAGCGTCAAGCATCTAACTAAAACCCACTCAGGCCATTGCCCAATAAAGTTAGACTTACTCAAAAATTTCTCCATTAGTAGCAATATTTTACAGAATTAAGTCCATGTGGTTATCCTGCCCTACCTTTAAAACCCTAGTGGAAAGCCCATGGACTAACCAACCAAATATAACCAGGCCATAGACAATTTTTGTTCAAAGGTAATGGACTGGAACAAAAAACATTTGGCAACATTTTCAAAAGAAAGAACAAAATCCTAGCCAGATTAAAAGGTATACAGAACTCTCGGAATTTTCCTCACAACCAATTCCTCATAAACCTTGAAAAAGAGCTCATAAACGAGTATAACTTAGTACTTATGTAGGAGGAGGAATTATGAAAACTAAAATCTAGGGTTCATTGGATCCAAGACGAAGAAGCAAACACAAATTTTTCCATATCACCACTATGCAAAGAAGAAGGAAAAATAGAATCCTTTGTTTAAAAGACGAAGCTGAAAACTAGTAACAAGATCAAAATCTAATGAAAGACTCTATTATTAACCACTACATGGATATGCACTCTCGGGGCATAAGCAATCTTTGGCTTGTCTAAGCTTGTGGGGGGGGGGGGGGAGGTACTTTTCCCCTTAGGATATAATATTTGATAATTTAATTGCCTTGTGCGCGAGGTGACGAGTGCATACTTGTGCAAATTGTTGAAAATCCAATTTTTCTTAAAGTACTTATTAACATGTTTCCCTTCCATATTTATAATGCTTGCAAATTTAAGCATGTTGTTAGTTAGAAAAAGCATGCTTAGTTGATTTAAAGTTTCCTATTTGCTAAATTGCCTTGGTTCCCTTACGTGAAACATGTTAGGCTAGATTTACTTGTTGCCTTGGTATGAAATTTCTTTTCTGAACAAAATCTTGTTGTGCTGTGTGTTTACATTGGGACTACAGATATGGTATTTCGATAGATCCCCCTTATCTATTACTTTGGGACTGCGGATTTGATTCCCGATAGATCCCCCTGTATATTTACTTTGGGACTGCGGGTTCGATTCCCGATAGATCCCCATGCACATTTACTTTGGGACTGTGAGTTCGATTCTCGATAGATCCCCATGCATTGATAGTTGGACTACGGGACGGTATCCCGGGAGATCCTTTGGGTATATACATATGATGGACTACGGGATGGTATCCCAAGGGATCCGCTCGTCAGATTATAAAAGGGACTACAGGACGGTAGTCATGGGAGATCCTCGTATTACTATTGGTGTTGAGCTGTTCTGATTTCCGGTTTTACTCTGTTATTTGTATAATATCTAATGCCAGGTATAACCTATCTTATTTCATTGCCGTTCTCATTTATATTGCTTATTTCATATTGTTGAAACTTATTATTATGATTAACCTCAATAGGGCCCTGACCTTTCTCGTCACTACCCGACTAAGGTTAGGCTTGGCACTTACTGAGTACCACTGTGGTATACGCATGCCTCTTCTGCGCATGTTTTTCATGTGTAGATCCAGGTACCGCTACCCAGGCGTATTACCCTAGAGGAAAGGAGAGCTTTTGGAGACTTTCAGGTACATTTGCCGCGTTCGCAGACCAAATAGTCTCCATCTTTATTCTATCTTGTAGTGTTAGCCCTTCTATCGTACTATTAATTTAGATACTCTAGAGATTAGAGAATTTTACTATATTTTCTTCTAGCTGGTGTTCCCGTGAGTTTTCGGGTTTCGGGATATTGTTGTTGAAGTTTAAGTTATTGTGTTGTATAAGCCGAGTGACATTTCATATTTCGCTTTCATTTTACTAAATTTGGTTTTAAGTTATAATTCCGCAAAGTCTTGATTGTTTTTCCGCACTTGTTAGGCTTACCTAGTTGTAGGGACTAGGTGTTGTCATGACAGTTCAGGAGGGGGAATCGGGGTCGTGACACAATCCATTCTTAAAAATATCTACATGACCTACAAGAAAAAAATTAGTTACCAAGACCACCCATACCTAAGTAGTAACCCCACCATAGAGGAAATAAAGGGGGATTGGGACTCTTTTAAACCCTATAATCCCCTGGTCCAAACGGTCTCCATCCTTTCTTTTACCAGAAATATTAGAAGGAGACGAGCAAACTCCTTATAAACTTCTGCCAAGACCAAATCAATAGAATGCTTCAAATCATGAATATTACCTTTGTCTGCCTTATCCCCAAATGCCAAAATACCAAGACAATATGACAATTTAGACCTATAAGCTTTTGCAATATGGTCTATAAGGTAGTCACTATGATAATTGTTAATCGCATTAAGCCTTTCCTAGCTAACCTTGTCCACCCTACACGAACTAGCTTTATCAAGGGAAAAAGAGCTGCAGATAATGCCATAATCATAAATGAGATGCTAGATCACCTCAAAAGAAATAAAGGTAAAAAAATCAAAATTATGATTAAAATAGATCTAGAGAAAGCTTTCGATAAGATAAGAATGGTCGTTTGTTAGATTCTCTCTCATTTCTCTCAACTTCCCTCCCGATCTTATTGAGATCTCAATGTCCTACGTTAATACCACCCCCACGGTTATTCTAATCAATGGCTCAAAAACTGAATTCTTCGAGCCCTGAAGAGGTATTAGGCAAAGTGACCCTCTTCCCCGTATATATTTATCATATGTATGGAAATGCTTTCTAGATTGATTGACCATGAAGTGGATTGTTGTAGATGGACATCTATAAAGATAGCTCCCAAAATCTCGGAATTATCCCACCTATTCTTTGCAGACGACCTTATTCTACTAGATGAAGCTAAACAAAGGAGCTACAACTTGATTATATATACTATCAAAAGAATTTGTATGGCCTCAGGTCAAACCATTAATTTTGGGAAATCAAAAATTATGTTCTCTAAGAACACCGCGGAAAACATTAAAGATCATGTTAGCAACTGCTTCTCAATGAGACATGCAGATAACTTCGGAAAATACCTAGGATTCTCAATACCAAATAATAACCCTAACATTTTTGACCGTATGAATACTAGGCTGAAGGGCTGGAAAACTAAGTTTCTAAATATGGCTGGTAGATCAACCCATATCAAAGCAACCTTAGCCGCAATCTCCAACCACGTCATGCAGATTTATGACCTTCCTAAAGCAACCCTCAATAAAATCGACTATATCCAAAGAACTTTCTATGGGGTAGCACGGAAGAGGGAAAAAATGCCACATTGCTATATGGAGCATTGACACAATGCCAAAGAAACAAGGAGGATTAACATCCTTAACACCAACAGGAAAAACATCCCCTTTAATGTGACATTAGCTTGGAGATATAAAAAAGAGAATGAGGCTTTGTGGGTCAAAACCCTATCTAGCAAATATGACAATAGGAAAAGTAAACACTTAGGCTTCCGCGATTGGAAAGTTATTAGGAAGGGTTCTATAATTTGTAATACAAATTCCAAATGGCTTGTAGGTAATGGGATGTCTATCAGGCATCAATACTCGGACGGATAGGTGGATAACTCATCTAGGACCCCCAGGGGAATAAAACTCTCCAGCATTTTAAAAATGGGACCTTCGATCTTAGAGACCTATACTTTGAATTCCCCAAGGCATTGTCTCTAAGATTAAGAGCACATACATTAAACAATCCTTGCCCTTAATAGATTCATTAGCTTGGGACTCAAAAGAGCACAACTATTTCTCCACCAAAGCTGCTTATGAGGCAATGTCAAACAATAGGAGTGAAAACACCAAGGACTACTCTTGGCTCTGGAAAATTAATTCCACAAACAAATTAAAGTACCTCCTATGGATAGCCATATGGAATAGGCTACCTACCAAACTTATGCTAGCCAAAAGAGGAATATGTCATGACGACATCTGCAGCATATGCAATATGGAGACAGAAGATTCTAAACACATCTTCTTCTGCTGCAACTATGCAAGATCCATTTGGGCAAAAATGATAACTAACCACCTCTTCCCTCTAAACTCTTTGGATAAAGACTCTTAGTTCAATTGGATTAAAACACAACTTGCATCTAAGAAATCTTTTAATAGTCACCTTCTTTGGGCAGTCCTTCTTCCTTTCCTATTTTGGTATATCTGGAACTTTAGAAATGGGATACTCTTCCAAGGAAACAAATCCCCCCCCCCCCCCGGTCCATAAACCATCCCATTAGCAAAGTTGTTGAATTTATATAAATGGAAAAAACCTAGGTATAAAACTTCCAAAGAAAATGATCTTTGTAAATAGGACCCCCCCCCCCCCCCCTAAAATTTTTATAAATTTAATATAGATGGATCCTGCGAAGGGAATCTAGGTGTGGGATGGGTAGGAGGGGTATTTAGGGATAGCAAGGGCCAGTGGACCTTAGGCTTTAACATGAGAACTGAACAAGCTACTAACATATATATGAAAATCTTGGCCCTGCTACATTGTGTTAAATTATCTCGTAAGGAAAACCTCCTCCTAATAGTAATTGAGACTGACTGTTCTAAACTAATAATCCTCCTTAAATCTAACAATTGTCTCTACCAAAATTTGCTTGAAGATTGCTGGTACCTATTGGGAAAGGCGAATGATCCACCTTTAAAGCACATCTTTAGAGATGCTAGTGGAGTAGCGGACCTGTTTGTTTATCATAAAAATAGTAATAATAATTAAATTTGTTGATGGGACTCTAAAAATACGTGTTCTTTTTTACGCTAGTTGTTAATATGTTGATGCTAGACATGTGAGATTTAGAGAAAAATAAAGTTAAGGAGAGAGCTATAATTAAACGGATAAGCTAGTTATTCGGGGCCTCAAGCCTGTCGATTTGGGCCTCGAGGTCGATCTTTGGGCTCGGCTACAAGCTATAGAGGATAATCGGGGTAGGGCTTAATATTTATAAAATAGTCAATGAAGGCTCTTTAGGTACAATATAAGCAATAAATGAAGAACAGATATGAAGATGATAAATGAAATAAATAATATCGAGAGAGTATGTTCGGGAGTAAGGAGTATTTTCTTATATTTCTTGTGGAATAGCTGGATCAACAGGGAGAGTTACAAAATAGTAAGGATATAGGAGGCGAATCCCATCAAAGTACAATAAGAATTGAATACAAAGATAGGGGATGGGACAACTAGATGACATCAGACTCTACTAGTACTAGCTGCATGCCTTATGACCGTAGCTAACATTGTCGTTATGTCGGTCATTGACGAACCTCAAGGGAGGGAACCCGACTGTAGACTCGAAGCTCTGAGGCTTCGAGATGATCTTCCGAAATACCGTAATGACGAGAAATTAGACCCTCCGATTTTTTTCGTATACAGATAGTCCCCGTATTTCCTAGAACAAAGCGATATGAAATGCTTTTGAGCTTCTTTTCTGAGGGCATCATCACCGTGACGTCAGCCTATCAGAACATTAAATGTCATGCCCAAAAAACCGTGCAAGGGTCACCGTCAAATGCGACTATCAAGAAGCCCATGAACCGCTATTGGCTCGCCCTTTCCGCTGCCTATATGACTCGTATAAATATATCAACTATTTGATGACCCTTACTTTCCCAACATCTTCAAATTCACGAATCCAGACCCATCTCCTTTTGCATTCTCTCTTCTTACTTTCTTAGAGAAAATTTTATCATCGCAATAGCCAGAACCTCCAAGACAGTTCCTCGTTGGAACGCCGCCGCCTCTTCATCTCGATCGTCTAAAGGGAAGACAAAAGTGGTACCCACCCTGTGGCAATGTACTCCCCCCGATCTTGACATGTCGAAAGATTAACCATCGATAAGCCTTCTTCTGCACCGGGCCGATGCGAGCTTGTGTCCTGATACATCAGTGTCATGTCTGATGCATGGAAGGTAAAAATGGACTGTCAATGGATGAAGGGAGTGGAGATGGAGATTCCCGGGCCCTGATGAGAACATAACGGATTACAAAGCCAGTTTCCATCATGTATATACTTACCCCTTTACTTTGGGTCTAGCCGATCCTTCAGGATCCCCTCCCCCGAAGATAGATTCGGTCATCCTTGACTTTTGCAATAAATCCTAGGTGACGCTCAGTCAAATCTATCCCTCTTTTTGGAGGATAGTCTTGATGCTCTGTCATTTCACCGATAAGGTTGGGGACGAGACCTTTAACCTCAATCATTTGATCAGGATATACAACCCTTGATTCTATTAAGGTTTGATTAGGCTTCACCATCGATCCAAACAATCATTCTTCTCGAGCACCGCCGAGGATAAAGATCAAGGATAGATGAGTAGGTTCGTCCAGGTTAAAACCGCGGACATCATCCCGTCCGGGAGGATGCCTTTCCCGGAGAGGTGGAACATGCAGCGTAAGCATCTTTCTCTTCAGATATGTTTCGTGATCTTCTTCACTTTCTTCTGAAAAAGATGACCTGTTTTTGATTTCTGCAGCTGTCGCTTGGTATCCTGAAGCGGTCTCGGACCTGCCGAGGTGGATTGAGCGGTTGGACAAGAACCATGGTAAAGTTTCTCTTACCACCTACGTCTTAACCTTATATTTTTTCCTACACCTTCTTGTGCTGATAAGCTGTGGCCGCTATGCTTGTGCAGGCCTTGGCGAGAATGTGTTGATGAGGCCACCTCCGAGTGGTGGGGAGGAGGTTTCGGAGCCTGCCAAGGGCGATAAAGGAAAAGAAAGGAGATTGCTGACCCCTCTATAAAAAGAAACCTAAGCCGCATAGGCCTTGAACTGCCATTGGGACCCTTCGATGCAAGCCTTAGTATTGGGGGCGAAAATGATGATGAGAGCGGATACCGTTTGGAGGAGAGGCTGAGGTCGGGCGCGGGAGCCCCGCAGGTACTTCGACCGGAAGCCGCTGAATCGAGGACGGCCGACTCAGGTCGGTTCTGCGCGTCGAAGACCCTCGAGGAGGGTTGCTAACGTGGTATTTTGACATTTTGGAATTAACATTGGCCTCCGCATGTAAATTTTGCATTTGATTAACTTTTGGAAGTAATAAAATTAGGAGTTCATAAAGAAGTTAAATCTATATACCACGTTCAAATTGCTAACATTATTATTAGTGATCGATAAAATTTGATGAAATTCATATTTATAAGATAAAAAAGGGAAAATAAAACTAACAAACAAGACGATCACGATAACAACAATATGATAGTAAGAAGAATACCAATAACAATTTATACAAATGTGAAAGTAAGAAGTTTTATTTTTGATACGTCAATAATTATAAAATTTATAACTAACTCCATAATCGTTGAGTATAAGATGTAGATAATTAAATTGTAGTATATTAATCCTGCATCCAATCAGAATCTATAAACTCAATCAGAGGTTCTTGACTTTAAATTAAACAAAATAATCCCTAACTGCCGTTCCAATTTGGCAGTTTTGTCTGTTCTCCGCGTCCTGACAATTCGTCAACATGCAAAATATCTTAATTAGGGGTCAATTATTAGGTTATGGAGAATGCAAAACAACTCCATGTTCAGTTCATGCCTTCACATAATCGCATCTCCCTCTTTTTAAATTTCCATTTGCGTATTTTTAAAACATAACATAGCTAAAAAAAGAAAGGGAAGAAAACTTGTTATTCAGAGCTGAAAAAAGGAAGGGCAGAAAATTGTTATTCAGCTTATTTTTTTACATGATTTTCCAGCAAACAAAGAATTGGGCGAAAAATACATTCAGAAACTTTTATTCATATACTTCCAAAGCCATATTAATTTTATATTTGCTAACCCATAACTCATCACTATGTCTTGTTGTTCAATGATCATTATGTTACATTCAGGGGGTAATTAGCGACAAAATTACTTGCCACTAATAAACTTACTTAACTTTAATATATATATATATATATATATATATATATATATTCGATCTCTGCAACTTGATTCTTTTTCATTGATTTTGACAGACTGTTCATTTTGGATTTTGACAGTGACGTCGTTAAGAGAGCATAGTTCCACTTCGTTTGTTTTTTCTTGATTGTTTATTGTCGATTAAATGCTAAGTTGATATTCCTTTCGTTTTAATTTATATTAACATATTTAATTGGACACGAAATTTAAGAAAAAATAAAATTTTAAAAATTTGTAGTCCTAAAAATATTACAAAGAAGTTTAGAGTATTTGTGTGGTTATAAAAACATCTCATAAATAATAGAATTATAAGTTTAAACTAAATTGTTACCAAATTTAAATTTTTTTTTTTTAAAACAAACCAAAAAAAAAAAGTTCATATAAGCTGAAATAGGAAATACTAGTTTAGGAATGATGCAGTTTCAGTGTTTATCAAATTAATTAAGACGCAAATAATATACTAAGTAACATACTAATAAAATATTCTTGGTTGGTGACTGAGTATCTCACCTACCCGGAATAACAATAATAATTAACATATTTTTGTTATTTTACCTAAGGTGATTAAGTTTGACAATGATCACAGTTTTCTTGATAACTTTCTGTAACTCTGTCAACGTACCAAAAACGCTAATAATGTTTGACCAAAAAGTATAAAATCTTTTCTTAAACTAATTAAATAAGAAGATAATGGGTTAATTCCAGCTAAACATAATAAATTCTAGATGTGCAACATATTTGTATAAATAAGACGAGATTGCATTAATATCGATTTAATACAATGTGCATTAAATTAGGTTGTTATGAGTGAGAGGAGAATAACGATAACCAAATAAATACGTTAAATGTCAATAAATACAAATAGAAAGAATAATTCACCAAATATTGAATGAGGTGGATGATTCATCTTTCTGGCAATGATGTAAGACCAATGGATATGAGAACACAAGGAACTTTCTCGGTTCTGATGCGAGAAATATGGGATAAACGGCAAATCGAATCTCTATGGAAAGCTATATTTGTATTTTACTCTAGAGTCAATTTTTCATAAGAGTTCTAATCATATAGAATCTTCTCTCCTTTTGCTTCTCTTTACCTTTCAATTTATACGGGACATATCCTTTGCATATTATAAAGTACAAGAATAGAGAATATTCAATAGAATATTACCTTAAAGTATCTTGATACAAAACTAGCCGTTATGGCTGGCTTGAGTATTCGACCTCGGCCAAGTTACTCAGCTCATCAGTAAGTTCCTTCCATCTTGACTACGACCTAAGCCCAATTGTCTCTTGGATGAGATTTCCCTACTATGGATGAAATAATTCCACGCTCAGAAAGGGCCAGGTCGGACTTCTCGAAGCGCCTGAAGATAATCCTGAGCTTGTTATGTCTGAGATGGATACGGCGACCCTTGTTTAGTTTAGGGCCAAACGGCGAATCCCAGACCATATCGACCTCATCCCGGCGGTGACGATGTGGTACAAATTCATCGCCCTAGATATTGCGCATTCCACACGTATCTGTTCATCGTTGGCTATTCGCTTCCTCTTTCTTCCTTGACAGAGACTTCTGCCACTATTATGGAGTTTGTCCGGCCAAGCTCTCCCTATACATATATAAGATTTTCTTTACGCTATTAAAATACACGGAGCTAGCCAACCGCAGGATCTGTCTTTGTTATCTGCTTCATCCCTTCACCTCAAGTTTTCACAAGGGTATGATGATACACCTTCCAAGGGACTAAGGGGCTGGTGGTGAAGATGGACGATAAGACAAATTATCGTTTTTAGGTTAACTTCTTCTATGTTAAGACAAGGCACATGGTGTCGAACCCTAACGAATTTTCTGATGAGTGGAACTTTCTCGTAAGTGTTTTTGCGAACTGGCTATTTGTTGATTCTTTTTAGTGATTTCATCGTTCTTCCCCTTTACTTTTTTTGTATGTGCAGCTGAGAAATCTCCTCTTTCGTTGGTCGTTGATATTCGTGACTAGGTGAGCCAAATTTTACCTCACATGGTGGGGATGCGTAAGTGGTCTTAGTTCAATAAGAAGTTTAGACATAGGCCTTCTTCAATTAGTGAGTCATCTTGTTTCGATCTTAGTTGTTTCGACATTCACATTGTGTTCTTTTTACCCGTCTTTCTTTATCATTAGGTCGGAGGGCTCCGCAGACAGCGAGGGCTCCTACTCTCACTTTTCGTCAGTAAGGTGCCTCGACCGGGTCTCTGCTTGCTGAAACAACAGGTGAATCCACTCAGATTGATGTTCCTTCTCGGACCCTGGCCTCACGTAGGCCTAACCGTCAGGTTGTTGCCCCACCAATAGAGACTCTGGCTTCTCTAGTATTATATTTAGTTGATAAGTCATTGCAGGTCTAGGAGGAAGAGGCTTCGCTAAGAAGTTGGAGAATAGAGATTGGCGGCGAAGCGACAAAGAATGAAGGGCCAAGAGGGGTGACCCCGAGCTGACCAAAACCAAACCAGAGGGCAGCATGGCTTCGTTCGCAGAAACTACACCTCCTTTGAATAAGGAGATTGCTTCTTTGCTAGGGGTCATCGTGGAGATAGTAGGGCAATCAGAGGCAAGTGAAGTCATTCCGAGGAGTGATCCATCGACATCGGTGAGGGTCAGTTTACCTTCGCCTGTCGAAGAGAGATACATATGTTTGATGAGGTGTTAACTCAGGTATAGGTGAGAATGGAGGGATCTGCTCGTGCTATCATCATTCCCTTTGATTGAAATGTGTTGACGAACACAAAAAGCATAGTTCTTTCTTTGCTTCCCCTTTGCACCGGCGCCGAGAACAGGACCTTTCAGACATTTAAGGATGCCGAGCTGTCATGAGGCATATATGAAATGGCTCTGCTGGTAAGTTTTTGACCTTCCAGGTTTTTTGTACCTTTCTTTTTTTCTTTTCAGTGTTTGTTTCTACTAACTGCTTTTTGCCCGCGCCCTTTTTTGGTTCATCAAACCCACATTCTGAAAATTGAATACGCCCGCTGAGAAAAGAAGAAGAGGGATTTGTTCATAAGGATGGAATCCAAGTACAAAGAGTATCGTGTTAGGAATTTTGAGTTGTGCTGCCGATTTGACGGGAATGGTAAATTCCAGTCTCTTAAGGACGAGCTGAAGGAGAAGGACGATGAGCTCGCGAGAGTCATAGGCAGATGTAGCAAGCTCGAGGGAGTGCTTATGGCTAAGGATGACGAGCTCAAGGTGAGCAAGGGATCGCGGTCGAGTGCGTCGATCTTTAATCTCAAGTAGCATCCTTACGGGTCTAGCTCGAGCAGAGTTCGATCAAAGCCAATGACCTGAACGTCGAGTTGACTAGGTAAGCGGTAGAGCTAGAGAGGGAGAAGAGGCCAGGACTACTGCTTTGGCGAGGATGGCGATATTGGAGGAGGTCATCCGCGTCCTTAGGTTTGAACGGGGGAGTGAAGCGAAAACGGCCGTGCTTAGGGAAACACGACTCGATGAGCGAATTGGTGGGATAGAGAGAGAGGTTTCAAGCCTTAGCAAACAAGTTGCTGCTTTTAAGGCCGAGAACGTGCAGCTACTGGCTCAGCCATCCTCCTCTGATACTTATGATTTTGCCGATGTTTCGTGGCACTTGTGCGAGATGTTGTCCACACCAAGGATCAATTGGACATCCTCAAGAATTTGATAGAGGCGGGGAAGGTTCCTAAGTCCAATTTTGAAGATGCTCATGTCAATGTGTGTGTGGATAGGATTGCTTGTGGCTATTACCCAGCTACTCCAGGGGTCAACGACGGTGAAGGGGAGGAATAATTGGACGATCTTGAGCAAGATGCCTGGTATGAATATGAATATCCTCAAGGCGATAGTGGAGATGGCATTGCTAGTCCAGGTGGTGAAGACGATGGCGATGGAGATGGGGATGGCGTGGACAAGTACTTTATACCTTTTTTTGTGGGCGTCTTTCTGGCCCTTTGTCAGGTACTTAATGGCATGGACTAATTAGAACCTTCTGTTGTACGTTATTGGTCTTCTATTTTTCTTCGAATCATTTTTCAAATGGTTGCTTTAGTAGAATTGTGTCGGTATGTGTTATCTCGAACGTGGTCAAATATATCTTTTATTGAATTTGGGTGGAGTCCCATGTTGTCATAATTAACTTAAATGAAGTTAACTTGTAAATCGAACTCAAATCATGTTGAGTATGAGTTGAATTCAAGTGTGGTCGAATATAACTCTTACTAATTCAAACGAGGTCGAATGTGAGTTAATTCGATCAAGGTCGAGTGTCACTTTAATTAATTCGAATGAGGTCGAATGTGAGTTGATTCAAGCAAGGTCAAATATCACTTTGATTAACTTGAACGAGGTCGAATGTGAGTTAATTCTAGTGAGACCGAATATCACTTTAATTATTTCGAGCAAGGTCGAACGTGAGTTAATTCGAGCGAGATAAAATTATCACTTTAATTATTTCGAGCAAGGCTGAATGTGATTTAATTCGAGTGAGGTCGAATGTGAGTTAATTCAAGCGAGGACAAACATCACTTTACTTAATTCGGGCAAGGTCGGATGTAAGTTAATTCGAGTGAGGTAGAATAATCACTTTAATTATTTCGCGCAAGAAAGAATGTGATTTAATTAGAGCGAGGTCGAATGTGAGTTAATTCGAGCGAGGTCAAATGTGAGTTAATTCGAGTGAGGCCAAACATCAATTTACTTAATTCGCGCAAGGTGGAATGTGAGTTTATTCGAGCGAGGTAGAATAATCACTTTAATTATTTCACGCAAGAAAGAATGTGATTTAATTCGAGCGAGGTCGAAAGTGAGTTAATTCGAGCGAGGTCGAATATCACTTTAATTATTTCGAGCAAGGTCGAATGTGAGTTAATTCGAGAGAGGTTGAATTATCACTTTAATTATTTTCGAGCAAGGTCAAATGTGATTTCATTCGAGCAAGGTCAAATATCACTTTACTTAATTGAAGCAAGGTAGAATATGATTATATTGGTTGGTGCGGAGTCAAAATTGGTAGAGATAGGCAACATCATGCATTTTGTATGTTTTGTTTATATATATATTGGAGAAGTTTATATTTTTTCCAGACCGGCATTCCAGTCCCAGTCTAACTTTTAGGCTGACATTTCAGTCTTGGTCTATCTAGTCCCTTCATTGAGCGACCTGGAGAAATATTGAGAGGTAGGGCGATGAACATATTGGTCTGCACCTTCAATGAAATTCAACTCTAAATGTTTCTCGTTGCCTCATTAAAAACATTCCTGAGAAAACCCAACTGGGAAAAAACTCAGGTGAGGGAAACAGAGTACGGCTCGGAGAATATTTTTCCTTGTAAATTAAAGTATTTGAGGTGAGCGACGTTCCAGTTGTTTGGCAGTAGTTTACCTTCCATAGTTTCCAGTTGGAACGACCTTTTTCCTATTGCTGCTGTAATTTTGTATGGGCCGTCCCAATTAGTCCGTAGCTTTCTTTCTCATGCGTCTTTGCTCACTTGTGTTTTGGTATTGAGTACGTATTCCCCTACTTTGAGCGGTCTGATCTTGGATTTTTTGTTGTAGTATCGCTCCGCTTGTTGTTTTTGAGCGACCATCCTTATGTAAGCCATGTTTCATCGTTCTTTGACCTTATCAAGGTATTGCGTTTTCCTCTCGTCATTAATCAGTCCTCTCTCGTCTGAGTACCTTAGACTTGGCTCTCCAACCCCGACCAGTATTATTGCGTCAATCCCATACACTAGTGAGTAAGGTTTTTCTCATGTGGTCATTTTTGGCATTGTACGATGTGCCCAATGCACTTTCGGCAGCATTCTAGCCACGGTACCTTGGCGTTCTCAAGCTTCTTCTTCAAGATGTTCAATATTGACTGGTTGGAGGACTCTGCCTGAACTTTCCCCACGGGATGATGTGGCATGGAGAGTATTCTTTTGATGTACCATTTTTCAAAGAACTCGGCAGTCTTTTTTCGAGTAAATTAGGGCCCGTTGTCACAATTGATTTCTTTGGGGAGGCCAAAACGACATATGATATTCCTCCATATGAAGGTGATTACTTCTTGCTCGCTTATTTGGGCGAATGCACCTGCTTCCACTCACTTTGAAAAATAGTCAATTAAATCTAACGTACATTACCACGTCCTATTGGGAGAGGGCCAACGATGTCCATCCCTTATTTGATGAAGGGCCAAGGCGAGGTGACGGAGTGGAGAGGCTTGCCTGCTTGATGGAACATAAGGGCATAACTTTGTCAGTGTTCGCCTTTTTTTTTACAAAGATGGCTGTGGGAAAGTAGTAGCCTGTTCGTATGAGGAATATGACTAGGGCTCGATTGCTGGTGTGATTCTCGCACTGATCTTTTATGGAATTCTTCTAGGACGTGCTGTGTCTAGTTTGGTACTAAACACTTTGCTAGAGGGACGCCATATGTTCTTTTGGACAGATCGTTGTTGATGACGATATACCTGGCTACTTCTATTTGAAGTTTTTTTGCTTCTTTTTTGTCGTTTAGAAGTATGATGTCCTGGAGGTAAGTGATAATGCAATTATGCTAGTCCCAAGTTAGGTTTATATTGTGTACCTCGATTTGATCGATCGAATAGTGGAGGAGAGCAACCACGTTCCTTTCTCTGGATATACTTTTAGTGGCCGACGCCAGTTTGGTGAGACCGTCCACTTGGGTATTCTGTGGTCGAGGTATTTGATCGAGCTGACATTCGTCAAACTTGGGTAACAGTTTGTAGATTTTATCTTGGTATTTCTGTAGCCTTTGTTCCTTGATTTGGAAAGTCTCTGTGACTTGATTGACGACGAGTTACGAGTTGCAACATAGTACTACTCACAGTGCCCCATATTTGAGTGCCAATTTTAATACTGCAATCACGACCTCATATTCAACATCATTGTTAGTCATATCAGGGCACCATAAGGACTTGCAAATTACTTCGCCTGTTGGGACCTCGAGCACAAGTCCCAGTCTAGATCCTGACGCATTAGAAGTGCCATCAGTGTACAGAACCCATAGGTCATGCATTTTGGGGGAAGTACTAGCGGCTTCCTTTTCAACTTTGGGCATTATTTTTGCACTAAAGTCGGCGACAAAGTCGGCAAGTACTTGAGACTTTATCACCGTCATGGATGATAGGTTATATCATGATCACTCACCACTATGGCCTATTTTGCCAATCTACCTGACAATTCGGGTTTGTGCAGGATACTTCTTAGAGGAAAAGTCGTGAACACTGACATGGTATGACACTAGAAGTAGGGTATAAGCTTTCGTGAGGCTATGCCCAAGGCTAGGGCTAGCTTCTCGAGGTGAGGTACCTCGTTTCAACTTGACCAAAGTTTTGCTAATATAGTAGATTGAAGATTGTATACTTTATTTTCTCGGACCAGAACTACACTTAACGTAACATCAGACATGGCTAGGTAGATGAAGAGACGTTCTCCGGGTTCCGCTTTAGCAAGCAGTAGGGCGAAGACAAGCGTTCATTTAGTTCCTTCAAGGTGTCAACACACTCAAAAATTCTGTTGGAGTCCGTTGTCATTTTCAAGTATGCAAAAAAATTTGTCGCACCTATCGGATGACCGTGAGATGAATCTTAAAAGGGCAGCTATATGACCAGATGGCTTCTGTACCTGCTTCTTGCTGGTCAAGTTCTCAAATATTACCTCTATACCCTTGATTTGGTCAGGGTTGACCTCGATGCCTCGTTGCGACACTAAGAAACCGAGGAACTGCCCTGAGGTTACACCGGAGGCGTATTTCTCCGGGTCTAATTTCATGTCGTACCTCCTGAGTATGTCGAAGGTTTCTTTCAAGTGGTCGATGTGGTTTTCCTTTCTTTTTGAATTGACCAATATATCGTCTATATATATTCCATGGTTCCGCCGATTTCTTCTTTGAATATTTTGGTCACCGCCTCTGATACATCGGCCCTGCATTTTTCAACCCGATCAACATAACCATGTGGTTGTACATCCCCAGGTGGGTGACAAAAGTTGTTTTTTCCTAATCTTCTTCCTTGTTGAGGATCTGATTGTAGCCCGAATATGTGTCTAGGAAACTTAATAGCTCGTGCCCGGTCATTGCGTCGATGAGTTAGTCAATATAGGGCAGTGGGAATGAGTTCCACCTTCTAGCGGACAACATCATTAATCGTGGCATTGAATTTTCTTCTAACTTAGCCGCACTAGGGGTGAAATGGGTCGTCATTCTAAATATGTGTTTCTACCTCCTTTGGTGTGCAAAAGCAAACATGTCTATGTTATTTTTTAAGAACTGGCAAAATTTACCTGGTTCTTGGAGCTTGTGGACGATGGAAGCTTTCTTGTTGTGTCATTATCATCAAGTTAGAAGGGATCGAGATCCTCCACGGTTGACTCTGTGGCTTCTATGATTTTGGGTTCTTTGATAATGTCTTTCCCTTAATCACCGCCAGACCTCGGCTTCATTAATTGCTATGCCTCCTCGGCTTTTCCCTTTAATTGTTGGGTGTATGTGCAGTCTTGGGCTATGCGATAACACTTTTGGGTACTGCATTGCTCTCCTCGGATGCTGAATACCCCCAGAGGATAGGAAATTTGTTGGCTTGATATAAGTTGAAGGGACGGTATTCATGGTGTGCATCCAAGGTCGACATATGATGGCGTTGTACGCCGTATCCTGATCTATGATATAGAATGTGGTCTCCAAAGTGACACTGTCGTCCAGGACGGGTAGTGTGATTTCTCCGGATGATGCTTAACTACATTATTAAAACACGTCAGTCTGATACACCGTGGCACTATCCTATCCTCAAGCTTCATTTGTGCGAGAACTCGAGGGTGGAGGATGCATTCACCGCTCCTATCATCAACAATGATACCTTTTACATAGGTGTCTAAGATATGTGAAGTAATAAGGAAAAACCAAACAGCGGGTATCCGACTTATCAAATATGATACTCTTTTTGAGTTCGTCATATCGTTCATGAGTGATTGATCATTTAAGCTTGTGGTTGTGGTGAACTTCACGTTATTGATTGGTGCATCGTCTCCCCATCCAATGATCATCTAAATGGTTTAAGCCGGGGAATGTCGTTTGGGTGGTCCCTGATGCTGTCCACGTCCTCGGCCAAAATTGGCTCTTCCCTAATCGCTCATCAGCTCTTTCAAGACCCTTAGTGAAACATGTTTATGACCTCCTGTCTTAGGGTGACACAATCCTCAATTTTCTGACCTCGTTCCTGGTGGAATTCGTAGAGGACGTTTGAATTTCTGGTACTCGGTTTGGATCTCATCTTTTAAGTCCACTTCACCTTTGGGCCGAGTTTCTCCAGTGCGTAGATTATCTCTTGAGGGGAAACACAGAAATTGTGAGCAGAAAACAAAGAGCATACCTCTCTCACTTCAGTGGTTTCCCATTCGTGGACTGGATGGGCCTTCTTCCTGGCGTAGAGGCGGCATGAGGGTGCCTCTAAAATAAGGCTGATGTCTCTCCCGATTAGATCAGAGTCCCACTATATCTCTCATGTTGTCCTTTCTCCGGTCTTTCCTGGACTCCATTTGGACTAAGGTCAACTGTTGGGTAGGTGAGTTGAGATCGTCCTCGTCGGCTCTTACCTCGGCGCAATAGGCGTTGTGTATCTCATCCCAAGTGGTTGGAGGGCATTTCATGAGTTGGCTTAGCAACTTTCTAGTCGCCCCCGACCCACCTTTGCTTAGCCTAGTTCGTAAAGCGGCTACTGTCATCCTTCAGATATATTTGGAAGGGTCATTCTTATACAGTTGAATCGGGCAAGGAAGTCCTTGAGTCCTTCACCAGCCGATTACTTAATGGAGAATATGTTGTTTACCCACTCTTCTGCTTTCTTAGCCCCGGCATGGGCTGTAACGAACATGTCTGTCATCTCCTCGAATGTTTCTATGGAATGCACAGGTAACTATGCATACCAAGTCAGTGCTCCCCCAGTTAGGATTTTGCCAAACTTCTTCAGCAATATCGATGACACTTGTTCTTTGGTGAGGTTGTTGCTTTTTACTACATCGACATAGTGGGTCACATGATCCTTAGGGTCCATCGTATCATCCTATATTTTTTAATACAGCGGAATTTTGAAGGTTTTAGTTATGCGTATGGTGCAACCTCATCACTGCATGGTTGTTCCACGAACCAGCCGGTATCCCTTTTTGGCAAAAGCTTTAGGGCACCCGGTATTTTGTCTACCCTTTCTTGATCCTCTTTCATTTGGTTGCAGAGCATTTGTTCTCATTCTCCATCTTCTCCATCTTCTTCGAAATGGACATGAGGGTGTCGTTACATGCATCACTAGCATTGTAAATAATACCTGTTACAAGGGGGCTTGCTGCTCGTCATCTGCTAATGCAACGCAAACCCTTGCCTCTTCTCTGTTTGGCCTTTGAGCAGGCTTGTTGAAGAAGAGGGTTATCGTGTCCGTCAACCATGTCTCGAGTGACTTTGTTACTACCAGTGGTGCCTCTTCTATTATGGATATAGAGGCCTCTTTACTGTGCGAGGTCGTGATGCTACCATGTAGGGGGGGCTATTTTGCTTGGGAGGAACATTTGGTTTTACATCCTCGCCCTCTGTTTCATTTGCTTCGTTGATGGTGTGAAGGAGATTGGAGGTGAGGTCTGCTATCGCTTTCCTCTTTCCTCTCTGTTGCTTGCCATGTTAGATTTGTGCACACAAGGAAGTATAGGGTTTTTGCAAAGTTTTTTTTGAAGATTTCAAAGAAACTACAATTTTAACTAGAAAGTCCCCACAGATGGTGCCAAATTGTTTGACCAAAAAGTATGAAACCTCTTATTAAACTAACTCAATAAGAAGATAATGGGTAAATCTTACCTAAACATAATAAATTCTAGATTTGCAACGTGTTTGTATGAATAACAATGGATTGCGTTAAAACCGATTTAATATAGTGTGCATTAATTAGGTTGTTATGAGTGAGTGGAGAATAATGATAAGTAATAAATATGTTAAATGACAATGAATGTAAATATAGAAAATGATTTACCAAATATTAAATGAGGTGGATGATTCCTCTTTTCTGACAATGATGTAAGAACAATGGATATGAGAAAATAATGAACTTTCTGAGATCCGATGCGAGAAATGTGGGATAAACGGCAAATTGAATCTCTATGAAAATGCAATATTTCTGACAATGATGTAAGACCAATGGATATGAAAAAATAATGAACTTTCTGAGATCCGATGCGAGAAATGTGGGATAAACGGCAAATCGAATCTCTATGAAAATGCAATATTTGTATTTACTCAAGAGTAAACTTTTCATAAAAGTTCTTATCATATGGAATCTTCCCTTCCTATTCTTTTTTCTAACTTTCTATTTATTTGCGACATATCTCTTACCTGACATAAAATACAAGTGCAAAGAATATTTAATTAAAATATCTTGCTATAAAACTAACCGTTATGATCGGTCTGAGTATTCGACCTTGGCCAGGTTACTCAGCTCACCAATAAGTTTCTTCGATCTTGAGTACGACTTCGGTTTAATTATCTCTTACTAATATATATTTGAGCAAGATTCCTTTGGTGAGATTTTGATTCATTATAAACAACTACCAAAAGAAAAGCGTTATATATTGACATACTACCAAATTTTCTATTACATTTTAGAATAAACCTACCTAGTAATTATCAATTAGACAAAGCGTGGAAACCTTTGTTAAAGAATGTACAAACCGCAGTCCCGTGGAAAGTTATGAAAGAAAATTAAGAAATAGAATGATGTGCGGAAGAAGAAAGAATAGATGGCTGCTTACTTTCTGATAAGCATGTTATACTCTCTAAGCTTATTTATAATTTAAGTACTCTATCTTTTTGGTGTTTTTTATTATTTGAATTCTGACACATTATTTGTTTTATCTAACTGATTATATAAGTGGATGTGAAGCACGCCCCGTCTTGATTATTTGTACTATGGATTATGGAATGCCTTTTTTGACTAAAACCCCGTGGGGTCCCTAATATACAGAGCAATCACTTTATTTTTGCTTATTAAACGATCTCCTCGTAGAAACTTTTTTACTAGACATTTTTTCTACATATTATATAATTTAAAAGTAAGCATTAGCTTCCTGATTGTTGTTGGTTAATGTATGAACTATTGTTAAAAGTGAGAGGGATGTAAGAAGAGGTGTTGCTTACATATTTATGAAAGATACTTGAAATTGGAGTGATTTTATGGTGTACCTCACACAACTGGTATTAATTGTATAAAGCTTCTTTTATTTCACATAATTGTGAATCCATATATTATACATTTGAGTCCACAAAATTTTAGGACCACAAAGTTATGAGACAAAATAAAAAGTTTCACATAACTAGCGTCAGTTGTATGAGACTGAAAATAAAAAATTCCTTGAAATTAATATTCAATTACGGATGTAATTGCCCGTACCTCAAGTTGTGCAATTATTCACTCTCTCCTTCCTAGCTCCTCATTGTTACAATTATGATTTCTAACTTTGTAAATGTGACAGTGTTAAAGGGTGAGTTACTCGGTGGAACTCAAAGCACTGGCTGCTCATGTGATGAAAAGTTGCTAGCAAAAGAAAGCAAATGGCTGTCATTTTCTCATTTTCATTTTCTACAAGGAATGGGGCCTCTAAAACCTATGCATTTTGGACTGATTTTCACATAATGCAGCTATGTGAGATGAATGCTTTAGTCGTATACTACTGATGGAGCCAGTGTGCCACTATATGGCCAAATCCTCTTGGATTAAACCAACATCTTAAAATCATTAGGGTTGAAAGCGCTGCTTAAAACAAATATTTTGATATTTTATGTACCAATAGTTTAGGTGCATGTACTATAATTCGGTTTCTCGAATCCACTAGTCTAACTAATCCAAATTCGCCTCATATAATGTCAATTAATTAACTTTGTAGCTCTTTACAAATTTATTTTCAATTTTAAACTCTATCTTTTTTTTTTACACATGAAGAGATTTACTTTTACATATAAAAGATTTGTGTTTTACGCATAAAAGACCTAAAAAAGTCATTTTCGTCATTTTAAAATTGTAAAGGAGGGACCTTCTTACAGAGGCGGATCCAAGATTTTCGGTAGGATAGGTTCGCTATTACTTTTAAAAAAAAATTAAACCAAAAGATTGGTAGGGGATTTGATCCCCTAACCTTAGGCTATTGGAAATAAAAGACCAAAACTAATGCACCACTTGATATCTTTTGATCATGGATTCCATTAAGTATATATATCTATTTTTACTAATATATACATTATATCTATACATTAATCCGAGGATCACGGGTTCACGTGAACCATGTATAACATGATGGATCCACCCCTGCCTTCTTACGAACTAAAATTTAAATCTGCAATTTCGTGATTAATAATGAAAACTAAATGTGTCTAACGGGCCGGATTTAACCGTAATCGGATCGGTCTAGACCGATTGAAACTGGAATTGACCAGACCGGTACAAGGGGCTGGGTTAATGGGGTAAGGGGGTTGGTCCGTTTATGTTGGGGCTACTAGTAACCGACCCGGTCAAACCCGGTCAACAGTTTTTATTGTAGAATCGGTTAACTGGCCCGCCCCGCTATAACGGCTACTTTAAATTTTTTTTTTAATCTGAAGTATTATTATGCCTGAAAATATAATTTTACTCCTTTTACATTAATTTACTTGTTAAATGCAAGTTTCAATTTTATAATTTTAAAATAAATGTAGCACTTACAATTTATAGGTGTAACCTTTTTCCATCTTCATTGTATTCTTTATATTTTTATTTTATATTAATATAACTTACAATAGTTGTACAAAATACAAAAAGAAAATTAAAAATTATACTCACCCGCCGGCGGCCCCTTATACCCGTAACCTTTATGGTTTATTTTTTACCTGAATAAATTCGAACCCGTTAAATCCGATAAGTCCTAATCCGTAACAGATCCGAAACTCAATTCTACGATTCCTAATTTTTTCTACCAAATTTGACTCGGCCCACCCGTTAAACACCCTTAACCAAGACTAATCTCATTCTTCCAATAACACTCTAATTCCATAGTTCTCCATCAAAGAAAAAGCAGCAACAGGCGACAAGCATTGGTCTAAGGACCAGGCAGAAGTGGCAAATCAGCGGCGGCAGGGAGATGTAACTAGCGCGATTTTGACATTTTAAGGACAAAACGTGTGACCCAAAAAGTACACTATCTATATATGGTTGAATCTTCAACTTTGTACCTTCCGTCAACCTTTTCAGCTGAAAAACTCAGGATCTATAAAAAATACATTTTTCAATTAATTAACTTTAATCCTTTTCATATAGGGGTACTTAATTTTTCACGTGCCATGGAGAAGGTTTGCATCCCTAGTGGGGCTCAATATCAACTGTGGGACCCTTTCAAAATTCAAACCCAACCCACCCCAAGTTATTTTTTCTATCTGTCTCACAAATAAATTTCCAAATACTTTCCCATGGACTCCTTTTCACCGCACCGTTGCCGAGTATATAAGAAGTTTTTGAAACCATCTTCAAAATTGCTGGAGCTTATTTTGAAGTACAGTCCAGAACAAGAAGATTCTCTTCAAAAGCTCTGGATTCTTAAAATGGACTATATAGGGAGAGCGAGTGAGCTACTTAAAGAAGTCAATAAAAATTTTACGAATTCATTGGTCACTTAACTATCCCAAGATATCTTCTAAAGTCACTTTATTTTCGTTTGTAACAACAAAGTTACTAAACTATATCTATTGCACTCAAAGTGATCATTTGACTATTTAAATGCAATAGGTATAGTTGACTTTTTTCCGGAGCTTGTAGTTCTTGTATCTTGTTGGGTTACACTACCCTTTTCTGCAGGTGGGACTACGGACTATATGTTCCTGTTATGTAGTCTATATATATATATATATATTAAGTCTTTCAAGAGGTTCATAAAGGTATTTATATATGTTTCTCTATCAATTATATTTTGGGGTAGAATGTTCAGTTTTTTCTTAGATTGAATCTTATTACACTTCAAATCTACATTAAAATTCAGGTGTGAACATACAATATAGTTACACTTGTGAAGAGATAGTGAGTGAGTTTATGTTTTTCAAAGTAGTTTATAAATGTTTCTGAATTTTGTAAACTTTTCCAGTCAAGGACATCTACTTTAATTTGGGGTTAAGGCGCGAGGATTACTATCTTTTTGAGCATCAAGAAAAACCGGCCAAGGAAGACTAGTTTAATTCTTTATGGTCCTACTCAACCTTAGGATTCTTTCTCGTCTTTGATTGACGTCTATTAGTATATTGATTTACCTAATAATTTTAATTTTGAAAACGTTCAATCCCAAAATCACTGAATGGGTTATTTCCAATCTCTAAATTATATATGTACTTTGTAAATTAGATTAGAGAAATTCGGCACACAAAGGCATAAGGCCGAGATCGAATATGCTGGGGCCAGACAATCATCAGTAGCCGAGGTCGGACTGTTATCTATAGCGGAGGTCGGATAGCGATGAAATAGTTAGTTTGTTTTGGAATCCTCAAAGAGAATATTCTACTGAATATTTCCTCTAATTGTACCTTTTTTAGGATTTTCTATTGATATCCCTTATAAATAGGAAGAGAGGACTTCCCAAAAAGGGGTTTCTCTCTCTGTGTTTAGAAAATATGTAAACACACCCATCTAAAGAAATGAAAAAACCTGTGATCTCATATCATTATCAGATCTAAAAAGGGTCATAAGGTTCTTATATTTGTCTACCATTCATTTATTAAATCAAAGAAGATCCGTCTCACTAAAGATTGGGTGAATCTTTTCCTTTATTCATATTTTTATTTCTTAATGCATCTTTCTTTATGCTATAAAATCTGATCATAATCACTGTCAACATTTATATTCAACTATGTTTTTTAATTCGTATTTATTCATCTTGGATCTAGAGTTAATTATCCTTAACTAAGATTTACCCTTTCATCTTTGATTGATTTGTTCAAAAAAAATTTTAACATCTGTTGAGTCAAACAATTTGGCGTCGCCTGTGGGGATTTTCTAATTTAAATTCTAGTTTTCTCTAGATCTATAAAAAATATATGGATAATATATCCAATCCTGATGAGTGATATCTTCAACCTAATCATTTGTATTTTTTGATTCTTCTCACTGTAATTCATCATGTTACTGTAAATGGAAGGAATGGAGAAGTACTCATACTACAGTATTCTAACACTAACATGACTTCTTATAACGAACCATTTTTCAAATATAATATTACATTATTAATATTAAGAATGAATTTATTCGAGAGAAGTTGAGGGTGGCCCCTGTTGATGAGAAGATGGGAGAAGCGATGCTGAGGTGGTTCGGGCATGTGCGGAGGAGAAGTCCTGATGCCCCGGTGAGGAGTTGTGAGCGGCTGGCGGCGGTCGGCGGTCGGCGAGGCAGAGGGAGGCCTAAGAGGTATTGGGGAGAGGTGATCAGGCATGACATGGCTAGAATGCGGGTTTCCGAGGACATGGCCCTTGATAGGAAAGTCTGGAGGTCTAGTATAAGGAAAGTCTGATATTATTGCATGCTATTTCATGTATGGTTCATATGTTTAGATAATTATTTTCGTTATTTCTGCTGGGATTACTAATGCTCTTTTGTTTTTGTTTTTGTTTTTCCTTTCCTTCACTGAGCCGATGGTCTATTGGAAACAACCTCTCTGCCCTTTCGGATAGGGGTAAGGACCGTCTACATATTACCCTCCCCAAACCCCACTTTGTGGGACTATACTGGGTAGTTTTTGTTTGTTATTGTAATATTACATTATTAAATATTTTCTCTATAAACAAGGAAAGCAAGAATTCTTTTGCATATTTGATTTGATTTCTCTGAAATAATAAATGTCCTAGTTGAGGTCCTATCTACCTCTACAAAGTTAAGGTGTCTAACGGACACCCCACGCCAAGTTTAAAGGGCTATTATATTTGGCATTGAGTTTACTAAATATATGAATAGTATACAAACGAAATTTACATAGACTGCTGATATATCAAGTTCTCTTATGGCCCATTTAGAGATGCATGCGAAACCAACCAACCAAACAATGACACTTTAATCAGTTACGGCTTATCCTACCTATGCAGATGCCTCCACTACTTATTTTCTCACCTAACTAGCTAGGGAGAAAGCTTACAGCTAGTATTCATTTACATCGACCAAGTTAACCTCTTCTTTTTTTATATAAGGTAAACGTTTATTAAAAAGGCATCAAGATTGGCGGCTTTCTCATCGGATTGTGTTGCGTCTGGTTCTGCAGCCACTCCACAACTTTGAAACATTAAAAAATGGATACTTTTTGGAGTGTTCATTGTCAATCAAGTCACGGAGACTTTCCAAATCAAGAAACAAATATTGCAAGAATACTACACCGAGATTCGTAAGTCGTTACCTGAGTTTGGAATGCCAAATCAATCAAATCTATCAAGCACAGGATATCGAAGCAGACGGCCTTGCCAAACAGATTGCGGCCACTAAAAGTATAACCAGATGAGTGAACGTGGCCACTAATCTCCACTTGCCGATTCATAAAATCGAAGTAACGAACGATTTAATTCGGTTTACATAACTATTTTTCTAAATGGAATAGAAGCAGGAGCATTCTACTAGATACACGAACAATAAATGCATCATATTCTCCAATACAAGCAAAATTAAGCAAGCTGGGACTCCCCCATGAAATGCATCATATTCTCCAATACAAGCAGAATTAAACAAACTAGGACTCCCCCAGGAAATGCATCATATTCCCTAGCGCAAGTAAAATTAAGCAAACTGAGACTTCTCCAAGAAACACATCATATTCTCCAATTCAAGAAAAGTAAAGCAAATTGGGACTCAGCCATGTAACCCCCTACGGACAAGGGTCGTCGTAAAAAAAAAGAGGTCGAACTTATAGCCAAGGGCCATTGCCAAAAAGAAGAGTTCGACCTTACGGCCAAGATCCATCGCCAAAGAAGAAGAGGTAGGCTTTATGGACAAGGGCCGTCACCAAAAAAGAAAAGGTCGACCTTACGGCCAAGGTACATTGCCAAAGAAGAAGAGGTCAACCTTACGGACAAGGGCCGTCGCCAAAAAAGAAGAGGCCAACCTTACGGACAAGGGCCATAGCCAAAGAAGAAGAGTTTGACCTCGATCGAACGACGACGGGTTAACATTTCGAAGAGTGGAAATAACACCCTTTAAGACCAAAGGCCTTTGCCAAAGAAGAAGAGGCCAACCTTACGGCCAAGGGCCGTCGCTAAAAAAGAAGAGATCGACCCTTACGGCCAAGGGCCATTGCCAAAAAAGAAGTGGTCGGCCTTACGACCAAGGGCCATCGCTAAAAAAGAAGAGGCATACCTTACAACCAAGAGACGTCACCAAAAAAGAAGAGGTCAACCTTACGGCCAAGGGCCATCGCCAAATAAGAAGAGTTCGACGTCAATTGAATGACAACAGGTTAACAATTCGATAAGTAACACCCTTTAAGGCCAAGGGCCTTTGCCAAAGAAGAAGAGTTCGACCTCGATCGAACGACGATGAGTTAATATTTTGATAAGTCGAAATAAAACCCATTAATGCCAAGGGCCTTCGACAAAGAAGAAGAGTTTGACCACGATCCAACAACGACGGGTTAACATTTCGATAAGTCGAAATAACATCCTTTAAGGTCAAGGGCCTTCACCAAAGAAGGAGAGGTCAACCTTACTGCCAAGTGACTTCTTCAAAAAAGAAGAGGTCGACCCTTACGACCAAGGGCCATCACCAAGTCATTGCCTTTCACGCCAGTCGTGAATGCAATCACGTGGTCTCGTGGATCATTTGTCCTATCGTAATTTGGAATATCAGATATTTTAAACTTCTTTTGAATTGGAGAGGAGCAGTACTTGGTTTCCAAGGTTGTTGTGAATACTTGTCCATATCTATCCCTTTGATCACAGGCGGTACTCTCGGTATTTGCTCTATGCGGTCACTTTGCTCATTGAGTTGTTGTGTCTGCAACTTTAATACTAAATTTTGTATATAAGAATTAACTAAGTTACCTGGTTCTCCATCTCGTGATTCTCTAGGGACTCTACATTGCCTGAATTAGCAAGTCCAGAACGAGGATTCTCAAAGTATTGTTATTTGGACTTGGTATTGGTGGTGCAACATGTAACTGGATGGCGAAGGCCTCAAAAGCTTTATTGACTTGTTGAGCGATTAGCTTTTGCAAAGCTTCATTGATAGCTTCTTCATTTTCAAATTGAGCATTTGCATTTGAATGAAATCCATTAGGAGTGCCTTATCGAGATCATCGAGGGGAGCTTTGTGGAGAAGGAATCAGGGTGCGTTCATCTTGTGAATTCCCCTAAAGTTAAGGGTTTCCTTGGTTTTCTTGGTTGTTGCCATTAACGTTTGACATGGTTGTTGATGCAACAAAAAAAGTTAGGTTAAGAATAAATAGATTATCAGATTTTCGGTAATGGAACTAATTTGTTTAACCAAAAAATGAGATTACGATACATAATTATTGTAATTTAATACAGATTCTTTACCGTTTTCAGTAGTTAATATTTGTTAAATACTGTATCCGTACTCTCTTATGTTTCAGATTCATTCTCCTTGATTTTTGGATTAGAATAGGTACGAGCGTCGAGTCTTTTAAATATCTGCTCGTGCCTCTGCTCGTATCTGTCGCTACTTGTACATCTATTCGTATCTGTCGCTACTCGTGCCTCTTTGCTAATCATCATTCTTTGACTAACCTTCGTGTCATGATATGTTATCTTTTAATCACTTTAATATATATATATATATATAGATATATATATATACTCAAATTTTCCCAATACACTATTCAATAATGATAAGAAGTAAATCATTAATGCGGAGGATTTTGATTGATGGATGCAAAAAATCCTCCGCCTCGCTTTTCAGATACCGGACGTGGTGTTAGACTTTGGTGGCTTTGGAAACTATAATGTATCGACTCAATAAAGTCTAAAGAGTGAGTGATTTACGTACCAAAATAGGGACCATAATTTAAAAACGTCAAACTCAAGTAAAAGAAAAACCATGGGGGAAACGTGGTGGTTGAGTAACTAAAAGTCTATTGTGGAGTGCGCCTGCAATCTCCAGAAAATTTTATAGGAATTTTTATTACGTGCCCTAGAGATCGAGTCGTTTCTGGCTGATCTAGATTTGGTGTCATAAACGGTCCTTCGCATGTTGTCACTTAATGGCCCGAAAGTGAGGTTGAAGTTGTCCGCATTCATCACTACTATATATATATAATTGAGGGCCATGAAAAGGTGGCATGACACATCATATGACCAGGAAAAAGTTCATTGACCCCTTTTTCCCAAATGCGAGTTGGGCAAACTAATTAAATTTGGTTGGGTGTGAATTAAAATATTTGAATGTAGATTAAAATTTTACATGTTAAATTATAAGTGGATAACTTATTTCTGTAGCAGTTGTTTAAAATTAAGTGGGTATTCGAGATAAAAATATAACGGCAAGATGGATAATGAGCCAATTTTCTAACGAGGATTATTTGTAGATCTTATCGTAAGGTTAAGAAGGTATTTGAATCTTTTCCGATTTATTTATCCAATTAATTTATTATTTATAACAAAAAGCAAAAAGTTGCAACTTTTCTAACTTTACGTATTACACTTTTCCGATTTGATAGAAGTTCACGTGCGGTTGCAATGTTACCACCATTAAACCTTCCAAATATATAAATATTTTACTTTGCTTCAATTCAAAATTTGCAGAGAAGCTAATTGTTCTTTTCCTTCATTCTCATTTAGTTAATTTGTTATTTTCTTTTTCATTTTTGCTTTGCTACAAAAATTCAAAATTCACCTCTTAAATTCGGTTAATTACATCTTTTTGTCTACCGCAACCATTTCTAGAAAAAATGCACATATATTTGAAGATACGTTTTGTTACACTACTTAGGTCTGTTTAGAAAGTCACTAGGTAATTGGAATTGGTGTATTTACTAGGGTAATAATATGATGACCCAAAACCAGTCCAGTCATGATAGCGCCTATCATGGAACTAGGCCAGCCGCCGCATTCCCAAAATAATTCCATATTTCATTAAAAGCTAGATAATAACCTTTTTCATACTGAAATTCCTTAAAAGAGATTAATTCAAAAATCAAAATACGGAAATAAAAGCTCGACCTCGTGTGTCACTAAGTCATGAGAAAATACTACAACTATTGTGAAATATAACGAGACTAACATAGTCTGAGAGTAACCAAAAGTACACTAAAAGGAAGATAAAGAAGAAGAAAGGTAGGACTGCGACCGCCAGACAGCTATCTTGCTATCTCTGATAGAAGTCCGCGACTGGAATAGTTAATAGCCGTTACTGTAGCCTGAGATACTTGGATCTGCACACAAGGTGTAGGGTGTAACGTGAGTACCCCAACTCAGTAAATAACAAGTCCAAACTATGGACTGATAGGTATTGACGAACGTAACCTCAACAGAAAATCAGGAATACAACTCAAGCAATAAAATAAACACATATCTGAACAATGTGAGATATCAATCTCAACTATCTTTACATGCTAATGCACAGAATGTATGAAATGTACCACGTGCTTCCACTCTTAAGTGCTCAACTACTCGGTACTGCATATGGCCATCCGGCCCAGGAAAATTCATCCCGAAACATATACAACACTAACTGCAAGTCAACCAGTACTGAGGAACAAGGGTAATCCAACCCCGAGGAGAAATTCATCTCCATGTATATATATATATATATAGACACTCGACCACTAGGTAACACATATGGCTATCCGGACCAGAAAAATCCATCTCGGAACATACTCATCGGTGACTATAAGTCACTCGGTACCGAGGTAAAGGGTAATCTAACCCTAGGGAGAAATCTATCTCCTGATATCAATACTTCGGACAAATCCATGTCCAGGAAAATCCATCACTAAAAAATATCATCAGCGCTCACTAGGGGTATGTTACAAACTCCAGAGGGGATCCTAGAGCCCAAACGCTATCATAATCATCAATATAACCGCTGCACCATACAACCCGATCCCATAAATGTCATTTATAATCAGGCATTCGGTCTCACTCAGCCATTACTCTCCAGTGTAACACACAATGGCTTACAATACCATGAAACTAGCCCGCAAAAATGATATAATGTGCCAAATAATAACAACTGAGACTAAGACATGATATGATATGCATGAATAAGACTGATTGTAGAATGTCAAATGACAGCAAGAAACGATCACTCGGGCCTCAACAGTATCAGTGTGAAGCCCTAACAAGATAACTAGCATGATTTACAACACATTTACTCAATCACATGATAGAACAAGAATATCAACAAGAAAGAGTCACTAAGTGGTGTCATGGAATGAACCAGGCCACAATTTTCACGGTGCACACCCATCACTCGGCATGTGCTTCACCTCAATACAATCATATAGCACTTAGTTCGGGGTTTCGAGCCCTCAAAATCAAGTTTGGAAGCATTACTTACCTCAAGCCAAGTCAAATCCTACTTCGCTACACCTTTACCTCTAGAATCGGTCTCCAAATGTCCCGTATCTAATCAAAAGCAATACAATGCAATTAGTACAGGCCAAGGAATTAATTCACACGAAAATTTATCTAATTTAGACCAAAATACTGAAATTCACCCAAACCCGACCCCTTGAGCCCACGTCTTAGAATCCAACAAAAATCACATAACTAGAAAACCCCTTCACTCACGAGTCCATACATACAAGATTAATCATAATTCGACTCCATTTGACCCCTCAAATTCTCAATGAAATTCTCCAAAATCTCAAGTCCTAACCCCTCATTTTCACCCTTAATCAACACTAATTACATGATTAAACCATGGAAAATTACCATAAATACGAGTATTATGGCTCAAATTACTCACCTCAATGAAAACCCCCTTGAATCTCTTTTAAAATTGCTCCCAGTAGCTCCAAATCCGGATTAAAATAGTGAAGAATTATCCAAAATTCGCGAAGTCCACCTTTTATGCATTCTGCCTAGTACTTTCTCATATGCGGTCCTCATGTCTCTTTTGCGACACTGCATCTATGGAAAACCCATCGCAGGTGTAGTTCTCACTTAAACCTCAAAACCCGTTTCTGTGGTCAAACTACCGCATCTGTGGTCAACTATCCACACCTGCGGCTCCTGCCATCCTCAGCTATGGCCTCTTCTGTAGACCCTCACCTGCGGTCTCCACTCTGCAGGTGCGATTATGACAGCTGAGTGAAATCTTCAGCATTCCTCAAATTTCAACCTTGTTCCGTCAACCACCCGAAATAAACCCGGGGCCCTCGTGACTTCTACCAAACATACCAATAAGTCACATAACTATATACAAGCTTAGTTGAACTTTCGAAACACTCAAAGCAACATCAAAATACTAATTATGCTCGAATTCAAGCCTAAAAACTTTTATACTTTTAAATTCCGCAAACGATGCAGAAACATACCAAACCTCATCTGAATGACCTGAAATTTTGCACACATATCACAAATGACACGACGAACCTACTCCAACTTGTGGAATTTCTTTCCGACCCTGATATCAAAATTTTCAACGTCCACCGAAAATCGCCAAATTTTTGATTTCGCTAATTCAAGGCTAATTCTACTACGGACCTACAAATGATATTCAGGATGCACACCCAAGTCTAAGATCACATAACGGAGCTAACCGAATCATCAGAATTCACCTCCGATACCATTTTTCATAAGTGAATATCTGATTGACTTTTCCAACTTAAACTTCTAAATAGGAGACTAAGTGTCTCATTCCATAGCGAAATCACACCGAACCCGAACCAACCAACATGATATGATGAAATACATTTGAGAAGCACATTATAAAGCAGAATTAGAAGAAATGGGGCTATAATTCACGAAACGACCAGCTGGGTCGTTACAAGTAATTACACAACTTAGTAATCACACAGTAATTTTATTATGATGACTTGTTTTTTTGTCATAGTGTAATTACAAATATACTATTTAGTTACAAAAGTATAATTACACAGTTAGATTAAATTTTTAATGAAGTAATTATTAGAACTTAAAAGTTAATCTAATAAATGTATGCCTATAAATAATTTTTTATAAGTATAAATGGTATTTAAGATGTATATTTTTGGGAATACATTAATTAGTAATCATATATTTATAAATAGTTTTGTAAAAATAATCAATATATTTCAAATTAATAATATTTGGTTTAGGTACTTACAAAAACTAAAAACATACATTTTATAAGAACATCACAGATTGCATGTTTGATAAAGTGAATTAATATTTATAAATATAATATCATAGTATTATTCAAATATTTGACACGAAAAAATAAACAACATGCAATGTGAGCCAATGCTATTAAAACAAGTAAGTTGGAACAAAAAATATAACACAAATTCAAAATCTCACAAAAAAATAGTTTAACATACGACAAATTTAACATAACTTAAGATTAGAGAACATAATAAGTTTATAACTATATTCAACAATGAAATTTTTTGCATCACTCATTATATGTCAAGTTTGTTAATGACTCGTTATTTCTAATATTAGGTGGTGTAGTTTCAAAGCTAGAATAATATAACAAATTAAAAAAATATAACCAATTACATAGAATTACAAGAAGTAAAGCTATAGAAATAAAAGATAAATAAAATTTCAAAAAAATATAAAATAAATATATATAATAATAGAATAAAAGGTTACAAAGAAATAAATTAAAATAAAACAAAAAGGAGTGAAATTAAAAAGCAACTTGTAATTACATAGTATAATTACCGCCAATTCTTATTTCCCTTTGAGAATTGGAGAGTGCAATTACACCCCTCCAATTACACTCAATTCAATGCTGATTAAGTAATTACTTAGCCAGACAAATATGCAGAAACGTATAAACACTCAAAATATAATTCCTAGATTGCTTTCCAAATAGACTCTAAATGTATTTTTCTTTTAACTTCCTTTTGTTGTAATTTCCCCTTCATTCTTCTCATTTTAACTATATTCTTATTTTTTTAAATCTTTCAGATTGTTATGAAATAATATAAGAACAAGAACAATAATACAAGAACAAGAACAATAGAGAGAGAAGTAGAGAGAGGAGTATTCCTATTGATACTTAGGGATGGTTTACAATGGAATAGAACCCCTATATTTATAGGGAGGTGCTGACTTAGCCACCAAGTAGTAAACCCTAGAATCTCTCTAAATATAGACATTCACCTTAAATAGAGTTCTATTTATAACACTCCCCCTTGAATGTCTATTCAATAATGTGCCTCGTTAAAACCTTAAAACCAAAACCCAATGGGAAAAATTAAAGAGAAGGAAAAAGAGTACACATGTTTGAATATGCGCCTATTGGTTGCCAAGTTAAAAACCTCGCAAGGAAAACCCAGTTGGGACAAAACCTTGTAAGGGAAAAAGAGTGCAACGCGCATTAACTCCCCCTGATAAGAACATCAATTTATATCCTTGAGCATTTGCATTCCAATCTTGTGCACCATCTTCAAAACAATCTTTGGTAGATGTTTGATAAGTAAATCAACCATATTGACTTGAATAAATATTCCGCACCTTGAAATCATCATTCTTGATAGATATGAACATCTTCATATAATGTAGTGGAATGACTCTTCAATATCTCCATAGATGTATTCTCAATGCCATCATGCTTATAGTTATAGCAAGATACATATGTACACAAATTGTACTTAGGATGTGGTACTTCAGGACCAAGAATTGTGTATGCTTTAAGCAACTTAAATCTTTCAAGTTAAGTCATATAAATCACATAATAGACTTTAGATGCACATCAAGTTTTCATGTCATGCTAAACAAATAAGATATCGAAAACTGATTATACATACCTTTGACTTTATACTTTCAAGTATTTGAACTATATGTCCAAATCTACATGTCTTTCATATGGAATCGAGTATTTGTCTATACGCTTTAAGCGTATCAAAGACTTTGTCCTTCTGGGACTTAATATGAGCATTTGTAGTGAGAATATAGTCACTTTCTTTGGGTCAGCAAATGCGTATAGCATGCTTTGCAATATGTTGCAATTGAATTATCCATTTTATGAACTTCAGGTTCATATCATGATATTCGAGGATTTACATATACAAATGATAATTCATCCCATGTAACCTTTTCTCAAGTGTTTATCATGTCTCCTCCTCATGTTAGAAAAGCTAACTTGTTTCCTCAACTTTGAGAGTCCATCTTTGTGCATTATGGTGTTAATGAAAATATACACCGCACATCAATAATAATAAGATGAAATTATTTGGTTCCTGACCCTGAACCACTTGTGAGAGGAGAATATACTCTCGTATACAACGTATATCAAACTGATATATATAACTTTGTTCTCATAGGAAACAGTTTAGCTATTAAGTGGAGGCACTCAATATTTATCTTGCTAAACCAACTTTGATATAAACCAACTTATCAAGATGAACTATCTTGAGTAGAAAATCTGGAAATTATGCTCGAAGTTAGATTACTGAGCAATTTACCTCGCAAGCACCGGCTAGGCTGCGGGTTAATAACAATTGCGTATGTAACCATATCATAGATGCATCATATGTGGTATACATGGCAGGTGAATGGGCCCATATTCACCTTTGATATTTCCAGAATTTATGGGCTTCAACCCAAACTCTTTAGTTGGTCAGTTCATTAATGAGAACAAGTGATACAAGAGAATTCGTAAAGAACTTTCTAGTTCTTTAATATTCACCCATGTGAATTCTCTATTATTGCACATCATACTTAAAATGAGATGGCTAACCCGAATGCCAACTCAATAAATTATCAATATTGGTAAACTTCAAATTTACACCATGACATGTGCACTTATCAATAAACTTCAGGTTTATTATGATATGAGTTTTTATACCAATAGATATCCACTTTATTGCGGCATTCTTTTGTTTGTGTAGTACAAACTGGAGAATGAAGCGGGTAGCTTTTCATATACAAATTATCCCGCTACAAGTTGTAGTAATAGGAGATATCAAATCTTTCCTTCATTTATAGTCTCAATATAATCAATCGCTTTCGCGTGTACTTTGGAAACTGAATAAGTTTCTTTGAGACTTATTACAGCACAATACTCAATTGTGTTTCTCCAACATAGTAATTGGCTCTTCTAGAGCTCTCAATTAATTTTGAACTACCACAGATTCATCAACATCCATGTGGTGAATATCTCTTTTAATGAGAAAGTTATACCATTATGGTCATGGTCAAAATTATATGCAAGATATGTTTCTTGCATTATCGTTGTCCTTTAATAGTCATATTTCCAAAATACTTTGGCGTACAATAGGTACGTGACCAATGATCATTCATGCCATATATCATCTCAAACCTCCTTCTAGGGGTGAGTGTGGTATCATCTCAAACCTCCTTCTAGGGGTGAGGGTGGTATATTCAATACCAACTTCATGTTCATATTCTTCCGATAATGAATATGTATTCGTGAGTCAGATGTTGTCACATTCACTGCGGGGATATGTGATTTTGTTATCCTTTTTAAATCTGTAAATGCGTCTGGCATTTGATTTGCTATTCTTTGCAAATGGATAATATTTTGCGCCTCTTTTTCACAAATAGAGGTATGTGGATCAAGATGAGATAATGACGCATTTTTCCACAAAATTTCCCGTTTGGTTTCACCAACTTCTCCCCCTAATTTTGGGAAAAGTGTCTCATCAAATTGACAGTCTGCAAATCGTGCAGTGTACAAATCCCCTGTCAATGTTTCGAGGTAGCGAATAATGGAGGACGATTCAAACTCAACATATATTCCTAACCTTCTTTGCGGACCCATTTTGGTGCGGGATGGCGGTGCTATAGGCACATATACTGCGCATCCAAAGATTCTTATATGGGATATATTAGGTTCATGACCCAAAACCAATTGCAACGGGGAATATTTGTGTCAATTCGTCAGTCAGAGACGAACTAGCATTGCTGCATGCAAAATAGCGTGACCCCAAGCCGAAGTGGGCAGCCTCGTTTTCATGGGTAAATGAGGTATTCAAGATTATACTCATGTATTGTCTCAATCTGATATCCATTTTGAATGATATCTTTAAAACTCAACAAGTTCCTTTTAGACTTGGAGGAGAACATTTTGACTGATATCATTAAAACTCAACAAGTTCTTCTTAGACTTGGAGGAGAACATTGCATTCTCTAAAATATCGTTCCTTTAGGCAGAGTTATAGTTGCTCTTCAGGAGCCTTCAATCAATTTAATTCCCATTGTTTTCCATACAAAAGAAAATATACGAACATGAGAATAAACAAGTTCAATTCGTTTGTTTCACATTTAAACAATATTTTCAAAATCTGCTGAGGTCAGTTGACTAACTAAATCAGATAGTCGATTATATGTTTTCCATAATCGATTACTATGCAGTTTGAAAATTTCAGTTTAAGCATTTTCTTAAAACAATCGATTGTTAAACACACACAATCGATTGTTGAACACTGACAATCGATTGTTAAACACACACAATCGATTATTTGCTATTTTGAAAAACTTCAGATCACACTGTCTTAAGACAATCGATTGTTAAACATAGACAATCGATTGTTGACTATTTTGAAAAACTTTAGATCACTGTCTTACGACAATCGATTGTTAAACATAGACAATCGATTATTTGCTATTTTGAAATTTTTTTTTAGATCACTGTCTTAAGACAATCGATTGTTAAACATAGACAATCGATTGTTGAACATTGACAATCGATTGTTGAACATTGACAATCGATTGTTTTGCAGTTTTAATGCGAAATATTAGATAATCGACTAACTGTTAGGTTAGTCGATTACCGCTACTGGAAAATAAAAATATTATTGAAATCTGAGCATATTGAAACATTCTAAAGAACTAATACAAACATTATATCATAAACTAACTAATACGAGCTGATACTAATGACTATTAGTTTATTCACTAACTATTACAAATAAGTGAAATAAAATCAAACAACTCCATCTTCTTTCATCACAGATCCATCACCGATTAGGTGGTCTATTTTTCCCTCAGGGTGCTCAAAGAAGTCTGCCACATTCAAGTGGGTGATGTCAAAATTGTCGTCAGAGACAAAATTTGTTTCAGGGCATTTACTCTTTAGAGATGCTTGACAAGGCTCAACCAAATGTCTTGGTACACGACAAATTTTCGCCTAGTGCCCTTTTCCACCGCAACGATAACATATAGTTTATGAACTATTTGCTTTTGGATTCTCATCGTATCGTGCTTGTGGCAGAGTGACCAACTTCAGGTTGTCATATCTCTCCTTTAAGCCATTCCACAAGATAGGTGGATCTTTGACTGTGATATATTCAATTTTCAAACCTTCATCAAGGTGATGGCGCAAGTAAATCAAGGCCTTAGCACAGTTTCAAACCTTCATCAAGGCAATGACGCAAGAAAATCAAGGCCTTAGCACAGTTTCAAACCTTCATCAAGGTGATGGCGCAAGAAAATCAAGGCCTTAGCACAGTTTCAAACCTTCATCAAGGCGATGGCGCAAGAAAATCAAGGCCTTAGCATAGTCTTGGGTGGATGCATTATTTCTGTCTTTAATGGCGTCTCCAAGACCCATAACATCTAAGTGGATTTCAGCATCCAACACCCATGCCATATAGTTCTTGCCCGAAATTTCAAGGGCAACGAACTTTCTTTTCATAATGTCAGACATAAGACACAATTACATCAAGAGCGTGTTCATACTTACAGGCTTTATTACAATTATCACATTCACTTCAGGGAATGGATCATAATGACGATTATAATTCCGTCTATAGCCACGTCCATTCATTGATACCATCATGGTAATAATTTTGTCTTCTTTCAGACTTATCACATACTGCTACCACATTCTCTAAAGGGAATGGAGCAAATTCAATGGGACGGAATTTTAATTCTTTGCCCACAATCATACATGAATTTGATCATGGCAAGGCATAGAAATTTTACCACTTCATGTGAGTGTAATTTCTTACGAACTCCATTAGAGTTATAATCAAACTTTGTTGTCTTTGTTTGTATATAAAATCAAATCGTAGAATTTCAAGAATTTGAAAGGGAAAAGTAAATTACTTACCTTTAAGGTATACCAATAAATGTTGTGATATCAAATATACCTCTTGAGTTTCCATCCCGTTGCATTACTTTATGATGATACCATCTCTTCTATTTTTCCGTATAGAAATTAGAAAAAGGCGGCGATTGAGTTGAGAGAGCCGAATCGGCTATGAAGCAAGAACCCTACACAAACAAAAGTTAAAATAATCGAAAATTTCAATTGGTTAGAGACTCGTGCTGATAACGCGTTATGAAAGAATATAAGAACAAGAACAATAATACAAGAACAAGAACAATAGAGAGAGAAGTAAAGAGAGGAGTATTCTTATTGATACTTAGGGATGATTTACAATGGAATAGAACCCCTATATTTATAGGGAGGTGGTGACTTAGCCATCAAGTAGTAAACCCTAGAATCTCTCTAAATATAGACATTTACCTTAAATAGAGTTTTATTTATAACACAGATATTACTTTTAATTTCATTTTAATAGCACCTTTTCAACTTCCTAACCGTTTGACAGAAAATGCTGACACAAATTTGAAGATATCGTTCCTTTATACTATTTTTGCTACTTCCTTCTTTTCATTAATTTTTTACTTTAATTATGACTCTTCATGTTATAGGTATTTAATCATTCCTCTTAGGATATTGTTATTGGATTGGTATACTCGGTGGGTAGAGAAGAGATAGTAGATTTAATACAAAAGAATATACACATTCCACCTAGAAGCCTAAAATTAATGAGAAGATCACGAAAAATTGATTGCTCATATTCCACGGCGCCAGTGAGATAAGAATTGACCTTTGGTAAGGCAAAGTTACCTTTTCTTTGTTTTCCAGTTTTTTTTTCTTCCATAATCTGTTTTATTGAAAAAATTGTTCTTTGTGCAGAAAATTCATATAGGAGATTTGTTAACGTTATTTGGGGGTGTAATTGTTTGAAGGATCATTCTTTTCATTCGGTAGTTGAGATACGTTGCTATCAATTTTGTGTTGTTTGTTATATCTGATTTTGTTTAAAATTCTTTTTTTTTTTTTTTTGTAAATATGAATTGTCACGGCCCAAACTCAACCATCACAGATAATGCCTATCGTGAAACTAGGTCAGCCTCACTGAACAAAATTCAACACAACAACAATAAGTTTTGAAACATTAACGGAAGCATTTAACATAAAGAAAATTGTTTCAAGCATAAGGAAATCCCAAAGTGATACAATCCATCCCAAAATGAGGTTGTCACTAAGTACATGCGCGTCTACTCGAAATACAAATCAGTACAAGGTCTAAAGGACAAAAACAAATGAAAGTACATCAAATGATAAAAGAGGATAGTCAAGGCCCGCGAACGTAGTGCAGCTACCTCAAAAGTCTCCAAACATTGGAAATGCTCGATCACCAACCGTGCTATGAACAAAGTTGCCTGGATCTGCACACAAGGTGCAGGGGGTAACGTGAGTAAACCAACTCAATAAGTAACGAATCCAAGTTTTGGACTGAAAGATAGTAATGAATTCAACCTCAATAGATATAACAGATTAATGTGCAGAAATGTACGCATGCTTTCAAGTAAAATAGACAGTTCAAAGCAATAAGGTAAATACAGATTTGAACAGTGTAAAGTATGTAGCACCGCTATCCTTACATGCCAATACACATACCGTATGTATGTACCATTCACTTCCACTCTCAAGTGCTCAACCACTCGGTAATATTTATGGTCATCCGGTCCAAGGAAATCCATCCTGGAACATATACAACAGTGACTGTAAGTCACCCAGTAACGAGGACAAAGGGCAATCCAACCTTGTGGAGAAATCCATCTCCAGGTATCAAGTATTTTGGACAAATCCATGTCCAAGGAAATTCATCCCATAATAATATCATCCACGCTCACTGGGGGTGTGTTACAGACTCCAATGGGGCAACCCAAGTGCTATCATAATCATCTATATAACCGCTCCGACATGCAGCCTAATACCATAACTGCCACTCATAAACAGGCTCTCGGCCTCACACTCAGCTATCAGCCTCTCCAATCTCACAACAGGCGCACAATATCATGAAAACAATCCAGAACAATGATATGATGAATCCATAAATAGGTGAAACTGAGATATGATATAAAAATGCATGATCATGACTGAGTATGGAATATAAAATAAAACTACTGAGATGACTACACGAAACGACCTAAGGGTCCAAGCAATACCAGCCAAAGGCTAAATATGATATCTAGCATGGTTTATAGCTCTACTATTTTATTACACGAAGAAAACATGGATATCAACAAGATAGAGTCACTAATTGGTGACATGGAATCACCCAGGTCATAATTCTCATGGTGCATGCCCACACGCCCGTTACTTGGTATGTGTGTCACCTTAATGCTAATTATATAACACGCAGTTCGAGGTTTCAAACCCTCAGAACCAAGTTTGGAAGCGTTACTTACCCCAAATCAAGCAAAAATCCTACTCTGCCATGCCTTTTCCTCTCAAATCAGTCTCCACGCATCTAGAATCTAGCGACAAGAAACACAATACGATCAATATAGGCTAAAGGAACAAATTTCACAAGAAAAATGCCGAATTATATCCAAAATCCAAAATCAGCTCAAACTCGTCCCCTGGGCCAGCCTCGTGGAATCCGAAAAGTTACAAAACATGAAAGCTGATTCACTCACGAGGATAACCGTACCAAATTTATCAAAATCCGACCTCATTTGGTCACTCAAATCCCCAACATCCACTTTCCAATTTTCAAACCCTAAATCCCCAATTTTCTAGCTAAAATCCCTAATTGGATGATGAATCATGCCACAGATTCACAAAATTTATACAATTATGGGTTAAAATCTCTTATCCCAATATTGCATCTTGAAATACTTAAAAAAATCACCTCTCTCTCTCTCTCTCTCTCTCTCTCTCTCTCTCGTTACATAGGTAAAAAATTTAAAATGGAGAATAAAACCTCAAGTTGGAGTTTTCTGCACAGCTAAACCGCATCTGCGGTCCTAGTTCTGCACCCGCGGAACCGTATTTACGAGTAGATCTCCGCTTCTGCGGAGATTCATTAAAAGGGCTGGCTCTGCTCCTGCGATCACCTGACCACTTCTACGGCCATCACAGATGCGGGGACCAAGATGCACGTGCTATGCCACTGCGCATCTGTGTATCACCACACGCTTCTGCGACCTCACACCTGCAGTTCCCACTTCGAAGGTGCCAAAACACCAGCAACAACAACTTCAACTGTATTTTTCCAACTAACTTCGAGAACTACCCAAAATGACCTTGAGGCTTTCGGGACCAATATCAAACATACCAACAGATCTTATAATATCATATGAACTTAGTCAAATTTTCTAATCACTTAAAACAACATCGAAATGCCAAATTACACTTGGATTCAAGCCTAAGAACCTCTAAGCTTCCGAATTCCATGAACGATGACAAAAACTATCAAAACCACATCCGAATGACCTCAAATTTTTTACATAAGTCAGAAATGACACCACAAACCTAATCCAACCTCCGGAAATCCAATTCGACCCCAATATCAAAATTTCCACTACCAACCAAAATTGCCAAAATTCTAATTTTCGTTAATTCAAGCCTAATTCTACCACGGACCTCCTAAGTCCAAAATCACCTGACGAAGCTAACCGAATTATAAAAATACAAATATCAGGTCATCTACACATAAGTCAACTTCCAATCAACGTTTCTAGCTTGAGCTTCCAATTAAGAGACTATGTGTCTCAATTCACTCTGAAACCACTCTAAACCCGAACCAACTAATCCGGTATATCATAATATGGTTGTAGAGCACAAAAGGAGGAAGGAATAGGTTAACAAGGCCATAACTCTCGAAATTACCGGCCGGATCGTTAAATCCTCCCCCTTAAAGAAACGTCTGTCCTCGAACGGGTCATGAAACATACTTGGAGCCTCTAATAGGTGTGGATATCTGCTCCACATCTCCTGCTTGATCTCCCAAGTAGCCTTCTCCAAGGGCTGACCTCTCCACTACACTATTACTAATGAAATATCCCTTGACCTCAACTTTTGACCCTGTTGTCCCAAAATAGTCATCGGCTCCACATCATAAGTCAAATCACCATCCAATTAAACTGTGGTGAAATCCAGAACATGAGATGGATTGCCGATATACTTCCGAATCATAAAAACATAAATACTAGATGCACACATGATTAGCTAGGTGGAAAGGAAGCTCATAGGCCTCCTTCCCAATCCTGCGATGCACCTCGAATGACCCAATAAACTGAGGGCTCAACTTGCCCTTATTTCCAAATCTCATAACACCCTTCATGTGCGAAACCTTCAGGAAGACCTTCTCTCTAACCATGTAAGACACATTACAGACCTTTCTATCAGCATAACTCTGTTGTCTCAATTACGCCATGCGAAGTCGCTCCTGAATCAATTTCACCTTGTCTAATGCATCATAAACCAAGTCTGTACCCAAAAGCTTAGCCTTACCTGACTCAAACCAACCTACTGGAGATCTACACCGCCTCCCATATAAAGCGTCATACGGAGCCATCTGAATACTCGACTGATAATGGTTGTAGTTAGCAAACTCTGCGAGTGGAAGAAACTGGACCCATGAACCCCTAAAATCAATGACACAAATGTGTAGTATGTCATCCAATATCTCAATAGTGTGCTCGGACTGGCAGCTCGTATGAGGGTGAAATGTTGTGGTCAACTCAACCTGACTACCTAAATCTCGCCGCACGAACCTCCAAGACTGCAATTTAAATTGCATGCCTCTGTCTCTAACGATGGAAACTAGCACCCATGAAGGGGAACAGTCTCTTTGGTGTAAATCTCAGCCAACCTCTTTGAAAAATAGGTAGTACTCACAAGAATGAAGCGCACAGACTTGGTCAGCCAATCCATAATCACCCAAATAACGTCGAACTTCCTCAATGTCCGTGGGAGCCCAACTATGAAATCCATGGTGATCCGCTCCCACTTCTACTCTGGAACTCTATCCTGAAGAAAGCGACGCGGTATCTGATGCTTATATTTCACCTGGTGACAGTTGAGACACCGAGCTACAAACCCAACTATATCTTTCTTCATTCTTTTTCACCAATAATGTTGTCTCAAATCTTGATACATCTTCGCAGCACCCGGATGGATAAAATATTGTGAACTGTAGGCCTCCTCTGAATCAACTCCTGTAGCCTATCCGCATTCGGCCCACATACCCGACCCTACGTCCTCAATACCCCATCATCCAAATAGTCACATTTCTGGCATCATTGTGTAGAACCTTATCCTTGAGGACAAGCAGATGAGGATCTTCATATTGACTCTATCTGATGTGATCGAATAGGGAAGATCGAGAAACCACACAACTAGGACCCAACTGGGCTCCGAAATATCGAATCTCACAAATTGATTAGCCAAGGCATGAACATCAACTGCAAGTGGTCTCTCACTAACAAGAAGGAATGTATGACTACCCATACTCACTATTTTTCTACTCAAGGCATCAACCACCACATCAGCCTTTCCCGGATAGTACAAAATTATAATATCATAGTCCTTTAGCATCTCTAACCATCTCGGCTGACTCAAATTGAGATCCTTCTGCTTGAACAAGTTTTGGAGGTTACGATGACCAATAAACATCTCACAAGTCACACCATAGAGATAGCGCCTCCAAATCTTCAACGCGTGAACAATGGCAGTCAACTCCAAATCATGAACAGGTTAGTTCTTCTCCTAGGGATTTAAGTGACGTGAAGCATAAGTAGTAAATCTACCTTCCTACATCAAAACACACCCAATGCTGACCCGAGAGGCAACACAATATACGGTTTAAGAACCAGAAGTTGATGGTAGAACTAACAGAAGAGTTGTGGTCAAAGAAGTCTTGAGCTTCTACAAGCTCGCCTCACAATCATCCGACCACCTGAAAGGAACACCCTTTTGGGTCAATTTGGTCAAGGGCGATGCAATATAAGACAAAACCTAAACGAACCGATGGTAATAACCCACCAAAATAAGAAAGATCCGAATCTCTATGGTTGAGGATCGTCTGGGCCTAACTTTGAACCGCCTCTACCTTTTTTGGAATCAACCTGAATACACTCACTGGACAGCATGTTTCCAAGAACGCCACTGAACTGAGCCAAAACTCACAGTTGGAGAACATGGCATAAAGCTTCTCCTCCCTCAGCCGCTATAATACAACCCTCAAATGCTCATCGTGCTCCTCCTAGCTATGAGAGTATACCAATATATCATCAACGAATACAATAACGAGCAAGTCGGGATAAGGACGGAACACGTTTTTCATCAAATGCATGAACGTTGCCGGGGCATTGGTCAGCCTAAAAGACATCACAAGGAACTCATAATGACCATATCGTGTAGAAAGTTGTCTTAAGAATGTCCGAGTCCCTAATCTTCAACTTGTGATACCTGAACTCAAATCAATCTTGGAGAACACTCTCGCTCCTTGAAGTTGGTCAAATAAACCATCAATACGAGGCAATGGATAATTTTTATTGATTATAAATTTGTTCAATTGCTTGTAATCAATGCACGTTCTCATGTTGCCATCCTTCTTCTTCAGAAATACCACTGGTGGACCCCAAGGTAACACACTAGACCGAATAAACCCCTTATCAAGGAGTTCCTGAAGCTGCTCCTTCAATTCCTTTAACTCTGCCGGTGCCATAAGATACGATGGAATAGAAATAGGTTGAGTGCTAGGTAATCAATGCTGAAATTAATATCTCTATCTTGCGGAATGCCCGACAGGTCGATGAAAGCGACCCACAGAAGTCTTCTCACTTGGAATAGATCTCACCAGAAAAAGACAGGTTCAAGTACGAAGGTCATTCCGTGAGTTTAGCATCTCCCGCTGAAGCAATTGTAGCAGCTCCTGCAACCATTAATTTTGCACCTAAATGATAGTTGTTGAGGATTTATAACTACGAGTCCGTTTTCAAGCTAACTGAATGCCTATCTGCTGTTAGTTTTGTTCCACTATCTGCTCTTGCTGCTCGAGGTTTTGGGTCTTCATGAGTAGTTATTGTCGACGATCCCTTGAAAAAAGTCCTTTGTTGAGCCGGCTTTCGCCCCTGACAAAGGACTTTCCCTGGGTTGGGACATCTCTCACCCCCGAAACAAAATCAATAGTAGACGTCTCTGCACTGATGCCCCTCACAAAGGCCAATCAAGAAAGATAAACCTTCCCAACCAATCATTGTGCCTTCAAAAATGAAATCATTCTACTGGGGACATAATCCAATAAACCTTGCCACTCAATCTGTGGCAATCCCAGCATAGTCAACGTCATTGTCTTAGCGTGACAGTCAAGAATAACATGCCACAAAGACAACCAATCGATGCACAATATCATATCAAAGTCAACCATATTATGTAACAACAGATCCACTGTAGTCTTTAGTCCCCGAATAGTCACTACACAATCGGTATACACGGTCCTCAACAATAGTATTGCCCACCAGCATAGATACACGAACATATGAAACTAATGACTCACGAGGCATGTCCAAACAATGAGCAAAATATGACGGCACATATAAATAGGTACAACTAGGGTCAAATAATATAGAAGCATCTCGATGAAATATGGAGATAATATTTGTAATCATTGTCTCTGAAGCAATGGCATATGGCCTGGTAGGGACTGCATAAAAACGAGTTTGACTGCCACTTGATTGGCCTTCCCCTCTAGGGTAACCCTTATCTTACTGACCTCCACCCCCAGCTGGCTAGGCGGGTGGTAAAGTAACTGGTGCTGAAGTCGAAGGCTGACTCCTCTGCTGAGATAAACCTCCCATAAGGCAGGGACAAAACCTCTTGATATGACCCAAATCTCAACACTCAAAGCAAACTCTACCGGCTACTGGCAGTAGGGACTGAAGGAAGATCCGAGCACTAGAATACCCGCTAAGAGGCCTCGACTTAGATGAACTCTGAGCTTATCATACACGAGATGAACTCCAAGCTAGAAGGGCACTAAGAGATAAGTGGCCCTACGGAGAACCATGGCTAGATGCTATACCATGGTGAACTGGGCGGGCTGTCTGAGCATGCCTATAAGGACGACCTCTGCCATGATGAAACAAACCCCCAAAAGGAATACCACCAAAGCTACCTAAACCATGAGACCTCTTGGCATCCCTCTCAACCCACTCCCTAACTGCACACCGAATCTATGTCTCGAGCAATGTTAACAACCTCTACGAAAGTAGTACCAATCATCCTCTATCTAGTCATAAGTATACTCAGATGGTATGTGAGGCCATCAAGGACCTCATTATCCTCTGCCTGTTCGTGGGAACCAACGAAATAACATGACAAGCTAACTCAGGAAATCTCATCACGCACTGCGTTGCCGTCATACCTTCCTGATGCAACTACTAGAACTGTTTGCGTAGCTCCTCTCTACGAGACCGCAACACATGCTTCTCCAAAAAGAGAATAGAAAACTCCAGCCATGTAAGCAGTCCTGCACCAACCAGCCTATGACTCTCATAAGCCTGTCACCAAGTGAAGGCAACTCTAGTGAACTAAAAAGTATAGAACGAGACCTCACTAGTCTGCAAAATACCCATTGTACGGAGAATCCTCTAACACCTGTCCAAGAAACCATGGGCATCCCCCCTGTATCGCTGAAAATCGGAGGCTGGAGCTTCCCAAAGCTCTCTAATCTACGCTGATCATCATCAGGCATGACTGGAAGTTTATCTTGAGCAGGTGCAACCAGTTAGGCTGGTGGTGCCCTCGGTGTCTGAAATCCGTATACCACATGCTCTGGTGTACGGCGGCGGGAGCATGAGTACCTCCCCTAGCCTAAGAAGTGGCTGATGTAGTAGAAATAGAGACCGCTTGAGCAAGATTGGTGCACACAATCATAATCTTAGCTAAGGTCTCCTGAAGAACCGGAGTCACGAAGGGCACAATTGGTGCCTAAGCTGGTCCTACTGGTGCATCCACAACTGAGACCAAATCCTTAACTGAGGTAACTGGTGGATCAGCAGGTGCTACCTTAGTTGTTGTGCAGGCTACACCTTTTCCCCTACTGCAACCTTTACCGCGACCTTGGCCTCTCGCAGCCTTGACTGGTTGCATTGGTGGCTATCCTTCATGCCAAGTAACTCGTGTCCTCACCATCTGTGAGAGAATAGAATAACACAAGTTTGGTTACCAGTATCAAAAGATCTGCAACAAAAAGAATTCAAGAATGTGAAGTTTCCTAAGAGTTTTACAGCCTCTCAAAAATAAGTATGGATCGTAGTGATTCGCAAGTCTCTACTAAACTGGCACATGGCTCGTGAGACCTATGTAACCTAGGCTCTGATACTAATTTGTCACGACCCAAACTCAACCATCGGGATGGCACCTATCATGGAACTAGGCCAGCCCCACTCAACAACATTCAAAACAACAGCAATAACTTTGAAAACATTAATGGAAGCATTTAACATAAAGAAACTCGTTTGAAATATATGGAAATCGCAAAGTGCTACGATCCGGCCCAAAATTAGGGTGTCACTAAGTACATGAATGTTTACTCAAAATACAATCCACTACAAGTTCAAAACAAAAAAAAACTAACAGTACATCAAATGATAAAAGAGGAGAGTCAAGGGTCGCGAACATAGTGTCGCTACCTCTAAAGTATCCAAACTCTGGAAATGCTTGATCAGCAACCGCCGTTGTGAACAGAGTCGCCTGGATCTGCACACGAGGTGCAGTGGGTAACATGAGTACACCAAGTAACTAAGCAACAAGTCCAAACTATAGACTGAAATATAGTGACTAACACAACCTCAACAGATATAAATGATTAATCTGTAGACGCATAGACATGCTTTCAGGTAATATAGACAACTCAAAGCAATAAGGTAAATTCAAATCTAAACTATGTAAAGTATGTAGCTCCACTATCCCTACATGCCAATGCACAGATTATATGTATGCACATGTGCTTCCACTCTCAAGTACTCAACCACTCGGTACTATATATGGTCATTCGACCCAGGGAAATCCATCCTGAAACATATACAACACCGACTATAAGTCACCTAGTATCGAGGACAAAAAGGGCAATCCAACCCTGTGGAGAAATCCATCTCCAGGTATCAAGTACTTTGAACTATAGGTGTTAAACAGGCTGGGTCAGCTCGATTCCAGGTCAACCCAGACAAGTTAAAACCAGAACCGGCCCGGCCTGGTTAAAGGGGGCTTGGCTGAGCTGGGTTAGAGGGGCCGTGCAGGTTACTCTGTTTATATTTTAAATATCGGTTACCCGGACTGGTACAACCTGTTAGATGAACAATGTCGTTAAACCTGTTAACTAACCCGGCCCAGACCAGCCCGGGCCAGTTTAACGGTAAATTTTTTTTAAAATTTTTTTAGGAGCTTAGATACCTATCTAATTTTTAAAAACATAATAGTGATATGTTCTAGTATAAATATTTTATATCTTAGACATACCATGAATATACCAATTATTGTATACTAATTAACATAATTTAAAATTATTGGAATTAACATATATTTCATACACATAATTTACAAGTGTGATACATGTAATAATAGTGGAATACTTTTGTCACTTTTTTGTATGTTTTACAATGGAAATTGCTTTGAGTATATATTTTATAAGTCTTGATTATGCATTGCATATATATTTTATATGTATTTAAAATGAAATAAATAGAATTTAATTCATAGAGGTGTATTATATAAGGTAAAATACTGGATCCTAGGTTATAAAAAATATAATGTATATATATAGGGTATAAAATTATAAATGCTCAAATCATAAATATACATCAAATAAACAACTTGATACAATACAAAAATACATAAGATAGGCATTAAATATATTTTAGTACACGATAAAAATACATAAGATTTTAATTTACTTTTTAAATGCAAACTTTAATTTTGTAATTATTAAAAAAATATAGCACTTGTAATTTATAAGTGGAATTTTTCCCATTTTCCTTGTATTCTTTATAATACAAAGTATTAATATAACATACAATAGTTATACAAAATACAAAAAAAAAATAAAAAATACACTAAACTCGGCCCGGCCCCCTTACCCCGTAACCCATACGGTTCAATTTTTACCCGGATGAACCCGAACCCGTTAAGAAACAACCCAGAATCTGCCCGGGCACCCGTTTAACACCCATACTTTGGACAAATCAATGTCTGGGGATATTCATCCCTCAATAATATCATCTCCGCTCAATAGGAGTGTGTTATAGACTTCGGAGGGGCTCCTACAGTCCATGTGCTATCATAATCATCAATATAACTGCTACGGCGTGCAACCTGATCCCATAACTGTCACTCATAAACAGGCTCTCGGCATCACTTAGTAATCACCTTCTCAAGTCTCACCATGGGCTCATAATGTCATGAAAACAACCTGGAATAGTGATATGATGAATCAATAAATAATTGAGGCTGAGATATGATATAAAAATTCAAGATCATGACCGAGTATGGAATATTAAATGAAACTAGTGAGATGACAGCAAGAAACGACAGCTAAGTGTCCAAGCAATACCAATACAAAGCCTAAATATGATATCTAATATGGTTTACACTCTACTACTTTATTACACTAAGAAAACATGTATATCAACAGAATAGAGTCACTAATCGGTGTCATGGAATCACCTGGGTCACAATTCTCATGGTACACGCCCGCACGCTTGTCACTTGGCATGTCACCTCAATACTAATAAATAACACATAGTTTGGGGTTTCGAACGCTCTGAACTAAGTTTGGAAACGTTACCTCGAACCAAGAAAAAATCCTACCCCGTGATATCTTTTCCTCTTTTAAATCGACCTCCAACCACCCTGAATCTAGCCACAAACAACGCAATCCAATCAATATAGGCCATAGGAACCAATTCCACAAGTAAAATGCCGAATTATAACCAAAATCTAAAATCGGCTCCAACATGGTCCTCGAGCCCACGTCTTGGAATCCGACAAAAGTCACAAAACGCAAAAGCCCATTCACTCACGGTTCTAATCATACCAAATTTATCAAAACCTAATCTTTTTTGGTCACCCAAACCCCCAAATCCACTCTCCAATTCTCAAGCTCTAAATCCCCAAATTTCTAGCTCAAAATCCTTAATTAGATGATGAATAAAGCTAGGATTCACGAAATTTATACATTATGGGTTAGAATCACTTACCCCAACATTGCTCCTTGAAATCCTTCAAACTTTCGCCTCTCTCCCGAGTTTCTCAAGTCCGAAATTGAAAATGAAGAATAAAACCTCGATCTGGAGTTTTCTTACCTGCTAAAGTGTATCTACGGTCCTATTTCTGCACCCGCAGATCCGTAGTTGCGAGCAGGGCTTCACTTATATGGAAATTCATTAGAAAGGTTGGCTCCGCTCCGGCGATCACCTGACTGCTTCTGCGTCTGTCACAAATGTGGGGATCAAGCTGCACATATGATCCTACTGCGCATCTGTGCCTCACCATCCGCTTCTGCGACCTTGCACCCACGGCTCCCTCTCTACAGGTGTGGAAACACCAACAACAGAAGCTTCAAGTATATTTTTCCTACTCCAAACACTCTGATAATTACATGCAATCACCTTGAGGCGCTGGGGACCACAACAGATTTTATAACATCATAAAAACTAAGTCAAACTTTCGAATCACTCAAAAAAACATCGAAAAGCCAAATTACACACGGATTCAAGCCTAAGAACCTCTAAAATTCTGAATTCCATGAACGACGCCGAAATCTACCAAAACCACGTCCGAATGACCTCAAATTTTGCACACAAGTAAAAAATGACACCACGAACCTACTCCAACTTCCGAAAATCCAATCCGCCCCAGTATCAAAATTTTTACTGCCCGGCCAAAATTACCAAAATTTGAACTTTCGCCAATCCGAGGTCGTTTACACATAAGTCAACTTCTGGTTAACTTTTCCAACTTAAGCTTCCAATTAGGAGATTTTGTGTCTCAAATCACTCTGAAACCACTCTGAACCCAAACAAACTAATCCGGTATATCATAATATAGTTATTGAACACAAAAGGAGCAGAAATAGGGGAACAAGGCCATAACTCTCGAAACGTACATCAATGGTAATTGATATTTGTGTAAAGAATAGCAGAAGAAAATTATTATTTGGAGATCTTCTGCTAACCGAAGATCGTTAACAAAGATTGGAGGATTCAACTAAAGAAGAGGAAGCTTAAAAAAAGAAGAGAGATTCTTGAAAGAAGAATGTCGTTATTGAAAAAGACTTTCTTGAATTTGGCTTGGTTACAAATGCCTAAGAACACCCCTATTATATTTCTCTAAGGATGGTTCAGATAATATTCTAGAACATGTACAAGAAAAATATAGTGAACCTTATCTTCCCATAATACTCTAGAATATCTAGATGTCTCTAATAGATAACCTTATCTTCTCATAACATTCTAGAACATCTAGATGTGTCTACTAAATAAATATCAAGTATACTACACTAGAACATTCTAGAGAAATCTATGTTTTTCCAAAAAAAATTAACTTTACTTTATTTTTCTCACACTCCCCCTTAAAGTGATTTTTGGAAACTACTCCAAGCTTGTCACGGAAGAACTCGAACGAAGCTTTAGCAAGTGAGTTGGTGAAGATATCATCAATATTCACCTGAATTCGCACTTCTAATGTATTGATATTTCCATCAAGAACCTTTTCCCGAATAAAGTTATTTTTCACCTCAATGTGTTTAGTTCTTGCATGGAATAATAGATTGTTCGCAAGCTTGATGACACTTTGTTATCTCTAAAGATCTCAATTGGCTTTGGTATAGGTAGATGCTAGTGTTTGTATCCATACACATTCTTGAGTAGTAAGAGCAACTACTTTATACTCCTCCTTCGTGGTTGATAAGAAAGCTGAGTCTTGCTTCTTGCTACACCAGCAAATACTTGTTCCAAATCACCACAAAAATCAGCATCTGTATAACCAGCTAACACCAAATCATTACTTTTATGGGAGAACAAGCCCATGTATGATGTTTAGTTAATATACTTTAGAATCCTCTTTGTAGCTTCTAAGTGAGGCTTTCTTGTTCTTTGCATAAATACACTTGCATATCCCACCGAGAAGGAAATGTACGATCTTGTAATAGTCAAATATAGGAGAATTCCAACAAGAGCCCTAAAAGGCTTGGGATCTGTAAGAAGTGAGACTTTGTCCCGCCTTAACCTTGTAATTATCTCAACAGTAGTAGAACATGTTTCTCTTTGCATCAATCCAAACCTGTTAACAAGTTTCTTGGCATATCATTCTTGAGTGACAAAGTGTAACGACCTCGAACATTTTGAGAAATTAAGCTCTACTCGGCATTGTAAGGTCTAGAAGAGCCTCAAAATATGAGTATCGACTTGCATGCATGGTTGAATTCAGTTAAAGGATAATACAGAGTCAAATTGGAAGAAAGAATCTAGTTTTGGAAGTTTAAACGGTGATATTTGACGGGAATTGGACTTTTGAGTAAACAACCCTGGAATGGGTTTTGGGTTATCTCAACAGCTTTGTATGGTGATTTTGGACTTAGGCGTGCGTCTTGATTTGGATTTGGAGGTCCCTAGGGTAATTTGAGGCGTTTCGGCAAAAATTGAAAAAGTTATAGTTTGGAAAGTGGAGAAGTTTGACCCATAGTTGACTGTTGTGATATCGGAGTTGGAATGTGATTCCTAGAGTTGGAGCAGCTCTATTATATCATTTTGGACTTGTCTGCAAAATTTGGCGTCATTCCAAATTGATGTGATAGGTTTCGCCACAAATTTTTGATGTTGGAATATTTGGAAGTTCATAGTTCGATTCATGGTGTGATTTGTCATTTCACCATTGTTTGATATGATTTGAGACCTCAAACGAGTCCATGTTTGGTTATATGACTTGTTTGTGTGTTTAGACAGGGTCCCGGGGGACTCATGTGTATTTCGGGTGTGTTTATGATCATTTTGGGCTACTTTGGATGCTGATTATCTGATATATGGTGTTGTTCTTCATGTTCACAAGCAATCTCTCGCATTTGCGAAAAAGAATTTGGCTTCTGGAAGTTCGTTCTTTGCGTTCGCGAAAAGACACACGCATTCGCGAAGAAGGAAATCGGTGTTGCACAGGTCTGATTTTGGAGGCTCATATCTCACAATCTATAAGGAATTTGGAGATGATATAACAATAGAAGTTGTATCCCTTTGTGTCTAGCTTTCTGAATTCTTAATTAATTGGCATTTAGATTTGTGTACAAAAATGTATGGTAGTTAAACTACATGTTGTCTGAGGAGAGTTCGAAAATCTCTGCTACATAGGGGTTGACATTTGGAAGCTTATTTCTGGAAATATATAATGACTCAGGAAATTAGAAACCTATGCAACTATAGCCCTAGGTGTTAAGTTTTCGGAACATCAAATCATTTGTCATTTGGAGTTGTGTACAAAAGGTTATGGCCATTATACTAAAGGCTGTTTGGAATGAGTTTGGAAATCGCTGACGATGAATTTCCTCTTCGTGAACACGAGAAAGGGGTCGCGAGTGCAAAGAACAACCCCTAGGCATGCAGAATATAATCCCAAATCGTGGGTTAGACCATTTTATTCATATCATGACTTGTGGAGCTCAATTTTGAGGGATTCTTTGAGGGGTTTTCATACAAATCGATTGGGTAAGTGTTATTCATCTAGAGTCTGATATATTCCATGATTTTATCTTCATTTTCATTATTTAATTTGTGTTTTGGGTCGAGAAAAATGTTGTTTTTTGAAGAAAATTCCTAAAATGAAAAATGATGATTTGAGGGACCAAGTGGTGTCAGAATTTGATAAATTTTATATAGTTGAACTCGTATCTAAATGGGTATTAAATTTTTGTAAAATTTGTCGGGTTCCGAGGTACAGGCTCGAGGGGTCGACTTTTTGACCAATTTTTAGATTTTGTTAAAGATTGAGACTTTACGATCCGGAATAGTTCTTATATGTTTTATGTATGCTTTGAAGTTATTTGGTTAGATTTGAGCAATCTAGAGGTCTTTTCACCCGGGAAGTGCATTTAAGGGTATCAGTTTGTCGTCTTTGAGGTAAGTATCTTGCCTAAACTTGTGCAGGGAACTAACCTTTAGGATTTGAGTTTTCTATGTTGATTGTATGACGTGTACGCGAGGTGACGAGTGCATGCTCAGACTTATTTGTGAAAAAAATGGCTTTTTAGGGTTCTTAGGTCATTATATTCACTGTGTATGAATGTGTACTTAACATGCTTGAGTTCTCCACTTACTAGTTTCAACTCTACATGCTCTAATTGGAATTAATTGCTTATGATTCATTCTTATTGCCTATTTGACTCTTATTTTGCTTATTGAAGATTTTTACTTCTTCTATTATCATGTTATCTTTCATAACTGTTCGTCTTTATTGGAAATCATTATTATCTCCCCTATGAGACCTAGCGCTTTGATACTATATTGTCACGACCCAATTCTAGTTCAGGCCGTAATGGCACCCAATACCATTGCTAGGAAAGCTAACAGTGAAAAATATAGTGATTTCCATTTTTTTAATAAGTTCTTTTTTCAAACAACTAACTTTCCTTAATTTAAAGAATTTAATGAATGACAAATTGTAAAGTAATCAAAATAAAAGCAGCAAAATGAAATCATAACTGTAGAAATATAACACAAAATCATAATTCTACAAGTGTGTTCCAAGACCCGGTGTCACAAGTGTATGAGAATTCTAGTAGAATATACAAAAGAATACTAGTCTACTATCTGAAATAAAATATACAGAAAAGCATAACAAAAGGAAGACTTCGGCTGCTGCAGTACGACTCGTAATGGCAGCTCACCATGTAGTCGCATAGTGGGAATCAAATATGTGCACCGGACTGGTAACCAGATACACCTACCTCAGATACTGCACAATTAAGTGTAGAAGTATAGTATGAGTACATAAACAATATGTACCCAGCAAGTATCCAGTCTAACATCAAAGAAGTAGTGACGAGGGGTTGGCTTTGACGCTTACTATGGGCTAACAATGATATATCAAAGTCCTATACTAAGCATGGATTCCATGAATAATACTAAAAGCTCAATAACAAGAAATAATAAATTCTTCTTTCATAAATATTAAATCCCAAGTTTAGTTTCATCAATTAACAGTTTGTATCTCAAGATATTTAAGCAATATCAATTATGAAAAGTTCAAAAGATTTATCATGCGCAAGTTATATTGAGGTTGTACGTACCGATCCAACATAATATTTAAATTGTGCACTATCGAAGGTCGAGCGGCACGAACTATAGATGCATTTATATGCTATCGAGGCATTCGACCCGCTCCACAAATAGAAAATATTTCAAAGAAAACACAAATTATCATTATAGTCAAGTGTTCCCTTGGCAACTTCAAGTAATTGAATTTTACCTTTTGCACTTCTTTTGTCAACTGCCAATATGACTTTAGCAATAAATCAACAAGTGGGGGTGCAAACCTTTCAAGTATAATATTATATGGGTCCTAGTCTACTCGGACAATAACATAATTAGTAGATACATACGGAATATCGTCACCATGTGCACACATAGTCCCCACAAATAGGTACACATATTTATTTAATTCACATAAGGGCTTGATTTTCTCTTATAAAATTAAAAAGGAGATTTACTTCGTCCCAAAGCCTATTTCCAGTCCAAGATTATGCATAAACCCTCAAATCAGAGCCGAACAATCCAAAACTATTCAAATAGTGTATAAACTAATAAAAATATATTCAAATTTTCATATCCTAACTATTTAAGCCCAACCCTAAATGTAAGGTTCCTAAAATTCACTCAGGACCCACATGCCCAAATTTCGAAAATATTTAAAAAAAATTGTTACCCATAACCTTATGAACTCAAACATATGATTTTTACCGAATTTCATAATAAATTTTGTGGTTGAATATTATTTTTATAAAAAAATATAGGTTTTCCATCTAACCAATGAATTCGACAAATTTACATGTTAAAATATGACCATAATTTATGCATTAAATTCATATTAGGTAGGAATTACTTACCCTCAATAGCTAGGTTGAAATCTTCCTTTTTGAAACTCCAATATCACCCAAGTGTGTGAAAAATGAGAGAAAAATGCCTAATTCTGGTATTTAAACACAAGCTCACCTGCGCAATCACTTCAGGGGACAAAAGTCTGCTTTTGTGGAAGTCCCCAAGTAGGATGGCTCAAATTCTACGGACGGGCTCCCGCTTCTACGAATTTTACGCCGCACCTGCGGACCCTTGTCTGCTCTTCCTTGGCCGCTTTTGTGAGCTCGCACCTACGGCTGCCCAAGTAGGTGCGAATATGACAGAATTTGGAGCTTTAACTATTTCTCCAAATCTCCAACTTGGTCCAAGCCTTATCTAATTAACACTCAGGGACATGGGGGCCCCTCTCTAACATACCAACAAATTTGGAATCATAAAACGGACTTGCTCAAACACTCGGAATGCCTGAGATAATATTAAAACTAAGAATCATAATCCAAAACCAATTGAATCAAATTTTACGTGAAAGGCTTAAATGACATTACAAAACTATTTCTGGTCTCAGAATTCCAATTGGAACTCGATAACACCAAAACCCGGTCCAAACTAAATTTAAAGAACTTCTAAAATCTTTAAAGAACCAACTTTCGCTATTAAGTGCCAAAACACTCCCGAATCATCCAAAACCTAATACAAACATATATCCTGTCTGAAATCATCATACCAACCTAGTGGAACCGTCAAATCCCGATTCTGAGATCGTTTACTCAATCTACTGACCGAAGTCAAACTTGACGTTTTTGGCCAACCTTAAAGAACCAAGTATTTCGATTTCAACCCGAACCATTTCAAATACCTAACTATCTATCTCTTCAAGTCTTAGAATAGTAAAATCATGTATATAAAGTCTTATTTAGGAGAAAAGGATTTTAGGAAGCAAAACAATTGGTCAGGTTGTTACATGTAATCTAGTTTGACAGGCTTATAAGTTAGCCAAACACATTCTTAAGCAAACCCTTATAAGATTTTTATCCTGTGGTGGATTTAGAATTTATGGTTCTTGGGTGCTTTAATTTTTTGATATAAAGTTACTACACATATATAAGTATACAACTATTTTAATACGAAAATAAAAAAAAAGTTAACGAGAGAATTCATATTTAATATTATGGGCGTAGTGAATCTCTTCTAAGAATGCAATTGGCTAAATGAAAAAAGATTTTTTTTCTTTGTTATAGAGTTAGGTGAGGCAAAAATAAAAATAAATAGCTAAAAACAAAGGTTGTAAAACTAAATTTAAAAAAAAGTAATACTGGGTTAATAAAGTGTGCTTGAAAAATAAAAAAGAAGACCTAATTAATTGAGAAAATATTCTTTTTAAAAAGAAAAAGAAAGAAAGTAACTTGAATATAAGAAAAGATATAGTTAGCCTGGTTAAAAGTAACTTTTCTTCTCTCTAAGTCTCGACGCAGGTTAACGTGGAAGCTAACATATGCCGGAAGCCATGGGAGGGAGGGGGAGGCTTAAACGAAATTAGCAAAAAATTGCAACGGAGGAACATCGTTCGTTAGCAACCAGAAACGCAATCTTAGAGTTGTTTGTTTCTCCAAAAGAGATACGTATTGAAGAACTAGAGGGAAGATCTAATACAAGGAACCTGCAAGATGGGGAAGCTAATGAGGAAGGAGATCTAGCTCTATCTAAGGGGAAAATGAAAGAGGGGATGTGTACGCCAGCTCCAATAGCAAGTAAAGCTAGAGGAGATGAGGTGGGAAGCAAGTAATAAATTATTGAAAAGTAATTTGATGGAACAGTACCATGCAACTATGGTACTATAGAGAAAGCAAAAGAAGATGGCACGCATGAGGAATCTAGGGCTAATACTTGGGCAAATATGGTGGGGGAAACAAATTGGCCATGGAGGGTATGAACCTTCAATATACTGCCCAATTGTGCAAAATGTAGATTGAAGCTGAGGACATAGAGCATGAGACAGAGAAATGGGAGAAATGCTATTGTCATATATGTGATAGGGGAGTCCCCAAGTATAGGAGCTATGGACAGATTTGTGAAGAAGCAAGTACCAGCCAAGTTAGATGCCAAGGAGACCAGGGGTATTTACACCATCCTTATTTTATACCAGTATGAGTGTAATTACTTGGAATGTTAGGGGGTTAAATAAAGTTTACAAGCAGAAAGAAGTAAAGGAGTTCATTAGAGGAAACAGTAAAGCTGTTATAGCGTTAGTAGAACATAGGGTCAAAGACATAAAAGGACACATAAATAATCAAAATAATGGCTCCAGGTTGGGAATGGAATTCAAATGCAAGAATAGGACAGAAAGGAAGAATATGGGTATTGTAGGATCCTAGAATTTACATTTTTGATCTTAATGATAGGGATGAACATATTATTCATGGATATATTAGAATGAAACGAAAACCATTCAGCTTTGGTTTCACACTGGTATATGGACTTCATACCATCAATGACAGAAGAACATTGTGGCAAAAGTTGAGACAGATCAATAGCACTCAACAAGAACCTTGGATTGCAATGGGGGACTACAATGGTGTACTACAGGTAACAGATAGGCAACATGGGACTAAACTGCAAGATATAGAAATAAAAAATTTCAAGGATTATATGATGGACACAGGAATGAATGAATTGCAGTTTGTGGGAAGGGACTATACTTGGACTAATCGTCACACTTATAGCAAGATAGATAGGGGACTGGTAAATACAGATTAGATGATGACCATGCCTAGCTTGAGAATACAGGTTTTAGAGCCACTACTATTAGACCATTGATAATCACACAGTTGCAAACAAAGAAAATAGGCCTTATAGATTCCTAAACTGCATAGCTGATCATCCTCTCTTTTTCCAAAAAGTTGATATGGCTTGGAAGGAAAGGAAGGAACTTGGAAAGATGGAAACAATACGATAGAAACTAAAGAAGACTAAGGAGATTATCAAGGAGATAAACATTAACCACTATAAGGGGATTGAAGACAAAATCAAAAAGACAAGAGATGAGTTGCAAACAATTCAGGAGGATTTGAGCAACACAATGCTAGACGCTGAGCTAATTGGAAAGGAGAAAGAGTTGAAACAAAAGTTGGAAAAGTGGATGATGATAGAGGAGAGAAGTGGCTGAAGTTGAAAGACTGAAACTCAAGATACTTTTTGCTCAAATGAAACACATGAATAATACTAATGGGATCCAGATGTTAATTGATGATATGGGTAAGCAACGAGTACTTGATGAATAAATAGAGGTAGAAGTCCTTACCTATTACAGAAAACTCCTAGGATCTAAAGCTGAATCCATTCCAGCTATCAACCCCAATGTATCCAGAATGGGAACAATACTAAGCAGAGAACAACAAATGAACCTTATAAGCAGGTAACCAAGGAAGAAATAGAGGAGGCCCTGAAAGATATATGTGACATGAAGGCTCTGGGTTATGATGGCTTTAATCCAGTATTCTTCAAAAAAGCATGGGGTACTATAGGGGGTAGGGTTACTCAGGCAGTCGAGGAGTTCTTTGATACTGCATAAATGTATAGACCAGTGAACTGTACTGCTATTACTCTTATTCCTAATGTTAAGAATCCTACAAGTATGAAAGAGTTCAGACTAATCTCATGCTGCACAGTTGTTTATAAGATGATTTCTAAAGTACTAACTAGAAGGCTGCAGGGTGTAATGGATAACTTGGTAGATAACACTCAGGCTGCATTTGTACCCGGGAGAGCTATCACAGATAATATTATTTTGAGTCATGAGCTGGTTAAAGGATATGGAAGAAAAGGTATATCCCCTAGATGTATGATGAAGTTAGATATGCAGAAAGCTTATGACTCAATTGAGTGGGAGTTTATGGAAAAAATGCTATATGCTTTAGCATTCCCAATAAAGTTTGTAAGATGGATAATGAGCTGCATAGGAACAGTCATATATACTGTACTGATTAATGGAGTCCAAACAAAATCTTTTGAAGCAAGAAGAGGATTGAGTCAAGGAGTTCCACTGTCTCCCCATCTATTTGTGCTTGCCATGGAGTACCTGACAAGGAGGCTGAAAATGCTCAATAACAATCCAGATTTTAATTACCACCCCAAGTGCGCAAAGATGCAAATCTTGCAACTTGGATTTGCTTATGACCTTTTAAATTTTTGCAGGGGAGATTTGAAGTCAGTCCAACTACTATATGATGGATTTCAAGAGTTATCACAAGCATATGTATTGAAGATAAATAAAAACAAAAGTTCCTTATACTGTTGAGGGATTATACAAGAAGATCAAGGGAAGATGCTAAACTTCCCGGGAATACAAAAGGGAGAATTACCCGTGAGATATCTAGGAGTCCCATTGTGCACCAGGAGAATCAATATAGCACAATGCCAGCCTTTGGTAGAGAAGATAGTAGGCAGAATAACATCCTGGATAACAAGATTCTTATCCTATGCTGGAAGAGTCCAGCTCATTAAAAGTCTCCTATTCTCAGTTCAGACTTACATGGCACAGATTTTTGTGCTGCCAAAGAAGACCACAAAGTTAATAGAGGCAATCTGCAGAACCTTCCTATGGACAGGGGAGAGCAATGTAACTAAAAAGGCCCTTCTAGCATGGGATATGATGTGTATGCCTAAGAAATTAGGAGGCTTTAACATAGTTGATATATCACTATCGAATAAAGCAGTTGTCTGTAAACATTACTGGGACCTGTGCAGAGAAAATAACAAATTGTGGATCTAATGGATTCACAGCTACTACATCAAAGAAAAAGAAGTATGGGGTACCAAAATGAAGCGAGCATCATGGATGATTGGGAGATACTTAAAGCTCATGAGACACTAGTGAAGGCTGGTTTCAACCATAAGGAAATAAGGAGAACTCAGAAATGCAGCATCAAAACTATATACCACAGAATGCATGGAACATTTGATAAGGTGACATGGAAAAGATAATATGTCAGAACTTAGGTTTCCCACGTTGGACCTTCATGCTAACATTGGCAGCTCATGGTAAACTGTACACGAGGGATAGACTACATAAGTAGGGCATGCATGTAGAAGAAGAATGTGTACTCCATAGAACTGAAAAGTAGAGCATCCAACACTTGTTCTTTGAGTGTCAATATTCTAAATTACTATGGAGCAGGATACTAGCTTGGCAAGGAATGAATAGAGGAGCTTTAGGATGGGGGCAAGAACTTGCAAGGGCAGGTAAACATAACCAGGAAGAAAACTCCAAAGGCTGAACTTTTCAAAATGGCCTTAGCTGCAATAGTGTACTACATATGGCAGGAACGAAATGTGAGAATCTTTCAGGCAAAATTGAGGGGATGGGAACGAGTGTGTATGAAGATCACCCCAAGAGTCACATTGCTAAAGTCACAAATATATAGAAGATAGGATGAATAGTCTTAATTTGTACCCTTGTAGTAGATAAATGTATATACTTAGATAAAGGAGGAATGGGGGCATAGGAGAGTAGGATGGAATGTATGGGTGTGAATTATCTTGTATATATTTCCATGGTAAATAGAATGCTTCAATTACCAAAAAAATGCATTGCTATGGTACTTCCGCCCTTTAACATCACTAAGCTCCAACATCCTTCTTAACCAAATCACCAACCAACATTTTAGGTATCTAGATACTTTCTGACTTTTTATATCCATTTCTTTAAATTTTTTATGGAATTATACCTACCCAAGGTAAGATTAATGGGTATTTAAGCACCAAAAAATTATATATAGATATGCCCTTATTTTTATCAACACTAGGTAAACCTGTGGAGGTTTTTGGAGTTTAAGACAAATTGCTGGATCTAGTTTGCGATTTCAACAAAATTTAATGGTTGAAGATTGACACTACTAGAACACTGTCAAAAAATGTAAAACAAAATGGACGGAAATCGGTCGGAATTAAATAAAATCCGACCGACTTCAATTTGTTTATAAAAAATAATGATTGCTAATTCGAGGCAACTACAGATGGTCGATATTTTTGACCAAATTCGGTCAGTAATTTTCAACGCACTTTGATCAAATAATTTGACACAAACTAAATTTACAAACCGGATTTGGTCAGTATTCTTGAAAATAATTTTTAAATATTTTCAAATTATCCACCGATATCAGTTGGAATCTTAATTATTATTTTCTTTTAAAGTTATTTATTTTTGACAGAACTCGATCGGTGTTATTAAAATATTTAAATTTTAAAATCAAAATTCGACCGAAGTCTGTCGATATTATTAAATTATTTTTAAAAATAATTTTTTTTGACAAAAGTCGGTTGATATTATTAAAATTTTTAAAATTTAAAATAAACAGTTCCAAAAAGTTGGTCGGTAAATTTAATTTATGGAAAATTCAATTAAGCATTTCCGACCGACTTCGGGTCGGTGGGAAGTCGGTTTCTAGGTAAGTTTTTGACAGAATAAAGCTAATTTACATCTACATCATCTTCCAACAACCAATCACCTATTCAACTAATAATAACAACTATCAAAACAACAATAACAACTATCAAAACTATATTAACAATGTTTGTAGAGTTTCAAAATATTCAACATCAAAACGTTTCACAAGTTAAAAGTTCAAACATCATTTAATGAGTATTTTATACTACATCATCTTCATCTCCACTAGTATAAGCTTCATCATCGGCATGGTTAGAAGGATAACGACAAGAAAGATTAGCATGTGGGAAAACTCAAGAGACCGTAAAATCGGAAAAGCACCACCTGCAAGAAGATTGATCAGCTGACCTTGAAGGATATTAAATTGTCCGTCCCTCTTTTCTAGATGACCTTGAAGGGTATCAAATTTTTTATCTTTGTTTTTTCCTCTAGCCTTTGCCTCTTCAAGCTCTGCTGACAGCTTTGCGATCATTTTCTCCATAGCCGAGAGAGTTGACCTATCAAGTGCCTCACCCTCGGCGGAAGTCTCTATACCTTGTAATCCAGCCTTGTAGCATCGAAATTATCTCTCTAGAAGGCCGTCTTCTATCCCTTATTTATTACCCCCGACAACATATAACCCTATCTTATGCTCTTCTTCATCTGAAATGGAAGGTCGCTTGCCTTGCTCATTCGGTGGCAAGCTTTGAGTGTAATTTTCCATAGTAGTCTTGTAGCGATCAATTATTTAGAAGATAGACAATTATTAACTATATAATATTATAAATATTAATTTTAAGTTGTAGTAGTTATGAAACTTACATATGTAGTCTCCGCTCGATCCTCGACACATCTAGTTGGATATGCCGGTGCCTTCATCTTCCGATGTCAGTCTCCGTAAAGAAATCATCATGATTCATCTTCCTTACATATTTATTTTCCTACAAATATAACAAAACATGATAACTAAATTAATATATATAAATATACTTTGACAAAAATAGATTTAAATATTTTAAGGAATTACCAGTAGTCTCCTTGTAGTCCCAGTGCTTCTTGCACCCACACAGTGCAAGGAGCCACCCTTCTCAGATACTCAGGCCTTTTTGCTCTATTCACTCTTCTTCTTGAATTTCTCAGTGGCCTACTGCTTCAGCAGATCCTTCCACAAATGCGGTAGAACCCATGAAGGCTTCTTGCTCTTCTTCCAAACAGAACAGAAGGAATAGATAGTCGCTTATGGCATTTGCACTCAAAATTTGCAAAAATGGCACTGTTATGCCGGTTCTCCTGGACATAATCAGTTTGCAAATGAAGTATGTAACGTCCGATGAAAATATTGTTATTATAATGCTTAAATAGATAAGAATTGTATTAAAATATTAAATTGGTTGAAAATTTGCTCCACGAGCTCCGATGAAAATTTACTCCATGTTGCATAGGGTGCATCATACTACTATCTAAGAGATTCAGTGATTATCTTTATAGTCTGATGGCTAAGTATAAACCTGCAATAGAACAAATACATTAAATAAACAAGACTAGCTATTATAATTCAGCAAGAACAGATAAGTAATAAATAAATCCACTCATTGCCCCTAGGCCTTATGATCATCCTATGATAACGATCATACCATACTTCCTATGGATTATCTTCCTCCGGTGAATATAAAGCATGTGTAAAAGGGGAGGCATCTAGCTCAACGCTACTAACTTGAACGCAAAGTCTATAAATGCTAGGAGACGAATTCCGAGGAGAGGGAAACGGGGTTGATTAAAAATATGGTTGTGATCCAGACACCTACTATGATTTGGGTGGTTGAAATCTCTAGGGATGTGATCCATTTGGTGGTGAATCAAATGGAGTAGATGACGGGTGTACAACCATATAGCCCTGTGACTGCTGACTTAGTGTACTCATGTAACTATATGCCGGATCATGTGGATAAAGCTAGGTATAGCCATGTGGTGGAGAATGGTAAGAATGCTTCTATGAGGGCCCTGAGTAGATGGATGTGGTGGAAAAGATGTGTGCCTAGATGATTTTTGCCGACCATCAGCAATGGAAGGATGCAAGTGTAGAGTGAAAGGAAGCAAAGGTGTAGCACTATCCTCATGATCAATAGGCCTTTTATCCTTCCTAGACATACCTCGACCCCTACCGGTCATTTGCATAAATCAAAAAAATGTTAAATTGAGAATATAAATCTATTTAATTTGAGATCGCTTGAAAAAACTAACATGCTAGTCGTCTGCGAAATATCATTCCTCGTCCGAAAATTCTTCCTCTTCACTTATTTCATTTTCATCAGGTGATTCTTCATCCCTATTTTCTATGATTGTTATTTCCTCTATATTAACTTCTTCTAATATGATTTGAGGATGCTCCGAGTAGTTTCCTAACTGATCATCCACCATTTGGTTAACACTTGATGTATCATTTTGGTAAGCAACATCCAGCACATTCTCAACTTTCATCCTACCAAAAGGCTTAATTTTGCTTACAACCAACCAATCAACGGTATCCCACCGCAACAGATATGGAGTATAATACACTTGCCTAATATTTTATGCAATTATAAAAGGATTATAGAAATCGTACTCCCTCTTTTTATTAACCTCAATTATGTTGTACTGCGAGTGTACATTTGTACTTCTTCTAGGTGTTGATTCAAACCACTTGCATTGAAAAAGTATGATCTTCTTGTTTTGCCAACGTGGACATGTTAATTCAAAAATTGTTTTGATCACACCATTATAATCATTTTACCCATCTTGGTTGCCTTCACCACCTTTATCACATACCCCGATGTTATTGCTTTTTATATACTTGGAGCATTCCTTAGTGTGAAGTTTGTAAACATTTACAAAATACTTAGACTTAGTTGTAACTGTAGGTGCAGGTCCCCCAAATATATCTTTCAAAATTTGATTAACATCGTTGTTTGGATTATTGACCTTCATGTAGTGTTAAAAAAAATCACAAGTGAGCAAGAATATTCAGAAGGGACCATTTATATATATTCACATGTGAGAGAGTATGTAAGATGAACTTATACACTCTTTAAATCATGTCTCAAAAGTAGAATATACAGCATCATGGTCAAATTGACTCACAAAGTCATTGAGTGGCACATTGAAAATTTTGTTAGTTGCATCAACCTAATTAAATAATAGTCCATGTAAATTAATCTTACGACAATACATACATAAGAAAGGGTTTGAACTTCCGGACAATTTAGTAACACATGATTTTAAGCTGATTTATACTCCATATTACTTAGGCCCCTTTTTGATCATTCCTTAGAACATTGGCTTGGTTGATTGAATATGGGCGTTGGTGGATATAATGGATCATTATCAATCACTACAGTCTATCGATTGGGCCTATTTCTAGCATATGGCGCATGACTGTCAAAGGAGTAAGAACAAAAACGGGCAGTTTTCTTTGCAAGATAGGCTTCACATGTGGTCCTTCAATCATATTCCTCTGTTTAACAAATTGTTTACACTTGTCGATAGTCCTACACATTATCATATTAGACGATTTTTTAAATAAAATAACAAGAATGAATTAAGGTTTGATCATTACCTCTCGAATGGATACATCCACCTTCATTGAACCGGCCCTCAAAGTCACGCCTCGTGTAAAAGGTTAATTTGAATGTGTTATATCACATCAAAGAAACCACATGGAAAAATCCTTTCTAGCTTATTACTGATTACAGGAATGTTTTGATTCATTTGAAATAGGTTTTCCTTCCTTAATATGGTAGAACATAAGTCGTTGAAGAATGAAATTATCTTTGTGATGGTTTCCAGATATTTTTGGCAAACCACAAAATACAATAGGGATTAAAGTTTTCATGAAGATATGACAGTCATGACTTCTCATATGCGTCAGCTTTCCCTCAACCATATAAGCACGGTTTCCCAAATTCAAAGCATAGACCTCTAGGCATTTATATGTTTGTAACCTGCTCACAAATGTGTCGTCTTTGTTTCAAAGTAAATATGTAGCTGGCCCTGGGCATGAACACCTTACCATAGTTCACAGACTATAAATGTAATTCAGGTTACCTATAATATTCTTGTAAGTCTATTCTAGCCTTCGGGTTATCTTTTGTTTTATCATCCATTGACATCAACACTGTGTCAGGGAAGATTATCCTTCTAATATGGAAACTCCCAAAAAATATTCTATTTTGTCTTGTAATAAGTAACACCATATCCAAAAAATCTAAAAGGTAGGGCCTCGGTAACTTTATTAAAATTCTAGACCCTCTACCAAATTTCCTCACTGGAAAATATTAGAGGTGGCAAATCATGTTCATCTGTATTATTTTGAAATGCATTTTTCATCCTTCTGAACTCCTTATCAACTGGCAAGAATTGGTGATGACAATCAAACCACGACTGCTTTTGGCCATGTCTTAAAGTGAACGCTTTACCATTTTTTATGAAGTAAGGACATGTTAACTTTCCAACAGTCATCCACCCAGACAATATTCCATACGCAAAAAAATCATTAGTGGTCCACAGTAAATTAGCATGCAAATTGAAATTTTGCTTAGTTGATATGTCATATGTTTCAACTCTATCATGCCACAACTGTTTTAGCTCGTCAATCATAGGTTACAAATATACATCAATCAAACTCTTTGGATAGCCGGGATGGAGAATAACACAATTTAAAAAATATATGGACTAGTCATACACATTTCAGGTGAAAAAATATACGGCATAATGAAATGAGATTTTTCACATATTTTACAACCTTATAAATCTCGCATCACCTTTATAATACAATATTAAACCATATTCACGATAGTAAATTCTCATAGACGAGAGTCCTAATTTAGAAACCAATCTTTTTGCCTTATAGAAATCTTCAGGTATGTTGAAAGTTGGGTCAACTAGTTCACCCATAAGGCCAATGAAAGAATCTATTCCCGCTTGAGAAATATTGGTATTTGATTTGATACTGAATAATCTAACTGTAACAGACAACTGAGAATGCATATTCCTTTCACGTAGTGGATAACTAGCGGCCTCAAACTGTTCATAAAAATATTTTTCCTCTTCATTAGGAACTTTTTCAACACTTTCATAGGGTTCAAATTCAAAGTGCATCCCAAAAGTATCTACAACCATTTCATGGTGTTTACGATGTTGAACATTATTCCCTATCGACCTACTACTTTCACCAATAATTACATAATGAAATACATCATCACTACCATCAACCTCTCCATGACTAGTCCACACAAAATAATTATCCATAAATAATTTTTTATAAAGATGAGTCTTAATATCCTCCGATCCAAAAAAATACAAACACATGCACCTCACACTAGGATACCTAATCCTCTCTAAAAAATCGACGATTAGGATTGTTCCTATTATACATCCAACTACAATATTCCATCTACGCAAAAAATAAATAAAATTGCTGGTATATTAATTGAGTATTCAAATTAATTTATAGTTTAAGTTACATAATAAATAATTTAAGTGTATTAATTGCATAACTAATTGATATTGTCGTTACAAATTATTTTATACATTAGATATTTTAAGGGCATAAATTTGAGTTTTATTAATGCATAATCAATGTAATTCAAACCATAAAACTAAGAGCAGTAGGTTCATAATTTAAGGTCCCCTATGCCCTAGTTTATATAATTTATACACCATAAATTAAGTAGTAATATTAATAAAACAGACCACTATTAGTCCATAATCGATTAGAGTTACAATGTAATTAACTTTAATTACAATGTACTTATTCTAAATCTAATATAGTTCAAACAACAAAATTTAGAGCATCCAACTTCATAAAATAAGAGCACTAAACCCTAGTTTATGTAATTTATAAATCATAAATTAAATAGTTTAAATAATTTATACACCTTTATTAGTGTTTAACTAATTTTAGTTACAATATAGTTAACTTTAATTAAAATGTAACTTAAAAATCGTATTTAGTCACATAATGTGATGACCGAAAAGGGTTATCTTGTGTTTTAGAATCTAATACGGAGTTCTGAGACCTTTTAAAACCTCATCTTACTTCTCGATTTTTGCGCACAGTCCGAGCGCAATTTCGAAAAGCCTTATATGAAAATTTTAGAAAATAATAATTTTGACTTTAAAAGTGATTTTAGTTTACTTTGGTTATTTTTGAGTGAACGGACCCAGACCCATCATTCCAGAAGGTCCGTAGTAAAACATAGGATTTGAGCGTATACCTGGAATCGAATTCCGAGGTCTCTAGCTCGAGTAATGAATTTTTGTTAAAAACATATTAGACTGGAAATCTAAGGATTTAAAGAAATTGAATAATGTTTGATCTTGTTGGTATCTGCCCTGTATTTTAATTTCGGAGCCCGAAACAAGTTTAGTATAATATTTAAGTCATGTTTGTAAAAATTAGTAAGAAACGAGACTGATTTAACGTGATTCGGACGTCCGATTGTGAAAATAGGAATTTCAAATGTTCTTAAGGATTTCGTGTATTTTGGTATTAAATCCATAGTTTTAGATGTTATTTTAGAAATTTGATCGCACGAGCAATTTTGTATGATGTTTTAAGACTTGTGTGCATGATTGGGTTGGAGCCCCGGTGGCTCGGGTGCGTTTTGGATAGGCTACGAAGTGATTGACACTTAGTGAATATTGCTAGTGTGCTTCGGCTTGTTGTAGGTCTTAGACCTCTCAAATGCGAGGTCAAGGTTCGCATTTGCGACTGACTACTTATGAGGTCGCATTTTCGAGCTTCTCCTCGCAAATGCAAAGAGAAGCTAGGCTAGCCCATGTTCGCAATTGTAGAAAATCATTCTATTTATGATATGTGTGCTTTGGTTGTATTAGCATGATTTTCAGGTATAGGTTTTGATGAATGACAAACAATGAAGTCAAGTGTCGAACAAAGTTATTATATGACAAATAATCAAGATTGAATGCCGAGAAGCATATTGATGACGGAATTGCATAGACAAGCCAAAGACGAACTCAAAAGTTCAAGACCGAAGACCCAAGATGTAGGTCGTTAGGTAGAACAAATCTAAGAGCAACGTTTAAAGTTATCTCGTCTTTTGGCTCAACATAGGTCATCATAAATATGCATAAAATCATTTTATCAAATCATATTTCAAAAACTTCAAAAAAAAATGGTTTCAAACATTTTCATTTTAGCCAAAATGAATTTTAAACATGTCTTTCAAAGCTGGACAGAAATAATCGATTATGTTTATTTTGATAATCGATTATGTTAAGACAGTGTAAACCGTAATTTACAAAACAGCAAAATAATCGATTATCAGAAGTGCATAATCGATTATCTTGTATCCGTTGCCAAGTTTTTGAACGCTGTAACAAAATAATCGATTATGCATATCACAATAATCGATTATCCTGCATAAAATCAGCTTCGGATTTTGTAACGGTAAGCTGATAATCGACTATCCAAATCTGATAATCGATTATCTTGGCATAAAATCAGCATAATTGATTGCCAATTAAGCAACGGACATACAACTTATAACACCTATAAATAGAGGTCTTTTGAGCTGAATTGTAAAACACAACACCTCTCATTGTCCATATACATATTGATATCATTTGTGCATCATTATAGAGCTTTTGTTGAGCCATTTGAGAGACAACTTTGAGTTGTTCATAGAGCTAATATTGTATCTCTTTATCTACTCTTTTGAGAGAGTTATTGTTGTAAAAGAGAAAGGTGTTTGACAAGACCATATCTTCTCATTGATTGTCGGGTTTGCCAAGTACCCTCAATCTTAGTGTGTGAAGTCTTGTGGTGCGGTATCCACGAGCAAGGTGAAGTCTTGAGGTGCGGTATCCTCGAGCAAGTTGAAGTCTTGTAGAGTGTACATCTACGAGCAAGTGTAACGGTTTGTTAGGCACCCATAAGCTTAACGGAGTTAGTGGAATCTCGAGAGAGTCTCTCGGGGACTGGACTAACCACACGTTGTGGTGAACCAGGATAAATTCGGTGTGCTCTTTCCATACTATTTTAATTACCGCATTTACTTTACTCCTGAAATTTTTAATTCCGCAATATTTATCAATATTCTCGTGCCGCACTATTCACCCCCCCTCTGTGATGGGCATAAATCCTAATAATTGGTATCATAGCCTAACTCTCTAAAAGCCTTAACCGGTTGAGAGAACGATCTATATATTTGTTGAGAATGTTGTACGCAGGAATGATGAGCGAAGGACACTCTACCATTGAGCCTCCACTATTTGATGGAACAAATTATACATACTGGAAAGAGCGGATGAGAATCTTCATCCAATCAAATAACTTTCGCTTGTGGCAAATCATTAAAAACGGTATGCCGACAAAGAAAGTTGGGGAAGCCATGGTTCCGAAGGAGGAGAATGAATACAACGCCAAGGCCATAAATATGTTATATTGTGCGGTGAATCCGGATGACTATCGGAAGATTTCCTATTGCACAACCGCCAAAGAAATGTGGGATAAACTTGAAGCCATCTATGAAGGTACGCCTCAAGTCCAAAAGCGCGTGACATGGGACTCGGACAGCTCGTGTGATGAAACGACTGCCCTATGCTTCATGGCCGATGAAGAAGAAGAGGTAAGCACTTCTAATTCTTACTCTTTTGAAGAATTACAAGAAGCTTTTAAAGAACTATTTGGTGAATTGAAAAAGACTTCAAAAATCGCCAAAGAGGCCACGGCTAAAATTAAAGTTTTAGAAGAAGAAAATAATTTTTTTTTGAAAAATGATAATATTGGTCTTAAAAATAAAATTAAGGCGATGAATGAAACTTCTTCAATTGATCAAAGTTCTAATTGTTCATCTTGTAATTCTTTGAAATTAGAGAACATAGAACTTAGGAGCACACTAGAAAAACGTAGTGTAGAAGTTCCTAAAGCTGTTGAAGAAACTAAGAAGAAAAAGACTAGGAAAAATAAAAGGCGTAAAAAGAAGAAGAATAATGTTAGAAAGAATGATAGAAACAATATTGGTCAACCTAGAAATAATTCTAGGGTCTTCATTAATGAGCCTAGAAATAATTATTTTAGGCCACCTAGAAATGATTCTAGGATTTTTATTAATGAGCCTAGAAATAATCATTTTAGGCCACCTAAAAATGATTCTAAGATTTTTGTTAATGAGCCTAGAAATAATCATTTTAGGCCACCTAGAAATAACTCTAGGAATTTCAACGCTTCTAGGAATAACGATTTTAGATCACCTAGAACGTTTTTGGCTCAACCAAGACATATGCACAACCCGAATATTATATGTCATTATTGCAACCGGGTAGGACACATAGCACCCGTATGTTTTGCAAAACATAGAGATTTATCTTTTGATTATGATTATTACTTGCCTAACCCCCAAAAACCCAAAAGCAGTTGGGTACCGAAAACCTATTTTTAGGTACGTTTGCAGGTGTGCTTAAAGACTACAATATCGTAGTAGATGCACCAAGCACGAAACATTATTGCATCGAGGGGGAATTTCGGTTAGTTATCACATTTTTGATAAAAACGTAATAGTTGATATGTGTTAACAATTAGTATATCTTTGATAACAATTGGTATTAATTATTTTTGTTGATTCATGTTTTGATAACTTGTATTTTGAATAACAATTGGTATCAAAATTAATGATTGATTCATGTTTTGATGAATATTATTTTAATTTAATTAACAGTTGGTATATTCTGAAAAATAAATGATTCATGTTTTTTTAATACAACTATTGTTGTGTTAAAAATTAACAGTTGATATATGATTTGCTAAAAATAACCATTATTATGGTTGATATGTTTTTACTAACATTTGGTATTATTTTATGTTGGTATGATTTTTAATCGTCAATATATATTCCTCATTATATTTTCTATTTTTATTCTTGACACTAACAATTGGTATACCCAAAAGGGGGAAGTGTCGAAAGGGGAAAAGTAGCCTTTGTATACTCCTTTTTGCTAATGCCAAAATGGGGAAGAAATTAGGCGATATGCATCAAATAAGGGGGAATGAATCGACGTTATAGCATGCCTTATTTGAGGGGGAATTGTTTGCATGAATTGTATGTTGAGATATAGCATGAATTTAGGGGGAATCCGATATGCATATCTCCTGTTGTTTGTCATTATCAAAAAGGGCAAAATTGTAGAAAATCATTCTATCTATAATATGTGTGCTTTGGTTGTATTAGCATGATTTTCAGGTATAGGTTTTGATGAATGACAAACAATGAAGTCAAGTGTCGAACAAAGTTATTATATGACAAATAATCAAGATTGAATGCCGAGAAGCATATTGATGACGGAATTGCATAGACAAGCCAAAGACGAGCTCAAAAGTTCAAGACCGAAGACCCAAGATGTAGGTCGTTAGGTAGAACAAATCTAAGAGCAACGTTTAAAGTTATCTCGTCTTTTGGCTCAACATAGGTCATCATAAATATGCATAAAATCATTTTATCAAATCATATTTCAAAAACTTCAAAAAAAATGGTTTCAAACATTTTCATTTTAGCCAAAATGAATTTTAAACATGTCTTTCAAAGCTGGACAGAAATAATCGATTATGTTTAATTTGATAATCGATTATGTTAAGACAGTGTAAACCGGAATTTACAAAACAGCAAAATAATCGATTATCAGAAGTGCATAATCGATTATCTTGTATCCGTTGCCAAGTATTTGAACGCTGTAACAAAATAATCGATTATGGATATCACAATAATCGATTATCCTGCATAAAATCAGCTTCCGATTTTGTAACGGTAAGATGATAATCGATTATCCAAATCTGATAATCGATTATCTTGTTATAAAATCAGCATAATTGATTGCCAATTAAGCAATGGACATACAACTTATAACACCTATAAATAGAGGTCTTTTGAGCTGAATTGTAAAACACAACATCTCTCATTGTTCATATACATATTGATATCATGTGTACATCATTATAGAGCTTTTGTTGAGCCATTTGAGAGACAACTTTGAGTTGTTCATAGAGATAATATTGTATCTCTTTATCTTCTCTTTTGAGAGAGTTATTGTTGTAAAAGAGAAAGGTGTTTGAGAAGACCATATCTTCTCATTGATTGTCGGGTTTGCTAAGTACCCTCAATCTTAGTGTGTGAAGTCTTGTGGTGCGGTATCCACGAGCAAGGTGAAGTCTTGAGGTGCGGTATCCTCGAGCAAGTTGAAGTCTTGTAGAGTGTACATCTACGAGCAAGTGTAACGGTTTGTTAGGCACCCGTATGCTTAACGAAGTTAGTGGAATCTCGAGAGAGTCTCTCGGGGACTGGACTAACCACACGTTGTGGTGAACCAGGATAAATTCGGTGTGCTCTTTCCTTACTATTTTAATTACCGCATTTACTTTACTCCTGCAATTTTTAATTCCGCAATATTTATCAATATTCTCGTGCCGCAGTATTCACCCCCCTCTAGTGACGGGCATAAATCCTAACAGCAATTGCTAATAGCCCTTCGCATTTGCGAAGTGAGTCTAGGGAGGGACCTTCATATTTGCAGCCAAATAGATCGCATTTACAACAGCGCCAGAAATGCAACAGGTTTGCATTTGCGAGCATCGCAAATGCAAAGCTCTGGCGGCAAATATGACACTTGCAGCTAATAAGTTCTAGACTTAGACGAAATTTTTCATTCATTCTCCCATTATTCAAAACCCAAACTTCAAGAGGCGATTTTCCAAAGGCTAGGTCTTCCCCAAATCATAGGAAAATGATTCATAACTCATTTATTTCAGTCTATTACATCTTTTTACAAGATTTCATCTAAACCTGTCTAACGGGCCGGCCAGTCCGGTCCGGGCAAAATTTTTTTCCGAGCCGGGACAGGCCGGGTTGCACAGTAACGGGTTCATAGCGGGCTGGGTTAGTTCGGGTAAAAATTGAACCATACGTGTTACGGGTTGAGGGGGCCGGGCCGGGCCGGGTTTAGTATATTTTCACTTTTTTTGGAATTATGTATAGTATAACTACTAAGTTATTTAGTACTTTGTAATTATTGAACGAATACAAGTAAGATGGTAAAAAATTGCACTTATTGCAAGTGCTACTTTATTTCTTAATTTCAAATTGAAAAAGTAGAAAATGAAATGTTTACATTTTTTCTAACAAGTAAACTAGTAAATTCAAATGTTTTACATCGCCCTAGCAAGTTCATCATAATCAATATGAACCGATTGACCTTCTTCTGGCGTGTTAAATTCAGATGGGTTTCCATGGGTTAATATATCTCCATGATCCTCGTCTTCTGGGCTATCAACATCTTCCTTTCCTTGATTTCTTCATTCCGATCTAATCCAATCTCTGAAACATACTAAAACTTCCAAAGCATTGCTTCCCAATGGGTGGCGGGTGTCTCCAATTTGTTGTCTGTCTTGGCTAAATGCACTCTCCAATTCAACAGTAGAAATTGACACATTCAGCACGTCCCGAGCCATAGCGAAAAGAACAGGAAATTTCTTTTCATTTTCATGCCACCATCCCAACGGTGAAAATTCATTTGTGCGAGGCTCCTTTTGCTTTTGTAAGTAGAATTGAAGTTCATCAATATTCCTGCTACTGGTTTGAGTGTTAGAAAATATAGAAAAAATATTAAAACTATCAAGGACTTCTTCATCATCCACAGTAGCAGAACTGTTATATTGCATAGCGGGATTAACATTGTCAGAAGCACGAGAAGCATTATCTCATTCATTTGCATAATAATTATATAGTTGTTGTAAATATTAATTTAGCTTGTTCATAGAAAGACATAAATTTGGGGTTTCAGTTTCTCCAATCTCCATATAAGTATATAAAGCATTCATTAATTTGTGACAATCGGACATTTTAATAGAAGGATTTAAAACTGCACCAATTAAGTAAATCGGAGGAATTGGAAAGAATATTTTTTGAATTTTGCTTGCATTTTTCCAACAACATCCTTATATTTTTCTTTCTTCTTAAATTCAGATAGTAGAAAAGAAATTTCAGCTATATGTACTAAAGCCATAGTAACGGTGGGGTAATATGCGCCAGAAAACACAACAGTAGCAGTATGAAATTTATGTGAAAATTTAACAACATCATTAATGACCTCCCAAGTATCACTTGTTAACATACGCCTAGGATCAGTACAATGTGCATTAGCAACTTCAGTTATTGGAAATCTATATTTGTAGCAACAATATAAAAATATATATGTATAATTCCATCTAGTAACAATTGCGTCTGCATGAATCTAGGTGTAACGTTATACTGGATACACTTAGTCTTAAATTCTTTTATTGTAGATTGTCTATTATTTCCTTGAATAACACCAACTGCTCTTCTAACATGAGTAATCTCAACTGAAAATAAATCAAGGCCACTTTTAATAATTAAAATATAAACATGACATGCACACCTAACATGAAAAATATCATCAAGAGGTGGTTGCAAATGCAATTTTAAAATTGAAATTGCAGCACTATTGTTTGAAGCATTATCAAAAGACATACACAAAACTTTTTGGTTTAGATTATAGAATTCAACAACTTCAACAATAGTACTACTTATAAACATAGCAGTATGACTCTGATCTTCATCATATTTAAAAGCGATAATACGTTTTTGCATACAAGTATTATCATCTATCCAATGGCATGTAATTGTCAAATAATCATTTCCATTAACAACATGGCCAATATCAGAAGTTAGACATACTCTAGAAGGAAGGTGGCTAAATAAATAACGTATGTGCGTTTGATATTGTCCATGAAGTCTAAAGATATCTGCTCTGCAAGTACTTCTAGGGATACCTTTAAATAAAGGATTGTAAATCCTTTGAATATACATAATAAGATACGATGAAGAAGCAAAAAGAAAAAGGTAGACAACCCAAAGCAATCATTTTTGCTAATTCCTCACGATCCCTCATTTTATCACATTTTACTAGACCTCCAGTAGTAGGGTTAATAGTTGTTTGACTTCCATCCCCTTTATTGCCCCATTCTATGGGATAGTCAGATCTCATATTTCTACTAAGTGTCCAGTCCCCCATAAATTTCCTCCGGTCAAATGTTTAAAAGTTTCGTTACGAAGTTTGCACTTAACTCTATTAGTACCTTCTATTATTTAAAAATATTTTCATACAAGACTTCTTCTTTTATGATTAAAAGTCGGAGCCACTGGTGGTCTACTCCTTGTAGCACTAGCAACTCCAACTCCAATATTTCCACTAGAAGGTGTAGGTGGTATCTCATCTTCTATTCCAATTTCATTATCTTCTATTCCAAAATCTTCTTGTAATTATTCATAATCTATCTCTAAATTATCATTAGGCGTTGATTCAGAAACATGTGTTATTGGGTCATTACTATTACTACCGGAAGCTACAGGACTACCTCTTTTTTATTTCCACCCCTACCAGTAACGTTTCTACACGCTCTTTTAGCAGCACTAAACATATTGTTAAAATAAAAGTATAAGCTAAAATTAAATATGCAATTAAAATATTAAATAAGAGAAAGATTTGAAGGGAGTGCACCGAATTTGAAAATAAATTGAGCACTTGATTGCGCAATTCCGGTGTTACCACGAACAAACATCAACCAAGTATATTAACTTTAAAGTTCAAACTTCGAATTTCAATTTCCAATGACAATTTTCGGTAAATTAAACTCAAGAAAAGAGAGCCAAATAAAAATTATAAACTTAGAATATGAAATCTTGCAAATTGAAGGGAAGAGAGAAATTAAGAATTTGAGAATTGAGATTGAGATAAGAATTTTGAGTGAAGAAATGAAGAAGATGGGGAGGGTATTTATAGATTTTAAGAAGGTTTAATATTGTAAATTAATAAATACAAGAAAATAAACAAAAAATGGCCAATTTCGCAAAGAAATCCGTTGGCCAACGGATATAAAGCAATTTTGACCGTTGCCAACGGTTTCATAGGCCCCACAAAGTCAGAAATTTAAAATAAGAAAATTTCGTTGTACCGGGCAGGTTAAACCGGTACAGGCCACTGTTCATCCAGACCGGGCCGGTATGGTCCGGTTAAAGGATAAAAAAAACGGACCAACCCCTCCACCCACGAACCCAGCCCACCTGGCCCCTTAGTAACCGGGCCGGGCCGGTCCCGGTTTACACCGCTCTGGGCCGGTCCGGAACCGGTCCGACACGGCCCTTTAGACAAGTTTAATTTCATCCTAGAATGTTGGGTTTCTTATGGCGAAATTGGGCATTTTTGGGTAGAACATAGGAGTTTCAAAATTTGGGAATTTAGACCTCAAATTGAGGTCGGGTTCCAAAACCAATTGTATATGCGGGCTCAAGGGTGAATGGATAATCGAGTTTTTATCTGAACCTCGAGTTTTGACCAAGCGGGCCTGGGGTCAGTTTTTGACTTTTTGGGAAAAATGTTAGAAAACCTATAATTATATATTGGAACTGATTTCTTTAGCAATAATTAATGTTATTAACTTAACAATGACTAGATACGAGTTGTTCAGATGTGGAATGTAGATGAAAAGCGGTGATTGGGGCTTGATTTTGGCCGGAGAATCGAGGTAAGTATTGTGGTTAACCATAGCTTGAGGGATTAGGTGTTGTTGCCTTATTTTCTATGTGTTTGGTGGTTGAGTATGACGTATAAGTGATATGAGGAGTACATATACATTTTCATCGAGTAATAGCGTACGCGTGAGTCTTATTCTTGTGACTGTTGTAATCTTTATATGTACTATTCATGCTTAAATTGGTAATTCTTCATGTTAAACAAATCTTGTCATGTTTTTCATAGAATTAGATATTGGTTGAGTATTGACTCCAGTTGATATTTATATTGTGAAGTTAAATATTGAAACGAGGCTGGTTATTGATGATTCCCTTGCCGGGTTGCTATTGTTCTGTTGTTTGGGTGAGGAAGAGTGTAAAACACGACGGGTGATGCCGTGAAATGTATTGTGAGTGAGTGGTAATGCTTGAAGGGTGATGTCATGCTGTATTCTGTGAGTGATAATTCATGAAAGGTGATGTTGTGCCATGCATTGAGAGATTTAATGCATGAAGGGTGATGTCATGTCATGTCATGAGATAATTAATGCAAAAAGGGTGATGTCGTACCATTTCTACTATTTCTTATAGTGAGAATGAGAGTAAAAGCATGAAGGGTGATTCATGCACTTGTTTGCTATATTTTTACGTTCGATGGTACAAAGCATGATATTTATTGCAATCATTTACTGTACTATTTTCAGGATTTGATATTCCCCTCATCATGCTTTCCACTTGATGTTATTATCTATTAAATTTATTTGTTGTTGTTTTCTCGTATATGATGTAACTACACAGGTTCATGGAATTGGCATGTCCTAGCCTCGTCTCTACTTTTTCGAGGTTAGGCTCGGCTTTTACCAGTACATGGGGTCGGTTGTACTGATATTGCACTCTATACTTTCTATGCAGATTTTGGTACCGAACCTCGTTGATCATAGTTCAGCCGCTTCCTTCAGTCCATCAGAAGACCAATGGTAGATCTTCCAGCGTTCGCAGACCCTCGAGTCCCCTTCCATATATCCTAGTTTCCCTGTTTTCTTGTTTTTCGAGAAAAAATATATTTCCTTTAAACTAGTATTTGTAGTAATTCTTAGAAGTTCGTGGGTTGTGACACCAGATTTTAGAAGTCGTGTATTAGTATTTAGATTGTTAAAAATTTCTGCACTTTTTTACCTTGTTTTGGTTGAAATTATTATTATTTATTATTTTCGATAACACTTAGCAAATTAAATCTTTATATGTTGGCTTGCCTAGCATCCCAAAAGTTAGGCGCCTTCATGATCCCGACGGTGGAAACTTTGGGTCATAACAAGTTGGTATAAGAGCACTATGTTGCCTAAGTCTCACAATTCACAAACAAGCTAGGTAGAGTCTGAGGGATTGGTACAGAGACGTCTATGCTTATTCCTAGGAGGCCAGACAGTTTAGGAACAACTTCACTTCTATTCTTTTCTGTCGTGCAATTTGATTTCTCAATTCTATTCAAACTTTCTACTCTTGTTCTTTTGTAGATGGCGAGCACACGTACTACTTCATCAACTGATTAGCATCCAGAGACCCTAGTGGCAGCTCCTACGAGGGGAAGTGGTTGAGGCTAAGGCCATGCTAGAGCTCGAGGTAGGGGCAGGGCTCAGCCTAGAGCTCGAGCAGCAGCACCAGTAGTGAAGCCTCAGGTGGAGTTCGATGATGGGGTTCTAGCCTAGACCGTTCCGGCAGGGCCAGCTCTAATTCCCGGCGGTTTCATCTCTACTCCAGTACTCTAGGATTGTCTAGTGGCCCTTATTGAGAGAGTAGCTCATATTGGCACATTTCCTATAGCACTAGCCATCTCTCAGGCTAGGGGATGAGCCCAGACTCCCGCTACACACACTTTGGAGCAAACGGCTCCTCAATTTCAGACTCCAACAGCTCATCCAGTAGGAGTAGGCTTAGCTAGTTGTTACAGCTCAGGATGTTGGTGGATGTACTATGTCTTATGATGCTTTGCTGATATTGAACAATTCACCAAGCTTTCTCCAGTTCATTATATTGGGGCAGCTTCTAAGGACCCATAGGATTATCTTTACCACTGCCATGAGGATTTGCGGAACATGGGGATAGTGGAGACCAATGGGGTTAACTTTGCTATATTCCAGGTGATAGGGTTCGCTAAGAGATGGTGGAATGAATTTTTGTTGACTAGACTAGCTGGGTCGTCTGCCTTGACTTGGGACCAGTTCTCTAATCTATTTCTCGAGAAGTTCCTTCCTGTCACTTAGTGAGAGGACTATTGTAGGCGATTCGAGCATCTTCAGCAGGGTTCTATGACTGTCAGTCAGTACGAGACTAGGTTTGTTGATTTGGACCTTTATGATCTTCTAATACTCCCACCAAGATATAGAGAAGGTGATATGGTTTATCGAGGGACTCGCTCAGCCTATCATATTGCAGATGGCTTAGGAGACATGGAGTAAGATTTCTTTCCAGGATAAGGCTAACGTGGCCACGCGAGTAAAGACGGCTTTAGCTCAGGGGAGTGGTCAGGGCTCTGAGAAGAGGCCTCGGTATTCCAGTAGGTTTAGTGGTGCCTCGTCCAGAGGTAGGGTAATCCTTTTAGCTGAGGCCATCCTCTCATGCCATTTCATTCATCACTTCGGGCTTCTCACAGTTCTTCAGGTGGTCGTGACTCTCATATGCAATTTTTTGATCAGCTACTCTACAGTGCACCACCAGCTCCTATCAGTGTACTTCTTCTTCAGATTTTTCAGGGTGGTTACCCAGGCCGCCAGGGTCAGTTTTAGGGATAGCAATGTCAACATCCGAGGTATTGTTATACTTGTGACTATCCGAGGCACATTGCTAGGTATTTCCCTCGAGCATCGAGCAGTTCTCAGCATCAGGGTTCTTATGCCATTATTTCGGCATCAGGGTTTTCACTACCAGCTCAGTTTGGTAGAGGTAGGGGTCAGACAACTAAAGGTGGAGGTTGAGGTATTAGAGGTAGAGGTAATGCCATTAGAGGTAGAGGCCAGCCAGTAAGAGGCCGTCCTAGGGATTCAGTTTAGGGTGGCAGGGCCCAGTCCCAATGTTGTGCTTTCCTTGCCAGGCCTGAGGTTGAGGCATCCGATACTTTTATCACATGCACGGTTTCAATTTGTAGTAGCGATGCCTCAGTGTTATTTGACCCGGGATCTACTTATTCATGTGTATCATCTTACTTTGCTCCATATTTGATTGTGCCTCGTGATTCTTTGATTGCTTTAGTGTATGTGTCCACACTGGTGGGTGATTCTATTATTGCAAGTCGTTTCCATCACTTGTGTATGGTTATTACGGGGGTCTTGAGATCAACATAGATCTTTTACTTCCCGATATAGTTGACTTCGATGTTATTTTGGGATGGATTGGCTCTCACTTTATCATGATTTTATTGGACTGTCACGCAAAGACCATGATTAGCCTTGCCAGGGTTTCCTCGACTGGAGTGGAGAGGGACTCCTGGTCATTGTACTAGTAAACTTATTTCTTATATGAAGGCACGACATGTGGTCGAGAAGGGGTGTTTGGCTTATTTGTCTTATGTTCGTGATTTTAGTGCGGAGGTTCCTTCTATAGATTCCGTACCAGTTGTTCATGAGTTTCTAGAGGTATTTTCTACAGACATGCTGGGCATGCCACCTGACAGGGATATTGACTTTTGCATTGATTTGGCTCCGAGCACTCGTCCCATTTCTATTTCATCGTACCATATAGCCCTGCCAGATTTGAAAAAATTGAAGGAGTAGTAGCAAGACTTACTTGATAAGGGATTCATTAGGCCCAGTGTCTCACCTTGGGTGCACCAGTGTTGTTTGTAAATAAAAATTATAGATCGATGAGGATGTGCATAGATTATTGGCAGTTGAACAGTCACCATCAAGAACAAGTATCCACTGTGGAGGATCGATGACTTATTTGATCAGCTTCAGGGTGCAAAAGTGTTTTCAAAGATCGATTTGAGGTCTGGTTACCATCAGTTGAGGATTAGGGTGCCCGGTGTCCCTAAGACAGTTTTTTGGACTCGGTATGGGCAATATGAGTTTTTAGTGATGTCATTTGTGTTGACAAATTCCCTAGCAACATTTATGGATTTGATGAATCGAGTGTTCAAAACCTATTTGGATTCATTCATGATTGTTTCTATTGATGATATTTTGATCTACTTCCGCAGTCGAGATGAGCACGAGCAATATCTTCGGATCGTTCTTCAGACTTTGAGAGACAATCAGTTATATGCTAAGTTTTCGAAATATAAGTTTTGGTAGAGTGCAGTTGCATTCTTGGGTCACGTTGTATCACCAAAGGGTATTTAAGTGGATCATAAGAAGATTGAGGCAGTCAAGGACTATCCTAGGCCTACATTAGCTACAGAGATCTAGAGTTATTACCTGTCATTTATGGAGGGGTTTTCATACATTGCAATCCTGATGACCAGGTTTACCCAGAAGGGTGCCCCGTTCAGGTGGTCGGTCGAGTGTGAGGCAAGCTTTCAGAATCTCAAGACAGATTTGAATTCGGCATTGGTATTGGTGTTGCCCAAAGGTGCAGGGAAATATACAATATACTATGAAGTATCTTGTATTGAAATTGTTGCGGTATTGATGCATGGTGGTAAGGTTATTGCATATGCTTCGTAATAGTTGAAGATTCATGAGAAGAATTATCTATTTCACTACTTGGAGCTAGTAGCCATTGCTTTTGAGCTGAAGATTTTGAGGCATTATCTATATGGCATGTCGTGTGAGGTGTTCATGGATCATTAGAGTTTTCAGTACTTGTTCAAGCAAAAAGAGCTCAAATTGAGGCATAGAAGGTGGCTGGAGCTATTGAAAGACTATGATATCACCATCTTGTATCATCCTCGGAAGGCCAATGTGGTTTTCGATGCTTTGAGTAGGAAGTCAGCTAGTATGGGCAATCTCATGTATATTCTAGTCGGTTAGAGACCGCTTGCTTTAGATGTTTAGGCTTTGGCTAATCAGTCTGTGAGGTTGGATGTTTTTTAGCCCAGTCGTGCTCTAGCCTGTATAGTCGCTCGGTCTTCCCTATTTGAGCGTATCAGGGAGTTGTAGTATGATTATCTTTATTTGATTGTCCTTAGGGATTGAGTGTGGCACGAAGATGCCAAGCAGGTTACAATTGGAGATGATGGAGTTTTGAGTATGCATGGTCGTGTTTGTGTGCCTAATATGGATGAACTTCGTGAGTTGATTCTAGAGGACGCTTACAGTTCTCGATACTATATTCATCCATGTGCCACTAAGATGTATCAGGACTTGTGGAAGCATTATTGGTGGAGGAGGATGAAGAAAGATACTATTACACATGTAGCTCGGTGTTTGAATTGTTAGCAGGTAAAGTACAAGAAACAGAGACCTGGTGGTATGCTTCAGAAGATTGAGATTCCTGAGTGGAAGTGGGAGCATATCACTATAGACTTTGTTATTATACTCCCACGAACTCAGAGGAAGTTCAATGCAGTTTGGGTTATTGTGATAGACTAACCAAGTCAGTGCATTTCATTCTTGTGGCAATTTCATATTCTTCGGAGCGATTAGCAGTGATTTATATCCGTGAGATCGTTCGTTTCCATAGTGTTCCTATGTCTATCATTTCTGATCGAGGTACACACCTTACCTCGCATTTTTGGAGGGCAGTACAATGTGAGTTGGGTACGTGGGTCGAGTTGAGCACATCATTTTATCCTCATATGGACAGATAGTCCGTGCATACCATTCAGATTTTGGAGGATATGCTCTGCACCTGTGTTACTGACTTTGAAGGTTCTTGGGATCAGTTCTTGTCATTAGACGAATTTTCCTACAACAACAGTAATCAGTCGAGCATCTATATGGCTCCCTATGTGGCATTCTTTGGTAGATGGTGTCGATCACCAGTTGGATGGTTTTAGCAGGGAGAGGCTCGCTTATTGGGTACAGATTTAGTACAGGATGCCTTGGATAAAGTTAAGATCATTCAAGATAGACTTCGTACTGCTCAGTCCAGGCAAAAGAGTTATGTCGACCGTAAGGTTCGTGATGTGGCATTCATGGTCGGAGAAAGTGTGTTTCTCCGAGTGTCACCCATGAAGGGGATGATGCGGATTGGGAATAAGGGCAAGTTAAGCCCTAGGTTCATCGGACCTTTTGAGATCCTTGATCGAGTGGGAGAGGTTGCCTACGGGCTCACATTGTCACTGTGTTTATTAATAGTGCACCCAATATTTCATGTGTCTATGCTTCGGAAGTATCACGACGATCCACCCCACGTGTTAGATTTCGGCACTATCCAGCTAGACAAGAAGTTGACCTACAAAGAGGAGCCGGTGGCTATTATAGACCGGCAGGTTCGTCAGTTCAAATCGAAGAGTTATCCTTCAATTCGTGTGCAGTGAAGAGGTCAGCCTGTTGAGGCAGCTACCTAGGAGTCCGAGTCCGATATGCGAAGCAGATATCCCCATCTTTTCCCTAGCTCAGGTACTATTCTATGTCCTTTCGAGGATGAATGGTTGTTTTAGAGGTGGAGAATATGATGACCCAAAAGGGTAATCTTGTGTTTTAGAACCCCAATTCGAGGTTTTGAGGCCTTTCGATTTGTGTACGCAGCCCGGGCGCATTTTCGGAAAGCATTCATGTGAAAATTTGAGAAAATAATAATTTTTACCTTTAAAACTGATTTTAGATGACTTCGATCAATATTTTGATTGAATGGACCGGGCCCATATTTTCACGGTCCTGGAGGGTCAATAGTAAAATATGGGATTGAGTGTATGCCCTAAATCGAATTTCGAGGTCCCTAGCCCGAGTAATAATTTTTGTTAAAATTTATAAACTGGAAATATAAGGATTTAAAGAAATTGAATAATGTTTGATCTTGTTTGTATTGGACCCGTATTTTAATTTTGGAGCCTCGTATAGGTGTAATATATTTAAATTATGACTGTAAAATTTGGTAAGAAATAGGAATAATTTGGCGTGATTCGGACGTCCGATTGTGAAAATAGGAATTTCAAATGTTCTTAAGGATTGCCTATGTTTAGGTGTTAAATCCATGAGCAATTTCGTATGATGTTTTAAAACTAATGTTGTATTTTGGGCAAGGTCCGAGCTTAAATAGGCCTAACGGGCCTGGGCTTTGGCGGGCTGGATTCTAGCGGTCCCAGGCTAAATGGTCCCAAATGATGGAACCGGTCCATCGTGAGCCTAAGCCCACATGGTCCCGACCTAGATAGGCCGAGCCCATGGGCCTAAACAGACCTAAAAGGGGCTAAGTGGTCTGGGCTATGTATTATTTTTGTGTGTGTGTGTATATATATACATTATGTAGTATATATAGTATGTTATGTATATCTAATGCCTTATATAATATATATTCCTTTATATATTTTCTTGTAAATATATTATAGAATTGTAAGTTAACTCTTCTAAAGAGTCAAATTTAAACACAAAAATAAAATTGCAAAAAGATATTCAAGGGAATGACATATAAGTTTTAATATTACAACATTAAAAAAAATGCAATATCCTTTTTAGTCTTCCTCCCCCAATAGAAAGAGCACAACATGGTGCTAATACCACCGTTAAAAGGAAAAATAATAATGAAGATGTGCCAAAATACAAGTTACATATTAGTCTACGTATTATTTCTAACAAATTTCATAAATCCTTCAAGCTTCGGAGGAATTTTTATTGGTGGTGGTGGAAAAGAAACTTGTTCATCACCGCTCCGGGCAAAGCAGAATCCTCCGTAAGTTCCGCTATCATTTCTTCGTAAGCTTCGTCTATCTCTTATTGTGATTCAGCAAGTCCAAAATTTCTTCTTTTCGAATGGATCCAATCTCTGAAGAACACTGATTATTCCATTCTCTCCCTCATAGACGCTCTATGATCACCTATTTGAAGTCTCGCTTGTCGGAAAGCGCTCTATGATGCCGTTGTTGAAGCTTGAACACATAAAATAACTCCAGCCATCCTTGAAAGAATCAGAAAGTATTTTTCTTTGGCCTTCCAGCATTCCAAAAGATCAAAGGTGCCATCTGGATTCTCCTTTTCAGTGACCTGCGAAAAAAAATTAACTTGAAGCTCATTTAGATATGAAGTATCATCAATATTATCACCTTAAGAACCCCTGAAATCAGTCCAAGAACTAAGTTCTTTTAGGCCCGCATTTCTTTTAGATGATTGCGAACTAGACAAAGTAGGAGTTGGAACATTTGGTCTAGCATCATCTAAGGCTCGTTGATAAGCATTATAAAATTTTTAAGCATTTATTTTAATTAAGGCTTTTGCATATGCAAGTATAGCTAATTCCTTATATAAAAGATCTAAAGCCTTATAAATATTTGAATACCAATAGTGAGGACCTCCTAATTTCATAGTAGGATTTAACATGGCAGCAACACCATAAATAGGGGGATAGGGAGAAAATATTTTTTAAACTTTTAATTCATTGCATTTATAGCAAGTTGATAAATTACCCACCCTCTGAAAATTGAATAAATAAATTATATAGTGTTGCAATATAAACTAAACAGTTTGAAAAGTAGGATAATATCGCCTAGACAATTCATTTGTAGCAATATTAAATTGTTCTAAAAAATCAATAAGAATTTTAACATTAGCCAAATCTTTATTTGTAAGGATTTCATCATCATCCTCACAACCAACATGAGTATTAAATGTTGCATTTATTAGGTTTTTATATTCATATGCAACAACTAAACTTTTGTACATACAATTGCATCTAGTCGGACAAGCTTAAGGAACCTTTCTTTCTCTAAGGCCAGATTCATCATATTTTTGAAAATATTCTCTAAGTCTACTTCTACCGTTTGAATAAAAAAGCCAATTAAGAGCCATTTTAGCTTTTTTCAATTTCTAAATTTAAGATTTTCATACCATCACTACTTCTACCAATATCAGTAGTAATAGCAATGCGACAATTTATATGAGTAAATAAATAGTGCAAATATTGTTTCATATTCATGTTTATATTTATAAATATCGCTCTTTACGATTGCGCGAGGCCATCCTTTATAAGTAGGATTAAAAACTCTTCTAATATACTGCATAAAATGAGGGTTAGAAGGAAAACTATAAGATAAGCACATCACAGTAACCATTTTTTCCAATTCTTCACGATCTTTATTTGGATCATACTATAAAATGCCACCACTAAGAGTCTTAATTTCTGGTTGAAATAGATTTGACCCTATACTAGGGTTAATCATAGTATCTACACTTGTCCCCTCTTTCGCAGATTTCATTTGAAGATATCTAGCTTTATCTATAGGGTGTTTCTTTATGTGTCTAGTCAAACTATCTGTACCGCTACGGTCTCTAGTAAATTTATGAGCCAACAAAGACCCACAAGTTTTACGCTTAGCCTTATTTTGTTCTCTTAGTTGAGTAAAAAAGTTCCAAACAAGTGATGATTCGGGACGTTTAGAACTTTTCTATTAAAAATCGGGGTTATTATATGAGGGTCAGGTGGGGCATCAGTTGGGTTATTGACAGGACTAGTAGGTGTATCATCTAAATCTGGTTGCATTCATCTAAATCATCATTTTCAAAGATAGTTTGATTAGGATAAAGAGCATTCATAACTTCTCCATTTCATTGTTGACCTGGTGCAACATCATGGTAAAATTGACTATCGGAAAAATTGAAAACAAAGGTTATCACTATCAAGAGTAATAGGTGGAGAAGGACGGGTAACATGTCTGGATCAGAGAGCCGGGAGAAGAGTAGTATCTTGGCGACTAGATTCACCAATTTTAGATTTTTCCTTACCACCAAATTTTTTTTTCAAAGAAAATGCAATATTAATTACAATTATACAAACTAAAACAAAAAAACTCATAATATTAAACTTAAGAGTTGGAATGAGTTTACCGAACTAACGAAAAACTTCTAAAAAATTGAATATCCTTGAAAACTTGAAGACTTGAATACTTCAATTCACCAACTTCACCATTTTTCACGAAAATGCAATAATAAAGTAAACAATTATAGAAGAAAATTAGAGAGAGATTGATGAATTTGAGAGTAAAAATAAAAGAATGAGGGGGTATTTATAGTTGACAATAGGGAAAAAGTGTAATTATAAAAAGTTTGGCATTAAAACAAAGTTTGGGGGTCAAATGGCAATTTCTGAAAGTGCCAAACGGTTAAAAATGCAGGCCAAGGGATACATTTTAAAATTCTGACCATTGGTCCTTTTAAAAAAAACTAAAAATAGTCATTGGGCCCGTTTGGCCCAATTGAACCGGCCCAGGCCCGCATGCTGATCCCGGGCTAAATGGTTCCGGGCTCGCGGGCTTCTTGGTAAGGACCGGCTCACTGTGGGCTTTTGGACCGCTAGATATCGACCCCTTTGAATTGGCCCATTTGGCCTGCGATCTCGGACCAGTCCCTGGTTGGGCCCGGCCCAGAATATTACCTTATTTAAAACTAGTGTGCATAATTGGGTTGGTGCCCTGGGGATCGAATGAGTTTTGGATAGGCTTCGAGTGATTTGAAACTTAGAGAATATTGAGGTGTGCTTCCTCTTGTTGCAGGCCTAAGACCTCGCAAATAAAAGTTCAAGGTTCGCATTTGCAACTACAGATGAGGTTGCATTTGCGAACTTCTCATCGCAAATGCAAAGAAAAGCTACGCCATACCATGTTCGCAATTTTGAATAGCCCTTCACATTTGCGAAGTGAGTCTTGGGAAAGGAACTTTGCATTTGCGGCCAAATGGTTTGCATTTGCAACAGCAGCGAAAATGCAACATCTGCAGCTGATACGTTTTGGACTTAGACGTGATTTTTCATTCATTCTCCCATTTTTCAAAACCTAAACTTCAAGAGGCGATTTTTCAGGGGCTTGTTCTTCCCCAAATCATAGGTAAATGATTCTTAACTCATTTCTTTCAATCTATTACATCATTTGACAGGATTTCATCGTAGAATCTAGGGTTTTTCATGGTGAATTGGGTGTTTTTTGGTAGAACTTAGGAATTTCGAAATTTGGAAATGTAGACCTCAAATAGAGGCCGGATTACAAAACTAATTGTATATACGGGCTCGGTGGTGAATGGGTGATCAGGTTTTGGTCCGAACCTTGAGCTTTGACCAAGCAGGTCCGGGGTCGATTTTTAACTTTTTGGGGAAAATGTTAGGAAACCTATAATTGTATATTGGAATTGATTTCATTAGCAATAGTTGATGTTATTAAGTTAACTATGACTAGATATGAGTGCTTCCGAGGTGGAATCTAGAGGAAAAGCGGTGATTGAGGCTTGATTTTGGCCGTGAAATCGAGGTAAGTATTGCGGCTAACCTTCGCTTAAAGGATTAGGTGTTGTTGCCTTATTTGCAATGTGTTTGGTAGTTGAGTACGATCTATAAGTGAGGTGATGAGTACCTACACGTTGTCATCGAGTCATAGCATGCGAGTAAGTCTTATTCTTGTGACTGTTGTATACTTTATTCGTAATGTTCATGCTTAAACTAGTTATTCTTCGTGTTAAACAAAGCTTATCATGTTGTTCCTGGAATTAGATATTGGTTGAGTATTGACTCTAGTTATGATATATATTTTGAAGTTAAATATTGAAAGAAGGTTGGTTATTGATGATTCCCTTGCCTGGTTGTTATAGTTCTATTGTTTGGGTGAGGAAGACTGTAAAGCTCAAAGGGTGATGCCGTGTAATGTATTGCGAGTGAGTGATAATGATGAAAGGTGATGTCGTGCCATATTTTGTGAGTGATAATGAATGAAGGGTGATGATGTGCTATGCTATGAGAGAGTTAATGCACGAAGGGTGATGTCATGCCATGTTATGAGAATGCGTAAAGGGTGATGTCATGCCTTTTTCTACTGTTTCAAATGGAGAGAGTAACATCATGAAGGGTAGTGTCGTGCTCCTATTTTCTATATTATTACTTTCATTGGTGCAAAGCATGATATTTATTGTGTTCCTTTACTCTACTATTTTCAGGCTTTGATATTCCCCTCAGCATGTTTTCCCCTTTTCCCCTTATTATATGTTAAATTTTTGTTTGTTCTTATTTTCTCATATATGGTGCAACTACACAGGTTCATGGTATTGTCGTATCCTAGCCGCGTCACTATTTCACCGAGGTTAGGCTCGACACTTACCAATATATGGGGTCGATTATACTGATAATGCACACTGCACTTTCTGTGCAGATTTTGGTACCAGACCTCGTTGATTAGAGTTAGGTTGATGCCTTCAGTCCATTAGGAGACTCAAGGTAGATCTGCGGACATCCGCATACCCTGAAGTCCCCTTCCATATATCCTAGTTTCCATGTGTTTCTTGTATTCAAGAATAGATGTATATCCTTTAAACCAGTATTTGTAGTAACTCTCGTGGGTTGTGACACCAGATTTTGGGTAGTCGTTTATCAGTGTTTAGATTCTTAAAGATTTTTGCACTTCTTTATCTTGCTTTGGTTTAAATTATTGTTATTTATTGTTTTGGATAAGGTTAGCATATTAGATCTTTATTTGTTGGCTTGCCTAGCATTCTAAAAGTTAGGCTCAATCATGACTCTGACGGTGGCAAATCCCGGTTGTTACGATCCCAGTTCACCCTCTATGAACATGTCGTGATGGCACCTAGTTCCTACAACTAGGTAAGCCTAGCAATGCGGAAACTTAATATAACTTGAGGAAACATTTAATTACATTAAGCAAAAACTAGAAGAAAAACGGTATATAAGTGCCACTTGGCATATACAACTCAAACTAAATGCAGAAGTCTACTACTCAATCCCAAAACCCAGAAACTCATGGGCAACACATGCTAATAGAAACGTAACATACTGCTCTAACTCCTGAATTTCTATAAAATTGAAATAAAAGGATGGAATAACTACTAAAGTTGGAACAAAATAGAGACTCCTGGTCTGCGGACGCGGCAGATATACCTCGAAGTCCCCTATAGATATCTTCGCCTCAAGGCTCGTACACCTGAGTGGAGGTACCTCGATCTGCATATGGAAAAAATGCACAGAAGGGGCATGAGTACACCATAGCGGTACTCAGTAAGTGCCAAGCCTAACCTCGGTCGGGTAGTGACGAGGAAGGTCAGGTCCCTACTGAGGTTAAACAATTTAAAAAGAATGCTGACAATAGTATACAGTAAGCAGAAACAATGGAATACAACTGTGAAGTAAGTCAGGTTGCACAACAACAATCAACATACCGAGGATAAAATAACACAGAGTACAACAGCTCAATATCAACACCAATTACAAGGATCTCCCAGGATACCGTCCTGTTGTCCATTTCCATGTCAATACCAACAACGAGGATTTCCCAAGATACCGTCCTGTAGTCCATTTCCATATCAACGAATAACGAGGACCTCCCAGGATACCGCCCTGTAGTCCATAGTATAAATGTGCAGGGGGATCTCCCTGGAATCTAACCCGAAGTCATAAAGTAAATATGCAGGGGGATCTCCTCGGAATCTAACCCGTAGTCCCAAAGTAAATATGCAGGGGAATCTCCCAGGAATCTAACCCGTAGTCCCAAAATAAATATGCAGGGGGGTCTCCGGGGAATCTAACCCGTAGTTCCAAAGTAAATATGCAAGGGGATCTCCCGGGAATCTAACCCGTAGTCCCAAATAGAAATGCGCAACTACAAGCAGAGAATATTCATAAATAAAGTATAACAATACAAGCAACAGATAGTTCTAGCCTAACATGTCCCACGTAGTGTAGCTAAGGCAATTTAAGCAAGTAGACAAGTTAAATCAACTAAACATGTCTTTCTAATCTAACACATGTTATAATTTCAAGTAAGATAAAGTAAGTACGAAGAAAAACTCAGTCTCAGTATCTTAAGTAAAAAAATTGATTTTCAACGATTAGCTCAAGTACGCGCTCGTCACCTCACGTACAAGGCATTCAATTACCAAATAACATATCCTAGGGGAAAAGTACCCCACACAAGGTTAGAAAATCCACTTACCTCAAACTGGCTCCAATTCAACTTGAAACCACACGTTTGCCACGAGTATCCGACTCTAAATGCCCCAAATCTATTCATTCCAACTACATCTCATAAATAACATCTCAAACAACTAATTCTATTATTCAATTTAAAGCTAAGACACAAATTTAGGTAAAATGACCAAAACTCCCATCAGGTCGATGCGGTCAAACCTGAGGTTCAAACAAAAATCTAGTTACCCATTCCCCACGAACCCAAATATATAGTATGTTTTGAAATCGGACCTCCAATTGAGGTCCAAATCCCCAATTTTAGAAAAACCTAGGTATTACCCCAACCTCCGATTTCACCCATGAAAATCATTGATTTTAACTTGAAAACATGTTTAATGATGTTAAAGATTGAAAGAAACAAGTAAAAACCAACTTACAAACGATTTGGAAGAGGTCTTGTTCTTGGAAAATCGCCCAAAGGACTTGTGTTTTGAAAATAGGATGAAAAATGTCCAAATTTCGACTAAGTATAAAAATTGCAGGTTGCAGATATGGGAATTGCAAACCTGGGTTCGCATTTGAGAACCCTTACTAATTTTCCAGGATTCGCATTTGCGAGCATAAAGATCGCATTTGTGATCAGCCTAATTCCACATTTGCGAGCACAGTGATCGCATTTGCGATCAGTTCCCAGAAATCCCTCATTCGTATTTGCGAGAAAATAGATCGCATTTCAATCCTATGCCCAGGTCCAAGGCTTCACATTTGTGACACAAAGCTCGCATTCGCGAACTCGCAATTGCTAGGCCTTTCTTCGCAAATGCTAAGATCATAGAAGCAAAATACCAAATTTTCTACAAGTTCAAAAATGCAATCCGACATCTATCCGAAACTCACCCGAGCCCTCGGAGCTCCAAATCAAATATGCATACAACCTCAAAATCATCCTGCAGACTTATCCGTGCAATCAAATTGCCAAAATAACATCGTATAAATCGAATTAAGCCTCAAAACTCATAATTTTTTCCAAGTATTCATAAAACATCAAATTTTCATTTGTAAGTCCAAAACACGTAAAACGACGCCAGTTTTCAACCAAACTTTACATAAAGCGCTTAAACCATATATAAGACATGTACTGGGCACCGGAACCAAATACAGGCTCGATACCATAATCTTTCAATCAAATTTCACTTCCAATTTTCTTAATTATTTCTAGAAAATAATTTCACGCAAAAATTTATTTCTCAGGCTTGGGACCTCAAAATTCGATTCCGGGCATACACCCAGTCCCATATTTTCCTACGGACCCTCCGGGACCATCAAATCATGGGTCCAGGTTCGTTTACTCAAAATATTGATCGAAGTCAATTTATTCAATTTAATATCAAAATTTAGCATTTTCCTCACAGAATCCATATCTAAGCTTCCAACTACGTGCCCGGATTGCGCATGCAAATCGGGGAAATTTCAGTGGAGATTTTCAAGGCCTCGAAAGTACAGAATAAGTAAAAACGTAAGTGATGACCCCTTTGAGTCGTCAAACTGGTCGTGACACATAAATCCAAAATAAATAAAAATAACCCTAAAATCAAATTAAAATAATTTAGGCGTGCAATGAATTAAAATATAAAAGGCTAATAAGGTAGAAGACTAGCGTTGAATGAGAATGGCAATGGCGGCAGCGGGAGGGGAATGACAGTGGTGGAGGTGGCAGGCGGCTACTGGCGACATGCAAAGCAACTCTACTAGGGCTTGGGGAGGTAGGGCTTCGATTTTGGGGGTGGGGGACTTGATTTTGGGTGGTATTTGTGAAAAACGATGTGAGAATGAGATGTGAAAGAGAGAAAGAAGAGAGAGAGAGGGAAAATATGAAAATGGGAAAGAAAACTCATCTTTCAAGTCTAATTAGTCGGTAATAATGAAATAATGTTTGACAGTTTGACCTCAACTATATTGACCGAGTTCGGCCAAAAACTTTGATTTATTTTTTCTCGCCCACGCTCAATTTTTTTTCCATAACAAAAATAATTTTATAAAATTATTATGAATAGACAGACAGTTTTCGATCGGTATTAGTGGAAAAAAATAAACAACCACTTATAAATTATTGTTATTTTCAATCTATATATAATTAAAAAATATAAATTGTATATATAATACACATACACACATATACACACACGCATACATGCACACACACACACTTTTATATATATATATATATATATATATATATATATATATATATATATATATATATATATATATATATATTAAACTCGATCAATTATTTTATAATGTTTATCATCTGTGTGCTTTCATACAAATTATACTTCATATCTGTATATGTGTAATAGATTATGATAGAGTTTATGATTTTATTTCATTTAAAATAATTTACACTTACAAATATATGACAAGAATTGATGATTTATTCTCAACTATTCACACTCGAATACTTGTGAATAAATAAGAAAATAAATATCAGAGTTTAAGTGACTAGATGCTTGATGACGTCCACAACACACCTCGATAAGAGATATGATACGGTCGTATGCAATACATTTCACCTAACTATGAATTAGAGTCGAATCCACAGGGAGTTATAAGGGATATTAGGAGTACACACTTGAAGAAAGCGAACGGATTAACTAAATTTTACACTTCCACAAAATATCCTAATTTCTACTTCTACTATTACTCTAACTAGCTAAGGAAGAGAAATTAGCAATAAACAATTATTTTTGGGGTTTCTCAAAATAGTTAAAAAAAATAGGGATGTGACTATAACCTGGGTGTTCGCCTAATGGGTTAAAAATGTTAATACTTGTTTTGTTGATTGGAATGTATTACAACTCTCAACTCTACGTTACACACTCAATACCTCTTGGTCAAAGAGTGACTTTTCCCAATTTAGCTTTCTCAAGTCCAAATGGGTATCAAACAAAATCGTTGATATGAGCTCAGGTTGGATTCTCACTATCTCATGTTTGAACCCTTTAAATAGGCTAATAAAACTCTGAATTAACCCATTTCTTGTTAGCCAAGTCATCCTAGACTAGGTCCATATTTCTCAAGTAGACACTAAGTCAAAAAGACATGAATCAATATTTGCAACCATTAATTTTAAAATTAAAGTATAAACTATGCTAAATAATCAACACTCTATCATAAGAAAGTATTAAATTAAATACCCATGAGGTTTACATACTAGGTTGGGTCACAACTCCAGTAAAAATTTAGCTACTCATAATGGGAATTGAAGAAAATAAAGAAGAAAAAATAATTAAACACATAATCAAAGATTAAAATAAGAAAATATAATATTTAAATATTAAAATAGTCACAAATTTCCAAAAATTGCAAAATGTAACGACTACAGAAGTATCTTCTGCGGCCGCACAAATCTTGTGTGCTCCGTACTTCAGCACGCCGTCAGGACTTGGTCTTTTGTACACTCTCTGAAATTGGAATCATTTGTCTGTGAAAACCTTGTTCTGTAGCCGCACAATTCATGTGCATTCCGCACATTGTCTAAAGTTTTGTTGGGTGCTTTTACTTGGTTTGCTGCCGTGGATGGAATGTTACGTCCGCACATTCATATGCGGACCACACTTCTTTGATTTTTTGCCCTTTAATCCCTTGTGATTCAGAACACTCCTTTTGAGTTGGATTTCATCATGGGAGAATAAACTTCCATCATTCCTGTAATTTGCATATTTTTGTTAGTTTTGGGAAATAATGTAATACTATCGGACTAAAAAAAAAGCAAAATATGCTAATAAGCAGTTAAAATCCCCACTTATCAACTACCCCAAACTTAAGTCTTTGCTTGTCCTCAAGTAAAAAAATTAGTTCCCACCTCCTAGAGTTAAGTGTCATTTGAGCAAGTCAAAGTTGAGCCGTTCACACATCAGTTGGTACCGACAATTACCCAAACTACTCATGCATTATTAACAAGGTGACAAGTCAAATATCATGCATATAGTTCTAATATGACGTTTGAGCTTCAATAATTGACTTTACTCATCAATGACTCTTGTTTTATCATGTAGCTCAAGGTGAACTCCAAACTCTTCCTCCTCTACTTTTCATTTTCCAAGCATACTTAAGAAATTAGCACTCAATTTGAAGATCCATGAAAGGCTCATTCATCTCTCACAATAGAATGTCACAAGTACGTTTCAAATACCATAGGCTTGCCCTCATGTAGATTGCCATTAATGCAAATTCACTCAGTTTGAAATCAAGTTGAACTTCTTTCGGGATGTAATGAATGCTTTTAGATTAGGATAAGATACCATATGGATAAGCGGTTACGCCTCTCTTTTATGGATATCATTTCTTTTCTCCCTTTTTTGTACCTTAATAGCTTTTTCATATTCCTCATCTCTCCCCTAAAATTATGTTTTAAGCCATATGTTTCACAATAGTATTAAGCAAAATCCGGGTGCCAAAAGATGGTCACTACAAAACGAGTAATGGCTTCTAAGATATTTATCAAATGAGAAAGGCTAAAGGCTCAAAGGGGTTGACTAGGGATAACGATATTCGTTGGCAATAGAAGGCTCAAACAGGCCAAGAAAATCCTACAATAAATTCTCAAACAAAGCAAAACTTAAGATTTCACCTTAAATCGCATTTGGGGCAAGTTCTTGACCCTTCGCGCAGATACTTGGACTAGCAACAACTCATCTCACCCCTCACACAACTAGAATATGAAAGAGAATAGGGCCACCAAGGCACTAACTAGATCTATTTCCTTCAAAAACCTTGTCTCTAACCATAAGTGCAAAGTTAAGTGTGTTGGTGCCAAGTGAATCATGTTTGACTCTTCTAGCATGACTTAATTCGGTCTTTTTTATTCAGTACTACTACTACTATTACCTAAACACAAAGCAAACTCATTCCCATAAGAAGGTTGTCACACCATCCATAATTGGGATGAGTCACTTATAGGTAGAGTTTTTGACCGCTTATTTTCTCTCTTTTACTTGCGTTTTAGCTCAAAATACTTAAAGGTATTCCTGAAAACTGATGAAATGTGCTTGCTTGCAGAAGTGTTGCAATATGAGCCAAACAAATCAAAATCAACTCATAAAGGAGTCAAAGTGGACAAGGACCAAAACAAGGCAAAAAGGCTCACAATACAAACCGCACAATACTATGTGCGGCTATCAAACAAGGAAAGAACCATGTCAGTTTTTCTTCAGAGTAAGCGGACTGCACAAATATTGTGCGGCCACAGAAGAGGAGATTCAGAGAGTTGGTTTTGGGCAAACTGAAGATATGCAAACTGCACCATAATTGTGGGGCCCATGATGACAAGTGCAGTCGCACTCACAATTATGTGGATCACAGAACAGAAAAAATCAGAGAGTTACATTCAAGTCCAAATTCAAAGAGTGCAAGCCATACTATAATTTTGCAGCAGCAAAAGCAAGAGTGCGGCTGCACTCATAAATGTGCGGTCCGCACAAGAAGAAGGAGTGCAGCCTCAACTCAGAATCGTGCGGCCACAAAGATAGAACATGTCAAGCCAAGTCTATTTGAGCAGACATCACACATTATTAAGTGGCAGTAAAACCTCCACATGGTCATTTTCACCAGATATTTTCATCTTAGAATAAATAGAAATTTTTGTCATTTTAGGTTAAGTTTTGTTTTGGTAGAGCACCTGAGCCATTTTTCTTTACTGTTTTGAGTAATACTGTACTAGATTAACTTCTAAACATCAAATTTTTCTTTCCTAATCAATTATTATGCATTATATCTTAATGGGTGTTTGATTTAGGGCTTATTTGTAGTTGGGTTAATCATATTTAGCCTAGCTGTTGTTTGAATTCAAGAATTAATGGTTGTAAACATTGATTAATGCCTAATTGGTTTAGTCTCTACTTGAAAAAGAGGGACTACGTATAGGAAAACATGGCTAACAATATATTGGGGTGAACTCAAGGATCTGATAGCCCCAATTAAATGGTCAAATCTAGAGATAGTAAGACCCGAATCGAGCATATATCACTTGTTTTATGCAATACCCATTTCTACTTGAGAAACTTAAATTGAGAAAAATCACTCAAACTACTTTCAAATGATTGTTATATTACAAATCCAATTATCAAACTTGCCCGTGAGTTTACAACCCGTTAGGTAACCACCTATGTAGAAGTCACGACCCTAGATCTTTTATCATTTGACAAACAACCAAAACCAAAAATATTGTCTTCTAGATTTATAATTGCAATCAATAGCTTAGAGTAGAAATAGAAACCACAAATAAGAATGTGAAAGTGTAATTTGAGGCACATCAGAAAATTACACTAAATATATACCTAATCTCAATTCTAACTCCTTGTGCATTTAGACCCGGCTTACATTGGGTTTTCTTATTGCTTTGACTGCCTCACTAGCTATATTTGTGGTGTGAGTTTGGCGACATCAATTTTTGGCGCCATTGCTGGGTAGTTAAATGGATTTAGCTATATATGTAGGTTTTTGGGTAATTTGTCTTCTTTTCCTTTTGAGTCACTAACTTTGTCATTTAATTGACTTTAGGTATGAAAATGGCTCTCAACGACAAGCTAATTGGGAATTTTCCAATGAGGGAGGACGTGGATGATGACCAAATGAATGAGGTTCCTCTCGAACATCAAGCAAATAGGCGAGGATTCCCACCTCAAGATAATGTTCCTGTCCCTCCCCCACCTCTAATAAGAGAAGCAGCACACCGACAATTACCAATGTGATGCTTACACTACTTAAGAAATGGGGATTCTTCATCGGTCTTAGAGTCAAAATGCCTACAAGCATCTCAAGGGGTTCGTCAATTCTATTTGGAGGAGCAAGAAAACAAATGCCTACGAGGACGCGCGGAGGTTGAGGCTATTTCCCTTTTCTCTACAGGAAAAGGCATTGGACTGGTTAGGGAGATTTCTGAATCATTCCATCCATACATGGGATGAGTTGGCGGAGAAATTCATTTTCAAATTCTTCTCTCCACGACATATGGTGACACTTCGGGATGAGATTCCTGCATTCAAGCAAGAGCCCGATGAGTCATAGCACAAGATTTGGGAAAGATATCGTACAATAGACAAAAAGCACCCAAGTAATGATATAACCGAGGCCATGATCCAAAAAACCTTCTATAGGGGATCAACTCAATGTGTGGTAAATCAACTCACTGGTGGGAACTTCATGAACACGCCTCATGCTGAAGCTTGTAAAATTCTTAATGAGATGGCGGATACCTCATCGGTGTGGCAAAGTAGATCCAATTTTCCCCAAGGTGACCTTATGTCATTCACCTACATAAGGAACTACATGATCATGGGCAAGCTATAGCCGAGTTGACAATTACAATGAACCAATTGGCCAAACCTCAGCTTCAATAAGTTCAACGGCTTAAACAAGTGAATGCGAAGTTGTAAATATGATGATGAACAAGAGACGGTAGCAAGGTCAACAAATGCAAAGCCGTCCGGAATAATTCATGCAAGATGATAGTGGTTATGATCAAGGTGATTAATTCAACGAGCAAGAAGAAGAAGTCCAAGGTGTAAACAATTATCAAGGCCAAAGAAACAACGCTCAAGGACAAAATCAACAACAATGGCAATCGCAAGGAAATTGGAACAACCAAGACCACCAAGGCAATTGGAGTAGTGGTAACAATAACCAAAGAAATTGAAATAATCAAGTTAACCAAGGCAATTGGACTGGCAACAATTAAAGCAATTGCGGAGGCAATAATTAAAGAGGGTGGAACAATAACAACAACTGGGGATCAGTTTTCAAAGGCCCCCAATGTTCCAAAATCCGAGCAATCCACCTCCTTATCCTTCTCAAGGTCGAACTCTTATAACAATGAGATAGGTAGAACTGAAAATATGCTTAAAATAATGATGGAAAAGAATGCCGACTCTGATGCTTAGTTAGCCTCTCACACCAGTTCTATTCGCAATTTTAAGGTTCAATTAGCAAAATCTAGCAAGCTTTGAACACTCGTCCTAAGGGGGAACTACCTAGTGATATGGTGGTGAACACGAATGGTGGGAATAATACGGGACATGTTATGGTCATGACTACTAGAAGTGAAAAAAGTGGAGATGCACTTAAATCATAGAATAATTATAGATAAAGATGTTGTGGTTCAAGAAGATGAAATCCCGAGCAACGTGGTTCAAGCTAATAAAGAAGTAAGAATTGATATTGACGAAAGTGTGGACAATACATAAGAAAAATTGAACCCGTCTAAGGAACACATGATTGACATGCTGGAATCAGTAGTGCCAAAGGCTAAGAACCAATGCCAAGGCCTCCTCCTCCATATATTCAAAGGCTTGCAAAGAAAAACAGTGAGAACGAATTCAAAAAGTTTATTTATATGATTAAGAGTTTGTCCTTTAATGTGCCGTTGGTTGAAGCCTTGGACAAAATGTTGGGATATAGATAATTCATGAAGGATTCGGTAACCAAGAAGAGATTAATAAATTGATAAACAATTAAGATGACACGTCAAGTGAGTGCAATTGAGCACTCAATGGCTCCTAATTTGAAAGATCTGGGTGCTTCCATAATCCCTTACACTATTGGGAGTGCCGACATTGCAAGCATTATGTGATATTGGGGAGAGTATCAACTTGATTCCCTATTAGGTGTTCAAAACTTTGGGAATTGGGCAACCAAGACCCACATCCATGAGGCTACAAATGGTGGATCAAACAATAAAGAGGCCATTGGGTATTATTGATGATGTATTGGTTCGAGTTGACAAGTTCATCTTCCCCGTGGACTTTGTGATTCTTGATTATGAAGTGGACTATGAGGTGCCTATCATTTTTGGTAGACCTTTCCTTGCTATAGGGAAGGCTCTTATTGACGTGGAAGCTGGTGAGCTTAGTTTCCAGGTGGTTGATGAAAAGGTGGTCTTCCATATATGCAGATCTATAAGGCAACCAAATAGTAATTAAGTATGTTTGTTTGTGGATTTGGTGAAGGATGTGATTTTTTATGATGTGAGTGACACAATGAATGTTGAGGATAATTTGGAAGATGTTTTGCTCAATATTGATGATGTTGAGGAGAAAGAAGGATATGGGGGGTGTGAATGCATTACAAGGCATGGGATCATACACTTATGATCCTCCAAGCTATCTTTGGATCTTGAAAACCAAAGGACTCCTCCAACAAAGCCCTCAATTGAGGAACCTCCCACTTTAGAGTTAAAGCCATTGCCTCTACATCTCACGTATAAATTCTTTGGTCCTTCTTCTACTTTACCAGTTATCATTTCTTCTTACTTAACTAACATGCAGATAGAGTTCACATTGGAGGTTCTACCAAAGGAGGAAAAGAGCGATCCCGTGGACTTTGGTGGATATCCGGGGCATAAGCCCTGCCTTTTGCATGCAAAAAAATTATTTTGGAAAAGGGTGCCAAACCTTTCGTTGAACATAAAAGAAGGCAAAATAAAACAATGCAAGAGGTGGTGAAGAAGGAGATAATCAACTGGTTAGATATCGGGGTTGTTTACCCTATTTCTGATAGCTCGTGGATCTCTCTGGTACAATATATCCCAAAGAAATGGGGAATTATTGTGGCAACAAATGACAAGAATGAATGATCCCCACAAGAACTGCCACCGGGTGGAGAGTGTGCATGGACTATAGGAAGCTCAACAAGTCACTCGAAAAGATCATTTCATGCTTCCTTTTTTTCACCAAATGCTTGATAGGTTGGTCATAAATGCTTTCTATTGCTTCCTTGATGGATACTCCGGCTACAATCAAATACCTATTGCTCTTGAGAACCAAGAGAAGACCACTTTCACTTGTCTCGATGGTACTTTCGCATTCTCGCTAATGCCAAGTAATGCACTGGTGACTTTTCAACAGTGTATGATGGATATTTTCATCGATATAGTGGAAGATATTCTTAAGGTATTTATGGATGATTTTTCTGTGGTTGGGCACTCGTTTGAAGATTGTTTGAACAATTTGGATAGGGTATTGGCTAGATGTTAGGAGACGAATTTGGTGTTGAATTGGGAAAAGTATCACTTCATGGTCGAGGAAGATATTGTCCTCTGCCAAAAAATTTCAAAGCATGGTATTGAGGTCAGCAAGGCCATAATTGAGGTGATCACCAAACTCCTTCCCCTACATCCGTGAAGGGATTGAGGAGCTTCTTGGGTCATGCAGGTTTCTCTCACCGATTCATCAAGGACTTTTCCAAGGTGGTAAACATTTTGTGTAAACATTTAGAGACGGATGAAAAGCTCCATTTCAATGAAGATTATATGAAATCATTTGAATTGCTTAAGTTCAAGTTGAATACTACTCCTATTATTAGCGCACCAGATTGAAGCTTACTTTTTGAGCCTATGTGTGATGCTAGTGATGTGGCGGTTGGAGCGATTTTGGAGCAAAGAATTAACAAAATCTTCCATCTGGTCAACTATGCTAGCAAGATCATGAATAATGCCCAAGACAACTACATATTGACCGAGAAAGAGCTACTTGATATTGTTTTTACTATGGAGAAGTTTCACTCGTATTTGATGGGTACAAAGGTGATTGTTCACTCGACCATACGACACTTCATATTTGATGAGAAAGAAATATTCTAAGAAAGGTTGATGTAGTAGGTGCTTCTATTGCAAGAGTTTGGTCTAGAGATTCAAGACCTACTGGGTAGTGAAAATCAAGTGGCGGATCACTTATCCAGATTGGAGGAGGAGGGGAGACCACATGACGGCCTTGAGATCAATGATTCATTTTCCGACAAGAAACTCCTAGCCGTTTCAATGACCGGGATGTCATGGTTTTCCGATCTAGCCAATTTTCTTGTGGGCGGCATTATCCCGAATGATTTTTCTTTAAACCAAAGGAAGAAGCTCAAACATGATTGCCTTGACTACCATTGGTATGAGCCGTATCTTTTCGGGATATATACCCATGGTGTGATCCGAATATGTGTGCTAGAGGAAGAAAAAATGGGAATTCTTGAGGCTTGACACTCTTCACAGTATGGTGGTCACCATGATGGAGCGAGAACAACAACAAAAATGTTGAGTTGTGGATTCTATTGGCCTATCCTCTACAAGGATGTTAGTGATCTTGTCAAGCATTGTGATGAAAGCCAAAGGGCCGGTGGGATTTCTAAGAAGAATGTGCCCCTTACCACCATCTCAGAAATTGATATGTTTGATGTTTGGGGTACTGATTTCATGGGACCGTTCGTGATCTCTTGAGAGAACACTTAAATTTTGGTAGTTGTGGACTATTTGTCACAATGGATTGAAGCTATGGGTTTACCCAACAACGAAACTTGAAGTGTGGTGGCATTTTTGAAGAAGAACATGTTTACAAGGTTTGGTACTCCAAGGGCCATTATTAGCAATGTGGAGCTCGCATTTTCACAACCAGGCTTTTGATACCTTATTCACCAAAATATGGTGTCACTCACAAAGTCTTGGTCCCCTACCATCCTCAAGCAAGTGGACAAGTTGAAGTCTTTAACCGGGAGATCAAAAGTATTCATTCAAAGACTGTGAATAGCAACCAGACGGATTGGTCAAGAAACTTGATGATGCTCTTTGGGCCTATAGGACGGCCTACAAAATGTTGATTGGGATGTCTCCATATCGATTGCTGTTTGGGAAGGCTTGTAATCTTCCAGTAAAACGAGCATAAGGCCATGTAGGCTTTGAAAAAGTTTAACCTTGAATGGGATGTTGCCACAAACTTAAGGGTGGCACAACTGAATGAGCTTGATGAATTCTGGTATCATGCCAACACAAGTTCGTCACTTTACAAGGAAAAGATGAAGTACCTCCATGACAAATACATCCACAACAAGGAGTTTAAAGAAGTTGATCTTATGCTATTGTTTAATTCCCATCTATGGATGTGTTCGGGCAAGTTGAAGTCAAAATGGAGTGGCCCCTTTGAGGTAGTGAATAAGACCCTCTTTGGTGCTCAAGCTTTGAAAAATAAGAATGATGAGTCTTTTAGAGTCAATGGACACCGGTTTAAGATTTATCTTGTCAAGGTGATGATGGTCACATTCTGGCGGCTCTTCAATTCAAATTATTGGCAACCTGCATCCTACCGCAACGTTAAATCAGGCACTTCTTGGGAGGCAACCCATGTGGTCTTTTTCTTGGTTCTCTTTTTTAGACTAGATAGGCGTTGTTTTGTGCTAACTAGTTTTGAAGTGTATGCAGGAATGGGTGTAAATTAGAAGGATTGTGCAAGAAAAATTGACTAAGTGTAACGAAAGTGCGGAGCGCACTAGAATTATGCGGACGCACAATCACTTTGCAGCCGCACAATTCTGTGTGCGATCGCACAACTGGAAAATCAAAAATCCATACTCTCTAAAGTTTGTCCTGTCAAGGTTCCTTAGCAATTTGCGAGTGCACATAAAATTGTCTATCCACAAAAATTTTGTGGCCGCACACACTTTTGTATGGACCATAGAACATCTTCACAAGAATAGGTAAGGAGTGCAAACCGCACTCAGAATTATGCGTCCGCGCTCATGTAATTCTGGAACCGACGGTTCAACCAATACATACGGCTTCTCATAAATTTTTAAACTTTACACTCTCTAAACTCTCAAACCCTAAGTAAGCATAGTGCATACCTCATTACTTCTCAAACTTCAAGCATTACATTTGTGTAGATTCTCATCTGCATCCTTCATTACTGGTATGATCATTTCGTCTTTAGATTTTTCTCATCTTTCTTAATTTTGTCATGTTGTCTAGGGTTATGTTCATGCCTAAAAAGGTCAATTGTTAATCATGTTTGCTTAGAATTTTGTAGGTAGTATCTTAAATGTTAATTGGGGCCTAGGTAAGTAGCTAATCATGCTTAATTTTTAAGGCGATGTGTAATTCTTGAAAAACTGTATGAATCATAAACCAGTGCCGATTATATTTAAATTGTGCAGTCTACAGTGTCTAAGTGAGGACATTTGTATGCTTGAATTGTTCGGACCATACTAAAAAATATGTGGTTTATAGTTAAATTGTGAGGTCCGCACTGATGAAGGATCAGATAAACTAGTATTCTGAATCTGTGGCTGTGCAGCCGCACTCAAAATTGTGTGGTCCGCACTTTTGGTTGTGAGGCCACACTCACTTTTGTGCGGTCCTCACTTGGCAGTCTGAGGACGCATTCATTATTGTGCGGTCCACACTGCCTTTTCTGAAACTGCTTTACTGCAACTTTCAAGCATGTTTCTGTATATATTATGAGTTTCAAGTCTAACTGATTCCTATCACTTATGTGTTGCATAAAATGGTTAGATCAACGGGAAGAGGTGATACATCAAAAGGAAGGGTAGAACCCTCCCATGGCCGAGGTCCAGACAAAAGCAGCCGACCACTAGCAATACAAAGAGCCATAAGAAAGAAAAAACCGCCAACAGAGCTCCTGAACCCTCCGAGACCAGTGAGTATCTCTCATCCAGGGAAGCTTTTGAGGGTAAATCCATGCAAGCATAGACGGAAGCCCAATCACAAAAAGTCCCGGGTAGATTCTACCAGGTAGATGAGTCATCTTCTGCTGCCAGTTCTTCTAAAAGTTCGAAAAAGGGTAGTCAAGATTCTGAGCCCTCCTCCTCGTATGCCTCAGTTGCTCCAATCAATTTGGAAGATGATGATGATGATGTCCCAAACAACGGTAGATGAATCCGAAACTTTTCTAATAATTTTTTGGACAAATAATACGTTTTTACTACTAAAAAAAGTTACCTAAATACATAATTCGCAGTACTATACAGTGAATTATTTTAACGAAAATTTTACCGTTAAGTAATTCGTAGTATAGTAATCCGAATAATAAAAAAATTACTAATTCGCAGTACTATACTGCGAATTATAATTTTTTTTAATAATTTGCATTAGAGTACTGCGAATTGAGGCTCTCCGTTTTTAGCGCCCAGCAATTCGTAGTACTATGCTGTGAATTGCTAATTCACAGTACTATACTACGAATTGCCCATAAAATATACTTCTTCTTCCCCAACACAATCGCTGCCTCTCCCCTTATTAAAAAACAAAAAACTTCTGTTTGTTCCCCCCTCTCCCCCTCCCCCCTCGCAAAAATTTAAAAAAAAATTGGGCCTCACCCGTCTTCTAAAAAGCAAGGAGTGTAGGTCCCACACACAAGACAAGCTTTGCTTTCCTTCTTTCGGTGCAAAAATTCAATTTCAATCAAATTCAAAAAACCTAAATCGAGGTATTTCGATTTTGTTTATGTCAACACTCGTATAATACATGCATATTTGTAATATTTAATCTGTTTCAATGTTAATTTGTGTTATGTTGGTATTTAAATGTGTATCTTATTTATACTCGGTTGATTGATTAGCTTTGAGACAAAAAAAAATATTTAAATTTGATAAATAAATTGTATTGTTAATATTATGTTTTCATGTGGTTCAATAATAGATAAATATTATTTATTTAGTTTGTTGTTCATAATTTTTTTTTGGTAATTAATCTTTTTCATTAATCACCAATGAAGTTGCATAACAAAACCACAGTCGAGCGTCAACTTAGCCGACTGTCTAATTGCTAACATAGTAACTACATTTGCTGGCCTAACTGTCTAGCTTCTACTATATACTAAGATGCTGTATAGTTGTCTAATTCTAGGGGTGCCTCTAATATTACAGTTGTACACTATGTCTCTCGGTATAGCAGTATTACATCGAAAAGTCTTGTTGAAAACTCTTGCATTCCTTTCCAGCCAGATAGCATATGCGACTTCAGCTGCAACCATTTTGAAAATGGATGCACGACATGTACGTCCCTTGGCTTTTGCAATCAACCATTGCATCCTCTGGTTCCAACTGCCACTAGGTGTGTCTTGTTCCTGTAGCCAATGCATTACTCTTCTCCATAGATCCACAGTGACAGGGCATTCTGTGAGGAGATGGTCTCTTGTTTCAGATTGGATTTGGCATAGAGGGTAGTGCTGCTCAATTACCATTCCCCAGCTATGTAGTCTGTCCCTGGTAGGTAGTCTGTCTTGTAGGGCTAGCCACAGATTGAATACTACTTTTGGTCTGGCTTGGTTCTGTATAATTAAGTTCTTCCATGGGACTGGTGGCACTTCTTGCAACTGCGACTGGTACAACTTTTTAGTGGTGCATTTCTGATGTCTCCAGTTTTGGATCCTTTGTAGGGTATCCCTGGATTGGATGATCTTCTTAACCATCCAGCTGGCTTGGGCAGGGATTGGCATGGTTTCTAATGTCCTGTCTTTGATGTAGTACACTGTGATCCACCTGATCCACATCTTATCCTTCTTATGTGCTATGTCCCAACAGGTCTTTGCAATGGCAGCCTTGTTGTTCATAATTGTATGTTATGTTTGTTGTTTTTAAATGTAATAGTGACACTTGTAGTGTACTAAAATATAGAGCCTTGTAGGCGTAGTAAACATAGAGTCTTTTGGCTTAGTAAAATATAAAGCCTTAAATATGTAGTAACTGCAAACTCTATCCAATATAACTTTACAAAATTAATTATTTAATTTATAAATAAACTTATAAAAGTAAAAAATTAATATATGTTGTCAAATAGCTCAAATATGGAGCCCGGAACTCGTAGATAATTACTCAGTCCAATTCAATAATTACTTATTTAATTTATTAAATTAAGAAAATTGTACCAATGTTGAAATTCTAACGCATAATAATTAAGGATAAGTTGGTGCTACCGAGGGTTAATATCGATCATGGGAACCCTTACATAATTATTCAGTCCAATTCAATAATTTTTAATTTAATTCTTTAATCTTAAAAAATTCCATCGGTAACTGAAATTCACACACATAATAATTAAGGATAACTTGGTGCGACCAGGCCTCAAATAATGAGCTTGGAAGACCATACACAATTTTTAAGTCCAATTTAAAAAATTTTAATTTAATTTATTAAACAAATAAATTTTTAAAAAATGTTTGAAATGACACACATAATAATTAAGTATAGCTTGGTACTATCGAGCCTAAAATATCGAGCCACGAAGGACATACGTAATTATTAAGTCCAATTCAAAAAATTAATTTAGTTTATAAATAAACAAAATACTAAAAAATGTTGAAAGTGAGACACATAATAATAAAGGATAACTTGGTGCGACTGGGCCTCAAATATCAAGCTTGGAAGGCCATATATAATTATTCAGTCCAATTCAAAAAAAATTATTTTAATTTATTAAACAAATAAATTTGTAAAAAATGTTTTTTTTAAAAAATTAATTTCCATTTCATCAATAGATCAGAAAAATACAGATTTATCCAGCAGCCGCTGACTAGCTACTTTCCACTCATTGCAATACATTATCACTCTCCTATGCTACAGAATACATTCATTTTGAAGAAAAGGGCATAGATTATAGGGGAAGTGATCCATTCTTTGCAAAAAGTTCTTCCAGTGTTTAAGAGATGTTCCCTGCGTATGCATATGAACTGATATCTCTTTGCATGTATCATTTATAACTATATTGCCGCCTTGGAATCTAATTTTGTTCCTTTCTCGCCAGAGGCAATAGACTAACATTCCGAACACACTGGTGGTTATTTCCGCTAGTCCATTTCTCCTTTTTGCAATGTTGCTTATCCATTGTACTTCATTGTTCCAATCACAGATGGTTCTCTGGTATCCCATCCATATGAGTAATCTATTCCATACTTCCCTTGATGTCGGGCAGGTAAAAAACAGATGGTCAAAAGATTCGTCTGCTTGCTTGCAGAATACACATTGTTGTGGAATCTGTATTCCAAGATGCACTAGACGCTCCACTGTTGCCAGTCTTCTATGTAAAGCTATCCAGACTACAAATTTGAATCGTGGATGTAGTTTAGGCTACAATACTATGCTTTTCCATTGTACTTTGGGGAAAAGAGGGAGTTGGAGTTTGTAGAGCTTATTGATGTTGAATTTTCCACCACTCCTTAGCTGGATCAGTCTACATTTCAGGTCCCCCTATACACCCTGTGTGTTTGTTATCAATGATCTGGTCTCAAAAATCTTCCTCACAGCCCAGGCCGCTGTTTTAGGAGTAGGAACATCCTCTACAGTATTGTTCTTAATGTAGTATGTGTGCATCCATTTGATCCACAGGCTGTCATTCTTCATTGTTACTGCCCACAGATGCTTTGCTACCGCTGCCTTGTTCCAGATTGATAAGTTCAAAACATTTAGTCCCCCAGCACTGTATGGTAGACATATAGTTTCCCAAGCGACTAGTGCTTTTTTGGACATTGTTGTTGTACCAGTCCATAGAAAGGATCTGCATATTGCTTCAATCATCTTCATTACCTTTTTTGGAAGTAGGAAGATTTGAGTCAAATATGATTGCATACCAAATAATACTGACTTGATTAACTGGAGCCTACCTGCATAAGATAGAAGTTTTGATGTCCAGCAATTGATCTTCTGTGTTATTTTCTCTACTATTGGCCAACATTGAGCAATTGTTAATTTTTTGGAGTCCATGGGGACCCCCGGGTATTTGAACGGTAGGGACCCTTCATGGAATTCCAGGTAGTGCAAGATTTCCTCTTTTGTCCAGTGTGAGACTTCTGCTATATAGACCGCACTTTTGTCTGCATTTGCTTGTAGTCCTGAGACTTTCTCAAAGTTTTAGACTCCTGCTAAAAAATGTTTCAAACTACACGCATAATAATAAAGTATAGCTTGGTGCTACCGAGCCTTAAATATCAAGCCTTGAAGGGCATACGTAATTATTTAGTCCAATTCAAGAATTTTTAATTTAAGTCATTAAATGAACAAATTTCTAAAAAAATTAAAATGACACACATAATAATTAAGGATAACTTGGAGCGACTGAGCCTCAAATATCGAGATTCGAAAGCCATACATAGTTATTAAGTCCAATTCAAAAATAATAATTTAATTTGTTAAAAAAATAAATTTTGAAAAAATGTTTAAAATGACACACATAATAATTAAGTATAGCTCGGTGCTACCAGGCCTAAAATATCGAGCCTCGAAGGGCATACCTAATTATTTAGTCCAATTCAAAAATTTTAATTTAATTTATTAAACAAATACATTTCTAAAAAAATATTGAAAATGACACACATAATAATTAAGTATAGCTTGATGCTATTAGGCCCCAAATATCGAGTCTCGAAGGGCATATGTAACTATTTAGTCCAATTGAATAATTTTTAATTAAATTTATTAAACAATAAAATTTCTAAAAAATATTGAAAATGACACACATAATAGTTAAATATATCTTGGTTATACCGGACCTCAAATATCGAGCCTTGAAAGGCATACGTAATTATTTAGTCCAATTCAATATTTTTTAATTAAACTTATTAAACAAATAAATTTTACAAAAATGTGTGAAATGACACATATAATAATTAAGTATAGCTTGGTGCTACGAGGCCTCAAATATCGAGCCTCAAAGGGTATACGTAATTATTTAGTCCAATTCAAGAATTTGTAATTTAATTTATTAAACAACTAAATTTCTAAAAATATTAAAAATGACACACACAATAATTAAAGATAACTTGGTGCGACCGAGTCTCGAATATCAAGCTTCAAAGGCAACATAAACATTAAGTCCAATTCAAAAAAAATTAAATTAATTTATTAAACGAATAAATTTTAGAAAAATGTTTAAAATGACACACATAATAATTAAGTATAGCTTGATGCTACCGGGCCTAAAATTTCTAGCATCAAAAGACATACATTATAATTTAGTCCATTTCAAAAAAAATTAATTTAATTTATTAAGCAAACAAATCTCTCAAAATGTTGAAAATGGCACACATAATAATTAAGTATAGCTTGGTGCTATCGGGCCTAAAATATCGAGCCTCGAAGGGCATACGTAATTAATTAGTCCAATTTAAGAATTTTAATATAATTTATTAAACAAATATATTTCTAAAAAATGTTGAAATAGACACACATAATAATTAGGTATAGCTTTGTGCTGTCGTGCCTCAAATATCGAGCCTTGAAGGACATACGTAATTATTTAGTCCAATTCAAGATTTTTCAACTTAATTTATTAAACAAATAAATTTTTAAAAAATATTTGAAATGACACACATAATAATTAAGTATAACTTGGTGCTACCGGACCTCAAATATCGAGCATTGAAGGGCATACGTAATTATTTAGTCCAATTAAAGAATTTTTAATTTAGTTTCTTAAACAAACAAATTTTGAAAAATTATTAAAAATGACACACATTGTAATAAAGGATAACTTGGTGCAAGCGGGCCTCAAATATGGAGCTTGGAAGGCCATATATAATTATTAGGTCCAATTCAAAAAAAATTTATTAAATTTATTAAACAAATAAATATTGAAAAATATTTGAAATGACACACATAATAATAAAGTATAGATTGGTGGTACCGGGACTCAAATATCGAGCCTTGAAGGGCATACATAATTAATTAGTCCGATTCAAGAATTTTTTATTTAATTTATTAAACAAATAAATTTCTAAAAATATGGAAAATGACACACATAATAATTAAGTAAAGCTTGATGCTACCGGGCCTCAAATATCGAGCCTCAAAGGGCATACATAATTATTTAGTCCAATTCAAGAACTTTTAATTTAATTTATTAAACAAACAAATTTTTAGAAATTGTTAAAAATGACACACATAATAATTAAGTATAGCTTGGTGCTACAGGACCTCAAATATCGAGCCTCGAAGGGCATACGTAATTATTTAGTCCAATTTAAGAATTTTTAATTTAATTTATTAAACAAACATATTTCTAAAAATGTTGAAATAGACACACAGAATAATTAGGTATAGCTCTGTGCTACCGTGCCTCAAATATCGATCCTCGAAGGACATATGTAATTATTTAGTCCAATTCAAAAAAAATTATTTAATTTATTATTATACAAATAAATTTATAAAAAATACTTGAAATGACACACATAATAATTAGGTATAACTTAGTGCTACCGGACCTCAAATATCGATCCTCGGAGGGCATACATAGTTATTTAGTCCAATTAAAGAATTTTTAATTTAATTTATTAAACAAACAAATTTCTAAAAATATTTAAAATGACACACATAATTATTAAGGATAACTTGGTGTAACCATGCCTCAAATATCGAGCTTGGAAGGCCATACATAATTATTAAATCCAATTAAAAAAAATTTAATTTAATTTATTAAACAAAAAATTTTTTGGAAAATGTTTGATATGACACACATAATAATAAAGTATAGCATGGTGCTACCGGGCGTCAAATATCGAGCCTCGAAGGGCATACACAATTATTTAGTCCAATTAAAGAATTTTTAATTTAATTTATTACACAAACAAATTTCTAAAAAAAGTGTTGAAAATGACACACATAATAATTAAGTATAGCTTGGTGCTATAGGCCCTCAAATATCGAGCCTTGAAGGGCATACATAATTATTTAGTCCGATTCAAGAATTTTTAATTTAATTTATTGAACAAATAAATTTATAAAAAATATTGAAAATGACACAAATAATAATTAAGTATAGCTTGGTGCTACCGGGCCTAAAATATAGAACATCGAAAGGCATACATTTATTTTAGTCTAATTCAAGAATTTTTAATTTAATATATTGAACAAATAAATTTTTAAAAAAGTTTGAAATGACACACATAATAATTAAGTATAGCTTGGTGCTACCGACCTCAAATATCGAGCCTTGAAGGGCATACGTAATTATTTAGTCCAATTCAAGAATTTTTTATTTAATTTATAAAACAAAAAAATTTCTACAAAATATTAAAATTGACACACATAATAATTATGGATAACTTGGCACGACCCGGCCTCAAATATCGAGCTTCGAAGGCCATACATAATTAGTAAGTCCAATTCAAAATTTTAATTTAATTTATCAAAAAATAAATTTTTTTTAAATGTTTGAAATGACACACATCATAATTAAGTATAGCTTGGTGCTATCGCGCCTCAAATATCGAGCCTCGAAGAGCATACGTAAAGAATTTTTAATTTAATTTATTAAACAAATAAATTTCTAAAAATTTTTGTAAATGACACACATAATAATTAAGTATAGTTTGGTGCTACCGGACCTTAAATATCGAGCCTCGAAGGGCATACACAATTATTTAGTCCAATTAAAGACTTTTTAATTTAATTTACTACACAAACAAATTTCTAAAAAGTGTTGAAAATGACACACATAATAATTAAGTATAGCTTGGTGCTATAGGCCCTCAAATATCGAGCCTTGAAGGGCATACGTAATTATTTAGTCCAATTCAAGAATTTCTAATTTAATTTATTAAACAAACAAATTTCTAAAAAATGTTGAAAATGACACACATAATACTTATGTATAACTTCGTGCTGCCGGTCCTCAAATATCGAGCCTCGAAGGGCATACGTAATTATTTAGTCCAATTCAAGAATTTTTAGTTTAATTTATTAAACAAATACACACAATTAATTTTATTTAAATTATAGTAGATGACATGGCCTTTGCGCCGCCTGCGCATCCTGGACCTGTCGAGGATCAGTTGTTAGTGTTGCAGGGCAACCATAGGTCCTCCTACTTATGGGAGGGACAACTATCGGAACAGGCTCTCTGCCCCAGGAGACCTGATGATTTGTGGGAGTTCATGGCGGAGCATCCTTTCCATGCACGCGTAGTCGCGCGCTTATAGGCTACGGGCTTCTGTACTATTTTTGAGCTTGGACGGATGCAGCTCGATTGGTCTCTTATCACGACATTGGTAGAGCGGTGGCGACCAGAGACACATAGTTTTCACTTGGCCACTGGAGAGACCACCATCACACTGGAGGATCTTCAGGTTTTATACGGGCTGCGCGTAGATGGTCGGGCCGTGACACTGCCCCATTACGGTAGATCCATGACGCATGCCTAGTTTTTGGATATGATGGGGGAATTTACTGGTTTTAAACCAGAGGGTGGCGCTGGGGGAAGTCGCGTTCTTTTGTTATCCATCAGAGATCATTTGGATTTTTTGCACCCTGACATTACCGAGGAGACGAAGGATCTCCACATTGAGAGGTACACGCAGTTGGCGCTGCTCCTGCTTTTCGGGTGTGTCTTGTTCACAAACACTTTGGGGAGAACTGTGAGTCTACGCTTTCTCCATCATCTTCAGCTGCTGGATGATTTACCTCACTATAGCTGGGGTGTTGCTGTTCTGGCATACCTATATAGGAGCATGTGCCAGGCAAGCATTGGTCCAAAAGTGGACATATGTGTTTTTCTGCCCCTCCTATAGGTGAAAACATTTTCGAATACTCAGTTCATTATTCTATATGGTCGAAATGAATCATAAATTTTACATCAACAATTTATCTTAGGTTTGGGCCTGGCAACGGATCATGCCGTTGCAGCCACCTCTACCAGCACTTGCGCCCAGTCAGGCTTATCTGTTTCTCCCTCTAGCTTCTAGGTAGATTCTCCGGCGTGGGAACTACCGAGGAAGCGATGCTCATCATAATCTTCCCCTTGTCAGGGATGTGTTAGATATGCTAGTGGACGGACAGGTAAATATGTACCTTATCTTGTGAATTAGTAATTGAGTTGTGTTGCGCATACTCACTTTTATGTTATTATTTGGTAGTTCATCTGGACGCCATACATCGACGAGTTGCTAGCTCAGCTGCCCGATATTTGCTCAGCCGACAGACTGTTTTGGAGCACCTTCGTCCCAATGATCTTCTTCGATATGGTTGAGTATCAAGCCATAGAGCGTGTGCTTCGCTAGTTTCACCGTCCCCGACCTATACCGGGGGAGCCTGGATAGGAGGCTACACACTATCAGCGGGACGACCGTGCCAGGGTGGACATTATATATATGGTATGGCTAGAGCAGCAAGTCCGTACTTAGGAGGAGCGAGGTCACCGTATTCCGACAACACCTACATTTACCCAAGAGGCCAACATTCATCTGTATGCGTCATGGTACCGCTGTCACACCCGACAGATGATCAGGAACCCCATTCATGTGCTTGGCGATCGCTACTGACCATACGTCGGGAGGCACGAGGCACTAGTATGTTTTTGTGGCTTATTAATATTTTATAATTGTGATATAGCATTAATTAATTAATATTTTAAATGTTTCACAGGCTATTGGGAATCATAGCCTCTACCAGTTGGGCAGGGAGATGCAGCAGTATGTCGACAATCCTGCACTCGTTGACTATGGCCGGCAGGTGGAACAGCTGGCTCATCGGACCCTGCTTCAGGCGAGAGATGCCGCGAGGTTGGACCATGAGGCTCAGTGTGCGGTGCGAGAGGACTACCATCAGGGTAGGGGTATCCCACGAGGTAGGGGTATGGCACGACGGAGGGGTGCCCCACGAGGCAGGGGTGCACCACAGGGTTACGGGGGTCGTGGGGGACGGCGAGGAGGTGGTCCCCAGCAAGGGGGCTATGAGGCACTTCTTGGCCCACATATTGAGGGACATGATGGGGTTTTTGGAGATGATCAGCCGGGTTATGGAGCTCAGGTTGATGAGCCATCGAGCAGTATGCCATCGTACAGCCTTCAGCTATCTCTACCAGCATCACAGGTCACCCCATCAGGAGCATTGTCGATTACGGGTACATTCGACGGGGTTGTAAACCAATACTTTACATGCCCATCTATCGCAGCTGAGGATCGACCCACCCTGGGACGTTGATGGCGAGTGCAGGCTGAGTTCTGCCTCATCCCCAGCGGTTGATGCGGATCTACCACAAGCGCAGGTATGTTTGTATTACTTAAAAATTTCAATTCGTTTGTTTCTTTAGTGAGCTGACATTAATTAATTTTTTAACTTTCTTATGAAGGTTTTGTCCTAGCCTATCTTTGAGGTTGCTACATTCTTTTATGAGGACACCACAGATGCATATACTCAGACGGCCGATGAGATTACAGTGAGAAAATGTTTTTTGACTCAAAACGTACAATGCAAATATACTTTTTCACATGCTAAGATTATTACTTGTTTTGTAGGTTGTTGATGCCCCGACGACATATTCTTCTGATCCTACTAGTTTTGGTATCGATGCTGCTGCACATCCTCACATAAAGAGGCGGCTTGATGATGATGATCCAGATAGTGTACCCGGGCGACAGGGGATGCGACTTAGGCCAGCAGCAGCACTAAAGCACATAGGCTGCGGGACTCACTGATTTACTTATGTTTTTACTTTGTGTAAGTAGTGCATTATGTAAATAATGGTAACAATTATCTTTTAACAACAATTTTATTTAATTTCATTTTAACAGCAATTTTACATAAACAGTGCAACACCAATCCAAACCTTGCAAATGTAACACAAAAACAAACAGTAGAACTAAAACCATCACTGCACAAAGGATAACTAAAACCATAAAATGCAGTACTATACCACGATTTAAGTATTAAATATTTCTACAAAAAAAGCAGTTTTTTTCACATGGTTTCATCTTTTTCAGAATGACAAGACAACTCCATAAACCGCAGTACTATACCACGCTTTAATTATTAAATTTTTCTGTAAAAAAGCAGCTTTTTCCACATGTTTTCATCTTTTTTCATAACGACAAGATAACTCCATAAAAAGTAGTACTATACTGTGAATTAATTATTAAATATTTCTGCAAGAAGCAGCTTCTTTCACATGGTTTTCATCTTTTTCAAAACGAAAAGATAACTCTATAAAACGTAGTACTATACCGCGAATTAATTGTTAAATTTTTCTGCAAGAAGCAGCTTTTTTCACACGGTTTTCATCTTTTTCAAAAATGACAAGACAACTCCATAAAAAGTAGTACTATACTGCGAATTAATTATTAATTCTTTCTACAAGAAAGCAGCTTTTTCACATGATTTTCATCTTTTTCAGACCGACAAGACAACTCCATAAAATGTAGTACTATACCACGCTTTATTTATTTATTCTCGCCTATAAATAACGGGCTCATTGCAGTTATTTTGTGTGCTCAAAAATTACTAAAAGCAAATACTCATTACTAGTAAGTTTTTTTTTTTTACTAAAAGTACATATTTCATTAAATGGCTTAACCTCTTCATCCACCAAAGTGTAACTGTGGAAAAGAATGTTCGATGAAAAATTGTTGGGACGGTGGTGAAGTTGGACACTGCTATTGGTGCTGTATCAACCAGTTTTACAAGGTTCCCGACGAACCTATTTGTGATTTTGAGGAATGGGTTAATGAACCATGTTATCAGGAATGCTACAAAGATCAGTTGCAGTTTCTTCATAACATATGTTTATGCCAACAGGAAAGACAAAGAGAAAGTGATAGAATTATTGCAGAAATGAGGGTGAAACTAAAGAAGGTGGGAGAAGAAAAATGGAAAGTACAATGGAATTGTGAAGCACAAAAGGAATGTAAGAAAAACATAAACGGGAATTGCGGAGGTGAATACGAAACTGAAAGAGGTAGAAGAAGAAAAAGAACAACTGGAAGAACGATTTAAGTGGTTGGAGCAGAGAATAAATGGCAACCAGGACTAAACATTGGCATGTATGTGTTTAGTGTATTTTTCATGTTTTATGTATTTTTATTATGTTGGCCTGCTATGTTTGTGTTTGTGGTGCAGTAATAGTTTCTTTATTTGTTGTACTAAATTTTATTTTAATTGATGTGGAAGTTAAGTTTAAGTGCTTGTGTTGTTATATGAAACTATCAAACCACGCTAAACATATTATATTTTCCTGCAATTAAACAACTTTTTCTTCACTCATTCCAGATTGTGGAACATAATTTTTTTGATATATATTGCAAAATACAAGAGTAAAACACGTACTACAAAAACAATACCAAAACAAAAGACTAGGGGTATCCTTGATAGTTGGGTACATTCTACGAACTTACACTAGGAGCCGGATTACCGCCTCCACGCACACCACCTAAAGGATATTTACGATGGTCGTCCTATTTGCGAGCATATGCCACATTTATGCGCATACACGGTGTCATCAACATCCATTTGGCTTTGTATACGCGTTCTCTTTTGCACTTGTAGCTTGCGCAAAAAGTCCTTGTTATATAGCATCTTAAAAGGTTCCAGCGGCCAATAATTCTCAACACCTAATGGCTGAAACTTCCCACTATACGTGTCTACGTATGCAGTAACATTGTATTGCCTATCAATATAGTTTGTTGCCCCATATCCAACTTGTTGAAAGCACTTCAACGCATGTGTGCACGACATGAGGTAGATGGTCCATTTTCCACATAAACATAACCTTCTATTTCATTCACTGTCTGTAGATTATTCCCACGGTGTCCGCGAATAGCAGTCTTAACTTCAAAAATACCCCGTTCATGATCGTATTGAAGAAATGAATGTCAGTGTACTCGCTTCCTGGACGTTTCAGATCTTCTCATGGGTATTGGCATAAATTGAACTCCCATTTCCATCAATGTCGATGCAGCTTCATGCATTTCAACAAACCTCTCCGCACTCTGTTTGAATTTCATCCAGACCATGGCAGTGACAGGCAGTCCACGAGCATACTTCAACACGTCGTTGAATGACTCCGACACGTTTGTAGTGAGGGCTCCCCATCGTATGCTGCCATCAGCATGCAATGTCCATATGTGAAGCTCATGTTGCATCAACCAAGTATAGGCTCATGGATCTATCTGCCGAATTGCTTCCATGCGCCTCGTGAATTTGCATTGCTGGAGCTCAATCGCAGGCATCCACATTAAGTCATGCAAGGCCTTGTCAAGAAATTTCTTTTGGAAATTGGCCTTCAGGTGTCTCACAGAGTAACATCGGTATGCATATGGTTCCTGCTATTCATGCAAGTGACATACAGAACTTAAAATACCACTATGCTGATCAGATATTAAACAAATACCTGAACGCTGTTTGACAACGTGCTGCTTCACGTGGTTCAAAAAGAGCGTCCACGGCTCTTCGCTTTCGTTGGCATATATGGCAAAAGCTAGTGGAAATATTTGTCTGTTGGCATCAACAGCAACTACAATCAAAATCTTAATATCATACTTTCCATAGATATGAGTACCGTCTATGGAAATTACAGGACGACATTGCACAAAACCATCCATTGCTATTTTAAAAGACTAGAACACATAGTTGAAAATATATTCGGGTCTTTCCGGACTCCACTCTCGCCTCCATTCAACAACAGTCCCAGGGTTGAAGTGTTGTAGTGCGGCCATGTACCTAGGCATATTTGAAAAAGACTTATCCAGTCGCCATAAATAAGTTCAAAGGCACGTTTGCCACCGAGATATGCCTTTCTTTTGTTTATAGTATAACCATACTCCTAGGGGACGGCTGTAATACATTCTTTAATCTTGAACCTAATGGACACTTCCAAATATGGAATCAGGACAAGAGAAATCAAGTCCACATCCAAGTTGAAGTGATTCTCATAGAATGTGTTCATTTCACATCTGTGCTCGCTAATAAATTTACCCACTTTCCACAAACCTGATTTCTTCTTGTTGGCATGCAACATCCAATGACAACCCATAAACCACCTACGACATACAACCTTATATACCTCCGTAATAGACTCACTTACCATCATCTCACGACACTCTCTTATACTATAATTATTTACAGTCCTAATTAGGCGAGCTTTATCGGGGAAATACATGCTCTTTTTCAGAACAGCTAGTCTAGACTCATCCTATATTGCTGACCAAATTTCTTTATCATCCCTTGTGAGGGCATCCACGTTCGGCATACTTGGCAAATTATCAAGGTAGAGAATACTCCACTCATGAAATGGCACGTGAGACTTGTACAGTCTTTGTCTAGTGGTAGATGGAGGTACATGCTCCCTTATCGGCTCAGGTTCAACATTCACTTCCTCCTCATCATCACCCTCATCATGGAAGGTTGTGTCATCCCCAGACTCATCCGCATTGTTGTCATAATCACTATCATCTTCCTGACTCTGCGCATCAGCCAAATCACGAGTCAATACATCGTCTATGGGCAACTGTGTGAGGTCAAGAACATTAAGAAGCTCGTGTTCACTGCACAAAAAGAACAAAATGATAAGTTACCCAACTACATAAATACTTTTGATATAGCTATATCACTTTACTTACAAGTCGTACTGTCTTGACGCTTCATGATGGATATTTTCTTGTTGGTGATGACTTCCGGATGGACACCGTTCTCCAATACTCAAGTACTATGCATATTCCAACAAGGGACGGAGTCATAACTTGTAAAATTCATATCCGGACGGTACCCCCTATGAAAAATATAAGTGTTAATACAAATCCAATTAAAACATAAAATAAACATCGCTAAAGCATAGTAAAATTTAAGTTTACCAGTCATCTTGTGGAGTATATAAAGTCGAAATATTATTTTGTGGCTGCTCATTTTCCGGTGGTGACAAGTTTAAACCAAGGCAAGCTCTTTCATCAGCAATCTACCCGGCAAAAACTGCTCCAGAATAACCATCCGATGACTAGGTGTTATCCCTACTATGCACGCCCTCATTATTGGGAACATTTTCCATCTTAATGTACATTTCCAATAATTTTATTACATTAAATTTCTGGTATTCATCTGGAATCCGCAAAAAATCTCTAAGAGTTTCATCCTCCTCGATGTTAAACTCGGAATAAATAAGCAAACTTCTACGGAGTCATTAAATACGGAAATCTACCGGTTACTTTAAGGTTAACCGAACACTTCCTCACACTCATTTTTTTATATAACAACGAAATCAATTTATCATACTTCATAGTAAGCGACAATTTAACATGACATTGTGGAGGTGAGCTATACATCACAGAGTTATTCTCCAGCAAAACCTCACCTTCCCTCCCCCCCCCCCCCCCAATATAATGAAACCCTTATTTTTGGCTCTTCAGACATTGTACAAAAATGATTGATAAGAAGAAGAGAGAAGTATGAACGGAAGTTTGAAGTTTGTATTGGATGAATTTTCATAAAATTAAAATGCCTTTAAATAAGGCAAGTTCGAGCTTGGGGTGTGTAAGGAATTAGCAGTATAATACTACGTTTTAAGTGTTTGAATTATTGTTCCGTCAGTTAATTATTGGTAGGGCAAAATTGTTTTTTTTTAAATTATAATTCGCAGTATAGTACTGCGTATTTTTTGTCCAAAAAAAGTTAAAAAAGTTTCGGAGATATGGAAATATAGGTTCGTTCGCTTGACTACCGTCAACATATTTAGAGAGTGGTAGCCCCAAAGATTGCTCACTCTTGAGCGACAATTCTTGATGAAGGATTTAGACAAGTACAACCCAATGTCCTTAGACAGTCTCAGGAGAGAAAAGGATAGAAATGGTTCACGCAAAGTTTCCTCAATGCAAATGAGCACTTGGTTAATGAATTTCCAATTTGGCTCACATTAAGAAGGGTACCAAGGTCAGAAAAGTACAAAATCTGAAACTCCGATTCGAATCTTCTGCTTTGAACTCTTATGAGAGATTTGAATAAGTGGAGGCAGCCCAATACTTGGAGAATCTGGCTATTGGTGATGCAACTCGCCTATGGCTAGCTGAGATTTTTCCTATTCGAGGATCAACACCTCTATGGCTTACAGCAGGGGTTCCCATAGTCCAGGCCACCTTAAACTTTGAAGAAAAAGGGTGGCAGACATTCGTGTGCAATCATATTGATCCGTGCCTCAATGAGAACAACCTCATAATTCCTCGTGAAGTCTTGGTGGCCTCAATTATGGCTAGATACCCGATTAATGTGGGTCTGATCATGTCAACCAACATCACTTTTGTTGTCCAAAAAGATGAAAGATCCTACCCTTACCCAAACTTCCTCATAGGATACTTCAAAGATCAAAAGGTGGAGCCGAGGCAATATGATACAAAAGTAAGGCTAAGAAGCCTTTATCGTGGTACCACCTATAGGGTAGTGACAATCCAAAGTTCAAGGGTAAGGCAGCTACCTCCACTGGACAGTCTGAGGAGCCAACGATAGTAGTTACTAATTTAGTTGTCAAGCCTTATGCAATAGTCAGTCCTTCTACCGGGATAGCAGACATGCCACCTTCATTTTCTAGACCACCAGCTTCATTATTAGCGTCATTATCAGTTCTAGCTTCAGCTATTTATCCTCAAACTATGTTGTGAGTCTCCCAAACATTGGTGAGTCTTAATAACTGGATGCAGGCAGCTACTTCAAAGTTGTCTGACATATCCAATGTTGTTGCAGCATAGTCAACAGCACTAACAGAGCCACAGGTACCTCCGTCAGTGGAGAAAACATTGAACAAGATAACCGAAAGACTATCATGGCTATAGTGGTGGCGGAAAATCCATTGAGTGTTTGGGCAAAAAGGTCAAGAAGATACAGAATTCTCAAGCATAGAAGAGGTCAATGGACAAGTTGAAAACAGTGATTGCTAAGATTACATCTGCTAGAGATTTACCATTGGGCCTGCTCCTGGAATTAGCAGCACAGGCAGCACCAGCAGTACCAGAGGCAGCAGCCGGCTAGTCTGAGGAGCCAGTTGCGACTGCCCACACCACTGAGGAAATGATCCAGATGCTTAGTAAGACTATTGTCCCTCAACCAGGTGATGATGAGATACAGCTAGAGGAGACCGAGGGTGTTGCATATCTCATGCATACTGAGACCATATAGGGAGTTCTCTTAACCCTCTACCATTTCCATGTTCTTATTTTTGTTATGCATTAGGGACAATGCTTATTTTCAATCTGGGGGGGCGGGGGTAGTCTATTTTGATTGATTGATATTAGCATGTAATAACTCTTATACTATTTTTCTTTTTATCTTTATTTTCCCTTTGGTTATGTATATGTTTTTCCCTCTCATTTCATGTATTTTTTTCATCCCCCTTATGTATATATTCATTTCCTTCTGGTTTGTACATTCTTTGTCTTACTTTATGTAGTTTACTTCATAGCTTCTTTAGTTTATTTTTCTTAGTAGTAGAACTTCTTATTTTCGTTAGTAGCTTCTTTTTGATTTGTTATCTTCTTTTTCATTTAAATGAACAACAAGTCTTTGATTTTCTTAATGCCACGGTTTTTTCCAAAGGTGGATTTTGTGTGAACTAGATGGCTCTTCCCAATAATGGATGGCATGACAACCTTCTTAAGGGATTGAGTCTGTTTTCTTTTATGTTTTGGCAAATATAGGAGTAATTAATAAAAAGGGTCTCAAGCATGTTTCACTTGGTACTAACACATTTACCTACAATCTTATGGTTAAAAAGAAAGTTGTTGGCAGAAAATAGCTCTAGTTGTGACCTTTTGACTCTTGTGTTGACTTAAGCAGTCATCGAGTGGTTCAGTCGAGCCATTTCTGATTCTCAATCTTAACTAGGGTTGTTGTGGGAACTCGACTCCGTTCTCTTTAGCAATCCAACAATGTGAGAGGTGAGGTATTGAATTGCAAGTCCAATTACCCGTGCTTAAAGTTTAGAGCTTGCCCCGAATGTTTTTCTAGAAGAAATTTTAGGTGTAGCTTGGCTTGAGAAATGAATGTAGGCACTCCTTGATCCGATTTGAAGTTTGAAATCTTCCATATCCTACAATTGCGATATCCTTAGCCAACCCATTTGAGCCTAAGACCTTTTTCTTTCAATAACCACATTACAAACCTTTATCTGTTTCGTAATGACCCTCTCTTGGCACCTAATCTTTCCTTAACATTCTTGAGAAACAATTGTCAAAAACATAAGGTTAAGGGAGAGACAAGGAGTTTGAAAGTGATAAAAGGTACAAAGAAGAGAAAGAAATGAAGAAAAGGTAAGGCAAAGAAAATAAAGAAAGAACAAAAACAAAAATGCCAAAAAAGTGAAAAATGTAGAAAGTTGAAGGGGTTCAAAGAAAACAATGATGAAAGGCATGGAGTAAATAGAAAAGGAGAAAGATTAATATCATGACCAAGAAAGAGTGACGTTACGTCTCTCTAACTCCCCCCGAGGAAAAAGAAATTAACTCAAAGAGTCGACAAAATATGAGCCAAAATAAGAAAATGGAGTGCTTAAGGAAAAATGAACTCATTCTATCTCATTAAGACCTGCCTATATCCAAAAAGCCTTCAGTGCATCCCAAAAACGTCCTACATAATTTCAAGTTGAGTGAGCTTACATTCATGATTTACATAAAAGGCAAGCTTATGGTATTTAGAGATGGATTTGTGACATTCTTTTGAGAGAGATGAGAGAACTTTTCACAATCCTTGTTTCGAGTGTTACATTCTAAAGTGAGATTTGCTAATGGAGAGTAAAGGACGGGGAGTTTTTTATCAACACTAACCTACGTGAAAGAGCGAGCTTCCTTGATGAATAAAGTCAACTTTTGATGCTCTAGTATCACATTAGAACTATTGTACTCAAAAAGTCAAATCATTGTGTTGTTGATAATTTATATGTGTTGTGAGTAATTGTTGGTCCCAATTGATGTGTGATTGATTCACCTTAGGGGTGCTGAAATATCCCTCTTTCAAGTGAAGGTGGTAATTGCCTTTATTGTTTGAGGACAAGTAAAAGATTAAGTCTGGGGGAGTTGATAAGTAGGGTTTTTGACCGCTTATTTGCTCTCTTTTAATTGTGTTTTAGTTCAAAATTGCTTAAAGGTATTCCAAAAACTAATGAAATATGCTTTTCTGCAGGAGTGTTGCAATATGAGCCAAAGAAATCAAAATAAACTCATAAAGAATTCAAAAGTTGACAAGGACCAAAACAAGGCAAAAAAGCCCACAGTGCGGACCGCACAATACTGTGTGCGGCCGTAAAACAAGGAAAGAACCATGTTAGTTTTTCTTCACGGTAGGCCAAGCGCACAAATATTGTATGGCTGCAGAAGAGGAGATTCAAAGAGTTGGTTTTTGGCAAGCTGAAGATATGTGGACCGCACCATAATTGTGCGGCCGTAGGATGACAAATGCGGCCGCATTTAAATTTTGTGGTCCGCATAAGAGAAAAATCAAGGAGTGCAGACCGCACTATAACTGTGCAGCTGTAGAAGCAAGAGAGCGGGCGGACTCATAAATCTACTGTCCGCACAAGAAAAAGGAGTGTGGACGCAACCCAGAATTGTGCAGCTGCAGAGATGGAACCTGTCAAGGCAAGTTTATTTGTGCATACTGCATACATTATTGTGCACCTGCACAACCTCCACAGGGGCATTTTTGTTAGATATTTTCAGCTTAGTAGAACTATAAATTTTTGGCATTTTTAGGTTAAGTTTTGTTTTGGGAGAGCACATGAGTCGTTTTCTGTACTGCTTTGAGTAATTTTGTACTAGATTAGCTTTTAAACATCAGATTTTCTTTTCCTAATCAATTATTATGCATTCTATCTTGATTTCTTCTTTAGTTTCTTCATTTTTCATGAGTAGTTAAATTTCTAGCTAGGGTTGCAGCCTAACCCTAGTATGAGCACTTAATGGGTGTTTGATTTAGGGCTTGTTTGTGATTAGGTTAGTGATATTTAGCCTAGTTCTTGCTTGAATTCAAGAATTAATGGTTGCATATGTTGGTTCATGCCTAATTGACTTAGTCTCTATTTGAGAAAGAGGGACTAAGTCTAGGAAAACTTCGCTAACGTGAGACTGGCGAGAACGCAAGAAATTGATAGCCCCAATTAAAGGTCAAATCTACAGATAGTAAGACTCAACTTGAGCATATACCACTTGTTTTGTGCAATACCTATTTAGACTTTAGAAAGCCAAATTGGGCAAAACCACTCAAACTACTGAGAGGTATAGAATGGACAATTGCGTGTGATTGATATATTACAACCCCAACTAATCAAACTTTCCCTAGAATTTACAATTCATTAGGTAACCACCTAGGTGGAAGAAACGACCCTGAATCTTTTATCAAATGAAAAACAACCAAAACAAAAATAAATTGTCTTCTGGATTTATAATTGCAATCAATAGCTTAGAATAGAAATAGAAATAATAAACAAGAATGTGGAAGTATAATTTGAGGCATACAATTACACTAAATATATACCTAATCCCAATTCTAACTCCTTATGGATTCGACCACGACTTGCGTTGGCTTTTATTATAGCTCCGACCACCTCACTGCCTATATTTATGGTGTGAGTTTGGACGACATCAGTCACCTAGTTCACATAATAACTACATTTGGGAAGAACCGTGCCATTAAGAAAACCAACGTCTTATTATCTACTAAGCATAAAAATAATCTAATTAACAAACCGCAAACTAATATAGAAAATATAAATAAACTAATAAGCAAAAACAAAGATAAAGAAGCTAATGAGAAAAACTACTAAGAATAGAATGAATATACATAATAAGAGGAGAGACAAAAAGAGAGAGAGGTAGAGAATATAAATACAAATAAGAAAAAAAATGATCATCAAAATATTACAAACCAAATATATCAAAGTGTACCAATGTGTCAAATAAACACCAACCCCCCCCCCCCCCCCAGCAGAATAAAAATAAGCATTGCCCCTAATTTTTAGCAAAATAAGAGTAAATAAGTAGAGGGTAAAGAAAACTCCCTATGGATCCTTAGACATCTCAGTTTCCCCAGCAATATCATCACGTCGGGATCAAGCAACTGAACCTCATTATACTCAATTCTTGGCGTGGCTGGCTTGGTGAATATCTCACGTACTTCCTCTGCAGTGTCGGTAGCTAGGTCTGGCTCGTCAGACTGGCCAGCTAGTGCTACCAGTGCAAAAGGTGCTGAAGGATCTGGGGCAGACAGGTGTAGGTCAAGTAGAATATCGTAAGGAAGATAACAATTCTAGTCACCTCCTTTCGGAGCTTATCATTGATTTCTTGCTGGCCTGGGACTTCCTCATATTCTTCACTTCATTTCCCAGCTCTTCAATAACTAATCCATGTTTTACTAAGGTGTTTATGATAGTCTTATGGTTCCCCCGAATCTTCTTCTTTGTCTCATCAATGGTAGAATGAGATTGAGGTGCCTGAGAAGTGGACTGGTGCAACAGTACTGGACAAGTCAGACAGCTTCCCAGTAGTTGTCTGTATCTAGTTGTTGAGGATTGTCAATATCTGGGTGACTCGCAACGTAGATAGTAAAGTCGTAGGCATGGTCACTAGCCATAGATCTGTGGTAGGAGCTCTGGCAGTAGCAATAGCATGAGCAGTAGTAGTGGACATGATAGTGACGGAGGCATAGCTGCAGCACTGGAGGAAGGCCCACCCGAAGTGGATGGAACATCAATTGTCTCAGAAACTACCATTTCTGACTCATCAGACTGGTATGTGGTGGTAGAAGACTGAACTTTATTCTTTGTGTTTCTCGCATCTATCAGTGGGTACCAATGAAAAGGCTTTTTTAGCTTTACCTTTGTGTCAAAATCCCTCAGCTCTACCTTTGAATCGGTGAGATATTCTGTAATAGTGTTGGGATAAGGGTAGGAATCTATTATGTCGTGCTATCACTAATATGTTGGCCGAAAACACAGCATCCACATTGATTAGGTAACTAGCCATGATGGAAGACACAAGCACTTCGTGAGGGATGGGAACCTGAGTCTCGTTTTGGCTTGGATACGACCTGCTGCAAACAAATGTCTGCAACCCTTTTGCCTCAAAACTCAAAGTGTTCTGCTGAATGGGAACCCAACGGCAATCCATAGTGGTGGTGGCCCTGGTGGTGCTAGAATCTCAATTAAGCAAGGTCGGACTTCATCCCCTAGTGTGAACTTCTCCAAATACTCCTTCGGCTTAACATCCTCAAAGCCCAAATATGCAATTGTATGTTGATCAAACCTCACCTTGAGGTTGCGCACTTTGGTAACTTTCGTCCCTTTCTTTATATGAGCCACATTGGTATAGAATTCACAGACGAGGTATTCCCTATCATCCACTACTCTCTGGTGAACAATATCCACCCCTTTTATTCCCAAAACTATCTCAATATAAATCATTTGTACCTCTCGTAATCCTTCAACAGAAACTGTCGCTCAAGAGTTAGCGACCTCACTGGACACCACATATAAAAGCTTGTGAAGGCCGCTAGGATGACAAAGCGATACTCCCAAACCACTTTCTTCTTTGATCTTTCAAGGCCGATAGCTGTAGCATCTCCTCCCTCTTCCATTATTGGGCATATCATGAACTGGTGCAAAAATGTATGCCTCATAAACTAGTATAGCTGATGGCTCAGAAGCCTGACTAGCACTCTCCGATCCCTTGTAAGTGTTTTGATATGAAGAGGGCTCGTCCCTAAGCATGTATCTCTATTGTTGCCTCGCCTGTGTGTCCTTTTTCTCCTAAACAGAGGTTGAGTGGCCCTCTGACACTTCCCTAGACGAGACATATTATCTAGATTCAAAGAGTCTACACCTATCCCTCTACCGTTTGTTGCTATCTTTCTAATTGTCTTTGGCTAGCTAAGAGGCAAAGTACTTTTGCCTCAGCCCCGAGAAGGTTCACATCTCATCTTTGAAGTGTCACCTCGTCACCCAGATCAAATAATTATCTGTATAAAGAAGAGGTTATTATTAGTTGCAATTCCATGTTCAAAAATATCTTGGAGAAATGTAAGTAAAGGATAAGCCATAAGACATAGTGGGGATATATAGTTAAATCACGCTAGCAAGGAAAGTGATATGTGTTCCGCATAATTTCACTTGCGGCTGCAAATGTGAACTTGCGGACCACGCATTTTATTGTGCAGCCGTAGAAGCGAAGTGCGGCCTGTGCAACTTAACCTGTGTCCGCACCTTAGAATCCTAAAAATATTAACTCTCTGATGACATAGAATTGACTAATCTGCGACCTCCAGTAGATTTATGCGACCCGCACAATTAGAATTGCAGCCGCATATTGGAGTCTCTAAGTGAGTACTCTCTAATGACAACAGATATGATGTTCTGCGGCCTCAAAGGGAATTTTGCGGTCCGCACATTTTAACTTGAAGCCGCAGATTCCTTCTTCACTAAGTTTCCCAAATTCAACATTTGCGAACCGCATAAATTCAAGTACGGGCACAGATTTTAAAAGTTACATACACACCAAATTTTTTTACTTAGGTTTTTCAACTTCTCGCACAATTAGACATGGAAAAACTGTAAAAAATATTAAATTGTACAGATCCAACCCCATTAGAGCATGTATCAAGTTTAATCATTTCAGATCTACCCCAAATGTGCACACAATTAAACTCTAATAATAAATTGTCTAAGAACTAAAAGTCAAAACTATATACTAACAGTAAAAAAAACTTAACATGAAATTGAAGCATACCAAATAAAATTAGTGGAATGAGTGAATGATCAAGGTGGTTGTGAGTGAAGATAGTTAGAAATCTCCAAGAAAATTAAATAGAACACAGTGTTATGTTCAAAGAAGGAAAGTGTAAAATGGGTCCTGTTCCTCTATTTAAACCAACTGTTTGATAAGGGGAAGAAGGACGAGTGAGGCTACACATTGTCATGTGTGCTATGCACTCTTTCACCTGGGGGCTTCATCTTAGAACTTCATCTGCGGTCGGTACAATTTCAGGTGCGGTCGTAGATTTCGCATGTAGTCGCAGATCGACCTCCGCAGTAACAAGCGTAAACTTCATAGAGTTGGTATTTTTAACATCTCAATTATGCGGTCTGTAAGAGTAATGTGCAGTTGCAATGCTCTTCTTCAATAGCACATAGAAATGCGCAGTCCGTACAAATAAAATGCGATTCATACAATATTTGAATACTTAGCTATATATTTTCAACAGTTCTTGTAAGTCACAACCATCCCTCTAAAACACTTCAATTCAAGTTAGAATAAAAGTAGCACCTAACTACAAAAGAAAAATGAAAAAGCATGGGTTGTCTCCCAAGAAGAGCCTGATTTAACGTCACGGCACGATGCAGAATACCCGCAAGTGAAATAAATGGATGCCACGATGTGGCTATTTCCAACTTTTCCCAAGTAGTGCTTCATCCTATGAACATTGACTTGGAATACTTTACTTTTTGTTCTTCAAGTCTAATGCACCAAAAGGTGTCACACCCACAATTTCAAAAGGACCACTCCATTTAGATTTTAGCTTCCCGGGAAACATCCTCAACCTGTTAAACAACAATACAAGATCGCCCACCTGGAACTCTTTGTTCCAAATGTATTTGTCATGAAGATATTCTATTTTTTCTTTGCACAAGGACAAACTTGCATAAGCGTAGTACCGGAACTCATCATATTCATTCAAATGTGCAGCCCTCAAGTTAGCGGCTACATCCCAATCAAGTTTCAACTTTATTAGAGCCCATATGTCCTTGTGTTCTAGTTCTACCGAAAGATGACAAGCTTTTTCAAATACCAACCGGTATGGTGACATTCCGATAGGTATTTTGTAAGTCGTCCGATAAGCCCATAATGCATTATCAAGCTTCTTAGACCAATCTGTCTGATTAGCATTCACCGCTTTGGACAAAATAGTCTTTATCTCCCAGATGGAGACTTCCACTTTCCCACTATCTTATGGGTAATAGGGAGTTGTGACTTTGTGAGTAACACCATAGTTGCTAAGTAAAGTGTCGAAAGTATTGTTGCAAAAATGTGACCCTCCATTGCTGATAATTGCATGTGAAGTACCAAACCTTGTGAAAATATTCTTCTTCAAGAATGCCACCATACTTCTCGCCTCATTATTGGGTAAAGAACCAGCCTCAACCTATTTGGACATATAATCCACTGTGATCAAAATGTAGGTGTTTCCACAAGACCTCACGAAAGGGCCAATGAAATCAATACCCCACACATCAAAAATATCAATCTCCAAAATGATTGTGAGAGGAATTTCATTTTTCTTTGCGATTCCACTGGACCGTTGACATTCATCACATTTTTTCACTAACTCACTAGCATCCTTGTAAAGAGTGGGCCAATAGAAACCACAACTAAGAACTTTGGTTGTCGTTCTCGCTCTACCATGATGACCACCATACGGTGAAGAACTACAATCCCCAAGAATTTCACCGTGCCCTTCTTCCGGTATACATCTTCTAATCACTCCATCCTTACAAATCCGGAAAAGGTATGGTTCATCCCAATAATAATCTTGAGAATCCCGTTTGAGCTTCTTTACTTGGCTTAAAGAAACTCATCTGGAATGATTCTACACATAATAAAATTTGCTAAATAGCAAACCATGGCACGCTTTCATTGAAATATCCAAGAGTTACTCATCGGGGAAGGAGTCATTGATTTTAAGGCCATCATGCGGCCTCTCCTCCTCCTCCAAACGAGACAAGTGGTCCGCCACTTGGTTTTCACTACCTTTTCTATCTTTGATGTAAATACATAACTCCTGCAACAAGAGCAACCATCTCATAAACTGACCTTTGGAGTCCTTTTTTATCATAAGATAATGAAGTTCCACATGATCCGTGTGGACAATGATTCTTGCATCCACCAAGTATGGACAGAACTTCTCAATTGCAAGTACAATGGCAAGGAGCTCTTTCTCCGTAACGGTATATTTGACTTGGGCACTATTCATGGTCTTACAAGAATAATATACCGGATGAAAATTTTTGTTGATGCATTTGCCCAAAACAACCCCAATCCCTACGTCAGCTGCATCACACATGAGTTCAAAAAGCACACTCCAATTTTGAGCGGTGATGATGGGATTAGTTGTCAAATTGAGCTTCAAAAATTCAAAATCTCTCATACAATCATCATTGGAGTTAAACTTAGTATCCTTCTCAAGAAGCTTGTACAGCGGGTTCACCACTTTGGAGAAATCTTTGACGAAGCACCGGTAAAAACCCGCGTGGTCTAAGAAACTCCGCACACCCTTCAATGAAGTTGGAGGTGGAAGTTCAGAAATCACCTCAATATTTTCCTATTCAACTTCAATTCCATTCCTTGAGATTTTGCGGCCTAGTACAATGCCTTCTTCGACCATGAAATGGCATATCTCCCAATTGAGCATCAAATTGGTATCTTCACATCTAGCCAACATTTTGTCCAAATTTGCAAGACAATCATTAAAAGAATATCTACCCACCGAAAAGTCATCCATAAAAACTTCAAGGTAGTCCTCTACCATGTCTGTGAAAATAGACATCATATACCTTTGAAAAGTCATCGGTGCATTGCACAAAACCAAATGGCATCCGCTTGAACACGAAAGTACCATAGGGACATGTAAAGGTTACTTTCTCTTGATTTTCCGGAGAAATGAGAATTTGTTTGTAGCTCGAGTATCCATCAAGAAACCAATAGAAAGCACAGCTGGCCAATGTATCCAGCATTTGGTCTAAGAAAGGAAGTGGAAAGTGATTCTTCCTTGTGACTTTTTTGAGCTTGAGATAGTCCATATACACCACCTAACCGGTCACCGTTCTTGTAGGAATCAACTCATACTTGTCATTGGTGACCAGCGTCATGCCCCCTTCTTTGGGATACATTGAACCGGAGAATTCCACGAACTATCGGAGATGAGGTAGACAACCCCAAAATCCAACCACTTGATAATATCCTTCTTGAAAACTTATTGCATAGTCTCATTGAGTCTCCTTTGATGTTCAACAGATGGTTTGTCACCATCCTCCAGCTTGATCTTATGCATGCAAAAAGTGGGGCTTATCCTCCGAATATCCGTCAACGTCCACCCAATAGCCTTCTTCCTTTTTTATAGGACCGCCAATATGGAATCTACCTGCATGTTATTTAAAAAAGAAGAAAGAATAACCGATAAAGCAGAACAAGGAACAAGAAATTCATACCTAAAATATGAAGGCAATAGATTCAATTCCAAGGTAGAAGTCTCTTCAATAGAAGGATTTGTAGGAGGAGTTGTCCTATTTTCAAGATCCAAGGATAATGTCCAAGGTGCATAGTTGAACGACCTCATTCCTTGAAAAGAGTTAACACATTCCATGAATCCATCCATCTCGTCATTACCAAATTTGAGCAAGACGGCCTCCAACATATCACCAACATTGATTGTAGCACTTGATTCATCAACAATAACATCGGTCACCAATTCCACAAAAGAACACGCATCATTGCTATTTGGTTGCCACATGGAATTACACACATGGAATACCACTTTTCATCACCAACCAGTAAGTTAAGTTCTCTGGATTCAACATCACAAAGAGCCTTCACTGTAGCAAGGAAAGGTAACCCAAGAATAATCGTCACTTCATAATCAACCCCACAATCTAGAATGACAAAATCCGCCGGAAGAATGAATTTATCAACACAAACCAATACATCTTCAATCACCCCCAAGATCCTCTTCATAGTACGATTGCCTATTTGAAATCTCATAGAGGTGGGTCTTAGTTGCCCAATTCCCAAAGTATTGAAAACTGAATAGGGCATCAAATTGATACTTTCCAAGATCACAAAAAGCTTTAGCAAACTCACACAAAATTCCAATTGTACAAGGAATTGTGAAAGCATCGGGATCCTCCAATTTAGGATCCACAACATTCACAATTTCACTCACTTGATGAGTGATTTTGATGGTTTCCAAATTCATTGACCACTTTTTTGTCACAAGATCATTCATAGACTTTGCATAACCGGACATTTATTCCAAAGCTTCAACAAATGGCACATTGATTGAGATACTCTCCATCATTTGAATAAATTGGATTGATTCTCACCATTTTTTGGCAAGGCTTTGAGGGTATAGAGGTAGAGGGTTAGGAAATAATGATTTAGCTTTTTGGGGCTCTGATATGTCAATAATGTATTGCCTAGATGGGTTCACCTCCTCTTGAGTCTCTTCCATATTATCATCAAAGTCAATCAGATCTTCATCATTAGGTTGCACCATATTGTTCGAGATCTCCTCTTCTTGCTTCACTTGATCATTATCACCAAGCTGCCGTTGACTTGAAGTGGGTGAATCCCCCCTCCCTACATCCGATTTTTGTGGTAACGACCATAGCATACCCCATGTTGTTTCCACTTTTTGGGTTTTACTACTCTGTCACTTAGTAGTACCCTTTAGGATGAGAATTTATAGCTTGAGAGATTTGCCCCATTTGAACTTCTAGGTTGTGGATTGATGTATGTGAGGCAAGTTGGGAATCTAAATCGGCATTCTTTTCCATCATTTGCTTGAACATATTTTCAATATGCCTCATCTCATTGATTGAAGAACTTAAACCATGGGAAGGATAAAGAGGCAGGTTGCTTGGTTGTTAGTACATCGGGGGCCTTTGAAAAATCGACCCCCTGTTGCCTTGATTGTTGTTCCATCTACCTTGATTGTTACCCCCCCCCCCCCAATTTCCTTGGTTATTTCTACTCCAGTTTCCTTGATAGTTGTTGTTATGCCAATTCCCTTGATTATTGCATCCACTCTAACTTCTATGATTGTTAGAATTCCAATTGCCTTAATTGTTTGAGGTCGCCATTATTGTTGGCTTGGGCCTTGGAAATTTTTTCTTTGCCATTGAAAATTGTTCACATATTGCACTTCTTCTTGTTGTTCACTATAGGAATCATCTTTCTCAAAACTACTATCTTCTTGCACATAGTTCTCTACTCAATTTTGCACTTGCGAACCCTTAGTCCTTCTCTTGTTAACCATCATGTTCATTCTTTCCATAGCATTGACTTTCTTAGGAGATTGCACTTGACTAAGTTGCGCCTTTGCTAGTTGAGTCGTGGTGGTTGTCAATTCAGCAATGGCTTGTCCATGGTCTTGTAATTTCTTGTGAATGCAGATCATATTCGTGACACCTTGTGCAGCATTGCCCTGAGATTACCAAGACGATGGTGTTTCCCCCGTCTCATCGGAAATCTCACATGCCTCCATATAAGGCGTAGTCATAAATTTTCCACTGGCAAGTTGATTCACTACACATTGGTTGGTTGTGTTAATCCCAAGATAGAAAGTTTGTTGAATCATGTTTTCCGTCATATCATTGTTGGGAAATTCCATAACCATTGTTCTATAGTGCTCTCATATCTTGTGTAGTGGTTCATTTGGCTCTTGCTTGAATGCCAAAATCTCATCTTGAAATGTAGCCATGTGTCTGGGAGAACTTAGGATTGAAATTTTTCATCAATTCATCCCAAATGTGAATTGAATGGTTCGACAATCCTTCCAACCAATCTAATGCTTTTCCTCCGTATAGAGAAAGGAAAAATTCTTAGCCTCAATGCATCCTCGGAGATATTTGTTTGTTTTCTCCCCCAACACGTATCCACAAACCCCTTCAAATTTTTATATGCATTTTGAGTTGTTGTACCAATGAAGAAACCATGTTGCTCAACCAAAATGAGCACTATATTGGTGATTTTGAAGTTGACTGCGCTAATACCGGAAGAGACTATTGTACTAGCATAACTTTCTTTGGGCATATCTGGTGTGGAGACGCTCATGGAGGAAGTAGGGGTGGAACGGTCACATTGTAATGAGGAACTCGACCTCTCTTATTGGCTTGAGGTTCAAGAGGTACCTCTTCGACTTGCTCATCATCGCCGTTCACATACCCCAAAGGCACATTTTCGAGATCATTGTTTGCCACCATGATTATACCTAAAAGTTCTCACACAAGTTAGTAACACAGAAGGAAAAGGAGATATTTCAAAAATAAACCTAAATATATAGCTAACACCATTTTAACTCCCCGGCAGCGGTGCCAAAAATTAATGACGTCCACAACACACCTCGATAAGAGATATGATATGGTCGTATGCTATATAATTTTATCAACTATGAGTCGGGGTCAAATTCACAGAGAGTTATAAGGGGTGTTAGGAGTATACACTTGAATAAAGCGAATGGATTAACTAAATTTGCACTTCCACAAAAAGTTTTGATTTTTACTTCTACTATTACTCTAACTAGCTACAGAAGAGAAACAAGAAATGAATAATTTAGTTTTGGTATTTTTTTCAAATAGTTAATTAAATCTAGGGCTGTGACCATAACCTAGGTATTCACCTAATGGGTTACGTTAATACTGTTTTCATTGATTGGAATATATTATAGCTCTCAACTCTACGTTACGCATTCAATACTTCTCGGTCAAATAATGATTTTAACCAGTTTGACTTTCTCAAGTTCAAATGGGTATCAAACAAAATAGCTGATATGAGCTCAAGTCGGGTTCTTACTATCTCTAGTCAGAACCAATTAATTAGGCTAATCAAACTCTCAATTAATCTAATTTCTTGTTAGCCAAGTTATCCTAGTCTAGGTTCCTCTTTCTCGAGTGGAGACTAAGTCAAAAAGGCATGAATATGTTAGCAATCATTAATTCTAAAATTGAAGAATAAGTTAAGCTAAATAATCAACACTCAATCATAAACAAGCATTAAACTAAACACCCATACGATTTACACACTAGGGTTGGGTAATAACCCTAGTAAAAATTTAGCTACTTATAGTGGGAATTGAAGAAAATAAAGAAGAAAAGCTGATTAAACTCATTATCAAAGATTAAAATGATAAATTATAATGTTTAAACACTAAAATAGTCACAAACAAACTTCTTAAAATGGCAAAATGTAACGTCTACAACGGCTCAAACTTCGAAACTTGACCTAAAAATGTGAAACTCGTCTATTTATAGTGACCCAAAATTCGTGAACAAAAATTCCCCTCGAAAGGTTCTGCGGCAGCACAATTACATGTGCGGTAAGATTTCTTTAGTTGGCAAGCACTAGATTCTGCAATCCCACATTTCTAGATTGCGGCTGCGAAATATCTTTCGTGGCCGCACAATTCTTGTGCGGTCCGCACTTCAGCAAGGCGTCAGCACTTGGTCTTTTGCACATTTTCTAAACATGGAATCATTTGTCAGTGAAAACCCGATTTGTGACCGCACATTGGCCGATGTTCTGTTGGGTGCTTTTACTTGGTTTGTGGCCGCAGATGGAAAGTTGTGGTCCGCTCTTTCGTTTGCGGTTGCAGAAACCTTCTATGGATCGCACTTCTTTGATTATGCGCCCTTTGTTGCCTTGTGATTCAGAACACTCCTTTTTGAGTTGGATTTCATCATTGGAGATCAAACTTCCACCTCTCTTGCAATTTGATATTTTCGTTAGTTTTGGGAACATAACTAAATACTATCTGATTTAAACAAAAGCAAAAATGTGCTAATAAGTAGTCAAAATCCTCACTTATCAATGCTCCGGTAAATGAATGACTAGATGCTGCAAGATAATAATGGACACTGTTTTAAATCTTTTATTCTCGATAACCTTATTATTACTTTGCTCGGATACTTCATCAGTGGATAAAAGTTTCTGACTCCGACCGTATTCAATCAGTATAGTTGAATTTTTTTTAATTAAACTGGGGTAAATAATATGCAAGTCTGACCAGCTCTTGGTCAAAGATTGACCAATTTCTAATCGGATATTAAAATGTCAGACATACCAGTGTTTCTTTATTGTGGGATCACTTTTTCTGACCGAAAGTGGTCGGTATCTTTTTATAAAAAAATTTATTTGACTTTTGCGACCAATTTAAATATTTTTCGACCGATTTTGGTCGATTTTCTTCCGACTGATTTCGGTCAATAGGGTATAGACGGATTTTGGCAGATTTCTAGTAGTGTGAGTCACATGTGTGGGGGAAAAAGAAAATACAGACTTCCTACAGTTGACAGACTGCAGAACTATGGCATACAAGTCCCAGCAACTTGTGTGTTTTGCAAATAGAATGTTGAAGTCATTAACCATCTATTCTTTGAGTGCTCAATTACTAATAGACTGTGGACCAGAATATATTGCTGGCTGGGGCACTCCAGAACTGTTGGTAACTGGGAAACAGAACTTCACTGGATTTGCAGTAAAGCAAGGAGCAGAATGTGGCACAATGCTATTACAGCCTCTGTTTTTGTCACTACTGTTGCTCTTATTTGGAGGGAGAGGAATAGCATTCGATTTGATGGGAAAGTATTTTTGGAAGAACTGATTTGCAGAGAAGTTGATTTACTTATACATATCCGAGGCAGAAAATGCAAACGATGGCAGACTGGCTTGCGGCAGCTTAATTGCTTTCCTTAGTTATAGCCTTTAGACTTCCCTATACTGTAATGGCATTTGTTTATAGATAGTTATTTTAGTATAGATGATGGATTGTAAATGAGTAGCAGCTAGTCCAAGCTACTACTATAGAGCTCTACAATGTATATTCCTTTGAAATTAATGAAATATAACAATTATACTCAAAAAAACAATTACAGATACAGATAGATATACATTTATCTATTTATATTAAACTAGAAAAATATGATAGTCTAGAACTCTCTCTCTCAATTCAGAATTTACAAGTATAGATTCCTCGTGGTCTAAAATCCTCTTGACATGTCGAATATTTAATAATTTCCTGCATAGGCACCACTATTTTCCATAGGAAAAATTGCCCTTACTTCTCTGGATTTACCCGGTGAGAGTGACTATACTTTGCTTGCTGCGTCCCTTCAAGATAACCTGCAAAAAAACGCCAATTATATTTTGTTTATTTACTCAATATTAGTGTGTTTGCAAGTATAACGCATATGGGAAGATGGGCGAATCAATTCAATGAATGAACATGTGCAATTATGCAAGTAGACTATGAGTAGTAGTAGTACCCCATCAAAAAGGAAAAATAGAAAACGCAATATTTAAGAATACGTGGCCTTGCTTTTATCTGCAGCAACTTAAACTTTATACAGTGCAAGTATCAAAGAAAAGTCTACTTCTGACTCTTCACTTCAAAAGAAGAAATGACTGCCCCTTTGGAATCAAGAAAGACAATCAGTGAGGTCCCCTCACTCACTGAAATGGCCACTTTACTTTACTTGAATATTCCCGCAATATATAATTGTCGCTCAATCACTTCACCTCTCCCATCTCTTTAAACAATTCTTAAAAAATAGAATATGGGTGTTCACCTATAAGTAACATGGCTTCAATTTGTTGCATCATTCCATTTAATTATTCATCATGGCCTTCCATCTCGTTGACTGTTTTTTATACACTTCTATACATGATAGTTGACTATCACACTAGGATAGTTAATTTATAATTGTAAGTTATTAGATGTACAGTACATATACTTGAGTATCACTTCATCGACTACTTTGTATTACTAGTTAGCGCATTCGCATAACGGAACTAGGAATTTTAATAAAGAGGTAAACAAATGAAAAAGCCAAGAAAATTTAACATATAGCATAAAAATTAACCGATCTACATGGTATAATTTTTCGATAAATGAATATTATCGAATAATAATATTCAAGGGTAGTCTTTTATTGTAGTACTTAGGAAGGACCCTCTAATTCTTATAAATCTAAGACAAGGGTAGTACCGCCCCTGCTGCCAAACAAGGCAGCATCCGCTACTGCTGCCACAAATTTTTGATCCTTGACTTGTAAACAAGGCAACATCGCATTATCTAACTCATATCTCGATGCTGCAACTGGGTATAAATTTATCAGCATTCAGCAACCTGGTTGGATACTTAATCTATAAATTTTCGCTACAGACATTAATATACCGGTTGGTTCTGATTTAAACAAAATAACAAATATATCTTTTATTATCATTCCAATTTGGCAATTTTGTCCGTTCGCCACATCTTGACAATTCGTTAATCATGCAATTTTATTTTTTTAAAATCAACTTATAACGTCATGGATAGTGTAAGACACATCCAAGTTAACTGCATGTCTGTGCTAAGGCCGTAAAGTGGCCCGGTTCTGGGCCTACTTGTGCCTGGCGGGCGGGGTCTTACGGTTCCGGGCCTGGCGGGTCTGGCGGTCCCGGATCTGCTGGTCCTCCAGGTTGGGACCGGCCCGTGACGGGCCTAACCACACTGCGGTCCTGGGTCTGGTGGGCCGGGTCACGCGGGTCTGGCGGGCCTAATGGGCCTGACGGGTTTTTTTTAAAGTCAATATCTTGTATAGTAGTCATTAGTATAGTGTAGAATATATTTTATATGGTGTACTAAGTTATTCGTATAGTATATATTGTGTTGTAGTAATTAGTATATATTGTATATTATGTATATATTGTGTTGTAGTAATTAGTATATATTGTATGTTATGTATATATGGATATATGTTGTGCATATAATGTGTTGTAGTAAATTGGTAATTAGTATATATTGTATGTTATGTATATATTGTGTTGTAGTATTTAGTATATATTGTATATTATGTATATAGTGTGTTGTAATAAGTAGTATATATTGTATATAATGTATATAAAAGAATGCTGTAATTAGTATATTGTGTTGTATGTTATATATTGTATGTTATATAAATATTCAAGGAATGATATCGAAGTAAAGACAAAGAAATATTGAGAAAAAAGATATTCAAGGATATGATAAAAAGTATATTTATTGATCAAAATGGCATATCTTTCTTAGTCTTCCTTCCCCCAATGGAATGAGCAAAACAAGGTACTAATACCACCATTAAAAGGAAAAAAACTAAAAGAAGACGTACCAATGTACAAGTTACATCATAATTTATGTTGTATTTCTAACAAATCTCATAAATCCGTCAAGGTTGGGAGGAGGTTGTGTTGGCGGTGGTGGAAATGAAGCTTGTTCATCACCACTTCCGAGTGAAGTCGCTTCCTCAGCAAGTTCTATTATTATTTCTTCATATGCCACATCTATTGCTGGTTTTGATTCTGCTATGCCAAAGTTCCTTCTTTCTACGCGGATCCAATCTCTAAAAAGTACTGATTTTTCCAAGCTCTCCCGCATCGACGCACTGCGATCACCGATTTGTAGTCTTGCTTGACTGAAAGCGCTCTCCGATGCAACAGTTGACGCTTGAATTGAAAGAACATCCCGAGCCATCCTTGCAAGAACGGGAAAATGCTTTTCCCTTGACTTCCACCATTCCAAAAGGTCGAAAGAGCCGTCTCAATTCTCCTTTTCTAGTCCCTGTGATAAGTAAACTTGAAGCTCATTTAGATGGGAAATTTCATCAAAATTATCACCTTGAGAACCCCTAAACTCCGTCCACTATTTAAGAGCTGTTAAGCCAGCAGCTCTTTTAGACGATTGTGATGTAGACGAAGTAGGGGTTGAAATATTTGGCCTAGCATGCTCTAACGCCTGTTTATAAGCATTATAAACAGTTTGAGCATTAATTTTAATTGATGCTTTGCATCAGCTAGTGTAGCCATTTCGTCTTCTGAAAGATCAAAAGCTTTATAAATATTAGAATACCAAAAGTGAGGACCTCCTAATTCATTGCTGGATTTAACATAGCAGCTACACCAAAAATAGGAGGGATTGGAAAAAAATATTTTTTCAACTTTTGTTTCATTTCATTTATTGCAAGTTCATAAATATCCTCACCCTCGCTAAATTCAACAAACAAATCAGCTAGTGCGGCAATATAAACTAAACAGTTAGAAATAGTCGGATAATAATGTCCAGAAAAAGCATTTGTAGCCACTTGAAAATGTTCTAAAAAATCTAAAAGCATTTTAACATTAGTCCAATCTTGGGTAGTTAGCATTGCATCATCATCCTCACCACCTACCCTAGAATTAAACGTAGCATTAATTGGGTTTCTATATTCATACGCTACTACTAAACTTTTGTACATGTAATTCCACCTAGTCGGGCAAGGTTTAGGAACCTTTCTTTCTCTATGGTCATACTCGTCACATTTTTTAAAATATTCTCTAAGTCTAGTTCTACGGTTTAAATAAAATAGCCAATGAAGAGCCATTTTCACCTTTTTAATTTCTATGTTTAATATTCGCATATCATCACCAACAATTAAATGATAAATATGAAAAATACATCTAACATGGAAAATATTACTAAATGCAGGATTAAGGGTTTGTGTTACCATGCCTATTGCACTAGTGTTGCTAGAAGCATTATCCATAGAAATTACCATTATTTTATCACTAAAGCAAAAATATCTACATATATCTGAAACAGTGTTAGCTATAAACCTACCTGTGTGCCGTGAATTAATTATTCTATATGCAATTATGCGTTTTTGCATTGTCCAGTCTTCATCTATTTAATGACTTGTTACAGTTAGATAATCACAGTCATTATTACTTCTACCAATATCAGTTGTAATGGAAATACGATTAGGTATATGAGTAAATAAATAGCGCAAATATTCTTCATATTCATGCTTGAATTTATAAATATCGGCATTAACTGTTGCGCGAGGCCAACCTTTATATGTAGGATTAAAGACTCTTCTAATATAATGAATCCAATTAGGATTAGAAGCAAAAGTATAAGGCAAGCACATAACAGTAATCATTTTCGTTAATTCTTCACGATCCTTATTTGGATCGTAATATAAAATACCTCCGGTGACAGTGTTTATTCCTGGTTGAACTAGATTTGAACCAGTACTTGAGTTAACTTGAGAATCTACACTTGTCCCCCCCTCTTGTTGCGCTTTTATTTGCAAAAATCTAGCCTTATCTCTAGAGTGTAATTTTATATGCTTAGTCAAACTACCCGTGCCGCTACGGTCTCCAGTATACCTATGAACAAGTAATTTTCCACAAGTTTTACACTTAGCCTTATTTTGTTCTCTTACTTGAGTAAAAAAATGTCAAACTAATGATATTTTTTTATGTTTAGCAGGTTGTCTACTAAAAGTGGGAGTTTGTACAGGTGGGTGTGCCGGTTCATTACCTAAGTTATGGGCAGGACTAGTAGGTGTATCATCTAAATCTGGTGCTTGGGTTTCATCATCATCCTCATTTTCCTCTAAGATAGGTTCATTAGGATAAAGAGCATTCATAATATCATCATCTAATCTATCACCTACTGCAACATCATGTAGAAATTCACTATCGGTAAATTGAAAACAAGGGTGATCACTATCAAGGTTTACGGGAGGCGGATTAGGACGTCTAGGTTGGCTACTACTTTCAACTTGCTTATCTTTTTTAGGTGGGGGAGCCGGGGGAAGGGTAGTATTATGGCCACTACTTTCACCTGTTTTACCTTTTCCTTTACCGAACATTTTTTTTGAAAGAAAATGCCATACTAATTAGAATTATGCAAACTAAAAACACAAAAATATACTATTAGCACGTAAGAGTTGAAACGAGTTTAAAAGATTGCCGAACAACTTGTTGAAAATTGAAAATCATTGAACTTGAACACTTGAAAACTTCAATTCAACAACTTCAAAATTTTTCACGATTTTTCAACAATAAATTAAGCACTTGTACTAGAAAGATTGAAAGAGCGCTTGAGAGATATTGATGAATTGGTGAATAAAAATGAAAGAATGAGGGGGTATTTATAGTTGAGAAATGGGAAATACTTGAGAGATTTGGTGTTAAATTAAAGTTTGGGGGCCAAATGGCTATTTTCAAACTTCCAAACGGCTACTTTTTGCAAAGAGCCGTTACTGAATTTAAAAAAAAAAATTTTAAAAAAAAAATAGCCGTTGGACCCGCCCGAACCGGCTCAGGCCCGCCAGAACCGGTCCTGGTTCTAACGGTTCGGCGTAAGGGACCGGCCCGTCACGGGTTTTTAGAAACATCAGAACCGGGATCGCCGGAACCGGCCCAGCAGACCCGCCAGGCACGCGGTCCCGGTCCGGTCCCGGGCCGGAACCGGGCCACTTTACAGCCTTAGTCTGTGCATCTCCGATCCCTCTTTTTAATTGTCCGGCTGCGTTCGACAATTGTAAAACTATAAAAGAAAAAAAGTAAAGAAACAAATATTTACTAATAATTAGTTGAAAATATATTATTTTGCAGAAGCATACACAGGATTAACCTATTTTTAAATTTTAAGCCACGGGTGTATTTTGCTCTTCAAACTCTTTATGTTACATTCACTGGACAAGTGACAGAAGTATTTGCCAGAATTATGTTTTATGTTATTTTATTATGAGTCTATTGATAGTATTAATATGTCGTTTTTTGTTGCTTTTTTGATCCAAAGTCTTTTGAAAATAGGTTTTTTATTTATCGGGATAGGGGTAAGGTTTGCATATATTAGATTCTGCTTCTAGAATTATACTGAGGTATCAACTGCTACTATCAAATAATTTTTAATTATTGATATCGTCTCACTTTTATTTTATTTTAATAGAGTAGTTAGTTTCTTATTATTTTTCTTTGGCTTTACCACCTCCACTGAGTTCAATGTAAGTCAACAACGCTACATAATTGCAAGCACATCATAATTGGTTAATGTAAGACAAAAAGAACGATTAGTTTATGATTTCCGTATTTTTAAAATTTTCTTGTTTATTAAATTCAATAAAGTATAAATTAAGATCCATTGGTCATTGTGATTTAGTTACAGATTTTTGATAGGTTGGTTTTTCTGCAACTTTATTCTATTTTACGTGATTCTTCTCGATTATAACGAACAATTCATTTGGGTATCTTGATAATGACGCTGTTGAGAAAGTTAACTTTCATTTTGCTACTTCCATAATTGCTGTTGATCGATAAAAGATAGGTAACAGATTCCCTTGTATGGTGAGTTGGCCACGATTAATAGTTTTGGTTCGGATAAATGACTTGCTTAATTTATTTTTTTACTAGGTCTAAGAATTAGTATCAGCTAACAATTAATTAAGAGACTAATTATATCTTAATCAAGCTACGTGGATCCAAATATCATTATAAAATTTCTTGGTTGGTGTGTTGGTTAGGTACATCACCTACCTCCATGATAATGATATTTTAATCACATTTGTAATTCTTTTAACAGCTCAAATAAATTCTGTGGTAATTAATTAAGAACCTTGCATTAAAGTATTGTCTTGAAAAATGATTAAGAAATCAAAATAAGAATGCTTTTCAAATCTAAATGAAAAGGAAACACCATAGATTTTATGTGCAAAATTTAATATTGTATATTATCTTAATTATGGTAATTTTATTGATCTGACAAAGAATGATGTTCTTTCTTAAATAATCCACTAGCTGTAGTGGTTTCATAGAATCGGAGGCATATCTAGTGATATACTACTATATTTATCTGAATCTATTACTTTTGATACAAAGTATAAATTTAGTGTATAAATTATTAAAAGAACAATACTTAGTGATTTAAAATCATCATTTTATATATAGTAGAAGTGTTATAGAGTGTGCCAAAGTTGCCAAAATATTACCCATTGGGTCGACGTACCTTTGACTTTGAGGTCTAATTGAGCTATTTATTACTACTGCTTTGTGTCTATTTCCCTGTTTTTTATTAATTAATCACTTAAAAATTAAAAAGAAATGAACAAGGTACTCATCACAACTTTGGAGAGAATTTACTAATCACCATAATGAATCCAATTCTTTTGTTCAAGAAACTCTAAGTGTTACAAATTAAATACTCAATTTCGTAAAAGTTTAAATACGACCAAATCTATAATCTTAACGGCTCCAAGTAAAATATACGATCGAATTTAATATATAGACACTTATATATTCAAAATTTTGGTCGAAGTTAACGAGCTTTCTGCGTGCGTACGTCTTTGGTCATGACTGGTGCAATTCATAAAATTTTAACGTTGCGATTTTTTTTCTTATATATAGAGAGAGAATTTGATTCCAAAGCATTGGATGCTCTCTAACCACCAAGAGGTCAGTTTCATACCAAAGCCATTCCCTCTCTAAGTATGAATGGGACAACGAGAGAGAGAATCGGAAGAGTACTTTGATATCTCTTTGTTGGTCAAGATTTTAGAAGCATAACCTTTATTGACAAGGAGATTTTGTTGGTATATATTCAGAAACACAAGATCACAATCCAAGAACTTGGATAACATTTCCTTTTTTGGTTAAACATGCTGAACATTCTATCGAATTGTTTGATAATATATGTCCACGACATTGTCTCATCAACTTTTACACGTCCCACTTTGATTTGTAGAAGTAGTCCATTACTTTCCCTTGTTCCTTATCTTATTACATTTTTTTCCTGATTCACATATGACTCACTCACTTCAAGACTTGAAAGGCCTAATATATAGTTGCCAAAAAGATGGTGTTAAATAGTATGTATTGAATTGTGTTATATATCATCTTATTTAAAAGTTTAAGTGGTCAGAATGAGTATATTCTTAATGACTTAAAATTTTGATATATCATGTATCAACTCGTTTTTCATATGTGAGATCGAGTTTGTTTTTTTTCATAAACCGAACTGGTGAATGTTTTTTTTTTTTTTGCTTAGATTACATAAGATTTGAATTCAAGACTCTTGGTTACATTAATGCGTGTTAAATATGTAAGCATTATCTACAAAATTAAGCTATAGGGTTTTCAATTTAATTTAATTACTTTGACTAAATTATATCTCATGGAATTATATTATTCTTAGAGAATACTAGTAGAAAGTGGCATTCCGAAAGACAGGGTGATGTGGTTTGTCATCTTGGATTGCTTATCAGGAGCGTACAGGTTTTCAGTTGATAAAGATGTCTCATATGGATTCTTGTTTGACTAGCATAAAAGTGTACTGTGGCGGAATAATTAGTACGTAAAATCCACGCTAATTAGGTGTTGATAAGTACGTGAAAAAAGAAGGTGCTGATAAGCAAGCTTTATTCCAAAATCCAAAGTGTATCAAGTAAGTAGTAGTAACTAGTACTAGTAAGTAGTACTCCATCCGGCTCAATTTATGTGAGCATATTTAATTGAGCGTGGAGTTCAAGAAAAATAAAAAAATTTAGAATTTATAGTCCTAAATAAGTTAAAAAAATGATAAAGACTATTTGTGTGGTTATAAATACTTCTCATTAAGGGTACATATACAGTCAAAGTCATATGCCTCCGACTTATAGGCCCGAGGGTCCGTCTTAAGCCTGAGTCCGGACGAAGTCGAATTCGAGCCAAATGGACCAGACTCGAGATCAAAGATGGAAAGCAAGGACCAGAGGTAAGGAGTGCAAGGAGTATCAAGGCTGAGTATGCTCGAATCCCAAAAAGTACCGTTATGAACTTAACAGAATGAGCTAGATTCCTGCCACACCCCGAATCATGGCGCAAATCCTGAAATAGGATCGTATGATTCCGTCCTAGGTGGTTACAGTTGTACCAAGAATATTCATTATGATAAATAGAAACATACCTTATTTAGGGTTCCCCTATTATATAAAGGGGATCTCAATCATTTGTAAGACTCGTCTAGTCATTGAGAAAAGAATATACTCTCTACCTTTTGCCTACTGTTTATCAGAATTGTCTTTTAGCTCCAGTGTTCTTACTTTACCTTTCTCGCTTAAGTGTTCTTATTGTTCTAAACCCACCTCGAGGTCACTGTTGCTGAGTTATATTGGTTTGGTTTACTTATTTCTTTCACTTCTACTCCATATTTCTTGATTATTAATTGGTATTGAACTAAATTACATATCTTTAAAATCACAAATCAAATTTATTTGTTCCTCGTATTTTTGAGGTAAACAGTTTGGCACCCACCATGGGGCTAAAGATAAATTTCTTTATTGATTCTCGTTACACACGTTGTTCTTACACTTTTTCTTGTCAAGAATTTTTTATTCTCAGGTTGAAAAATATTTAGCTCACAAAATACACATGTTCATAACAACGAAGGACTTGGTCAAAATAATACTATAGGGGTTGGTGTACCACTGATAAACCCTGGGAAAGTGCCAAACATGAAACCAGTTGATGTTAGTTTGCATATTTCTCTAAACACGAATTTAGGCAAAGACCCTAAGGGGAGTATACGCAAGCCCGACCTGGTGACCAAGGAACACAAGGAGTGGGTGATGGGGGAATCAGCCTGCAAGTGATATTCGAGATGCTACAATCTCAACAGATCGCCATTGCTCAACTTCAAAGTCAAAATAAGACCTCGAGTGTAGATGAACATGAAAACTCTCGTCGTGATGGGCAACACCAGAAGGTCAAATGGGAATGACTCGGGGACTGACCCCACGATTTATAAAAATGCTCGAAGAGCTCACTAAGAGGATCGAGTTCGGAGAAAAGAAAATTGAAGATAACGATAAGAAGGTGGAGACTTATACTCTCATATAGACCATACTCTCGTATAGACCATATATCGGGAGCACCTTCAGTTTCGAAAGGATTAAATGCCAACAACTTCATATAAACACCATTCCCTAAAGTGCTGGTCTGATACATATTCCTAAGAAATTTTTGTGTATGATATATCCAAATATAATGGAATAATCGATCTCAACAACCATATTACTTCATACACTTGCGGGATCAAAGGAAATAACTTGAATGATGATGAGATCGAATATGTCTTCTTAAAAAAGGTTGGTGAAACGTTATCGAAAGGGACTATGATTTGGTATCGCAACTTAGCTCCTAACTTTATTGACTCATTTGCTATGTTAGTATATGCCTTTGTGAAAGCATATCTCAGGGCCATAAAGGTGGCCACGAAAAAATCAGATGTCTTCAAAATAAAATAAAGGAACGACGAGATGTTAAGGGAGTTCGTGTCCAGGTTTCAAATAGAAGAATGGAATTACCACCGATCTCTGATGACTAGGCTATACAAGCTTTCATACAGGATTTAAATAAGAGAAGCTCGATTGCATATCGATAATTAAAGGAGAACTTGATCGAGTATCCAGCTGTGACGTGATCATATGTGCACAACCAATACCAATAAAAAGTTAGGGTCGAGGCGATCAGTTAGGATCCCCCTCGGGTTCTGTTCATCCTAACAGGTTAGCGGCCAAGCCCCCGAGGGATATGAATAAGGAACCGAGATCGAACAGAGAATGGTATCAACCATATATCGATCAAAGAATAATGGTTCAAGTTGGAACGCTCTTCGGAACAATCAGAGAGACGATCGACGTCAAAGTTCTCGAGGACTCATGAATAATAGTAGATTCGATAAGCATACTGATCCCGCAGAGGCACCTCAATTATCGGAGTACAACTTCAGCGTAGATGCATTAGGTATTGTGTTAGCTATTAGAAGAATCAAAGACACTAAGTGGCCTAGGCCTATATAGACCGATCCTTCTCAAAGGAACCCGAACTTGATGTGCAAGAATCAATGCACACATGTTCATAGAACAGAAGATTGCAGGCAGCTAAGTGAACAAGTGGCTCGGTTGTTCAACGAGGGTCACCTTCGAGAATTTCTAAGTGATTGGGCTAAGAATCACTTCAGGGAGAGAGATGCAAGGAAAATGAGCAAGAAGAACCACAACATGCAATCCACATGATCATGGAGAAGTCCATGTCCCTCAAAGACTTGTATTCTAAAGCAACAAAGTATCAATGACAAGAGAAAAACGGACTCGGAGCTATGTGCCCGAGGACGTCTTATCATTCTTTGACGAGGAAGCAGAAGGCATATCTCAGCCTCACAAATACGCCCTGGTAATCTCTATCCTTCTAAATAAACTTCAAGTTAAACGTGTTTTAGTGGATCTAGGTAGCTCAGCAAACATAATCAGATCGAGGGTCGCGGAACAACTTGGCCTATAATATTAGATTGTACCTGCATTTCGGGTCCTAAATGGCTTAAACATGGCAAGTGAAACAATAAAGGGAGAGATCTTGCCAGTACACGTAGCGGGACCATACCAGACACTAGATTTCATGTCATCGAAGGTGACATAAAGTATAACGCACTCCTCAGGAGACCTTGGATACACAACATGAGGGCAGTGCTTTCAACTCTTCACGAGATGATAAAGTTCCCAACAGAAGTAGGAGTGAAGACGGTCTAAGGAGAGCAACATGATTCAAAAGAAATGTTTGCAATCAAGGAAGTGGTGCCGATACCATAGCATTTGACCTCGAAGAAATTGAGCACCAAAGGTAAGCAGGCGGCTAAATAGCAACCACAAACCCCAGCCTCGATGGAGTCGAAGCGACATGTAATCGAAGACGAAGAAGAGTATTTCCTTACTAACATTCTTGAAGAGTTCGATGCAACCAAGTCAACTGTCGAGGAACTGGAGCAGGTCATACTTAATGAATACTTTCCCAAGAGAAAGGTATACTTGGGAACGGGATTGACCCCCGAACTCAGGAAAAAACTCATTCAATTTTTTATTGATAATATGGATTGCTTCACTTGGTCCCACTTAGATATGACAAGGATTCAACAGGAAGTCACCATGCATCAGCTAAGCACCGATCCCAGGTTAAAACCGGTAAAGCAAAAAAGGAGGCCTCGGTCCGAGATAAAGCATGTTTTTATGAAAGACGAGGTGATTAAACTTCTTAAAATAGGATCCATTCGGGAGGTAAAGTACCTCGAGTGGTTAGCCAATGTAGTTGTAGTTCCTAAAAAAGGAAACAAACTTAGAATATGTGTAGAATATAAGGACTTGAAAAATCATGTTCGAAAGATTCTTTTCCATTGCCAAACATCGATCGAATGATCGATGTCACGGCTGGCCACGGGACCCTAACTTTTCTTGATACCTACTCCGGGTACAATCAAATTCAGATGAACCCGGAGGACCAGGAGATGACTTTATTTATTACTAAATTTGGAACGTATTGTTACATGTAATTCCCTTCAAGCTTAAAAATGCAGGTGCTACATACCAGCGCATATTTAACAAAATGTTCAAAGAACAAATAGGTAAAACAATGGAAGTCTATACTGATGATATGTTAGTTAAGTCCTGCGCACAGTGGACCATTTAGCTCATTTGAAAGAAACATTCGAAATCTTGAGGAAGTACAACACAAAGCTTAACCCGGAGAAGTGTGCCTTCAGAGTCAGTTTGGGTAAGTTCCTCAACTTCATGGTGTCAAATCAGTGTATCGAGATTAACCCCGATAAGATCAAGGCCATCGAGGATATCAAGGTCGTGGATAGCGTGAAAGTCGTGCAAAGGCTAACGGGGAGATAACTATTTTGAGTCAGTTCATATCGAGGTAGTCAGATTGGAGTCACCATTTTTTTCCTTGCTAAAAAAGAAAAGGGATTTTGCATGGACCTCGGAATGTCAGCAAGCCTTAGAAGAATTAAAACGATACCAATCTAGCCCGCCTTTACTTCACACCCTGAAGGTTGATAAAATATTTACCTATACTTAGCAATATCCGAGATAGCGATAAGTAGGGGTGTGCATTCGAATCGGTTTATCGATAAATCGAATCGATTATTTGTTATCGAAATCGAAAAAATTGAAATCTTATTGAAACGATAATGATAAGCATATGTACAAATCGATAATCGATAGGTAATTATTGATAAGGGTCAAAATCGAATCGATAAATCGAATGCACACCCCTAGGTTGTAGACAATTGTAAAATGAGTAATTACCTATTTGTATAGATTAATATAACATACAGAATATATATATATATATATATATATATATATATATATATATATATATTCCACTACTATTTTTAAAGCAGCTATATGATATCGTTTTCCCTAATCTATACCTTTTCCTTTACCCTAAGTCCCTTACCCTATTATTTCCTCTACCACATTTAAGGAGTGATCATATTTAAAGATCAAGGGAATGAAGTTCAAATTAATGGAAAACATAATTAACTGTGGTGATGTATTTTTTTTTTTTTTTGTTTTTTTATACTGTTAGAGTGTTGGTGGCATACATTTGATCCCTTACTTTAGTTTTGTTGCATGTGCTTGTTGACAAAAATTTTATGCTATAAATGGTTTTCCTCTTATTTTAGCTTCTTTTTGTCCATATTAGTTAGGCGCGTTTATAGAGATATACTTTTCTTAGATCCCGCAAATTTTCTTATTGGTGTAATCGATAACCGAATCGAAGCCCCCAAAATCGATAAATCAAAATCAAAAAATTGAAACCTTATTGAAATAATAACGATAAGCATATGTACAAATCGATAATCGATAAATAATTATCGATAAATCGAATGCACACCCCTAGCGATAAGTGGGATACCAATTCGAGAAGAACAAGGTATGCAATTTCGTATTTATTACGTAAGCCGAAATCTAGGAGATGCTGAAAATAGATACCCTCTCTTAGAAAATTTAGCACTTGCATTAATAAGCGCATCTCGAAAGTTAATACCATATTTTCAGTGCCGTCATATATGTGTATCACCACTTACCCCCTTCAAAATATTTTGCATAAGTCCCAAATTAGCTGACTTTGTCGCCCATTTTACGTCGAACCTCGTACCCCAAGTGGAGAAAGAACTCCTGCTATGTTCAGATACAACATTGGGGGTATGGACCCTTTTCAAAGACGGTGCCTCAAATTTGAAGGGGTTTGGTCTTGGCATTGTCTTGAAGCCACCCATGGGTGATATTATTAGGAAATCTATCAAAACTCCAAGATTAACTAACAACAAGTCCGAGTATGAGGCAATGATTGCAGGTTTTGAGCTAGCTAAAAGCTTGGGAGCAGAAGCTACCGAGGCAAGTGCAATTCTCTAATGGTGGTAAACGAAGTACATAAATGTTTCGAGGTTCGAGAGGATAGAATGTAGCGGTACTTGGATAAGCTACAGGCAACTTTGTACCACTTCAAGGAGTGGACTCTGGATCATGTGCTTCGAGAACAAATAGCGAGGCTTATGCACTTGCTAATCTAGGATCCTCGGTCGAAGAAGATGACATCATCTCGGGACTGTCATCCAATTATCAAGGTCTGTGGTTGAAGAGGGTCATGCCGAGATAAATTCAACAAGTTTAACGTGGGACTGGAGGAATAAGTATATCGACTATTTGAAGAGTGGAAAACTCCCATCGGACCTTAAAGAATGGGGGGCCTACGAACCAAAGCTACTAGGTTTGCAATAGATAAAGATAAACATTACACAGAAGAACGTTCAATGGGCCATTGGCGGTATGTTTGGGGTCGGGGATACCGACTATGTGTTTGAGATCCTTGAAGGCACTTGTGGGAATCAATCTGGCTCTGAGTCTTTGATTTGCAAAATCATTAGAGCGGGTTACTACTGGGAGAACATGGAAAAAAATACTAATGAATTTGTCAAAAAATGTGATAAGTGTTAACAATTTGCATTGATGATCTATCAGTCCGGAGAACAACTATATTCATCGTATCCTCGTAGACTTTCATGAAATGGGAAATGGATATGGTCGGATCCGTACCAATAGCCCCAGGTAAAGCTAAGTTTATTTTGTTTATGAGTGATTATTCTTCTAACTGGGTGGAAGCACATACTTTCGAGAATGTCCGAGAAAAAGAAGTTATCGACTTTATCTGGGACCACATCATATACCGGTTTGAGATACCTGTCGAGATTGTATGTGACAATGGAAAATAATTCATCGGCAGCAAGATGATGGAGTTTCTCGAGGCACACAAAACAAAGAGGATTTTATCGACAACATACCATCCAACTAGGAATGGACAGGCTGAGTCCACAAATAAAACTATCAGTTGAAGAATGAGCCGTGCAAGGACGCGGGGATATAGCAAGTAAGCAGCAAGGTTCTCCCCTTAGGACCGACTACAGCAAGCTCGCGATTCTAATAGAAAGAAAGGATAAGCTCTCTGCTCTATTTGTTTGTAATGCTATGCCTATCAAAGTTGGCGAAGGCTTCTATAACCTTAGACTCGTTACGCTCTTCGACTGAACTCGTTGGCTCCGTGTCCATCGAAAGTCGGTAACCTTCGTCAACGTCAGCATTTGGTACTTTCTCGATAGCTTCAATAGTTCACTGAAAGCCTTTGGTGCAATAAACCGCAAGCCCTTCAAAAAGAAATACATAATATAATGATGAATTAATTAATACAAAGGGGTTGGTTAAGAACTATTGACTATAAACCATAGCAGTTACAGTCACTCAATAGAGATGTTCGCCTTTGTTTGGAATGAAGATGGATGAACAGACACTTGAGCCTGGAATTGATGAAATTCGGGGAAAACATGGAAGCGGTCACTATGCTGGGGGGGCAATACATGACCGCGACTTAAGAAAAAAGTACCCTTTAAAAGACTAAAGGAACGGGGGAATGACTACCTGTAATAAAGCACAGGCTAATACGAGCCGACCAGAAGAAGCAAGGCTTAGATTACCAGATCCTGGACACAATCTTCCTAGAGATGGAGAGCCCCTTGCCTCGCCTTTTTGCACCTATCCCTTCTTGCTTGCTTACCTATAGCTCTCTTGTCTTAGTGACTCTTTCTCTTTTCTAAATTTTTTTTCCTGGGTGTTAAAACGATAGATTTTTCGTTTTCCAATAAATTGGATCCACCCCGATTCGATCAATATTGGGATTCTTGGCTAGAGAAAGGTTCTGTGACATGGACGCCCAACCCAACTCGGTCGGTCGGTTGGCCCACCTAACAGATGATGAGATTCTCGATCGATTTGATCGAATTTCAAAAAGTCTTTCTCATATTCAGAACAGTGGAGCTTTTGATCAAGATATTCTACCCTCACCCATTTGGGCTCTCGCTCGAATCGGAACCTTTAATCATTGGTAGGCTTTCGACTCAATCTAATAGCCTACCTATCGGGCACCAATAAAAGATAAAGTTTTCGCATGGGCTCATCATCTTACGCAGAACCGATGCGAGAGGGAGAAGCGGGGATTGATAGCTTTCAAGAACCAGTGGAAAGGAAAGACTTCTTCCCTGCATTCATTCCTTTCCAAAAAAAGTAAATTTGTTTGGGCTGGCATAGGCATAAAAGATTTGATTGAATGAATGCTACCTTGGTAGTTTTCAAACAAATACAATGTTGGCCCAAGCCTTGCCAGCTGGTAATAGCCGAAGGCAAAAAGGGGGAGATAGGAAAGAGGAGACTAAGGATAGTCACTCCATTCCATAGATAGTGCACACAGATTCTTCTTTCATTTTCCATTCCTTTCAGGTCGGAACGCGGGCTGCTAGTGGGGATGTGCCCATTCTCCCTCTTCTTGCGCTTTACAACCGGAATAAGGAACCTTAGAACTCACCCTACCTGTTGATGAAAAAATGGGATTTGAGAGGAGCTGAAAGCCACTTGACTCTAAGGAGAGGACCACCAGCTAGCGGGTCAGAAAGATTTGTATGGAATGTCCTACTCCTGCTTGATCTTTCCGATCAACCAATACCCTATTTTAGGGACATCTGTGTTAGGTAGGCCCAGGGATCACTGATTAGTCGAATGAGCCCATCTCTCTGGCCTATCATTTGTTGGTCGATCCGGCTGGCGACTCCTGCATCTCTTACCTCTCTATGGGGGCCCCTTTTTTTAGACTAGTTTGCTGCTACGAGTCCCTAGAGTCGAATTAATAATCAATAGAAGTCCCAATAGAAGTTTAATGACCTGGATCTTCAATCGACGATCTACTGCTCCCTCTTAATAGCAGATGCCCATGCTTTGATTCGAAATCCCTAGCCAGTGATGAATCCCCAGGTATTCAGTGTCTGGTTCGATAGGACCAGGAAGAGAGAACTCTTTTTTCCTCCTCCCTTCAGTCCAGTTAAAACCTAAAGAAGAGGTTGGACAATGTGAAGGGAAAATGGAGAGAAGTTCTACCCAAGGTCCTATGGGCATATCGAACAACATCAAAGTCTAGTATGGGGGCTAATCGTTTTTTTAGTTTGTGGCTCCGAGGCCCTCATCACTGTTGAAGTCGGAAAGCCCATTTCCAGGTTTTGACATACATCGGAAGAGTCAAATCACGAAGCCATGAATGCTAGCCTCGAGCTACTAGATGAAAAATGAGAAGCGACACTTGTTCGAATGGTCGCGCAAAAACAAAGAAATGAAAGATACTATAATAGAAGGACCAATCTCCAACACTTAGAAATATGGGAGTTTGTTCTACGGAAAGTTAACGTCAATACCCGAGACCCAAATGAAGGGAATCTAGGCCCAAATGGAAAGGACTGTACCGAGTCCTCAGAGTTGTCAGCAAAGGATTTTATAAACTTAGCATGAAGGAAGGTGAACAACTGCCAAACAATTGGAACGTATGATTACTCAAATGGTACTACTGCTAAGGTATGGCTTTATCCTTTTTGTCCATTTGAGTGTAAAATTAACTCATTACAAATTTTTGATCGAAGCTATCAAATATACCCTATTTGCATGAAGGCCTTAGGTTTTAAAGCATGAGTTGCACTCTTTTTCCTTTAGATCGGATTTTTTCCTAAATGGGGTTTATCGGCAAGGTTTTTAACGAGACAACAAGTATATGCTACCTAAGAAGAACTCAACAGTATCCAAGTCTTCTTTTTACACAACCTCGAATACTGGGGGGCATCACCCTCGGAGGTCATATCTTCGAGGAAAATACTTCACGCCTAAGAGGGCCTCGATAGGAAAATTTCGTAATGGGCCATACGGTCAGATGAACTGTGTCCATATAGAATAATCGAGCCCCGACGGCAAAACATGTACGCATGTATCAAATTATTTGAAGAAGCATTCCTCTCATATCAAAAATACTTTGTGTCTCAAAAAATTCTATTATTATACGAGCTCTACACTTATAATCCTACGAGAAACAGCTCAAGGGCCAAAGCGCAAATGTAACCCCGAGATACTTGTGGACTGTCATTGACAATCAACTTGCCCGAGCCATCAAAAACTCAGACTCATAGAGACATTAAAGAGGCATCCCCCCCCCAAACAAAAGCCAAGGCCAATATACTCGGGGACTAACTTTTTGAACAAGTTCGAAAAGCTATTGGAAAACAAGTCCAAGAGACACACCCAAAGGCTATGGCCATACTAAAAAAGGTTACGGCATACTAAATACTATGGTCATATAAAAGGCTACGACCGAAATAATGCGGCTTAGAGACGTCCGACTTCTACCAGAAATCAAGAGCCTTCAAACACTTTGAAAAAACTGGTTAAATTAGGCTACCCTCAGAAAAAGTAAAAGGGTTTCGATAAAGTCAGCCTCGAATAATTTAACGATAACATCAACCTCCTGAAAAACCTCAAGAGTTATTCGATTGTGTTTACACAAACAAACTATTGATAAGGCTCTGATCCATCGAACCTCCGAAAAACCTAATGGGTACAAAAAAGAAATGCTAAGGCATGATTAAAATTTTCACTAAGTCTTTTAGTCGAAAAGAGGAAAAAAATTATATAGCCATCCTAGAGGCCAAATTGGACCAATTTAAGGAGCCTAAGGGCTGATATATAAGAGCCTAAGGTCCAACTTAAAGAGCCCAAGGGCCGATCTAAAAGAGCTTAAGGGCAAAATATACATAGTATGAGACCTTGCTCTCACTCAACTCGGACTCAAGACTCCTAACATCTTGAGCTCATATCAAGTCAAACTTAGCTCAAAGATTAATGAAACCCTAAGAGGTATCATATTTATCGATAAAATTTTAAGGTTTTATTATGTTCTGCGTCCATACCAGTACTCGAACTGATCATTTGAGTTATATCATCGAAATATTCCACGAATGAGAGCGAAGTGAAATTCAACAGAAGTAAAAAATGAGATAAAAATGTCCTTTTGTACTTTCAAAAGATGATTACAAAAAATATTTACATAAGGGATACTTCCAAAAAAAACACGAAAACAAAATAAGGAAACCTAAATCTACTTCGGGGCCACATCTTCGGCAACTGCATCTTCAGGAGCCGCATCTTAAAGAGCCTCACCCTCGGGGATTCGTCTCATCCACTCTCGGAGCCACTGGCTGAATCATCCTCGTCAAAAAGCAAAGCAGCAACCTCTTCTTCCAAAGTCTTCGCTCTTTTAATATCGGTTGAGAGATCGAAGCAACGAGCATGTACCTCCTCGAGGGTCTCCCACCGGGACTGTCACCTAGCATGGCCAAGTTCACTTGATAACTTATCTTCAGCCGCATAAGAGATATCCTTTGCCCAAGCATTAGTCGCTTCAGCATTGGCTCGATATGAAGATATAATTGCCTCAATATCATATTTGGCATTGGCTAACTCATCAGCAGACTTAGACTTAAGCTCCTGAAGTTGGCATCATCGAGACAGACTCTTCTCCTTTACATTTTTAAGTTGACATTCGAGTGAAGCGAGTGGTTCCCGAAGGGTTTCTTTCTCAGAGGCAAGAATGTCCATACCTCGCCTCTACCCCAGGGTCTCGGCCTTCTTCAGTTTAGCTCCTCTTGAAGGTGCTCCACTAGCTCGCCCTTTTTGTAAAACGGCAAAGTAAAAATGTTAAAAGGCCGAAGAGGCAAATCTATAATAAAAATTCAAAGGGAATATTACCAGTTTGGTAAGATCGTTTTGTTCTTGGAAATCCTTTGTTAGTCCTGCCCGAAGATCGCTGACCTCATCCTCTTTCTTGACATAGAGGAGATCTTCTTAAGATCGGCCTCAGATCGAGAAAGATTAGCTCGAGACTTGGAAAATGCTTTTTATGGAGCACCACAACCTTCACAAAAAGGGGAAAAGTTAGATTCATAATAGCAAAGACAAAGCAAAGGCATAATTCTAATGTACAGAAAACTCACTTATTTGAAAAGTCAACGAGCCTCATCGAAGATGAAAGAAGCGTATAGGTTAGGGTCATCTTCAATCTCTGCGATGCATTCTCGAAAGATGTCATGCCCTTCGTGGCTCGCCCCCATATCAGAAGATCTCATGTTCTGAGCAACTCGGATTTGCCCTCGGAGAACTCGGGACCAGGCGGTGAGTCATCCATATTGATTACCCCAAGTGATCCACCCGGGGAATTCTCTTCTATTTGAAGGGGCAAGGGACCGGGCCCCTTGGTCTCACCCTCCAAATAACCTCCAAGATGAGGTGCCTCTTACTGCCCGATGGATCGGGGACTTTACTCGATCTCCCTTCAAACATTTCTTCAGTTCTAGGATGAACCGCTTCTGCCGCCACCGATTCGGCAGACTTCGAAGCACAAGTGTTTCCTTTTTTACGAGCTACCAACAGACAGTTGTCATCTTCTTCCTCTTCCTGGTCCCGAAGGCGTTGGGTCATGGTTGGAGATAAGGCCACAGTATCGGCCTTAGGCTTTCAGGCCGTGTTTTTCTTCAGCTTCGGTGTGGTTACAGGCGCCTTTTTTGTTTTTGGGAGCCTTTGGGAATTCTTCTTCGCCAATCTGCATATAAATAAAGTAAGCATTTCACAAAAAAACACAAGTAAATAGATAAAAGAACTCACTATGGTTTTTAGCCTCCCATCAGCCCTTGGCCTGGTCACGCCAGCAATACTTCGAGTACGAGGAAGTAGAGGCTAGTTTTCGAACCCAGCCTTCGAGGTCTAGGACCGCCCCATGAACCAAGCAATACTGGAACCATCGAAAAAAGGTTAGTGTCGAGAAAAAGATAAAATCCGGGAGAAAAAGTGAAGCATGGTATAAAGTAATCATCGATAAATATGCACTCACGTTTCATGTTCCACTCCTCGGGGAATAGCATCCTATCAGTAGGAGGTCTTAACTCCGACAAACTGACTCATCCACCATCGATTTTTGTCCTTATCGATACTGGAGAAATGAGATTTCAAGGATCGGCGTTGCAATTTTATCGAGCCACCTCGATAAAGTCGAGGACTATACAATCTGATGAGATGGTTGAGGCTGAAAAGCATCTTCTCTATCTGACTCGAAAAGTATTTGATCAAATAAACGATTCACTAGAATGATGGGTTGATCTGGCCAAGCCTCACTTGGTATTGTTGGCAAAAGTAAAGAATAACTGAAACTATGAACTCGGATTTGAGATTGAGAGACCCAGCATGAGTGGGTGGGTATACACGAAAGACGGGGTGATGTAGTTTGTCATCATGGATTGCTTATCAGGAGCGTACAACGAAAGACAAGGTGATGTAGTTTGTCATCTTGGATTGCTTATCAGGAGCTTACAGGTTTTCAGTTGATAAAGATGTCTGATATGACTTGCATAAAAGTGTACAGTAGCGGAATAACTAGCACTTAAAATCCACGCTAATTGGGTGTTAATGAGTATGTGAAAAAAGAAGGTGCTGATAAGCAAGCTTTATTCCAAAATCTGAAGTGTATCAAGTAGTAATAACTATTATTAGTAAGTATTACTCCTTCCATTTCGATTTATATGAGTACATTTAATTAGGCACGGAGTTCAAGAAAAATAAATTTTTTTAGTATTTGTAGTCTTAAACAAGTCAAAAGTGTTCAAGACTATTTGTGTGGTTATAAATGCTTCTCATTAAGAGTATGCGTACAATCAAAGTCATATGCCTCTGACTTATAGGCCCGAGGGTCCGTCTTGAGCCTGAGTCCAGGCGAAGTCGAGTTCGAGCCCAATGGACTAGACTCGAGATCGAAGATAGAATGCAAGGACCGGAAATAAGGAGTACGAGAAGTATCAAGGCCGAGTATGCTCGAATCCAAAAGGGAAATTTCATATTAGAATAACTGGGCTTCATACTTTTCAATTATATAGACCATATTTCAATTTCCAACCAACTAGCCAATAATAATAGGCTAAGATTCAACATCCAACTCCAATATGTTCTCAAATTACTATTTAATTTTAAAAAAGATTCCTCGAGCTTTTAAATTAATTTTCAAATTAGTAATTGTCACTCAAAATATTAATTCAACAAACTAAATTTATTTGGGTGGTAAAAATTAAATTTTTAACAAGCTTAAATATGTGGGTTTAAATTACGAATTTGATTTTGTGATAAATTGGGAGTGGGTGTTGTTTAGACTTGTTATAAATAGTATAAGGAGGTTGTATATATAATTTAAAGTCATTTAATGGAGATTTGGACTAGTTTTGAACAAGAATTACAACTGAAAACCGTGGAAGAAGTTCGTCTACAGACGCTTGTATAAAGGTATATAAAAGTGTATAAGGAGTGTTTCTACACTCATATACAATATTATACAAGATTATACGTAATTATACAAAAAACTGACTTAGTCTTCTTCCTTGCATCTTTTCTAAAATTTAACTCAAATTTTTCTCAAATCTACTCCAAATTACTTCAAATTTAAATTTTGAACTCCTTTTGATATTTTCAATCAATTGGACCAATACCCAATCCAAACAACTGAAAAATTCAAAAAATCCAATTTCAAAAGCAAAGCTTTGAATGGTCTTCAATGGTGGACTTCTACTCTATAATTTTCTTTCATTGCAAGCAGGTGACACAAGAGGAGAAGCGGAAAATACACGGCCCTTTGAAGCATATGTAAAAGATGTGAGAGAAGAAAGAGTGAAAGCAATAGTTGTGAGAACAAAGAATTAAAATCATAAATTTTAGAAGCAATGATTATAAAAATACATATTTTGAATTTACAATTTTTTCAAAATATGTACAATGTGGGCTAGGTGGGGTAAAACTTAAAAACATGGGTCATTTTTTTGTTATGGTGTGAAGTCATATGCATTTTCTTGTAATTCATTCAATCCGAAATAGTACTCTTATGGACTTTCAACAGAATGAGAAAGATTTCTGACACATCCCCAAAATCATGGCACAAATCACGGAATAGGATCGTATGATTCCGTACTTGGCGGTTAGACAGTTGTACCAAGAATATTCCTTACTGTAAATAGAAATATTTCTTATTTAGGATTCTCATATTATATAAAAGGGACCACAGTCATTTGTAAGACCCACCTAGTCATTGAGAAATGAATATACTCTCTACTTTTTGCCTATTGTTCATCATAATTGTCCTTTAATTTCATTGTTCTTACTTTACTTTTCTTGATTAATTGTTCTTATTGTTCAAAACTCACATCGAGGTCACTAAGCTCGAGGTCACTGCTGCTGAGTTATATTAGCTTGATTTACTTATTTCTTTCACTTATACTTCATATTTCTTGATTATTAACTGGTATTGAATTAAATAACATATTTTAAAATCACAAATTAAATTAATTGTTACTCTGTACTCGTATTTTTGAGATAAATAGTGTACAGTTAAAAATTTAAGCTAAATTATTTTTAAATTTTAAAAATTTATTTTTTAACGAATAAAAAAAATAGATTGAATGGTAACTTTTAATCCAATCCATTTGTTTTATCTTAAACAATTAAGTCGCCGTGAAACACGCCGTCAATTATTTGTAAATTTGTGATTTTTACTAATAACTCTGGGGCCACAAAGATATAGTGCACACACTGTACGCAATTCTTTTCATGAAAAAAAAAACATCTTTTTACAACTCATCCAAAAGGTGTATAAATATATTTTTAGCAAAAGGAGTTTCTAGGTAGTTAGATTGTGGACGGTGTCGGTAATCACCAAATATATGTTAGCGTTGTGGTCAACCGATATATGATCAACTGCTGAAAGTAAGAGGCATGCGGAAAATATCATTATTAGTAGATTTGTCAAAGATGCTTTCATCATAAAATATTTATAATCTTAGCCCTCCGATCGTATAATTAAATCATACTTCTCTTCCCCGCCCCCCGCCCCAAACTCCTTTTGGTGTTTCGACTTTTGAATATTAAATTATGTTTGTGTCAAGCTGATATGTGTATAATAAAAATAGCATATCTTTTGACAATGTAGCATTCGCATGGTACCGTTTTCCGCATATTATACTATTGTGGCTATTTGAGGCTCAATGGTAAAGACTAAGGGAGACAAACGGGTGGGTCAGGTCGGATATAGAACGAATCAAAAATAGATAAATTATTCTATCCGACTCATTTTTAATATTGATAAAAAACGGGTTAATCGATGGATAATATGGGTAACTCTTGAGTTTTTATGTATTTAAGTGTATTAAATACTTAAATGATGATAAATGGGAAATGGAGTGAAATTCAAATTTTGAGTAAAATTTTGAAGTTTCCCCCTTGGTAAAGGGACATTGTCTCATATTGGAAGACGAAGAGGTTTTTTATGGGTATATAAGCAATTACTCTTTTTATAGTTCTTAAAGAGTTGGAAAGAAGGCAAGCCTCACGCCATTGTCATTGCTCGGCTCGGCTTCGACTTCAGATTTTAGACCAAATTTATTTGTTAATAGTAAAATAGTAACAGAAATGCTATTAAATATTTTCTTTAATAACAGAATATTAATATTAAATCCAATCTATTTTTTATTTTGGTAACAGAAAATTAACTACCTTCTTCGATTTTTCCTCTTTATTGTTGAGTAAATAGCCATTTATGTTATGGCATTTATGTTGTGGTTGTTTTGCATAAACAACCATTCTAAAGAGTTGCACCTCTTCCGGTTTCAGCCCAACTTTGGATGTAATTACAAGACTATTTTGCTCAGAGTCGAACAACACCGACAGCATTGGCACCGGCGGAGAAACCAGAAAAATTCTCCGGGATTACTTTCAAGCGCTGGCAGCAAAAGACGTTCTTCTACTTTACTACTCTAAGTCTACAGAAGTACATAAAGGAAGAGATTTCCCTTCAGCACTTCTGGGCTTCGAAGTCAGCCCAGTAAGGTGGAAAATATGGCAAGTTCAGTGAGAAATTATCCCAATCGATGGGCTCCTATACAAACTCAAATTGAATGCGAGCTATAAATTAGGACTCATGATCTAATTTCGTGACAGTCCACCAAGTATGTATTCAAACCATTGAATGCTAGATGCTTATGTTATTAGGAAAGTCGCAAAATCCAAACCAAGTGAAGATAATAAAATGAATTCCTATCATTTCAATTAACCTTCTTCCATTAGTGCATGAAACTCTTGAAATTACTCCACTAACACTTAAATTCAACATAAAAGTATTACACGTCTAATGAAGAGTTAAGAACAGTAAACGTTTAAGGTAAAAAGAGAACTTTGATTCACAAGTAGACAACAAGCTTAACGTCTCAATCATACTCAACTTTCGAACCCAAGTAAGAACCAGTAAAGAAATCCCAAATGAGGCCATCAAATTAAAACACCAAAGCCTATGCTTCGGTAGACCATTTTTAGACTCTTATCTCACAAACCTAACCTACATGAAAATGAATTCAGAGGGACCTAAACATCGACCAAGATAAATAAATTCAAATAACAAGTATATATCCAAACATGTGAAGGAAAAGAAAATCTGCTTAAAGATAACTAGAACAATCCAACTAACAGGTCCAAACAAACAAATCGATATACTTAATTGGAAAAACTAGAATATTAGCATATTTTTATATTATGAAAGACCAATTCCAAGGTGGACAGTACACTATGGTTCCTATTCAGACCTTCAACTTTCATTTTAATAAGAAGAAACCAAAATTTCCATTTTTCAGGAGTGATACACTAAATCTGCAAATTCAATAAAGAAACTCACTTGTAAACAAACTTGCCAAACATCCAGAATTATTCTAAAAGAATATAGAAAACTCAAAGCTAATGTAATCTAACTATCTTCATGTGAAACATGCTATGAAATTTAATGGACACTACAAGCTAAGAATCAAATTAAAGAGGAAGAACATTCTGAAAAACAGTAAAGCATCATCTTCATTTCCCTTCAATAAAACACCCATGGTCTGTTCTTACATGCTTAAATCAGGGATATGTACCTGGAAGTGGAAAGAAACAGAATCAAGTATCAACAGCTACGAAAGTAGGGTTCAGCGGTAAGAACAATTAGATCCAACAATGAGGACAATGATACAAGCCCAGGAACCTTAATGGAATAGTAACTCTTAACTAAATTGAACTAGATACTTTCAACAACCAATCCTCAATCCATTTTCTACAGATAAACCAGAAGCTTTCAACAGTAAGAAAACAAAACTTCAGAAGTCCAAGAGAGAAAGAAAATTTTCAAAAAAAAATTATTTTTAGCTCGTTGCTGCTTTTCAAGATTCTATTCCCTTAGTCTTGCCTTGAAAGGCAAGAAAAGGTGCCTTTATATAGGCAGAACTTAGGGTATCTTTTCAGATCTTACTTTGCATCATTAGTCCCTTTTTTAATTCTTGTTTTTAGCTAGTTAGTCCTTTTATTAATGGCTTGTTTCCCAAGTGAGCTACTTAAAAGTCTAAAATTCACCTAAAGCCCACACTAAAACCTTCCTAATTTAGTTACACTAAGATTCCCTAACTTGAATTCCCTAAACTACCCCTTAAGATCACTGTATCATTGAAATACTCCCAAAAATTAAACTGGACCTACATTAAGCTTGAATTAAACCCTAACAATTCAACTAACCTTATTTAGGCTTCAAATTAATTAACAAAACTTAGAGCTAACTATGGAATCAAATGGTATTAATTCCATTATAAAATAAACCCAACGATTAGCACAGAATCAACATGAGGAGAAGAGAAAAATCTAAAGCACTGACAAAAAAGAATCGAAGAACATGCGGATATACCAGTCAAATTATCTAACTAAACTAATCAATAAGAAACGAGAATTGAAGATTTAAGCCTATGTTATTAAAGCTAAAAAACGCATGATGAACATATTAACAACAACCAAAGTTTAAACTGTTTTTAAACAACAAGGAACCTCAAATAATGGAGGAAATATAAGAAGACTCGCCTATGCATGCACTGTTTAATTGAAACCAGACACAAAATCAAAAATCAGAACAAAATCAAAACAGGACAGAATCACTAATCAAAACCCTAAAACTCTAAATTATCTAATCATGCAGGCATTTATTCAAGGAGGAAAAGAAAAAGGAAACTTACCGATGAAAGGTTGAACCAGATAGGACTCCGATTTGAGGTCCGAAATGAGCATATTATTTCGTGCCTCGAATCAATCTTTGGGCTAAGAAATTTGGGAAAAATCGAGCAAGTAGGGCTTCTAGGGTTCTGCTATTTCTACGATTTGAAACTCGAGGAATTATGGGGATGTTTGAAGGAGACTAAGTAGGGATTTGGACTGAGGGAGAGACGGGGGTAATGGGGTGTTATTTTGAGGTGGTTTGGAGGCGGCGGCGTCGTAGGCGATGGAGCCCCGTGATTTTAAATCAATATTCAACGAGTTTGAGGGGGATTCGAGGGAAGCTGATGTTAGATTCGTGATGAGGATGAAAAGGGGGTGCTGTGGTGTAATTTTGGGGTTGTTTGGAGCATCACCGCGGGCAGAGGGGAATTCGCATAAAAGTGGGCTTTTGTTTTTCCTTCCTCGATAGTTGTATATAGAATTAGCCAGATTGTCTTAAGCATGAAGAGAATCGCCTTTGTTCTGAAGGCCTAGCGAGTTCCTTTTTTTTTCAAAGGCGGTCCTTTTCTTTCCGCATAGACTTGCTTCGCTCCTGTGTCAAAAGCCAGTTTAGTTTTACTCAAGAGTAAGAATGATAAAGCATTTCGGAAGCTTGAATCCCTATAAAAAGTATGTCTCAACAATTTAACCTGAAAAGAAAAAAAGTGGGGTAAAAGTTAAGTTTCTATTGAGTTAGACACCCTTCTCTGTCGAATGAATCTTCAAATCATCATCTTCAAACCACGACTCCGGCACCACATCCAATGAATGCCCTCAACTCGGAGAAAGGGAGTAAGGTAATTCATCATCAACCAAGGCAGGTAGTTGGACTCTCATGTCAATCCGAATGAATCATCCTTTCCACGGAGGTAAATCTTTGCCTGCTAGGCAAGAGGATAGCAAGTTCCAAATTCTGTCTCGGTAGGACATGTATTTCTATTACTATGAAATTCATAAATGAAGTAGTTAAGCACTAACCTAGAATCTTACAGCAAATAAAGGAAGATTACAACTTTTGCTTTTCTTTACTTTTTTAGGATAACAACACTTTAATAATGAGAATTATTGGAACATAATAAGAAATTACAAAACTCTCCAGAAAATATCACAGCTGGCTTGTTCATTGCTTGAATGTATTCATTATCAGCTTCTGTAATTCCAGCTATGTTAAAAATAGTTCCTGCAATATAATAAAAAAATATTTTTTTTTTGTGTATTACGTTATAGTTAATTATATTTCAGTACAGATGTGTCTGACCTGGCTAAAAATAGGACCAAGCAACTTAAATTAAATAAAAACAATATATAGAATATTTATAATGGTAGGATTACCATTATCCTTTTTGTAGTGACAAATCTTGTATGTGTTCCTAAGAAAAGGAATTTGTCCATTTTTCGGGTCTCAAAGGGGCGTGGGTAGAGTACGCACGTATGATATCGATTAGAGAAAGAGGTAGGGTTAGGCTAGGAAGGCGAAAGCTACCATTGAAGCAGTCAGGATATAAATCCATATTCTGGGATTCGTGATCATTTAGGAGTATCAATACTAGGAGCTGGTATACCCTTATATATGGAGCCGAAAAAGTGTTTTCAATCAAAGAAAAAAAATTCTGCTCTCTTTCCCATCGATTCAATACCAGAATAAAGAATTTTCTTTTAAGTAGTTGACGAAGCGACACTAGAGATAAATGACCTGTTATATTCTTAACTCTAAATCTTTTGGCAAACTCAGCAGCACCACTACTTGACAATTTAGATTATGGATTCCCTCCTGGCTAGCTTTGGAAAGGACTTTATTTAACAGCTAAATCATAGTCCTCGCTTCCTTCGGCCCTGGCCTTAGCAAAGTTCGCACTAACCTCCAACTCTGGAGGCGCTACCATGCACTGGCTTTTGCTCATTTAGGCCCTATCAAGAAAATAGGAAAGAAAGGGCCCAGACTACTATTTCCTCTCCTTTGCTTTTCTTTTGCCCCTCTTTAAAGTAAAGCTGCGTCTTAGGGTTGGCTTTTGCAATTGCAATCTGTCTCTGTCTGGATCCTCGCTTTGAACTCACTCTCCCACTTCACACCTCGGAACGCACCCTTCTTATAGAGATAAACGCGCCTTCACATCTTCTTAACCCGAAATGGCTGGGGAGAAACCTTGGCCGATGTATTTGGCGACTCGTATTGTTTGTTGACAATTTCAAAATGGGATAACATGCTCGATAGGGAATGAGTTCGAGTATCATAAGTGTTTCCTCATAGGAACGTCCGCGAATTTGATCAATTACTCTTCGTGCTTTGTCAACAGACATAGATATATGTTCACCTAAAGCATATACTTCTATTTTTTTCTTCTTTAGCATAAGTTTTGCCTCCTACTAATGAATCATAAGCATCTAGATATTTTTATTAATATTAACGACGAGATCTATTAGCGATTTTTGCATGTCCTCTAAAATTTAATGTAGGTGCAAATTCTCCCAATTTGTGTGCTCAAAATATTGTGATTTTTGAGCACGGGTTTGTCGGTAAAAAAAATTAAATGGATTCAAGTAGAGTTTTCTCGAATGTATCAATAAGCTAGACCCACACTTCGAGTTGTTTCATGCCATGCATAAACTCGGACACTCATGGGCTCTTCGATTAGGCTAACCAGTCCAACTAGGCCAAACCTTTTCGAGAGATCTCCTCCAAATCAATGGTATGGCTATCGAAATCGTAAGCATCTGCATGTAGGTTCCAGATCCAAGTGGTAGTGCCAAGTATTTTGTCGCGCGATGAACCGGGGGAGCAAAGTCACGATCGAAAATAGATAGTTCGCTGAATGCAAGAGGTCTTGGTTCGAGTCCAACTCGTGAGAAGGAATCCTTTTTCAATGTCTACTGAAACTGTTGAGCCACATGCTTTCTATGGGAAACTATAGACTCTTTCTAATTGTGAATTTCTAGTTAGCACACGCACTTGGTGCGCTTGACTTTCTTCAAAATTCTTTTTTAACCATGTGTTTAAATGACACGGTTTGGGGTATTCTAACTCAGCAAAGACGTACTAGCTGTTAATACATTTTTGGCCAGCGGCGTTAGGCGGTGGGATTAGGGTTGGGCGAGGGTGAGAGAGACGAGGCAGGAGGTGAGGGGGGTTCCGACCGCTATATAGTGATTGATCCAGGCTTCCAGGCCGTTGGATCAAAGTAACCTCGACGGCCTGGATCTGTTCAGACCTAAACGGGGTCGTTTGGTTGGGGGTGTTGGATTGGACCGGGTAAGAGATGGGTTTGGGCTAGTTGGATTTGCAAAAATTGCCCAAATTTGGTCTTTGAATCAAGACCACATTTCCAATCTTTTTTTTTTCTTATTTGTTTTAACTCCTAAATGATTTTATTAAAACCAAATTAATATTAAACCTGATTTAAATCTAAAATTGGGCTAATTATATGTCAATTCAAAAGGAGATTAAGACAAATTTGAGACTTAAAAAGTAAAAATGCAAAAAGAACCGTTTTTATTATAATTTTTTTAATGCTATTAGTTAATTACTGAACCTAGAAATGTGAGAACTGGTATCCTAAATGCAAAATACTATTTTTGTATTTTTTATGAATTAATATGCACTCAACATGCAAGCAACCCACAATTTATGCAATTAAATTTTAAAAATCACACAGATAAAGAATAATCCTAATTTTACGAATTTATAAGAGTAATTTAAGCTACGCAAAAATCGCATGCTCACTGAAGGATGTGGAATGATATTTCTAAAAATGACTTCTTTTAAAGTGGTGACTTTGAACAACGTCCTTCATATTCCCGAGATTAGGAAGAATTTAGTCTCTATTGAACTTCTTGTTCAGAATAATTTTAAATGTGTTTTGTTTCCGATAGGGATGTAATAAGTAAGAGTGAAATATTTGTAGGAAAAGTTTACCTCACTAAGGGCATGTTCAAGCTAAATGTAATGGTTGCTGAAAATAATAATAAAATTTCAGCTTTGTCTTAATTACTTGAGTCAAATGAATTATGGCATATACGTTTGGGTCATGTCAATTACAAAACCTTACGGAAAATGATTAATTTAGAAGTATTGCCCAAGTTTGAATGTGACAAATCAAAATGTCAAGTATGTGTAGAATCTAAGTATCCTAAACATCCCTATAAGTCAGTTGAAAGGAATTCAAATCCTTTAGACTTAATTCACACAGATATTTGTGACATGAAGTCAATATCATCTCGTGGTGGAAAGAAGTATTTCATAACTTTATTGACGATAGTACTCGATATTGCTATGTTTACTTACTTAATAGTAAAGATGAAGCAATAGACACATTCAAGCAATACAAAAATGAAGTTGAAACGCAACTTAACAAGAAAATCAAACTGATAAGAAGTGATAGGGGCGGTGAATATGAATCTACTTTTGAACAAATATGTTTAAAATATGAAATTATTCATCTAACAATGGCCCCTTACACGTCCCAATCCAATGAGATTGTAGAAAGAAATAATCGTTCATTAAAGGAGATGATGAACGCATTATTTATAAGTTCTAATTTGCCACGGAACTTGGGGGGAGGGGAAGCCGTTATTACGGCTAGTTGAATACTAAATCGAGTACCCCATAGAAAAACACAATCTATTCCATATGAAAAATGGAAAGGAAGGAAGCCCAGCTTAAATTATTTTAAAGTGTGAGGTTGTTTGGAAAAAGTGCAAGTTCCTAAACCCAAAAGGGTAAAAATAGGATCGAAAGCCATTGATTGTGTATTCATAGGCTATGCGATTAATAGTAAAGCATATCGATTTCTAGTTCATAAATCAAAAAATCCCAACATTCATAATAATACGGTTATAGAATCAGATAATGCTGAGTTCTTTAAAATATATTTATTCGTATAAAAAGGAATGTGAGTCGATTGGGGAATCTAAACGACCTCGGGACGAAACAAAAGAAAATACACTTAACTAGGGGGATCCAAGACGTAGTAAACGTCAAAGAACATCTACTTCATTTGGACCAGATTTTGTGATTTCTTATTGGAAAACGAGACTCAAACATTTAAAGAAGCTATGACTTCATCAGAATCACTGTTATGGAAAGAGGCAGTCAATGATGAAATAGAATCCACACTGAACAACCATACATGGGAATTGGTTGAGTCTTCCTCCTGGAAATAAATCGTTGGTTCTAAATAGATCTTTAAGAGGAAAATGAAAGATGGTGGCACTATTGACAAGTATAAGGGAAGACTTGTGGTCAAAGGATATAGGCAACGAGAATGTCTTGACTATTTTGATACATACTCTCCAGTTACAAAAATTATGTTCATACGAATGTTAGTAGCGTTAGCTGCAATTTATGGTCTTGAAATTCATCAAATAGATTATAAGACAACCTTCTCAAATGGAGAGTTGGAGGAAGAAATATACATGGAACAACCGGAAGGGTTTGTGGTTCTAGGTAAAGAAAAAGAAGGCATGTAGACCTGTTAAGTCCCTTTACGGACTAAAACAAGCACCCAAATAATGTCATGCAAAATTTGACCAAACAATGTTATCAAATCAATTTAAGATAAATGAATGTAATAAATGTGTATACATTAAAAATGTTCCAAATCACATGGTCATTATTTGCTTTTATGTGGATGATATGCTCATAATGAGCAATGACATTGCCAACATAAATGCTACTAAGCGTATGCTAACTAGCAAGTTCGATATGAAAGACTTGGGAGTTGCTGATTTAATTCTGGTAACTAAGATCCATAAGACTTCTCAAGGTCTGGCGTTGTCACAATCTCATTATATTAAGACAGTACTTGAAAATTTCAAGCACTTGGGCTTTAAAGTTGCAAAGACTCCAATTGACGTGAATCTTGTATTAGCACAGAACAAAGGCCAAAGCATATCCAATTGGATTATGCTCGTTTGTTGGGTTGCTTAATGGAAATCACGAATTGTACACGACCAGATATAGATTGTGTTATAAGTAAATTGAGTCGATATACAAGAAATCCAAGTCAATCTCATTGGATGGCCATGAAACGATTTTTGTGGTATTTAATAGGTATCCAGGACTTTGCTTTGCACTATAGTAAACATCCTGCGGTCATTGAGGGATACTGTGATGCAAATTGGATCACCAGTCAACTGATTCCAAGTTCACAAGTGGATATGTATTTACTATTGGTGGAAGAGTCGTATCTTGGAAGTCATCCAAACAAACTTGTATTGCCCGCTCTACAATGGAGGTTGGGTTCATAGCCTTGGATAAAGCCGATGAAGAAGCTAAATGGCTCTGAAATTTCTTGGAAGATATTCCATTTTAGCCCAAATCGTTGGCACCAACATGCATACATTGTCATAGTCAATTGAAAATTGAAAGGGCTGGGAGAGTTATGTATAACAGTAAATCTCGTCATATACGATGAAGACATAAAATCGTTAGACAATTGCTCTCTAGAGGAATTATCACGATTGACTATATAAAGTCAAGTGATAATGTATCGGATCTACTTACAAAAGGCTTAACTAGAGAGGTAGTTGAGAAATCATCAAGGAAAATGGGATTGTAGCCGAGAACAAGTCATAGTGGCGGTAACTCTACCTAGAAGACTGGATATCCCAAGATCTAGGTTCAAGGAGATCAAACAAAGTCATTAATGACGGTTCAATATTTTCAAATAAACTTTAAGTCCATTCTCGTGATGATACAATGTTCAGTACCAAGGATAAGTATTAAGGTTTTTAAATGATTTCTAAATTTGATACGGGGTATATCAACTAGTGTATCTACGGGATGACACATTTAGAAATCACCTGTATAAGTGTGAAGTGTTAGCCGATTCAAGGAGAACTTTGTAAGGCTAGTTCTCTACGCACTTATGAAACTAGGTGGTGTTCATGGCTAAAACGAACACAACAATGAGAACCAAATACGGTTAAGGGTTGGTTGTGTGGCATGTGGTTCTCTAGATATGCACCAAAGTTCGACGGTTCAAAGATATCAAATCTACCGATTGATCGAGTATATCCGACGTAAGTTCACTATGGAAAGTTCTAAGGGAAACCTACTTATCGAGGTGCAATGAATCCTGACTTGCGAATCACATAGTTTTTCATACATATTTTCGTGATATAGTCATCTCCCATTCATGTGGGGGATTGTTGGGTTTTGTTTTATGTATTTTATTAATATATTAAATACTTAAAAGAGGTTGAACGGAAAGTGGAGGGGAAAATGAAACATTTGAGTGAAATTTTAAGTTTTTCCCCTTGGTAAATGAACATTGTCCCATATTGGAAAGGAAGAGATTTTTAATAGGTATATAATCAATTGCTCTTCTTCTAGCTCTTAAAAAGAAAGTAGCATTAGAATCAAGAACCCAAGAATTCTACCGATGACCAGAACTCACATCACAGACTTCTCACTACATTGTCACTATCATGAGAGTTATTGCTAGTGTCAACAATATTTGTCGAATTATCAATTTTTTGCTTCCCTCTTTTCTCTTCCAGCTTAGGATAATCTCTCTTGTAGTGACGTTGCTCCCTGCACTCGTAACAATTTTTCCTCCTTGCTTTAAACTTTGATCTGGCTGTTGACTTTTTTTGTCAAAGTCCTTTTGTTGTGTTCTTCCTCTACTCACAAGATCCTCGCCCTCAATTCTGCTATCTGGAAAGCTCTTTTTCAGCTCTTTAGATTTTAATATTACTAACATCTTCTAGTGAAATATTGTGTTCCCATATAGCAACGTATCGAAAAAAGTATCATAATATGGTGGTAAAGAACATAACCCAATCAAGACCGGATCCTCACTCTCAATTTTGACATCCACGTTCTTTAAGTCGATTATAATTATAATTGAATTAAACTCATCAAGGTGAATTTTAATAGATGTACCTTCATTCATACGGAGATTGTATAATATCTTTTTTAAGTAGCGGCGGTTTATCAACAATTTCTCAGATATCTTCCAGCTTCTTTCATGTCGTAGCTGCAAAAATTTCATTAGCAATTTTTCAAAGAACGCGATATGTGATGCTCATGAAAATCGCACTCAAGCCACAAAATAACAATTACTAATATAAACATGTAAAAGATCTAGAATATCAACGATTACCTTTTCTTTTTTATTATTTACTTTAAAATAAGGTTAAATTATAAATAAATTTTATCCAACTTAAAATCAAAGACACGTTTCTAATTTTACACCATGTATCGATACCGTAAACCAAACATTAATCAGAAAAGAATTACCATTTAAAAATTATTAGTTTGATTATTACACTCAAGTTGGTTGGTGATAGAAAATATACGAGTCTGAAACTTAATTAATAATTAATTAAATAAAAAATACATTTTTAATGTTAAAAAAAGTTACAAAACTAGGTAATTCGCAGTATTATACTGCGAATTATGTTAACGAAAATTTTACCGTTAATTTAATTCTCAGTATAGTACTGCAAATTAGAATAAAAAATTTATGTAATTCGCAGTTCTAAATTAGGATAATATTTTTTTTAAATAAACATAATTCGCATTATAGTAATGTTAATTACACATTTGGGCCCACCAATAATTTAACTGACATAACAATAATTCATATACATAAAACGTAGTATTATACTACGAATTCCTTCAAAAATTGCTTATTTATAGGCGTTTCAATTTTATGAAAATTCATTCAATACTTAACTTCAAACATATGTTCATACTTCTCTCTTCTTCTTATCAATCATTTTTTTACAATGCCTGAAGTGCCAAAAATAAGAGTTTCACTACATTGGAGGGTGAGGTTGTGGTGGAGAATAACTCTGTGAGGTATATCTCACCTCCACAGTGTCATGTTAAATTGCCTCTTACTATGGAGTACGATACATTGGTATCGTCGTTACGTAAAAGATAAGTGAGAGGAGGCGTTCGGTTAACCTTAAAGTAACCAGTAGATTTCCGTATTCAGTGACTCCGCAGGGGTTTGCTTATTATTCTGAGTTTAACATCGAGGATGATGAAACTATTAGAGATTTTTTGCAGATTCGTTATGAATACAGGGAATTTATTGTAATAAAATTATTGGAAATGTAAGTCAAGGTGGAAGACGTTCCCAGTAATGAGGGTGTGCATAGCAGGGATAACCCCCTATCATCGGGTGGTTATTCTGGAGCAGTTTTTGCCGGACAGATTGCTAATGAAAGAGCTTGCCTTGATTTGAACATGTCACCACCGGAAAATGAGCAGCCACAAAATAATTTTTCGACATTGTATAATCAACAAGAGGACTGGTGATCTTCACATTTACTTCATTTTAGCGATGTTTGTTTTATGTTTTTATTGGATTTGTATTAACACTTATATTTTTCATAGGGGGTACCGTCCGGATATGAATTTTACAAGTTATGACCCCGCCCCTAGTTGGAATATGCGTAGTTTTGGAGTATTGGATCATGGTGGTCCATCCGGGAGTCATGACCACTTGTAAGTAAAGTGATATAGCGTTATCTAAAGTATTTTTCTGGATATTTGGGTAACTTATGTTTTTGTTCTTTTTGTGCAGTGAAAACGAGCTTCTTGAAGCTCCTGACCTCACACAGCTGCCCATAGACGACGTATTAACTCGTGATTTGGCAGATGCACAGAGTCAGGAAGATGATAGTGATTATGACAACAACGCGGATGAGTCTGGGGAAGACACACCCTTCCATGATGAGGGTGATGAGGAGGAGGAGGAGGAAGTGAATGCTGAACCTGCGCTGATGAGGGAGCAAGTTTGTCCACCTCCCGCTAGACCAAGATTAGACGAGTCCCACGTGCTATTTCATGAGCGGAATATTCCATACCTTGATAATTTTCCAAGAATGCCGAACGTGGATGCCCCCACAAGGGATGATGATGAATTTCGGTCACAGATGTGGGAGGAGTCTAGACCAGTTGTTCTGACAAAGGGCATGTATTTCCCCGACAAAGCTAGCTTAATTAGGGCTGTAAAAATCTACAGTATAAGAGAGTGCCGTGAGATGTCAGTAAGCGAGTCAACTACAGAGAAATACAAGGTTGTATGCCGTATGTGGTTTATGGGTTGTCACTAGATATTGCGTGCCACCAAGAAGAAATCCGGTTTGTGGAAAGTTGGTAAATTTATTAAAGAGCACAGATGTGAAATGACACATACAATGTGAATCACTTCAACTTGGAAGCGGACTTGATTTCTCTTGTCTTGATTCCATATCTGGAAGTGTCCATTAGGTTCAAGATTAAAGAGTGTATTGCAGCCGTCCACCAGGACTATGGTTGTACCATAACCAAAAGAAAGGCATATCTCGGCCGCAAACGTGCCTTTGAACTTATTTATGGCAACTGGGATAAGTCTTTATTAAATCTGCCCAGGTACATAGCCGCACTGCAACACTTTAACCCCAGGACTGTTGTTGAATGGAGGCATGAACGGAGTCCGGACAGACCCGGGTACATTTTTAACTATGTATTCTGGTCATTTAAAGTGGCAGTTGATGGTTTTGTGCATTGTAGTCCTGTTATTTCCATAGACGGTACTCATGTCTATGGAAAGTATAATATTAAGCTTTTGATTGCAGTTGCAGTAGATGCCAACGGGCAAATATTTCCATTAGCTTTTGCAATATGTGCCAACGAAAGCGAAGAGACGTGGACTCTTTTTTTGAACCACTTAAGCAGCACGTCATCAAACAACGTTCAGGTATTTGTCTCATATCTGATCGGCATGGTGGTATTTTAAGTTCTGTGCGTCACTTGCCTGAATGGCAGGAACCATATGCATACCACTGTTATTGTGTGCGGCACCTGAAGGCCAATTTTCAGAAGAAATTTCCTGACAAGACCTTGCATGACCTTATGTGGATGGATGCAACTGAGCACTAGAAGTGCAAATATACGAGGCGCATGGAAGCAATCCAGCAGTTAGAACCAAGAGCCTATACTTGGTTGATGGGGCATGAGCTTCACATGTGGGCTTTGCATGCTGATGGTGGCAGACGACGGGGAGCCCTCACAACCAACGTGTCGGAGTCATTCAACGGCTTATTGAAGTCTACCCGTGGACTGCCTGTCACTTCCATGGTCTGCATGACATTCAAACAGAGTGCGAAGAGGTTTGTCGAAAGGCATGCGGCTACCTCAGTATTAATGGACCGGGGTGTTGAATTTATGCCAATACCTATGAGAAGATTTGAAAGGTCTAGGAGGCGAGCACAGTGGCATTCATTTCTGCAGTATGAACATGGTGTTTTTGAAGTTAAGACAGCTATCAACGGACCATGGGAATAATCTACATGCAGTAAATGAAAATAGAAAGTTGTGTTCATGTGGAAAATGGACCATCTACCACATGCCGTGCGCACATGCGTTAAAGTGCTTTCAACAAGTTGGATATGGGGCAACAAACTATATTGATAGGCAATACATGTTCTTGCATACGTAGACACGTATAGCGGAAAGTTGCAGCCATTGGGTGCTGAGCATTATTGGTCGCCGGAACCATTTAAGATGGTTTGTAACAAGGACTATTTTCGCAAGCTGCAAGTGAAAAAGAGAACGCGCATACAGAACCAAATGGACGTTGGTGACACAGTTTATGCGCGTAAATGTGGCATATGCTTGCAAACAGGACACGATTTGTCGTAAATGTCCTTCAGGTAGTGTGCATGGCGGTGGTAATCCTTGTGCAAGTTCGTCCAATGTACACAACTATCAAGGATACCCGTAGTAAATTATTTTGGTACTATTTTTTGTAATACATGTTTGTACTTGTATTTGTTTCAATATATATGGAATAAGATTAATTTCCACAATGTTGTACATGTATTTGTAATACATGTTTGTACTTGTATTTGTTTCAATATATATGGAATAAGATTAATTTCCACAATGTTGTTACATCTTATTTTTTAACGTTGGATTTTGATATGGTTGTTAGAAAACATGACCAAGAATGTGGTATAAAAAATCTCATATTAAAAAATAAACTAAATATGTAAAGCGTGGTACAATAATGTGTTTTATCAATTGTGTTGTCGTTCTCAAAAAGCTGTAAAGCGTGGTTAATAAGGTTGAATGATTGAAGAAAAAGCTCATTTTATGCAGGAAAAGTAAATATGTAAATCGCAGTATAATACTACGCTTTGTTGAGTTGTCATGTCGTTCTGAAAAAGCTGAAAACCATGTGAAAACTCTTGCTTTTTGCGTGAAGTCTTGACTATAAATAACAGCCGCATGCTACTTATATTCTTCGCTTAACAATAACCAAAGTTTATCTATAAGAAATGTCTGAACAAAACGTTTGGTTTCTCTATAAGAAATGTCTGAACAAAACGTTTACGTCCCAAGGTGCTATTGCGGAGAAAAATGTAGTTTGTTCAAATGATGGACAGATGGTGGACGCCGATACTGGGCATGTAAGAACAAGCTTGACGAGCAACGCGACAATCCTACATGTGAGTTTGAGATATGGATGGATGAAGAGTGTACACAAAAGTACTACAAAGACAAAATTTATGATATTCGTGTTATGTGTTCGAGGCAACATGAGCAGGAGCGCCAAACCAACCAACAAATTGAGGAGTTGAAGACAAACTCAATGAGGTAGAAGAAGAGAAAAAAAGGATTGAAGACCAACTCGAGTGGTTGGAGCGAATTGTAGGAAGCGGATCATGATTAAGCAGTGCCTTGTACGCTATAAGCATAGATGTTTATCTTTATGTTTCCCTTGTGTAGTGTTTTTATTAGTTTGCTGTTTGTACTTTTAGATTTTTTGTGTTTGACTTTGTGTTAAACCGTTTAAATAAAAATGTTGTTCAAATTCTGTTACAAAAAATATGTTGTTAAAATACAATTGTTTTTTTTTTCACATAATGTATTATTTTCTTAATAGAATTGTTCAAATATATCGTTGAGTTGTCATGTCGGTCTGGAAAGGCTGAAAACCATGTGAGGAAAGCTGGTTTTTTCAGAATAATTTTATATGTAAATCGGGGTATAATACTACGTATAATTGAGTTGTCATGTCGTTCTGAAAAGGCTGAAAACCATGTGATAAAAGCTGGGTTTTTAATAATAATTTAATATGTAAATCGCAGTATAATACTACGTATCGTTGAGTTGTCATGTCGGTATGGAAAGGCTGAAAACCATGTGAGAAAAGCTGGTTTTTTCAAAATAATTTAATATATGAATCGCGGTATAATACTACGTATAATAGAGTTGTCATGTTGTTCTGAAAAGGCTGAAAACCATGTGATAAAAGCTGGTTTTTTCAGAATAATTTAATATGTAAATCGCGGTATAATACTACATATCTTTGAGTTGTCATGTCGGCCTGGAAAGGATGAAAACCATGCGAGAAAAGCAAGTTTTTTCAGAATAATTTAATATGTGAACCGCGGTATAATACTACGTATAATTGAGTTATCATGTCCTTCTGAAAAGGCTGAAAACCATGTGAGAAAAGCTGGTTTTTTCAGAATAATTTAATATGTAAATCGTGATATAATACTACGTATCGTTGAGTTGTCATGTCGTTCTGAAAAGGCTAAAAACCATGTGATAAAAGCTGTTTTTTTCAAAATAATTTAATATGTAAATCGCGGTGTAACACTACGTATAATTGAGTTGTCATGTCGTTCTGAAAAGGCTGAAAATCATGTGATAAAAGCTGGTTTTTTCATAATAATTTAATATATAAATCACGGTATAATACTACGTATAATTGAGTTGTCATGTCGTTCTGAAAAGGCTGAAAACCATGTGAGAAAACTGATTTTTTTCACAATAATTTAATAACTTATTGCCTATAAATCAAGAGCGTGTTCTAGTTATTCTCTACACTTAAAAACAAACTATACTCGAGCTTTTCCATAAACTCAAACTACTCTTTAAAAAATGTCTCAACAACCATTTCGTACCCCAAAGTGAGATTGTGGAATCAAAAGTATGATGTACGATGATTGGAAAGAAGCTGGACGCCGCTATTGGGGTTGTATGAACAAGTTTTATAGGCAACCCGACGTACATATATGCAATTTTAAGGTATGGGTTGACAAACCATGTGAACAAGTATACTACAAAGACAAGTTGTATTATCTTCATGATGTGTGTACGAGGCAGTGGGACAGAGAGCGCCAATTGAAGCAACAAATTGAAGATTTGAAGGCGAAGATCAAGGAGGTGGAAGAAGAGAAAAAAAATTGGTAAAAAAGCTCGAGAGGATGAAGCAGAGAATACTAGAAGGTAGTAACTAACCATTCGCATTTACGTGTTGACTGTTTATGATATATTCATGTTTGCTTTTGTGAACTGATTTCATTAGTTCTACTGTGTGTTTTTGTGTTAGGTATATAAGGCTTGTGTTTGAGTTGTACTGTTCAAGTAAAATTGACGTTCAAAAGCAATTAAAATATAATTATTATTAAATTCTAATTTTTAGCATTATTTACATAAAGCACTATTTACAAAAGTCAATACATAAATCAGTGAGTGCCGCAGCCTGTGTGCTTCAGTGTGCTGCTGGCCTAAATCGCATCCCCTATCGTCCAGGCACACTATCTGGATCATCATCATCAAGCCACCTCTTTATGTGAGGATGTGCAGCATCATCGGCACTACATATGGCAGGATCGAAAGAATAGGGCGTCGGCCCGTCAGCAACCTACAAAACAAGAAGTAATCTTAGCATGTGAAAATGTATTATTTTAATTTTTGTGTTTAAGCAAAAAAATATTTTCTGACCGTAGTCTCGTCATGTGCATCACCACATGTAGTGTCCTCAAACAAGGGATGAGACGAAGACTGCATAGCACCATTAAAATTAATTAATTGCAGCTCATTAACGAAAAAAATTTAAATTGAAATATTAAAGTAATACAAACATACCGCCGCATGTGGTAGATCCGCATAAACCACGGGGGATGAAGGATAACTCAACCTACGCCCACCATCCACATCCCCGGTCGGCCGATCCTCAGCTGCAGTATATGGGCATGCGAAGTACTGATATACATCCCCATCGAATGTACCCAAGATAGGCAATGCTCCTGACGAGGTGACCTGCGATGATGGCAAAGAAAGCTGAAAGCTATACGAAGGCATGTTGTTGGAAGGCTCACCCTGCTGACCATCGCCAAGCGCCTGAAATCCAAAGTCTTCGTCATGTCCCTCAGCAGGTGGGTCTACAGGTACATCAACACCCCCTTGCTGGGCACCACCTCCTCACCGTCCCCGTGACCCCGTGCGCCACCTCTGCCTCGTGGGGCACCCTTCCCTCGTGCCCTACCCCTGCCTCGTGGGACTGCCCTACCCCGATAGTAGGCCTCTAGTTTCGCATACCGAGCCTCGTGGTCCAGCCTCTCGGAATCTCCCGCCTACAACAGTGTCAAACGATCCATTTGCGCCACTTGCCAGCTATAGTCAACCACTTTAGGGATGTCGGCACGCTGATGCATCTCATGTCCCAACTGGTAGAGACGATGATTCCCAATAGCCTGTGAAAGATTTAAAATATTAATTAACTAACGCTATATCACAATTATAACATATTAATAATCCACAAGAACATATCAGTGCCTCATGCCTCCCGGCGTACAGTCTATAGCGGTCACCAAGTACATGAACGGTGTTCCCGGCAATCAGGCGGGAATGACAAAGGTACCACTCACCATACAGATAAATCGTGGCCTCGTGCGTAAATGTGGGAGGTGGAGGGATATGCTCAACTCGCTCCTCCCAATAAACTATCTGCTGATGTAGCCATCCGATATACTGCTGGTCCATGCTGGCACGGTCGTCCCGCTGATAATCTATAGCATCCCATCCAGGCTCCTTCGATATAGGCTGGGGACGGTGAAAATGTCGAAGCATACGCTCTGTGGCATGATACTCGACGTGATCGAAGAAGATCATCGAGACGGAGGTCCTCCAAAGCAGCAGGTCGACTGAGCAACAAGCAGGCAGCTGAGCCAGCAACTCATCGTTGCACGACGTCCAGATGAACTACCAAATAATAACATAAAAGTGAGTACACTCAACACAACTCAATTTAAATAAAGCAAGTGTAGGTAGATATTTACCTATCTTCCACCAACATATCTAAAACATCCCTGAGAATGGGGATATTATGATGCACATCGGTCCCTCGATAGTTCCCAAGCCGGAGAATCCACCTGACAGCTAGAGGGAGAAATAGATAATCCTCACCGGACAGAAGTGGTGGTAGAGGTGGCTGCAACGGCATGATCCGCTGTCAGGCCCAAACCTAAGATAAAAGGTTGATGTAAATTTTAAAAGTCATTTCACGGTATAGAATTAAGAGTAAAGAACAAAGTATTCGAAAATTTTGTCACCTGTAGGATGGGCGAAAATCCACATATATCCACCACTGAACCTATGCTCGCCCGGCACATGCTCCTATACAGGTATGCTAGAACAGCAGCAACCCAGCTGTACTGGGGTAACTCATCCAGCTGCTGAAGATAATGGAGAAAGCACATACTCATTCTACTCCCCGATGTATCTGGGAACAAGACACACCCAAAAAGAAGGAGCAACACCAGCTGCGTGTACCTATCAATCCACAGATCGTCTGTCTCGCCAGTAATGTCTGGGTGCAAAACCACCATCTGATCTCTAATGGCTGACAATGTAATGCGACTGCCCCAGCGCCACCCTCTGGCCTAAAACCAGTAAACTCCCCCATCATATCCACAAACTGGGCACGCGTCATGCCTCTAATGTAGTGGGGCAATGCCACGGTGCGTCCATCTACGCAACCCGTATAAGACCTGAACATCCTCCAGTGTGATGGTGGCCTCTCCAGTGGGCAAGTTAAAAGTATGCATCTCCGGTCGCCACCGCTCTATCAAGAACGTGATGAGAGACCAATCAAGCTGCATTCGTCCAAGCTCAAAATTCGTATATAACCCCGTAGCCTGGAGGCGCACTACTATGCGATCATGGAAAGGATGCGCCACAATAAACTCCCACAAATCATCAGGTCTTCTGGGGCGGAGAGCCTGCATCGACAGTTGTCCCTCCCATACAAAGGAGGACCTATGGTCACCCTGCAGCACTAATAGCTGATCCTCGACAGGTCCAGGATTCGCAAGCGGAAGAAAGACCATGTCGTCTAATATAATTTAAACAAAAATAATTGTTTGTGTTAGTTTAATAAATTATATAATTAATTATGTTTAATTAATTATTTCATGCTTGATTTTTGGGGCCTGGTAGCACTGGATTATCATTAATTATTATGCGTGTCAATTTCAACATTTTTTATAATTTTGTAACCTTAAAAAATTAAATTATAATTTTTTTGAATTATTGTGAATAATTATGTATGGGTTTCATGCTTGATTTTTGGGGCCCGGTAGCACCGAGTTATCCTTAATTATTATGCATTTCAATTTCAATAATTTTATAATTTTGTAACCTTAAAGAATTAAATTATAAATTTTTTGAATTACTGCGAATAATTATGTATGGGTTCCATGCTTGATTTTTGGGACCCGGTAGCACCGAATTATCCTTAATTATTACGCATGCCAATTTCAACAATTTTTATAATTTTGCAACCTTAACGAATTTAATTATAAAATTTTTGAATTACTGCGAATTTTTTAGGCACGGTAGCACCGAGTTATCCTTAATTATTATGCGTCTCAATTTCAACCTTTTTAGAATTTTATTAGCTACTAAAACTCTACGCTAAAAGGCTCTACATTTTACTACGCTAAAAAACTCTATATTTTACTACACTAAAAGGCTCTATATTTTACTATACTAAAAAATACTATATTTTACTACGCTAAAAGGCTCTACATACAAATTTATCAACAATAATATGAACTTAACATTAAAAAGACAAATAAAACAAATAAATAATACAAATTTACAAAAATTAATAAACCAATCCGGATATATAAAAGATACAAAATTAAACACAAAATAACATAAATTCACATGAAAACACACTAAACAATACAAATATCCATGTATTATATGAGTTTTGCCATAATCTAAATCGAAATACCTCAATTTAAAATTTTTGATTATTATTGAAATTGAATTTTTTCACCCGAAAGACGGAATCCAAACCTTCTTTTGTGTGTGGGGCCTTCACTTGCTTTTAGATGACAGGTGGGGCCGATTTTTTTTTATATAGCACGGGGTAGGGGGACGAGAATTGTATTTTAAAGATGAAGCAATTCTGTCAATCGAAGAAGAAGAAGGGTGTTTATTTTTTTAATGTTTGTTCGCAGCATAATACTGCGGATTATGAAATCGCAGTATTATACTGCGAACAACCATTAAAATTTTTTTTTTGTTCCCAGTATAGTACTACGATTTATATCTTAACGGAAAAATTTTGGTTAACGTAATTCGCAGTATAATACTGCGAATTACCTATTTTTGTAATTTTTCTAATATTAAAAATGTGTTTTTTGTTTACTTAATTATTAATTAAATTTCGGATTCGAAAAGATACTCCGCTCTCTTTTTATATAGCCGTTGTAGACCCCACAGTTTATATTCTCAAACCACAAAGTTAGAAAGCTATGGGACAAAATAGCAAAAAGGAAAAACGACAAAGTAAAATGAAGGGCAATAATAACTTTACTTTCATTGTTTTGACTTTTCAACAGCTTTCACTTCATGCGTTGAAAACAAGATCACTTAGCCTCCGTACTCCTCACTATTTACCTGATAATCTTGCTGTCTTATAAGATAAGTATTTCTCCTCACGCATTTTATTTTTCTCCATTTCCTTACACATAATTAATTAAGGTTAACAAATTATAATTCAATTAAATATAATTCATTACCCAAGATTTCACTTTTATTTTCTGTATATTTTTGGGTAGATTTAACTTTTAGAGTACTGCACTTTTTTTCTCTTTTGGGCAGATCACCGCTTGGCCATGAATTTTTTTCCAATTTTTTTCGAATTGTTTTTACTTTTTTCTGAAATCGATGTTTGATCATTAAGTTTTTAATTTTCAATTGAAGATAAATTTTGAAATTTCGAAAAACTTCAAAAAGCTTTTTTTCAAAATTTTCACTCAGACCACTCATACAAATTCAAAAGCAACCCAAAATAATATTTATGTCCAAATACAATTCTTTTTTTTTAAAAGAATTTTTTTTCAATTATTTGGAAAATTTACATTATCTGTTCTTTTGGACTCTAGAACAGATCTCAAAGCACAATCAATTAAAAACTCTACAACTATTCTTGTTAAGCTAATATCCTATCACAGAAAAGATGAGTGTTGTTACAATTGTGAATACTCGTACGAAGGATAACTATTAATATTCTGCAGAATGGGTGACCATTTAGGTTGCTTCATTCCAGTAAAGTGCACTTGAAGTGTAATCTCCTTTGCTCGATCTTTGGCGTCTCTGCTCGATTGTTGAAACCTTCTATTGTTCATTTCCATCCAGATGTTGTAAACTACTGCTGCAAACACCACACCTAGGATGGCTTTTCTGGGGTTTCTGCTGTTAACCATTGCAATTCTGTTTTTCATGTGCATGTCGTTCTTCGATACTTCAACCATTGTAACATACATTGCCACAGTGCTTGGGAGTATAAGCAATCAAGTATAAATGGTCGTGTGTTTCTTCAATATCTCTTCCACATAAGATGCAGGATTGATTAATTTGAATTCCCCATTTAGCTAATCTGTCAACTGTTGCCAAGCGTCTATGTAGTGCCATCCATAAGATGTATTTCTGTTTCGGGAGCATGCCAGTCACCATCAATAATTTTTTCCATCGAACCTTGGGGTATTGTGGAGTGATATGAATATATGCCTTCTTGATGCTAAATTTGCCCATTTTTGGTACATGTTTGCATTCATGTTCCATCAGTTGCCTACCATTCTCTTGCACCAAACAATTTCCTAACGAGCCAGCTAGCTTGTAAAGATATTTCCATAGTATTAATGTCTTTTTTCTTTATGTAGTGACAATGGATCCATTTGATCCAGAGTTTGTCTTTCTTAGATATTAAGGCCCAGAGAAGTTTTGATAGAGCTGCTTTATTCCATCTTTCATAGGAGATAATGTTCAAACCTCCTGCTGCCTCTGGTTTACACAGTGCTTCCCAAGCAATTGGAGTCCTATGACTAGTTTCATGACTACCAATCCATAGGTAATTCCTGCAAATCCCATTTACCAGTTTTATAATTTTTTTTGGAATGAGGAATACCCAGGCCCAATAAGTTTGCATTTCAAACAGGACGCTTTTGATGAGTTGGATTCTACCAGCATAAGATAGGAGTTTGGATGTCCAGCTTCTAATTCTGTCCACTATCTTCTCTACTAGGGGAATACATTATGGTATTGTGATCTTTCTTGTGGATAAGGGTACTCCTAGGTATTTAAAAGGAAAAGTGTCCTCTGCTAGGTAGAGCTCAAAACATATTTTCTTCCTGAATTCAGTTGAAACACCTGCTATATATAAGGAACATTTATCCATATTGGCTTGAAGGCCTGATACATGTGAGAACTGTTCAAATTCATTCATCAATAACTTCATGGAAGTTTCATCAGCCCTACAACACATCAAAAGGTCGTATGCAAAGCATATGTGTGTAATTTGTAGTTTGGAGCATTTGGGGTGGAAATTAAAGTCTGGGTTCCTATGTAGCTTCTTTAATGATTTAGTTAGGTACTCCATGGCTAGGACAAATAAGTAGGGGGACATTGGGTCCCCCTGTCTTAGTCCCTTTCTTGCTTCAAATTTCTTGGTCAATCCTCCATTTATCAAAAGAGAGTAACTGACTGTGGAGACACAATTCATTATTAGTTCTACTATTTTGTAAGGTATTCCAAACTCAAGTAGTACTGCCTTGAGAAAGTCCCATTCAAGAGAATCGTAAGCCTTCTTAATGTCAACTTTAATCATGCATCTAGGAGATACTGTCTTGTGATTATAACCTTTGATCAGTTCATGTGCCATAATAACAATATCAAGAATGTTCCTCCCCTCTATGAAGGTCGACTGGGACTGCTCAACTAAATAATCCACAACCAGCTTTAGCCTATTTGTTAGAATCTTAGAAATGATTTTATATAGTATTGAACAGCAGGCAATGGGTCGATATTCTTTGACATAGCTCGGATTTTTCACATTTGAAATCAATGTGATAGTTGTGCAATTAATCTGTTTCAAGAGTTTTCCAGTTTGGAAGAACTACTACACTGCCTGTGTAATCCCCCCCCCCCCCCCCTTCCGCAATTGGCCAAAATTCTTTAAAGAATTCTGCAGGATAGCCATCAATACCTGGAGTCTTATCTTGAGGAGGGTTCTGCAAAATCTAGTTGATCTCCTTTTCTGTTACTGGGACTAATAGTTGTTGATGTTGGTTCAATGTTAGGCAGGGACCATCTCTGACCACATTGATGTCAATGCCTGGTAGCTGAACTGTTGCTGTACCCAGTAACTCATGAAAGAATTGTGTGAATTGTTGTTGAATCTGCTGTGGATCAGTAAGCTTCATCTGGTTATCTGTAAGGATACAGCTCACCTTATTTCTTGCTTGTCTGGACTTCATGTAGGTATGGAAATATTTTGTATTGTTATCTCCCAATTGGATCCAACTAGCTCTTGATTTCTGCCTCAGTATTTGTTCTTGAATTGCTTCCCATTTTTCAATGTTCTGGAAGAAATGTTTTTCTTTTTGGATCTCCTGTTTGTTGAAATGGTCTACATTCAGTCTGCTTTGTGTTACATTCAGTTCTTATCTCATTTGTTGCAGTTTCTTCTCAACAGATGAGTGTTCCTTGTGAATGTGCCTGGTAATTTGTTCAAGTTTTTTCAGTTTGCTCCAAATAGAGTGCATAGTGTATCCTTGATTCTGTTGGCTCCAAATTCTCTGAACTGCTTCCCTGTAATCCTTTTGCTGCATAAATGTTGTGAGTAATCTGTATGGTCTGTGCACTCTAATTTTTACAACTTCAGTGTTTATCGTTATGGGTGTGTGATCTGAGCATCCAGGCAGCGTGTATACTACTTCCACTCCACTGTAAGAATTGAACCACTCAGCATTGCCAAAAGCCCAGTCGATATGACTGTAAATCCTATGTTCATAATGTCTCTTATTGCTCCAAGAGAATCAGTTCCCTCTTTTGGTAATCTGTCCTACTTCAATATCATCAGTGCAGCTTTAGAAGTCAGCAATCTCTGATTGGTGTACTGGTTGCCCATTAAGTCTGTCATTCACTCCTAATACACTGTTAAAGTAACCCAATATAAGCCATGGACCACTATATTGGACAGTTCTCAAACTCCTCCATAGGGATACTCTGTGCTGGATGGAATGCAGGCCATAGACAAAGGTGATGTAGCTAGCAAATGTGGAGTTCTTGTCTGTCACCCGACAGTAAATCATTTGGTCAGTGGTTTCTAGAGTTACAACATGGATATTTGACAATTTCCACATTATCCACATCCTCCCATTAGGTACACAAGCATAGTTATTTTCAATGTTCTATTCACCTCCCAGTTTCTTGTAGATTGTCTGTGAATGTTGTTGTTTCACTCTAGTTTCTAGACAAGCTATCATGTCTACTTTATTGGTCCTCAAGAATTTTACTAGCTCTCTCTGTTTGTAGGACTTATTCAGTCCTCTAATGTTCCAGGAGACAATGATCATGGATGATATTGGTTGCTTGAGCTTCCCCATTTATCCTTAATGGATGTCTCTCTTCTGCTTTTTCTTTGTTGTTGGTTCCATTCAGATGGTTCCTTTATAATTAATGTAGTGGATGTATTCTTGGTAGTCAACTAATTATAGTTGATCTCCCCTTCAATAGTCTCATTAGCTCCTTTTACAGTTGCTACCTGTTTGCCTCGACTGTTCACTGATAGTTCCACCTCTGGTTGAACTGTTTGTTCCTCATGCTGTTGATTGGCTATAATCTCCTCCATAACAGGTTTTGGTTGCCATTTCATTTTGGTTTTATTCTTGATCCCTTTTATCTGATTCTCTGGCCTTTGAGCCTGTTGCTCCTCCTTCTGACATTCCCCATTTTTATGCCCAAAATGAGTTACATTATAGACAGAATGTTGGTTTCCATTCAAACTCCACTGGCTGCAGCTAGCTTCTTCCATCTAGTATCTCAATATAGACTTCATCAGGTAAGGGTTGGGTTATGTCCATTTCCATAAGGACTCTAGCAAAGGAAATCCTTTCACAAGCATCAGTAAGCCTATCAGTGCACAAAGGCTTACCAATTAAGCTAGCTATTCTCCCTAAGTTCTCTTCTGCCCAGCATTGGCAAGCCAGGAAAGGTGATCCAAATTGGTACAATTCGCATTGACACATTCTGGATCTGAAAATTTGGATCCCAGTCCTTCAATATCAGAGGCTTACTATTGAAGGTGTAAGGGCCAGTTTGCATTATTAGTATTTTGTCCTCCATAGATTCGAACTTAAAGATGAAGTAGCCATCATCATGTAACATCACTGTAGGTGTTGTAATAACATTCCAATCTCCATAGACATATTTGAGCATTTCTTTGAAAGACGGGTTACCTCCTAGTACATAGCCTATTAAAGCAGTCTTCCATTTCTGGTTCGGTACTTCTATCTCCTTGGGGTTTAGTATTGCAATTTTCACTCCATCCTTCACCATCGGAGGGTAGTACTTGAGTTGCATGCCCTGATTTTGAGCTCTATTACCTTTAACAACTTCAGCAAATGTTTGCTTCTGCGATTCAACTGAGTATGTGAGCTTCTTCGCTGTTGTTGTCATATCTGGTTCCTTTGATTGCCTTTTGGCTTCCTTCTTCTCCGATACAGGTTGCATGACTGTCGGAGCACTTCTTATACCTGGGAACCATTGTAGCAATGTAACTGGATTTAATCTTTGTGGGATTCCGCTTTGGGGTTACCAATCGCGTCATTGATACAGTGTGGGTGAGTGTTTGTGTAGGTGATGGTGGATTGTGGTGGCCGGCGGTGGTGAGCTTCTCGCTTTTCCGTCGCCAGAGTCTCTCTTTCTCTCTCTACACTGTTCTTTTTTCCAAATACAATTCTAATTTCAAATATCATTTTTACTTGGAAAAAAATCACTTTTTAAAAATATTTTACAATTCTTATGTCCAAACGCCCATAATTATTGCATTTTCTTTATCTTTCTGCCTAGATTTCACTTTTATTTTCTTTCTCTTTTTGTGTAGATTTTACTTTCTTTTTCTTTTGCTTTGAGCATTTTCATTTAAACCAGATTATCCAATTATACCAACTTTTAAAAATATATTATACCAACCTTTGTTTTTCTTTTTGTAGGCTTAGATAATTACTAGTGCTCAGTATAATAAAAATTTCTATCTGATTCATGTGCTTAATATGATAATAAATATTCTGTTATAAATCCTTGGGTAAATAAAAGAAGCTCGTTAGCTCGATGTATACAAGTTTTCCAACATAGGATAAGTAGCAATATGGACTTTTAATCTTGTGGAGTTCTTCCAAGAATACGTGTTCTGTCAATGGAGTTTCTTCTTATTTTAAATATTTCAAACGTAAGATAAATAGCATAGACTTTTAATCCTGGTGGAGTTCTAACGTGTAGCATACACTCTTATTAAACAAATACAAAAGCTTTACTTTTTTCATTTTTATCCAAGATTAACGCCTCGGTTTGCATAATAAAACTACGCTCTTCAACTCTCTCCCAAATGCACTATAATTGAGATTTGTAAAATCATTGAGACAAATTATTTTCTTTCATAACTTCTTCCTATAATCTGATTGGTCAAACATTAGAAAAGCTAAAAGTGTATTTTTATAAATAAAATAAAAACTTTTTTTAAAGAGTTGAGCTGTACTCAGATTGAGTTATCAAGTGCTACTTTTCGAAAAGCACTTGTTAAAATAAGTCGATTTTGTTATGAAATAGAAGATTCTTACACTTCTATTTAAGGTGAATGTCTTTAATGTATTTAATTAGAGAGATTTTAGAGTCCTATTATTGGTAGCAAGATCTTCCTCCTCCCTATAAATAGAGGTGCTCTCTACCATTGTAATTCACCCCTCTCAACTCAATAAGAAGAACTCTCTCTACTCTTCTCTCTATTGCTATTGTTCTTGTTCTATTGTTCTTGTCTTTTGCTTTAGTTTATAACACGTTATCAGCACGAGACTCTACCGTCTCAAGTATCATTCTCGAAAATCCAAGGTATTTTCCCTCTTCCTAATTTAATTTTCGAGTATGTCTGACATTATGAAAAGAAAGTTCGTTGCCCTTGAAATTTCGGGCAAGAACTATATGACATGGGTGTTGGATGCTGAAATCCACCTAGATGATATGGGTCTCGGAGACACCCTCAAAGATAAAGAAAAAGCATCCACCCAAGATTGTGCGAAGGCCTTGATTTTCTTGCGCCACCACCTTGACGAAGGTTTGAAGATTGAATATCTCACCGTCAAGGATCCACTCGTTTTGTGGAACAGCTTAAAGGAGAGATATGACAACCTGAAGTTGGTCACTCTGCCACAAGCACGATATGATTGGGCCCATCTGAGGCTACAGGACTTTAAGTCCGTTTCTGAATATAATTCTGCTATGTTCAGAATTACTTCTAAACTGAAGCTATGTGGAGATAACATCTCCGATTACGATATGCTTGAGAAAACGTTTATAACGTTTCATGCCGCCAATATGGTACTGCAGCAACAGTACCGAGAGAAAGGCTTTACGAAGTACTCTGAACTGATTTCTCTCTTACTAGTGGCTGAGCGAAATAATGAACTGCTCATGAGAAATCACGAAAATAGACCAACTGGGTCTACACCACTGCCTGAAGCAGATATGGTGCACTCGCATTATGCCAAACATAAAAGGGACCATGATCACGGTCATAAACGGGGTCAAAGCCAAGGACGTGGACAAGGAAGAAATTCCAAAGAAGTCCGTCACCCCCCAAAGAGAGATAACCACCGAAAGCAGAAACGGGGTCCAGAAGATCCTAAGGCAAATAGTTCAGAAACTATATGTTATCGTTGCGGTGGAGATGGGCACTGGTCTCGGACTTGCCGTATACCAAGACACTTGGTTGACCTTTATCAAGCATCTCGAAAGAGAAAAGGCCCTGAAACAAATTTTGTCTATGACGACAATGAGGATATCACCCACCTGGATGTGGCAGACTTCTTTGAGCAACCCGAGGGAAAGATAGACCACCTAATCGGTGATGGAACCATGATGAAAGAAGATGGAGCTGTTTGATTCTACTTGTATTAGTCAATGAATAAATTAATAGTCATTAGCATTAGCTCGTATTAGTTAATTCATGATATGATGTTAGTATTAGCCCTTTAGAAAGTTTCAATATGCTCAAATATTTTTATTGTACAGTAGAGGTAATCGACTAACCTAAAAACTAGTCGATCGTCTAATATTTAGCAATAAAACGAACTTTTTTCCGCCAGGCCAGATATTCGAATATCAGAGTCTGATATTCGAATATCTGGGCCAGATATTCGAATATCAGAATTCCTATATTCGAATATCTGGCAAGATATTAGAATATGTGCTTAAATATTCGAATATCTAATATTTTGCGCATTAAAGTATTATTTTTTCCGCAAGGCATTATATTCGAATATTAGAATACAATATTCGAATATCCTAAATAACTGCTTCCCAAAACGCTGTTTAAACGCGAAACAAAAGAATTGAAGTTGTTTATACTTATATTTATGTATGTCAAACTATGGGAAAGCAAAATGGATATCTCACAAAGCGAACTTGGATCAACATCCAACTGTAAAAGTATTTGCCTAGTTGATTCATGTACTACACATACAATACTCAAAGAAAGGAAGTATTTCTCTCAACTGAATATGTGTAAGGCAAACATTACTACAATCTCTGGAAGTAGTAAATTGATTGAAGGCTCCGGAAGAGCTATAGTAACTCTGCCCAAGGGCACGATGTTAATCATAGAGAATGCAATGTTCTCCTCCAAGTCTATGAGAAACTTGTTGAGTTTTAAAGATGTACGCCGGAATGGCTACAATATTGAGACAATGGATGAAGATAATCTTGAATATCTCGTCCTCACTTCAAAGAATGTCTCCGGCCAAAAGAGGGTTATTGAGAAATTCCCGTCTTTATCTTGTGGCCTGTATTGGACAAGAATTAGTGTAATTGAGGCACATTCAACAGTAAATCTAAAGAATACTGAGTCCAATACATTTGTACTTTGGCATGATCGACTGGGTCACCCAGGATCAACCATGATGAGACGGATTATAGAAAGCTCATATGGGCATCCGTTAAAGAATTTCAAAATTCTTTCAAGTAATGAATATCCTTGCACTTCGTGTTATCAAGGCAAGCTGATTATCAGACCATCCCCAACAAAGGTTGGGACTGAGTCACCCCAGTTTCTGGAACGTATACAAGGGGACATTTGTGGACCTATTCACCCACCTAGTGGGTAGTTTAGGTATTTCATGGTCTTGATAGACGCATCCTGTAGATGGTCTAATGTGTGCTTGTTGCCATCACGCAACCTTGCGTTTGCAAAGTTAATGGATAATAGATGAGAATAATCTTGAATTCTTCATGAAAACGAGGCTGCCCATTTCGGTTTGGGTTCACGCCATTTTGCATGCAGCAATGCTACTTTGTCGGCTGCCCGCTTCGGCTTAGGGTCACGCCATTTCGCATGCAGCAATGCTAGTTCGTCTCTGACTGACGAATTATCACAGATATTCTCTATTGCAATTGGTTTTGGGTCATGAACCCAATATATCCCATTTAAGAAGCTTTAGATGCGCAGTATAGGTGCCTGTAGCACCGCCATCCCGCACCAAAATGGGTTTGCAAAGAAGGTTAGGAATATATGTTGAGTATGAATCGTCCTCCATTATTCGCTACCTCGAAACATTGACAGGAGATTTGTTCACTGCACTATTTGCAGACTGTCAATTTGATGAGACACTTTTCCCAAAATTAGGGGGAGAAGTCGGTGAAACCAAATGGGAAATTTTGTGGAAAAATGTATCATTATCTCATCTTGATCCACATACCTCTATTTGAAAGAAAGAGGTACAAAAGACTATCCATTTGCAAAGAATAACAAATCAAATGCCTGACGCATTTACGGACTTGAAGAGGATAACGAAATCCCACATTCACGCGGAAAATGTTCCGATCCGTATTGAAGTCCCTATTGGACAAATATCTAGTGTCATATCCAATGAGTCAAATGCACGCCAGAAGCGTGGCAGACCATTAGGTTCCAAAGATCGAAATCCTAGAAAGAGGAAAAAGAACGATCTAAATGACACTATGAAAGAATCACATGAGGACGCTCATGATTTGATTAATTCCGAGATTCACGAAGAATCTATTGAGCCTGAGACTCTTGAAAATACGGAATGCAAGAATGTGAGGATCTCGAACCTCAGTCTGTGGTAGTACAAAATTAATTGAGAGCTCTCGAAGAGCCAATTATTACTATGTTGGAGAAACACAATTGAGTATTGTGCTGTAGTAAGTCTCAAAGAAACTTATTCAGTTTCCAAAGTACACGCGAAAGCGATTGATTATATTGAGACTATAAATAAAGGAAGGCTTTGATTCTCCTATTACTACAACTTGTAGCGGGGTAATTTGTATATGAAAAGCTACCCGCTTTGTTCTCCAGTTTGTACTACACAAACGAAAGAATGCCACAATAAAGTGGATATCTATTGGTATAAAACCCATGTCATAATAAACCCGAAGTTTATTGATAAGTGCACATGTCATGGTGTAAATTTGAAGTTTACCAATATTGATAATTTATTCAGTTGACATTCGTGTTAGCCATCTCATTTGAAGTATGATGTGCAAATTCACATAGGTGAATATCAAAGAACTAGAAGTTCTTGTTCTCAGTAATGAACTGACCAACTAAAGAGTTCGGGTTGAAGCCCCTAAATTCTGGAAATATCAAAGGTGAATATGGGCCCATTCACCCGCCATGTATACCACATATGATGCATCTATGGAATGGTTACATGCGCAATTGTTATTAACCCGCAGCCTGGCCGTGCTTGCGAGGTAAAACGCTCAGTAATCTAACTTCGAGCATAGTTTCCAGATTCTCTACTCAAGACAGTTAATCTTGATAAGTTGGTTTATATCAAAGTTGGTTTAGCAAGATAATTATTGAGTGCTTCCACTTAATAGCTAAACTGTTCCTTATGAGAACGAAGTTGTATATATCAGTTTGATATAAGTTGTATACAAGAGTATATTCTCCCCTCAAAAGTGGTTCAGGGTCAGGAACCAAATAATTTCATCTTATATTAAGGTGCTGTGTATATTGACATAATGCACAAAGATGATTTCCCAAAGTTGAGGAAACAAGTTAGCTTTACTAACATGAGGGGGAGACATGATAAACACTTGAGAAAAGGTTACATGGGATGAATTATCATTTGTATATGTATATCCCCGAATATCATGATATGAACCTGAAGTTCATAAAAGGGATAATTCAATTGCAACATATTGCAAAGCATGCTATACGCATTTGCTGACCCAAAGAAAGCACCTAAATGGAAGAGATACAATTCAAGAAGAATTGATTCCATATGAAAGACATGTAGTTTTGAACCTATAGTTCAAATGCTTGAAAGATAAAAGTCAAAGGTATGTATAGTCAGTTTTCGATATCTTATTTGTTTAGTATCACTAATGAAAGATTGATATGCAGCTAAAGTCTATTATGCGACTTATATGACTTAACTTGAAAGATTTAAGTTGCTTGAAGCATATGCAATTCTTGGTCCTAAAGTACCGCATCCTAAGTACAATTTGTGTACATATGAATCTTGCCATAACTATAAGCATGATGGATTTGAGAATGCATCTATGGAGATATTGAAGAGCTATTCCACGACATTATATGAAGATGTTTATATCTATCAAGAATGATGATTTCAAGGTGCGGAATATTTATTCAAGTCAATATGATTGATTTGTCAAATCTCTATTAAAGATCGTTTTGAAGATGATGCACAAGATTGGAATGCAAATGCTCAAGGATATAAATCGATGTACTCATTAGGGGGAGTCAATGCGCGTTGCACTCTTTTTCCCTTACAAGGTTTTGTCCCACTGGGTTTTCCTTGCAAGGTTTTTAACGAGGCAACCAATAGGCGCATATTCAAACATGTGTACTCTTTTTCCTTACTTTAATTTTTCCCATTGGGTTTTGGTTTTAAGGTTTTATGAGGCACATCATTGAATAGACATTCAAGGGGGAGTGTTATGAAATAGAAGATTCTTACACTTCTATTTAAGGTGAATGTCTTTAATGTATTTAATTAGAGAGATTTTAGAGTCCTATTATTGGTAGCAAGATCTTCCTCCTCCCTATAAATAGAGGTGCTCTCTACCATTGTAATTCACCCCTCTCAACTCAATAAGAAGAACTCTCTCTACTCTTCTCTCTATTGCTATTGTTCTTGTTCTATTGTTCTTGTCTTTTGCTTTAGTTTATAACAGATTTTGAAAATTTAAACAAACTAAACTAGTAGTATTAATATATTAGGCTCCGCCATTTGGTCATAGAATTTGAGAGTTTTTATTTAAATTTTTATTTTCAAATATCTATTTGTTTATAAATTTTATATTATTTGGTGAATTTTGAAAATAAAATTTTCCAATCACAAAAATAATTTTAGAGTAGTTTTTGAAGTTGCTGTTCACAAACTTCAAATTCTTTTCAGGTAAATTAAATATTCAAAAATAATTTCAACCTTCAATTATTTTTTTTAAAAAAATTTCAACTAAATATATATTCATACACTATGTAGATCCCAAGGAAATTTAACAAAACTGTATATACAGAAGACAAAAGCGAATTGAGATGTGAAAGCGGGACATAAAGTCACAAAACGTATATGTCGATGCTCTGGCTTTTTCTTGTCCTAATACTACAGTAGTAGACTAAAAATGATCTTCGACGTGTAGTAAAGAAACCATTTAAAACTTGGACCAAAAAGGAACAACATCGTTTCTTTTCATCTGTTGGCCGCATAAAACTACCGGCACTTCCTCTCTTCGCGCAAACCGTTGGCCGCGTCTTTTTTCCTGATTTTATGCGCTTATTTCATTCGTCATTCAGCTCGTCACCTTTTGCCAATTATTTCTTTAATTTAAATAAATTGTAAGTTTATTCATTAATGTATCTATGTCACCACTAATGCGAATCAGTACCATTTTATTTTAGCAATAAAATGTTGACGGTAATTAAGCAATACGTCATCAGAGACATCATCAGCTATTTCGTTTAGTACTGTCCAATTTCCTTAAGTGGCTCAAAGCCTCCATGCTTTTTTTGGGATAGGATTAAAGTCAGGTACCATTTATTATTCTCAAATCTTATTAATAAAATTTTATTGGGTATATTGTTATTGTTGGCTCAAACTTATAAACTCAGTAATCCTATGCAATAGCTAATTTTCTAAGTCAACTATGAATTATATTGGAACTGTTTGAGTACTGTTGATGTGTTTATTCTGAGTAAAGTGCAAAGTCTGTTGCTGTTGTTCAAGCATAAATTTCACTGGTTATTCTTAGTAAATAAGCCTTCATTATTTAATCTTATTAATTAAGAAATATAATGTAATAATTGGGAAGCAATGTAGTGGAGGACCCACGAGTGGCACTTCATATGAATAATGACTTCTGTACAACTGAATGATATTATCAATCTCTACTTTTACCAAAGAGCTTGTGAGTTTGAGTCTCCTTAAGAATAAGATAAAAAGTTCTTTGAGAGAAAGATATCGAGGGTCTATTTGAAAACAGTCTCTCTACCTCAGGGTATGGTTATTTTACAACCTTAGCTACCAATTCATAAATTGGAAAAAATAAAATAAATTCAAACATTTTATCGGTCATCGTATAACGTCAATCACAACCACGAAAATATACTATTTCCAATAGAGAATATTTTGGCTTTCTTGTGTACAATAGAGAATATATATGGAGTTTGATTGTTAATACAACTGGCGTCCTAATAGATACAATATGCATTTAAATAGAAAAATAAGTGTAATTACACTAATGTAATAGGTGAGTTCAAAATTGCTGGACATTGAACCTGCAAACACGAATAATTTAATTAATTAAGCTAGTTATAACTAAAACTAGAATATTATGAATTTCATTGCTAATCTGTCGTGAAATCGCTTATGGCTAACAGAATTGTTTAATAATTTATCTCTAATCCGTCATTAAATGAGATTAGCGACGTTTTTTTCTATTTAGCTACAATTTTTGTCTGTTGCTAAAATCAGTGGCGAAGCCTGCAAATTTTTCTTAAGGATATTCAAACTTGAAAGAAGTAAAAAAAATCTCCGAGAAAAATAATGTTCAATATATATTATATATATTTAAGATATAATTTTTTTAATTTATATATATAATGTAATTTTCTAACGAAGGACGGTCAATTGACCACCCTTATCATAATATAGGTTACCTATGGTTAAAACCTGAGTAATAGTATAACATTTGCAATGATAGATGTAGAATTGTATGATATAATATTATTCTATCCTCTTTATAAAGGATGTTTTTGGCATGTGTTACTTCAACTAAACTATCGTAACCAAATTTTTTATTGTTGGCATCAATATTCCTCCTAAAAGTATAATATATAGATGCCCACGTGAATAAATATATATCCAACAAATATAGTTCAATTTTGAGGATTACTTGACTTTATAACTTATTTATTGATGATATATCCACAAATTATTTAACTTATCATCTTTTTTGTTAATCAAAAGTTTCATGTCCATACAGTAAAAACGCCAACTATTAATCTATTGTTTCTACTTAGCGATGAGACATCCAAACAATCATCAAATTATATCGTGCCTTCAAGTTGAATAATTATTCCCTCCGATTTTAAATTTTTAATTTTTTTTTTTGTGATTCAGAATATTTAGTTTTTTTATATGTCAAGAAGGAATTATCTTTTTTTTTATTTTAAAAAAGTTGCTTTTGGAGTAAATAGCTTAAGAGTATTTATTATATTTCCAACGAATAAATTAAGATTAATATGATTAATTTCATTGTTAATTAATGTTAAAATATAAATTTTTTTAGTATGTGTATAAATAGTCAAAAACTTAATTAAAGTAGACTTGAGGAAATAAGTAATAGATAATTATTAGGAGCTTCCAACTACCATGTTCATCAATACTGACATTTGTGTGTATTACTAAAGAATTAAGAAAAAATGACATAATATGACAACACATGAAGCGTATTGACAATATTTCGGCCTTACGTTAGGTTTGGCAATAGAAACCCCAAAAATTGGTATTTCATAACTGAAATTATTTTTCTTAAAAATAGAAGAAAATTTTGAACCCTCTACTTCTCTCTTTTAACAATTGTCAATTCTTCCTAGAAATTATGTACCACTTCCTTTTAAATTAGAGTAAAACAAATTTAATTTCGTTACTACACCCACCAATATAAGAAATCTCAGGATATGACTGTTGGAGCTATTTTTATATTTTAAATCAAATTCCTAGAAAAAAAAAATCGCATGGTAGCTCAAGTTTTTCACTTTGAATACGGAGTTGAAGTAATTTTATGCTCAAATGAACCACACTGTAAATCTTACATGCATTAGCTTGACAAAGTCTTCATTTTTTAGGCAATGAATGTATATATCTCCGTATGCATACAACTATTGTGTACATTTACACAAAAAAAATAAAAACATATACTAGAATTATATACAAAAAGTATATGGAAGTTTTTGCATAACTTCAAAAATTGAGAAGAAAGATGATGTGACTGATTCAATATGTTCTTCTTTTTTTTTGAATAAATAGATTTCTATTTCATTCCATCAAAAAAGTATACATACAAAACATAGATGCTGACCATCTATTCTCATATGCTATACAATCACTACACTATTACCGCTCTAAAAAACAAAGTCACTCTTTGATAATACGTGTAACATAATCTATCTCAAGAGAAGGTCTATCTCAATAGAAGTCTAGGGGAAGTGATTTAAAGACAGCCCTCCATTTTTGACTTGAAGCCCCTCTGGAGTGGAGATGGACTACAATTTCCTTACAGACAGTATCGCTCATCAACTTGCCTCCCCGGAATCTCATTTTGTTCTGCTCCCTCCATATCGTTGTCACCAGGATCCCAAAGAGACAAACAGTAATTTCTGCTAACCCTTTTCTACTCTTCGCCAGCTTACTAATCCAGTCACATTCCTCCTTCCAGTCTGCATTGGATCGCTTATAGCCCAACCAGCTAAGGAGTCGATTCCAGATTTCTTTATTCTTCAAGCAATCAAAGAAAAGATGCTCAAAGGTTTCTCGATGCAAATCACAGAAAATACAATCTTGTGGTATCAAAATATTTAACATCTGAAGTCTATCCACAGTTGCAAGTCGCCTGTGCAAAGCCAACCACAGTATAAATTTGTACCTGGGATGTAGTTGAGGCTGCAATATGATGGACTTCCATTGAACTTTGTTGTACTGAGGTAGAAGTTGTCTATATAGCTTCTTGATGCTAAAAGACTCACCCTGCTGAACCTGCCTCAATCTGTTGTCCAGATTTCCATTGAGTGTTGCAATGCCTTTGATCAACTCTCTCGACTCAAAAATTTTCCTTATTGCCCAGGCAGCAACCTTAGGCACTGGCATGTCTTCAAAACAGTAGCTCTTAATATAGGTATGCACCCATTTTATCAATAGGCTATCCTTCTTCTTAGTCAGTGCCCATAGATGCTTAACAACAACAGCCTTATTCCATTTAGATAGGTCCAATACATTCAATCCCCATGCACTGTATGGCATACATAGAGTATCCAGGCAATCAGAGCCTTCCTTGAAACTGTGGCAGAACCTGTCCAAAGATATGATCTACAGATAGCTTCAGTCATCTTCAAATTTTTTTAGGCAGTAGGAAAAGCTGGGACCAGTAAGCTTGAATACCAAATAGAACAGATTTAATCAGTTGAAGTCGACCAGCATAGGAAAGTTGCCTTGACGACCAGCAGATTATTTTCTGTGTGATTTTCTCCACCAGTGGCCAACATTGAGAAATAGACAGCTTATTTGAATCCAAAGGCATCCCCAAATATTTGAAAGGGAGCCTGCGTTCAGAATATCCTAGCACCTATAGTATCTCATGTTTCTGCCAATTGGTTACCCCTGCTAATTACACTGCACTTTTATCAATATTTGCTTGAAGACCAGAGACCTTAGAAAATTCCTGGAGAGTCTGTTTCGGTTAGGGGTGTTCATTGGGCGAATTGGGCGGCTTTTTACTCTAACGGTTTGGCTTAACGGTTATCGGCTTTTAAATGTATTCATCCGTTAGCCACCCGATAAGATATCGGGCGGATTGGTATCGGGTTAGCTCTTATCGAGCGGTTACTGGGCGGTTTATCGGTTTAATACCTAAGGGCTCAAATATATTCTTTCCGCACACTAGGACATAACTAAAATTTCCTGTGCATGACATTCAAAGGCATCTGACCTTGCCATGGATTTTACAATGGACAATGAAACAAAGAAAAAGAGAAGATAAGATACATTGTCAGGTTTACAACAATTGGTCAAAAATTTTTCAAGATACAGTGCGCCCATAACATAGGCAAGAAAGATAAGAGGTTCTTTCCCTACTTCTCCTGCAACGAAAACCAAAGTTGACACAAGTTAACGCTCTCATAATAAAATGAAGATGATAAAGTCCCATAATATATTAGTCTGAGAACTACAACCTTGCTAATAACAGAACCTAGTCAAAGCAAAAGATTCATAGAGACAATACGAACTAGTCGCAAGTAAGACTGGATGCTGGTGTTACACTTGCATCAGGTTAAGAATATATATATATATATATATATATATATATATATATATATATATATATATATATATATATTCTTAACGGGTTAACGGATTACCCGTTAAGAAAATTGAATAATCCGCCCCCAATCCGATAAGCCGTTAATAAAAAATATCTAATCCGTTCCCCGTCCATTAAGCCGTTAAGCCGTTACCACTAAGCCATTAAGCTTCGGTTTCGGATCGGTTTTCGGTTTCGGATCGGTTTTGAACACCCCTAGTTTCGGTAAGCTGACAGACTGAACATCTGCCTTACTGAACAATAGAAGATCATTCGCAAAGCAAATATGTGCTACACCCAACCTCTTGCATCTAGGATGGAACTTGAACTCTTTCCTCATCATCATTTGCACAAGTTGTCTATGTAAATACTCCATGGCCAGAACAAAAAGGTATGGAGACATGGAGTCGCCTTGCCGGAAACCTCTTTTTCCTTTTAATGGGGCAGTGAGGCCACCATTGAAGTTGAGAGAATAGGTAACAGAGGATATACATTCCATAACCCACCCGATAAATTTATGAGGGAAGCCCAAATTCTGCAGCAGTCTATTAAGGAAAACCCATTCAACTGAGTCGTAAGCCTTCTTTAAATCCACCTTAGGCACACATCTAGGAGAAATGCCCTTCCTGGAATAGCCTTTGAACAGTTCTTGTGTGAATAAGATGTTATAAATAATACGAAGACCCCCAATGAATGCTGACTGTGATCTACCCACCAGGTGGTCAATAACCACTTTCAATCTAGCTGTAATAATCTTTGTGATGATCTAGTACAGAGTTGTACAGCAGGCAATGGGTTTGTAGTCCTTGACTTTGGTTGGATTCTGTACTTTGGGAATTAGAGTTAGTGCAGTGCTGCTAACTCCAGTATGTAACTTCCCAGTAGTAAAGAATTCTCTCACAGCTTCACATATGTCATTTCCCACTACATGCCACTGCCTTAAGATTCAACTGGGAAGCCATCCACCCCTGGTGCCTTGTCATGAGGCATATCTTTTGTGGCCTTTAATATTTCCTCCCTTGTAACTGGCTGCACTATGTCATCCTTCTGTTGCAAATTGAGACAAGGGCCATGGTGAATTACTTCAGTTTTTGGAGATTGGCTTATGCTATTGTTTCCCCCCAGTAATATCTTGAAACAAGTAACAAACTCTTCTTCCACCTTCCTAGGATCAGATAACTTTACCCCCTCTTCAGTATATATAGAGTTGATAGTGTTAAAGTTTGTCCTCATCTTTAGTTGAGCATGAAAATATTTTGTGTTGGCATCTCCACAGGCAATCCAGTGAGCTCTAGATTTCTGTTGTAGGATCTGCTCCTCTATATTGCTCCACTTCTCCACCTCCATAAGTAGCAGCCTCTCCTGGTCCATCATCCAATTGTCCACACAATTGGATTGCAACTGATTCTATATGGTTTCCAACTTCTGCCTTGCCTCACTGAGATGTAACATATACTTTGCCATATAGGTATTCAGCTCCATTAACCCCACCTTTAGGGCCTTCAATTTATTGCATACTCTATGCATTTGCCCTCCCTGCTGGTGCTGGTTCCATACCCTTTCCACAATGCCAGGGAATTTAGTATGGTCCATGACAGATGTATACAACTTGAAAGGCTTAAGATGAATGTTCCTTCTCTATTCCTCAGGGTTACACAGTAAGAGGATGGCGGAATGATCTGAAACTCCCGGGGTCAACACATCAGCTTCAATGTGACTGTATTCCTACATCCAGTTCACATTCCCAAATACCCAATCAATTCTGCTATACACTCTTGTCTCTGGTTTTTGTTTATTGCACCATGTATAAAAACAGCCCAAACTCTTCAACTGAGTGAGTTGAAGAGCAATGAGAGTGTCTTGGAAACCTTGAATCTCCTGCTGCATAACTGGAGCACCTATTCTGTCATCAGTGTGGAGTACATTATTGAAGTCACCACTGAGAAGCCAACTGCCCTGAATAATAGCCCCTAAGATCAACAATTTGGCCCATAGTTACTGTCTCTTACTCAATTCATTATTTGCATACATGAATGTTAGCAGTGTTCTAAAGGTTGTACCTCTTTCTTTAACCTCACAGTGAATAAATTGTTCATCAATCTTCAATACCTGCAGCTCCACCTTTGAATTCTACAGTATCCAGATTCTCCCATTGGAATGCTCACTGTAGTTACCATATGTTTCCAATCATTTCCCAGTTTTGTAACAATCTGTTTCACCTTTGCTTCCTTCACTCTAGTTTCTATATATCCCATACAATCTACTCTATGCTTTTTCAGAAAGAGTCTCAACTCCTTATGTTTATGGGCCTTATTTAGACCCCTAATGTTCCATGTGCAGACTATCATGATGTGGTGAAGCTGGATGGGCCAGCGTCCCCTGGATCATCCCCTATCTGTAGCAAAGAGAAGCTGTTAGTTGTGTTCAATGAGGCTCCATCACATTGTTGTACATTCTTTCCTTTTGCCAACCCTCTGTCAATCACCCTGCTTCCAGCATTGTCAGTCTGCTTACATTCCTCCATTGTTCTATCAGTTTTAACCACCACATTATCCTTCTTTGTTTTTGGTATCCATTTCCATGTCTCACTTTGCACTTGCTGCTTTACCCTGCTGCCTTATAGTGGTTCTGTGCTACCTCTTCATTACCCTGCTTCTTTTTATACCAGCAGTCTTCAGTGCTATGACTAAATCTGACACAGTCACTGCAGTATTTTGGCCTCCATTCGTATTCAATCTGTTGTATGATAACCCCCCCTCTTTATATGTAACTCAAAACTATCAGGCAATGGTTGGGATATATCTGTTTCCACCAGCACTCTTGCAAAAGAAATCCTCTCCAGTTCAGCGGTGATTCTATCGGTGTACATAGGTTTCCCAACCACACTTGCTAGTTTACCGAGTGCTTCAGTGGACAACATCCCAGTGGCAAGCCCGGGAAAGTGACCCATAAAGGAACTACACTCACATTACCTGGTTCATACTTGAAGTCCATACTCCACTGTTGTAACACCAATGGTTTATTATGAAAGGTGTATGGACCAGCCTGAAGAACAAGGTCCTTATCTTCATTGGTATCAAATATGAAAATATAATAACCTTCGTCTTGATGCAGCACTTGAGGTTTTGGAAAAAAATCCCAAACATTTGTAATGAAATTGTCCAAAGCTCGCTCATACGGGTCTTCTCCTAGTACAAACCCAATCAATGCACTGCTCCAGTAGGTTTCCTGTTCCTTCGTATCATCGTCATCAATTTGAACCACAAAAGTACCATCTCGCATAGCAGGTGGTACATAGTTTAGAGATTTCCCTTTTTGAGGGCTACGATTATGTTGCATGGTGTCTCTGTTACCATTTTCAGTCATAGGAGCACCAGAGGTCTGACCAATCTGACCTTGCTTTGCTTGTGCAGAAAATTGGAGCCGTCGATAAACTGTATCGGCACGTTCCATCCCCAGCATTTCACCCTCGCCTTCAACAAATTCCTCACTGATAGGCTGGAATTTCAACGGTAGAAAACTGCCAAACGTTACTTGTATCCTCTGTTGGACACCATTTTCCGGCGTTATCTGAATCCCGGATTTTCCAGTTCCGCTAGGGTTGTGAAAGATTGTCGGTGCTGAACCCACTCCGGTTAGCCGCTGAGTAGGCTTATTCACAGCAGGTGTTTCTATTCTCTCCACCGCCGTATCAATTTTGGCACCGATTGTTTCTTCCGACCTCTCGCCATGGTTGGAGGCGCAGATTAGCGTCCTGCTTATCCTGCGCCGAGAGCTTTTTCTAGAGAGAGAAACTAAACAGGACCAGTAGTAGCTCTTTATTTCTTTAGATTTTTCTTATGTGGTAAAGTTTTTTAATGATTCATATTTATGGTTTCTTTACTTCTTTAGGTTGAAGTGATAGGGAAATAATGGAAGAGCCCACATGTGGTAGTGAGGCTTGATTTGTTCTTATGATTCAACATATCTTGCTCATCTAGAATTTGTATGTTTCTGGAACTTTAAGAATAGGTAGAATATATTTAAATGACACTTAAAAGGGTTAAATAACAATAATGGAACGAATTATAATTATGCTAGATCGTACAAATAAGGAAATTTTTTATGAGAATATCGTTAAAAAGAAATTAATTCTGAAATTCTAAATATTAGAAAAATAATTAAATATTATTTTGAAATCTTAAGAAAATTGAATTGACTATTTTGTCCTATATAAAATTATTTTTTAAGGAATAAAAAAAAGATGAATAATATTTGGTTAAGAAGTTTTGTCCTTATAAAATAGTATAAATATTTTTAGTATAAATATTTTTAACAAAAATTAAAGACTACTAAACTTTAAAGGAGTCCTTAGTTGGGGAAAACAAAAGGAGTACTCACAAAAGTTTGGTACTTTAATAATTTTTCAAACGTTATTTTCTTTATTAATAAAATTTGTTATATTACTTTATATAAATAAGAAAGGATTTATATAAGATATTTAATATTAAGAATTTTTACATACTTCAAATAAGAAAAGAATTAGTGTACTAATTAAGTTTATTTAAAACTCCTAAATATTAGGTAAAAAAACTTAAAATGACAATTTTATATAATATAACATTTATTTTTAAGAGATAAAAAAGGTAAACAATAATGTGTGTGTGTATATATATATATATATATATATATATATATGTGTGTGTGTTAAGAATAGAATTCTATTTAGAGGTATGTCTATTTTGTAGAGAGTTTTACTTTGAGGCTAAGTTATTTTTCCTCCTATAAATAGAGGGGTCTTACCCCATTGTAAACCACCCCAAAATTCAATAAGAATTTTCTCTCTCTTTCTCTGCAATATTGCTCTTGTTCTTTATATTTTATAACACGTTATCAGCACGAAACTCTACTATCTCAAGAATCTCTTTGAGAAAATTAAGGTATTTTTTCTCCTCCTAATTTTGTTTTAATTATGTCTGACATTATGAAAAGAAAGTTTGTTGCCCTTGAAATTTCGGGCAAGAACTACATGACATGGGTGTTGGATGCTGAAATCCATTTGGATGCAATGGGTCTTGGAGACGCCATTAAAGACAGAAATAATACATCCACCCAAGACTGTGCTAAGGCCTTGATTTTCTTGCGCCATCACCTTGATGAAGGTTTGAAAATTGAATATCTCACAGTCAAAGATCCACTTATCTTGTGGAATGGCTTAATGGAGAGATATGACAACTTAAAGTTGGTCACTCTGCCACAAGCACGATATGGTTGGCCTCATCTGAGGCTCCAAGACTTTAAGTCTGTTTCTGAATATAATTCTGCAATGTTTAGAATTACTTCTAAATTGAAACTCTGTGGAGATACTATTACTAATTATGATATGCTTGAAAAAATGTTTACAACGTTTCATGCCTCCAATATGGTTCTGCAACAACAGTACAGAGAGAAAGGTTTCAAAAAGTATTCTGAGCTGATTTCTCTTCTCCTTGTGGCTGAGCGAAACAATGACCTGCTCATGAGAAATCACGAAAATCGACCCACTGGGTCTACACCATTGCCTGAAGTAGATAAGGTGTATTCCCATTATGCTAAGCGTGGAAAAGGCTATGGCTTTAATCATGGTCGTGGTCGTGGTCGGGGTCATGACCGTGAACGTGGACAAGGAAGAAATTTTCCTGGTGTTAGTCACCCCCAAAGAAATATAACCACCAAAAGCAGAAATGGAATTATGAGAATCCAAAAGCAAATAGTTCAGAAACTATATGTTATCGTTGTGGTGGAAAAGGGCACTGGGCAAAAATTTGCCGTATATCAAGACATTTCGTTGAGCTTTATCAAGCATCTCTAAAGAGTAAAGGCCCTGAAACCAATTTTGTCTCTGACAATAATTTTGACATCACCCACTTGGATGTGGCAGACTTCTTTGAGCACCCTGAGGGGAAAATAGATCACTTGATCGGTGATGGATCCATGGTTAAAGAAGATTGAGCAGTTTGATATTTTTATTTTTACTTATTCGTAGTAGCTAATGAATAATCAATTATCATAGTTTACATAAGTTATCTATTATTGTGATATGGTTCAAATTTTATATAACTTTAGATTACACATTCATCTTATGCTTTATTTATAATGATTTTTCAGTAAGTTAATCGATTAACATAACAGATAATCGATTAACCAATATATTCTATTAAACTGGACCTTTTCCGCAAGGCATGTTAGTCGACTATCCGATTTAGTTAATCGACTAACCTAATGACCGTTACCTAAGTTAATAGATTATCACTTTAGTTAATCGATTAACCTTATGTCCGTTGCCTGTTCATCGACTAGTTTTTTTTTTAAACGTTGAAACAGGTTAGTCGATTATCTATTTGGTTAATCAACTAACCTCAGCAGATTTTAAAAATATTGTTTAATTATTAAGCAACGGATACAAGAGTATTAAAAGGAGAATAACTATGATAAAAGATATTTTCATAATGACTGCACTGAAACTATTATGTTGAATCATAGACTTAAATTTGTTTATTCTCATATTCGTATATTTCTTTTGTATGTCAAACCATGGGAAGCAAATATGGATATCTCACAAAGCAAACTTGGATCAATGTCCAATTGTAAAAATATTTGTTTAATTGATTCATGTACCACACATACGATATTCAAAGAGAAGAAATATTTCTCTCATTTAAGTATGTGTAAGGCAGATGTTACTACAATTTCTGGTAGTAGTAAATTGATTGAAGGCTCTGGAAGAGCAACTATAACTCTGCCTAAAGGAACAATATTTATCATAGAGAATGCAATGTTCTCTTCCAAGTCCAAGAGGAACTTGTTGAGTTTTAAAGATATTTGTCAAAATGGATATCATATTGAGACAATAGATGAGAATAATCTTGAATACCTCATCATTACAAAGAATGTCTCTGGCCAAAAGAGAGTTATTGAGAAGTTCCCATCTTTATCTTGTGGCTTGTATTGGACAAAAATTAGTGCAATTGAGGCACATTCCACAGTAAACCAAAAGGTTACTGATTCCAATACTTTTGTACTTTTGCATGATCGATTGGGACATCCTGGATCAATTATGATGAGACGGATTATAGAAAACTCATATGGGCATCCATTAAAGAATTTAAAGATTCTTTTAAATAATGAATTTTCTTGCACTTCTTGTTATCAAGCCAAGTTAATTATTAGACCATCACCAACAAAGGTTGGAAGTGAGTCACCTACGTTTTTGGAACGTATACAAGGGGATATTTGTGGACCTATTCACCCACCTAGTGGGTCCTTTAGATATTTTATGGTCTTAATAGACGCATCCTCTAGATGGTCTCATGTGTGCCTATTGTCATCACGCAACCTTGCGTTTGCAAAATTAATGGCACAAATAATTCGATTACAAGCACAATTTCTTGATAATCCAATTAAGTCTATTAGACTAGATAATGCTGCTGAGTTTTCATCCCAAGCATTTAATGATTATTGCTTATCAATTGGGATAAAAGTGGAACATCCTGTAGCTCATGTTCACACTCAAAATGGTCTTGCAAAATCTTTAATTAAACGTCTGCAGTTGATTGCAAGACCATTACTCATGAAAACGAGGCTGCCCACTTCGGTTTGGGATCACGCCATTTTGCATGCAGCAATGCTAGTTCGTCTCAGACCGACGAATTATCACAAATATTCCCCGTTGCAATTAGTTTTGGGTCATGAACCTAATATATCTCATTTAAGAATTTTTGGATGCGCAGTATATGTGCATGTAGCACCGCCATACCGCACCAAAATGGATCAGCAAAGAAGGTCAGGAATATATGTTGGGTTTGAATCACCCTCCATTATTCGCTACCTCGAAACATTGACAGGGAATTTGTTCACTGCACGATTTGCAGACTGTCGATTCGATGAGACACTTTTCCCAAAATTAGGGGGAGAAGTTGGTGAAACCAAACGGAAAATTTTGTGGAAAAATCCATCATTATCTCATCTTGATCCACATACCTCTATTTGTGAAAAGAGGTGCAAAATATTATCCATTTGCAAAGAATAGCAAATCAAATGCCTGACGCATTCACGGACTTGAAAAGGATAACAAAATCTCACATCCCCGCAGAGAATGTTCCAATCCGTATTGATGTCCCTATTGGACAATCTTCTAGTGTCATATCTAATGAGTCGAAAGCACGCCTAAAACGTGGCAGGCCATTAGGTTCCAAAGATCGAAATCCTAGAAAAAGGAAAGCAAATGATCAAAAATGACACTACGAAAGAATCTCATGAAGAAATTCATGTTTTAATAAATTCTGAGATTCATGAAGAACCCATTGAGCCCGAGACTTAGGAAAATAAGGAACTATCAATAAATCCAATCGATATTGAGACAAATTTTAATCGAGTGGATATAGTGGTGGATTATGTCTTTGCATATAATGTTGCATCTAGCATTATGCAAGAAAGTGAGGATCTTGAACCTCAATCTGTTGGAGAATGTCGACAAAGACTTGATTGGCCAAAATGGCAAGAAGCAATCCAATCAAAATTGAATTCACTTGCAAAACGTGAAGTTTTTGGGCCTATAGTTGAAACACCTAATGGTGTTAAGCCTGTTGGCTATAAATGAGTCTTTGTATGCAAGAGAAATGAGAAAAACAAGGTACAAAGATATAAGGCACGCCTTGTTGCACAAAGATTTTCTCAAAGGCCTGGTGCCGATTATGAAGAGACATATTCACCTGTAATGGATGCTATAACTTTCCGTTATCTCATTAGTTTTGCTGTCCTTGAAAAGCTTGACATGCATTTAATGGATGTGGTTACTGCCTATCTTTATGGCTCACTTGATAATGAGATATACATGAAAATTCCCGATGGATTCAAAATGCCAAACACTCATAATTCAAAGTCCCGGGAAATATTTTCAATCAAATTACAAAGATCTTTGTATGGTCTAAAGCAATCAGGACGAATGTGGTGTAATCGTCTTAGTGAGTATTTATTAAAGGAAGGCTATATAAATGTATGCCATTTGCCCATGTGTTTTTATAAAGAAAACAACATCGGAATTTGTTGTACTTGCCGTATATATCGATGACATAAACCTTATTGGAACTCCTATAAAACTCTAAAAGGCAATTGATTATTTAAAGAAGGAATTCGATATGAAAGATCTCGGAAAGACAAAATTATGTCTTGCTTTGCAAATTGAATATTTGACAAACGGAATTTTTGTTCATCAATCTGCCTATATAGAAAAGGTATTGAAACGGTTTTACATGGATGGAGCATGTTCTTTAAGTACTCCGATGGTTGTTCGATCACTTGATGTGAATAAGGATCCATTCCGACCGCAAGAAAAGAATGAAGAGCTACTTGGTCCTGAAGTACCATATCTTAGTGCAATTGGCGCACTAATGTATCTTGCAAATACTACAAGGCCTGACATAACTTTTCAGTTAATGTCTTAGAAAGATATAGCTCTGCTCCCACAAGGAGACATTGGAATGGAATCTATATTGCGGTATCTAAAAGGGAGTACAGATATGGGCTTATTTTATAGCAATAATTGCAGTCCTGATCTTGTTGGTTATGCTGATGCTGGATATTTATCTGACCCACACAAGGCTCGATCTCAAACAGGTTATGTGTTTATCTGTGGAGGCACTGCCATATCTTTGCGATCGACTAAGCAATCAATTGTGGCTACTTCATCCAATCATGCTGAGATAATCGCTATTCATGAAGCAAGTCGAGAGTGTGTGTGGTTGAGTCTATAATACATCATATTCAAGACAAATGTGGTTTGAAATGTGACAAACTACCCACGATTTTGTATGAAGACAATGCAGCATGCATAGCCCAATTGAAGGGAGGATTCATAAAAGGAGACAAAACAAAGCATATTTCACCAAAGTTATTTTTCACACATGATCTTCAAAAGAATGGTGATATCAATGTGCAACAGATTCGTTCAAGTGATAATATGGCTGATTTGTTCACAAAATCTCTACCAACGTCAACCTTCAAGAAGCTGGTACACAAGATTGGAATGCGAAGACTCAAGGATGTGAATTGATGCTCTTTTCAGGGGGAGTTAATGCGCGTTGCACTTTTTTTCCCTTACAAGGTTTTGTCCCACTGGGTTTTCCTTGCAAGGTTTTTAACGAGACAACAAAAATGCATTTTGTTAGATATGTGTACTCTTTTTCCTTTTCTAGAATTTTTTTTTCCCATTGAGTTTTGTTTTAGTTAAGGTTTTAACGAGGCACATTATTTGTTGAGTAGACATTCAAGGGGGAGTGTTAAGAATAGAATTCTATTTAGAGTGAATGTCTATCTTGTAGAGAGTTTTACTTTGAGGCTAAGTTATTATTCCTCCTATAAATAGAGGGGTCTTACCCCATTATAAACCACCCAAAATTTAATAAGAATTTTCTCTTTCTTTCTCTGCAAAATATTGCTCTTGTTCTTTATATTTTATAACAATATATATATTATAGGAGTATTAATATTCTAGAATTTTAATTAACTCCTTTACGGAACGTAGCTCTGTCCCTATTTGGACCATAGCACTGAAACCTTTTTTTTTGGGTTCATTAATATTTTCAAAAAGGAAAAATTTAATTAAAATTACGTCTTAACTTTCCTAACTTCCGTTGGTCAAGTCGCACGTAGAAGGTTTCAGTCATTTTCACCTGAGAAAACACACAGGGCCCACGAAGAGGATAAAGCGGAAAACGTTGATACTCAAAAGAAGTTTACCGTGCCCGAGCCGCGGAGGCCTGGAACCGAGCCTAGAGGCGGCTATAAATAGCAGTCTGTTTTAACCACCACTAACCACCGCACCTCAATCGGGTAACGGCGGCAACGGGCAGGCCCCACCATGAGCGTTTGTCGCATGCCGCATAGGAGGCTCCTTTTGTACACGTGGCGAAAAAGTAGTTTGAACAAAAATATCATTAGTACTTTTTAATAATATATATTTGGAAATTAATGTTCATTTTAGAACAAACACAATCAGTATTTCTACCTCAAATTAAAATAGAATTTTAAATTTGAAGTCTGAATTAAGGAGTATATTGACCGAAATAATTATTTTCCCCTCCAGAGTTTTAGTCTTTTTTTTCAAGTAAAATTTACGTATAAATATAATTTTAACTTAAAAACTTGCCGTTTCAATTTTAATCCAATATTAACTAATTGGTTTTAGGTTCTTATTAGGACAAGAGTTATGAAATAAATAATTTAGGAAGCGTTTACGGTAAATCATACATTATTATCATAATGTAATTCTATAAGTCAAATTAATTGACCATACATACAAATATAATAAAATGGTATACTTCAAATGTTACGAGATATTATATGTGGGTACTTCCCCAATAAACTTTAACTTATAATTTTTTTGTTAATAAAGTAGCCTATTTTATATATAATTTATTTTTTAATCTATTAATAGAATATTGAGAAAGACGTGCATTAAAAATCAATTTGAGAGTAACATTCGTATTTATCATCACTAATTTAAATATTATTAGATGAATTAAAGTAAAATGATGAAAGACTCTATTATCGGAGTTCTTAAAAGCTTAGAGACTAATAATAAATTTTGTAATTTGCTAAAATTTGTGACAAAATTGATTATTAAAGTTTGTTAGGAATGTCATTTTAAAATTTTTGTTAAAATTTAAATCTATTCGTAAAAATTTAAGCTATTTAATGATTTATTACTTAAAATTCGTAAAAGATAAAATCAAGTCTTTGTTTCTAACATTATAATAAGCATATAGTTTTATATATCTTATGTATTACCGTTGAAAAATAATAAACTATGCGGTAATAAATAAAAAACGTGACTACGTTGCACTCCCTTCGTTCCCTTTTATTATCTAATCAATTATAAAGTTTTAGATAAAAGATATAGCAGCACATTTATTAGTGAAAGATTTATAAATTTGAAGTTTAAAGACGGATAAACGTTTTTCTCAGGAAACACACATCAGGTAGGACCCACTCAACCCCCCCCCCCAAAGATCTCACACCCCTGCCAACCTCTACTCCTATCTCATCTATAAATCCTAACACAAGCCACCTCGCCCATGCCGAAAACGAAGAAAGATAGAAGAGAGCAAAGCCCTGCCGCCACCTACCCCCTCTGACGCTGTGCAGACTCTCTCCTCTTTCCTCTTACCTTCGTTGCCCTCATCTGCGTTTTATGAAAAAAAAATCCCTCTCCCACCTTTGTTATGATTTTGGTTCCTTTGTTTCGTTAGATTAAAACTCAATATCGATTAGTTTGATTAGATAAGGACTACCTTTTTTACGCTTTATCCACCGCCAATCCGCCGCCCTCTCTTCAATCCCTTATTTTTCACGTGACCTGCTCAAAGTCTGCTCATCTAATCATTCTAAAAGCCTTCTAAACAACGGATCTGAGATTTCTTTATAACGCTTTTTTTATTCATAAAGATCTGAACTTATTTGGTTATTTTCATTAATAACTTAATTCTGTATACAATTTACGGTATTTACATATATATATACACACACACACACATCTCTTAAAGAGACTGTGAACAACTGAACCTGGTGGTTTATTATGTCGATTGCTTCGAGTTCTGTGAACAATGGCATGGTTATGCCATCGCCGGCAAAGAGTCTGGCGGGTCATCAATTGAATGCTATGCCTTTGAGCAGAGTCGGTGTTGGTCTGGGCAGAACTACTAGGGCCTCTAGAAGTTTAGCTAAGAGGACTACCGGTTTCGATAAGAGGTTTTACGGAGCCAAACTCCGGGCTTCGGGTTCTGAAAGGCTGCACCTTTGGCAATCAGATGGGCCGGGCCACGCTCCGAAGCTTAAGGTCGTGGTTCGTTCTGCATTGTCTAATGTGCCGGAGAAGCCACTCGGCCTTTACGATCCGTCCTTCGATAAGGACTCTTGTGGCGTTGGGTTTGTGGCTGAACTTTCTGGTGAAAGCAACCGGAAAACGGTAAATCAGAAAACTTTTCAAAAGTATTTGTGATAGTTTTTTAGTTCTATGGAAATTTTGAATTTTTCAAGTTGTTTTTAGGTAACCGATGCTGTTGAGATGTTAGTTCGGATGTCTCATAGAGGTGCGTGTGGTTGTGAGACTAATACTGGAGACGGGGCCGGTATTCTTGTGGCTTTGCCTCATGATTTCTACAAGGAGGTGACTGACATATTTTAACTGCTCAGAATTACTGCTACTTAATTTTCAGTTAGTGGAATCTTTTAACCTCAAGTGATGTTCTTGAAACTTGTTATGAATTGCTAATTTGATGATTTTGTTAGTTGCTTCTTTGCTTTTGTACTACTTATGGTTGATCATGTGTGGGTGTATTACCTGAGAGGATGATAGGGGAATCTTAAATAAATATTGCGTTCTTCTAATTATTGGAATTTTATTTTAAATGCTTCCTTATAATGTAAAATTACTGCTACAGAAATTACAAGAAAGAAACAAGTAGTAACCTGATCAAAACTTTTTCACAAGTAATAATGAAAAGGATATAGTTTCAATCTATATGTTGTTTCTAAAACATGTATTTTTGTTGGGTATAAAATAATATCACTTGAGAATGACAACAAAAAATAGACTTTTAATTCAAAATTTAATACTAAAGTATTTATAGTGATCTCTTAGTTGCAAAATTACCAATTGTGGCTTGAAATCTGATCTAACACTCAATTGTTGCTTGTATCTTCTGCGTAACTGCCTCAGGTAGCAAGTGAGGTGGGATTTGAGCTACCACCACCTGGCCAGTATGCAGTTGGGATGTTCTTCCTACCTACCTCTGAAAGCAGAAGGGAGCAAAGCAAAATTGTATTTACAAAGGTGAAATTCATCTCCTGCTCTATTTGATGCTTTTGATGACAGATTTATGGAGGTTAATTTTGTTGTTACTTATTCTGATTTCTTTTTTGAATATTTGTGTTTCGGCAGGTGGCTGAGTCGCTCGGTCATACAGTTCTTGGATGGCGTCCAGTCCCTACAGATAATTCAGGACTGGGCAAGTCGGCATTGAAGACAGAACCTGTCATTGAGCAAGTGTTTCTGACACCAACTCCTCGGTCAAAGGTCGACTTTGAGCGGCAGGTAGTTGTCTGTTACTGAAGTAGTATATTTGTTACTACTTAGTATTTCCCTATCAATTATTGTTCATCATTGGTTCTGAATCCGTTCCCCCTGCAGATGTATATTTTGAGGAGGGTTTCAATGGTAGCGATCCGAGCTGCTTTAAACCTCCAACATGGTGGCGTGAGAGATTTCTATATATGCTCTCTTTCTTCAAGGTTTGTTCCACAAGACTCAGAATACATCACTATTTGCTGTGGTGCTGCGGCTAACTTTAAATTTTATATTCTTAATACGCAGGACTATTGTTTACAAAGGTCAGTTGAAGCCTAATCAGCTGAAGGAGTACTACTATGCAGATTTGGGCTATGAAAGGTTTACGAGCTACATGGCCCTGGTAAATATTTGATCCATTCTCTTTTAATTTGTACACTGACTCCATACTTCAACAACGAACAGCATTGGATCAACCAGTAAACTGAAGAGATGCAAGGTTGAGGAATGACTTCTGAGGCATTGAAGTATGAATGATCTCTTAAGTTCTTCCACTCCCTTGATCACAATTTGAATTTGGATGCCAGTGGGACTCTTTGGTGAGTTGGTAAGGAAACTCATTACCAAGTAAATATTGTTTACAGAAACTTGGCGCCCTCCTCTCTGCCATCTGTTCTTAACGAGAAAATATCCGCTTAAATCATGTGAGGAATTTGTGTGTGCTCAAGGTTAGATTAGGGCTCAATGTGCTGTGTCCTGTCATTGCCACAATCTTCTAAGTGCCAGAACTCAATTACCATTGCATCTGGAAGACATATCTCAGCAGCTCCATTTTTTTCTTCTTTTTGTCGTATTGGATCTTCCAAATGTAAATTTTTGGGGTGTTCTGGTACAGGTGCATTCTAGGTTCTCTACAAATACCTTTCCTAGTTGGGATCGTGCTCAGCCTATGCGTGTTTTGGGTCATAACGGGGAAATTAACACACTTCGAGGCAACGTGAACTGGTAAGTTTCCTGCAGAGTTACATTTTCTGGTCTAATATGTGCAGAGCTTAATATAATTCCTTTAAGATTGATCTCCTGAATTAAAAGGTATTTTAGATGATTTGGTTTCCATTTGAAAATTGAAAAGAGGATTCACTGATCCTTGTAAAAAGTGAATTGTGAGGATAAGGTGTCAACAGTAGTTGCTGCAGGTCAGTGATTTTCTTTTCCACACTACACTAGTGGAGGGATGCACAAGATTGAATCCTCCCTTTTGCATCAAATATCTTCCTTTGTTCCCCTTCAACTCTGGAGTAACATGGTGACTGCAAATCGACTAGCATGCTCTTCCCAGAAGCTAAGGAAGAATCTTAAATAGGATTAAGTTATTTGACAGTTGCGAAGTTAAATTCCATTGAATCTTGTTGAGTTGTCCTCTCCATTGATATTTGGTTTGAAACGTCATTCTTTTGTCTATTCAGGATGAGGGCTCGTGAAGGTCTTCTTAAATGCAAAGAGCTTGGCCTTTCAAAGACAGAAATGAAAAAGCTCTTGCCCATTGTTGATGCCAGTTCATCTGACTCAGGTTCTTGTACTACCTTTCTGGACCTCAAAGCAGTCAATATCTGAACATGCTGTGATCAACTTTCCTACTAGCAGATATTTGTCTTGATTGTCCCATATCTGATTTTGATCTCCATTTTTCAGGAGCTTTTGATGGTGTACTTGAGCTTCTGCTTCGAGCTGGTAGAAGCCTCCCAGAAGCTGTAATGATGATGATTCCTGAAGCCTGGCAAAATGACAAGAACATGGATCCTAACCGCAAAGCATTGTACGAGTATTTTTCAGCTCTCATGGAACCATGGGATGGACCTGCCCTTATATCATGTAATAGACTTCAAGGAATTAAGTGATTTCTTATATGAGGTTTTTCTTTGTGGCATTTGCTTAACGTGGACATTGCCTTGCAGTTACTGATGGGCGCTATCTTGGAGCTACATTAGATCGGAATGGTCTGCGTCCAGGTCGCTTTTATGTCACATACAGTGGCAGGGTTGTTATGGCAAGTGAAGTTGGAGTAGTTGATATTCCACCTGAAGATGTATGCAGAAAAGGTCGACTAAACCCTGGAATGATGCTTCTGGTGGACTTTGAGAACCATGTTGTTGTAGATGATGAAGCTTTGAAGCAGCAGTACTCTCTTGCAAGACCTTATGGACAGTGGCTTAAAAGGCAAAAGATAGAGCTGAAAGACATTGTTGAGTCTGTAAATAAATCCTACAGGGTCCCTCCACCCATTGCCGGAGTTTTGCCTGTGAGCACCGTGTCTCATACTAATTTTTGTTTTTGGTCTAAATCTTTGTTGTTGGTCTTCTCTTTTCTGCTGTTAATTGTGCCTGTTTGTTATTAGTTGGTTCTTTAAGTGCCTCTTAACTTATCATCTATTCTTCTACAATTTTAGGCTTTAAATGATGATGACAGTATGGAAAATATGGGGCTTCATGGTTTATTGGCTCCATTAAAGGCCTTCGGGTATGTTACTTTTGCCACAGACTGACAATTCCCCATAATTTTGTGACAACATGGATTTAAGTATTTAATCGCTGACCTATTTATGCAGTTACACTGTGGAGTCCTTAGAAATGCTGCTACTCCCAATGGCAAAAGATGGTGTCGAAGCTCTTGGTTCAATGGGAAATGATGCTCCATTAGCAGTGATGTCTAATAGAGAAAAACTTACATTTGAGTATTTCAAGCAGATGTTTGCTCAAGTCACAAACCCTCCTATTGACCCTATAAGGGAAAAAATTGTTACCTCTATGGAATGTATGATTGGTCCTGAAGGAGATCTTACAGAGACCACCGAAGAACAGTGTCACCGCCTCTCACTCAAGGGACCTCTTTTGTCCATTGAAGAAATGGAAGCTGTGAAAAAGATGAACTACAGAGGGTGGCGCAGTAAGGTTCTTGATATTACCTTCTCTCGAGACTGTGGTACGAAGGGTCTAGAGGAGACCTTAGATAGGATCTGCTCTGAAGCGCACAGTGCGATTCAGGAGGGTTATACAACAATCATTCTTTCTGACAGAGGTACCAATCTTTACAGAGCTATTTAATGTTAAAAAAAAAAAAGTATGTCATTCCTTTGTACATGGTTTTTATCTCGGTTATCGATATGGTATTGATATTTACTTATTAACCTTCTTAGCCTTCTCGCCAAAGCGTGTTGCTGTGAGCTCTTTATTGGCTGTTGGTGCTGTCCATCATCATTTAGTTAAAAAGCTTGAGCGGACTCGTGTTGGACTGATTGTTGAATCTGCTGAGCCACGAGAAGTACACCATTTCTGTACATTGGTAGGATTTGGTGCTGATGCTATCTGCCCTTATTTGGCTGTAGAAGCTATATGGAGACTACAGGTTGATGGAAAAATCCCACCAAAGTCAACTGGTGAGTTCCATTCCAAGGATGAGCTTGTCAAGAAATACTTCAAAGCAAGTCATTATGGCATGCAGAAGGTTCTTGCAAAAATGGGCATATCAACATTGGCATCGTACAAGGGCGCTCAGATTTTTGAGGCAGTTGGCCTTTCGTCAGAAGTGATGGAAAGGTGTTTCAGAGGAACCCCTAGCAGAGTGGAGGGTGCAACTTTTGATGCACTTGCAAAGGATGCACTCAAGCTGCATGAACTAGCATTCCCATCACGTGCCTTGGCTCCCGGGAGTGCAGAGGCTGTGGCACTCCCTAATCCTGGTGATTATCATTGGAGAAAAGGTGGTGAGATTCACCTTAATGATCCACTTGCCATTGCAAAATTGCAGGAGGCTGCACGAACTAATAGTGTAGCTGCCTACAAAGAATATTCTAAGCGTGTGCAGGAATTAAATAGACAATGCAATTTGAGGGGACTTTTGAAGTTCAAAGAGGCACAGGTGAAAGTTCCTCTGGAAGAAGTTGAACCAGCAAGTGAGATTGTAAAACGTTTTGTTACTGGAGCCATGAGTTATGGATCAATCTCTTTGGAGGCACATGCTACTCTTGCTATGGCAATGAACAAAATTGGGGGCAAATCTAACACAGGTATGTTTTACTGGAATGTTTTATTTTTTATGACCGAGAAATCAGTCTGGAGGCCAACCACAGTGTTAAAAAACTTGGGGATGATGAGTCCACCGCTCTTAACTTTCTCCACTTAAATACTGTGGTTAGTTCGCCTGGTGCATGGACACAAGTCCTTCAACCTTTGCCAATTGAGCTAACCCCTGTGGGGCTGCTTAAATGGAGTGTTGACAGTGATCTTTCTGTTGTGAGGCTACCATTTTTACCCATTTGGAGCTGAAATTCTTTTGACTGTAAAATGAAAGCTGTGCCTACTCTTGGACAGGTGAGGGTGGTGAGCAACCATCTCGGATGGAGCCTCTTCCTAATGGTTCAATGAATCCAAAAAGAAGTGCAATTAAACAGGTTGCAAGTGGTAGATTTGGAGTCTCAAGTTATTACCTCACAAATGCGGACGAGCTACAGATAAAAATGGCTCAGGTACTCTTTACATGCACATTGCAATATATTTCATTCACGGTTATTTCATTCATCAACATGTTTGTATTAAATGTTGCTCTATTCCTATTAGATCCTGTATTCCAGTTGGAATAGAGGTTTCTCTTTTTTATGAATTTATGTTCATGGACAGATGATGCTGCATCTGCAAGGCACCTATAGGTGTCTTTGCCTCATTAACTGAAACCTGCATTTGGCATTTGGTGAGATAAATGTGAACTGTAAAGTTTTCTGTTACGCTTTGGATACATCTATTCACATCCCTTTGTATTTTGCAGGGAGCCAAGCCTGGAGAAGGGGGTGAACTTCCTGGACACAAGGTCATTGGTGACATAGCTGTCACCAGGAATTCCACAGCTGGAGTTGGACTAATTAGTCCTCCTCCTCATCATGATATCTACTCTATTGAGGATCTTGCGCAGTTGATTCATGATCTTAAGGTATTAAAATCTCGTGTATTTGCACTGTGCATCTTTCTTTTTTTATTATTCATTGATCCTGAGATATTGCTCTATTATGCCCTATAGAATGCAAATCCCGAGGCACGTGTAAGTGTCAAGTTGGTTTCTGAAGCTGGCGTTGGGGTTATTGCTAGCGGTGTTGTCAAGGGACATGCTGATCATGTCTTGATCTCCGGTCATGATGGAGGCACGGGTGCCTCAAGATGGACTGGTATCAAGAGTGCGGGGCTTCCATGGGAACTTGGTCTTGCAGAGACCCATCAAACTTTAGTTGCTAATGACCTCCGTGGCCGAACAACACTGCAAACAGATGGCCAATTGAAAACTGGAAGAGATGTGGCTGTTGCTGCTCTTCTTGGTGCGGAGGAGTTTGGTTTCAGCACTGCTCCCCTCATAACACTTGGCTGCATAATGATGAGAAAATGCCACAAAAACACTTGCCCTGTGGGAATTGCGACTCAAGATCCAATTCTTCGGGAGAAGTTTGCTGGAGAACCAGAACATGTCATAAATTTCTTCTTCATGCTGGCTGAGGAAGTAAGAGAAATCATGTCTCATCTTGGTTTTAGAACACTTACTGAAATGGTTGGCCGTTCAGACATGCTTGAACTGGATAAAGATTTAACCAAGAACAACGACAAACTAAAGAACATCGATCTGTCCCTACTGCTTCGACCTGCTGCTGATATCCGTCCTGAAGCTGCTCAATATTGTGTACAGAAACAGGATCATGGTTTAGACATGGCTTTAGATAACAATTTGATAGCCCTTTCCAAAGCTGCTTTGGAGAGAAGTCTTCCTGTATATATTGAAACTCCAATCTGTAATGTGAACCGGGCTGTCGGAACAATGCTAAGCCATGAAGTTACCAAGCGATATCACCTCACAGGACTCCCTGCAGACACCATTCATATCAAACTTAGTGGAAGTGCAGGGCAAAGTCTGGGAGCTTTTCTGTGCCCTGGCATCACGTTAGAGCTTGAAGGAGACAGCAATGATTATGTTGGTAAAGGTTTGTCAGGGGGGAAAATCATTGTCTATCCTCCAAAAGAAAGCAAGTTTGACCCCAAGGAAAATATTGTGATTGGAAATGTAGCTCTTTATGGGGCAACAACTGGGGAGGCATATTTTAATGGAATGGCAGCAGAAAGATTTTGTGTCCGTAACTCAGGGGCCAAAGCTGTTGTAGAAGGTGTTGGTGATCATGGCTGTGAGTACATGACTGGCGGTACAGTTGTTGTCCTCGGAAAAACTGGAAGAAACTTTGCTGCTGGTATGAGTGGTGGCATTGCCTATGTTCTTGATATGGATTCAAAATTCCGATCTCGTTGCAATTCAGAGCTGGTTGATCTTGATAAAGTTGAAGAAGAAGAAGATATCATGACTTTGAAGATGATGATACAGCAACATCAGCGTAACACAAACAGCCAACTGGCAAAAGATGTTCTTGCAGACTTCGATAATCTTTTGCCTAGATTTATTAAGGTCTTCCCTAGAGATTATAAACGGGTTCTGGCAAGCATGAAAAAAGAGGAAGCTAACAAAGCAGCAAATGAACGTGCCATCAAGGAAGCAGAGGAGCAAGAAGAGGCAGATTTGAAGGAGAAAGATGCCTTTGAAGAGCTGAAGAAATTAGCAGTTGCATCTAGGGACCAATCCAGTCAGGTTAGTTCATTTATGAAGTTTCTGAAGGAGCTGCCTTGGAATTCCTGTATTATTTCATGATATTCCTGAGAAGATTCTGTGTTTTCTATAGATGTAGCTTAGGGACCTTGTGTCACCTGACTTGTCCATTAATTTGCTTTATTGGCCTTTGCCGCGCATTTGGGTATTTAGTTGCTGTAAGAAGCTTTACAATAGGTTTTGCAACTTCACATATGCACTTTTGGTCTTTTACAGGTCGAAGAGGAAAAAACATTGAAGAGGCCCACCGAAGTTGCTGATGCAGTCAAGCATCGAGGTTTTGTTGCTTATGAGCGACAGGGCGTGTCATACAGGGATCCAGATGTTCGGATGAGCGACTGGAAAGAGGTTATGGAGGAGTCAAAACCCAGTTCACTCCTTAAGACACAGTCTGCGCGTTGCATGGACTGTGGAACTCCTTTTTGTCATCAGGTAATATTAATGCAGAAATGTGTACTGATTGACGCACAATATGAATACAAGCGGCCAGAATCTGATTTGATTATGTCATGAAAAATTTGTTGCAGGAGAACTCTGGGTGTCCTCTTGGAAATAAAATACCAGAATTCAATGAGTTAGTGTATCAAAACAGGTTGCGTGAAGCACTGGATAGGCTTCTTGAGACAAACAACTTCCCTGAGTTCACTGGTCGGGTGTGCCCTGCACCTTGTGAAGGGTCTTGTGTGCTTGGTATCATTGAGAATCCTGTTTCTATCAAGAGCATTGAATGTGCCATTATCGACAAGGCTTTTGAGGAAGGGTGGATGGTGCCACGACCTCCTTCTGAGAGAACTGGGTAAGCATTTCATCACTTGCTTGTACTGTACTGTTCCAAACCCTTGCCCCCACAATTCTACCTGTGCCTGCTTTTATTTTTCTTTGGAGGTGCCCCTTTCTCTCATTTCCAATTGCTCCTGGTAACCGACTCTTTGCAGCTACTAAGTTGATTGTCTTTCAGCGTGTCAACTGTCAGCAGCATATTTTTTCAGCAAAAAGCTGTGCTTTTACAGATTATGTAGATGTTTCATTCTAAGAGTAGTTAAGCTTTTGATAAATCGACATCTACGCTCTACCGTTCATTACATTGATAGTTCATGTTCTAATTGTTCTCATTATGACAGCAAAAGAGTCGCAATTGTCGGGAGTGGACCCTCAGGCCTGGCTGCTGCTGATCAGTTAAATAGAAAGGGTCATACTGTAACCGTGTTTGAACGCGCTGATAGAATCGGTGGTCTGATGATGTATGGAGTGCCCAACATGAAGACCGACAAGATTGATGTTGTTCAGAGGCGGGTTGACCTTATGGAGAAGGAAGGGGTGAAATTTGTGGTCAATGCAAATGTTGGAAATGATCCCATGTACTCCTTGGAGCGGCTTCGTGAAGATCACGATGCAATTGTTTTGGCTGTTGGAGCCACAAAGCCAAGGTGAGTACCATGGAGCGCATCGTATCGCTTTTGGTTCATTGTGCTTTCTGAATAAGTAATTGCTCACTCAAACCACTTGTTGTGACTCATTGGTAGGGACCTTCCTGTTCCTGGACGAGACCTCTCAGGAGTTCATTTTGCAATGGAGTTCCTTCATGCAAACACAAAAAGTTTGCTTGATAGCAATCTCCAGGATGGAAAATACGTTTCTGCCAAGGGAAAGAAGGTGGTTGTTATTGGTGGAGGTGACACTGGGACAGATTGCATAGGAACGTCTATTCGGCATGGCTGCAGCAGTGTTGTTAATCTAGAGCTTCTCCCTCAGCCGCCACAAACTAGGGCTCCTGGAAATCCTTGGCCACAGGTTTGATCATGTTTCATGTGGCAATGCACCTTACTCTTTCCCATGCATAGTTAGTCGCCTCGATTAGCACGCTTGCACCTTACTGTTATTACCATGGCAAATGCACCTTACATTTTCCTGTGCATCGCAGTCACTTCAATTAGCGGGGTTGCTTTATGTTTATCATGTCCATGATGGGCAATTCAGAAGCAATATGATGTTTTGTCAGCTTAAATTAGAAGGAATTGCTCTTTCTATACTTTCACACGAAGTTTCTAGAATTGGCTTTATAGTCTGAATTAGGATTATATAGTGTTCATTAAACTTTATTAACATTTTCTTATTAACTTCTTGAATGTCAATTTGATATGTCCTTTCAATTTCTTGTTGGCAGTGGCCTCGTATCTTCCGTGTAGATTATGGGCATCAGGAAGCTGCTGCAAAGTTTGGTAAGGATCCGAGATCCTATGAGGTATTGACCAAGCGTTTTATTGGAGATGAGAATGGAAATGTGAAAGGGTTGGAGGTCAAACGTGTACAGTGGGAGAAAGATGCCAGTGGAAGATTCCAATTCAAAGAAGTAGAAGGCTCTGAAGAAATTATCGGAGCCGATCTGGTTCTGCTAGCTATGGGATTCCTTGGTCCTGAATCGGTTAGTATCTTATGATTTCCGTTTCCATTTCTTCTTTTTTTTTTTGCTCTGGTGAAATTTAATTTATATTGAATGGTTATTCTTGTGTTTGATCTTTGTTCAGACAATAGCGGACAAACTGGCACTAGAAAAGGACAACAGGTCTAACTTCAAGGCTGATTATGGACGCTTCTCTACAAATGTGGAAGGGGTGTTTGCAGCAGGAGACTGTCGCAGGGGACAATCTTTGGTGGTGTGGGCCATCTCCGAAGGGCGGCAAGCAGCTGCTCAAGTTGACAAGTTTCTCATGAAGGATGATGAGGACGACTTCACAGCTGATGTGGCTAGCCAACAAGAATTTGTCAAGAAGCAACAAGATAGCAGCAAGCAGCAGACAGTCGTGACATAAGGCACTTGCAAAAAGCAAATGAATAAACGACATTATGGGGAGGCTGGTTTAGGGATTCTCCTTCAAATGATATCCAAATCCAAGAACAGAAGCAGAGAGTAAATCGATAGCAGCTCAGCTTGAATATAGGATAGGATAATAGTTGATATTTTCTGGTTCTTGGCAGTTCGAGGGGCGCGGGGATAGTGGGATAAATTTGTTTTTTGCTGCATGTTGGTGTCGATAAAGTTTATTATTGCCGTGTTGGTTGTTTGGAGGGTAGCTCCAGCACATGCTTAGTGGAAAAAATAACATGTACAGTTCTCGTTTGTGCAAAATTTCCTTTTGAAATTAATATTATGGGGATTAGTTCTAGTTTTAGCTGGTCCTGCTCTTTTAAGTTACAGTATTTTGTCGATACAACTCTTATCTGTTGTGAATTCATTCACTGTGTTACAGTTCTGATTTCATATATTTATTAGACCTTTGAGACAAAAACATAGAAATTGCAATAAAGTAGTTGGCCGGAGGTCCGAAACTATGTTTAGATATTTTGCTCACAAATAGTAGTGTGTCAAATTTCTTTAACGGCGAATTTTAGTTAGTTATTTTCAACCCTGACTGAATTGTATGAAAAATGAATGCTTATTCTCTTAAATAAACAAAAGGAATATAGCCAAGTAGTGAGATGGAGAAACAAAAGGCTGGTTTTTCTTCTTCAAATTCTTCATATTTTGAGTCATATTCTTACTAGAACCATAATCATTTCGTTAATAAGACTGCGTAATTAATTGAACCTCTGCCAATTGTAGCTGTGGATGTATACTTTTTTAAGGTAAAGCCCTTAGAATCATTTCATGACACAACAAATGACACATTAATAAAACTCTTGGATATTTAGATTTTTTATCTGATGTATGAATTGAAAGATTGTTATGCCGTGAATAATAATATAACAAATATTATATTACATCACTTATTTTAGGGACGCTGTTACACGATTGCAGGAGTTTAACTAATTCGAGGATCGTAAAGTTGATTCAGGAATAGCTCGAGAAATCAACTGTAAGTGAATGCAGAGAAGGAGAAGAAAGGAGAGTAGAATATGAATTGTATATCTTTTCATATATGTAAATTGTTGATTACGATGTATTTATATTTATAACATTGTATGAAATGATCGAGCTTTCTAACAAATTGCTTCAGCTAACAAATTTCTTAATAGCTCTAACTAACTCTAACTACTTTTTGAATTCCCAACTAACTATTTTAACTACCTTTTGAATTCTCCAACTAACCGCCCTTCTAATAATTGTGTATCATTACTCCCCCTCCAATAGAAGATCCTCGCCCACAAGGATCAAAGAATGGAAATATGGTATGTAAAATAGTAGCAATTTTCCACGTAGCAGCATCAACAGGCAATCTTTGCCATTTGACTAGAACCTGTGCAACAGCCTTATTACCTCATTTGATCATCCTCCCTTGCAAAATCAACCAGTGTCATGGCAGTAAGGGCTTGGCGAATCAACAACTGGGGAATAAAAGATTTGCAAGGGCACTTCGTCGCACTTTTTCAACAAGAAAACATGAATTGTAGAATGAATTTTCACCCCAGCAGGTAGCAATAAAGTATAGGCCACCGGACTATTTCTTTTAATAATCTGAAATAGATTATAAAATTTTGCATCTGATTTGTGTAAGGAATGATTTGACATAGTTGCTTGTTTATATGGTTGGACCTTCAAATAAACTCAGTCTCCAACTTCAAATTGTCTATCACTTCTATGAGAATCTACCTGTAGCTTCATCCTAAGCTGTGCTCTTCTAAAATGATGTTTAAGCAGCTGCAGCTTGAGCTCTCTATTGATCAATGTGTTGTCTACTTCATCAGAACCTGATTCTCCTGGTATATATGGTAAATGCAAAGGGGGTGGTCTGCCATATAATTCTTTATAAGGGGTAGTCCTAATGGCAGAATGAAAGCAATTATTATATGAATATTCAGCCATTGGTAAATAGGAGAACGTGTTGTCAGCATCCTCACTATAGTAGCATTTCAAGTAAGTTTCAAGGCTTCTATTAGGATCTCAGTCTACCCATTAGATTGAGGGTGATAAGCTGATGAGGTGTGCAGCTGTAATCCTTGGGGTGTGAATAGCTCCTGCCAGAACGAACTCAAGAAAACAACATCTCTATCACTTGTAATAGCATCGGGAATCCCATGTAGCTTAACTATTGTGTCAAGAGAAACCTTAGCAACTGACTGAGCAGTGTAATGGTGTTTGAGAAGAATGAAATGGCCATATTTGCTTAGTCTGTCTACTTCTACTAGGATTACTTCACACCCATTCGACTTGGGCAACCCATCAATGAAGTCCATGATGATCTGTGACCAAACTATATCTGGTATGTAATGGTTGCAATAGGCCTCGGTAAGTAGCCAAGTCCGATTTGCTCCTTTGACATACATTACATTTCTAGACAAATTCCTTCATGTCCTTCCTCATATTCTTCCAGTAAAACAATGTCACCAGCCACCTTAATGTAGCTTCAATTCCTGAATGACCACCTTGAGGACTAGCAAGCCAAGCCGTCATGATTGCCTTTCTTAGTTCTGGAACTTTCCCAATCACCAGTCTGCCCTTCATCCTTAGTTGGTCTCGAGTCCATGTGAATTGTTTATGAGCTGCATGATTATGTTGAAGTTCTGCAATAAGTTGCTGAAGTTGATAATCTGAACTCCAATTGGATACTGAATTTTAAAAACCTTTTAGTCAAATTCGCATATATTGTCTGTGGTTAACCATCAAATTTTCAACCATTTTGAACTGGGACTTTAATAAAGATTCAAATTTCGGGGTTTTGGGTTTTGAGAATGTTCAACGGCATGATGGATCCTGAATTGTCAGAATGGCTCAAGAACAGATGAATCGAGTGTCTCCAGCTGAGTTAGCTCGAATTCCGCAACAGGTCCCCTATATTAATATACTCATTTTCTGAAATTCTCAATCTTTATTTTAATTTTCTGTACGCTCTTCTCTCTCCTCCTACTTTCTCTCTCCGTCGCATCGGTCGTCGTCCGGCGACTCTTCTTCCTCTTCTGATCTATCCATTTGATGGATATCGGATCGCCTTAGCCGTCAGGTTAATATATTTTTCTGTATCGCGATCTTTTTGGTGGATATATTTTTCAGTATTCCTCTTTCAAATCTATTTTCCTTTTCTTTATAGATTATAATCAGAGGTACCTATTATCTCCATTTATGTATTCTTGTTTTTGGTTTTCTTCTTCTGGATATTTATTAAAATCGTTACATACAGCTATCTCCATTTCTGTAATCTTGTTTTTGGTTTTCTTCTTCGATCTCGCTGGTGAGATCTCTGTTCGCAAGCTCCGATTGCGGTCCAAATTTCTGTCAAAATTACGTCACGGGTTCCTCCCCGCCGGTGACCATTCGCGGAACATCTCCTTTTTTCTTTTTCTTTTTTTTTCTTTTCTTCCTATTCTCTCTTCTGCTTTTTGTGGGTGTGCGTGGTGTGTTCTGTTTTCTTGGACAAGTGCCTTATTTTTCTGGCGAGGATTTCCGGCAAGCTACAGTACTTCCGGCGACTCCTATTCAGACTTTCGGCAGGACGCAGCAGAACTACCCGTTCCGATAAGCTTCAGGAAAACTTGCCCCAGGTACTAGTCGCGGCGACGAGGCCAGTTTTCGACGTTTGGGAGTGAAGAGCTAAGCAACACCGACCGGGACGTGCAAGAGTTGGTAGCAGTTGACCTCGGGTGCATAAAGCCTACTTCCAGGTTTTTCCACCGGGAGTTGGTACCTCCCGCTCTCTTATTTACTCTGTACACCTTTATACGTAATCTAGCTGGCATTCCGTGTGAGGTTTACTCTGTTGCTATCTAGTTTGCATCTTTTGCGTATTTCGCTATAGTGCGTGTGTGCGTCACTATTCTCCATAGTCGGTTGGAGGGATAGTGGCCGCGGCGGGGGATGATAGTGTAAGGTCATGTCCTCGGGGGGTGGGGGCGGTGGCGGGGGTGAGTAGGGGGGCAGGGAGTGGTCTTACGGGTAGGGCGGGAGGTAAGGGTGGGAGGAGGGTAGCGAACGCTCATAGATTAAGGATTGGGTTGTGGAACATAGGCACTCTGACGGGTAAGTCCATTGAGTTGGCGAAGGTTCTTCAGAAGAGGAGGGTTAACATAGCCTATGTCCAGGAGACTAGGTGGAAAGAGTCGAAAGAGAGGAATGCAGACGGGTTTAAGCTATGGTATTCTGGGGTCGTGAGAGGTAAGAATGGAGTGGGCATCTTGGTAGATAGGGATCTAAGGGAGTCCGTGGTCGAGGTTAGACGAGTGAATGATAGGTTAATATCTATTAAGTTGGTTATTGGGGGTTGCGTCCTCAACGTCATCAGCGCTTACGCGCCGCAAACGGGCTTAGACGAGGAGGTTAAGAGGCGCTTTTGGGAGGGCTTGGATGATCTGGTGAGTAGTATTCCCCAATCTGAGAAGTTAGTTATTGGAGGGGACTTTAATGGTCATATTGGGGTTGATGCTGGTGGTTATGGTGAGGTGCACAGCGGCTTCGGCTTTGGGGTTAGGAACGGAGGAGGCACGTCACTGTTTGATTTCGCTAGGGCTTTCGAGCTTCTGATTGCAAACTCGACATTTCAGAAGAGGGAAGAGCATTTGGTTACCTTCAAGAGTTTGGCAGCGAGGACTCAGATTGATTACCTCCTCCTCAGAAGGAGCGATAGGGGTATGTGCAAGGACTGCAAGGTTATTCCGGGAGAGTCCCTTTCGACTCTTTATAGACTCCTAGTGATGGATGTCGGTCTCTGGGTAAAGAGAAAGAGAAGGGGTGCTCGGGGACAACCGCGAATTAGATGGGGTATTTTGACTAAGGAGAAAGCACAGGAGTTGGAGAGGAGGTTAACTGAGGGCGGAGCTTGGAGAAGTTCTGGGGAAGCGGATGCTATGTGGTCAAAGACGGCGAACTTGGTTAGGAAGATAGCACGTGATGTGCTCGGGGTAGCCAAGGGCTATTCAGGCAGACATCGGGGTGACTGGTGGTGGAACGATGTAGTTGAAGGAAAAGTGGAGGTGAAGAAGGCGGCGTTTGCTAAGTTGGCAGGGAGCACAATAGAGGAAGAACGGAGAGCGAATATGGAGATCTACAAGGTGGCGAGGAAAGAAGCAAAGCTGGCGGTTACGGAAGCAAAAAATGCGGCGTTTGGTCGCATGTATGAGGAATTAGGGTAGAAAGGCGGGGACAGGAAGTTATTCCGGTTAGCTAAATCTAGGGAAAGGAAGGCGCGTGATCTTGACAAAGTTAGGTGCATCAAGGGTGAGGATGGTAGAGTTCTGATGGGGGAGTTTCAAGTAAAGCAGAGGTGGCAGGCGTACTTTCGAGACTTACTTAACTAGGAGGGGGATCGTAACATAGAGCTAGGGGAGTTGGGGCATTCAGAGCAACATAGAGACCTTGGGTACTGCAGGCGCATTAGGGCGGAGGAGGTCATGGGGGCTTTGCGTAGGATGAGTAGGGGTCGAGCGACCGGGCCTGACGAGATCTCGGTGGAGTTCTGGAAATGCATGGGTAGGTCAGGAGTGGAATGGCTCTCCAGGTTGTTCAATGCGATCTTTAGGACCAAAAGGATGCCGGCGGAGTGGAGGTGGAGTACAGTGGTGCCCTTGTACAAGAACAAAGGGGACATTCAATGCTGCAACAACTGTAGGGGTATCAAATTAATAAGTCACACCATGAAGGTCTGGGAGCGGGTGATCGAAGCGAGGGTGAGAGAGATGACATCTATATCTGTGAACCAGTTCGGTTTCATGCCGGGTCGCTCCACTATAGAAGCTATCCACCTTGTTAGGAGGTTGGTGGAGCAGTTCATGGATAAGAAGAAGGACCTGCACATGGTGCTTATCGACTTGGAGAAGGCGTATGACAAGGTCCAGAGGGAGGTGCTACGGATGTGCTTGGAGGCGAAGAGCATGCCGGAAGCCTACATCAGAGTAACCAAGGCCATGTACGATGGAGCTAAGACTAGGGTTAGGACGGTGGGTGGCGACTCAGACCATTTTCCAGTGGTTATGAGGCTCCATCAAGGATCGACGCTTAGCCCTTTCTTGTTTGCCTTAGTGATGGATGCTCTAACCCGACATATTCAAGGGGATGTGCCTTGGTGTATGTTATTTGCTGATGACATAGTCTTGATAGACGAGACGAGGGTCGGTGTTATTGAGAGGTTAGAGGTATGGAGACAGACTCTCGAGTCTAAGGGTTTCAAAATAAGCAGATCTAAGATAGAATACCTGGAGTGCAAGTTTAGCGTCGAGCCGAGCGAAGTAGGTAGGGACGTGATGATTGGATCTCAGGTCATCGCCAAGAGGGACAGTGTCAGATATCTTGGGTCGGTGATTCAGGGGGACGGAGAGATTGACGGGGACATCACTCATCGTATAGGAGCGGGGTGGTCAAAGTGGAGGCTTGCATTAGGAGTCTTGTGTGATAAGAAAGTTCCACAGAAACTCAAGGGGAAATTTTATAGAGCTGTGGTTAGACCTGCCATGTTGTATGGGGAGGAGTGCTGGCCAGTGAAGGAATCTCTTGTTCAGAGAATGAAGGTTGCGGAGATAAGGATGCTTAGGTGGATGTGCAGGCTCACCAGGTTAGATAAGATTAAGAATGAAGTTATTCGAGAGAAGGTGGGGGTGGCCCCGGTAGATGAGAAAATGCGAGAAACGAGGCTGAGGTGGTTTGGGCATGTGCGGAGGAGAAGTCCTGATGCACCGGTGAGGAGTTATGAGCGGTTGGCGATGGTCGGCATACGGCGAGGCAGAGGGAGACCTAAAAGGTATTGGGTAGAGGTGATTAGGCATGACATGGCTAGAATGCGGGTTTCCGAGGACATGACCCTTGATAGGAAAGTCTGGAGGTCTAGTATCAGGGTCGTAGGATATAGGCTCATAGAGTTTTTCGTACTCCTCACCGGGTTGGGTGAGGCTTGACAGGGCTATCCATAGATGACTTGTGTATTGGATTGTGTCTCCCTTATGGTAGTTATTTATGGTAGTTACTGTCTGATATTATTGCATGTTATTTTATTTATGGTTCTTATGTTTAGATAATTATTTACGCTATTTCTGCTGGAGTTACTAATGCTCTTTTTTTGTTTTTCCTTTCCTTCACTGAGCCGAGGGTCAATTGAAAACATGCTCTCCGCCCTTTCGGCTAGGGGTAAGGCCCGTCTACATATTACCCTCCCCAGACCCCACTTTGTGGGACTATACTGGGTAGTTGTTGTTGTTGTAGTTGTTGTTTGTTAACTATAACAATTGAGAATTGGTGTGCAATTTCTGATCCATAAGGAACTTTAGAGACTTTTGATCATTCCTCAATATAAACTTCTATCTCAGCAGGTATTGTGACCATTTAGAAACTACATGAACAGTAGTTAATAGCTCCATATCATAAACAGATAAAGCGACATGTCTAGGTGACATAGCTTTGCTAATAAAGGCTATTGGATGCTCTTCTTGCATGAGCAATGCCCTTATCCCATAACCACTTGCATCAGTCTCCATAATGAATGTCTTGCTGGTATCAGGTAAAGCTAAGACAAGTGCCTGATTAAGTGCCTCATTCAATTCTGCAAAGGCTCCATCAGCTACTGGTGACCATTTGAAATTGTTCTTCTTGGTTAATTTAGTTAATGGTTTGCAAATAACCCCAAAGCCCTTGATAAACCTCTTGTAGTATCTAGCTAGGCCTAGAAATCCTCTCAACTGTTTGAGAGTGGTTGGTGTATACCAATTCCTCACAACTTCTATTTTGTGGGGGTCGGTAGAGAATCTTTCAGCATAATAAAGTGATCTAAGTATTCAATTTTGTGGACTCCAAAGAAACACTTGCTCCTCTTAGCAAATAATTGATGCTTCATCATCTCCACAAAGACAGATCTTAGGTGGATCAAATGATCTTCCATAGTGTTGTTGTAGATTAGGATATCATCAAAGAAAACCAATACAAGTTTCCTAAGAAACTTGTGAAAGACAGAGTTCATTAATCCTTTGAAAGTTGCAGGAGCATTTGAGAGGCCAAAAGGCATAACCATGTATTTAAAATGACCTGAGTGAGTTCTGAAAGCAGTTCTGGGCACATCCTCCTTTTCCATTTTAAGTTTATGGTAGCTTGACCTTAAGTCTATCTTAGAAAAGATTCTAGATCCCCTAATTCATCTAAAAAGTCTTCCACAATTGGAACGGGAAACTGGTTCTCTATAGTATGTTTATTCAGATTCCTATAGTCCCCACAAAGTTTCTATGTACCATCTTTTTTTTCCTACCAAGACAACTAAGGACTACAGCTAGGTTTTATGATCCCTTGATCAAGCATCTGCTTTACTAGGCCCTCAATGATATCCTTTTTCACAGAAGGATACCTATATGGTCTTTATTTTATAGGTTTAGTGCCACTTTGTAACACAATTCTATGGTCAAATACACCTTTAGAAGGAGGTATTTCAGTAGGTTCCTCAAACAATTTAGAATTACATCTTCGACCACCTCGAGAACTTGGAATTATGATGGTTACATCCCATGACTTCAGATCTTCCCCATTAAACCTCAAGAATTACATCTTCGACCACCTCGAGAACTTGGAATTATGATGGTTATAACTGGCATGGCTCTTTCTCTTCGTGACCTTTCATCTGATAGTTCACCTTCATGTTGTATATGAGTCTTATCCCTTTGATTTTCTCCCGAATAAGTCAACTGTTCTTGAGATTTAGAATAATCTGGTCCGGACGTTTTAGATTGGAGACTTCTCCAGCTAAAGCCCCAACATCTGCGACTAATTTCTGCATCAATTCACGAAGGTCAACTGAATAATCAGTAGATCGAGTGCCCTTTGCCATGATTCCAAAGATTGAAAGCTCTGATACCAATGTTACGCGCATGAGTTTAACTAACTCTAGGATTGGAAGGTTGATTCAGGAATAGCTCCAGAAATCAACTGTAAATGAGTGCAGAGAAGAAGAAGAAGAAAGGAGAGTAAAATAAGAATTGCGTATCTTTTCATATATGTAAATTGTTGATTAAAATATATGTATATCCATTGTATGAAATGATTGAGCTTTCTTACAGATTCCTTCTACTAACAGATTTCTTCCAACTAACAGCTCTAACAAACTCTAACAAACTCTAACTACTCTTTGAATTCCTGTTTTAACTACTTTTTGAATTCTCCAACTAATAATCGTGTATCAGACACCTTTATTCTTTAAATACTTATATGGAGAAGCGGATACAGAGTTTAGGGATCACCGTCAATCGGAAGTTTTGGCAAATTTTTTATATATACTTATAAATATCTTCAAAAATAGTCAGAAATTAGAATATAGGCCACCATATCAATTGTCCACCTAATATACATGTATGTTTATTACGCATCTATCCCGAATTATCGGGATTACCTTTCCTCGTATAACTAAACATATGAGCTGCAAAACAGTACATGTTTGAACTGCGGTTCCTTCAAAGCCACGATCATCCGTCAAATAGTGTTTTGCTGTTTGGCGGTGCGGCTGCTTTCCCGCGATTAAACCCATCACTGATTGTAAACTGACCTCATTTTTTTCTACCAAATCAGCTCATCTTTTTCAGTATAGAACTGAAAAAAAGACACACGCGACAAATAGAGGGAGGCGAAGATCGAACGCGCAGCATACTGAAAGGTGAATCATTCAGCCAATTGGTATTTCGAAGTTTTTTTCAGAGATTCCCCCCCAAAAACCCTAGCTTTCGATTCCTGCGACTGCTTCATAAAATTCTTCCGATAAGTCTTCTTCTTGCATGTCCACTTTCTCTTTTTCATTTGGCTTGAGGCTAATTGATTGCAGAATATGAAGATTGCTCATTTTAAGCTCTTTTATTCCTGGGTTTTCCCTAATTTTTTGTTGTATGTGGTAGTTTACAAAAGCCACAATCATTTCGTTCTTGGTGATTTTAGGTTTGAATAAACCTAAACAATTACTAGCTATTTGACGGGTTCTCTTGTTTGTTATGTTCTTCTTCTCAATCCATTAACAGATCACTTTATATAAGTATATTACATTTCATCAAACAGTGTCTTCGTTAAGAGAAATTTTTCGTCAAATGGTGGTCTAAATAGTATGACCAATTGTGATATATTGCAGTATCTTTCTTTTTAAAAGCAGAGTGAATTTCCAATACTTAAGATGCGGAACTTTTTAATATTGGTAGTTGTAAAATGCATAAGGTCTTGTTATATAATGAAAGTCTTATTGCTTTAACCGCTAGCGAACTTCGTCGGGAACAAGTAACACTATAAAGAAGGAGATTCATCGTGCCTTGTAGTCGTGAACAGAGGCAGATACATGATTTGAATTTTATGGGTTATGGCGAATTTGTAGGTTCAGTTCGTACTGGGTGCACGCCAATGGGCGCTCCAATAAGTCTATTGGAGTTGGCCCCCCTTAACTGCCACTGAATCTATAGCCATTTATGCACTGGATTTACAATTGAGCAGGACCAAGCTATAACACTTGGAGTGCAAGTTTAGTGGTGCAACTCAGGTAGTGGAAGGCGAGGTGAGGCTGGATACACAAACCATTCCTAGGAGGGGAGGTTTTAAGTACCTTGGGTCTATTATACAGGGGATGGGGAGATTGACGTAGATGTCACACATCGTATTGGGCGAGATGGATGAAATGGAGACTTGCTTCCGGTATTTTATTGTGACAAGAAGGTGCCACTAAAACTTAAAGGTATATTTTATAGAGTGATGGTCAGACCGACTATGTTGTATGGGGTTGAGTGTTGGCCGGTCAAGAGCTCCAATGTCCAAAAGATGAAGGTAGTAGAGATGAAGATGTTGGGATGGATGTGCCGGCACACCAGGTTAGATAGGAGTAGGAATGGAGTTATTCGGGTCAAGGTAGGTGTGGCCCCTATTGGGGACAAGATTGATGAAGCAAGACTTGGATGCTTTAGACGTGTGAGGAGGAAAAGCACAGACGCCCTAAGAAGGTGTGAAGGGTTGACATTGGAGGGCTTTAGGAGAGTTACGGGTAGGGCGACGAGGGGTGGGGTGATTAGGCATGAGCATGACATGCGTTAATTTCAGCTGACCGAGGACATAACCTTTGATAGGAAGGTGTGGAGGTTGAGGATTAGGGTAGTAAGTTGGGTAGTCTATATTATTCATATCGGTAGTATTAATACGTACTTTCGCATTTGGTTGGTATTAGGTTTCTTTGATTTTTTTGCATTTTATTCATCTTACTATCTTGTTATTATTTATACTGCTTTTACATGGCTTCTCGACATTGTCTTGTCTTGTTTTTCTTTTTATTATTATGGTGCTTATGCTTTTCTGAGCTGATGGTCTATTGGAAATAGTCTCTCTACCTTCACAAGATAGGGTATATCTACGTATGCACTACCTTCCCCAGACCCACTATGTGGGATCATACTGGGGATTATGTTGTTGTTGTTTTTGTTGGTTTATAGTTTATTGTATGTATATGTTAGTGGATTGGTTTGGCCGAAAAAGCGGTTGGTTCTGCCGAACCCATACCATATACAGTATGTCCGCCTTTGGTTGCGAGTCTTGACATGTAATCTTGGTTTTGTCACCATCTTCGCATTTTTCATCAAGTTTAGTGAGTTACTTTAGATGGCCACTGTACAAACTTCAAGGGCAGTGAATCAGAATTTGTGAAATTGGATTTATCTGATGGCACTATGTTCAAATGATACAACAAGAAGTAGCAAAACAGGTTATACTTTATTGAAGCCTACTTATATATCATTTATTTGTTTGCTATTCTTTGTGGTTTTGGTATAGTCCGATATCTATCAGTGCTAGGATAGATGCATCACAAAGTGATGATCTCGTGTTGCATTTGTGCTTAGCAAAAGCATAATTGCTGTGGTTACTTACAATGTGCTATTCTAATACCAAAGAGTATTGCATTAGTTGGCATAACTATATCACATGCATGAGCCTACGTGAAATTCACTTTCTAAGAATGTAGAATCAAATGAGTCTAGAGAGTTGGCTTATACACATCTTTATTCTTGAAAGTTTTTATATCATCAAATTTTAGGATTTACGGGAAATGAAATTCTTATTTGTATATGAAACTGTACTCCGCTAGATCTTCATACTAAATCTAGTACTTTCTGTGAGGAATATGGTATTCAGTGTAAAGAAAACTCATACCTCCATGATATGGTTAATTCATTAGTTTAATGTACGAACATATGCTATAACTTATGGGATCAAGCTACTCTTGATGCTTGTTATGTCCAATATAGGGGTCTAAAAATGAAGTTTTCGAGTTATAAAGGGAAAAGAAACAGAAGTTTGAAATACTTCAAAGTATGTGGTGTTTGTTTAACTGATCTACTAGTTAAATAAATAAGAGTGAAAATATATATGGAATATTTGCAAAATATGCTCAAAATTGTAATTTTATTACCTATATAATTGATGGAAGACGATATGCAGCATTATTGAAAACTACTTTTGAAATTCCTCAGCTGGATGGTTATGATTCTAATAAGAGTGGTTAAACAAATAAATGTCTTTGTGGTGAGAATACTATGAACCAAGAAAAAACCAAACGATGAGAAGAGAAAAAAAAGCCTAGGTCGAACTTTATTTCCTCATAATCTATTATTTACTTTTGGTGACTTTTGAGACGTAATGTTTCAATTTAAAAAAAAAGAACATTTGTGCTGGGATGACATGGAGACTCTTGATGATGGAGCCAAGGTGACGGTTGTAGCACCTAAGCAACAGTCTGTGAAAATACTCTGGTAGCACCTCTGTGAATCCATGTACTTTTGATTGTGTTTAAGCGCCAACTGATGGTGCCTAGCCGGCAGTCTCTTTGAAGTTTTTGTTTCAGATTCATCTGTTATCGCCTAGGCACTCTTTTTGGAGCCTAGGCACGACACACCCAGGATGTACTATTTTAGGGACTTACACAGTACAAAAGCATTTTAAGTCGACAAACAAAAGGAGAAGCAAGAGGAAAATGAGTTACTTTTACAGGACCCTTCTTAATAGTTAAAACTCTACCTGACCACCTATATGATCTTTACATATCTTGAAGTTTGGACATCTAATTTTGTTTGTCATCTCCATGCTTTCTTGTTTCATGAGAACCTTTTTTCCCCAATCACAAGCTCCTCCACATTAAGTTTTAAAGCACGCTTTTGGTGTGGGGGTGGGGGCTTCTCAAGCTTTTATTCTCAGTTTTACTTTCCATTGATCTCTCCCTGTCTATCTCCAATTCTTTTCTCTGCCTCTGTTTCTTAGTTTTGCTGTGAACTGCTGCCCTGGTAGGATTGCTGTTTTTTGCTGTCGTCATTTGTTTCTGTGCTTTCTTCCCAATTAACTTTTCCTTTTTAAAAATAACTTGAACTATTATATTTAGGTGGCAGACAAGGTCCAATGACGCTGTTAAACAATGATTTTCATGCTTTCTCTTTTTTTTTTTTCTCCTTTATACGAGTTTTGTCCTTTTTCCCTTGTTGCTATTTATCTCCTCATTTGTAATTCCTTCCTCGGAGCTGAGAAAATCAGAAGCAAGAACAATGATTGGAATCGTTTATTGACCAACTAAGTCTTGCGTCTTCCAGTTGATTGTTTTTCTCTACTCATCTCAGAGAGGAACTTATATCATGTGAATTTTCGATAGGAACTTATATCATGTGAATTTTCGATTCTTAGACATCTTGCTAGTTTTTCTTTCCCTATAAACTTTCTCACAATTTCAAATGTGCGGATAGAAGTTATTCTCATCCTATGATATTTGTCAGAAAATTAATACTATTAATAATCATGGAGCATCTTCTCTGAATGATATAAGTCCTAAAGACGATTTCCATTCAGATGACAGAGTGTATTCCTTTTTTAAAGTTCCTTTCCTTTAAAAAACCAACTGCTGTCCCTTGAGAAATCGTTGTGGTAAGTAGTTGGAATCTCTATTGATGTGCGACTTTGAATGTCAAAAGCATATGCTTATGAGATTCTAAGTTGGCAGCAATTTTCAAATGCTTTTTGGTGACAGTCAAGGAGAAAAGTTGGAATTGCACTTGTAAGGAGCGAGTTCACGGGTTAACTGTAATCTGATCAGGTGTTATTTTCTACTGTTTGTGAAGGTTTTCTGTCTCAGCTAACGAATCTGGTCAAGACTGGCAAAACACACAGGAAATGGCAAGAAATATGGGTCATCTCTTGAGATCGATGATTGAGCTTCCAGTATCCAAAGTTGGTTTTACAAAAAACTCAGCTGGTCGACTCATTTGCTCTTCAACTCAAGGAGCGCAAATCAAACAAGAACGTCCTGGAGAGCATGATCCTCGTACCTCGGATGAAAAGGAGAAGGTTAATAACAAAAATGAAGGGAGTACTGAAGTTGAGGGCGAGAATGATGAAGGGGGCAGTGATCACATTAATAAGAAGACTGGTGAGATTGGAGGCCCTAAAGGTCCTGAGCCCACCCGGTATGGCGACTGGGAGCGTGGTGGTCGCTGCTCTGATTTCTGATTTCGTTTCAGCTTTTGATTCAACTTACACCTCATAGGTATTACTTACCTGATTGATATGTGGGAGACGAATAAATAATAATGTGGGTGACAGTCAAAATAGTCATTTTAGGTTCGAAGTTCTTTTTTTTTCCTGATGATAGGGTTGCTCCTCTGGTGCTTGAATGTTGCAATCGTTATTGAATAAGAGCAGCCGTTACATGATTGTAGCATGCGTAAGTTTCTGATAGTATAGGTGATAAGTCTTGTGCTCTTGTTATTTGGAAGTTTTCTTTATGATATTATGGGAATGCCTGGCTGATGCTGCAATATTGCAGTGTATCAATTAACAATAGCAGCTTTTAGAGGATTGTCTGATTTGAAGTTTTCTGATATTTGGGACATATTTATGCCTCTTCTTTTAAGCTAGCTACACCTGTTTTCCAACATATAGGGATCACTTTTGAGGCTGTCAGAAGTTTAAGGGATAAGACGATTTAATGGTCTTTTCATTCAAGTAAAGGAGTTGATAACTCTCTTGCACTTAAATTAATTGTCTATTGCGTTTGATGGTGACTTAAATCATTCTTTCTGTAATGAAACATTCAATTATTATTTTTCCTCGATGTATCATTTTGTAGAAACCAAAAAAAATAATGATTCCTCGGAAATAAACTTTGGGATTTGAAACCGAAAAATGAAATACCGAGAAAGAAAAATATATTTGCTAACTCAAACTCAAAGTTTATAATACTACATTTGTAATTTCTAATACAAGTTTTGGGATGATTTTATAAATGAGTTTTACAACCTATTTATACTAAAACCTTGCACCAAAAATCCAACATTGGCATACAAAAATAATCAAACATGGCATGTAAGAAAATTCAAACTTATACAAATCAATTTTGTTATGCAAGACAACCAATGTTCTTGAATACCATTTTTTACTTTTATTTTTAAAACTAGTCTATTTTAATTATTTTTGATCAATTTATATAATTTCAACAGCCTCCCTTAAATTGATCAAAATAATTTACGTATACCAAGCATCGATTTCAATCTCTCGAACGTTTCTGCCTTCAGCGGTTTAGTTAGAATATTCGCTATCTGATCTTCTGATTCACAGAACTTAAGTTCGATTTCTCCATTATTGACAAGATCTCTTATGTAGTGATACTTAATCCCGATATGCTTGCTCCTGCCATGAAATACTGGATTCTTGGCTAATGCAATCGCTGACGTATTATCACACATAATCTTTGTCGGACCATCTTGCTCGTGGTTCAGCTCACCGAGCATTCTTCGAAGCCAAACTGCTTGACATGCTGCAGAGGTTGCTGCCATATACTCTGCTTCAGCTGTAGATAAAACAACTACTTGTTGCTTCTTTGAAGACCACAAAAACAAGCCTACATAACCGGAAGTGCTTTTCCGAGTTTCAGTATCACCACCCCAATCACTATCTGTGTATCCTACAAGTCTGCACTTCTCAGAATATTTATAGAAAATTCTATGATTCTGGGTACCTTTAATGTACTTTAGAATCCGCTTTGCTGCCTGCAAATGGGACTGGCTCGGTGTCTCCATGAACCGACTGATAATCCCTACTCCATAAACAATATCTGGCCTTGTTGATGCTAAATAACATAGACTACCAACAATGCTTCTAAAATAAGTAGGATTTACCGCATCACTTGTTCTTTCTTTCTTTAACTCAAGACGTTCTGCAACATGAGACTTCATCGGATTTGCTGATTCCATCTTGAATTTCTTCAAGATATCTCTGGCATATTTATTTTGAGAAATAAAAATACCATCTTCAGTCTGTTGCACTTCTATGCCCAAGAAGTAAGACATCAGCCCCATGTCTGTCATTTCAAACTGACTTGTCATAGCCTCCCTGAATTCAGCAAACATAAATTCACGGTTTCCTGTAAACATTAATGTCGCCATTAGTCTTTGACTTAATATACAGTGTATGCTCATAAGACACTTCTGAAAACTTGCCTCCAACATGTAAGTATTTCGTGGAGGCTGTTTCAAACCATATAACGCCTTCTTCAACCGGTACACCTGGTTCTCCTGTCCTTTTTGGCATATCCAGGTGGTTGCTCGACATAGACTTCTTCCTCCAAAAAACCATTCAAGAATGCCGACTTTACATCCATCTGATGTATCTTCCACCTGTGTTGGGCTGCAATGGCTACTATCATCCATATAGTATCCATTCTGGCAACTGGTGCGAAAACCTCGTAGTAGTCAATTCTCGGCTTCTGCTTGTAGCCTTTGACCACCAATCTTGCCTTGAACTTGTCCACCTCTCCGTTGGGTCGGTACTTTGTCTTGTACACCCACTTGACACCGATTGGCTTCTTTCCTTCTGGAAAAGAAGTTAACTCCCACGTGTCATTATTCTCGATAGAATGAATTTCCTCATTCATCGCCTTGATCCACTTCTCGTCTCCTACTGCATCTTCATAATGTACTGGATCACAATCTGTAAAAATACAAAAATTCACCAGAGTTTCATCGGTGATGTCATCATCGCCTTCATTGCTTTAGTGACAACATAATCATTGAGGCGAGCTGGTGGCACGATCGTTCGACCCGAACGCCGTAATTGTTCTACCGGTTCTGCTGGCTGAGGAGATGGAGGATCACTAGCTGGTGGTTCAGGTGTTGAGATATCTCCTCGTCTGGCTCTTCTGACTCGATTAGTATACCTCTCCCAGCATCATCTTTCTTTCTCAAGCTCCACGCTTCATCTTCAACGAACCGAACATCTCCGTTGACGATCAATTATTTCGTGACTGGATTATATAACTTATAACCCTTCGTGACTTCACTGTACCCAATTAAGATACATTTCTGGCTTTTATCATCCAGCTTCTTTCTCCGCTCATCTGGTACATGGGGATAAGCTATACACCCAAATATCCTTAGTGAAGAAACATTCGGCTTACTGCCACTCCAAGCTTCTTCTGGAGTTCTCCAGTTCACGATCTTTGTCGGGCACCTGTTCAACACGTACACAGCACAGGCAACAACTTCTGCCCAAAATTCCTTCGGCAAACCTTTCCCCTTCAGCATGCTTCTTGCTATTTCAAAGATTTTCCTGTTCTTCCTTTCAGCCACACCATTTTGTTGAGGTGTATAACTGGCTGTCAACTGATGAAGAATTCCTTCTTTTTTGCAAAACTCTTGAAATTCGTTAGAAGTGAATTCACTACCTCTATCGGGTCTCAGAGTTCTCAAATTAAAGCCACTTTGTTTTTCAACAAAAACTTTAAATTCTTTGAATTTTGAAAAAGCTTCTGATTTTTCTCGGAGAAAATAAACCCAAGTTTTTCTGGTACAATCATCTACAAAAGCAAGCATATATCTCTTACCTCCTAGAGATTCCACCTCGACTGGGCCACACAAATCTGTATGCACTAACTCCAAAGGTTTCTTTGATGTCTTCAATTTTCCAGTTGGAAAAGAATCTCTGTGCTGCTTCCCAAGAAGACATCCTTCACACTGCTGATCAGGAGCATCGATCACCGGTAATCCTGTCTCCATTTTCTTTTGGGACAATAATTTCAGCCCTCTGAAATTTAAATGGCCATATCGGAGATGCCATAGCCAGTTGCTATCTGTCGCCACTGCTTGAAAGTTCATCGCTCATTTATTGAGAGTGAGAGAGTACATCCGATTTTTTGCCATGTTTACCTGAGTAATCATCTTGTTGTTTTTGCTCCGGATGGTGTAAACTCCGTCTTGAAAGAGAATCTGGTGCCCCTTTTTTGAAAGTTGGCCAACGCTCAATAGATTCCAGAAGAGACCAGGTACAAAAAAAAACATCTGCAATAATAACATCGCTGCCATCCTTGGCTTTAATTTTGATGTCACATTTGCCTTTCACACTAATATTCATCTTATTCCCAAAGTTCACTTCTCCGCCCTCGTACTCGTGCAACTTTGAAAATAGATATTTCTGCCCGCACATATGATTCGAGCACCCGCTATCAAGGTACCAAATATCTGGACCTCTATCCACTTGTTCACCAGCGTCACATGCTAGAACCATATCTTCACCAGCTTCTGCCACGTGTGCCTGCTGCGACCGTACGTTCTGATAATTTGGACATTCATTTTTAAAATGTCCAAATTTTTTACAGTTGTAACATCTGACCTTTGATTTATCAAAGATCCTTCCAGAAGAATTATTTGCCTTTTTTCTGTTGCCGCCTCGTTCGCCATTGCGCCTGTGATCGCCATTGCCACCGCGACTTCCTGGTATGAAATTACTCTGCAATGCCTACTCTGGTTGAGAGGTTCCATCCTTCTGGTTCATTCTCTGCTCGTGAGAACTTAATAAACCCAACAACCTGTCAACTAACATGGTTGATGTATCTTGGCCTTCCTCGATGGCTGCTACAACATAGTTAAATTTTGCGGTTAGAGATCGTAGTATTTTTTCTACTACTCTCTGCTCATCCAACACTTCCCCGTTGGACCGCAACTGATTCACCATGGACTGCACTCGGTCGAAATAACCAGCAACACTTTCCGAGTCTATCATTCTCAATGACTCGAAATCGCCCCGGAGCGTCTGCAATCGGACCCTTCACTCGTTCATCACCTTTGTAGGCTTTCTGCAAGATAACCCACGCTTGGTGAGCTGTCTCAGCCGTTGATATTCTTTCAAATACCAGCTCGTCAACAGCTTGAAAGATGGCATATAATGCTTCTGATCCCGCTTACGAGTTTCAACTAATACCTCTTCCTCCTCATTTTTCATAGCCTCGAACGCAACTGCATTAGCTACCTCTGTGTAGCCGCTCTCCACCAAATCCCATAAATTTTGAGATCGGAAAAATACCTTCAATTGGATTGACCAATTGTTGTAATTTTCCCGGTGAGTTTTGGAAGCTGAAATTGAATCGTGTTACTAGACGACATGATTCAATATTTTTCTACCTCACAACACTCAACCTTGCTCTGATACCAAATGTAGAAACCAAAAAAGATAATGATTCCTTGGAAATAAACTTTGGGATTTGAAACCGAAAAATGAAATACCGAGAAAGAAAAATATATTTGCTAACTCAAACTCAAAGCTTACAATACTACACTTGTAATTTCTAATACAAGTTTTGGGATGATTTTACAAATGAGTTACAACCTATTTATACTAAAACCTTACACAAAAAATTCAATATTGACATACAAAAATAATCAAACATGGCATGTAAGAAAATTCAAACTTATACAAATCAATTTTGTAATGCAAGACAACTAATGTTCTTGAATACCATTTTTGACTTTTATTTTTAAAACTAATCTATTTTAATTATTTTTGATAAATTTATATAATTTCAACACATTTTTCATTTTCTAAGTCAGTACTTAGTGGGTATATGGATTAGTTAAATGAATTACAATGATATTGACTAAGCCTATTTTATAAAGTCAAGAGTCAATACAATGTTATCTACTTATAATTCGGACTTGGTAAAATGGTGATCATTTTCTTGATACAAATGGTTTTTCTCCTTCCCCCTTCCCCACCACCCGAATTACAATTGATTCTACGAGAATAATTTTCTCCTGTTTTTTTTCTTTCTTTGCTGTTTCTAGTAAATACGAGCTTTATTCTTTCTCCCTTGTAGCGTTTCAGCCTGAAGTATTCGCAGTAACGTTAGAAATGACTCCTCAAACCTGGCTAAGAAATAGAATCTGTAATGTTAATTGTGCTTTAGCCGTCAACCATAAATTGTCTTTAAGTGGAACATACAAGAAAATTACTACTCTATCTGTCTCATTTTATAGGTCTTAAGTTGACAAGACACGAAGTTTAATAATGTAATTTTTTTCTTTTTTTGTATTATGTGGTTTTGAACTAGTGGTGTATGTGGCATACCAAGATACTTTTTGAACTTCAGTCTTAAATATCATATCATTTTTACAAGGGAATGTTACTGACGGTAAAATAGGAATGGTAGAAGTAAAAACTTATTAAATATAAGAATGTAACATTTCAAGTATTGTTTTAATATTAAATTACACTACGTTTCTTCCGTTGACCTTATGATTTACATTAACACCCTTTATCATGTAGTAGCCAATCAATGGTTAAAACTAGACTTGTTTAACATATAGTAGTACCATTTTACAAGCCAACACTCTGTTCTAAAGCAACTCCATGGAATTGCAAAAAACCATTGCTCTGTTTTTTCTCCTCTCCTATAATTTAATTACCATAGTCAAAAGCACAGATATCTGCTTTACCTCTGCATGTCGCCGGGACGAACCTTTGATTCGTTTCCCTTTTCGTCTACAGAAAATCCAATTCCAAATTTGTGGCTATTCTGGTTTCAACTTACACTGTGATGCAGCAAACCAAACAATTCTTAAGTTACCAAATTCATCAGAAGAATTCATTGTTCATGATATAGATTACTCTACACAAGAACTATGGCTTAACGACCCAAAAGATTGCTTACCTCAGCTTCTTCTTAAACTTAACCTTTCTTCTTCTCCATTTTCTGGGGTTTATTATCAAGATTTTACGTTGTTCAATTGCTCTTTTTATTATACAAGGACGAAGCTAAATCCAATAGCTTGTTTAAGTGGTTTAAATTATACGGTTTACGCTTCATCTTCTATGAGAGGAGGTAGATTGTTGTCAAGAGCAGCATGTAATTTGATTGGAACTATTGCTGTTCCAGTTCAGTGGCCATTTTTCGAACAGGTATTGTCGTCAGATCTTAGTGGTGATATTAGGCTGTCTTGGGCTAATCCAGATTGTAGAAAGTGCGAGTCTAAGGGTGGACGATGTGGTTTGAGGAAAACCAATTTTAGTGAAGAGATCGTTTGTGACGCAGTAATATCCATAACTTCATCTTTTTGTTTCTCTTCTTTTCTCTAATTTGCCTTTTTTGTATAGTGGTATTTTTATGCTAAAAACTGAAATTTGACTTTCTGGCTTTCCTCGATTTACCGTTACTTTAATAATGTCATAAATATTTACTCCAGTTTTTATGACTTTACAGAAGGCGGATATATTTGAACCATTTTAAAGTGATGAAAATAATTTCATTCTAAATTAAGGGATTTTTACATTAACATCCTGTCATATTCATTATTTACTTTTTCTAGATATATTTATAGATTATAAATTGATTATACACAAATATATATATGCAATATATAAATTATGCATATATTATATTTACTATTTTTAAGTTAATAACTATAGGTGAAATCATTTTCTTTCTAATTTTGAAATACCTCTTATATTTCTAATTTCTTTTGTGTACGTAGTTAGCTTTTTCATATGACAGAAGTTTAATTTTTCGTGTTATCTAAATAGAACTAAGGTTTTATGCATAAAGGTCTGTATTAGAAGTCTCACTAATATTAAGGGTAATTCAATCTTCTCGAAGCAAAGAAATCCCTACCTCTTAGTTGGGGTACGTGGATCGATTGGACGTTGGTAAACACAAATTTGAGAGAAAAACAATCTCTATTACTCACAATAATAGATTACACGAGTATTTACAAAAATCATAAAAAAACTCTCAAAAACTCACAAACGAGGATCACTTTCTAGGATCACTCTTGTTCTCACTCTTCTTGGTGATGAACACTCTAATTTTTGTGATGATTTACAATGAAGGCAAGCACCTCTACTTATAGTAAAAATGGTGAGGGTTTTTTGTGAAAATTCCCATGTGAATAAGGAAGCTTCCCATGGAGGCTATGGTTGGCTTGTTCAACCATTGCAGGCTGCAACTTGTTGGAGGCTTGTCAAAGTTTGCTAGTTTGAACATCTAGAAGTACGGCTGGAAGTCATCAATTCTCCCCCTCCAGTCGTATCTGAAATAAACATCCCGGCTATGTCTCTGCATAACTCTAGCTTTTCTCGAGTACTAACCTTTTTTTAACATTTTAGCTGGATTCTCCTTCGTATGGATCTTCACTAGTCTCAACAGTTGTCGATCCATCACCTCGCGTATCCAATGATAGCGAGTATCAATATGTTTTGTACGGGAATGGTACATGGAGTTCTTGCTCAAATCCAAAGCACTTTGACTGTCACAATGTACCTTGTACTCCTTTTGTTTGATTTCAAACTCTTGGAGATACCGCTTTAGCCACAACATCTCTTTTCCAGCTTCAGCGGCAGCAATGTATTCTGCTTCGGTTGTGGATAAAGCAATACACTTCGGTAGCCTAGACTGCCATGAAACAGCCCCCCCTGCAAAAGTGTAAATGAATCTTGAAGTAGATTTTCTACTATCAAGATCTCCGGTCATATCTGCATCTGTATAGCCTTCCAAGATTGGATCAGCTCCCCCGTAACAAAGACATAATTTCATTGTACCCTTAAGATACCTAAGAATCCACTTTACTGCTTCCCAATGCTCTTTCCCGGGGTTGGAGAGAAAACGACTCACGTTCCCATTGCGTGAGCAATATCGAGCCTCGTACACACCATAGCATACATCAAACTTCCAACTGCTGAAGAATATGGTACTGACGACATCTCCCCAATCTCTTCCTTGGATGAGGGACATGAACTCTTGCTCAGCCTGAAATGGTTGGCTAATGGAATGCTAACTGGTTTGGCATTGTTCATACTGAACCGTGCAAGCACTCGTTCAATATACTTCTCCTGAGATAGCCATAACCTCCAGTTCTTCCTGTCTCGGATGATCTGCATTCCCAATATTTGTTGAGCCGGTCCTAAGTCTTTCATGTCAAAAGACTTAGAGAGTTCCTTCTTCAGCTAGTTGATCTTCGTTGCGTCTTTTCCCACGATCAAAATATCGTCTACATATAGTAGAAGAGCAACGAAATTCCCGTCTGAAAATTTCTGAATGTAAACACATTCATCTGCGGCAGTTTTCTTGTACCCTTGACTCACCATGCACAAGTCAAACTTCTTGTACCACTGTCTTGGTGCCTGCTTCAAACCGTACAAACTCTTCTTCAGCTTGCACACGAGGTTATCTCTTGAAACCTCAAAACCTTCGGGCTGCTGCATATAGATTTCTTCTTTTAAATCTCCATGAAGAAACGCTGTCTTTACATCCATCTGTTCAAGCTCCAAGTTCATACTTGCGACCAATCCAAGTATGGCTCTGATTGAAGTCATCTTGACGATGGGTGAAAAAATCTCATCAAAGTCGATTCCCTTCTTCTGCTGGAATCCTTTGACTACCAACCGTGCTTTGTATTTCACCACTTTTCCACTTCCATCTTTCTTCAGCTTGAACACCCATTTATTTTTCAGTGCCTTCTTCCCTTTTGGAAGTTCTACGATCTCATAAGTCTGATTTTTCTGCAGAGATTCCATCTCGTCCTGCATTGCGAGTAACCACTGTTTTTTGTCTTTATGAGATACTGCTTCATGGAAACTTTCTGGTTCTCCATATTCAGTAAGTAGAAGATATTCGGATTCTGGATATCTTCTCGATGGAATCCGACCTCGTTTAGATCTACGAAATTCTGGAATATGAGGAGATCCACCATCATCTTAGTCTTGTGATGGTTCTGGAACATCTGGCAGAGCGACTTGTGGCTCCCCCTGCTCAACGCCGTCTTCTTCCTCATTGTCTTCTACTTCTGGAATATCTTCTGGCACTGTATCTTCATTTCTCATGAATCATTCTGCTGTTGCCTCTGGCACCTGAGGAGCAACATTTGGCTTGTGAGATATTGTGGGCTTTTCAATATCTTCTATTGTCTGGTTTTCATGGAACACTACGTCCCTACTTCTGATCACCTTTTTCTCCTTTGGATCCCATAATCTGTACCCAAATTCTTCATTTCCATAGCCTATGAATATGCATGAAGAGGTCCTTGCATCTAGCTTCTGCCTGAGCTCCTTGGATACGTGTGCGTACGCCAAACATCCAAATATTCTCAAGTGAGAATATGATGGATCCTTTCCAGACCAAGTTTATTCGGAACTTCAAAATTCAATGGTACTGATGGAGATCGGTTGATCAAGTAACAGGCGGCTTTGACTGCTTCTCCCCAGAATTGCTTTGGCAGCTTAGCCATACTGAGCATGCTCCGAACACGTTCCATGATTGTTCGGTTCATTCTTTCAGCTACACCGTTGTGTTGAGGGGTGCGTGGGACCGTCTTCTCATGTCGAATGCCATATGATCTGCAATAGGCATTGAGCTGCCTGGAAGAGTATTCACCTCCATTGTTGGATCGAAGACACTTCAACTTCTTCCCTGTCTCACGTTCTACCATGACATGGAACAGTTTGAAGTAATTGAACACCTTGTCCTTCGTCCGTAAGAAATACACCCACACCTTTCGAGAAGCATCATCAATGAATGTTAGAAAGTATCGATTGTTGCCGAGTGATTCAACATCTAAGGGACCGCAAACATCAGAGTGTACCAGACTGAGTAACTCTGATCTTCTCGTTGAAGAGGAATTAAATGAGACTCTATGCTGCTTACCAAACAGACAACGATTGCAAGGATTTAGTACAACATCCTTGTCCACATTGATGAACTCCTTTTTTATTAGGGTAGACAACCCTTTCTCACTTATGTGGCCGAGTCTTTGGTGCCATAAGTTTTGAGAAGCCTTATTTTCTGCAACGTTGAGTCTGTCTTTGCATATCTTCACATGAGTTTTGTATAGCGTGCCACAAATATATCCTCGGGCGACTGTCATAGCGCCTCTTGTTATCTTCCATGTGCCTTTACTGAAGTGACTATCATAACCCTGTTTGTCAAGAGCTATTCCTGACAATAGATTTAGCCGAAGATCTGGCACATGGCGGACATCCTTCAAAGTGATTGTGCTCTCGAAACTTGTCTTTATCTGGACATCACCAATTCCGACAATCTCAGCGGAACTGGAATTTCCCATTTTCATAGCTCCTGTCACCGGCTTTGTATGTTGTGAAGTATTCCTTGTATGGAGTCATGTGGTAGGATACTGCAGTATCTACCACCCATTCTGTGTCTTCTCGTGAGACGTGAAGGCATGTCTCATCTTGGGTTGAACAATAAGCTAGATCACCAGAGATAGTAACTAACGTTTCTCTACCCTTGTTCTTCGGCTGCGAACTGCTTTCGCCTTGATCCTCTTTCCATTTGTAGCAGTTCTTCTTCATATGTCCCTCTATTCCACAATGATGGCACTTATATGTTGGTTTTCTGCCATCAATGGACCTTCCCCTGCTCTTACTTCTGCCTCTCCATTTGCTTTTGCTACTCTTTTGTTGCCTCCCCCAGTTCTCTGTGACAAAGGCATGGGTCTGATCTGTGCCCATCTCCTTTCTCCTTGCCTCTTCACTAAATAGGGCATCCTTGACCATTGACATGGTAAGTTTGCCATTAGGGGCTGAGTTACTGAGTGATACGACCAGCGTTTCCCAACTATCGGGAAGGGAACTGAGTAGTAACAACGCCTGAACTTCATCGCTAAGTGGCATCTCTACAGACGACAACTGGTTGACCAGGTTTTGGAACTCACTGGTATGCTCGGCAACTGAAGTTTCATTTTTAGCTTCATGTTGACTAAGCGCCTCATCAATAGGGCCTTATTCCGAGCGGTCTTGGCCTGGTACATGTCTTCCAAATTCTTCCATAGGGTATATGCGTCTGTTTCTTGTGCAACATGGTGGAAGACACTATGATCAATCCATTGACGAATTTAAATAGTTTTTCGATTTGATTTCTTCCACTCTAACTCCTTGGCGGGATCATGATTTTTACCCATCAATTCTATGATATCAAACAAATCTTTACAGCTTAGGAGATCTTCCATCCGAGGTCTCCATAGCGTGTAATTTGTGTCAGTAAGCGTAATCATGGCTCCGAAAGATGATGTTGACTCTTTTGTGGATATTATCATCTTACAAAATAATTTTTCAACACGATCGGGGTTGAATATTTAAACACGGAGTTCACTGTTGCGTCCGGAACGGTCGAAAATGGTGGAATTGACACTTCGTGGCTGAAATTCCACTATAGGGGCAAAAATGTAATTTTTGAAAGTTGAGGGACCAGTCTGCAATTTCAGAGAGTTGACTGGTTCGCTGCAGTTGACCGGTCGTCATCTCCGGCGACATTCCCGGCGACGGTTGTCTTCTCCGGCGAGTTCCCGGCGAACCTTCGACAAAGTTGACCAAACTTTGACCGCGATTTCTGGGCTCGTTTGAACTCCGATTAGGTCGCTGTTTGGTGTGTTGGACTCCGTTCGACGAGACGAATCCAATGGTGCCGTTAGAATTGGATTTCGAGCAAAGCTCCGAAAATCCAAATTTGGCCAGTCACCTAAAAACTCGACCAACGCCTTTAACCTGGCTCTGATACCACTTGTTGGGGTATGTGGATCGATTGGGCGTTGGTAAACACAAATTTGAGAGAAATACAATCTCTATTACTTACAAGAATAGATTACACGAGTATTTACAAAACTCATAAAAAAACTCTCAAAAACTCACAAACGAGGATCACTCTTGTTCTCACTCTTCTTGGTGATGAACACTCTAATTTTTGTGATGATTTACAATGAAGGCAAGCACCTCTATTTATAGTAAAAATGGTGAGGGTTTTTTGTGGAAATTCCCGTATGAATAAGGAAGTTTCCCATAGAGGCTATAGTTGTCTTGTTCAACCATTGTGGACAGCAACTTATTGGAGACTTATCAAAGTTTGCTAGTTTGAACATCTAGAAGTACGGCTGAAAGTCATCACTCCCTTCACATGTTTAAGTCAACATCAGCCTTGGGAGACTTTTTGTTCATATCATGTGGTTGGTAGTCCAATAATATATATTAGTACTGAAAGAATAGTTTAATAATCAACTAGGGATACAGTTTCTAATATCTTAATATGCACATCCTAGATCCATAATGTTAAATATAATGTAGTTTTGGTTCAAAATACTTGAACTTGTACTTTATCCATCACGGGAGAAAGTCTTAGGTTGAAAGTGGCTTCGAGAGAAGGGAAAAAAAGAGAGAGAATTTAAGTTTTACGTACTAACAGTGAAAAAAAACTAATATTTATATAATATTTATGATTTTAGATAATATTACTTGATAAACATCCATTCTTCACTTACAATTAATGATAAGTAGCATGCTATATATATGTAAACGGTTTTTCCCATATAACTTAAATCGATAAAGAAAAAACAGAACACCTTAAGATTTTTGGTGTTACTGTAACTTATAAGCTGCAACCTAGGAATTAATAATAAGCCTGCGGAAGTGGGAATTTGGAGCTACCAATGAATGAGTCTTTAAGTAGGCGTTTGGACATAAAAATTGTAAAATTCAAAAAAATGGTGATTTTTTTTAAAAATGAAAATGGTATTTGAAATTTAGAGTTATATTTGAACATAAATTTAAATTTATATTATTTTTGAAGTTGTGTGCGTGATTTAAATGAAAATTTTAAAAAATAATTTTTTGTAGTTTTTTAAATTTTTAAAAATTTTCAAAAAATATTTTAAGTAAATTAGAAATTTTATGAACAAACAATGATTTAAAAAAATCTTCCGTCAGATTTTATGTACACTAAGTCAATCATAAAAGATAAAGTAATAAGGAGAAGAAGATGCAAGAAATGATTATTTGGATGTGTGACAGCTGACCCCATCATCTGACTTTTAAAGCCATTTTTCATTATTTTAGTGGCCTTTTGGTGGTTTTATTATCTTTATGTTTCATTGCTCTTTCTCGCTCTCACTCAATGGACTGTATCTATGTCTAACCCAAAAGAAAAAGAACTTTTATTTAACGCCTTTCCCCTGTGCACTCAATATTCTGCTTAGGAATTGGGTATATATGTTTGAGTGAGTCACCCATTCTTCTACGTTATAACGATATGCGCGGAATGTTGCTTTTATCTTTTCCTTTCTTGGTTAATTTTAATAGGAAAAGTGACTAAGGAAAGAGGTTGAACACAACAAAATGAACTAAAGAAAAGAAAGAGGGAAAGCAAAGTAAAGCTCCCATATATATATATATATATATATATATATAAAAGAAGAAAAAAATACTGACTTGGCAGCTCTCTTAGACAAAATTGCTATATAAAAAATTTGAAACTGTCAAGTGTATTAATAATTTGAAACTGCTCAAACTAAATTATCTTAATAAACATCTTTCTCTCTTCCGCTTCTATGGTTTCAAATTAAAAATTATCTTTAATTTTGACATCTTTGGGTTTATGATGTATATAAGTTGAAGTAGCTGTGATTTTGTTCAAATCATACTCAATTGAGATTCTAATATCTTTTTTTAAAATATATTTTTATATTGCAATAACTTTGAGTAGTGGTTTGAATTGTTCATTTTCTTCTTTAGATAAAAAAGTAAATTTGGTAATATTTTGACTAGGTACAATTTTTAAAACATTATATTACGGATAAAATATATTTTTGGAGGCAGTATGAGCTTTTGAGAAGGGTAGATTATAGAATTATTTATGCTACCTTTAGGTTGTAGGTTTTTGGTAGTTTAAAACCCAGTAATACTAGGAGAACGTGTTAGTCTATAAAATGAAGCAGTTAAAGATTTTTATTTGTGACAATAGTGATTGAGAAGTTAGTGGTACCCATAAACAATTGTCAAACAATAATTATTTTTCTACTTGTAGGATTTACAAAAGAAAAGTTTTGGTTCCTGTTCATATTTGTTATTACTAGATTCTTTTTAAGAAATTAAATTTTTTGAATGTTCCTGTGAAGTGTGAATACTCGGAAAGTTTAGTTATGCTCCCTAACTTGTATCAGTATCTCTAATTTGATATTTGCAATTACTTTATTACATGTATTTCTCATAACACATGCTTTAAATGGGTATAATGCAATAGAGTTATATGGCATAACAGTTTTAAAACCCATGTTGCATGGGTAAGAGCAGGAGATAGTCCTATGATATTTTATTGCAAATCAAAAAGTATGTATTTTAGTTATATAAATTCAGCTTCTCAATATACAATTAATAATAATTTAAATATTCTTATTGTATACCTTAGTAGATTTAAGATTTTAAGTAAGTTTTATTTTAATTTTAATTTTTTATTTTTTATAATTAGACCTTGAACTTTCTTAAATAGATAAAACTTTAAATAAGCTTAATAATTATTATATAATTAATTAACTATACGCCGTTCTGCCCTTTCGGTTAGGGGTAAGGCCCGACTACATATACCCTCCCCAAACTCCACTTTGTGGAACTATACTGAATAGTTATTGTTGTTGTTGTTAATTAACTATACATTACATAGATTATAAACTAAATTTATAAATTATATCATATGTATGTTATTTATATAACTTTATTAATGTTTTAAGGATCTCGCACAAAGCGCGGGCAAATTTACTAGTTATTCATAAAAAAGGCTAACAAAAACCCCGATTGTTTAATAAATGGATTAAATTTACGCTCTGTCCACCTTTTGGTAAAAAATACACACAACATTATCTTTCGATGTATAAATATCTTCGTGACTAATAGAATATTATGTGCTCCCTTTTTGAATATGTTAGGCAAAATTTTATTGGGCCACGTTGCACCTCAACCCAGATTGAATAATCCTAGATTTCGACTTGGGGCGAGTTTATTCAATCCGGACGGGGGTGTCGCATGACCCAATAAATTTTTGCTAGTACATTAAAAAGGGGACCACACAATATTCTATTAGTCGCAATGGTACTTATTGACTGAAAGATAATGTTGTGTATATTTTTTAAGCAAAATACCTTAAACTATCCTTTAACTTAGATTATAAATATCCTTCTCAAACTATACTCGGTCTTAATTACCCTCCTCAATTTGCCCTTTTGAGAGCTATTACCCCCCTTGATGCTGCTTTTGGGAAAAATATGGGTGCAATTACCTGTCACATGTATTTTTCGGTCTATATGGCATTTTTTGAAAAATTAATTTTTTTTACCTTTTTAAAAATATTAGTATTTAGATAAATTTTTGAATGTAATTTACAATAAAACTTGGATAGAACTACATTATTTAGGCTAGATATTTTTATTTAATAATAAGTTTTAGTTAATCTTTTTTTGAATGTGAGCTGAAAAAATAATTTATATAATTGAAATAAATATTCAAGATATCTAAAAGGTTATAAAAAATGCATAGTTTGAAATTAACTATTTTGTCTATAGCTCTAAGTTACGGTGCTCTAATTTTTTTTTTGTTCTTCAGATTTTACCTAATAAAGTAAAAAATACATAGTTGAAATAAATAGTCATTGCATCAAAACAAGAAATAAAAAGAGTGTACAATTGCAAGAAAGTACAAGTACAATTGTATACTCTTTTTATTTCTTCTTTTAGTGCAATGACTATTTATTTCAACTATATATCTTTTATAACTTTTTAGATGCTTTGACTATTTATTTCAATTGTATAAATCTTTATTTTTAGGTCTAATTCAACACAAGATTAACTAAAAATTTATTATTTTTGGCCAAATAAAAATATTTAGCTTAAATAATGTAGTTCTATCCAAGCTTTATTATAAATTTTATTCGAAAAAAATTATCTATAAAAATAGTATTCTTAAAAAGGAAAAAAATATTTTATAAAAAAAAGCATATAGGCAGAAAAATTCATGTGGCAGCCGAGTGCATCCACATTTTTTGTCACATCAGTTCTAAGGGGGTAATATCTCTCAAAAGGCCAAGTTGAGAGGGGTAATTAAGACCGAATATAATTCGGGAAGAATACTAATAATCTCAGCCAAGTTTAAAGGTGATTTAGGATATTTTATCTTTTTTTTTTTTTAACGAAAAGGTGGACAGAGCAGAGCGTAAATTTAAACTATCTACCAAATGATAGGCGTTTTCTTGGTCCTTTTCTGTCTTATATATTAATGGTATTCGCGTTAGCTTTGAGACACATTTTAACTTTGATCTGTCACTCCTCACCTGCACATGTAACGCTAATGTTTTATTAACTGAAGTAATTACTTGAAAATTTTGCAGGGCTTCCAAAAGGCGCACGCTACGCCATAACAGTGGGAGCTGGGGTGCCGGCAATGTTATTCTTGATTGGGCTTCTATGTTTCATATGTGGAAGGATAAGGTCTTGCAGGAGGAGAGGTAGAGCCCAACCAATACTAGAATTCAGTTCTACTGACACCACAGCCCATTGTATTTATGGGCCTAGATGGGCCCACAATAGAATCCTATCCCAAAACTATCTTGGGAGAGAGCCGACGTTTGCCCAAGCCCGGTGATAATACCTGCCCAATTTGCTTGGATGAGTATGAGCCCAAGGAAACCTTAAGGACAATTCCTGAATGCCAACATTGTTTTCATGCAGAATGCATTGATGAATGGCTTCGATTAAATGCTTCTTGTCCAGTTTGCCGCAATTCCCCTAAGCCCTAGCCATTATCACTTAGTGAGGTTCCCTAATTATGTCTCATCACTTCATCTTTTGATTTATGATATGACTACACAAGATGAACCTTAGTTTAGTGAACTCAGAGCCTCATGTAATAGGACTCCCAGTTATTGCGCATTATGTATGTAAATATGAGGTGCTCACTACTGGTTGTTGGCTTTTATTGTTGAGATATAGATTTTTGGAAGTCATACTCAATGTTCTTGTTAAATATTAGAGATATATGCTTTATATGACACATAATTTCCATGGTTCCCGGAGAACTCTTCAGGTGCGATATAGCCAATGGTGCACTTTGGACCTTGGAACACAACTTTGCCAGCCCAAAATCTGCAACTTTTGGGTTGAAATCCTGGTCTAGCAGGATATTATGAAGTTTAATGTCAAAGTGCACAATTCGTCTTGATGCAAATAATCCATTCCTTTGGCAATTCCTACAGCTATTTGTTGCATCTTCTTCCAACCTAGTGACGTTTTTCTTCCAACTAAGCGCACAACATTCACATGGTGAGTTCTGCCTATGCTACCCACTTCATTGTTGAAGTCTTCACCATCGCCCTTGAAATTATTAAGGACCTTAAAGTGCAACTAACTGAATCTAATCCTCTGTGGATTATAGACTCAGGAGCAAGGAATCACATAGCCTGGGAACATAATATCTTTGTTGAATTTTAGTGAGTTCCACGTGGAGCAAAGTGGATATATGTGGTAAATAACAATAAAGTTTCTATAGAAGGGATTGATACATGCAAGTTAGTCCTGCGTGGTGGTCATGACCTAATACTACATGATCTTCTCTTTGTACCAACAATTCGCCGGAATGTTATTTCAGTTTCAGTTTTGCTTAAGCTAGGATTTGACTTGTTTTGTCATGGAAATTCTGCCAAGTTGACTTTTGGTTCAACTTTATTTGGTTTTGGTCATGTGATCAGAGGTTTAATTATTATGGATTTGGATTATGATTCATTTAATAATAATGCTAGTTTTTCTATGTTTGTTTCTTCACATAAATATAATAGCGATGTAAATATATGGCATGCTGGTCATATTGACCAACAAAGAATGCAAAGGTTAGAAAAATAAAGATTTCTTTCCAACGTTGAACATGTGGAATTGTCCACTTGTGAAAATTGTTTAGCTGGAAAAGCTGCAAGAAAACTTTTTGCTCAGGGGACTAGAGCTGAATATTCTTTGCAATTAGTCCATTCGAACATCTGTGGGCCTTTACCCATTCTAGTTATGTCTATATGATTTCCCCCAAAGCAATAAGTTGCTTCAAACACTATATGAGCTTAGTGAAAAATCAATTAGACAAGAAGATAAAAGCTCTTCGAACTGCCGTGGTCATGAATACTTATCAATCCAGCTTAATAATTTATGTGATGAAAAGGGAATATTTCATCAATTGACTATCCCAAATACTCCACAATAAAATGGTTTTGCGAAGAGAGGAAATAGAACGCTCCTAGAAATGGTTAGGTTAATGATAGAATAAGCTAACCTCCTAGTTAGTTACTGGGGTGATGAATTTCTTACTACCAACTTTGTGTTTAACCGAGTTCCTACAAAATCAGTTACTACTACTCCAGATGAGTTATGGACTGGAAGAAAACCCGACTTGAGTGTGTTAAGACCTTGGAGATGTGTTGCCTATACACATAATTCTTCTCACAAATATGGAAAATTGGGACGGAGGGGAAATAAAGGTATCTTTATAAGATACTCTGAAACCTCAAAGGGTTATGTGTTTATATGTAAGCAAGACAGTGGGAGTGTAACTGAGTTTGAATCACAATACGTGACATTCTTAGAGGATAAGTTCCCTAAGAAGGGATATGTAGGTCAAGATCTAACCTTATTTGAGATAATGGATCAAGAAGTACAAAGATCACTTCATTCGAGTGGGAGAATTTTAACAGTTGATGAATTAGTTTCTTATCAAAGCCCTCCTTCATCATTAGATGCTAATGAAAGTAATCCTTCTACATTTAGTGGAACTGACCAAATTGATCTTGTTCCAAGTGGGAGCATGATGAATGATCTTGATCAGAGTTGGAGCAACATTCATCCAGATAGGAACAATGATGAATCTCAAATAAGACATGGTTCTCGTAAAAATATTCCCCGTCGACAATTTGATGTTGAAGGCGGAGAACTATTTATAATGCTCCTACAAGAAGAAAACGAGCCTAAAAATGTAAAAGAGGCTCTCTCATGCCTTTATAAGGATGAATTGGCAAAAGCAATGATAGATGAATTGGAGTCTATGAGATTCAACAAAGTTGGGGAACAAGTTGACCTTCCTGAATGATGCAAAGCAATTGGGAGAAAATGGGTTCTCAAAATTAAGCTCAAGGATGAAGGTACAATTGAGAGATATAAGGCTTGACTGGTAGCGAAAGGGTATACACGACAAAAGGGAATAGACTATGAAGAGACTTTCTTGCCTACTGTATGACTTACCTCAGTTTGCCTACTTCTAGATGTTGTTGCAAGCTTGGATCTTCAATAACATCAGATGGATGTAAAGACTGCTTTTCTTAATGGAGAACTAGATGAAGAAATCTATATGGAAAAACCTCAGTGTTTCATTGAATAGGGTCACGAACAAAAGGTTTGTAGACTTTTGAAGTCTATATATGGCCTCAAACAATCTTCAAGGCAATGGTAGATATACGCTTTTAGAATGTTCTTGTATCCAATGGTTTTATCTTGATGGATGAAGACCATTGTGTTTATACTAAGAGATCAAGAAATAAGCTTGTGATCTTAACATTGTATGTATATGACATACTTATAGCTGGAAATGATAAGGAGTTTATAGCCGAGATAAAGTCATGGTTGTCATCTCAATTTGAGATGAAAGATATGGGTGAAGATGCATATATTCTTCGAGTTAATATTTCAAGAGACCGATCAAAGAAACTGTTGTATCTCTCACAAGAGAATTACATTTAAAAAGTTCTTGAACGCTTCAATATGAAAATAGTAGCCCATTTGAAACTCCTATCAGTAAAGGCCATACCTTGGGGGGTCAGATGTGTCCTAGGACTCTTGAAGAGATAGAAAGAATGAGCCGAGTTCCTTATAGGAGTGCAGTCAGAAATCTAATATAGTCTATGGTGTGCCCTGGACATGATATCTGTCAAGCAGTTGGCTTGGTAAGTAGATATCAAACCTACTCAAGTTTAGCACATTAACAAGCAGTAAAGAGGATCATGAGATATTTGAAGGGAACTGCTCATTATAGCCTTTGTTATCAAGGTGGTAAGGATTTGCGATTAGTTGGATACAGTGATGTTGATTATGAAGGAGATGTATATGAGAGAAATTTTACCTCAGGATATGTTTTGTTACTTAGTAATGGTGCCATATCATGGAGTAGTAAGAAACAATCATGTGTATCACTATCTACAATGGAAGCTGAATACGTTGCTCTGCATCAGTAGCACAAGAAGCTGTTTGGTTGAAAAAGTTCTTGGAGCACTTGTTTGATATCGTTGAAAATAATGAACCAGCATTAGTATACCGTGACAATGAGGCTGCAATATCCTCCAACAAAGACCCAAAGTTTCATTGTAAAACCAAACTTATAGATATAAAGTATAACTATGCGAGAGACATGGTTAGAAGCAAGGTAGTGAATGTGAAGTATGTATCTATAAAAGATATATTAGCATATCCATTGACCAAGCCTTTGTCTAGAGATGCATTTGTGAGACACATTAGGTCTCAAGGCTTGCGTAGTCTCTGAGATTCTTTATTTTGTTATTTATTTTCCCATGTTCACAAAACTGATGTTCTTTGATTATCAATAATGTTGATTTACATACATACATATTTTTATTGTTGAATGATATGTACATTTTTTGTTCATTTTTATAAGTATATCGAGTAAACAAGAGGTTAGCCTTCTTACACAGGAAGCCGCCTCCTTATCTTAGTAGTGCGAGGAGATGAGACATGATTTTAAGAAAAATTATCATAAGGATAATTTGAGAGCTATTTGCTTAAAATTAGAATGTCACTTAAACAATGAATTAAGGTCATTAGGGTGAAAAATGTTCACCTAGTATACTTTGTGAGCTAGATGTGAGTTAAAATGATATTGTACATCAAAGAACTCAAGTTTAGATACTTATGGTGTCTAAATATTATTTTTAGAACATTCTTTATAAGATAAAGACATATGCTCCTTGGGAAAAGGGAGAAAATATTTTAGCAAATGTTTCATACCATGTGTGCTAATGTCCACCAATTGAGTTAACATAAGTCCATTCTCAACTTATTGTTGTGTGAGACCCAGCGCTTTTATGATTCAAATGTAACGACCTTGCCGGTCCTTTTATGAATTTAAACCTTATTTCTCCTATTTCTGCTTCTTTACGTGTTGTTCAGTTGTATTATGTGGTATCGGGTTAGTTGATTCGGGTTCAGAGTAATTTTGGAGAGATTTGAGACACTTAGTCTCTTTTGAGTAAGCTTAAGTTAGGAAAGTCAACCTAACATTGACTTATGTGAAAAAGGGATAAGATGTGAATTTTGATGGTTTGGATAGCTTCTTGAGGTGATTTGAGACCTAGGACCGTGCTCGGAATGTAATTTGGAGGTCTGTGGTAGATTTAGGCTATAATTGGAGAAAATGAATTTTTGGCATTTTCTAGTTGATAGTGGAAATTTTGGTATCAGAGTCGTAATGGAATTTCGGGAGTTGTAGTAGGTCCGTTGTGTCATATGGGATGTGTATGAAAAATTTTAGGTCATTCGGACGAGGTTTGATAGACTTTTGGTCGAAAGCAGAATTCATAAGTATTTGGAGTTCTTAGGCTTGAACCCATGGTTAATTTGTTGTTTCGATGTTGATTTAGGTATTTCGAAGATTGGTATAAGTTTGGATGGTGGTATATGACTTGTTCTTACTTTTAGTTGAGGTCCCGAAGGACTCAACGTGATTTCAGATGGTTGACGGGAGGTTTGGAGTTGGGAATTTGCATATGAAGTTTCTAAAGCTCCTACTATAACCACACCTGCGGCTTGGGGACCATAGAAGCTCAAGGAGGGTGCACACATGGAAATGGGCGAGAGGAGCTGGAACCGCAGACGTGGATGTTTGAGCACACCCGTGATAGCGCTGGTGCGGGATTTTGATCGCTGGTGAGGTCCTTGGACGGTTAAGTAAATTCCAGAAATGCACACCTGGGACTGCATGTGCGAGATTTCGACCACAAAAATGGTCTAGCTGGGGAAGAGCATATAAATTAAGCCCTTCACAATTTTTGAGTGGGTTTTCCCCATTTTCATGCGGGTTTGAGCTTGTGAGAGTAATATGAAGAGAGAAGTCAAAAAGGTTTCATAGAGGTAAGATTTTCGGACCCTAAACTTGTTTGTATGATGGTTTTTGACTGATTAAGCTTGAAATCTATGGAAATTAATTGCAAAATTGGGGATTTAGGGCTTGGAAACTAGAGACTTTAATCTAGGGATTGGAGGGTGTCATTTGTGGTTGGGTTCTTCTATTCTAGTAAGAATGTATGGATTCTAATTTTGTGAATTTTATCGGAATTCGAGATATGGGCCCGGGGGTTGGGTTTGACCAATTTCGGGATTTGTGATGTGATTTGATTATTTTTGCCTAGGCTTTGTTCCCTTAGCATATATTGATGTTTTGGTTCTGATTTTTGTTAGATTCGGGGCTTTTGGAGTCCGAATCGAGAGGAAAAGAATCACAGGCTAGAGTTTGTCTTGGCTTGAGGTAAGTTACGCTTTCAAACTTGGTTCTGAGGGTTCGAAACCTCGAAATATGTGTTCTATGATTACTGTTGAGGTTATGCAAATGCCAAGTGACGAGCTTGTGGGCGTGCGTTGTGAGAATTGTGGCCTATATCATTTTATGGCACCACTTAGTGACTCTTTCTTGCTGATATCTATATTGTAATTATGTGATTAAGTTAATGAGATGCAAATCATACTAATTATCATGTTAAGGGTTCACGCCAATACCGTTGAGACACGAGAGGTCGTTTCTGCTGTCATATTATTTGATTCAATGATATTTTGTTCCTAACCTATTCACGCATATCATAACATGTCTCAGTCTCGATTATTGTTATTTGACACATCATGTCATTGTCCGGGCTAGTATCATGACATTTTGAGCCTGTATGTGAGATTGGTGAGTGATGACTTAGTGAGGCCGAGAGACTAATATTGAGTGGCAGTATGGGATCTGGCTACACGACCCATCGAGATATTTAACATACCTTTTTTGGCTCTGTTAAGCGCTTGGGCTAAAGAGAGAAGACGTTCCAATGTCTTTACATCCCCAGTGAGCACAATTGATGATATTGAGGGATGGATCTTGTCTGAAGTAATGGTATGGAGATGGATTTTCTCCATAACCCTGAATTGGCCTATTCCTCGATACTAGGTGACTTATAGTCAGTGATGAATATATTCCGGGATGGATCTTCCGTGGGCCTTGTGAGCCATATACTGTACTAAGTGGTTGCAATTTTTTTATTGATATTATTTGGAGATGGATCTTCTCTGTAGGCCAGAATGGCCTTCTTCAATATTGAGTGATTACTCTCTGAGATATATATACTTCGGGATGGATTTTCCCTTGGCCGTATGAGCCATATATAGTACTGAGAGGATGAGCATTTGAGGTTTAAGGCACATGAGGCACTCATCATGGTGCATTTCATATAGCATGTGCATTGACATGTAGATGTAGCAGATTTACACTCATTTACCTTGTTCATACTTGCTCTGATTTACTGTTCGAGCTATTTATTTAACTCAAATCATGCCTACATTTCTGTATATTATTTCCCTTATCCTTGAAGAGGTTGATTACTTCACTAGCTATCAGTCCAAAGGTTGAACTTGTTACTTCTGAGTTGGTGAACGTAGCCCCTGCACCTCATTTGCATATTCATGCACTTTCGATCCAGTGGCGGAGGTTTGATCAAGGCTTCTGACTTAGAAAATTATTGAGGTACCTACATGGCCTTCGTAGGACTTGGCTCTCTTCCTTACTTTCCAATTGTATTTCAGTTGTTCCCTTAGACATTATATGGGACTATGTATTTTTCCTTAGATGCTCATGTACTCAGTGACACCCTAATCTTGCGGGGGATTATAATTTTTCTTGGAATTTCTTATGTTTCAAATAGTTCTTTAACTGTTAAAATCTTTAGTAAATGTTTTCAAAATTATTACTATCGGGTTGATTGGTCGATTCTAGCCTAGATTCATTATATATGCCATCACGACAGTTCGGGTTTTAGGTCGTGACAAGTTGGTATCAGAGCCTAGGTTACATAGGTCTCACAAGTCGTGAGCGAGTTTAGTAGAGTCTTGAGGATCAGTACAAACCTTTGTACTTATCTTCGAGAGGATGTAGAAATTTTATGAAATAAACTTCATATTCTTGAAATCTTATCGTGCGACATTGATTCAACTTGAAGCTTAACTCCTCAAATTCCTTCCACGCATTCATGTGCGCGCATGAGCGCTTGGTATCAACTGTGCATCGACGCTTTGTAATTCCCTGATCGAAGGGAGAGATGTGATTTCTGTGTGTTGATGTAGGGCCAGTCTGGAGGACTTGAGGCTGGGCTTTGCTTGTAGCTTGAGCGTTGAGGCGTTGATTGTGTGGGCATGTGTTTATGGATTTATATGTTCGGTAGTTTCCCTATTATTGGAAGTGATGACATGATAGCTATGTAGTGAGTATGATGTGACTGTGAGAAGTGTTAGTTTGAATTGAATGTGACGATTAGGGTCTGTTTGAGGATAGAAGGAACTATTAGGTGCTTGATTTTCATCTTGATTTGATGTATAGCCCTGATTCGTGGGTGTGTTTAAGGATGTTTTCATGTTATTAGTTGGGAGTGAGGTAGATTTTATGTCATGATATGAGTTCAGACTCAGGAAGATTACGCAATTGCATGATGTTTATAGTGGTGGAATAGTATAAAGAGAAATTAGTTTGAAGTGGAGCAGGTGAGTTGTCTCATGCGAAGTGTTTTGAAGTTTGTGTAATCCTTATGTTGTTTGTTGGACGACCTTTTTTACCTGTGAAATATGTGTTGCAGTTTGAGTTTAAATTGCGTTACGGGAGTTGTCTTGACTGATAAGAGGGTGAATGCGGGAATTGCAGATGATTTGAAATACTAGATGGTTTATGTTGCATGAAATTATGATAGATTTATTTGAATCTCAATATGGTATTATGGTAGAAATTGAGTATTGTCATAGTGAGTTTTTGGGTTTTTTGGCCCATGGCTTTGAGACAAGTGGGGGAGTCCGCTATTGATTAGTTGATTGCACTATTATTTGATGTATTGGTTTTAGTTTGAGGTATACTAGTGAATCCGTTGTGGCTTGCAGGGGTTGAGATCAAGGATGGCTCGAGTAAATGAAATTTTAATAAAGGTTATGTCATGCTTTAAGGGTGAATGAGAATTATGGAATGGCTTGAATTGTTATTGGTGAAAGATGTACGGTGCATAAAGCAGGAATTATTTGGTTGCATTAAAGTGGGGTTACTTCCACGGGTGTTGTTGTTTTAGTGGGCACATGTCATTTGGTTTGTTTGATCAGTTAAATTGAAACCTGAGTAGAGTGGATGACTCCCGGAGATGGTTTTAATGGATTGAAGACTTGTATGTAATAAATAGAGATCTTCAAGAGGGGTATTTGTGCAGAAACTGAGGTTTATATTGACGAGTGTTAAGACTTGTGGCATCTCTATATCATTGTGGATTCTACACATCATTATCAGGAAGATGAAGGTAATGGCTTTAGATTCGCAGGAAGTCTCTTCAGGGTACGTATTTTGAATGTGGTTCTTTTGGGAATATTTAAGTGAGTATTAGGAAGTTAGGAGCCTTAGACAATGCGATTTCATGCTTGCGTCTTTTGTGGCGAGTCTAGGTTGATGAATGCGGTATTATGGAAATGGAAAATATCAATTTGAAGGAAATTTAGAAGTAACTTGGATAAATAAGACATCTTGGTAGTAGGCCGAATCAACATGGTAAGGGATATGATTAGTTCTTTGGTTGCTTATGAGGTAATGAGTTTCTATAGGTGTTTCGTGGCAATACTCTTTGGGTTTTCTAGTGACTTGTATAGCTTGGTTAAGTTAAGAGGATTCAATTCTGACGGTTTGGTTTGTGCAAATAGGATTCATGGAATTCTTGATGGTTTCTACCACATTTAGACATGTATAATTTCTACTAGCTTGAGGAGCATGTGACGAACATCAATTTTCTTCTAGATTGGATCAAATGGAAAGTTCTTAGCTAGTGGAGTATGCAGTTTCTTGGATTATGAAGTTCTCATATTTGTCATAGGATGGCATAGTGTATGAGGTATGTTGTGTATGGTTGAGGTGGGCATATGAAAGCTCACAGTTCAGTTCTGAAAGTAAGGTAAAAAATTCATAGCAGCACGGGCAACTTCAAATGAATATGCAAATGATATTACGAATTATGGGACTTGATGAGGGTAAACATTTCAGAGATGGGGATGTGTTTGAGTTAAGGGTACTTCATTGGTATTGCGGTGCTCTCTTGTTGGATAAACTGCTGATATTCAAGTTGCTTGGTGGCACAGAAAAGTTATAGGAGTATCCCTCGTGGAATGATTGGGTATTAGAGGTGTGTTATATATTCGAGTGGTGGAGTTGGAATAGATATAGTGATTCATACGCTCTATGGATTTGGTGACTGGGAGTTCTTGTAAACAAGTTACGTTGTGGTTATGGACCACGTATATCGGTCTTGTGCAGCGACTATCAGGGGTTTGGAGACCCGGGTGAATCTTTGTTGCCTAATATGTTCGGTTCTGATGAGATATTGGGTATGGACCGATTGTCTCCCTATCGTGTTATTATGGACCATTACGCTAAGTCAACGATGTTGGATATGCGAGGATGCCATTGATTGAGTGGCACGATTCGATGGATTATGTTTCTAGTAGAGTGATTTCATTTTTAAAGGCCCAGCTGATGGTTGGGAACGGGTTGTCCCTCTTATTTGTCCTTCGTGAGGGATGTCAGTGCAGAGACTCCTACGATTTATTCAGTTTCGGCGGTGAGGGATTTTTCGGATATGTTTCCTACTACCGAGCATGCTGCCAGATAGGATTGTTGAATTCGGTATTGATTTGGTGGTCGGGCGCCATATCATATGGCCCTAGCGGAGTTAAAGAAGTTGAAAGAGCAGCTTCAGGAACTCCTTGATAAGGGGTCATTGGTAGGTCAATATGGATATGCGTTCTGCATCGAGTCAGCCTAGTTGACTCCGCATTTCTATTGTTAGGGATGTGTTGATTCGATTGTTATTGAGATTATTAGCATTTTAGGGAGATCTATGAGTTACCTTTATGTATGCGGGGCATTATGATTTGTTGGTTATAGGCACATGTGGTGCGATTCGATTGAGGTCTCATAGTGGAACTCGAGCGGGAAGAGAATAGAGTATTGCTCGGTGGATGGCGCATCAATTATGTCCTTTCGGGTTTGTATGGTGTTATGTCATTTGCTTCGCCATAGTTATGATGATTTGCTTTTGGTTCGAGACAAAAAATTACCTGTGGTTGTTGATTTTGAACATAGTGACTTGAGGTGTTTCATGTGGACCGGTGTTCGGATAAGGCCACACCTTGAAGCGATATTATGTGTAGGTATGATCCTTCTGGTTAGATTCGTTTGTTCTGGTTCTTCGATGTGTGATGGGTTCCCAACATTTTCATTGGGGTGGTATTGGTGAGCTTGCGGTTCAACTCTCTCATTTGAGTCATTTTTCCATGATTTAAGTACATTCAGACTATTGCTTATCGGTGTGCGGGTCGCATGAGTTGTGGATTTATATTGTATCAATGTGTCATGTCACTAGAGTAGTCGTGATGGATGAGATGAGGTTATTGGGATCTAGAATGGATATTATTGGATTCGATTTCAGCATGTTGGAAGGATAATATCAGAATTCAGTTTAGAAATTTACAATGGTACTTGCCAAAGGATAGTAAGCTCCACGAATGTGTTGATATGAGGAATGGTTTTGATTTTTTGCGTGTTTCATTCATCGTTGGCAGTACGAAAGTGTTGGAATGAGGCCTTGTTTGATAAGAAGTTTATTATCGATATTTAATTGTTTTGAGTAGTTGCTGTGATATTGAGTCTTCGCTATGAGTATTCGAGTTTTATGGTATATCCAGTGGATTCCATGTTGAGTTGTTGTTATGGCTTGCTACATCGTGTTCAAATTTATTCAGTGTGCGGTTGTGAGATATGATCTTATAGATAAATTTTGAAAGTGGAAATTTTATTCTAAGGTTTATTGGCTAGGTTGGATCCTGAAATTTCAGTTACATTGTGCTATCAGGCCTATATGAGATTGGGTGACGTAGGATCACCCTCAGGTATGTGCATGGTAAGGTTATACAGTGATTTCATGGTTTTCGGAACAACTCTGAGCACGTTTAAGGATGAACTTAAGTTTAAGTGGAGGAGGATGTAATGACATGCCGATCGTTTTATGAATCTAATCCCCGTTTCCCCTCATTTCTGCTTCTTTATGTGTTGTTCAGTTGTATTATGTTCTATTGGGTTAGTTGGTTTGGGTTTGGAGTGATTTTAGAGAGGTTTGAGACACTTAGTCTCTTTTGAGTAAGCTTAAGTTGAAAAAGTCAACTTGACATCGGCTTATGTGAAAAAGGGCTTGGATGTGAATTTTTATGGTTCGATAGTTTCATGAGGTGATTTGAAACTTAGGAGCGTGTTCGGAATGTAACTTGGAGGTCCGTGGTAGATTTAGGCTTCACTTGACGAAAATGGATTTTTGGCGTTTTTTCGGTTGATAGTGAAAATTTCGATATCGGGGTCGTAATGGAATTTCGGGAGTTGCAGTAGGTTCATTATGTCATATGGGATTTGTGCAAAATATCAGGTCATTCAGACGAGGTTTGATAAACTCTTTGATCGAAAGAAAAATTCAAAAGTTTTTGTAGTTCTTAGGCTTTAATCTATGGTTGGTTTTCTGTTTCGATGTTAATTTAGGTGTTTCGAATATTGGTATAAGTTTGGATGGTGGTATATGTCTTGTTTGTAGTTTTGGTTTAGGTCCCGGGGGCCTCGAGGTGATTTCAGATGGTTGATGGGAGGTTTGGAGTTTGGAAATTTGTAGTTGAAGTTGCTGAAGCTCTAGTCATAACCGCACATGCGGCTTGGGGACTACAGGTGCGGACCCGAAGAAGTGCCTGGAGGCCCGCAGATGAGGAAATGGGTGAGAGGAGTTAGAACCGCAGATGCAGATGTTTGAGCGCACCTGCGATATCGCAGGTGCTGGATTTTGATCGCAGGTGCAGTCCTTGGGCGGTTGACTAAATTATGCAAATGCTCACACATGACTAGGGTGAAAATTCAGTATTTTGGTTCAGTATTAAAGAATTTTGATTTGATATTTCAGTAATCATTTTATCAATTGTGTATACCAAATACCATACCATACCATAATATTTCTGTATGGTTCAGTATTTTTTATTTAAGTTCGGTACAGTTTCAGTTTAAATCAAATCTTTACTATCTCCCCCACTCCATTAACTAATTTAATCCGTGTTGATCATTGTGCTAACACATGAATATGTTATTTTTTATGCTGGATTACTATGTTCAGACCTAAACAACATCTAATGTCAATCTGCTTTTGTAATAAGTCCAAATAATACTCTGTACTTTTCTTGATTTCTAGCTTTTAGTGTAATGCAGTTGCCTGCATATTTACTAGAAATGTATTGTAGCAAATAAACAATAAATATCAGTATTTTATCCTCTCCAATCTCCATCTGACCTCAAATTTTCTCTATAAACGTTCCCATAATTTCTCCAAAAACAAATCAATTAAGGGCATTTGTAAAGTTCAAGGCAATACAATTTGTAGGTAAACCAAAGAGAAACAAAGCTCTTGCAGAAAAGGATGCTGCAATAGAGGCACCAGTGCTCTAGCATGGTTAACTCAAACTTCTGAAGAATCAAGATAAAGATAATAAAATTCCTCCGGATGTCATCGATAACATGCTTAAGCTTCTTGGTACACGCAGGAGATCAAAGTGTTGCTTAGGATGGACAGCCGATATTTTCTTTTAGAGTTGGTAGTGTGGACTATCTTAAACCAATTTTCTTGGTATTTTGATAAATATCAAATAATCAATACCGTATACCATATTGAATTACCAAAATAAACCAAAATACCGAAAAACAGAAATCGTTCGTTTGGAATTCGATTTTTTTGGTTTTGTGCCTATCCCTACTGGGACCGCAGATGTGGGTCCAAATTTGCGAGATTTAGACTACAGAAGCAGGTTAGATGGGGCAGAGCATATAAATTTAGCCCTACACGATTTTTGAGTGGGTTTTCACCATTTTCATGTGGGTTTTAGCTTGGGAGAGCAATTTGAAGAGAGAATTCAGAGGGGTTTCGTGGAGGTAATAATTTTGGCCCCTAAACTCGTTTCTATCATGGTTTTTGACTGATTAAGCTTGAAATCTATGGAATTTAGTAGAAAAAAATTAGGGATTTAGGGCTTGGAGCCTAGCGACCTTAATCTAAGGATTTGAGGGGTTATTTGTGGTTGGATTTTGGTATTCTTGGTATGTGTGAACTCGTGAGGATTCTAATTTTATGGATTCTATAGGAATTCGAGATGTGGGTCGGGGGTTCGAGCTTGACCGATTTCAGGATTTGTTATGTAATTTGATTATTTTTGAGTGGGGTTTGTTCCTTTACATATATTGATATTATGGTTCTAATTTTGGTTAGATTTGGGGCATTTGGAGGATGAATCGAGAAGAAAAGGTATCGCAGGCTAGAGTTTGTCTAGGCTTAAGGTAAGTAATGCTTCCACACTTGGTTCTAAGTGTTCGAAACCCCGAACTATGTGTTATATGATTACTATTAAGGTGATGCAAATGCTAAGTGACGGGCTTGTGGGCGTTCACCGTGAGAATTTACGACATGGACAATTCCATGGCACTGCTTAGTGACTCTTTATTGCTAATATCCGTGTTGTAATAATATGATTAAGTTAATGAGCTGAAAATCACTCTAATTATCATGTTAAGACTTCGCGCTAATTCTGTAAAGTCCTGATAGGTCATTTCTTGCTGTCATATCGTTTGCTTTAATAATATTCTGTACTCAGTCCTATTCATTCATATCATATCATGTCTTAATCTCAATTATTGTTATTTGACACATCATATCATTGTTCGCGCTAAAATCATGACATTTTGAGCCTCTGTGTGCGAGACTGGAGAGTGATGACTGAGTGAGGCCGAGAGCCTGATATTGAGTGGCAATTGGTATCGGGTTGCACGCCGCAATAAGATATTTAACATGCCTTCATTGGCTTTGTTATAGCGCTTGGGCTATGGAGAGAAGCCCCTCTAGATTCTTTACATCCCTAGTGAGCGCAGTTGATGCTATTGAGGGATGGATCTTCCCTAGACATGGATCTTGTCCGAAGTATTTATGGAGATGGATCTTCTCTATGAGGTTGGATTTTCATGTTTCCTCGGTACTGTGTGACTTATAGTCAATGATGTATATATTTCGGGATGGATCTTCCCTAGACCTTGTGAAGCATATATAGTACCGAGTTGTTTATGAGTTTGTTATTGATATTACTTGGAGATGGATCTTCTCCGTAGGCCGAAATGACTTTCCTCAATACCGAGTGATTGCTATCAGAGATGTATATATTCTAGGATGGATCTTTCCTAGGCCATTTGAGCCGTATACAGTACTGAGAGGACAAGAATTTGAGGATTTGGGCACATGAGGCACTCAATATGGTGCATTTCATACAACATGTGCGTTGACATGTATATGTAGCAGAGATACAATCCTTTACCTTGTTCATACTTGCTCAGTTTTACTGTTCGAGCTGTTTATTTAACTGAAAGAATACCTACATTTCCATGCATTATTTCTGTTATCCTTAAGGAAGTTGATTTTGTTACTACCTATCAGTTCAAAGGTTGGACTTCATACTTATTGAGTTGGTGTACTCACATTACCCCTTGCACCTCGTGTGCAGATTCAGACACTTTGGATCCTGTGGAGGAGGTTTGATCGAGGCTTTTGACTTAGAAGATTATTGAAGTATCTACATAGCATTCGCATGCCTTGGCTCTTCAACTTACTTTTGAGTTATATTTCAGTTGTTCCCTTAGACATTATATTAGACTATGTATTTTTCCTTTGACGCTCATGCACTCAATGACACCCTGATTTTGGGATGGATTGTAATTATTAACTGTAAAAAGATTCCGAAAATATTTTCAAACTTATTATTATCGGGTTAATTGATGAGTTGAGGTTGGCCTAATTTCACTATAGGCGCCATCACGATAGGACGAGTTTCGGATCGTGACAAGTTGGTATCAAAGCCTAGGTTACATAGGTCTCACGAACCATAAGCGGGTTTAGTAGTCTCATAGATCGGTGTGGAGACGTCTGTACTTATCCTTGAGAGGCTGCAGAACCTTTTGGAAATAAACTTACACATTCTTGAATTCCTATCGAGCGACATTGATTTAGCTTAAAGCTTAACTCCTTGAATTCTTTCCACGTGTTCGTGTGCGCACTTGAGCCCTTGGTATAAGCTGTGCTCTAACGTCTTGTGATTATTTAATCAAAGGGCGAGATGTGATTTCTGTGCATTGATATTGGACCGGTCGAGAGGACTTGAGGCCGGGCATTCCTTGTAGCTTGAGCATTGATGCATTGATTGTGTGAGCATGTGCTTCTGGATTTATATGTTTGGTAGTTTCCCTGTGAGTGGAAGTGATGACCGGATGGCTATATGGTGAGTATGATGTGACTGCGAGATGTGTTCATATGAATTGAATGTGACGAGACGGGCCTGCTTAAGGATAAAAAGAACTATTAGGTGCTTGATTTCCATCTTGATTTGATGTATAGCCCTGAGTTGTGGGTATGTTGAAGGATATTTTCATGTTTTTAGTTGGAGAGTGAGGTAGATTTTATATTATGATATTAGTTCAGACTCAGGAAGATTAGATGATTGCATGGTGTTTATAGCGGTGGAAGAGTATAAAGAGAAGTTAGTTTAAAGCGGAGCAGGTGGGTTGTCTCCTACGAAGTGTTCTGAAGTTTATGTAATCCTTCCGTTATTTGTTGGACGGCCTCTTTTACATGTGAAATATATGTGTTGCAGTTTGAGTTTGGATCGCATACGGGAGCTGTCTTGATTGATACGAGGGTGAATGCGAGACTTGCAGGTGGTTTGAAACACTAGATGGTTTGTGTTGCATGAACTTATAAAGGATTTAGTTGAATTTCACTATGATATTATCGCAAAAATAGAGTATGGGCATTTGTGAGCTTGTGGGTGTTTTGGCCTACGGTTTTGGGCCAAGTGGGGGAGTCCACTTTTGATTAGCTGATTGCACGGTTATGTGTTGTATTGGTTTCAGTTTAAGGTATAATAGTGAATCAGTTGTGGCTTGCAGGGGTTGAGAACTAGGATGACTCGAGTAAATAAAGTTGTTATAAAGGTTATGTCATGCTTTAGGGGTAGATGAGAATCATGGAAGACTTGAGTTGTAATTGGTGAAAGATGTACGGTGTACATGGCAAGAATTTAAATTGTTGCATTAAAGTGGGGTTACTTCCATAGGTGTTGCTATTCTAGTAGGCACATGTAGTTCGATTCGATTGGTTAGATAAATTGACACCTGAGTAGGCTCATGAGGACTATTTTAATGGATTCAAGACTTATATGTAATAAATGAAAATCTTCAGGAGGGGTACTTGGCCAGAAATTGAGGTTTATATTGGAGAGTGTTAAGAGTTGTGGCATTTCTATATCATTATGGATTTTACACATCAATATCAGGAAGGTGAAGGTAATGGCTTTAGATTCGTAGGAAGTCTCTTCAGGGTAAGTATATTGAATGTGGTACTTTTGGGTATATATAAGAGAGTGTTCAGCGGCTTTTGAGCCTTAGACGTTGTGGTTTCATGCTTGAGTCTTGTGTGGCGAGTCTGGGTTGAGGATTGCGATATTATGGCTATGAGAAATATCAATTTGAAGGAAATTTCAAATTTACTTGGATAAATAGGACAGCTTGGTAGTAGGATGAATCGATATGTTAAGATATGATTAGTTCTTTGGGTGCTTATGAGGTAATGAGTTTCTACATATTAGTTCTTTGGGTGCTTATGAGGTAACGAGTTTCTACATGTGTTTCGTGGAAACGCTCTTGGGTTTTTTCATGACCCGCGTAGCTTGGTTGAGTTAGAAGGATTTAGTTCTGACGGTTTAGTTTTGTGCAAATGGGATTTGGGGAATTTTGATGGTTTCTACCATGGTTAGAGATGTATAATTTCTACTGGCTTAAGGAGCATGTGATGTATAGAAATTTTCTTTTAGGTTGGATCAAATGGAAAGTTTTAGCTAGTGGAGTGCATAGGTTCTTGTGACTCGGAATAGATTATGAAGTTCTCATATTTGTCATAGGATGACATGGTATATGAGGTATGTTGTGTTGGGTTTAGATGGGCATGTGAAAGGCCACAGTTCAGTTTTGAAATGAAGGTAAAAAAAATCTTAAGCAGCATAAGCAGTTTCAGATGAATAGGCAAATGATATTATGAATTATGTAGCTTGATGAGGGTAAACATTTCAGAGAGGGGGATGTGTTTGTGTTAAGGGTATTTTATTGGTATTGCGACACTCTCTTCTTGGATAGACTGCTGATATTCAAGTTGCTTGGTGGCGTAGAGGAGTTATATGAGTATCCCTCATTCAATGATTGAGTATTAGAGGTGTGTTATATATTCGAGCGGTGGAGTTGGGATCAGATATAGTGATTCGTACGCTCTATAAATTTGGGGACTGGGAGTTATTATAAACAAGTTACGTTGTGGTTGTTGACCATATATATCCGTATTGTGCGATGACTATTGAGGGTTTAGAGACCCGTGTGGACCCTTTATTGCTTAGTATTTTCGATTTTGATGTGATATTTATGGACTGTTTGTCTATGTGTCATGTTATTCTGGACTGTTGCGCTAAGTGGGCAACGTTGGCTATGTTGAGGATGCCACTGATTGAGTGGAAAGATTCGACGGATTATGTTTCCAGTAGAGTGATTTCATTTTTTAAGGCCCAGCTGATGGTTGGGAATGGGTTGTCCCTCTTATTTGGCCTTCATAAGGGATGTCACTGCAGAAACTCCTACCATTGATTCAGTTTCAATGGTGAGGGATTTTCTGGATGTGTTTCGTACTGTCGGGCATGTCGCCGGACATGATTGTTGAATTTGGTATTGATTTTGTGGTCGGGTTCCGTGTCGCATGGCACCGACGGAGTTAAAGAAATTGAAGGAGAATCTTCGAGAACTCCTTGATAAGGGATCATTGGTAGGTCAATATGGATGTGCGTTCTGTATTGAGTCGTCCTTGTTGACTTCGAATTCCTGTTGTTGAGGGATGTGTAGATTCAATTATTATTGAGCTTATTAGCATTCAATGGAGATCTATCAGTTATCTTCCATGGTGTGGGGCGTTATGATTTGTTGGTCATAGGCACATATGGTGCGGTTCCTATTGGGGTCTCATAGTGGAATTCGAGCCGGAAGAGCAATGAGTATTGCTTGGTGGGTGGCGCATCGAATGTGTGATTTCGGGTTTCTGTAGTGTTATGTCATTTGCTTTGCCATAGTTATAATGAATTGCTTTTGGTTATAGACAGAAAATTGCATATTGTTGTTGATTTTTAGCATAGTGACTTGAGGTATTTCATGTGGACCAATGTTCGGACAAGGTCGTGCACTGTAGCGAGGTTATGTGGAGGTATGATCCTTTGGGTTAGATTCATTTGTTTTGGTTCTTTGATGTATGATGGGTTCCCAGCATTTGCGTTGGGATAGTACTGGTGAGCTTGTGATACAGCTCTCTCATTTGAGTCATCTTTCCATGATTTGAGTACATTTAGACTATTGCTTATTGGTGTGCGGGTTGCACGAATTATGGATTTAGATTGTATCAATGTGTCATGTCACTAGAATAGTCACGTTGGATGAGATGAGTTCATTAGGATCTAGAATGGATACTACTAGATTCGATTTTAGCATGTTGGAAGGATAATATTGGAATTCAGTTTAGAAATTTTGCTATGGTCCCTGCGAAGGAGAGGGAGCTCCATGACTAGTTGATCTGAGGAACGGCTATGATTTTTCGCA